>CM070551.1:14005109-16405109 GCA_036346405.1 Phyllostachys edulis | reverse complement strand
AAAATATCAAAGGATCAAAGTGCCAAACTTGTGTGCAAGCAAAACAACCTCAAAAACCCTTTAAGGGGTTATAGGAGGAAAATAACTTGGCACCATTAGATCTTGTCCATTCCAACCTGTGTGAGATGAATGGATTACTGACAAAAGGAGGCAAAAGATATTTTTTTAACTCTTATTGATGACACATATCAATATTGTTATATGTATGTACTGAAAAAAGATGAACCTTTAAATTACTTTGAAATTTATAAGGCCGAGGTCGAGAACCAACTAGAAAAGAAAATTAAAATATTAAGATCTGATCATGGAAAAGAGTATATCTCTCATGAATCCTCCCAATTCTTTTCTGAATATGGAATTCTCTCATGAATCCTCCCAATTCTGTTCTGAATATGGAATAGTCCATGAAGTTACACCATTATACTCACCCCAATCAAATGGGATAGCTGAGAGGAAAAATCGGATACTAACATACTTGGTGAATGCCATGATGGAGAGTACCGGTATGCCTAAGATGTGGTGGGGAAAACTATATTGACAGCAACTTTCGTTCTAAATAGAGTAATCACTAAAATATGTGAGATAACTCCATATGAGGGATGGAAGGGGAGAAAACCCAATGTCAATTTTTGGCGAAATTGGGGGGGGGGGGTTGACAAAAGTCAATATACCATTGCACATAAAGAGAAAACTTGAACCTAAAACAGTCGATTGTATCTCGCTAGGATATGCTCCTAATAGCATGGCCTATAGATTTTTAGTAGTAAAATCAAAAACTCCTAAGATTATTGCTAACACAATAATAGAGTCCAGAGATGCTTCATTTTTTGAGGATATTTATCCTATGAGAACAACATACAGTACTTCTTAAACTGAGGATAATCAAACTATGAATAATAGTAATTTTGAACCTACCACCATCTCTGAACCAATGAGTGATATACCACCAGTCTGTGATATTCCTGAGTAAGATAACAATTTAGTCGAAGAGGCTCCTCGTAGGAGCAAGAGACAAAGGGTTGAGAAAACCTTTAGCGAAGACTTTATTGTATACCTCATAGATGGATGTGCTTAAAACTCTTTCAGAGGCTTATGCATTACCGGATGCTGAGTATTGGAAAGAGACAGTCCATAGTGAGATGGATTCCATCATGGCTAGCAGGACTTGGGAGATCACTAATCGTCCTAGCGGGTGCAAACCTGTTGGATGCAAGTGGATCTTTAAAAAGAAAATAAGACCTGACGGTACTATTGATAAGTATAAGGCAAGACTTGTGGCCAAGGGTTATACCCAGAAAGAATGTGAGGATTATTTTGATACTTACTCTCCCGTTGCCATATTAACCACCATTCGTATGCTCATTGCATTAGCTGCTTCCCATAGTCTACACATCCATCAAATGGATGTAAAGATAACTTTCCTTAATGGATAGTTGGAGGAAAAAATCTATATGGGGCAACCGGATGGTTTTGTGATTTCTGGTCAGGAAAACAAGGTGTGCAAATTAGTCAAATCCTTGTATGGCCTAAAGCAAGCACCTAAACAATGGCATGAGAAGTTTGATAAAACTTTAACATCTGCTGGTATTGCTATGAATGAGGCAGACAAGTGTGTATATTATTGTTATGGTGGGGTCAAGGAGTGATTTTGTGTTTGTATGTCGATGACATACTTATATTTGGGACAAACACTGTTGTTTTTATCGAGGTCAAATCTTTCTTATCTAGATGCTTTGCTATAAAAGACTTAGAAGATGTAGAAGTTATTTGAATATTAAATTGATAAAAAAATGAGGATGGGATCACATTGAACCAATCCCATTATGCTGAGGAACTTCAAGATTTCTCCAACTCCTTATGATGCTAGTATCAAGTTTTGAAAGAATCAGGGATTAGGCAAAGATCAATTGAGACATTCATAAATTATTGGGCCCCTTATGTACTTATCTAGTGCCACAAGACTTGACATATCATTTGCTGTGAGCAAATTAAGTCGGTTTACTTCTAACCCAGGAGATGGTCATTAGGAGGCACTTGAGAGAGTGTTGCACTACTTGAGAGGCACAATCTCATATGGAATTCACTATACTGGGTATCCATCTTATTAGAAGGATACAGTGATTCAAATTGGATCTCTGATGCAGAAGAGATCAAAGCTACAAGTGGTTATATCTTTACCCTAGCAGTTTGTGTAGTTTCATGGAGGTCGTGTAAACAGACCATATTGACGAGGTCAACCATGGAAGCAGAACTTATAGCACTAGACACAACTACTGTTGGACTTGCCACTGGTTGAGAAACCAATACCGTCAATAATGTATTGTGATAACTAAACAGTGTTGATTAAGGCTACAAGTACTAAGGATAACATGAAGTCCTCCAAACATGTGAAGCGTAGGATTAAATCTGTCATGAAACTGAGGAACTCCGGAGTGATTACTGTGAATTATGTTCGCACTGAGAAAAATCTGGCAGATCCCTTCACAAAGGGGCTAGCACGGAAGGAGATTTCCGTTGCATCTATGGACATGGGAATGAGGCCCATTGAAGTTACAACTCAACAGTAACCCATACCTTCTTGATCGGAGATCCCGTGACTTAGGTAGTGGAAAAAACAAGTTGATGTTTTAACAAGATAGTACATTTTAATAACATATGTATCCATGTCCTAATAGACAAAGTACTCTCAACTGTATGGAATGATGGCTTAAAGCCTTAATTTATTCTAGTGTCCAATGAGGGAAAAATGTATTAGCCTACAGGATAACTAAAATGAATACACCTACTTGAGTTTAACTGTGAGGTCACAGTTCACGAGAATAGGGCATTCTCTAGAAAGCTCATGAGCAGATAAGGGGGCATGACCAAATAATGCTCCGTTTAGGTGTGGGTCTTTGACAAGCCTAGTATCAGTTGAGATTTCAAGTGAAATCTAATCACAAAAAGCTATGAATTCAAGGCATAGTCCATTCATCAGTTGTGAGAAGATGAATCTTGTTATTCCAGTGCAAGTTCAACCCGTACGGGACTTACACTAAAAGACTGGTATATTAACAACACTTCAGCACAATAGTCCTTATCATCATATTTGTTGTTTGCCTTGGAATTTGTGGGAGATTGTTAGAATTGGGTCTATAAGTGTAAATGCTCATTCATTCATGAAATTCTAAAGCATTCATGGTTTTGTCTCATATTGCCTAGCCAAGTGGTGGGAGAGCAATTTATAAGGTGGAGTTTTTGTCACCCATTGAAACATGTAACACATGACATAGGGTGACATAAGAATGACTATAGCTAAAGTCACACACACGCACGTACGCATGTGCATGTGTATATTCGCGTGGCAATTCTGTGACTTGTCACTTGCAACGCGCGATCATGAATGTGTCGTGAACCTAATCCACCTTTCTTTTGCTAACTGTGCATCTCTCTCTCTCTCTCTCTCTCTCTCTCTCTCTCTAGACTGGTCGAAACACGGTGGTCGAAAAATAGTGATCGGATCCATAACCAGTGTGGTCGTAATACGCTGGTCGAAGCTATATATAGACTAGTGGTCGAAGCTGTAAACTAGTGTGTAATCATGATCTAATAAACATTGTGTCGGTGTTTTAGAACCGAACTTACGTAAATATTGTTTGATTCGGGGGGTCTCCAAGACTCAAATCATGCAGAGAGAGGTGACACGGGGATTTTTATACAGGTTCGGGCCTTCTCCCAGGGAGAATAACAACCATACTCCTGTGTGTATGTATTGAGTATGCTAGATTACAAGATCAAGAGAAAGACTAGAATGAGGTGTCTTGTGCTCTTGATTCCCTCTCCCCTTCTTCTCTGATGATTCTACCTTTTATAGTACTGAGTGTGTCTTCTTTGTTCTTCCGATCAAAAGGCGCCTTAATGCTTGATTATGGAGTCATTCATTGGAGATTATTGTGGGAGTAGTAACGTTCCCACGTTGCGAGGCAGTTATCACCATGACAGGGAGTTGATTCGTGCCATTATTCCAAAGAATAATAGCATAGTTTACTGCCCATATCTTTAAATATGGTGCAGAAGATTCTCTGGTCGATTAGGCCCACATGTCTGTAAGCCACATCGACTAGAGACTGGTCATAGGAGAGCTTATGACCAGATGGTGGTCGTAGAATAGCTTACGACCATAAACTGATCGTAGGAGAGCTTACGATCAAGACATAGTCGTAGAAAAACTTACGACTATGGGGTAGTCGTAAAAGGACTTACGACTATGGGGTGGTCGTAGAAGAACTTACGACCTCCATCTTCTCCCTTATGAATATTAAGGGGTATACTCAAGAATTATATGACATCATTATTATCTGTAATATGAATTACAGATAAATAATTAAATGAGCATTATTATATCCTCGTCACACTGCTTAATTACCATTAATTGGTTTTGAATTAGTAGTTACAAGTGGTTTAGTATGTGCTTTATTATGCAGTTACTAGAGAGTAATTGTCTCGACCTTTAACAAGATCTAGAGACTTGCAGACCTAAGTAGAAAGATCAACTTCCATTTTTTTCTTCTTCTTTCTCTCTGTTCTACTGTGCTGGAGGGTTGTGCTATCGAACCAAGCCATCCCTTCTCCTCGGCGTGCACCGAGAAAGAGGGTGTGTGGGTATCTCCGAACCATTGTCGCAGAGTTCACCTGCATGGGGCGGTAATAAGGTTTCTGGGCAGTGCATCTACGCGACTGCTAGCTTCACTGCTTCATCTACGTTCTGATACCACTTCAAGTTTTCACTGCTTCCTGTTGTTCATCAAGCCCGACTGTAAATTGATTGTGCGACCAAACTATTCTGTTATAATCCTATTATTGTGTATATTTAGAAATGCAATGGGTTGCCTGTTGTCAGTACTGCTTTATGTATCTCTAGTTTTATGTAATCTTTGCCTCCTAATAAAATCTGGAATTAAAATATTGTCCATATCTCCAAGACCTGAGTAGATAGATTAACTTCTATTTTCTTCTTCTTCCTCTCTGTTCTGCTATGCTGGAGGGTTGTGCTGTCGAACTAAGCTGTACCTTGTCCTCAGTGTGTACCGGGAAGGAGGGTGAGAGGGTATCTTCGAACCATTATCGCAGAGTTAACCTACACTGGACGACAATAAGGTATTTGGGCAGCGCATCTGCGCGACCTCTCGCTTCACTGCTTGATCTACGTTCTGCACTTCTTTAAGTCTGTGCTGCTTCCTGTTCTTCATTAAACCCGACTGTAAGTTGGTTGTGTGGCCAAACTATTCTGTTATAATCCTATTATTTGTGTATATTTAGAAGTGCAATGAGTTGCCTGTTGTTAGTATTGTTTTATGTATCTCTAGTTTTATGTGATCTTTGCCTAATAATAAAATCTGGAATTAAACTATTGTTTGAATCTCCAACATTCCAGACCTTGCAAAATCAGCTTAGGTGGGGGGATGATACTGCAAAATTTATGGAGTTAAATACCTGGTTTTGAAGTTCGGAGTGTCAGGCATACTTCCGATCAAAGTTTTGGGGGTAAATGAACTTTTTCCTTATCATGGCGTGGCAATCAAATGGATATCTATGCCACTGGTGCAAACCTGACATATAAATTCTCTTGTGTAAATTAATTAAGTTGAACGACAAAGAAACAACTCTAGCGTCGCATATCATATGCCATCTTTATATATAGTTGTTTCATTCTATTAGCTAGCCATTTGATTTGGAGCTGATCGGACACCAATTTCTACTGCTACCTCAAAATCAATGCCTCTCCGTTTTCTCTGCGGCATGCATATTCGTCCACCGCTTACATGACGAGAGGAAGCTAATTCCAATAATTAATCTCCACCAGTGCATGGGTTAATTGGATGGGCTTAGTTGAGGTTGAGCATGGGCCGGGTTAGATCAGCGTACGTTACGCTGCGCGGTAGAGCTCCGGTTATGCTTGAGGTGATGTTCTAGAGTCAATTAGGGTGAGGTATGCATGGATTCGACCATACGCAAACTAAAAGTCTAGTACTGCAAGCATTCGTTCATGTCGACACATTATGTCATCCCGGTCGGCCACTTGAGCGAAATCTCGCAGTTGATTATTTGGCGCCGTCTGCAAAACACTTCGGTTAGAATACAAATGTTTGATATGCTCGTCCTTGTGGAGCTACTACTTCCTTTTTTACCCAACTCCATTGTTGCGCATGCATATATATATACCTGCAAGGGTGGAGAGGTTAGGCTGGGCCAAAGTGGGCTATGACCCCTTTCAAATTGAAACCACACTATGAAGTATTCTCTTCTTACAACTTATACACTAATAAGCAGCAAGTTATGAAGTACTTAGTAAGTATTTGGAGCACAATTAGGTAGATTGCCCCCTAAATTTTTGTTCCAGCTCCGCCATACCTGGTCTTCGACTTCGGGCAAACTGGTATTTTGGTTCACCCAGTTATATTCCTACCGGTCGCTGCGCGCGTCAATGCGTAGTCACCGCCTAGAGTCTTCAACTACTACCTCGCGGTTCGCGTGATCCCCTCGCCCCCCTTCTCGTGTAGCTAGCTAGCTTACCTAGATCCAACCTCGCCGCCCATGGCAAACCAGCTTCTATCCACCGTCGCGTACCGCGAGACCCTCCCGGAGGGCTATGTCCGGCCCCCGACCGGCCGCGGCTCGCCGAGGTGGCGACTGACAGCAACATCCCCCTCATCGACCTCTCCTCGCCAGACAAGCAGCGAGTCATCGCCGATATTGCTCAGGCTTGCCGCACCTACGGCTTCTTCCAGGTCCCTAGTCTCGTGCGCCCTAGCTAGGTTTTTTCTTCGCACTATGCACGCTGAAACCCTGGGTCGGCATGGAAATCCCTGTCCATGACTCGGACCGGAACCTTTTCGCTGCAGCAACAAGGATAACCCTCGGGGACGGGAAAACGGCCAAATTCTGGTTTTCAGCGTGGCTTTTTGGAGAGGCCCCCAAAGACATAGCTCCAGGCATCTTTGCTTCGTCGGTTCGCAAAAATCAGACCGTTTTCTCAGCTTTGCAGAACGGGCGATGGGTGCAGGATATCAATCTCTTCGCAGGGTTCTCTACTCTACATTTTGACCAATACGTTAGACTGTGGACCAAAATTAACCAAATTCAGCTGACTCAAGGCGCCCCTGACGAGATCCTTTGGAAACTTAGCCTGAATGGAACCTACTCCTCGAGATCCGCCTACGCTTTACTCTTCTTGGGTTCCGTTGCGACCAACTACAATGCCTTAATCTGGCAATCGCAAGCCCCTCCGAAAGGGAAATTTTTTGCTTGGTTGGCAATCCAAAACAAGCTCTGGACATCTGATAGGCTCGAAGTCAGGGGGTGGCTAAACCATCGCTTCTGTCCCCTCTGCAGACACACCCCGGAATCAATCCTGCACCTCGTTGCCCTATGTCGTTACTCTGCCCGCATTTGGAAGCTGATGGCAGACTGGACAGGTATTGTGAGCCTCCAACCTTCCACCTGGCCCCGCTTCACGAACATCCTAGATTGGTGGGCAAATGTGGCAAGGCGTCAGGCTCCTCTCGCAAGACCCGGACGACGATCACGATCTTAATCTCTTGGGAGCTTTGGAAGGAACGGAACGCCAGAATCTTCAACAATAGAGCTTCAGCGCCTCTTGTTCTCCTAGCTAAGATTAAGGAGGAGGGAAGAGCTTGGTTCCTTGCGGGGGCTAACTCCTTGGAACGTTTTCATTCATTGTAATTAGGCCTTGTTACGTTTAAACTTTGTCCCCTGACGGTTTCGCTCCGCTTCTTCTTTATTAATATAACGGGCAGTCCTCCTGCCGGTTTTCATTCAAAAAAAAAACATGGCGGCTAGCTACCTCAACTTGTTCCAAGGCTTTACAATTTGCTTCGCCGCATGTCACGTGAAAGTCTATGCACCTCCCGGCAGGCATTGTTTTCTCCTTCAGACAAGTCCACCGCCAATTTGGAACGTTCTTGTGTGCCAAGCTAGCTCTCTCTGATGTAGAAGACATGCATAACACTTAATTAGTTGGGATATGCCAATTTCTTTTTAGGTCATAAACCATGGAATAGCAGAGGAGTTACTGGAGAAGGTGATGGCGGTAGGGCTGGAGTTCTTCCGGCTCCCGCTGGAGGAGAAGGCGAAGCTCTACTCCGATGAGCCATCCAAGAAAATAAGGCTTTCCACGAGCTTCAACGTCCACAAGGAAACAATCCACAACTGGCGGGACTATCTGCGGCTTCACTGCCACCCATTGGAGGAATTTGTGCCCGAGTGGCCAACCAATCCTGCATCGTTCAAGTAAGCACTAGCTAGCTCTTGTCATATAATGGCATATGACTGATTTTGGAAGTAAAATTTGGGGAGGTCACATATAGATTGATCTTCTACATGTCCTTTCATTCCTTTAAGGTACGAATAGTTTGTTAGTGCACGTACCAAAAAGGAATTTTTTTTATTAATTAATTCTTTATTTAATTTTATTTTAAAGTTAACATCCGACGCACTTTATTTCCAATTCTGATCCCTTTGGTCAAGTCACCATCCGTGGCGTGACAAAACAACGCTATCACGTCAGCCGGTATCTAGGGCAAACTCTTGTCACGCCACTATTCATGGTGTGATAATGTTGTTTGGTCACGTGACCAAAAGTGCTATTTAGCGGACTTATTCTATGGCGTGACAGCATTATTTTGTCACGCCACGGGTGGTGGCGTGACCAAAGGAGTCAGAATTAGAAATAAAGTGCGCCTAGGGTTAACTTTAAAATAAAAATTAAAAAAGGGTTAAATAAAAAAGTTCACCAAAAATAGGTATAGGCGATGCAGAGGTAACAAATACCGATATTGTTTTAGGATAACTAAAGCGCAATAATGTCATCAAAGGAGTGACTATAATACACATATTTATTTTGCGTATATATGACAACAAACACTTTTTCCACCATCTTCTGCGTATCTCAGTACACCATGACATAGTATTAAGGGCAATAATCTGCCAGGAAAAAATAGGATGAGTGGCAAAACATGTGCCGGGAATATTCAAGAGAATAAGGGTCACATTATCTGCCGGCAATAATTATTATTTAGAACAATTTATCTGCCGGCAATAATTATTGTATTAGCTACAATACATCTGCCCTTAAAAAGTTAATTAGGTCATTATATCTGCAGGAATAATATTTGGCAAACCATTCAAGTGAAGATGAAAATAATTGGACGATAGGCGCGCAAGAGGCCTCTCTCCACCTTATCCTCAAAAGCGCTGGCTCCATCCTCCTCCTCCTCCCCGCCGCCCCGCCCCCTCCCCCCGCCCCCCTCGGCGCCCCCTCCCGCGCCCCCCTCGGCGCCCCCTCCTCCCGCCGCCCGCCCCGCGCCCCCTCTCGGCGAACCCTAATCCCCAAATTCCCCTCCCGACCCCCTCTCCCAGCGCCTCCTCCTTTCATCCTTTGCTTCATCTCCTCTAATCTTCCCGATGCTTCTTGCTCTGGCAGTAGCTCTCCATGGCGCCTCCTTCTCGGCCTCCGACCTCGCCTCGGCTTTGCGCGCCTCGCTGCCGCCTGCGCCTCGAGTTCAACCGCCATGGCCGCCCCACCGTGCACCGACTCACCTCCTGTCCCCGGCCGTCCTCCTCCCGGCCAACCGCGCCTCCCGTCCCCGGCCGTCCTCCTTCCAGCCAGCCGCCCTCCTCCCGGTCAACCGCGCCTCCCGTCCCCGGCCGTCAGGTGCATGATCTAGTTCTTGTTCCTAATATGCTTGATCTGTCTCATGAACTGATGCTCTCTAGTTCTTGATGTTAAACTTTGTAGATCTAGTACTACTACATGCTAATAATAGCTGGTTGAGATTTCTGGTACTGATTTGTGGTACTGCTCGATACCTATTTTTTGTGTGGTGCAAGTGATTTAATGCAGTTGTGATTTATGCTGTATTTGGTACTGATAGATACAACAACATGAAATCGATGCGAAGGCCATTCTTCTTGGGTTCCAACATTATCTGGTCATGCTGGGAACAACCGTTATCATACCGACTGCACTCGTTTCCTAATTCAATAGCTGCTCCAGAGGTACTCCAGCCCATGTTCGTCGCCCAAGTAAGCCCCCCGTCCAGCCCATGTTTGTCGCCCATGTAAGCCCCGTTTGGCCATGATTTTCGTGTAGGCTGCCCTTTACTTTCTATGCTTCGTGCTTTCCTCGATGCACCAAAATTCAGGCAGCATCTTGTTAGCGAAGTTTGGATATGTACATGCGAAGTCTCACATTGAGAGTGGTGTGCTAATTACTGCAGATGGAGGGCTTTGCTTGTCGAGTACATTGTGAATGCACATGTTATATAGAAATGGTTTCCATTAATTTGATTGGACGCAAAAGAATTAAATTCACAAGCTGATTAGATCATTAGAAGCAAATCAAAATCACAAGCTAATTAGAAGCAAATTCAAGGATGTGTGAAGTAGGAGGCAAGATGGGCGACGAGCGCGTGAAGGCGGAGGCGCTGCAGATTCTAGGCCTCTTCCAGGTGCTCCCCCGCCTCGTTGTCTTCGACCTCGACTACACCCTCTGGCCCTTCACTCCTGCGTATATATAGGTTATACAAGGAACAAAATTGAAATAGACCCGGCGTCCTATGGCCACCCTAGCTAAACTTGGATCCACCCATGATCATTTGGTTTTTGTTCTATCAATTATCTCTCTCTGTTTGAGTACTTGCATTAAGTACCTGCTAAACATTTTGGTATATATCCCCGAAATGTATAATACTGCGTACCTTGAATTTTACAAGTTGCTGTTTGTTGAATTTGAGTGCACTGGATATTTACAATTTGATGTTTGCTGAATTTACTGTCTTAGATCAATGGTTTGGAAAGTTATCTAAAATTGATTATCCTACCATCAGAGCCTTCACAATTAATTAAGCCATATGTTGATTATAATACACCCAGCTGCAATTCTCTTTCGACAATACATCTGTGCCATTGGATATTTGCTTGTTGTTTCCTTCCTCCTCTTTTTGTTATGAATGCAAATATGATTACAGGGGGAGCAATTGTTTTTGTTGAATTAGCCTTCACAATTAATTGTTCTATGTAATCGAGACTCTTTGTACATTAAGCATAGCAATATAGATTCTCTGTACATTAAGCATAGTAATTGTTCTCTGTAATTGACATTCTCTGTAATTTAGAATTGCCGCTACTAGGTACAACATGTGAATTGGTCTGGTGATATAGGTTGTCATGTCATGGCTTTCTGCTCAATAAGAACCTCTATTTATACTCTGGTTAAATGACATTTTTTTTGCTCAGTTGGCACTTGGCACTCATACATGTATGTACAAGTGGTTTTGCATTTTCCATCTTTTGTATGTATATCTTTTTAAAGTATGTATAGTTGCGCCTGTGTGGTGTCGTCATTGTGTTTCACAATGCCACCTTTGTTGTGCCATTATATCCTAATTCTTTTTAATTTATTCCTTGGCGACTGAAACAACCACCTTCTCCCTTGGTCCGAAGTTGAAAATCATCAAGTTCTTTGCAAAACTCGTTCATGTGCATTCTGCTCAAGTGAAGTTTCTTAAAGAGGGTTATTTGATACAAGGTAACAAATTAGATTCATTTCGATGTACAACTCTTCGTCGATTGTGAAGAGTATATGCTTATTGACTCTGCTGGTTTGTTTGCTACTTATTAATTTTTGACTCCATGTTTTATCACTGCTCTTTCTGGTCCACTGCCAAAAGGAACTAAGAAAGTACACTTCTTCTTGGCAATTTTAAAATGGCCATGACAATGCTGTGCTATTATTTTATGTTTATTTGGATAGTGTATGACACTTAAGGTTGCTAACTTGCTATGCATTTTATGCCTAGCTGGATTCCTGAATTACTATTGTCTGGACCGTGAGTCCTTCAAAAACCTCTTCCCAGGTTATTTCATGAACCATGCTATGGAAGGATTAGATGTGAAAAAGGGTCTCATGTATAACGAAGAAAACCAGCCTACCAGGTTAACGAAAAAAACCAGCCTGCCAGGTTATCAGTTTAAGGGAATGAAAGCCCAATTTAAGAGACAATGAAAACTTAATCAAGTATGAATAAGCAATCAAACCCTGCTAGGCACATGATGTTTGAATAGGAATGAAACAGTACTTTGAGATACACATACACATACACCCACGTTCCACACTCTACATATCCACACGCAAGAACCACCAAATCCATACATATTTAGTTTCTCTCAGAGAACAAGTAAATCTAATGCCTATTTAGCTTCTCCTGAGACTGCAGGTAGCAACTAGCAACCATTTCAGCTATAACATGAAAAATTTGAAAAAATAGAGATCATGCATGTACTGAACATGTAATCAAGAATATACCTAAAATCCACTAAGAAGTGATCCTATTTGTGACAAAATGATGTCGCAGTCATGAATCTGATCATACAATAGAACTAGGTTGTCATTTGTCTTCAACATAATCCTGTAGATGTAAAGAAACATTCTCTAAGACGCTTGAGTTTTTCCATGCAATATATATATATATATATATATATATATATATATATATATATATATAAACACATAAATGAATTGATTGAAACATGCAAGCATATCACAACACAGTTATATTGAAGATGAAGAAAAATAGTGACATAATGTAGCTAACTATGAAAGAGATCTTTCCTTGGATATTTCATACATTATAACTGAATAGACGTTAGCAATAAATAAGTCGCAATACCAAGTTGTATGCTCTTAGGGTCAGCTGCACAAAACTTTGAATCATTTCTGATTTGTGAGTTTTGCTAATTCCATGTTTATTTGACAGAGCCTTGTATCAAGTTGTTAAGCAACACATGGTACAGTCATCCATAAGGGAAAAAATGCATCCTGTCTAAGTTTAAGGTTTTTTTTCCACATGAGACAATATTCACCATGTTTTATAGTTCAAAATAATTTGTAGGGGAAATGAAGCTAGGCATAAAATCTATACTTAGCTTGTGGTAAACAAACAGAACAAGAATGACACTAAAAGGGGTTTAATCATGCTCTGCTCAAATAAAAAACTGGATATAATTATATTGTTAGGAATAATATTTGTCCTGAGTCTCCTGACATAATCATTCCATTCCTTTTCCTTTATTACAGGGAATTTCAAAAAGGAAAGTAGAAAGTAGCCAAAGTGTTTCCTGTTCTAAACAGAATTCAGAAGTACCATAAAAAAATCGAATATCCATCACTATTGAAAGACACATGTGCTGCATCGTTTTTGTAGTTAAGATGAATACATTGATGGTGACATAGGCACATAGCTAAATCTTTCAGAAGTTCACCCTTACTTGAATCAGAGCATGTTCAATATGGCCTAGGTTGCCTTCAACCATGGTTGCCCTGTCTCGCTGTTTTTCACCATTGGCTAGAATACTTATTAGTACCTGGAGAACAACACAGAAAAGCATATCAGCTTTAACATGGTTGCATATGAGGAAAGAAAGCTCATGCTTCGAAGAACATGGGCGATGTATGTTGGGGTGGGAACTAATGGTAAATATCCTAGATCTTACCTCAGGATTTGACTTCTTTTATATATAAAAAAAAACAATCATATTTCAGAAGCTTTTGCTTTTCATACTTTATTGCTGGAAATTCCAACTTCAAAAGTGCCCTCCTTTGCATTTTTCTGATTGAGCTTTGTTCTTCTTTTTTGAAACAATACATTAGACTTCGCTCTTCCTCGGTAATCAAGACTGAAGAAGGTGACCAGTTCTAAACAGCACCGCCGAGTTCAGATCCATTTTTTATGATTTTTCAGTGATATAAGGTGGCGGATTTGCAATTGATGGACTGTCTTTTTGGCCCTTTTGATATCAACATCTCGTTTGGATGCTGTGTTGGCTATGGCTGTGTGTGCTAATACAGCTACCTATGCTTTGCACAATGCTTATTTCAACTGGTGTACTCTTTTTTCTTTTTTGGCTTGTTCAATTTTTTTGGCGGGTCTACTTGTTAAAGCGTAATAGATGAAACATGTGATTACTGGATTGTACTGTAATGATATTTGTAGATATTGCATATATTGAATCGATGTAAGCTATGGTATGGCTTGTAATAAGTAAAATTAGACAATGATGTCTGTCACTAACAAAACTCAAGGTGTAAAGCTGCATTATACAAGTGATGTGCAAGATGTTGGACATTGATCAAATCAAATAGTGAAAAAAATAACATGGCCTGAAAATACAATGACACATAGTTGTTATCCGTATAGTAGATACCTTCCCCGTTCTACAATTTCTTTTGCTTTCTTATTAGTTGGATATGATAAAACTGGATTGTTTTTCTCTGCTAAATCAGATTTGTACACTACAAATTTGGCAAACAGAATTGTTCATCACAAAGTGATCAGTTCAGGTGTCCACCATTTTTTTCTATCATATCGGGAAGGATCTTCGTAAGAAATGTCGCGGCATCCAAACCAATCATCACATAAAGGAAAAGAAGGTGGTTATTTTGCCAAACCTTGTAGCTTTTATTGTTATGTTTTTGTTTAATGCATGATGTGTACTTTATCTGTTAGTTTGTACTTAATTTACATGATGATAAGTCAGTTATTTATGTATTGAAGTAAATTATGGAAAAATATTGTTTGCTACCGTTCATTTCTAGAATTGTCGCACAAAGTTCTCGTTCTCTCATGTTACACTAATGTGATGGTTGTATGTATCACCATCTTTTAATTGCTTGATTCGCTTTATGTGTTAAAGGAAAATATTATTTCTGTATGTTTTGGCATTCCATTGCAATGCACGGGCATCCTACTAGTTACCTTACAATGATTGGATTGCTGGTAATATTTTCTAACTGTGGAGCATCTGTTTCTTTTTTCTAAAAAAAACTTTAACAACAAAGCTACCTTCATAAGCCGACCTTTACAAATCATGCAAGTACAAGAAGTTCTTGCAGACAATAGATCTTAGAAAGGACTTCTTTTTTAGCCACTCATACCATATCATGAGAAGTCTCCAGAAGAATTTCAATGATCCACAGACTAGATAGCTATTGTTGGAAGTGGTTACATTGGTTAGAAGGGCCGAGAGCAGTGGCAAACAATGGTTACTTTGGCCTCATCGATTGACTACACAACATCCAACTCCTCACTCAAGTTGCTATTACCTCTTGTAAGTTGACAACATAACTTCTTTTTGTACTAATGATTTTTGTCAAGACTTGCAATTCATCTGTTTGGACTCTACAATTGCTCGCTTTAGATGTTGTCTTTTAAGTGCACTACAAGGTTTAGGCACTTTTTAGCTTTCACTACATTAATAAACTAATTTATTACTAACTGCAGGATCTACTTAATGGGTCAATCAAATAGGAGCACATATCATGACATGCGCTCTCTTGGAGCAAGCGGTTAAAGAATCTAGAGGAGGCGTATTTCTTTAAGTGTTACTAAAATAAAAGCATATTTTGGTATGTAAAATAGATTGGTGTTATCATATTATGATAAGGATACTTAGTCATATCGTTTACGACTACAAGATTTTACTATGTAAAATAGATTGGTGTTATCATATTATGATAAGGATACATGGAGATCTCAATGCACTTTTTATTGACTTCACTTAATTTATTTATTTGTTAGAGCTCTAACATACGCTTATATCCCTAAACATCAATGGACATCTTTACGCATTTCTTTACACTAATCGTAGGCATTTCCTACAAATATTATAGCTTATTTCCTCTTGATTGCTCACTTTAAGCTTCGTGTATACTTGAAAGAGTATGGATGGCTAGGTGCAGCTAGCATTTGATATTCTTGTTAAGTGCTTGATAAGCCATGGAGCCGCTTATGGTTAAATGGTGCAAAAGACAATTGATGGCGGCTTAAGCGCCGGCAATACGCCTAATCGCCAGAAAAATCGATAATCGAGGCGTTTAAGTGCGGAAAAAAAACTTATCTAGGGCACTTAATCGCCGAAAAAAACCTATCTAGGGCACTTAATCGCCGAAAAAAACTTATCTAGGGCACTTAATCGTCGGCAAAACATACAATCGAGGGCATGTTAATCGCCGGCAATACGATAATCTATGGGAAAACTCCAATCGCCGAAAAATCTAATCACGGGAAACTCTAATCGCGGGAAAACCAACTTATCTAGGGCACTTTAATCGCCGAATACACATATTCTGTGGGAAATGTCTTTCCTACAAAGACTTTACCGGCAGCAATAAGTGCAGGGAATACACATTCTCTAGAGATAAATTGCGGGAAAAGCCGTTTTTCCCGGCAGTTGCATTGCCCTTAATATTGTGCCATGGTGTAGTGTCTAGCCAGCAAGTTAGAGAAGTAGAAAATTACGAAAGTGGAGGAAGTAAAACATTTAGCTAAACAATATCATTCTTTACTCTAAATTTGACTCTTAAATTAAAGCAGCATCCTCATCATGCTGTATCGTATTTAAAATTGTAACCATCACATATCAAACTCGATTAAAATATTCAAATTTATTTGGTACTATAGCCTGATCACCTCACAGCAAACAAATCAAACTACAATAGATGTTCACTCATTACTAGTAATTACTATCGAAATCGAATTCAAAGAAAATCTAAGATTTGTGAAGGATTCAAATATATACACGACTTTATATGTGATGAGGATTAAACTCTCGATGTATTACTTTAATACATAATAAAAGACCATATTTCTTAATGGTCGTAACCCCTAAGGCTCACGACCTCTGTGGTCGTAAGGATTCCAAAGGTTATTTTAAGGATACCTTGGTCAGATAAGGGTCTGTACTCAGTCTCCGACCAGGTGACTACTCGTAGAAGCAATGAACTAGCATCCGGATCTGACTCCGGGTATATTCCATATTCCATACCGTTTGATGAATAGAACACATATCATATTTGGTCCATAGTACGCGACGTTTCATAATCGAAAGATACTGACAACAACTACCCTACGGTTGTGTGTCTCACAGATGCACAACCACCAAATGGTTGATACTTTGTCAACCACTACCTCCCTCCGACCGGACGCATCATTTCCCAATAGGCGCCACTTCCAGAGGTAACTGCCGCCACTTCGTCAACTACATAAAGAAGAACGCAAGCGGCAAAAAGGGAGATCGAATCCAATTCAGAAGATCAACAAACGATTGGATTTTAATAGCATAGCAAGCATTACGCTCAGTGTAATTAGGATTAGTCCACCGCCTTGTCAAAGGCACCCTCTGTAATAGCCAATTCATAGCAATAAAGAGCAGTCCCATTCTCTCCCAAGAACTCTCTGCTATTTTCCTCTTTTCATTTCGTAAGATCGGCGACTCGATCGTCGACAGCTAGCGTCGTCCGTGGGGAAGAAGGCGTTGAGTTCTTAAATATCACTTCGCTCAAGCATTCCTCATCCACTTCCTTTGTTCCATTATAGCTTATGCGAATATGGCAGGGACTTGGGATGAGAAAAACTGGTTTGACCTGGCGCACTACTCCAACCTCGATATAGACGCATGCATCCACACCATGGAAGAAAATATGATGTCATCGTCCTCCTCCTCCGCCGCCGGTTCGCCAATCACAGATATTGACGAAATCAACCGGTTGGATAAGGATACACCGCCACCAACAATGGCGCTCTCAGAGGAACCGCTCGTTCCGACCAGTTCGGAACATCCGAACACCTCTACAAGCCCGGCCAATCCAACCAGCAGAAACAACAATGGGAGCCCAGCGTGGCGACCAGAGAGTCCAAGTATTCTTGATATTATCATGGGCGACCAGTATTCGCCAACAGCTCCTACGTATTCCGGGGGCCAAACGACACATGGTAAGGGTATCGATGAAGTTATCACCGATCGCTGGCTATGTGGGCATGGTGAAACTCAGCATACGATCAGCGGTCTGCAGGATCAGGATAAATCCACCACAAAGCCCACTAGAGGCAGTAATCTTCGACCGCTCTCCGTCGTGGAAGCTCCTTGCAGAAGCGCTGGGAGGCTCTCCCTTAGCTACGATGAGAGTTCCTCGAAAGATCATTGTTGGTGCCACGAAGTTAATACAATCAGATATACCAATCTGGATGCCATGCAAAGTCCTCCACGGGTTAACTCGCCACCACCTGCTGGTGGAAATGTACGGGCGCTCAAGCACCAACTACCAGAGGCAACTGAACTGATGGATGTGGATCAGTTAGTTCACTTGTTCCTACCCCCTCGTGAGTAAGGAATCAGGCGGGGCCATCTGGGAGGTCGAGGGATAACTCGACTCATTGGACGCCCACTGCAAGTGAAAGTTTACCATGACCTTCGGTAACTATACAAAACCTGCAACAAGTTCGGGATATCTTGAGTAATCCAGACCCTGCTTTAGTAGGAACTCCAGGTTATGTTCACCTTGCAGGTTAGGTGTTAGAGATCCTCCAACAAACCATGTGGCGTACAGAAATGTACCGGGAGTAGAGGAATTCACAAAGTCACACTATGACCTCGTCCCAACGCTCCTCTTTAAGTAGAGGGCAACATGGTCGTGCAAAGGATCGAGCAATACCAATACCCCCTCGTAGGTTCCGACCAGAAAATCACGAGGGAAGACGGCTCTTCACAGCAGCCACTAATCCTCCTCGCCAAGAGGAACGATTACTTGATTCAGACGATCTCAGGCATCACATGAACCAGGTAGGTGGTCAAAGGCGTTATCATAACGTCCACGACCAGGTTGGGACACCGGATCCTAGATATGCAAATCTGAGGAACCGATCCCCGACTGGCTATAATCCGTCTCCTTTTCAGAGAATGCGCCACGACTCCATTATGGGATGCCGAGCATTTTCGGCAGGTCTCCAAGCTATTCTTTGGCCGGACAGGTTCCGACCAGCAACATAGAGAAGTTCAATGGGACTCAAAACCCATTAGAATTTCTTCAGATTTATTCTACTGCCATCAAGGCCGCTGGTGGTAATGATAATGTAATGGCAAATTATTTGCCCACGGTCCTTGAAGGATCTGCCCGATCGTGGTTGCTTAACCTATCGGTCGGATCTATATATACTTGAGAGCAGCTCTGCGATACTCTGATCGCCAACTTTCAAGGGACATACGACCGCCCCAGAAAGGAGGATGATCTTCATCGGATGAAGCAGAAGACCAATGAAACTCTTCAACTATATCAAGAGATTCAGTCAGGTTTGGAATTCCATCCCAGAGATTGCAGAATCTTCTGTCATCCTGGCCTTCAAAGCAGGGCTGAAGAATCACCGGTTTATAGAGGATATTGCAATAAATCCTCCACGAACAACCGTCGAGCTTTTCAATATGGCAGACAAATACGCGGCCGCTAGAGAAGCGGTCGAATGGTATGAAGCCATTGATCGGAAGGACAAAAATCCCTAGTCGGATCTGGAGAAGCAGGAGAAGAAAGGCAAGAAGTCTCTCAAGAACAAGTAGAATCGCAAGCCCGACAACAAGGAAGTCCTTGCGATTCCAGAGAAATATACCAAGGGCAAGAAAGATTTCAAAGGTTGGAACAAAGGTAAGGCTCTGACCAGTGACTTCAAGAAAAATAAGAAGTGGTGTCCACTTCACAAAGTAGCAGGGCAAGATTCGCGCACCTGCTTGGCCTAGAAAAGTAAGCTCGAAGATTACTACTCAGGCAAAGGACATTTCCCCTCTATAACAGAACTCAGAGAATCAAGCTCCAAGAAGGATAAAGATAGTGATGAAGAGATGAACTACCAGGAACCGCAACATACGGTGGATATGATCTTCGGAGGATCCTTCTCGTATGATTCCAGACATCATCTGAAGGCCGTGGAGTGAGAGATCAACCTTGTCGAGTCTCCGATCACTATCAAGCCGTACAGGTGGTCAGAAACTGTAATCTCCTTCAGCAAAGAAGGCTGCCCCATCTCGTTGACTCGACTAGGTAGATTTCCTATCGTAGTTGAACCTACTATTAACAATTATAAAGTTAATCGAGTCTTAATAGATGGAGATAGTTCTTTAAATATTTTGTTTGCTGGAGCATTGGAAGAGATGCAAATCCCAAGGTCCAATGTGAAACCTGTGAAATATGCCTTCATGGCATAGTTCCTAGTTCTACCGCCAAACCGATAGGATCGCTGTCCCTACCGGTTACGTTCAGAAGGCCTGAGAACTTTCGAACAGAAAAGGTTCCGTTTAATGTGGTCAATTTTGAAACCGCATACAACAAAATCCTCGGTTGTTCAGCTCTAGCAAAATTCCTGATAGCCACGCACTACGGTTATCAGAGTCTAAAGATGCCAGGATGAAAGGTGTCATCACGGTTCGAGGAGACCACAAAATGGCTTATGCATGTGATCGAAAGTCTTTAGAACTGGTTGATGAACTTCCGACCAGGGAAACTAACCCGTCACCTATGCAGGTCAAGCACTCGAGGCCAAAGATATGGCACCAAAGCCTTCCGACCAGACCAAGAAGGTACCACTCAGCAAAGGCGCTCCTTTGGGAGGCGTCAAAACTCCGTCTGGGTCAAGAAACGCTGATGCGTCTGATCAAAAGGTACTGGTCGGGGCAGGACTGAACCTCAAATAGGAAGAGTCGCTCGTCTCCTTTCTTCGAGCAAATTAGGACGTATTCACCTAGCAGGTGTCCGACATGCCCAGAGTCCCCAGGAAGGTGATCGAGCACATGCTAGCTCTCCAGCTTGACAAAAAACCGGTCAAGCAAAAGCTTCGACGTTTCACACCTGATCGGAAGGAGGCAATCCAGTCGTGAAGTCGACCACCCAGAGTAGCTCGCCAATCCTATAATGGTTAGAAAAAGCAATGGAAAATGGCGAATGTGTATTGACTTCACAGATCTTAATAAAGCTTGTCCGAAGGATGATTTTCCCCTTCCAAGCATTGATCAACTTGTAGACTCCACCTCAGGGTACCACCAAATTAACATGAGTAAAGAAGATGAAGAGAAAACTTTCTTTATCACACCATATGGCACTTACTGCTATGTTAAGATGTCGTTTGGTTTCAAAAACACTGGTGCGACTTTCCAGAGGTTGATGCAGAAAACTTTTAATCCTCAGATAGGTCGAAATCTGGAAACCTATGTTGATGATTTGGTCGTAAAAGCATCAACGCTGGCGACCAAGTTTCCGACCTATACGAGACTTTCAATAAATTAAAAAGACATAACCTTAAGTTAAATCCAGAGAAGTATATGTTCGGAGTTTCGTCTGGAAAGCTTCTTGGGTTCCTAGTTTCGGCTAGAGGTATTAAGGCAAATCCAGCAAAAATTTCGGCCATCGACCAGATGCGTCCTCCAACCGTGAAGAAAGAAGTCCAAAAACTAACTGGCTGTATGGCAGCGCTAAGTCGTTTCATAGCACGGTTAGGAGAAAAAAGACTCATTTTCTTCAAAATCCTTCAGAAACACGGAAGTTTCGAGTGGACTAAAGTGGCAAACGATGCCTTTGAGGAACTTAAAAAGTACCTTATGAGTGCTTCGATCTTAGTCTCTTCGAGATCAGGGGAAACATTGTTGATTTATGTGGTTGCAATGCCACATATAGTCAGTGGTGTGCTGGTTGTTGAACGAGAAAGCATCCAACGACCAGTATATTACGTAAGCGAAGTCTTACATGGACCAAAGGAACGATACCCACAGGTACAAAAGATGCTCTACGGTCTCCTTATGGCTTCAAGGAAACTAAGGCATTACTTTCAGGCCCACAAAGTAGTCGTACCGACCGGATATCCCTTGGGTCAAGTCTTTGGAAACAGGAAATTATCAGGACGAATAGCAAAATGGGCGGTCGAGCTTGGGGCGTTCGACCTCCATTTATCTCACGAACAGCAATCAAGTCCCAGGCAATAGTAGAATTCATTGTTGAATGGACAAACCCTGAACCCACCCAAGGGCCCGGTACAAACACCACGATAAGTGGACAATGTACTTTGACGGTTCCTTGATGCTCAAAGGCTCAGGGGCTGGAGTTGTCTTGATATCCCCTACTAACAAACACATCAAGTATGTCATCCAGTTGAACTTCCCTGTTACAAACAATGTGACAGAATACGGAGATTTACTGGCAGGACTTCGAGCAGCTCGTTCGCTCGAGATTCGTAGATTACTAGTGAAAGACGATTCTCAACTAGTAGCGAATCAAGTCGGGAAAGAATATCTGGCGAAAGTACGAAAACTCGAAAAGCATTTCTTCGATTTCCAGATCCAACACATTCCTAGAAAGAAAAACTTTCTGGTAGACCAGTTGGCACGGATGGCCTCCACCAGGTCACCTGTCCCGCCCGGAGTTTTTCTCGGGCAACTCAATTCACCCTGGGTGGTCGAGCTTTCCGAGGACATAGATGTTCCACTAGAAGTCGTACAAATCAATCAAAAGAACATGGATGCTCCACAGATCGTTGATGGTTGGCACCGTCACGATCACGGTAGAGAATGGATGACGTCGATCTACAATTATCTTCAGCATGACATTATTCCTAACGATGATGTAGAGACTGATCGTGTAGCACAAAAAGCCAAATCATACACTCTGATTGAAAGTAACGTGTATAAACGAGGTTCTCACGGAGTATTGATGAGATGCATATCTCAAACGGATGGCATTAAGCTGTTATCCGACATTCTTGGTGGAGTCTATGGAGCACATCATTCCTATAGAACGTTAGTCAGTAAAGCCTTCAGGCATGGATACTACTAGCTAACTACCCTTCATGATACAAAAGAGCTCGTGACGATTGCGTACAATGTCAATTTCATAGTCGACAAGTACATCAGCCGGCACAAGCTTTGCAAACCATATCTCTTTCTTGGCCTTTTGCAACCTGGGGACTAGACATTCTGTGACCTTTCCCAAGAGCACCTAGGGGCTTCGAATTCCTTTTCATCATGATTGACACGTTTACAAAAATGGATAGAAGCCGAGCCAGTTGTTAAAACAACAACTAAAGCCACTGAGAGGTTCCTCACAAAAAACGTGATCACACGATTTGGCGTACCAAGTCGTATAATCGCAGAAAAGGGTACCCAGTTCTCTAGCGCAAATTTTCAGGAATTCTGCAAGGATCTAGGTATCAAAGTACAATTCGCTTCTGTCGCTCATCCGCAGAGCAACGGAGCAGTAGAGCGGGCTAATGGTATCATAATGCAAGGAATAAAACGCCGAGTGTTCGACCAGTTAATCAAATGGCCAGGAGCTTGGGATCAAGAACTTCCTTCTGTATTATGGGCCGTTCGAACCACGACCAGTCGTGCGACCGAAGAAATTCTATTTTTTCTGGTTTATGGTGCTGAAGCCATACTTCCTCCAGAACTAAAAATAGGCTCTACTTGTACTAATTGTTTCAATGAGAATGATCAGATTCAACGAAGACTCGACGACGTCAATTTCCTTGAAGAACGACGAAACCAAGCCCTCATATAATTAGTAGTTTACCAACAAGCCATGCGAATGTACTACAATCGTAAGGTGCAACCTCGCAACCTAGCTGTAGGTGATCTGGTTCTACGACAAATTCAGAATCAGGCTAATCGCAATAAACTTTCTCCCAAATGGGAAGGTCCATACATTGTGGTCGAAGTTGCCCGACCTAGTTCGGTATGACTAGCTATGTCAGACGGGCGAGTTTTGTCCAACTCTTGGAATATTGACCAACTGCGTAAGTTCTTTGTATAGTTGTATTTTTCATTATTTCAATTTATTAATAAAGATGCATTTCCTTTACTTTCCGACGAATGATTTTCTCTATATTTCTGTCTTTTCATCTGGTTTGCATACTATTGTTGCCTTATTGATTGGAAAAGACCAAATTCTCTCCAATATCCTTTCTAAGGATCTATATTACTCTATGGCTACGACATACAAGTCAAAAGCTGTAAGGGTCCTAGTCGTGACCATTCAGATATTAGTTCTCACACGCGACGAACACTCTTTTCTTAAATAAATATACGAGTAACAGGAGCATCACACAGGCAACTACATATAGTACTATACATGCTATAGATTTTAGAGACTATATGTCTTACCTTCAACAATCTGTTCTACTCATATTTTGGCTACTGGTCGGGACACGAAAAGCCTCCTAGTCGAAGTCTCTCCTTCTCCGCACGTGGTTCTACCCACTGGAAGGAGCTTCCTAGCGACGGTCCATTTCTTACGATCCTCGCTGCCAGTCGGAACTCGAGCAAGGACACTTTTCACGAAGTGTTTCTTTTAGTCTCTGGTTCTTAGCAACTCTTACGACCAGTTTTGGATAATATATATAGACAAATTCACTCATTGATTTTTGCATACATATTTGCATACTGTCTTATCAATCAATACAAGTCTTAAACGTCTTCCATCCACATAAGGTACTTCACAGTATTTCGATTATGCAAATGACCTAAGACTAGTCAAAATCACAAGCTGGTTCCGACAACATTGATTTCCTAGTGACACTTAGATCATGTTTATAACATAATCAGCATATGCACTGTACCGTGGTCATAGCTATTGCTCATTTTCGTGGTCTACTGCTTCTTTATTAAAGTTCTCCTACTATACAAGCAGTCGGGGGCTAGGAAATATATGAGTATTTGGCGAATTTAAAAAGATAAAACAAAGACTTCATTGATGATAAAAGGTAAGTTTTATTTACAACTGTCAAAATATTACATTTTTTTTTATTTCTCGGAGCCACTAGATCGATCGCACACGGAGACCCGACCTCCATTTCTTCTCATGACCTTATGTCCGAGAGGCGCCATTTCTAACATTTTGGTCGCTTCTTCTCGTATGGCTTGAAGTCTTCCTCATCGACTTGGAGATTTATGGAAGGGTCGAAAACTTTTAGTTTTGCCAAAGCAAAACTAACTCCATTCTTGACAGCATTGAACAAGGTTTGTGCATAGTTCTCCTGAGTTGTCTTAAGGACACCCCCGAGGTCCTCGAGCTGCTGGCCAAGGTAGTTGATCTTCTCTGTGAGATCTCCTAAATTAGGCAGTTGCATTCCCGATCCCATATCGAAGAGCATCTTATTGAAGGCTTTGACCTTTTCTTCAAGACTTTGCCCAAAGGCTGCCTCCTTGCCACGCTTGAGCTCAAGAGCCTTTTCTGCTCGCCTCAATGCTTGAGTTTGCTCTCTACGAGTAAACCAAAAGATAAATACATACGACTAGAAAAAGAAAGCAAACTGGTCGAGTTTACGACCGGTTACCTTCGTTCCTCTTCTCAAAGGTGTCAAGAAGCTCTTTGTGTCTGGTCGTCAGGTATTCGATTGACCGGTCTTTGTTCTGATATTCTTCTTTAAGCTTGGCAATTGTGGCTTTTTTAGCCATAACTTTTTCTTTAAGCTTCTCCAAATCTATCAAACATGATAAAGTGGAGAATTAGTTAAAATAAAAAGAGCCAAATAGTAAAGAAAAAGAGAAGAAGATATTAAAAGGGTGTTTACTTTCTAATTCAGAGTTCCTCTTCTCCAAGAGCTTTATTCGCTGGGTTAGCCCTCCGACCACAGCGAAATTCTCCACAAAATGCTACAAAACATAGTGAAACTCCTTTGAATATTTTCTAAGGGAACAAAGCTATTAAGAGTGGTCGTGGAAGATTACCTCAATTGCTATATCATTATATTCGGCAAAAATTGAGTCGGCGCTCATCTTTGCTTGACGGTCCGACATTCTTCCCCATGCTTCGTTAAACTCTTCTTCTTTGAAGATTCGGAAGTGATGAGGAAAAGTGACTTGACGAGAAGAACTCTCAGCAGGAGTCGGAGCCTGTTGAGATTCCTCAAGAACCACCACCTCCACGGGTGGGGTTGCGACCACTACCTCTGTAGGTGGGGTTGGAACCACCACTTTAGTAGGAGTGGTCGGAGCCACCACGGGTTCCTGAGCTGGTGCTATCACCTGCTCAGGGGCTGGTTCGCCCTCTGCAGGAGTTTCCTCCTGAAGGGTGTTCTCGTCGTCTTCGACCAGAATACCAGAGGATCTACAACGACAAGAACAAAAGGAGTTCAAGACTCTAAAAGACACCGGAGGTAATTACTTACATAAGTCTTTATTTCGTGTATATACCTGGTCGTTTTCTTGGTCTTGATTTTTGAAGTGCGCCGACGCAAAATCCGTCGCGCTTGCCTTCCTCTTCTTTTCAACCAGCTTCACCGGCCCTGGACTGGTGGGGTTGGTTATATTCACTACGTCCTCCAACAGAAGGTCGAAAGAAATATTTTCGACCATTTGGTCGAGATCGAGATCCCTGACTATCGGGTTGGTGGGTGTGGTCTCATCGGTCTCCAGAATAGTCGCCACTGTAGCAACTGTCAGATCTTGAATGGTCGTCTTAGAGCCAACGACCTCCGTAGTTTTGATCTACGGACATTCTTTCTCTCCTGTCTGAAATATAATTCAAAGTTTTAATCAGACAATGTAATTTTCCATCTAAATTATATTCTCCTCTTTCTATAAATGCTCTTTTTTACCACCAGAAGACCATCGTCATGTGCGGTCTCGTAGCAAGAATTGGTCGGAACGGTAGAACAAAAGGAATCCTTGTCGAATTTGGCATACTTCAATCTGACCAACTACATATTAGAGCAAAAGGTTATATACAGATCGGAAGATACATAATAGATGAAGAAAAAGATGGTTATTTACCTTGAGTCTTCTTAATCTGTCCTCATTAGAGATAATAGCCAAAATGCCTGGGAAAGCAGCCATGGTATCAGGCTCCCCAGCACAAATCATCTTGATTCGCTCTCTGACTTCATCAGAAGAGAGGACTTCAAGAAGACATGGAGATTTCAGGATTACAAAATAATAATCAACTATATATAATATACTGGTTGGAGCCTTCCAAAGACTTGCCATCTTTTGAGTCTTTGATCGCCTCACCTCGACCAATGTACCAGAGCAATGAATGCTCTCGAAGCTTCAGGAGACTAATCCGGCGCAAGGAAAAGTCCCTAACTATGTGCCAGGAAGTCAATCCCTTGGCACTAAGGTCTTGAATGGCATCGGCCACCCTTCCGACCCATCCTTCTTTCTTCTCGGTCGACCTCCACTTTATGTTCTCGCTCGCCCTCTTGCTAATGAAGTATAGACTATCGTCCTTCGTGACCGTCATATAGAACCAATTCTTCTTCCATGACGACCACAAAGATTTTGAGTACATCTGGATGTACTTATCAGCCTTCCCATCATGGAGGCGCAACGAGCACTCCCCAGGTCCGGCCGCCGACTTCCCCGACTTGGCCATCCGGTAGGAATAACTGAAGACCTTCAAGTTTGGTCGGATCCCCAGGTACGCCTCGCATAGGTAGGCGAAAATGCTAATATTGGCGATGGAGTTTGGAGCCAAGCTCACCAACTCGACTCCATAATACTCCAGGACCTAAGAAAGGAATTTGTGAGCCAGCAACCTAAGTCCACACTCGATGTAGTCGAAGAAAATAGGGATTTCTCCTTCCTCATGGCTCGGAAAGTGTTCTCCAGCCACTGACCTCTATTTGATCAAATTCCTATCTGAAAGCATCCTGATCTCCTCCAAAGCCCTGAGCTTCTTGTCGCTCAGATCAGAAACCAGCCACTTAGTGATTTGATCTGACATGGTTGGGTCTAGAACAGTGGTCGGAAAAGGATTTGGGGGAAAGGAACAAAGGGGGTCGGAAGAGACTCTAAGCAAGAAGATGAAAATGGTCTAAGGAAAAGTAGAAGGCGTAAAAGCTCTAAGCCCCGTGCTAAGGGATTTTATAGCCACAATTCTTTAATCGCAATCGGGAGTTACCCAAGAGTCCAACGGACAAAACCTTTTGTCCAACGGACAGAAAAACTCTTCAGGTCCCAAGGCAGTTTCTCAACTTTAAAGTGAATACAGACCACCTCGAGTGTCACGACATTAAATGAGGGTCTGCCCGGTACGACTTCATCGGGAAAAAGTGTTCACACGACCAATTCACTTAAAGTTCGGGAGCTAGCTGACGAGGATTAAACTCTCGATGTATTACTTTAATACATAATAAAAGACCATATGTCTTTATGGTTGTAACCCCTAAGGCTCACGACCTCCGTGGTCGTAAGGATTCCAGAGGTTATTTTGAGGATACCTGCCTGACGAGGGCTCTGCACTCACCCCCACTGGTGACTACTCATAGAAGCACTGAACTAGCATCTGGATCTGACTCTAGGTATATTCCATACCGTGTGATGAATGGAACACATGTCATATTTGGTCTATACCACGCGGCGTTTCATAACCTAAAAACACTGATAACAACTACCCTACGGTTGTGTGTCTCACAGATGCACAACCGCCAAACGGTTGATACTTTGTCAACCACTGTCTCCCTCCGACCGGACGCATCACTTCCCAACAGGAGCCACTTACAGGAGTAACTACCACCACTTCGTCAACTACTTAAAGAAGAATGCAAGCGACAGAAAGGGAGATCGAATCTAATTCAGAAGATCAACAGACGATTGGATTTTAATAGCATAGCAAGCATTATGCTCAATGTAATTAGGATTAGTCCACTGCCTTGTCAAATGCACCCCCTATAATAGCTAGTTCATAGCAATAAAGAGCAGTCCTATTCTCTCCCAAGAACTCTCTGCCATTTTCCTTTTTCTATTTCGTAAGAATGGCGACTCGATCGTCGACAATATGGGACCTTAGGGTTCTTCTATATATAGATGCTCAAATAAACCCATTGACCATAGTGTGTGCTGGTTGACTACAGTATACTAGTAATTCTCGTATATGAAAAATTCATTACACATATAAGGAAGAAAGCACGAAAGTTTACTGAGACTTTCACATGTAACCATTATATCAAGGTTTGGGTTTGTTCAACTGTCAAAAGTGACATAGCTAGATTGAGTACGATCATACAGGGCTGAGGAGAGAGGAAGAAGAATTGATGCACAAATTTTTTTTTTTGAGGTTAAATTGCTCAGTAGCACAACATTTGGAAAATGATGCATCGTATCTTTTTTTTTTAGGGAAAATGATTCGAATCTTTTTGGGAGGGCAAGTTGTTCAATACAAAAATTAATCAAGCAATCTAGAAAATAACA
The DNA here is from genome assembly GCA_036346405.1 of Phyllostachys edulis. Taxonomy (NCBI): domain Eukaryota; kingdom Viridiplantae; phylum Streptophyta; class Magnoliopsida; order Poales; family Poaceae; genus Phyllostachys; species Phyllostachys edulis. The sequence goes on along the minus strand of CM070551.1, from coordinate 16,376,057 downwards.
CTTGTGCCAGCCTCACATTGCGTGTTATTTTTCAATCTGTGTATCTTTGTAGTGTATGCTAGTTAGCTAAATTTTTGTCCTTTGGTTTTGGTGGTCTAGAAACCAGCACAACCAACATCGATTAAATCCCGATGAAGGTTCAGGACCACTTAAATTGTTAAAAAAAAGTTTAAGAGCATGCTCTATAATATTTTGTCCATACACAGTTGAAATAGCATAGTGCCACAAAAATTCGCTAAAAAAAGCGTGTGCTTCTATTCAATTATAAATAGAAGGTCAACAAATTAAATTACCATTTCTTCCCTCGCTAAAAGAAGTAAAATAGCTAGTTTCGGGAACTGATGATTGGTGCAGCCAAAAGTGGATGCACTAACTCTCAAGAAGAACCTAGCATGAATGGAAGAGCAATTTTAGAAACTAGGAAGTTACGTTTCTGGTCTTTTTCAGTTAACATTGGAACATAGACAAGACGACATCCGATCCATATCCGACAGTCAATCACGAACAGATCATACGCAACCCGTGTGCGTATCCTATATATATATCACCCTGTTCTATAGCACTATAGCAGTTACGTTCTAGAGAGTAGAAACCTAGCTAGCAAGCTAGCTAGCTATCCCAATCGCACCACAATTGCAACACCAGTTACACGACGTGCTCTAGTGCGTACCCTTGCAACACACTGGAGTTACCTTCTGATCTTCTCCTGGTGAGGCACAAGCGCTAGCACTCAGATCACCAGTCTTAGAGATGTCACTTCACATATGTTACTGATGATAAAAAATTAAATGGGCCAAATAATAAACTGATATATGCCTTGATCACAAAACGACAATAATTAATTAACATCTGGCTATCTGAGTGGAGACCAACTTTTGATGAGTCGGTTTTATAGTAGCCCCCCTGGTAGACAGTTTTCATGTCGCCGGCCGGCCGGCCCGTAGTGGCCGCTATGTTAAGTACGGTGATGCTTTTGCGGTTCTCTTTATTAGTGATTCTAGATGCCATAACAGCACACTCCAGAACACAAGTGCCGCGCGCACTATTCGGGCGAATTGAACACGCATAGTCGTTGTCACTTTTGAAGAAGGGGGTAGTGGCTCGGAGAAATTCCACACTCCGAGGGGATGCTTTTTAAACTTTTTGTCTCTTCACTGTTTTGCCTTCCGTGGATGTAGATTTCCTTAGATGAAGGAGGGATTATCATGCTGCAAAATGCATAGGAGGGAACTTAATATATAGTACCATGTTTGTATACCTGCGTGTGTGTTGCGCATGCGAATGCATGAGAAATCATTATATCTAGCTGAGTAGTAGTAGTACTTGGCTACTTGCCAACCATCAATACATTTTTTTTCTGTCAAAATGTATTCTAGCTTCAATGCGTTTGTATGTCAAGAGTGCCCATATGCATGTTCATCATGAGAGGCTAATTTTATTTCCACAAATTTTCTTAGTTCCTTCACGAGTCATCGCCACGGACAAAAGGATAGCTACATGCGTGTACTGTTCTGAGAATAGACTTCTGGCCTTAATTTGCGGAGAGTAGCCGCCGGAGACTTATGGAGAAAGAGAAGAAATAGATGGTTCGGATTCCAGTAGTGTCCAATTTCTATCCTCGTGTGTAAGCAGTATTTTCAAGCAGTTCACAAGACTTCCATTACAAATGGTCACATCATGCATAACAGGATCGAGTAATAATATTCGGTCGCATAGCACCAGTCAGCCAACTAGTTACAGACACGCATGGGCCTGTGAGTTTATTCAGAGGCAGAAGAAAACCAAACAGCATCTAACCTTAGAAAAGTACAAGTAAATCGCACAAAAATCTTGGTCTATTTTGTTAGTAATCTTTGTGTATATAGTATATCTATATTTTACGTAGAGTTTATATACTTAGTCCTACAGTATTTAATCAATATTCATTATGGATACTAGAGTTTGTTTGGTGTCCCCTCAGGATACGTAGAATCCTTTTCGAATACGAATAGTCGTTTGCTCTCAATAAAAGGTGACCCCTGTAATCAGTTTTAAGCAATAGAAGAAAAAAAATCAGAAAGCTGCATTGGTCAGCACAAAATTTTTCTGTCCTTTGCTTGTGCGTGTGCTTCTGTCTTTTTCAATGGCATGCAGTGCGTGTGTTGCCGTGGGTCTCGGCATGTGCTTCTAGTCGACCGGTCTTTGCGTTCTCTGTCTCTACGAATTGTTCTCCTGCAAGTGCACTCTTCATCTCCGGTCAGGCCAACATATTTCGCGTGTTTCACACCAGAAGTCCGCAACCGCTGTCACCCTATGACTTCTAATCGTCCATGCTGACGGCTTAATGCACACTTTTCCGTCAGATTCTAAGATGCAGGAGATCATCGCAGTGAGAACTCAAGATAATTAACACTAAGCTAATCAACAATAATCGGTAATTAGCTTAAGTAAAAATTTCATTAAACCAATCTCAAGCGTAATCTCAGTTAATATTCAATTGTATAATTAACGCAATGAACTTGGCAAATTAATCAAACATCATTTATTCACATCACAGTTTTATAACAGTCTGTTTACAAAGCAGAATTAAAATATTACAAACCAAATTCTCGTTACAAAAATTTATTTTACAACCCAATAATGGATACAGGATTAATTTTACAAAACAATTACAATGTTAATTACAAAAGAAAATCAAATTACAATCCATGTTGTTGTATTCGTCTCATCGAATCCTTTCTTGCCATCTCATTCTGTCATCCTTCGCCTCTCCGTTCCATGCAACCAAAAAGCTTGGAAAATAGTTAGCCAAACAAAAAGAAGGCAGTAATAGCTAGTTAGAAGGGTGACAGATTGCCGTCAGAATTTCCCGAAGTACAATAGGATTCCCATATCAACCTAGGTCAACCGGTCCCTCGATCACCAAGGTACTCTGACCAACCTGAGTTAGTCGGCTCCTTTAGTAATCAAGATATCCAGATCAACCAGAGTCAATAGGCACCATTTACTTCCAGGGGTCTCCTCATCCGGCATCAGTAGAATCCAACACCCACCTTTTGCATTATCGCAATCGCAGTATAATTCCACAACGCACATCCCATTAAATCTTACCCTCAGCCAGAGCATCATGGGGTCCCACAAGCCCACATTTCACATTCCATTAAACCCCACCCTCAGCCAAGCATCATCGGGTATACCGAAACCAGCATGCCACAAGAGAGCCAACATAAACCCACATGTAGCATTCTCCTCATTCCGTCCCAGCCGAAGGCAACACAAATCCATTCACAATGCATCCACATCTAGCAACCAATGGACCAACAGGTCCTTGTCTCAATAGTATCATGAGAAGGCAATAGAGATAAGTCAAGGGGCATAGTAGTCACCAGCATACCACAATGAAGCCAACTAAAATATATCCCTCTAATAAGCCCTAATCCTCATATGTAGCATACAAGTTCATATTGACAAAGCCACTACTAAGCAAAGGCTTTAGCACAGCACCATCAAAACATAAGCACTAACAGCCTTATAAGCGTTCCCAAGGCCACATGTCACTAATAATACTCATCACCACTGCCCCAGGAGCTCAAGCATGCATCACAAGTGAGCATAGGAGATAAAATGAGGCACAGGGATGAAAAAGAACCAAGAGATAGGGTCCTGGTAATAAAAAGAATAGGAAATGGTAAAAAGAAATGCACAGTGCTGAGGGATAAGAACCCCCCAGAAAAATCTTGCACAGGAAGGAACCGCCATAAGCCAACCGCCATAAGCCAGCCCTCCCCAAGAGATAAGCCAGCCCTCCCCAGCAAGAGATAAGTCGGTCCAACAGGAAGGAGATAACCAAAGCACAGGCACAAGATAAACACAGCCGAAGGCCTCCCCAGCATGCTTATCACCCCACAAAGGCTACTGCCTTGCACAAGCCTCACCAGCCCAACCAGTCCCCTCCATTTCCAAACCAGCCGAAGGCAAAGCCAAGCAAGGTAACAAAGCAGCAAGGGAATCAAGGCAAACAAGCACTAACCTCCTTCTGCAACCAGAGCATCAAGGCAGTCAGGAGGAGGAGCTCAGCATCCACCCCATCACTGCCTACAAACCCCAACCCACAATGGAGAAGAGGAGGGCACCAGCTCGAAGCCGGCGCTACCATCCCCTTCCCCATCCCAGAGTCCAACCCAAGGTAACCCCAGTATACTCCAGTAGGCATTTCACATACACATCAAGCACAATACACATCAGGCACAAGTAGAACATCTCATAGCAGTATCAACAAGTAACTCTCAGATCATCTCATCATAAAGCTAGGGGTCAGGGAGGAAGGGAGATACCTCAGGGAACCTAGGATGATCCATTCTCCACCTCTATCTGCATTCATCGAGCATCACCAAGAACCAAGCCTCCAGTAACCATCCCATCACCATGCTATGCATATTAATGAAATAGCACGCATCAGTAAGCAATCCAACATTAAGCAATAAATTGAATCAATCTCAATAAGCAAAATATCACAAATCAACATCAGTAGAGTGGAGTGTAGTGTAGAGGGCAGCGAGCAGGCGGCGGCCGTAGGCCAAGCCGTAGGACAAGCCGCATGCAGGTGATGGAGCAATCGGCGCCATGGGATCGAGACGACGGTGGAAGGCCACGGGGAGTCGAGGCGGCGCTGGCCTTCGCCGCCGAGAGGAGGAGCAAAGACGGGCGAAGTCAAGGGTAGCAATGGCGGGCCAAGCGAAGGCGACCCGAGCCGGGCCGGTCGGGCCTAGGGTGTGGCGAGGCGTGGCGTGGACCAAAGCCAAGAACCGGAGCGAGCCGGGGAGGCGGCTTCATGGAGGAGGAGCCAGCGGCACCAAAGTTAGGGAGAGCCACGGACGCCATCGCCGGGTGGAGGCGGCTGGCACCGTGGCGACGCAGGTGGCGAAGACGGCCGTGGAGCGGCGACGCCTGAGCCGAGTCACGGGAGGGGAAGGCGGCGGCTTCATGGTGGAAGGGAGGAGGAGGAGAAAGGGGTGAGTTGAGGAAGAAGGAGCAGAGATGGGATCTCCGGGTGAGTGGCGCCGAATGGATTGGAGATGAAGGGGTTGAGTGGTGTGGGTGTTTGGCTGGTTAGAGAAGGGTAGGATTAGGGTAAGATTAGGGTAGAAAAGAAAATAGAAAATGGGAAAAAGGGAGATAGAGGAAAGAAATAAAAAGTAAGAAAGAGGAAAATTTTGTAGAAAATGGTTATAAAATTCAAAATAAGTAGATGGATTGAATTAGTAGTATAAATATAATTCTCATTTGAGTCACTAGTAAGTTAGGTTATTGTATCCGCGTTAGAGTTTTGACAGTAAAATGACCAGTAGAAATTAAAGGTGAAAAATGTGTATAAATTAAATTGAACCTCAGATTTGAGCTATTCGTCGATAGAACTCCCAAATTAAGTAAATAAGTAATTGAGGCGTTAGAAATAATTTATTCAAGTAGATTTGTTCATTTAGCACGGGCATAAAATCAAGTTAATCGTTTATCGTTTAAATCATCCGAATAAAATTTGATAGACTTAGTTTTGCGCGAATAAAATTTGTTAGACCTAGTAAAATGCAATTATGTGTAGTAATTTCTTTTCGTCCAATAAAGCATGATTATCAACCATCCTAACCCTAGAGCCGATAAGCTGTAGAACGATTGCGCTGGGAAAGTGCTAACTTAACGGGGTTTTGAAACTATTATTAAATTAAAATCCACTAATGAAAAGAATCATCTGACTAATATGCACTACACATAGTCGCACATATTACTACTAAGTATTTAATTATGTATTTATTATTTCGCACCGTCGTATAAAATTACAGCGGGTGAACCAACAAGAGTAGTTAACATCGATTTCATCGACGACGATCTCTTCTACAATTCCGCAGACAAGCTACTCCCTTGTTCATTAACCTAGCTATATTAAATGTAAACCGTATATTGCTCTATCATATATGTATTGCATCAAAACTATTTTCTCAAAACTAAATTGGATTAGAATGAAATTGGGAAAAATAAGAAACAAGATGAAAGAAAGGAATAAATGAAAGCTAATAGGTTGGTAAAGGGGGGCCTGGGCTGGGGAACACGGCGGCAACAATAATGATAGGGTAAGAGGTGGGACCCCTTTACCTATAATTAAAATATAAGGACCAACAAAACTCTTACTCGGTCAGAGGCCGTAATTCAGTGCCAACGTACCATTTTCCCATTTCGGCAGGCAGAAAATGCTACCCTGTTACGTAATGATGTTCTCCACAACGGGTAGGATAGTAGCAAGGTGGAGTGTTGGGTATTGGGCCAAGCCGACCCAACCAACATTACCGGAAACTCGGTAGATGACGGAGGTCACGTCTCTGGACACCGACGAAAAGTAATGGGTGGAGACTTAATCACGTAACTTGAAAAACGTTCTGTATTCTGAACTCGAACCCGCATCAAAGGAAATGCAGGGAACCCGGTTCATTTAGAGCTCAGAATTACTATGGGTAAAGTGGTACAAGCCTACGCAGTGCTATCAAATCATGAATTCATGCCAGTCTCCTGGATTGGAGTCTTCGGGAACCGCCGGGGGTCTATCTTCTCTCCGGGTAACAAGTAGTCTCTTCATAATTAAAATTTGCAACCTAAGTCTTGGAAACTATTTTCAGAATAAGAGAAGAGGTAGGAATTTTGATAAGGACGAAGGTTAGAGTCATCAAATGCATTTGGCTATTAATGCTTGCTGAGTACACTGTAGTACTCACTCTTGCTATCTCTTCCCTTGCTTAGACCCTAGTTCTACCGGGAGTTATCCCAAGTGGGATAAGGGTTTTGCAGGTACCAAAAAGGCTACCGGTGATGAGGGCGCAGATTTCGATGAGCGGGACGAGGTGGACACCTCTTTTGACTCATGGGACGAGTAGTTCACTGGAGGGATCTAGCTGGCAGACTCAGGGGAGTGTGATACCCTCTTTTTGTAATTAAATAACTGTAATTGGAACCTTAAACTTGTGTGGCTACTGTTATGATAAAGAACAGTTTCTATTTTATTGTTCTGCTGCGTAACTCTGGTAAAGACTTACTATTCGTTGGAGCAGTGTTCTACTGAGCAAACGAATAGTAATCCGTTTGCCTAAGTGTGATTACCCTTGGGGTAATGACACGGGGCGTCGCAGGTGGTATCAGAGCAATAAGATAGGGCCACGCTAATAAAATAGAAACTGTTGTAAGAACTTAGGTGTTCTTCTCGCTTGCTATATTGCACTAGTTAGTCACTTATTAACTCTCATCTCTATATCAATTTCCATTCTCAACCCTTTTCAAAAATAGTATGTTAAAAAAAAACTTACCTCTTCTTAAAGTGACATTCCTACTAACATAGAACAATTTCTAAGTTAGTTCATTGTCCGAGAGAGTGCACGGGAACACGTTATTATCTTAAGATCGGTATGGATATCTCATGCGAGTAGATTGTTAGATTTCAGCTCAACCTAGGGAAGAAAATATAGGTTGTGGGTGCAGTATCATAAGATTTAGACTTTAGTGCATGGACTAGAGGCATGGAGTAGAATTTTGGCATGGACCTGCTCTTCCACTTGTTGGATAAGTATGGACCATACACATAGCATTCCTTATCTCTTCGTCTGAATCACTAAATTAAACTGTCAGCATTCTAAAAGAATGAAAACATACTTAAAGAAATCACAAAAAGGCTGACGATGTAAAAATGTGACTTATCCCATTTTTTGCATATCAGATTTCCCAGATGAGTAGTCCGTGGCACTCCGAGCGTGTAGCTCTGGCGTACCCAGGAGCGAAATCCTGGACGTACTCAGGCATGAGCCCTGAGCGTTTCCCAACACGTAGTTGGGCGGTCTCGAGAACGGGATCTCGAGCGTACCTGGGCGCGTGGATCCAGGGTAGTGTAGGTTCGCACTCAGAGGCAAGCTCTGAGCGGTCCCAAACACGTGGTTTGGGCGGTCTTGAGAACGGGATCTCAAGCGTGACTGAGCACGAGAGACTCAGCTAGACTAGGATTTGGATCTTTTTGCACCTCTATGTTTCTTGGTGTTATTTGGCTATCTGTGTATGACATAATACAACTCACCTGAGAGATAATTCTTGCCAGAAAAACCTGATACTATCTTCCCTACAATCAATTTACTGCTGAAGAATCAAGGAACGCATGTAACCAACAATAGGCTTCTCGAAATAAAATGCTTCAAGAATAACAATTAACACATTCGATCTCTTAACACCTCACCCACAGGATGGAAGGTCAAGGAAACGTCGATCGAGATTTGGAATTAAGACTGGGACTACTACCACAGGACACACCAACGGGAAATCTACTGGTAGATCTCAATGAGACAATACCAAGCCAACCCAGAACCGCCCCAATACATGAAACCAGCCACCAGCCAACTGCAAGAGCAACAGACCCGCTAGGAGTAATGGCAGATGTTCTCAGGTCCATAGAAAACTCCAGAAGAGAAGCCCAAGAAAACCAAAACCGCTTTATGGAGGCCTTGTTGACTCGAACGGCACCTACTACCTCTCCACCTGCACGCGGGGTTAGTTTGGTGACTTTCTCCAAACTTGCCCTCCCACATTTGCCAAAGCCACCGATCCACTGGACGCAAGTGACTGGCTAGTTGAAGTAGAGAAGAAATTGGACACCGTAGGGTGCTCGGATACAGAGAAAGTACGATATGTGTCACATCAATTGACCGGACCGGCAGCTAATTGGTGGCTCAACTACAACCAAGAACCATGTCAAGGAATGTACCAATCACGTGGGACGAATTTAAGCTAAGATTCACAGAAACTCATGTGCCGACAAGAAGTATGGAGCTGAAAAAGCGTGAGTTTAGAACTTTGACTCAAGGAGGGAAGAAGATAATAGAATACCTCAACCAATTCAATGAACTCTCCCGTTATGCTCCAGCAGACATAGACACCGATGAAAAGAAGATAGAGAAATTCCTGGAGGGAGTGCACCCTTATCTTAAGATGCTCCTTTCCATCCACAAAATCGCTGAATTTCAAGATTTAGTCAATAGAGCCATAATCTTGGAGAATGAGCATTCCAACTTAACTGAAGAACTTGTCGCTGTGGCATATATGGACGAAGGTTAGAGTCATCAAATGCATTTGGCTATTAATGCTTGCTGAGTACACTATAGTACTCACTCTTGCTATCTCTTCCCTTGCTTAGACTCTAGTTCTACCGGGAGTTATCCCGAGTGGGATAAGGGTTTTGCAGGTACCGAGAAGGCTACCGGTGATGAGGGCGCACATTTCGATGAGCGGGACGAGGTGGAGACCTCTTTTGACTCATGGGACGAGTAGTTCACTGGAAGGATCTAGCTGGTAGACTCAGGGGAGTGTGATACCCTCTTTTTGTAATTAAATAACTGTAATTGGAACCTTAAACTTGTGTGGCTACTGTTGTAATAAAGAAAGTTTCTATTTTATTGTTCTGCTGCGTAACTCTGGTAAAGGCTTACTATTTGTTAGAGCAGTGTTCTACTGAGTAAACGAATAGTAATCTGTTTGCTTAAGTGTAATTACCCTTAAGATAATAATACGTGGCGTCACAATCAGCACGTACTGCCGCGAAGTCCGTCTGCTCGGGTTCCGACTTCTCGGCGCGATCTCTCTCAGCCTCGGCCTCGAGGAGGACTACATCGAGAAGGTGCTCGGCGAGCAGGAGCAGCAGATGGCCGAGCCCGACCTCACCTACGGCCTGCCCAAGCACACGGACCCCAACGCCCTCACCATCCTCCTACAGGACCCCCACGTCCCCGGCCTCCAGGTCCTCAAGGACGGCAACCAGTGGATCGCCGTCGACCCACGGCCAAACGCTCTCGTCATCAACCTAGGCGACCAGTTACAGGTAGTACTCCTGGAAATGCGATGTTCAAATTAACACAGTTGCAACGTTGCAACGAAACGTACGTCTTGATGTACATGCATGAATGTATATACAGGCGCTGAGCAACGGGGCGTACAAGAGCGTGTGGCACCGCGCGGTGGTGAACGCGGCGCTGGAGCGCATGTCGGTGGCATCTTTCCTGTGCCCGTGCAACAGCGCGGTGATCAGTCCCGCGGGGAAGCTCGTCGGCGACGGCGACGCGCCCGTGTACCAGAGCTACACCTACGACGAGTACTACAAGAAGTTCTGGAGCAGGAACCTGGACCAGGAGCACTGCCTAGAGCTCTTCAGAGGTCAGCAGTAATTCCTACACAGAAACTTGCTCGAAGCTAGTAGCTGCTTGGCTTGTTTCCTAGCTGCAGATCTATATATGGCGCGCGGCAGCATTACGTACGGAAATTAATGCCCCGACTGTGCGGTTTACTTGAGTTTGTGTGAACTTATTTTGCTTGAGTCACGTATTGCTCCATGTTCATCCTGTTTTGTATCCAAGAAAACTATATATGCTTATCTTGTAGGTGCGACCCTACGTGTATCGCATTATATATGTATGGTACCGCAATACATGTACGTAATGCAAAAAGGCTGCTTTGTTATTAATTTGGCGTTGAACCTACTAGCTGCATGCATGCATGCTGACATGTTCATGACTCACTACACCGAAATAAAGGTTTTGTATAGGTGACGGAGCACGTGTAAAAGGACAACTATTTAAGCATGGGACTGTCTATACGTAGGTTGTCTGTAAATTTGTTATTTTTCAGTCACTTTTTTCATCTTTAGATTTGCATTCAAGGTAAGGTGTGAAAAGTTTATGTACATGTGCTTTGGAAAACTGAGTTGTGTTGTTGTTTGTGTTAATGGGTCCAAAATTCAAAATTTGGACCCGTTTCTGGCCCGTTTGTTTGTGGGTTGTGTTCTATAGACTGATTCTTTTAGTGTTTGTTGTGGGCTATCTTCTATGGTCTATTTATTTGGTGTTTGCTGTGGGCTCTTTGTTGTGGGCTATGTTCCACGGACATGGGCTGTGGGCTGTATTCTATGGGTTGTCTGCTTGTCAAGAAAACCCTACTTGTTATGCTTTCTTCCCCATCTCCATCTGCCCCATCTCCAAGAAAGAAAAGAAGAACAGAGACGACGAACAAAGAGAAGAAGAGAACAATATCAACACGAGGACACGAATGTGAATGGAGGACCAAAACAAAGGACACAGAGAAAACGAGAAGGCAATGGAATAAAGAAAAAGGCAATCCACGAGAAGAAAAACAAAGGTACTAACCTTTTTAATCTAAGCAAACAACCTGGATTTGTTCCCATCCCCATCTGCCCCATTGTTTCTGCAGTAAGCGTAGCGTAGTGTCATTCTTTTAACCCCCTCTTTCATCACTCGTGGTGAGCCCATTTCATTGAGGGTCTGCATGCAAGCAGCAAAGCTATGAGCTCAAATATAAATCAACTAGAAAGAAATATAATAAATACATCAACATAAGGGCCCCATTTCTCAATATCTCAAGATATGCTTAATCCAACAACAACATATAACTCAGTTGGTTCAATTCAAAGAGGAAACACATTAACTCTTAAGACATAACTAACGAGGATTAAAACCTCTATGTATTATTTTAATACATAATAAAAGACCATACGTCTACATGGTCGTGACCCCTAAGACTAACGACCTCCCCGGTCGTTAGTATTCCGAGGTTACTTATGGGTACCGGTCTGATGAGGCTTTGTGCCTAATCCCCACCGATAACCGCCGTAAAATTATCGGATCGGTATTTCTTATCGTATGATAAATGGAACACGTATATACGCTCCAAACCATGCGATGGTACAACCCCGAGACATCGACTATTAACCACCCTACGGTTAAGCTTTTCACAGTAACCGCAAGGAAGTTAGCACGTTGTTAATCGCTTCCACCGCTCCGACCTACCGTAACGCTTTCACCAGGACGCTTCTCCAGAGTAATCGCCACCTCTTCGAAAGTTATTTAAAGGTGAAGCGCAAAAGACGAAGGACACACACAGAGACAACAAGGTCAAGACCAACAAAGACAAGAACAACGATAGCTCAACAAGAATACACGAAGCCTAAGCGGTGGAATTAGAAGTTAGATAATCGACTTAGACTCATATTCTAAGTCCGACACCGATTAGACATTCCCCATTCAATGTAATTCAGGTAGTACTTAGCCACATCTTGTAAAACCCACTCATATCAATAAAGAGCGACCCCATTCCATTCCGTGATATTCCACGCCATTTTCTCGCTCATTTTCAGAAGATCGGCGACTTGATCGTCGACAACCGGGCGCCGTCCGTGGGGAAGGCGAAGTTTCAAGAAAATTTTCGCCAAGAAAATCTCGCCCAAAATCTCGCAATCGCCATGCGACTATGCCCGAGTTTGGGATGAGGAAAATCGTTCGACGGCGACTACGCCGACCTCGACATGGAAGGATGTATCCGCGCCATGGAAGAAAATGGCAGGTCATCCTCCCTTCCTCCTCCGTGGCTCGCACGCCGCCGACGTTAGCGAGGTCGACCGGATGGATGAAGATGCGCCGCCACTATCGGTGGCGCAACCAGAGAACCGCCGTTCCGACCAGCCGAATGCCGAGGATCTCTTCAAGCCCGTCCTCTCGACGATTTAAACAGTGAAAAAATTTCAGCCCCATCACCCGGAAAACTCTATACCATTGATGAAATCATGGCTGAAAGATACTCTCCTTCGGCTTCTAGCAATTCCAGGAGTCAACCGTCACCTGGTAACGGTGTCGATGAAACCTCCACTGGTCGTAGGCCATGTGGGGATGATCACACTCAGCATACGATCGGCGGTTCGTCGGATCAGGCTGAGAAGACCTCAGGAAGTGCTCATCTCCGACCGGTCTCCATCGTGGAAGATTCTGGCAGAAGCACTGACAAGCTCTCCATTAGTTATGACGGAAGCTCATCGGAAGATCAATGCTGGAAGCACGAAGTCAACGCGATCGGAGATGAAGATCAAGATGCCCTGCACGGTCCTACACTCTCTACCACGCCATCACGTGTTGTTAGAGATGATCCGGGCCGTCAAGCACCAACTTCCGGAGGCAACAGAACTAATCGACGTCAATCAGTTAACTCGCCGCATCGCCCCACCCAGAGTGGTGATGGGACCGAACAAACCAAGGTCAGGAAGGTTCAGACAGCATACACCTACGACCAAGATGAACCCCGAGACCTTCAGAATCAGACAAAACTTATGCACGATTCAAAACATGTTAAATAATTCCGATCCCGCTCTAGCAGAACGCCTAGTTTTGTACAACTCGTGAGGTCGTATCCAAATTCTCCAATGCACCATGCAATGAACAGGAAGCGATCGGGAACAGAGGGTTTGTGAAGTCGACTATGACTTCATCCCAACGCCTCCCTCGGCCAGGGACAACACGGTCATACCAGAGAGCAATCTATACCGAGACCTCCTCGACGATTCCGACCAAGGAGTCACGAGGAGAAGGTTATTCCAAGAAGCTACTCCCCATCAGTGTCGAGAGGAACCACCACTAGGACCTAACGATCTCCGACATCGTTTGAACCAAGTGGGCGGTCGGAGGCATCATATCAAGAATTCACGATCGGATCGGTACACCGGAGTTCCAGCGTCCCCATCCTATGGATCGGTCTCCAACCGACATAATCCGCACCTTCCGTGAGAAGACACCATGAATCAATCACGGGTTGTCGAGCCTTCTCGCGGGGCTCCAAGGCGTGCGTTGGCCTAACCGGTTCGACGCCAACTTGGACAAATTTAATGGAACTCAAAACCCATTGGAATTTCTCCAATATATACCACCGCCATCGTGGTTGCTGGTGGCGAGAATGTAATGGCCAACTATTTACCCACCGTACTCGAAGGGTCCGCCGGCCGTGGTTGTTAAACTTACCGGCCGGATCAATATATACTTGGGAACAACTCGGATCTTCGATTGCCAACTTCGTGGTGCGACGACCGCCTCGAAGGAGGACGATCTCCACGAGAATCCGGCAGGATCGATGAGACTTTACGCCAATATATCAAGAGGTTCACCAGTTCGTAACTCTATACCCGGTCGCAGAATCTTCGTTATTGAGCTTTTAAAACAGTTCGAGGAATCGGCGGTTTACGGAGGACATAGCAATGAACCCTCCAAGAACAACCGCTGAGCTTTTTGATATGGCGATAAGTATGCCACCGCTAGCGAAGCAATCGAGTGGTGTGAAGCCATTGATCTAAAGACAAGATTCCCCACTACCGACAAACAGGAGAAAAGAACAAGAAGTCTCTCAAGAAGAAAAAGAACCGCAGACCGACGACAAAGAAGTCCTCGCCGTTCGTAAAAGTTCAGAAGGGCAAGAAGGACTATGCTTGGTCGAAGCAAGGCAAAAGCTCCGACCAAGGATTCTGCATTTAACAAGAAGTGGTGTCCACTTCACCAGCGAGTGGCATGATCTGCAAGACTGCCGTGGTCCGCAAAAGAAACTGGAGGATTATTATGCGGGTAAAGGACCATTTCCCGCAATACAGGAACATGGAGAAACGAGCTCCAAAAAGGACAAGGATGGCGACGAAGAGATGGAGTACCAGGATCCCCAACACACAGTCAACATGAGTTTTGGAGGATCTTCTTCATACGAGTCCAAACGTCATCCAAGGCCATGGAGCGAGAGGTCAACCTAGTCGAATCTCCGATCAGTAATCAAGCACTCAAGTGGTCTGACACCGCATTTCTTCAAAGAAAGACGATCGCCCCATCCCATCGACTCGGAGGGTAGGTTCCCTATCGTTGTTGAACCAACCATTAATAATTGTTGGGTTAATCGGGTCTTAGTAGATGGGGTAGTTCTTTGAATATATTATTTGTGGGAGCTTTAGAAGAAATGCAGTCCCCATGTCAAAGGTGAAACACGTGAAATATGCTTTTCATGGCATAGTTCCGGTTCTACCGCTAAACCGATAGGACAAGTTTCCTTAGCGACGCTCGAAAGCCCGACAACTTCCAACGAGAGGATTCCGCTTGATGTAGTAAACTTGAATCAAGATACAACGGAATTCTCGATCGACCAAAGATTAGCAAAATTCTTGATAGCCACGCATTACGGTTATCAAAGTTTGAAAATGTTTGCCAAGGAGTCATCACTATTCGAGGAGATCAAAAATAGCTTATGTATGCGATCGAAATCCTTTGCCTTTGGTTGATGAACTTCCGACCGAGAGGTTAACCCGACTCCCATGCAGTCAAGCACTCGAGGCCAAAGATGACACCCAAACCATCCGACCGGACAAAGGAGGTACCACTCGACAAAAGCGCTTCCCGGACGGCGTCAAGTCGTCACATGGGTCAGACATCCGCACTCCAACCGCCAAGAAGATTCTCGGTCGGGCAAGACTCGACCCTAAATAGGAAGAGTCGCCGTCTCCTTCCTCCGAGCGAATCAGACGGTTTGCTCGCAAGCGTCCGATATGCCCGAGTCCCCGGAGGTGATCGAGCAGTGCTTGCTCTCCACCGACAAAAACCGATCAAGCGAAACTACGACGCTTTTGCACTGACGGAAGGAAGCAATCCAGTCGGAGATTGACAAGCTTCTCAAAGCTGGATTTATTCGTGAAGTCGACCACCCACAGTGGCTTGCCAATCCTGTAATGGTTAGAAAAAACAATGGGAAATGGCGAATGTGTATCGACTTTACAGATCTTAATAAGGCTTGTCCGAAGGATGACTTTCCCCTTCCTCGCATTGATCAACTGGTAGACTCTACTTCTGGGTGCGAGTTACTAAGTTTTTTAGATGCCTATTCAGGGTACCACCAGATTAGTATGTGTAAAGAAGATGAGGAGAAAACTTCCTTCATCACCCCATATGGCACTTACTGTTATATTAAGATGCCATTTGGTCTCAAAAACGCTGGTGCAACTTTTCAAAGGTTGATGCAAAAAACCTTTAGTCCACAAATCGGTCGGAATCTAGAAGCTTACGCTGACGATCTGGTCGTAAAGGCCACCAACGTCATTTGGCACCACATTCTCGACTTACAAGAAACTTTTAATAACTTGAGAAGACATAACCTCAAGTTAAATCCTAAAAGTGTGTGTTCGAGTTTCTGTTTGAAAACCGCTCGGTTTCCTAGTTTGCTAGAGGTATTGAAGCAAATCCAAAGAAAAATTGCGACCATCGACTAGATGCGCCCAGACCACTAAGAAGGAAGTCCAAAACTAACCTAATCAGATGGCGGCGTTAAGTCGTTCATAGCAAGGTTAGGGAAAAAGGATTACCTTTCTTTAAACTTCTTGGAAACATGGGAGTTTTGAGTGGACTAAAGAGGCAAACGATGCCTTTGAGGAACTTAAAAGTACCTTACAAGTACCGGTTTTAGTTTCTCCGAGATCGGAGAAACATTGCTAATTTACGTGGCAAAGAACACCACGCACGATTAGCGGTGTAATCGTTGTAGAAAGGATAATATCCAACGACTCACCTATTACGTAGTTTAAGTCTTACATGGACCAAAGGAAAGATACCCATAGGTACAAAAGTTGCTCTATGGCCTCCTTATGTCTTCAAGAAAGCTAAGGCACTACTTTCAGCCCACAAAGTGGTCGTACCTCTACCGGATATCCTCTTGGTCAAGTCCTTGGAAACAGGAATCATCAGATTTAATAGCCAAATGGGCGGTCGAGCTAGGGCGTTCGATCTCCATTTTATTTCACAAACAAACAATAAAGTCCGTGCAATAGCGTAATTCATTGTCGAATGGACAAACCTCGAACCCACCCAAGGACCCGAGTACTAACACCACGACGAGTGGACATTGTATTTCACGGTTCCTTGATGTTACAAGGATCGGGTGGAGTGGTCTTGATATCCCTCTTGGCGAACACATCAAGCACGCCATCCAAGAATTTTCCCGCCACCAATAATGTGGCGAATATGAAGGTTTATCGGCAGACTCGAGCAACTCGCTCGCCGGATTC
This sequence comes from Phyllostachys edulis, assembly GCA_036346405.1. Classification (NCBI taxonomy): domain Eukaryota; kingdom Viridiplantae; phylum Streptophyta; class Magnoliopsida; order Poales; family Poaceae; genus Phyllostachys; species Phyllostachys edulis. The sequence continues at coordinate 16,359,145 of CM070551.1, read as the reverse complement.
GCAGACATTAGTGAAAGGCGATTCTCAACTAGTAGCTTAATCAAGTGGGGAAAGAGTATTAATGCTCGAGTACCAAGATGTCATCTTATCTGGCGGAAGTACTGAAAACTCGAAAACCACTTCTTCGGTTTTCAGATCCAACATATTCCTAGAAAGGAAAACTTTCTGGCGCACTCCGCTTAGCACGGATGGCCTCCACGAGGTCGCATCGTCCCGCCGGAGTTTTTCTCGAGCAACTCAATTCACCCTCGATAGTTGAGCCTTCCGAGAACATACATGATTCTTTGCAAGTTGAACAAACTAATCAAGGAACATGGATGCTCCATGTGTCGTTGACGGTTGGTATTTATCACGATCAAGGTAGAGGCTGGATGACATCGATCTACAATTTTCTTCAAAGATGACACAATTCCAGAAGATGATGTAGAGGCTGATCGATAGCACGAAAAGCCAAATCATACACTCTAATCGAACGTATCTTGTATAAACGAGGATCTCATGGAGTGTTGATGAGATGCATATCTCAAACGGATGGCATTAGATTGCTAATCGAAATCCATGAAGGCGCTCGTGGAGCACACCATTCCTACGTAACCACAGTCGGTAAAGCCTTTAAGCAAGGCTATTATCGCCAATCGCCTTCATGATGCAAAAGAGCTTGTGATGAAGTGTGTACAATGTCGGTTTATAGCCGATAAGTACACCACCAAAGACAAGCCTTACAAACAATTCCTCTTTCTTGGCCTTTTGCAACCTGGGATGGACATTCGGGACCTTTCCCAAGAGCACCGGGGCTTTGAATTCCTTTTCGCCATGATTGACACGTTTACAAAATGGATTGAAGTCGAGCGATCGTTAAAATAACAACCGAGGCCGCTAAGAGATTTCTCTGAAAAATGTGATCACGCGATTTGGTGTACCCAACAGATCATCACGCATAATGGTTCCCGATTCTCCAAAGAATCAATTCCAGAATTTCGCGATGAACTTGGTGTCAAAGTTCATTTTGCTTCATTGCTCATCCACGAGCAACGGAGGCGATTGAGCGGCTAATGGTATCCTTATGCAAGGGATCAAACGCCGAGTATTCGACCAGTTAATCAAACGGTCAGGAGCTTGGGTTAAAGAACTTCCCTCTGTGTTATGGGCCGTTAGAACCACGACCAGTCGTGCGACCGGTGAAACTCCATTCTTTTTGGTTTATGGTCTTTGAAGCCATGCTTCCTCCGTAACTCAAAATTGGCTCGCTCAAACCGATCGCTTTTGACGACAATGATCGAATGAACGACGACTTCGACGACGCCGATTTCCTTGAAGAACAGCGAAACCAAGCCCTTGTACGATCGCTAGTCTACCAACAAGCCATGCGAAGGTACCATAGTCGTAAGGTGCGACCTCATGCCTTCATCAGAGGTGATCTGGTTCTCAGAAAAATTCAGAGCCAAACAAATCGCAATAAACTTTCTCCTAAATGGGAAGGTCCTTACACTGTGGTCGAAGTCACCCGACCAGGTTCCGTACGACTAGCTATGTCTGATGGGCAAATTTTGTCAAATTCTTGGAACATCGATCAATTGCGTAAGTTCTATGTTTAATTTTCATTCTTTCATTTCTTTCAATTTCAATTTCATTAAATTCATTAATTAATTAAGAAGTGCAACCTTGCTTATATATATATACCTACATTACAGTCGTTTATTATTGTTAGTCCGGTGGGAGAAGACATTTTCTCTCCGATATCCTTTTTAAGGATCTCTGATACTCTATGGTCCTAGTCATGAGCATTTTCTTCAAATGATTCCCACGCGCGACTACACTCTTTTCTCAAAGAAAATGAGTAATCAGAGCGCCACACAACTAACTATCTCATGAATGATATGCTTACGATTTTAAAGATTATGCTTCATTATTTCAAGATTCTGGTCTATTCTTGTCAGCTCATTGGTCGGGACACGGAAAGCCTCCTAGTCGAAGTCTCTCCTTTTTCGCACGTGGTCGCCTAATCTGGAAGGAGCTTCCTAGCGACGGTTCTTTTCTTACGATCCTCGCTACGATCGGATATAGAATTTGAACACGTTTCAAAAATATATGTCGATGCCTTCGTGTCTTAGCATTAGTTCCGACCAAACTATGGGACAATAGATATAAACAAAGTTCACTTATAATCTGTTGCATACATATTTGCATTTCTTCTTATGTCAAGTTTGACAAAGTCTTTTTCCGACCATATATAGTGTTTTTGATGGGTATTTCCATTATGACAAACAAAGATCTATAACTAGTCGAAATCGCACCGTAGTCGACCACATTTGATTTCCTAGTCTTCAAGAACGATCGCTTTTGTCTTACATATCCAAACATACCTTCAAAACTCACATACATGGTTATGACCTCTTTTATTCTCTTTCTTGGCTCACCGCTTGTACAAGAACGTTCTTCTACTATAAAGCAAAGGGGCTAGGAAATATACGAGAATTTTAAAAAGTCAAACAGATAAACAAAAGCTTTGTCAATGACATAAAAGGTAAGTTTTCATAGATATTCAAATATTTTTACACTTGCAGGAACCTACTCTAAGAAATATTCCCACTTAACTCTCGTTTGTCTGAGATTCGACCTCCATCTCCTCTACAACTATATCTCCGAGTGGCCGAGTTCTTCCATGAACTTGGTCGCCTCTTCAGGTGGGCAGTTGAAGTCATCTTTAACAGCTTGGAGATCTATGGAGGGGTCGGAAGCTTTCAGTTTTGCCAAAGCAAAACTAACTCCACTTGCAACGCCTGTTTTTAGGGCCTGGGCATAATTCGTCCGAGTAGTTTTGAGCAGAACTTTAAGGTCCTCTAGAAGTTGACCCAAATAGTTCATTTTCTCTATTGAATCTCTTAAGGTAGGCAAGCTTGATCCTGACCCATATCAAAGATCATCTTGTTCAAAGCATGAATCTTTTCATCAATATTTTGAGCAAGAGCCGCCTCCTTATCCTGCTCAAATTTCAGAGTTTTCTTTACTCTGTTCAGCATTTGCGTTTGCTCTGCAAAAATAAATCAGTTAATGAACACAAGCATAATTGAAGGAAAAATCAAGTTTGCGACATATTACCTTCATTTGTTTTGCTAAGTGTTTCATATTTGGTCGTTGCTTCAGCGATCAACCGGTCTTTGGCTGAACTTGCTTTAGCAAATGACTGGTCTTTAGCTTTTATTTCTTCTTCAAGAAGAGCTGTCTTGGCTTTCTCAGCCACAACCTACTCTTTTATTTTCTCCAGATCTATCGAATACGATAAGGGAGAATAATTGTAGAGGAGCAAAGTATTGAAGAAGAAACAAAAGTTCAAAAGGGAAAAGTTCTTACTTTCCAACTCGGAGTGCTTTTGCTCCAAGTCCTTAACTCATTGGGTCGATCCTCCGATCACAAAGAAAGTTCTCGACCAAATGCTACACAAATGGCGTTCTCTTTCTTAAGTTTCTTATAAACTTTTTAAAGAAGAGCTATGAAGTCGGGTCGTAGAATACTTACGAATTGCTCGGTCATTATAACCGGCAAAAATCAAATCAGGATGCATCTTGAGTTGAGTATCCGATACTTTTCGCCACGCCTCATCAAGCTCCTTATCCTCGATAAATCGGGACTAAAAGGAACTTGTTAGGTTGGGAAGGGTTATCAACAAATGATCGAACTGTTGAGACCTCTCGAGGCATCTACCTCCACGTAAGGGGTTTCAATCACCAAAGGATCCAACTCAACCGTTGTTCTTGTCACCGCCGGGGCTTCTTCGACCACTACTTCCTCGGGAACTTTGTCCCGAGAAGTGCTCTGATCTGAACTTCCACAGTGCAGTCCTCAGAAGAACACAGCCTGAAACGACGGAACACCGAAGACCTATGCAAACCGAAGATGGGAAGTTCAAAGTATCAAATCATCAAGGAATTATTAAAGGTACATACTTATACGATCACTTTCATTTGTACATACCTTGTTAATCTCCGGATTTGACTCAAACGCAGCAAGAGAGAAATCGTGCCGCTAGCCTTCCTTTTCTTCTCCTCCAATTTTGCCGGTTCGGACCAAAGAAGGTTTGTTGGAACCTCACATCCTCCAACAAGATGTCGGAAGCTATGTCCTCGACTAGTTCATCAAGGTCCACATTCCCCGACTATCCGGCCTGAGGGAGTGGTTTCATCAATCTCGGATCGCTTGTTTCAAGAATAACCGTAAGGTCGTGGCACGACCACTCGAGTCTCTGACCTTTTGCGATTATATTCTCGGGCCTTGAGCTTATCCACCTAAATCAAAGAACAAATTTGATTGGGTGAAGAAATCCTTTTATCCAAAAAAATTCATACATATATGATTCCGAAATGTTCTATTACCTCGAGGGATTCATCTCCTTCAAGTGCCTCAGGGCACGACTCGGTCGGAACTAAGGTGGGATGTTGATCCTCACCAGATTGTATGATTCGCAATCCGACCGACTGCAAATGTAGAGCACGATTGGAAATCTGGTCGGAATATATGTATATACATGGTAAAAGGAATTTTTGATTAAATTACCTTAAGCCTTGCCAGTCTCCCTTCAATAGGAGTTGCGGCTAAGATCTTGGGGCATTCAGCCTTTTCTCCAGGCTCCCCCGCACAGATTAGCCTGACTCGTTCTCTAATTTCCCCATAGGAAAGAACTTTAACAGAAGGAAGAATAGACAAATTTTAAGGTAACACATTAATCAAATCAAAATACCGATCGGAATGTATCTCAAAGACTTACCACCTTCTGGAGCAACTTCATCACGATCAAGGCACCAGAGCAGGGAATGAGTCCGGAGCTTCAATGGACTAATCTGGCGAGAGGTAAAATCCCTCACCACATGCCACGAAGTCGGGCCTCGACTCAAGAAGTCATAGATGGCATCCGCCCATCTTTTGACTATCCTCGTCTTCTTTACGGTCTCCTTCCACTTGGGGTTTTCACTTGCTCTAGTTCCGCCAAGTAGAGGCCATCGTCTTCAGAATCGTCATGTAAAACCAGATTTTTCCATGACGACCATGAAGATTTCGCGACATGAGGATGTACTCATCGGCCTTCCGCCATGAAGACGCAATGTGCATTCCCCAGAGTCGCTTCAGATTTTGCCGCAGATTTTCCCATCACCATGCGGTAGAAATAACTAAAGAGCTTCAAGTTCGGTTGTATTCCCAGATATGCCTCGCATAAATATGCGAAAATCTCGATATTTGCGATCGAATTTGGGGCCAAATTCACTAATTCCACCCTATAATGTTCAAGAACGCGGAGAAGGAATTTGTGTACGGTAATCTCATTTCACATTCGATGTAGGCAAGAAAACAGGATTTCCTCATCTTCACGGCTCGGAAAATGCTCTCCAGTCGCCGGTCTCCAATTAATCAGATTCCTATCTGGGAGCATTCCCATCTTCGCCAAAGCCTCAAGCTTTTTCTTGCCCAATTCCGAAGGCAACCACTTTGTAATCTGCTCCGACATGGCGAAAATCCTCAAGGATGAGTAGTGAAAGTTGGAGACTTCGTGGTCGGAAGAACAGGAAAAAACTCTGGAGGATTTCTTGGCGATAAGCTAAAGGGAATCGAAAGGGGATTTTGGAAGCATAAAAATTCTAAGATCCCAGCGAGAGGAGATTTTATAAACTTCCGATACTTTCGAAGGATTCCCACAAAAGTCCAACTGACAAAAAGCTTCTTTTTGTTCAAACGGACAGAGGAACTCTTCGTTTCCCAAGGCAAGTTCTCAACTTTAAAGTGAACACAGACCACTTCGTATACCACGACATTAAATGGGGTCTGCCCGATACGATTTCATCGGAAAAAGGTATATGCACGACCAGTTCATTTAAAGTTCGGGGGCTAGCTGACGAGGATTAAAACCTCTATGTATTATTTTAATACATAATAAAAGACCATACGTCTACATGGTCGTGATTCTAAGACTAACGACCTCCACGGTCGTTAGTATTCCGAAGGTTACTTAATGGGTACCTCGGTGGGATGAGGCTTTGTGCCTAATCCCCACCGGATAACCGCCGTAAAATTATCGGATCGGTATTTCTTATCGTATGATAAATGGAACACGTATATCGTTCCAAACCATGCGATGGTACAACCACGAGACACCGACTATTAACCACCCTACGGTTAAGCTTTTCACAGCAACCGCAAGGAAGTTAGCACGTTGCTAACTGCTCCACCGTTCCGACCAGTCGTAACGTTTCACCAGGGACGTCTTCTCCAGGAGTAATCGCCACCTCTTCGGAGGTTATTTAAAGGTGAAGCGCAGAAGACGAAGGGACACACACGGAGACAACAAGGCCAAGACCAACAAAGACAAGAACAACGACAATTCAACAAGAATACACAGAAGCCTAAGCGGTGGAATTAGAAGCTAGATAATCGACTTAGACTCATATTCTAAGTCCGACATCCGATTAGACATTCCCCATTCAAAGGTAATTCAGGGTAGTACTTAGCCACATCTTGTAAAACCCAGTTCATATCAATAAAGAGCGACCCCCATTCCATTCCAGGATATTCCACGTCATTTTCCTCGTTCATTTTCGTATGATCGGCGACTTGATCGTCGACAATAACAATCATGCAATTCTTTTTCTCCTGCACTTGTTTATCTCCAATTTAACTCATGCTGAATATGCAAACATAATTCATGCTGGAAATTTAAGTGCCCTCCTCCATAGTGTGTCATTCCATACTTTGATGATCATGTTCAGATAGATAGTCCTACATAGATAGGCATAGACTAATTTTAATACTAAAAAAAAGAGGGATTGGTGAACCCATGTCTTGATGATCATGTTCAAATAGATACTCACTCCTGCATAGACATAGACATAGATTAATTTCTATGCTAGACAAAAATAAGGGATTGGTGAACCCCTACATAGACATAGACATATATTTATTTTTACGCTAGACAAAAAACAAACGAGGGATTGATGAACCCCTCCATAAATGTGGATATATCTTTATTTTTATGCTAGACAAAAAAAACTAGGGACCGGTAAAATGCTACAAAGACATGGATAATTTTTTTTCTTATGTTAGACAGAAAACAAACTAGGGATTGGTGCACCCTTACATAGACATAGACAAATAATTTTAAACATTAGATCAAAACTATTCACTGAAAAATTTTAGGGACTTAAAAGAGCTAAAATTTACACCAATGATGATTACTGAGTCTCAAATAAATTTCAAATTACTGTCAAGTAAAATTGCAAGTGAAATCATTGTAAATTGCACAAAAGTGAACATTATCATAATAATTCAAATGTAGTGCAGCTTTTGATCTTCCAAATACTTTTGTGCAAGTGGTGAACAGAAACATAGATAGCAAACCAAAAACTATTCTAACCTAGACAAAAATAGACGATATCACTTTAACCTAGATAAACAACAAATCATAACATGTCACAAATACCATATCAATCTACGGTTAAAACTTGATTAGAAATACTAAACTATTGAACTAGAAATAACAACTTACATAATCATATTATTGAAATTGCTCAATATGCTACAGTGAAAAATTAATAAAATTGTCATGCAAACAAATGCAAATAAAAAAATTAATGGGTGCTAAGACTCTCTTATTTTTAGGAAATATTTATTTTACAAATGATTTCATTATATAAATACTTAACAAATTTAAGTTGCACACTAGATGCACGAAAATTGCATAATACAAAACACTGAAAATTTAATAGAAAAGGAGAGCAAGTTAAATACAGGACATGTACAAGTTATAGAAACAATAACCTAAAAATAGTAGAATACCTAAGACTTAAATTTATTTGTGATGGAATTGTACTAAAGTTGCAGAACTACTAATGATGAAACTTTAATAAAAATGGAATGCAAGTTTATATATCTTAAGTGTTTTAGTCCAAAAAAAAAATAACAGAACTGATTTTGTATATAAATTTGCTTGCAATTACATGCCCTTTTTAGCAGGGAAACATATTTGTAGAAGACATTAACATGTATGCAAAAATGCTAGATCCTACATATGAATATTGGGCACAAGAACAGCATATGTTGTCCTATTGCATCAAATAGATAATTGATATATAATTTATTCAATTGCAGGGGTCAAGTCTGACAATGGCAGAAGGAGCTCGAACGCTACTTGGAGGAGAAAAGAATATGAATGTAAGTATATCAATTGTATTGTTTTCTAAATTCAATATGTACACAAAAGCTAACATGGATGACTGTCCTATACAAAACATGTTACTCTATCCCAGGAAGGCAGCAACTCATACACTAGTTGTCGATGGTTTAGTACTGATCTTATGAATGAATGCTAGGGACTCTCCTAGAGCGAAACCACACAAAAAAAGGACACGAAAATTTTATACAGGTTCAAACCTTCTCTTGAGATAATAATAATCATACTCCTATGTTGTTGTATTGATTGTGTTTACAACAGGGAGGAAGTCACTAAAATTAGGACTTGATGACTTCTGCCTCTCGTTGTCTCTTCTCTGTCTTGATTGCTTGATCACTTGATCCTCCCCTCTGTCTTCCGACTTTACTCCTTATATAGCGCATGAAGGGGTGGCAGTTGTCCACATCAAGAGGCGCCTTGTCGTTTGATGCAATGCGCACGTTTAAGTGCAGTTATTATCAGAGACATATCCCCTCACATTGTCTTACGGTTATGTCAGAGACAGAGGTTTAATACATATAGTTATCTCAGGAATAACGGTACATATTAACTACTACGTGTATTAAACACATCACATAAATGTCTCTAGCCGATTAGACCCACATGTCTGTAGGTTTTATCGACCATAGGGTGGCCGTAGCTGACCAGGTCGTAGAAGAACTTACGACCATGAGGTGATTGTAGTCGGACTTACAATCATTAGGTGATCGTAGAAGAACTTACGACCATGAGGTGATCGTAGTAGGACTCACAACCATATAGGGTGGTCTTAGAATAACTTACGACTACTAGGTGTGTATGATCTCCCTCAATGTTAATATTGAAGGGTATCTTTGAAGGTTGTATAAGCGCCATTATTATCTATAATATTACAAATAAAAAACTTAATTAATTGAGGATTATTAGATCCTCGTCACTAGCCTTATGCAACAAATGAACATCTTTGCACATATTTCAAGTCAGAACAACCAGGTAACTTATAAAATTTTTTGGTAAACTTGGTAACAAAATGCGTGCATTTGTATTATGAAAAAAGACAGCACACAAGCTTACCAACTGACCAATAATTTTTGGGGACAAAACTGTAAAACTTCAACTACCTTCTGGAAGCACCTGTATCATTTGAGGTGAGAAAGAATAAAAATTATCATTACAACCAAACAAGATATACCAAATTAAAGAAACAAAATCTTTACTAATAAATTTGTGCTCTAACACTTGCATTTTCAACAGAATAACATGTTCATGCCAAGCAATAGGACTGATTACTCACAACCATCAACTGGCGATCTGCATGAAACACATTCAGATATTCAGCAAGAAGACCAAAACAAATCCCAAGGAAATGCACAAGAGTCAAGCTTTGATAATGAAGCTCAAGAACAAACAACATTAGAGAATGAAAACATGAGGGAAGATGAAAGCAACAAGGGAAAAGAACAAGAAATTATAACAGATTCAAACATTTCTCTTATCTTTAGACACACCTTTTTGAGCTAACTTCTTTTTCGTGGACTTTGCAACCTGCACAAATACATAGGGAAGAAATCAAGAAACAACTAAAATTCAGAAAAGAAACAAGAAAAAAAAATTGCTAACAAGTAAAACAAAAAAAATAGATTAAAATACCATCTTAGACAAATTCTTCAAAATGATCGCATCATCAATAGAATCGTCAGAAGATGAGCCCGACTGCCATCAAGGAAAAATGAAAAATGAAAGAAAACTACGGCAACAGAACTAAGACAATAAACCAAAAGAACAATTGCTTGCTTACATAGTCATATTCACCAGATTCCATAGGCGTGGAGCCTGGTATATCAAAATCTTCTTTGGGAACCAAACTGTTATCCATTCCATGATCATTGCATGCATGTTCATTTGACTCGAGAATATCCTTAGCCATATTCCCTATTGAACCTACATAAATCAATTCTCGAGTGAATTACATATGCAATCATTTTTTTAAAACTAAGAGATAAAAAGTCGCAGACCACTCGCAGTAACGAAACGTGTCTCTTGAATACAACTCAAAGGGTTGGCAGCTCGGCACCAATAACTAACAAATTAGACCTAAGGACTAAACTACCCAGATATTTACCAAAAATAAGATTTGGATGCCTACATGATTAACTTCTTACATATGAGCAGATGAAAAAATCTCGCCAACCATATATCTAAAAGAATACACTACTAAAAAAACTCAGAAGAAGAACCACTACACCATGGCAAAGTATTAAGGGCAATTAAGCTGCCGGAGAAAAGTGCTTTGCAAAGCAAATTATCTGCCAGGAAAAGACATTCCCCGGCACTTATTGCCTGCCTGGTAAAGTGCTGCCGGGAAAGACATTCCCCGACAGATATGTGGATTCCCGGTGGTTAGCTACCCTAGATCAATTGTTTTTCCCCAGCAGTTATAGTTTCCCCAGCAGTTAGTTGTTTCCTGGCAATTAGAGTTTCCCGGGTAGTTATATGTATTGCAGGCAGTTAACCTGCCCTCGATTGTCTGTTTTACCTAGCATTTAAGTGCCCTAGATAAATTGTTTTTCCACGATAGTTAGTTGTATTGCCGGCAGTTAATTGTCCTCGATTGTCTGTTTTTCCCAGTAGTTAGTTGTATTGTTGGTAGTTAACTGCCCTCGATTGTCTGTTTTTCCTCGGTAGTTAGTTGTATTGCCGACAGTTAACTACCCTCGATTGTATTTTGCACCATTTAACCATAATTTAGAAAACATACAATTTTGGTAATCATACAACTTAAAAAACATGTCATATCAACAATCAAAGACAGTTACAACACATAGATCAAATTTAGATTTTGCAAAATACATAAACATGAAATATGAAAGTTCTGATAAGCAAAACAGTACATGTGCAGTACATATAGAGTGCATGCAATTTCAGAATTCTGGGCATTCAAATATAGCCACGACGACACAACCATTTGAAGTCTACTCAACCTAAACAAATACTCTAACCCCTTCTACCACAATACTAGTCTAGCCTTGGCATGTACAAAACATCCACGCAAAAGAAATCGACAATGTAGATGTCCACATAATGAAATCATCGTGCTATCACCATTTGCAAAATAAGGACGACCACGCCATATATGTTTTGGACCTGAAAAGAAATTCAGAAAGTCAATAACCACAAACCATATATAAGCCCAAACAAGATATACGAGTCTAATAGGTAAACAAGATAAGTTGTAGTTATCTCACTCCTTCCATAGGAAGATTCTAGATTGAAACGGGAGTGATTGTGGAGCACTACTTATGTTAGGATTAGTCTATTTTTTGCTCCTTATGCTTTGTATATGGTCCATTCAAAGTTTTAATTTTCCAATGGAACCAATTATGTCAAGAAATAACTAAAAAAAAACTTTGCATTTATTCCCAAAATGCTAATTCAAGCCATAGGCCTAGTTGGAGTTAAAAATTGTAGTTTTGAGGACTAATCAGTACATGAAAATTTGTTGCTTAAAATAATGAACATTGCACTTGCAGTTATCTTTCATTGCTCTACCACAATGGGAAGAAAAAAAACATTGTATGCATAGTTTGCTAACACAGAACAATGCTACCTTCCCTTGAGAAAATACAAAAGAACGTATCCAACGGAATCCAAATCATCTCTTCGGCTTTGCTCTGGTTAGTGGTAACAACACTAAGTTTAGTGATTGATGTCAAAGGGAAGTAATGAAAAACAACAATCATGTAGCTCTTACATGGACATAAGAAACAACAAGAATTCAAGAGAAGAAATTAACAACTTCCACAACTGCATCACCATTAGCAAATATCACGTACCTCTTACATGGACATAAGCAAAAGGTGTGTGTCCGAATACCGTTGTTTGTTATTTTTGTAAGAAAATATGTGTTAATAACAAATGATCTACACATATCATGTAGCTCTTAGTGGACATAACCAAAAGGACATAACCAAAAGGTGTGTGTCCGAATGTTGTTATTTGTTATTTTTTGGAAGAACATCTACATGTTTATGTTCACAAAAGAAAACAAAATCTACATCCTCTACTACATACGAAATAATAGATGTTGGCTTAAACAGATATCCTACTTGGTCATACAAATATTGAATTTGTTGAGCTTGTTGTAGAACATGTGTTGACATAAGATGATTAAGTGTAGACATCTCCATAATCTTTGTCTCAGTTTCTTGGACAGCATCAAGAAGATTTGTCAACACCACCTGAGCCAAGAGTTACATGATGCAAATAATTTAATCATGCACGATTGTTCCAGTAAAATAACCAGACTTTCACTAATGCATAATATATATCCCATCCAAATATTACCTAGAGAGATCGCGTTTCATCATCCAAGAGTTGTTCTTGAACTTTTATGGGTGTAGTTGATACCTCCTAATCTTCTACCTTTGATACATCAGATTTTAATACAAGGTTTGACTTTGAATGGTTCTGAATCTTCTTTCTTGGCATTGCTCTGTTAATAGCATCTTGAAAATGCATGGACCGAAGGCGATCAAATTGTGTAGTTACTGAGTGGAGACGCTCGCTCAAAATCAAAACCTGGTAAAATTATATGAACAACACACATATTATTGGCACTGAGCATAAGAAAATCCATAAAATTATTTGCAAACAAGATAGTTCATAAAATGTAACTTAATTGTTACTACAATTTGGATATAGAGAAAATGCCAGTAAGAACGCACACTGCCATGTATTTCCTACTTGATGCAGCCCTGAACTATAAAACAAAATTTGATATTGTTCAAATCCACCTGTTTTGACTAGACAATGTCCTCCAAAAGTATGCAGCATAATTTTTTTTGTCCCACTTAATGATATGAACCAATGAAGGCATTAATATCCTGATACCCACTAGGTATAGCACACATCCGAATTAAATGTCTGGAAAATACATGTTGGACAACTGTGTAGAAATGAACCCTCAAACATAAAAAAAAAACCAATCTACAAATAAAACTCAAACCTAACTTAGTAGACTACTGATTGAGATGCTTAATGTCTCAACAAGATGTAAAAACTTGGATCCAATCAATGGCTGGTAAGACTACTGAGGTGCCACGAGTTTTGAAGACAAGCAACTGATAAACAAGAGGTGGGACAAGTAAATCAATATAAGATGACTTGATTCAAAGTCTCCACATATTCATCATAAGACACAAAAGTGGAAGGATGAGATCTGTCTATATGCATACCATGCGCCATCTCTAGCTGACTTAGCTTCAAACTCAAACTGGCCACCCTCCAAAGCATTCCTCCCTGATTTTCACCAACACTGACAATAATCATAGGGGGGAAACAGACATGATACAGTAAATGAATTCATAGGTGGATGGTCACAACATTAAAATCTTCCTAACAACAAAACAATATAGAATCTGATGCCCTATGGTTGTGAAGAAAAGACATGGGCGGCAACAAGCAGTGAGGGCCCCCCAAGGAACTACAAATTAAGAAGACCTAAAAAACCTGCCAAAATTTGTTCGACTTGCCAATTGTGCATGAAATCGAAGAAACCCTTCTGCCCCCATACAAAACCTTACAACAGCACCCACACGGAATCCCTTCACATTGAGAGGTACCCGTACACCAACATAAGGAGCACAAGACTCGTGCATAGATTTGGCACTTCACTAAAGCATTTCATCGTCATACTACTAAGGAAACAAATAGCACAAGCTATTATCAAGTTGTATGGGAAAAGTGAGGTATATGAAACATTCACAAGTAACAACTACACAATAGTTCGGTAGTCATTGTCTGATAATAAAGAATACCCATATAGTTGAATGTGGATTATAATATAACAATAGGAACCATTGCTCAACACAAACAACTGTCTGGATGTATATGCAGAGTATAATACTTATATCTTTTAAACATACATGGCATCCACCTAAATCATCTCTCAAGCAAGTCAACATTAGTCTTAGCATGATTACAGAAGTTGACAAAGTAAAAGGGAAAGAACCTTTGTTGTGGGAATACGGTACTTTTCACACAACTTCTTCATAAAGTCCTTTGATCCTTCTAATGTGGCAGCCTCTGATGAAGGACCAAAATTTGGTATTCCAACTTTGACAAGGTCATTTGCAAGAACAGCAACAAGAGGCGCTTCAGGTCCAACTACAACCAATCCGACACCCCAGTTGCGACAAAATGAGATGACCGCGTCGCTATTAGGTATGTCAAGGTCTGGTAGATAGGTGGCATCTCTAGATTGGGCAATGCCAGAATTACCAGAGGCGTGGAAAACTGCATCACAAGATGGAGAGCGCTCCAACGCATAACAAAGAGCATGCTCCCTTCCTCCTCCACCAATGACCAACACAGTTACCCTCTCTTCTGAAACAAAACAACATATAGAATTTAATAAACCTTTTCTTTGTGTGTTCTGCTGATTAACTGAAAGGCAACCCCTTGACTTTAGTAGTATGTCTTCTATGGCACCACACATTTGACATTTCATCCCAGAGCATATTAGGTTTGAAGTTTTCCTCATAAATAATCATATATGTTGTATTTTTTATATGCAAGAAAAAATATTGAGAGCGTTATACATGAATAAGAATCAGAACTGCTCCAGGAGTATCTTACCATGAACCTTCAAGATACCATTTGTCGAAGTGAGCCTCTGATGCTGGAAGCAGCACATGCCATGATTCTTTGTTCTGAAGTCAGATAATCAACTAGAGAATCATAGCACTTAGTTCATAATCACAAGAGTGTGGAGCATCACAAAGTCAATAGTTGAATTACAAACGAAACTCAGCACAAATTCATACTGCTTCTAAGATCATGTCAAGGAGTAAATTTGTCAACAAGAAACTACGTACAGAGAGGTTAGTGTTTTATTGACAAAAAGAATCATATTAGAAGCTAGCAGCAACTGAAGCTTGAAAATGCTTCCAAAACTCCTAGTCCAAATCATTTGGCGTTGCTCTGATAGATAACACATTCACAGCAACACCTATTTGGTGCCGCTCTTCACTCGCCATATGTGCAATCACCGGCCCCCTTCCTTGGGCCACTAGAGCGCGCACCCACCAAGTGTTCAACGAAATACCACCACAGCACTGTGCTCGCCAACGACCACTGCTCTGCTCCACCCCTGCAACCCCCACCCTCACGAACGTGAAGAACTACCAGATCACCCGCCCCGGCCCCGCCCAAGAAACCAACTCCTATGGACACAAAGGCAGAGAAGGAGAGAAGAACAAACCAAGAAATGATTTTGGGAGGGGATAAGGTGGCCGGGGAGGAGGGGCGGGGAGAAAGGTCTTGGGAGGATGGGGTGGCTGGGGAGGAGGGCTACGGGGGGAGGAGGGGCGGCCAAGGAGGAGGGGTGGCGCTGGGAGGGGGTGGCCGGGGAGGAGGGGAGGCGCGGGAAGGATGGGGTGGCTAGGGAGGAGAGCAAAGGGGTGAGTGGTGTTGAGAGGAGAGGCGGCCAGGGAGGGCGGCGTGAGGAGGAAGGCACCGTCGGAAGGAGTAGGCGCTAAGAGGATTTTGGGAGGGGGTAAGGTGGAACCGCGCCTCTCTCTCCATTGTTTCACTTCGCGCCCAATTGTTTTGCCCGGCAGGTACGAGGTATGTGTTCAGGTCTTCATGCGCCTATCTCTCCTCTGTTTTTTCACCTTCCCGCCCAATGTTCTGCCCGATAGATATGTTGACCTAGTATACTTTTTCTAAGGTAGATGTGTTGTAGCTAAAATAAAAACATTGCTGGCAGACAAGTTGTTCTAGACAATAGTTATTTTCGGCAGATAATAAGACCCGTAATATCTTGGACATTGTTGGCACATGTTTTGCCACTCATCCCATTCTTCTCCGGCAAGATTATTGCCCTTAATACTATGCTATGGTGTAGTGAACCAGACATAAAAAAGTTAAATAATGTGGGGGTGGATGCAAACTTTATTCACAAAAAAGTCTAGCATTAACCTGACAAGTATATGGAGTTGATTGAGATGAACATTGGATATAAACATATTTTAGACATTGATAAATGGGAATGCTACAGGAGCATTGGGTCAAAAACAACAAAAATACATAGACTACCATGATAGTTGGGAGTGCTAGCAAGGGACAATCAGATAATAAAATTTGCATTCAGTAATAGACTACCATGAATTAATGAAAAAACTTAGGGATATTCAGTAATAAAATTTGCATTCAGTCAGAGAGGTCAATACCAGCGTGTATACATAACAACCGAACCAAGGATTTCACGTTAACACATTTGTTCTAACTAAAAGGTATGAATAGAAACTGAATCTGCCTAACATTTGACGAGGATCTAATAATCCTCAATTAATTAAATTGTTTATCTATAATTGTTGTTATAGATAGCAATATCTTCATATCATTCGTAATGATACCCCTTATCATTAATAAGGGAGAAGCTTAGCTGAGTGGTTGTAAACCATTTTGCGACCACCCTACATGGTCTTAAGTACTTCTACGACTATCTAGTGGTCGTAAGATTTCCTATGACCACTTCATGATCATAAGCCTTACTACGATCACTTCATGGTCGTAAGCTTTACTATGATCAAGTCAACTACGACCACCCTATGGTCAACAAGGCCTACAGACGTGTGGGCCCAATCGACTAGGGACACTTATACATTGTGTTTAATACAAACTATAGTTAATATGTGCTGTTATTCTCCAGGATAACTGCACGTATTAAGCCCTTATCTCTGACATAACTTCAAGGCCATGCGGGAGGGTCAGTCTCTGAAAATAACTATCGCAGAACATGCGCATTTCATCAAATGGTGAGACACATCTTGACATGGACAATTGCCACCCTTTTATGCACCATATAAGGAGTAAAGTCTTTGGATAGAGGAGGAGATCAAGCAAATTGAACAGAGACACGATCAATAGGCAGAAGTCATTAAGCTCTTGTTCTAGTGATTTCTTTCCTGTTGTAAAGATAGTCAATAAAACAACACATGAGTAGGGTTATTATTCTCTCAGGAGAAGGCCTGAACCTGTACAAATTCCTTATGTATTTTTTTGCGTGGTCTAACTCAAGGAAAGTCCCCAGCATTACTTCGTAAGATTGTTTCTAAACCATTGACAGTTGGCGTCGACCTTGGGGATCTTCCGGTTTTTCCTTCTCGACAAATTTGTAACACCCTGGCTTAACAAGATCCCAAGATGTCACATACAACTACTATCACTACCAATTTTCACCATTAATCAAGTATTACTATCATCTAAACTTCAAGAATAAACATTCAACAATATGTTAATCATCAATTTCAGCAACATGATAGACCATAAATCGACTGTAATATGAACCAAATAATTACCAAAGGCATCATAAATAAATTTCAATTAGGGAACGCATCAACTAACAATATTATGAAACCTAAGGGACTGAGGGAAACCACCATTTAACCAATTATTGCAATAGAAGTTGCTAAATTGTTTATGACCAAAAGGAGTGAATTTATTGGGTGGAGTGAAGTGCTACAAAAATGCAATCGTTCCATGTTCTACTTCCACCCCCAAAGCATGCCGTCGTCAACGTTCGCCTAAAACAACAAATAAGCAAGAGTGAGTCCATGACTCAGCAAGTACAAGCAAAATAACAAACGAGGCATCATCTTAACAACAATTCATTCTCATTATTCTCATTATCTTAGATCACATTTTCACTTTTCATGAATGCAATGCAAACTCATGCTCATGCCACAACTCAACTTCTGCTTATACCGGTATAGCAGAGTGTAACACCCGTCGGTGTTTACTCATGCCCACATTCTTTAATGCGGGGACCAATTGCCCATACTTTTTCATATAGGGACCTCATTGCCCATATCTTACATACGGGGACCTCATCCCACTCCCGTGGGTCACATCTTTCCATCAAGAATGCTCAACATGCAATGCAATAACTATCATCTTTCATCGTTAGCAATTGATATAATCATCATCATCATCAAGTTATCAAAATCATATGGGCAATATGAAATAGGAATAATTCACATGAATAATCATAGCAAATATTCATTTAATCAAATAATAATTCCAAACATTCAAGTACCATTCTACCATTACACTTGATTTTCTAGTTGCGACGACGGGATAATTTGAAGGTGACACCAATCCCGAAGCCACTCCCCCTAAAGTAAACACCCAACTCAAAACAAGCTACGACAATTACAAATCAACACTTAATCGACAACGCTCCTACATGCTCGCCAATTCCACAACTTTCCCTCATTGCCGGACAGTCTCCCCTACTGTCCCGGTACTAAAATGGTCATACTTTCAACTCCCACATCGTAAAATAGTAAGCCATACCATTTATGGAATCTATACAAAATTTCCTACAACTTCTTATGTGATCAAATGTTCAGATTGAATCATCTAAACCCCCATTTTTAACCCAGAAGACAAATATGTCATCTTCTGGACAGCAGACTTAATAATTTCGTATCTTTTAATCCACATGCAATTATAATCATCTAGGACTTTTCAGAAACTACAAGAAGTTATCTACCATAACCTAGTTCTGACAAATAAAATCATTCTGCAATTAACTCTATCAAATTAATGTTTTCCCACGACTTCATCCAGCAGCAGCCCAGTTCTGGACTGCAGTTTTCTGAAAATCATAACTTCTGTTCTACCCATCAAAAAATCATGTTCTTGAACTCTCTGGAATCCTTAAAAAGTTACCTACCCCTTTTAATGTAGATCGAAACCCTAAATTATCCCATATTCTATTTTTAATCTACAGATTAATACGTGCTGCTAGATTACTCCTGTAATTTGGACAACAATATTTTGGAGGTTGTATCTTTTCACTCGCTACTGCATTTTTAACGATACATACCTTTTTGGAAACCTAACGTGATAACCTATCTTTTCTTTAATTTGACAGAACTCCAATTCCAAACCTAAATACCCCTAATAGTCCCCGCAACATTTTGCACTGAACTTGACGAACTAGGGCAGAATGCCATCTAACTTTTTGCAAAGACGAAACGTTCAAAAAACTAAATACGATTATCCTAGGGAAAATCTAAAGGTTCAGATCATTACCCTCGGAGAACACGAAGCCAAAACCAAATCCCGCAAACTCCTCCTCTCCTTCTTCCTCTTTTCTCTTCCTCCTCCAAACCGATCCTTGTTGGTCTTCCATCTTTTGGCCAGCAGCAGGGCAGCACCACAGGGAGGCACGGCCACAGCAAGATTGCAGGGAGGTGGAGGTGACAAAGGACATGGAGAAGGAAGGGGGTGGGAGGCGGCACAAGAGGGTGGGAGGGGAAGGCTGCGGCATGGTGTGAGGGTGGCGACTAAGGTCAGGCTGCTGCCCCCTTGACCCCTCTTAAGGCCGCCCCCTCTTGGGCGGAGTTGCTATGGACCGAAGGCCCAAGGTCTAGGTTTGCCCACAAATTCGATTTTCTCCTTTTTAATTTCTCTAATTCACTCTCTAATCCTTTTTAAGTCCTCTAATAATAAACAAGATATTACAAAATTATCTTCATTTTCAACTCTGATGCTTTCATGGCAGGAGAGAGGGATGAGGAGAATTGGCTCGACTTGGTAGACCAGGCAGAACTGGACATGGATGCCTGCTACGAGTACGAGTAGAGCATCATTTCATCAGATGGTACCGCCGTTTCTAGGGATCTTTTACCAAACCCAAGAGACCATGCCGTAGACAAGGCTGATGATGGATCTTTCTTCCCAACAACATTACGCCCAGATGAGGAACCCGACTCCTCAAAGGGCAAGAGTCCATTCGAATAGGGTCAATATTACGCCACGGCAAGGGTTCCCCCTCCAAATATTCAAGCCCATCCGAGGCCGTCCGATCTAGCACAGCAAGTCCTAGAATCCATGATTCTGGGACTTAATCAACACCTGATAACCGTCACCCATCGGTTACGCCCACGAGGTACATTGTTGAGCCCGCTTCACTTATGGATTCGACCACACCCCCGCAAGGTTCATCTTCAGTTGGAGACGGTTATAACCTAGAATTCCCCTTCCTGGAGGGGATTGTTCCGAGTCACAAGGCGTTGTCTTTCAACTACTCCTCGAGTTAGGACTCAGACGCAAGTAGAGATAATAGCATTCAGGAGGTCTTTGTCCTCCCCTCAGATCCTAATCTCTCTCCAAGAGGCAGGGCTGGGGAAGCTTCTGTAACAACCCAGCCCAACATGAGCCAAGAATGTTACTAAAACAACATATTAACAAATTAAAAGTCTAAGACATTACCCTAAAGTTTTGGCAGAGTCTCCTTTGAAAAAATAACCATACAAGGGATTCTAACATTTAACAATAACATAATAAATTATATGAAGTATCCAACTTAAATTATAACCATAGAAACTTCTAAGAAACATCAGTCAACTCTATTACAAAGTAACAAATGCATAAGGTCATAACCATAAATGTCATTTTATAGCAGATTGCTCAATTATTAAATCATGTTTCAAAATTAGCATTCATGAAGTTGTTTGTGGTAGGGTGCATCAATCTTTATTTCTAGCCCTTCCCATGCATGATGTCCATGTAAAAGGTACCTAAACGCTAAACGAAACAACAAGCGTGAGTCCACGACTCAGCAAAGTACAAATAAGATAGTAATCCAAAATTCATCTCTAACACAATCAATCATTCACAATATTTCATATCAAATCAGCGCTTATGATCATACAATGCAAATGCCACAAATGCACCTTTTCTTTACTCTTTGCATTTACTGGTAATGCGAAGTATGCATCCGTCGATACATACCCTTGCTTGTGCCTTCTAGCATAGGGACCTTAAGCCCACACTCCACGAGTGTGGGGACCTTATGCCCGTCTAATACATGACGGGGACCTCAACTATCAATAATTGGCCACCACATGGCCAAGACTCAAGGATAATGACATGATGCAAATGAGCCTATTTGTTTATTCATCATGGGAATATAACGACCGGTAGCCAAAATCATGAGTAAATATCATAATCATAATTCAAAAAATTCATGAATATCCTCTTTAGGTTCTACCCACTAATTACACTTGCCTCAACCGTGTGAAGCTTGATGATGCGAAGAGGGTGCTGCCCCCGGATTCACACCACCACCTGAACATTTAATAAACATTGTAAGGGGACATTTCAGAGCATACAACATTATATAAAAATTATATAATTATCTACGCTCCCTAGTTGGTCATCTTCCTTAATTTTGTCATTTACTATTTTTACTAAATAGCTTATTACGACTGCCAGAACCTGGCAAATATTCTGGACAATAGAACCAAAATATTCATATCTTTCATTACATTTATCCAAAAATTACATTCTTTAGCTCTATGGAAACCTTGTGAAATTGCCTACAGTATTTATGTTGGTGAGATTCTCTAATTATTTTGTTAACTAATTTTTATGATCCAATTAATATAACCTGCCAGAATCTTCACAGAACTCCTAGACAGCAGTGTTGTAAAATCCATAACTCAAGATCCGTTCATCCAAACAACGTGATCCAGGATTCTATGGAAAGCTAAACATGTTACCTACAAAACTCTAGGAGGTGATGAATCCAAAATTTGCCATTTTAGATCTCAAACCTATAGCGCACAACAGACTGTACACAAACGATCTACTACTCGGTATTGCCCGAATCACAAAAGTAAAAGACTTAGGCAAAGGAAATCTGATAGTCACCTTTGAAGAACACGTTGAAGGTTGCAGGAACACCCACGAGATCTCTCTCCTTTCTTCTTTTCCTCTTCCTTCTCCTTCTTTCCTCCTCCCTTCTTCCTTGGCCGGCAACAACCAATGGGGATCCTTCCCTATTCCTTCTTCTTGGCCGGCAGCAGGGAGGTAGCACAAGGGAGAGGAGCTGCACCACCAGGAGAGGAGGTGTGGGGAGGTGCTGGACAAGGAGGTGGCGGCTAGGAGGAAGGAAGGGTGGTGGCCAAGAGGTGGGAGGGGGTAGGGCGCTAGGAGGCTTCGGGTTTTGGCTCCCCCCTCACTAGGTCGGCTGCCCCCATGGGCTAGGTTGTTGTGGGCTTTCGTCCCACAGCCTAAGTTCTCTGATTTACACAAAACCCCCCCTCGAATTTCTGTTAGTATTCGCTCTCTACAAACATTCTCTCCTCTCTCAAATATAATTAGGGTATTACAGCTTCCCATCTCACACTCACTTCGTGTAACACCCTGGCTATGCGGAAGCCAAGATGTAACTAAGAATTACAAATCTAAAAGTGAACTTACATTTAACTTAACTAAATAAACATCGAATGACAGCTAGACAATGATTAAATATTACTACTAATAGTAACAACGTAGAAATTTTAGCAAGAGACTAAACTCAAAGCTACAATTAGAAACATCACCATCAAGGTTATAAGCATTATGAATAAGTTCCAGCAAGAAATAGGCATCTTCTAATATCTGAAGTTATAAAAGGAACCAATTTAAGTACCAACAGGCCAATTATTACAATAATTGAATCTCATTGAAACAAAGTAATAGAAATATTAATTGGTAATGGATGTGTGCAGCATTGTGATATGCAACCGTGAGCTAATTTCCCTCAATGAATGTCATCCTTGATGGTCACCTAAACAATAAAAACAAGCGTGAGTCCAAGGCATCCCGATTGGACCGATTACACGAGTACGAGCTAAAAAGATCAATCAACTGGTGAACTTGCTCCTAGTTGAATTTGGTTTTAATTTACATGAAAACTGGTTACTACCTAATGCTAGTATTTTAATTGTTCTCAGGGTTATGCTTGAGGAGACTTTGGCGCTCGAGAAGATTATTTGTTGTCTAGTAGTACATGCTGAGTCGAAGGTGTGGGAGGACGGAAACACCAAGGACCAAGAAGAGGATGCATGCACATGTTGCATGGGAGTGCTGCCAATTAATGGCTCATGCATGCATGCATGCATGCTGTGCATGCGCAAGGAATGAAAGGAAGTGCTGCCATTTAATGGCTCATGCATGGATGCATGCATGCTGTGCATGCAACAAGGAAGAAAAGAATAAAGGAGTGCATAAAGGAAATAAGCAATACATGCTGCATGAAGGAAGTAATGAAGCTCTTGGCAGTTTGCATCATGAGAAGAAAGAAATCAGAAAGGAATCAGTTTTGGTAATCAAGCATTAAATGCTATCTCTTGGGCCGAACCAAGTACTTGGATGTAATAGGAAAGTCATGTAATTACTTTAGGAGTCCGAATCAAATACTGATGTATGCATAAGTTTAGGAGTCAGGTTTGGCTTGACCGAACCAATGTAGTACTAGTCGGCCTTTAGGCCTATTTAGGTGATGTGTACGTAAATTGAGAAGGGGAGACCACGACGGAAAAAATCAATCTATTATTTGAGAGAGAGCTATACGCTTGTTCTTCCTAAGGTTTGACATGTAGTTGCAACCTAGAGAGAAAGTGGGCGTTCTCAACCCCGTTGTTCTTGTGTTTCCTTGTGTTTTGCAGGAGCGATGACACGTCTACTTTGTGTGGTCAGGTAGACGGGATCACGAGCATGTGGTTGGGCGAATTCTTTTGTGGCAGGTTGCTGTTTTGACATTGGTTGGCGCCATCGGTTTGTCAGGTTACACGGATCCAAAGTTATCATCGATCCTACATCGTGAAGATCGGGCATCCCACGTATCATCTTGGTATCAGAGCATCGATTGCTACGGTAGGATCAATTTACCCGTAGTTAGAATTATTTTCTACCCTATGCACAAAAAGTCACAAAACAAATTCCAAACCGTAGTTTCAATCTGTTATTTCTTGTGAGTTTTGTTTGGTTTTAATCCATTAGAATTTTTTGTTTAGTGCTGATCTTAGTGTTCTTTTGCGTTGCTTAATCTTTGTGTCCAATCCAAAACCTAAAATTGGTGGTTCTGAACTACTCGAAACCCCCAAAAAAAAGTCAACCTGTATTGTAGCATGTGCTACAGTGCACGCACGAATAGTGCTCCAATTTACTACGGTCGATGCAGTAATCAAAATCTGACTGGCATTGCAGCGTGTGCTCTGAAGGCCCCCGCCGAGCAGTGTTCAATCTTCGTCGTGTCTTTGCATAGTCCGCCGCCTCGGTCTGAAAAAAACCTCTGCATCACGTTCTGTCGCAGACCTCGCTCAAAAGAAGACTGAGTCCATGCGCAAAGCAGTAACATGAAGCTACAGTGCCACGCTACAGCCAGTAAAAAAAAGAAAGAAATAGGAACGAACTTTGCGTGTGCAGCTACAGTGCCACGACGTCTATAGTACCTGGGATTGCTATAGTGACGCGATTATTCTTGTCTTGGCGTCTCTGATGCCGTGCAAAAAAAAAATGCGTGTATTTTTTTTGAGCCAGTTCAATGCTTTACGAATACTTTGCTCCTATTGAGACTAGCTATTGATATTGCTCTAGGGTTGTTCTTAAGTTATTTACACCTTGCTGAATTTATTTGTGACTTGTGTAAAAGGGAGAAGGACAAACTATATTTTGGTCGTACCCAGCAAGAAAAAAAAGAAAAAAAAAGAAAGAAGAAAAGAGAAGCAAGTTTCGGCCACTTGAGAAGTTTGTGAAATTCTCTAGTCAATAAATTTCAGATCGTGTAACTAATCTTTTAGAGCAATCTTGTGCCCTTTTCATCAATTAAGCAATTGGCTAGCATCTCTCCACAACTTGTGCAATATGAGCTTTCTATATTGTTCACTTATATTTATATTAGCTCATTCCTTTGATTGCACTAATTTCCGTCATCTTTGCGTGTGAGTTGCTTCGTTCTTCACTTATATCATAAGATCAACAACTAGACATTGAATTCTAGTTTGGATTATTACCTAGCTTTACAATATCTAGAAATTTCAGATTGCATAGGTAAATATTTTTCCCTCTAAGCTCTACAAATAAGCCATTGTCTAACAGTGCTTATGCAATTGAATTCGCTTAATCTATCACCTTGTGTTATCTACCGTCACCAAAGTGTGTGCAGCTCTTCAATTCCGTCAAGGATGCATAAGAACTTTGGTTGGTAAGAGAAGGTGAGGTTGAGTGATTTCCACAAATAAAAACTTCTACTTCCACACATATAGTTTTTCTTTGTTGTTTGCACTAACCATCTCAGGAAAAGAAGGAGAACAGACATATATTACACAAGCTGACCTTGAGAAGCTCACAAATGATTTCAACACTTAGTTGAATGATAACATGAGCATCTTGAGGAGGTAGATACTAGAGGAGCTTCGCAAAGAGCGGGGTAAAGTTGGTGTCCCTAAAGAAAGAGTTAAGCTTGATGAGACCGAAGAGGAGAGGGCTGCACGATTCGCTAGAGAACCTCAGGCGGGTCGAGTCGCTGCCAACGCGGTTTGACCACCCTTTCCCAGGCGTGGGGGAGGTGTTTTGGGCGTTGACCATGGCCAAGGGAGAGGTCGTGGTCGTGGACGCGGCGGTGCTGCCCACATTGAGGACTTCGGCGATGACATTTGGTTACACCGCAATGATAACTAGCAACGCCATGGCCGTCATCATGATGAGCAGCACGTGGAGGAAAATTTTGGGAAGCTCAAGTTCAATATTCCCAAATTTGAAGGCGCTTCCGATCCAAATGCATACCTCACATGGGAGCTCAAGGTAGAGAAGATATTCTGGATGCACAATTATTCGGAAGAGAAGAAGCTATAGATGGCGTCACTTGTGTTTGTTGGGTATGCGTTGATTTGGTGGGAGCAAGTGTTGAACCAAAGAGAAGATAATGGGGAGCCTCCAATTGCATCATGGGCTGAAATGAAGCAAGAGCTACGAGCATGTTTTGTTCCTAACACTTATAAACGTGATATTTTTTATAAATTACAGAATTTGAGGCAGAGAGGTCGCTCGGTGGAGGAATACTACAAGAAGATGGAGCAAGCTATGATTAGGGCACATGTGCACGAAGATGAAGAACAAACCCTTGCGCGTTTTATGTTTGGCCTAAATAAAAACAGTAAACGCATAGTGCAATATCAACACTACAATACTGTTGTTGATTTAACACATCAAGCGACAAAGACGGAGAAGCAGTTACTAGAAGATGTAAAACCAGCACCAAGGACAACATCTTTCAACTTGAAAGCTCCATCATACTCATCTAATACCACCAAAGCACGCTTCAGTTTGGGACGAGGTACATCTTCAGCTAGTACTAGTTCAAATACTAATACTCATTCTTCCTCGATTGCAAAATTAGCACCTACATCAAGTGAGAAGAAGGTGGCTCTATCCCCTACATCTTCAATTGATGCTACAACAAAGAGTAGAGAAATTCAATGCTTCAAGTGTTTGGGGCGTAGGCACATAGCTAGAGAGTATCCCAACAACTGAGTTATGCTTGTGACGAAAGATGGCGAGTATGAATCCGCAAGTGAAGATGAGGTTGAGGTCAGTCATGAAAAGGAGAGATATGAAAATGCATCAGGTGACAGTGATGGAATTGATGTGTTGAGTTATGAAACGAGGCACTAGTAGTCATTAAAACTTTGAGCATGCATGCACAAGAGGTAGATGCACATCCGCAGCGATTCAACTTGTTTCAAACACAAGCCAAGATAAACAACAAGGTAATCAAACTTATTATTGATGGAGGTAGTTATCATAACTTGGCTAGCGTTGAATTGTGTGAGAAGCTTAGTCTAAAGATGCTGAAACATCCACGTCCATATCATGTGCAATGGTTTAGCGAATGTGGGGATGTGAAGGTTCAGTTTGTGGTTCATGTTACTTTCAAGATTGGTGATTATGAGGACACCGTTGAGTGTGATGTGGTGCCTATGACCGTGTGCTATTTTCTGTTGGGAAGGCAGGCCATGGCAATATGATAGAAGTGTGCGATATGATGGCCGCTCCAATATATATGCTTTTAAGTGGAAGGGGAAGACAAAGGAGCTTAATCCAATGACTCCTAGTCAAATACATGCTGAATTTCAGCAAAAGAAGTTTGTGGAAAATGAGAGTAAAAATAAAGAAAAGAGTAATTTCCACACATCGGTAAGTGAGAGCCACAAGCCAAATATGAGAGGAAAAAGTAAGAGTGAGGGAGGGTTGGTTATATTAGCCACAAAATCAGATTTGAGAGATGTGAGTAATAACCCATCAAAGATACATTTTGTGCTTGTGTACAAAGATGCAACTGTTTTGCTTTCAACTAACGACTTAAGCTCTCTTCCTAGTGGTGTTTCCTCTCTTTTGTAGGCATTTGAGGATGTGTTTCTGGAGGAGATACCAGCGGGACTTCTGCCATTGTACGGAATAGAGCATCAAATTGATCTAGTTCTCGGCACATCACTTCCAAACCGTCCACCATACCGTACCAATCCAGAGGAGACCAAAGAAATTCAACACCTTGTGCAAGAGCTACTTGAGAAAGGGTATGTACATGAAAGTCTTAGTTCTTGCGTTGTTCCTATAATTCTTGTTCCTAAGAAAGATGGTACATGGAGAATGTGTGTTGATTGTCGTGCCATTAACAATATCACTATTAAATATCATCATCCTATTCCTAGGTTAGATGATATGCTAGATGAACTTAGTGGTGTTGTTATATTCTCCAAAATTGATTTGAGGAGTGGATACCATCATATTAGGATGAAACTTGGTGATGAATAGAAGACTGCCACTACTACAAAAAGGCTAATACTGGACGCCTCATCACAGACGGTTGACCGAAACCGTCGGTATTACATTCAATCACAAACGGTTTTGGTTTAGAGGCGTCAGGCTCGGGCTGCGCTAAAAACCGTCGTGAAGAGCAATATCACGAGCGGTTCATGTTGAAGACCGTCATGAAGTATCACGAGCGGTTCTTGTTCGTAACCGTCGTGATATTATCGATATCCGCGACGGTTTTAAAACACAACCGTCGTGAAGTATCACGAGCGGTTACGAACAAGAACCGCTCGTGATATTAATTATATCACGAGCGGTTCTTAAAATAACCGCTCGTGATAATATCGCTCGGCGTGAGTTTCTTCATCGCCGATGCGCTCGTTTCGCCGCCAATCCGCCGGCTCCCGATCGCGTCTCTTCATCGCATCGATCGCTTCGGCTCCCCGATGCGCCTCTCTTCGCCTCACGCCCGAATTTATTCCTTGTTTTATAAAAGGATCATCCGCCATCCAAGATGATCATCCCCACATACTTATAAAAAAGAAATGGTCGCCTCTTCCTTGTCGCCAAAGATCGATGGCCTTCACCGCCACACTGCATGCGAGCACCTCTCTCGGTGCACGTTGAACCGTCTTTGCGGAAGAACACTGCTTGATCAACGATGTCTTCACTCCTCTGCCGCTAGCAGAATTTGCGGAGCAGTGGACGACCACCTTCCGCCGTCTTGACATCCTCCTCCGCCGTGTCTTCGGGTGATCTCCCACTTTCGGCGAAGTTTACGCGTCATCGACATAGTCCTCCAAAACGACGTTGCACGTCTCGGGAGGCTTGCCGTCACTTGACTGTGGAATCGAGGCGGCGAAGCATCGAAGTCGACGGCCGAGACCCTCAAGCAAGGAAGAGAGCCTATGGGCTCAATTCTTCTTGGTTCAACGATCGAGGGTCTTCGGGAGACACTCGAACGAGCGCGTCAACGGGTGGACGCATTTCAGGCTTCGTTCGCTGATGATCAGGAACCGTCCGATGCCGACACCGTCGCCTATGAAGTATTGCAGATGGAGATAGCAGCCTACCTTCGCCACTAGAAAAACCTTGTTTAATTATAGGTTTCTGCTTTTTTAATATAAACATGTAATTTCTTCATGTCATGTAATTGTATATATATACTTGAGAAAAAACCATTTCACAGACAGTTCCATTATGGAACCGTCTGTGATATGGGACATATCACGGACGGTTCCATAATGGAACCGTCTGTGATATGTCCCATATCACAGACGGCTCTATTATGGAACCGTCCGTGATATGTTCTATATCACGAGCGGCTCTATTATGGAACCGTCGTGATATTATCACCGACGGTTCCATAATAGAACCGTCTCTGATAAGTCTCTTTATAAGTAGGAGCTAGCCCAGCTTGCCGCTAGGGTTTGCGCTCTAACTCGTCACTCCCCAGCGGCCTTACTCCCGTCTGTTCCCCTCCCCGTCGCTGCTGACGCCGCCATTCTTCCCGTCGCCGACGGTTGTAGACTCTGGTGACCTTTGCAAAAGACACTGTGCGATAAGAGTGTCTTTAGCGGCGTCACAGTTAATACAACCACTGTGACATCCAAACTCTCGTCACTCCCGGCTCTGCTAGGGTTTGCGCCCGCCCTAACTCCGTTCCTCCCCACCTCAACGCCGCCGACCTCGTCGACGCCGCCCGACCCGTTGCACCTGCTAGGGCCTGGCCGGCTTTGCTTTCCCATCCTCCTCTATTCTCCTCTAGATCTGTTAGCTTAATGTCTTTTGTTGAATTTGATTTTTATGCATGAACCTTAAGTTGTATCCTCGATGTTTGTGTGATTTATGCAAGGTAAAGGAAATGGATGAGGGTTGTCTTTGGTGGTGGGGTCGCATACCGTTGTTCTTACTTGTTCTAAGGTCCCTCTCTGTCTCTACCCCCTTGCTCTGTGATGAAAATGGCTAGCTAGTGCTCACGATGGATGCCGAGGGCTACTACTTGTGTGGTGGGTTTGGACACCCTTGGTCTTGTTCTCTTTGCGATGAACCGCTCAATGATGTTAATAGTCTTATGCTGAAATTGAATTGATAATTAGTTCATATTAATAGTCCTCTTGCTCTGTGATGTAATGATGTAAATAGTCTTATGCTGAAATTGAATTGATAATTAGTTCATATTAATAATCCTCTTCTTTGTGTGATGTAATGATGTCAATAGTCTTATGCTGAAATTGAATTGATAATTAGTTCATATTAATAGTCCCTTGCTCGTGATGTAATGATGTAAATAGTCCTATGCTGAAATTGAATTGATAATTAGTTCATATTAATAGTCCTCTTCTTTGTGTGATGTAATGATGTCAATAGTCTTATGCTGAAATTGAATTGATAATTAGTTCATATTAATAGTCCCTTGCTCGTGATGTAATGGTGTCAATAGTCTTATGCTGAAATTGAATTGATAATTAGTTCATATTAATAGTCCCTTGTTCATGCGGTCAAGTTCTCCTACCTCTTGCGTGCAGTGCACGCCCTACCATTCCATTCATAATCTCTTCTCTATAAAGTCTCCAGCGGTGGTTGCTTGTGCCATTAAAACAGCATCATTTATTATATATATATATATATATATATATATATATATATATTATTAAGTAGTCCTCGACCACTTTAGGAATTAGTCACTTGACATGAGAAGAATGAGGCGGTATCCACGGGCAATCTCATTGAGCCCTTGTAAGTTTAAAAAGTATGGATATCGGACATCCAATTACGGATTGGGCGTCGCTATGTTGAAAGTGGCGTTGATCTTAACTTCTCCGGTGGGAAGTGGCATCATGTATTAGCAACCAACAATTCTTGAGCATGTAATTGTCTTTAAAGCCAACAAGAACACCAAGCAACAAGTTGAGAATTCTTTTGAAATATGAGAATGGTTGCTTAGTGTTCTTGTTGGGTTTAAAGACGATTACATACTCAAGAATGGATAGTTGCTAATACATGATGCCACTTCCCAACGGAGTACCAAGATCAACGACATCTTTTCAACATAGCGACGCCCAATCCGTAATTGATGTCCTAACGCCTCCTTGCATCCATACTTTTTATACTTGCAAGGGCTCAATGAGGTTGCCCGTGGCTACCGCCTCATCCTTCTCATGTCATGTGGGACGATCCCCAAAGTGGCCGAGAGATCACGTAACAATATATATGTAATATATATATGATGCCGATTTAATGGTACAAGCAACCACCGCTGGGCCTTTATAGAGAAAAGTCATCATGCACGGTTGCAAATCACAAACCGTCGGTATCATGCACGGTTTGTGGTCAAACCGCTCAGGATATAAGCTTATCACAGACGGTTTGTGGATGAAACCGTCTGTGATATTATTATCATGAGCGGTTTGAACCACAAACCGTCTGTGAAAGTATACATCACAGACGGTTCAAAACCGTCTGTGAAAGCCTTTTCTGTAGTAGTGTGCTTTTAATACTAAATTTGGATTGTATGAATGGTTAGTCATGCCTTTTGGTTTATCTAATACACCTAGTACATTCATACGATTGATTAATCATGTTTTAAGAGCATTCATTGGTAAATTTGTTGTGGTATACTTTGATGATATTTTGATCTATAGCAAAACGATGGATGAACACAATGATCATACTAGACAAGTGCTAGAAGTGCTTAGGAATGAGAAACTGTATGCTAATCTTGATAAATGCATTTTTGTACTGATAAAGTTATGTTCTTAGGCTATGTTGTTTCTGGACAAGGTATTGAGTTATATGAATCAAAAACTGAAGCAATTAAGAATTGGCCTACCCTTGTGAATGTTAGTCAAATTAGAAGCTTTCATAGTCTTGCTAGTTTTTATCGTCATTTTGTTAAAGATTTCGGCACCATTGCTGCCCCATTAAATGAGTTAACTAAAAAGGGTGTTGTGTTTGAATGGGGTGCACCACAAGAAAAAGGTTTTCAAGAGCTAAAGAAACGTTTAATTGAAGCCCCATTGCTTGTTTTGCTTGATTTCACTAAGACTTTTGAAGTTGAATGTGATGCTAGTGGAATAGGTATTGGTGGTGTTTTGATGCAAGAAGGAAAACCCATAGCATACTTTAGTGAGAAACTAGGAGGTGCTCAATTGAACTACCCTATGTATGATAAAGAATTGTATGCTTTGGTACGTTTGCTTGAAACTTAGCAACATTATCTTTGGCCTAAAGAATTTGTTATTTACTCTGATCATGAAGCTTTGAAATATTTGAAAAGCCAAGCTAAACTGAACCGTAGACATGCTAAATAGGTAGAATTCATTGAAACTTATCCATATATTGTTAAGTACAAGAAAGGAAAAGAGAATGTGGTATCTGATGCCTTATCTAGAAAGAATGTGCTTTTAACTCAATTGGAAGTAAATGTTCCTAGATTAGAGAGTTTTAAAGATTTATATGCTTCCAACCACAAATTTTCATAACCATATTCTAAATGCAAAGATGAGAAAGGATGGGACAAGTATCATGTTTATAATGGGTTCTTATTTTGTGCTAACAAATTATATGTTCCAGATTCGCCCGTGTGTTTGCTTTTATTGCGGAAATCTCATGCAGGTGGATTAATGGGTCACTTTTGGAAAGAAAAGACCTTCATGATGTTGAGCAATCACTTTTATTGACCTAAAATGAGGCGGGATGTCGAAAGGTTTGTACAACGATGTGTGACATCCCACAAAGCGAAATCTAAACTTAATCCACATGGTTTATATACTCCACTTCCTGTTCCTAGTGTACCTTGGGAGCATATTAGTATGAACTTTGTTTTAGGATTGCCTAGGATTAAGAGGGGAAGAGATTCAGTTTTTGTAATTGTGGATAGGTTCTCTAAAATAGCACATTTTATTCCCTCTCACAAAAACGACGATGCGTCGCATGCAGCTGACTTGTTTTTCAGGAAAATTGTAAGATTGCATGACATGCCAAAGACGATTGTTTCATATCGTGACGTCAAGTTCATGAGCAACTTTTGGAAGACTTTGTGGGCCAAGCATGGGACAAAGTTATTATTCTCAACAACTTGTCACCCACAAACAGATGGACAAACGGAGGTGGTGAATGAAACACTTTCAATGCTACTACGAATGATGATCAAGAAGAATCTAAAAGAGTGGAAAGATTGTTTGTTGCGTGTGGAATTTGCATATGATAGGGCGGTACATTCTACTACTCAATTATGCCC
This sequence comes from Phyllostachys edulis, assembly GCA_036346405.1. Lineage (NCBI taxonomy): Eukaryota > Viridiplantae > Streptophyta > Magnoliopsida > Poales > Poaceae > Phyllostachys > Phyllostachys edulis. Next base: position 16,326,056 of record CM070551.1, on the reverse strand, counting down.
GTTCGAGGTGGTGTATGGTTTTAAACCAATCACGCCACTTGATTTGCTGCCACTTTCGCTACATGAACATGCTAATATGGAGGCGTCAAAATGTTCTAAATATGTGAAGAAAATTCATGTCAAGACTAAAGAAGAAATTGAAAATAAGACGCGCTACTATGCCGAGAATGCGAACAAGTCAAGGAAGAAGATGCTATTTGAACCAGGTGATTTGGTTTGGGTGCATCTATGCAAAGAACGCTTTTCGAACAAGCGTAAGTCCAAGTTGATGCCTCGGGGAGATGGTCCATTCAAAGTACTTGAGAAAATCAATAATAATGCATATAAGATAGAGCTTCCGGGTGATGATTATGCAGTGAGTTCTACATACAATGTTGCTGATTTGTCACCGTTCTTTGGACCAGAAGAATCAGAGTCGAGGACGACTCCTTTTCAAGAGAAAAAGGATGATGAGGACATCTCGATTGGACCGATTACATGAGCACGAGCTGAAAAGATTAATCAACAGGTGAACTCGCTCCTAGTTGAATTTGGTTTTAATTTACATGAAAACTGGTTACTGCCTAATGCTAGTATTTTAATTGTTCTCGGAATTGTGCGTGAGGAGACTTTGGCGCCCGAGAAGATTATTTGTTGTCTAGTAGTACGTGCCCAGTCGAAGGTGCGGGAGGACGGAGACACCAAGGACCAAGAAGAGGATGCATGCACATGCTGCATGGGAGTGCTGCCATTTAATGGCTCATGCATGCATGCGCAAGGAACGAAAGGAAGTGCTACCATTTAATGGCTCATGCATGGATGCATGCATGTTGTGCATGCAACAAGGAAGAAAAGAATAAAGGAATGCATAAAGGAAATAAGCAATACGTGCTGCATGAAGGAAGTAATCAAGCTCTTGGTTGTTTGCATCGTGAGAAGAAAGAAATCAGAAAGGAATCAGTTTTGGTAATCAAGCGTTAAATGATATCTCTTGGGCCGAACCAAGTACTTGGATGTAATAGGAAAGTCACGTAATTGCTTTAGGAGTCCTAATCAAATACTGATGTATGCGTAAGTTTAGGAGTTAGGTTTGGCTTGACCGAACCAACGTAGTACGAGTCGGCCTTTAGGCCTATTTAGGTGATGTGTACGTGAATTGAGAAGGGCAGACCACGACGAAAAAATCAATCTATTATTTGAGAGAGAGCTATACGCTTGTTCTTCCTAAGGTTTGATATACAGTTGCAACCTAGAGGGGAATTGGGCGTTCTCAAACCCGTTGTTCTTGTGATTCCTTTTGTTTTGCGGGAGCGACGTATACGGGATCACGAGCGTGTGGTTGGACGAATTCTTTTGTCGCATGTTGCTGTTTTGACAGTGGTTGGCACCATCGGTTCGTCAGGTTACACGGATCTAAAGTTATCATCGATCCTACATCGTGAAGATCGAGCATTCCCTGTACCATACTTCCTCAGCATGGAGACGTGAAACACATTGTGAACTCCGCGCATGGACTCTGGAAGGTCCAGGCGGTAAGCCAACCTCCCAATTCTTGCAATAACCGGGAACGGTCCCATATACCTCGGGCTAAGCTTCCCTTTAGTACCAAACCGCATAATGCCTTTAGTGGGGGACACCCTCAAATGCACCTGATCCCCTACTTAGAACTCCAACTCTCGCCTCCTCACATCAGCATAGCTTTTCTACCTACTCTGAGCTGCCAGTAGATTCTGCCTCACCAAGGTCATGCACTCAACGGTTCTCTGAATCTAATCCGGGCCCAAAACTGCCTTCTCACCCATTGCATCCCAACAAAGCGATGATCTGCACTTCCGCCCATATAGAACCTCGAATGGTGCGGCTCTAATACTGGAATGGTAGTTATTGTTATACGCAAACTCTGCCAGCAGCAAATGATCCTCCCAACTACCCTTCCAAGACAGAACGCAGGACCACAATATGTCCTCCAAAGTCTGAATGGTATGGTCTGACTGCCCATCTGTTTGTGGGTGAAACGCCGTACTAAGACGAAGCTGAGTGCCCAGCGCACTCTGCAGACTCTCCCAAAACTTGGAGACAAACTTGGTGTCCCTGTCGGAAATAATGGTCTTTGGTACACCATGCAACCTCACAATCTCACGCATGTAAATAGGAGCCAATTCGCTCGCTGAATTTGTCGAGCGAATAGGAATGAAGTGTGCAGACTTGCTGAAACGGTCTACTATTACCCAAACTGCATCCTTCCCTCGTGACGAACAAAGTAAAGCAACCACAAAGTCCATGGAGATATCATCCCAAGGCTACTGAGGAACCTCCAGAGACTGCAACAACCCTACAGGACGCTTATGCTCTACTTTTACTTGCTGACAAACACCACAAGAAGCCATATAATTAGCAATATCCACCTTCATCCTTTTCCACCAGAAATTCTGTTTCAGACCACGGTACATTTTTGTCTCACCAAGATGAACAGTGTACGGGGTGCGATGAGGCTTCCTCAAAATATCATCTTTGACCTCCGCCTTTTGTGGTACACAAAGGCGACCCTTAAACCGCAAAGTACTTGAATCATCCATACTGAAATCTCCCTCTTTACCCTTATCCAGACGCTTTCTGACATTCTGCAATAACCGGTCACTTTATTGTGCTTCCCGCACACGGTCCGGAATGGCTGTCTCAAGGATCAACTGTGTCTCAACATGTGCCGTGCCCGCATAGCAATAGGATATCCCAATGCGATCAAAATCAGTAGTGAGAAAATTTAGAGTAGCAAGAGTCGCCTTGTGACTAAGAGCATCAGCTACTACATTTGCCTTTCCTGGATGGTACTGGATTGAGAGATCATAATCTTTAATCAGCTCCAATCACCTGCGCTGCCTTAAATTCAGATCCTTTTATGTGAATATATACTTAAGACTCTTGAGATCTGTGAAAATATCGCAAGTCACACCATACAAATAATGTCTCCAAAGTTTCAGGGCAAAAACCACTGTGGCCAACTCCAAGTCATGGGTTGGGTAATTCTGCTCGTGCTTCTTCAATTGTCTCGATGCATAAGCGATTACTTTACCATCCTGCATGAGCACGCATCCCAAACCCACCCAGGACGCATCAGAATAAATCGTGAACCGCTTACCAGGCTCGGGAAGAGTAAGGACAGGAGCGGTCACAAGCTTTTCTTTCAAGGTAAGGAAGCTGCGTTCACAGTCATCGTCCCACCAAAATTTCACATCCTTCTGTGTGAGCCGGGACATAGGCTTGCTTGGCAATAATAGAGAAATCCTGCAAAAACCGCCGATAATACCCTGCCAAGCCAAGGAAACTCCTCACTTCTTTGACGCTGGTCGGACTCTCCCATTCTACCACTGTGGAAATCTTTCCCGGGTTAACAGATATTCCCTTATAATTTATGATATGCCCCAAGAATCCCACTTTTGACATCCAAAACTTACACTTTTTCAATTTAGCATAAAACTTATTCCCTCTTAGGGTTTCCAATACAAGCCTCAGATGACGCCCATGATCTTCTTCGGTCTTTGAGTAGATCAAAATGTCATCAATAAAAACCACTACAAATTCATCTAGATACTCGTGCAACATCCTGTTCATTGTCTCCATAAAAGCAGTAGGGGCATTTGTTAGTCCAAAAGACATAACCTTGAATTCAAAATGCCCATACCTCGTGGAGAACACTACCTTTTCAATGTCCTCCTTATGAACGAGTATCTAGTTATATCCAGACTAAAGATCAATCTTTGAGAATACTTTAGCTCCCCTTAACTGATCAAATAAATCCTCAATGCGAGGCAACGGATACTTATTCTTGATCATTAACAGATTGAGGGCATGGTAATCAATACACATATGCCAACTACCATCTTTCTTCTTTGTAAAAAGGACAGGAGCTCCCCATGGGGGCACACTGGGACAAATAAGACATTTGGCTTTTAGATCATCCAACTGCTTCTTTAATTCCTCTTGAAAGGGACGGGCCAAACGGTACAGAGTCATGGAAATAGTTCGAGCACCTAGAACCAACTCAATACATAACTCTACTAGACGAGGTGGAGGCATCCCAGGCAACTCCGCTGGAAAAACATCCAGAAAATCCTAAACCACCAGAATAATTTCTGCATTCAGGGATGAACTCGGCTTTTCTACTAGAGATAAAAGAAACCCATTCTTTGCTGCACTTGCAGAAGGTCGAGATGTGACTGAAGACTGTGGCTTCGAGAACTTAGGCTTGAATTGAGTTCGAGGGCCTTTGAACTTCTTGGAAGCGGGCGCTGAAAAGACCCACCTTCTCCACCAAAACTCCTCTTTTGACTGCTACCAGAACCACCAAGAACCATAGTATCTCCAGAGCCTTGCAACTCCTTACTGAGCTGCATCTCTATCTCCATGTCCCTGGCTTGCTCTACCAGGGAGCTAAAATCACGCAACTCCAAAGCTCCCAATACATGACGGTACTCGGGTTTAAGCCCCCTGCGAAACCTCTTTGTTTTCTCCACTTCATTCATGGCCACAGCTGGAACAAAATGAATTAGGTTATTAAAACCCGCTTCATATTTTGACACTGACATCTTGCCCTGCTTATAATTGTTCAAAGAAACCTCCATCCTCCTGAACTGCTCAACAAACAATTCCCAAGTAATAGGTCCATGGGCAGCGGTCCTAGCTATTAAGACTCCTTTCCATAAGATATCTGCATGCCCCTTCAGTTGGAAGGCTACAAACTGAGCCCTCATCTCTGAAGTCATCCCCAGAGCTCCGAAGTGCCTCTCCATATGACGCAACCAGTTTGCAGCATCAACTGGTGTGCCCAACCCATCAAAAGTATCCAATCTCAGAGCATTCCATTGATGTAGGCCCATAGCGACAACAACAGGAACCACGACAGGAGCAGCCACAGGAGCAACAACAGGAATAGCTGCAAAAAATTGCTGGAGTTGAGCATGGCTCCCTTGAACTTCCCCATACTAAACTACTAAAGCAACTTCCTCCTCTAACCCCTTATGGCTGCCCTCCCCAGCTACAGATTCCTAAACCTCGGACGGTGGCACCACTTGGCCCCGTACAGCACCCTGTCGAGTTGGGGGTGAAAACAGATCGGATACAGACAGATAATGGCTCTGCCATATTTGTTTTCATATTTTTTTCTAGATCCGGATACGAATACGGATGCCCTGGATACGAATACGGATACGAATAACAACGAATACGAATACGGAGCGAATATGAATCGAAACGAATACGGTCGTGGATATTTTTTGAAATATGAAAACCTCTTAAATTGTATGCCAGAAATTAACGAAAACATATAACTAGTTTATTTGATGCAAACCTTCCTGAATTGTTCATATTTTCAGCAACCACACATAACATTGGCACTAGCAAGCTGCACTAACTAGTTCATCACAAACATAACACTTAGTTCACCATATTTAGCTCATAAGTCATAACTCACAAAGTCACAAGTCATCATGCATTCACATTTAGTTCATCACATACATAAAACTTAGTTCACACTAACATCGATCAGGCTGGATGGTTAATCTATACGCAAATGACTGTAACATCCCAAAGTATGTTACCAAAAATAAAATTAATAAAGTTATTATTTTATTATATTTTTGAGATTTAAAAGAGTTTTCTTGGTTAAAAGGAAAAATAAAATAAAGCCAATTATTTAATTTCCTAGTTTTTAATATTGAAAATAAAATTTATTGAGTTTTCTAGGATTTTATTGGATTTAAAGTGAAAAAGAAAATTGTGATTAATTTCTTGAATTTTCTGAATTTTAAAAAGATTCTTCCTGCTTTTTGAAATTAAAAATAATTTATGTGCAAAAATAAAAATTAGCTTTAAGTTGGAATTAATTTGATTAAGTTCAAAATAATTCAAGGAGTTTTTTTGATTTTTTTAATAACTTTTGAAGCCTATTTGCTATTTTCTAAAAGGCTATTTGATTTGTTGTATATTCTGAAATTTGAAAATCAATTAAAATCTCATTTTTCTCTTTTGGGCCAAAATCCGGATATCCGACCTTCATACTATCTGAATAATCTGTATCCGACGGATAACAGGGCTACCGTATCCATATTCGTTTCCAACAAAAAAAAATCTGTTTCCGATCCGAGACGATCCGAATCCGTTTTCGTCCGGATCGGTCGAAAAATATCCGATCTGTTTTCACCCCTACTGTCGATTACGGCCACAGCCACGGCCTCTACCCCTCGGCATAGCTAAACACCACAAACAAGAACAATCATACATTAAGCACAATGATCAGCTGTCAACTCAATCACAAGAACAACTATAAAACTCAACGAAAATGTTTATGCAATACAATAACCCAAATCCCACCTATTGCGCATAATGTGTCAAAATTAATCATTCAAGTACCATAGACCTAATGCCCGCTCTGATACCAACTGTAATACCCCAGCCCAACATGAGCCTAGAATGTTACTAAAACAACATATTAACAAATTAAAAGTCTAAGACATTACCCTAAATTTTTGGCAGAGTCTCCTTTGAAAAATTAACCATACAAGGGATTCTAACATTTAACAATAACATAATCAATTATATGAAGTATCCAACTTGAATCATAACCATAGAAACTTCTATGAAACATCAGTCAACTCTATTACAAAGTAACAGATGCATAAGGTCATAACCATAAATATCATCTTATAGCAGATTGCTCAATTATTAAATCATGTTTCAAAATTAGCATTCATGAAGTTGTTCATGGTAGGGTGCATCAATCTTTATTTCTAGCCCTTCCCATGCATGACGTCCGTGTAAAAGGTACCTAAATGATAAACGAAACAACAAGCGTGAGTCCACGACTCAGCAAAGTACAGATAAGACAGTAATCCAAAATTTATCTCTAACACAATCATTCACAATATTTCATATCAAATCAGCTCTTATGATCATGCAATGCAAATGCCACAAATGCACCTTTTCTTTACTTTTTGCATTTACCGGTAATGCGGAGTATGCATCCATCGATGCATACCCATGCATGTGCCTTCCAACACAAGAACATTAAGCCCACACTCCACGAGTGTGAGGATCTCATGCCCGTCTAATACATGATAGGGACCTCAAATATTAATACTTGACCACCACATGGCCAAGACTCAAGGATAATGACATGATGCAAATGAGCCCATCTGTTTATTCATCATGGGAATATAACGACCAGCAGCCAAGATCATGAGTAAATATCATATTCATAACTCAAAACATTCATGAATATCCTCTCTAGGTTCTACCCACTAATTGCACTTGCCTCAACCGTGTGAAACTTGACGATGCGAAGAGGGTGCTGCCCCCAGATTCACACCACCACCTGAACATTTAATAAAAATTCTAAGGGGACATTTCAGAGCATACAACATTATATAAAAATTATATAATTATCTACGCTCTCTAGCGCAACCCAAAACATCGTTTCCTATGAACATCGTTATGTCCCAAAACAGGGCAGTCATCTTCTAAAAATCGTATATTTTCTTCTGTTTACTCAAAAATGGTGTTAATAGACTTTCTGGAAAGCTTACAGAATTATCCACATTAATCTAGTTGGTCATCTTCCTTAATTTTGTCATTTACTATTTTTACTAAATAGCTTATTACGACTGCCAGAACATGGCAGATATTCTGGACAGTAGAACCAAAATATTCATATCTTTCAGTAAGTTTATCTAAAAATTACGTTCTTTAGCTCTATGAAAACCTTGTGAAATAGCCTACAGTATTCATGTTGGTATCATCCAATTAATACAACCTGCCAGAATCTTCACAGAACTCCTGGACAGCAGTGTTGTAAAATCCATAACTCAAGTTCTGTTCATCCAAACAACGTGATCTAGGATTCTACGGAAAGCTAAAGACGCTACCTACAAAGCTCTATTGGGTGATGAATCCAAAATTCGCCATTTTGGATCTCAAACCTACGGCACACTACAGACTGTACACAATCAATCTACTACCCAGTATTGCCCGAATCGCAAAAGTAAAAGACTTAGGCAAAGGGAATCCGATAGTCACCCTCGAAGAACACGTTGAAGGTTGCAGGAACACCCATGAGATCTCTCCCCTTTCTTCTTTTCCTCTTCCTTCTTCTCCTTTCCTCCTCCCTTCTTCCTTGGCCAGCAACAACCAATGGAGATCCTTACCCTTTCCTTCTTCTTGGCCGGCAGCAGGGTGGTAGCACAAGGGAGAGGAGCTGCACCCCCAGGAGAGGAGGTGTGGGGAGGTGCTGGACAAGGAGGTGGCGGCCAGGAGGAAGGAGGGGTGGCGGCCAAGAGGTGGGAGGGGGTGGGGCGCTAGGAAGCTTAGGGTTTTTGGCTCCCCCCCCTCTCTAGGGTGGTTGCTCCCATGGGTTAGTTTGATGTGGGCTTTCGGCCCACAGCCCAAGTTCTCTGATTTACGCGAAAACCCCCTCGAATTTCTATTAGTATTCGCTCTCTACAAACATTCTCTTCCCTGAAGAATTTCTCCTCTCTCAAATATAATTGGGGTATTACAGCTTCCCATCGCACACTCACTTTGTGTAACACCCTGGCTATGTGGAAGCCAAGATGTAACTAAGAATTATAATTCTAAAACTGAACTTACATTTAACTTAATTAAATAAACATCGAATAACAGTTAGACAATGATTAAATATTATTACTAACAGCAACATCGTAGAAATTTCAGCAAGGGACTAAACTCAAAGCTACAGTTAAAACATCACCATAAAGGTTATAAGCATTATAAATAAGTTCCAACAAGAAATAGGCATCATCTAATATCTGAAGTTATAAAAGGAACCAATTTAAGAACCAACAAGCCAATTATTACAATAATCGAGTCTCATTGAAACTAAGTAACAGAAATATTAATTGGGACTTGTTTGTCTATATTGGAATGATGGGACTTTTAAAACCCACTCCCGTGGGTGAGGCATGAATGATTGAAATGAAATGAATGCATTATCTCATAGTAACAATTTTGATATTACCAATAAACAGAATCATGTAAAGGAAGGAAAATACTCATAATTCATAAGAATTACTCATGTCATAATTATATAGCCAGATTGAACAACAACCATACAAGACGATCCAATTTGTACTTGCCTTTCGCGTTGCAATACGTTGGATGGTAAAGAAGGTGCAACTAATCCCAAAGTCACTCGTCCTACAAGAGTAATTTACTCAAAACAAGTTCTTGACAAGAGGAAACAATGCTAATCGTAATGCTCTCATCCGCACTCCCAAAACCCATACTTCAAATAATTAATCTACTCAAGCGAAACAACAACCTAACAGTAACTCAAAACTGGACAGCGATCTTTTAAAATATGTATCTCCCAATCTGCTTATCATTAAAATCCATTTTTAGTCTCTCTAGAAAGGTTACGACTTGGTCTACAAAAGTTTAGTTGGTAAGATCCCTTAATTCTGTATTTAACTAAATTTAACAAGCAGATGAATAAACAATGACAGAAACTGGCCGACAGTCTGGACAGAAGCCTTAAAATAGCTATAACTTTCACTAGGATGATCTAGAAGTTGTGTTCTTTAACATTATGGAAATCTAAGAGCATTTCCTACTAAAGTCATGTTGGTGGAAAATCCTGATTCGGCCATTAACAAGTTCTAATCTACCAAGTACTACGACTGCTATAACCTGACAAGGTTTCTGGACAACAACATTGCGAATATCATAACTCACAAACTACAACTCCAAATACTATGAACCCAGATCCTACAGAAATATAACGAAATAACCCACAATTCTTTAGGATACCCAAAACCCTAATTTCACATTGATCTAATCCAAAACTGCCGAACAACATAACTACAGATTCGTGAATCAATTATAGTAGGGACACTAATATGCTAATCAACAACATTCGCATAGAGGAGAATTAAACAAAACAACAAGGAGTTGAGAATAACCCTTGAAGACCCGAAGGAACCCGCTGAAAACCCCACAAAGATCTCCTCTCCCCTTTCTTCTCCCTCTCCTCCACCTTCCTTTAGCCGGCAGCAATGGTGGGAGCACCACCAATGGGGAGGACAGCAAAGGAGCGCAATGGGGAGGTGCTAGACCAGGGCGCAAAGGGGGGAGGAGAATGACGGCTCTAGGGGGAAGGAGGAACAAGGAGGGAGGGGGTCTAGAGTTCAACCGCCCCCACCCTTTTCCACTTGGCTGGCCCCCTCATGGGCCTCCTGGGCTAAATGCCCGAGGCCCAGGTTCTCGTACTTTCTTTCTGTGTAGCGAACACCTCGGAAGCCTACTCAGTTGCGGACCTTGGTTCTCTGTGCAACCTGTCTTGCGGGCCTCATATCTCAAACCTCGGAACTCCAAATTAGGTCAATTAGGACTCTAAATTGGACTATGGAAAGCGATCTGCAACTTTGTAGTTAAGAAGTTTTCCATTCGAAGCCATTTCAATCGCGAAAATCACGTTGCAATATGATTACAGATTCTGTCATGTTTCTATGCGATGCAAATAAGGAATCTCTCAATCTCCTTATATTCTCCGTAAATAAACAGGCTATTATACTTCGGGCTCTCATGGTGATGACGAGGACGCTTTCGGTGATGAAAGGCAAGCTTTCAATAGAAGCCTAAGAAACCATTTGGGTTTTCTTCAGTATGTGGGGGTTCTTTTTAAGGGAAAGATGAAACATGTGAGGAAGTACATGGTTTAGAAATAAAGCAGAAAAAACACCTAAATTCGAGCCAAAAAAGGATTCAAACTCAGGTGGTGGGATCATACATCCACACCCCTGCCCAACTGATATAGGCTCAATTCCTTCGTTACGTGGGTTTAGCTCCTCTTGAAGCCGGGTGGAGAAAACAGCCAGCTCTTTGAGGTCGGATTCATCTTCTGGCCGGGAAGAAGCAAGAGCTGAATGCTATTTCTACAATTACGAAAAAGAAGCTAAACCCTCAAACAGTACTGCCTTCATTTTGGAAATGACCTACCGAGCAGCTCCATATATAGATGTGCTTGAGTGTAAAAATGACATTGACACGTATAGATTGTGCAGCAAGATTCAGTGCTCCGTAAAGGTGATTTGCGACTGTACTTCATTGTGCAGCAAGATTCAGTGTTCCGTAAAGGTAATTTGCGACTGTACTTCCGCATCTGTAGAAGTGCCTCAATGTTACGTCTGAACTGACCGACTTGAGTTATTTTGCTCTAACACATTAAGGTCTTAGTTTGGCATCGCATAGTAGGTCGAGTTTGGTGTTGTATCTTTTTGTGCTACATGACAAAGTTGTTGTGTAAATACAGATGGCTAAATTTTATTTCATGGCCATATGGGATGACTCGATAAACATTTCAGTAGACCTAGTAGATATGCGCCCCCTGCCGTGTGCTGTTCAAAAGCTTGAACGCCATTAGCCTCAAGGGAAAAATCTTCTAAGGGGGCAGTCTCCATGTGGGATGCCCCTAGTTACCGTCCATCATGATTTCGTGAATCTTAATGCACGATTGTACGGCTGTGAGGGACATCCCCGCGTGGAGATCAACTCCATAAGTCTTCTCTGGCCTGAAAGGCCCGTCATATCTGAAATGGATGCTCGGTATCAAAGGCGGGTAGAGATTGGAGTTTCATGTATGATTATTCCGCTTCAATCGCAGCCATCCAAAACTTGGTCTGACGGTTCAGGAGGCCTCCACTATTTTTTATAATACACACCGGACGCACTCACGCACACACACCACACGCACTCACGCACACACATATGGGTGTGTTCTAAACACACGTCTAATCTAGAGCAAAGGCTAAACATCACGAAACACATGCACATATTTTAACTATTGAACACACCCATGTGTGTGTATTAAATGTAATCATCTAAATAGCCCTAAAACCATCTAAATGGATAGGTAAGACTTGCGAGTTCAATCCTAGGGATCGAACCATCCGAGCTACGTTCAGTCCTAAGGAGGCCTCCACCTTGGCGCCGGGATTCAGAGTCCACTTATTGCGAACTTGCATTATCTGTTTTTGGCCCACGGTCACTCGATCAGTCGGAACCGGTCGAGGCAACTGGCCGAGTTGAGGCCCATGTTCCAGAACTCGTCGAAGTACTCCTGGTAGGTGAAGGGCCGGTAGGCCAGAGGGTGGCTGTCGTCCACCAGCGCGTCGGCCGGCACGATCATCGCGTCCGGCGACGGGCAGTAGAACGTCGGCACCGAGATCCTCTCGCTCTCACTGTTCACAATCACGCGGTGGAGCACGCTCTTGTAACGATCGTTACTCAGCGCCTGCACGAAATTATTTTAATCAGCATATAAACGTTAGTAGGATTATTACTTTTTACTAGTAGCCTAATTAACAATCAACAGTTGCGAGTATGGTAGTCTGTATACCTGTACTTGATCTCCGATGTTGATGACCAGCGCGTTGGGCACGGGGTTGACGGCCACCCAGCGGCCGTCGCGCTGGACCTGCAGGCCGGACACGCCGTCCTGGAGCAGCAGCGTGATGGCATTGGGGTCCTTGTGCCCCGGCAGCCCGTAGGTAAGCTCCGGCTGCGGGCACGGCGGGTAATAGTTCACAGCCATGTGCTGCGCGTGCCGTCCCATGGCTGTCACCATGTGGCCTCTCTCGAGCCCAAGGCTCTCCGATATCGCCTCGAGCAGCCTCAGCGCCAGCGCTCTCGCTTCCGTCGAGTAGGTGCCGACTACTTGCCTGTCCAGTCAACACAATTTGTCAGTTTACCTTACCGTGTTGCAGTTTGTACATATATACAAGTTTAAGGCTTAAATTGAGTTATATGGTCTTCAACTCGATGCATTCACTAGCTGAATAATTCAATTATTTGTCTTTTTGCTGTTGTTCCCTATTCGAACAACCTCTTGAAAGATGTCAACGACGCACATGTTAGTTGAACTCCTCCTTTCGCCAAATTAACTGGTCAGTTTAAAAGATTTGGTACGAACAGTATTAATGACCAGACCCAAATTAAGTAATCGTTGGTGACCAGCTGCAGGGAAATTGATTCTGACACTATATATATGTGATGGAGCAATTGGGCGTTCACCTGAAGGCGGGCGGGTTTGACGGCCACTGGTCGATGAAGCTCTCGAGAGGGTAGCAATGCAGGCGCAGGAAGTCGCGCCAGTTGTTCACCTTCTCCGTGCGCACGTTGAAGCTCGTCGACAGGCGGATCGCCTTCTTGGGGTCGTCGGAGTAACATTTCAGCCGCTCCGACTCCGGCAGGTGGAAGAACTCCCTCGCCACGCGTAGCATCCCCTCGATGACCGCCTCCGGGATGCCGTGATTCGTGACCTATATATGTATAACTACTGTCAGGTTGTTCAAGTTTTGTCCATCATCGTACATCGGTAGAGAACTGATCAATCCCATTCCCACCAACTCTGCACGCACCATGAAAAATCCGTCGGTTTCGCACGCCGAGCCGATGGCCTCGACGACCTTGTGACGCTCCGGCCCGTCGAGCTGTTTCAGGTCGATGAGCGGAATGCCGGCGCCGGACACATGGTCGACATTGGCGAGGTCCGGGCGGTCTCCGACCGGTCTAATATGGCCCGGCGGGACTTGCCCGGATTGTGCCACCAGATCGCTAAGGAGAGGCTTGGCAATCGCTGGGGCCATGTTATAATCTAGTGATGGTTGGATGCACTACTTACTGACTGCTGCTGCTACTACTACTGGCGGCTGTTGTTAATTGATGTGGTTTGAGTACATTTTTCAGTTTGCCTTGCCCTTTTATAGGCATAATACACCGAAGGTAGGCAGGCAGGCATAGCAGGGCACTTAGCATCTAGGATTGATGGACGAGAATATTTGAGTAAAAATTGCCTCGAGTAATATGGGCTGGTCTTGACAATTCTCTAGCTGTAGTACGCATTGAGAATGATCGAATTGATTGTGTAACAGCCAGACACTTTGATCTAGAAAACGAGACAAGAGAAGCGATCGAACAAATCGTTTTCGTCCAGCTCTGCACATACGCGTGGTACACTTGGTAGCAGCCTGTTTGGTGCCGACCTGAATTTCTTGCTGCCGCTGCTATTTGTCAGCATTTTATTGACGGATTTGCTATTCATCTGCCGACTAAATTCTTTTTTGCAAAATCAGTCAAATTTCTTACTTCTAGATTGTGCTTGAGGATTCGTGTGCTGCCCCCACCTTCTTCTCCATCTTCGGAGGGGCTCCGGTGACCGCTGCCGTAAACGGCAAAGTTGAGTGTGCCACGTGTGAGCATCACGATAAAGAAAAGTGGCTTGCCACCACCGACGACATATGTCTTCTTCGACGAACGCCTCCACCGACGAGTGTGCGTTCCGTGGCATGCAGTATTTTTTCCTTATATTAAGAATACACGCCAGAGACGCCACCTACCGTGGCATCGCAGAGGACACCAGAGAAAGAGGAGGAGGATGTGGCTTGGGGGAGGCACAAGAGGAGGCAGCAATGGACAGGGGGAAGGAGGCTGCGGCGAAGTTCTGATGGGCCTCACTGGTGCCGCCTGGCGGTGGCATGAGGGGAATCGAGTGGCGGTGGCCATGGATGGCTGCATCGGGGTGGGAGAGGGAGGTAAGTATGAATCTGGATGTGTGGATCTGCATCGGACTGATTTTTTTTAAAATAAAATAAATAAGCTGAATGATGCCTACAGTCGATTTAATTTAACCTGTCGTGTTTTCCTGCCAGAGCATGCCAGTACAGGCCGGACCGGCCGGCGGCGTGCCGTGAACGCTACTACGAATTTATCGGCAGAAGCAGATTAGTCCGACACGCACGCGCCTGCATCCCAAGTTCAATCTGCTACGCATTACCACCTTACGAGTTACGATCTATCTCAAACCACATGACAGTCATGGCTGCCCGCCGTGCAAGCAATGGCGCCAAGCATGACAAGATGCGCAAATGCTGGCACGGCTATCATGCATCCGCGGCTTTGCAACGGCGCCGAGCATGACGAGGCACGCAAATGCTGGCACGGCCATCATGCGTCCGCGGCTTTCTTTTCAGCCGAGCACGCCCAATCGTACGGCTTTCCAGCCAAACAAAATATCGCACCAAGCATCCCACGCCACAGCCGCAAAATAAAGCAGCAAAAGCACGTACCGACCCGGTGTCCACTGTGCGGTAGTACTACTGTACTAGAGCATCAAAGATAGGTCGTCGATTTGGCCAGTGCGGGCCCGATGGCCGCATGGCGCACCGCTCCACTGTGCGGGAGTAGTAGTAGTTCATCAAAGATAGGTCGAGGGTTTCCGAGGCGAACTTAGTGCGATGGGAACTTGTGACGGAGGTCGCTCGAGAAGCTGATGCTGCACGATTGGTTTTTTTAGTGAGACAGGGAGATGCTGAGTTGCTGAAGCTGAAGATGCAGATATGCTGTCGTCAGTCCGGTGACGTGTGCTCTGTGACCTCACCAATGACTTTTTTTAACTACTTCACCAATGGCTTGCCTCCGTGTTCGGTGCGCTACTGGCTACGCGTGATGGCTAGAGGGTGACGAAGCAAAACTAATTCGGCGCAAAAAGCTTCCTCGCGCTTTATTCGTATCAGAATTGCGGTGGCTAATTTTTCTACGGGTTCAGGCGGCCGCGAGCCCAGCGTGGAAAGCTTGTTAGGTTCACCTGTTTTGTTTTTGTCCTAGTTATCAATACCATATCAATACCGTTTATATCGGTCGATACGTACTATACTATTATCTAAACCGATATAAAGTAGTCATACGTACCGTACAGGCCTAAATATCTGTATATGCTGATCATACCGGCTCGATACCGACCGTATCGGTGGAATTAATAATACCGTCTGTGGAACTATATATTATATTTTATAGTGCTACTATGTATTTGGAATAATATTACAAGTTATATTTGGTGTGCATATAATTAAATAAATATATATACTCGTACTATTATATTAAATCCGAAACGGTACGTCGGTATGGACCGGTACCGGAACGAACCATTCCAAGAACCAAACCGGTATGACCTTTGGTACGAATTTTTTTTATAAATAATCTAGTTTTTATTCTGAAATACAGTAATAATACTACTTTTTTTATTTTACAAAAATAATCATCTGTCGCTCGATCGTTAGGCGATTAGCGCTAGTCGCCCAACGGTTGAGCGACTTGACACTTGTCGCCCAACGGTGTATATGCATATCCTGCTAGCTGAGCGACATGTACACTAGGACCAATCGTTAAACGACAAGTGTCTAAGTCGCTAAACGGTTGAGCTACTTGGGCCAAGTCGCTCAACCGTTGAGCTACTTGGACACTTATCGTTCAACGGTTGAGCGATTTGGACTAGTCGTCTAACGGTTGAGTGACAGATGATTATTTCTGTAAAAAAAAAAATAGTGTTATTACTATATTTCAAATAAAAATTAGATTATTTTTAAAAAAAATTCTTTCGGTACGGTACGGTACTGACAAGTATTAGCACGTGCCTTGGCTGCAAGTGAAGGAGACTGCTGCCCAAGTTAGGCAGCATGCGGAATTCCCGTTCTCTTATGAAAGACTTTTCAGAATTGAATTAGCTCATCAAAGAAAAGTTGAGGGAACTCTTCACTTCTAGGAAGTACAAAATTTAATTTGGTAGCATGATTCGGTTGGTTCATATATCACAATCATAGGTTCGTGGGTGAACAGTTATCAATTCGGTTGGTATGGGATAGCAATTCATTGCGTTACATCTTTTGACATAGTGTGAACTTTAGAAAGACGTTGCTACTTGTGATTTTAATAGCGTACTTTGTGTAGCAACTAATGCTAAATCCTAGTATTGCTTTCTTTATCAACGAATCTATAACCTTTATCTGTAGGGTCAAATATACAGTTTTATATATCTATATATATACGGTAGCGTTATTCTACGCTAAGTATAGAATAAGTTATTCTACGCCTTGACCGTCCCTCGCGCAACCAACCGTAAAACCGCGGCGCCCCACGCAACCTCATTGTGTCTTTTACTACATCACTATAAGAGATTTACTGACACGCTGAGTGCAAAGAGGTGGGTGGAGAGAGAAGCATGGGTTAATTACAAACTTGGAATGACAATATCTCATAAACCATTTATCTCATTTACAATCCGTTTGAAGCGTTTTCCTAGAAAAAAAATGTGCTTAACAAAAAGAGATCAATGGTGAGTATGTTTTAACGTTGTAAAAAAATTATTGCACCGAAAGTTCAGATTTACCGTACATAAGCAAATCAATTACTGCATCGTATGAGCACAGCGCAACCGACCATAAAACCGTGCACGCTCTCAATCCACCACCCCACCCCTTCTTTCGACACCCCCTTCTACTGCAGCACTACAAGAGATTTATTGCGACCTCATTGTGCTTTTTACTGCAAATATCCTTATGTTTTACTGCAGCACTACAAGAGATTTACTGTGACCTCATTCCACCTTTTACTGTAGCACTACAAAGATTTAATGTGACATCATTGTGTCTTTTACAACAACCTCCTTGTGTTTTTACAACAACACTACAAAAAGCAATTTAGTGCAATCTCATTGTGCCTTTGACTACAACACTACAAGAGATTTTACTACAATCTCGATGTGTCTTTTACTGCAGCACTACAAAGAGATTTACTATCACACTAAAAGCAGAGGGTGTGGGATCATGACCCGAGGAATAAAACGTTCATTTAGGTGTGATGGGGTAGTAAAAAAATGGTATCACAATTACTTTTCTCACTGTTGCAAGTTATTGTCGCGCGTGTGCGGATCATGGGACCGTGTCCCAAAAAAAACAGTACGCCATGAGATAGTTCGGCAGTAAAAATAGTATTAGAATTACTGTCATATACACTACCTATTATTGTCAATATGCGTTGCGCGTGGGGCGACGGGGGTTCTTGGTCCATAACTGTATGGATTGGGCTGCTCAAACTGGGTGGGCTAACTAGCGCGTATAATAGATATTCTACACTTAGCTATAGAATAGTATATATGTATATGTATATGTATATGTATATGTATATGTATATGTATATGTATATGTATATGTATATGTATATGTATATGTGTGTGTGTATGTATATGCATATGCATATTGTCGATGATTTAGTATCGATCTTATGAATGAATGTTCGGGGCTCTCTTAGAGCGAAACCACACAAAAAAAGGATACAAAAATTTTATACAAGTTCAGGCCTTCTCCTCAGAGAATAATAACTATACTCCTATGTTATTGTATTGAATGTGTTTGCAACAAGAAGGAAGCCGCTAAAACTAGGGCTTGATGACTTCTGTCTTTTGTTGTAGTTATTGAATATCTTGATCGCTTGATCACTCGATCCTCTTCTCCCTCTGTCCACTGACTTTACTCCTTATATAGCGCATGAAGGGGTGGCAGTTGTCCACGTCAAGAGGCACCTTGTCATTTGATGCAATGCGTACGCTTAAGGGCGGTTATTGTCAGAGACATATCCCCCCACGTTACCTTGGGGTTTATGCCAGAGACAGAGTTTTAACACATCCAGTTATCTCAGGAATAATAGAACATATTAACTATTGCATGTATTAAACACAACGCACAAATGTCCCTAATCAAATTGGGTCCACATGTCTGTAGGCTTTATCGATCATAGCATGGCCATAGCTGACCTGGTCATAGTAAGACTTACGACCATGAAGTGCCCGTAGTAAGACTTACGACCATGAGGTGACCGTAGAAGAACTTAAGGCCATGAGGTGGTCGTAGAATAGTTACGACCACTAGGTGTGTATGATTTTCCTCATTGTTAATATTGAGGGGTACCTTTGAAGGTTGTATAAGAGACATTATTTTCTATAATATTACAAATAAATAACTTAATTAATTGAGGATTATTATATCATCGTCATCTAGCCCCACAACTTCAAGTGAAAATAACTTACTTGGAAACGAGATCGTGGGATAGTGGTCGAAAGTAAGGTCTTTCCGACTGGTACTTTGTTTGACCAGAAATTGACTTAGTCAAAAAGGTAATTTTACTTGTGTAACACTCTAGTCCAACATGAGCCTAGAATGTTACTAAAACAACCTATTAGCAAATTAAAAGTCTAAGACATTACCCTAAATTTCGGTAGAGTCTCCTTTGAATAATTAACCATATAAGGGATTCTAACATTTAACAATAACATAAATAATTATATCAAGTGTCCAACTTAAATCATAACCATAGAAACTTCCATGAGACACTAGTCGACTCTATTACAAAGTAACAGATGCATAAAATCATAACCATAAATATCATCTTATAGCAGTTTGCTCAATTATTAAATCATATTTCAAAATCTAGCATTCATGGAGTTGTTCGTGGTGGGGTGCATCAATCCTTATTACTAGCCCTTCCCATGCATGACGTTCGTGTAAAAGGTACCTAAAAGATAAACAAAACAACAAGCGTGAGTCCACGACTCAGCAAAGTACAAATAAGACAGTAATCCAAAATTCGTCTTTGATACAATCAACCATTCACAATATTTTATATCAAATCTGCTCTTACGATCATGCAATACAAATGCCACAAATGCACATTTTCTTTACCCATGCATGTGCCTTCTAGCACAGGAACCATAAGCCCACACTCCATGAGTGTGGGGACCTCTTGCCCGTCTAATACATGATGGGGACCTCAAATATCAATACTTGGCCACCACGGAGCCAAGACTCAAGGAGAATGACATGATGCAAATGAGCCTATCTATGTATTCATCATGGTAATATAATGACTAGCAGCCAAAAACATGAATAAGGATCATAAACATAATTCAAAACATTCATGCATAACCTCTTTAGTTTCCACCCACTAATTGTACTTGCCTCAACCGTGTGAAGCTTAACGATGCGAAGAGAGTGCTGCCCCCGGATTCACACCACAACCTGAACATTTATTAAACATTCTAAGGGGACACTTCATATCATACAACATTATATAAAAAAAATCATATAATTATCTACGCTCCCTAGCGCAACCCAAAACTGCGTCTCCCATGAGCATCGTTCTGTCCCAAAACAGGGCAATCCTCTTCTAAAAATCATATCTTTTCTTTCGTTTAATCAAAAATGGTGTTCTTTGATTTTCTGGAAAGCTTACTAAATTACCCACAATAATCTAGTTGGTCAAATTCCCTCATTTTGTCATTTACTATCTCTACTAAACATATTATTAAAACTACTAGAACCTGGCAGATGTTTTGGACAGCAGAACTAAAATGTTCATAACTTTCAATACGTTATCCAAAAATTACATTATTTAGCAATTTGGAAACCTTATTAAATAACCTACAATTTTCATGTTGGTGATATCCTCTAATTATTTTGTTAACTAATTTCTATTATCCAGTTAATACAGCCTGCCCGAATCCTGACAGAGTTTCTGGACAGCAGCGTTGTAAAATCCGTAACTAACGATATGTTCATCCAAATGACTTGATCTAGGATTCTACAGAAATCTGAAGACGTTACCTACAAATCTCTAGAAGATGGCTAGATCAAATTTCGTAGTTAACAACCCTAAAACTACAGCACAGTACAGACTGCCAAAACTCGATCTACTACCCGATGTCGCCAAATCACAAAACTAGAAGACTAAGTGAACGGAATCTGAGAGTTACCATTGAAGAACACGCTGATGGTTGCAATAACAACCATGATATCTCCCTCTTCTTCCTTTCCTCTTCCTTCTCCTCCTTTCCCCCTCTTCTCTTCCTCCTTCCTTCTCCCTCTTCAATCTTCTTTCTTCTACTAGGTGCTACAATATCGCATCGGTGCTACAGTAGCTGGGCTGGTGCAAGAAGGGGAGGAGGCGCAGGGAGGAAGGAGGGTGGCGGCTGCTAGGGGGAATGAGGGGGAGGGGGTTCAAGGGGAAAAGAGGGAGCTAGGGTTGGCTGCCCCCTTGGGCCAAAAAATGTTGTGGGCTTTCGGCCCATGGCCCAGGTTCTCAGAATTAAGCAAACCCACCCCCCCTCGAAAGCTGGTAAAATCCATTCTCTAATGACCTTCTCCTTTCTATAGCACTTTTCCTCTCTTAAATATATTTAGGATATTACATTCTACCCCCCCCCCCCCTTAAACAGAATTCGACCCCGAATTCTTCTTGTCATTCTATTCGCAAGAACACCACAACTGAAATTAACAACAGATAACATGTACCCGACGTGAACCACTCTGGGTATTACTCGCCATGCGAGACTCCGACTCCCCAGTCACTTCTCTCTCAAACTGTTGTGACCAAAGCACCTTGGCGTAACTAACATATCACGCCTCATCACTCGACTCGACCTTTCCAAAGGCACTCAATAGACAGGAATCGAGGGTACGGCCTTACTCGTTCGTCATCGACCCTAACGACCCTCACACCCTAGAGCTCTCAAGTACTCTCTTGACACCGGGTCAACAAAACGTTGTGCACCCTGCGCTAGGACTTGAGACGGTCCTAGCGATACGCCATCTTCCAAAGTTCCCGCAATTTCTAGAAACAAACAAAGTACCTTGGGACAACCTTCCCTATTAGTACCAACCAAGCAAACTGCACAACACGCACGGAACTATTGTTCTATCTATCAGTCGAACTCTTCCGCTTACCAAGGAGCACCTCCTTTATCCTGGAATGCACAAAAGAACTTGTTTTAAACAAACTCTTTTACAAACAGAACCCAACTGAAAATTAAAGAATTCTCATCGCAATCACACAATGCCAACTCCCCACCAAGAGTGTCAAAACCAAAATTCAAGATTCATGACGAAAACCCTTCCACTTTTCAGTTAGGCAGTTTGCAAATAAACACTACGTCAGCCAAAAGAGAAACCACTCGAATGTCCAAATCAAACACTTCCTTTATTCTCCTGAACCAGAAAGAACCACCGTGCCAACATAAAGCCAACGCAAGTTGCAAATTGCCTCTGTCTTACACACAACTCGAACAATAATCAAGAGAGCATTTCACTACTCGAGAAAACATTCTTTTCTCCATCCTTTCTTTGAAGAATTTAACTTCCATTAAACCATGAGTTTCCAAATCATCGCATAACACACTAACTCGTTTCTCTTAAATTGGCAACCTCACGCTATGCTCAAACCGAATACATCATTCACCTCTTGTAGAGAGACTCTACTGACCCCACAAAACATACTCTAACCAACTCCTCTACCAACGGAGTTACTTTGGTAAATAATTTCTAATGCACATCAGTATGGATTTCACCCACAAACATATCACCTCAATCTGTTAAGGATAATCAATTTCAAATTCACATCGCACATTCTCATTTATTATATCAAAAGGATTCTATCCATGATCAACACACTATTCAGAATCTACTTTTGTTCTTCTTGTTCTACACATAATAAAGGAGCTACCAAGGTTCTAGCATAAACCACAAGCCCCATTTCAACCTCTAAGACTCCTACAATGAACTTCTGGTGTAAAATATAGGAAAATCCTCATATTCGATGACTAAAATTTTCACAATCTAAACATACTCAATCATTAATATCAACATCAACATGTAAACATATTCTCAACCAAATTATCTTTAGAAAGATTATAACTCCTAGAGGGTTACTCACTGAAGCCAAATCATACTTGATAATAACTCAACAATCCCTACTATTCCCATAACTATCATATCGATTAGATTTGTTCGAAATTCTACTCTCATTAACTACACCGTCATAATTCTCCTACAAAACCTTGCAAAGTATCCAATCACGACAATCTAATAAATTGATTAAGATTCTAATACCTTCGATAATTCTAATGTTCCGTCAAAATGAACAAAAGATCTTGGACCACAAATCACTATAGGCTCTACTAGTTGCAACAATATAATCAGTTAGCTCCAAAGACAAACATTCAATTTAAATCAAATTCTCTCTAAGGATTACTCCAAGAAATCAACTTATCATTCAATGCATCTAAAACAAATTGACACCCAGAGTCTCACAAAATCATTCACTTGACTACCACCAATCAGTTGCCACTATACCCTCTATGAGGTTTTGTAAAATAAATCCATTATTCTTTTCTCAAAAGAAGAGGCAAATAATAATAATGATTTCGGCACTTAGAAAAATATTTACCACTAACAATAAACACAAGACCAAGAGAAACAGTCAAATAGCAATGAACTCGGAAAGCAAAAGATGAGACCACAGATAAGGGCACAAGTCCCACAATAAGAGAATATCAAACTTCAGCCAATAAAAAAGTTTGTTCCAATTAGACTGTGATTGAATCTTTTTCAATATCAAATCACCTACAGCAAAGCTGTGAGGTTAGATCTTATAATCTTAGTATTTGTGTAGGGCTTGTTGGTAGACTATCGAACGGATTAAGGCTAGTAAAGGCTAGTACATTGATGTCATCAGCTCGAAGTTATTCTTGGCCATTGTCGTTATAGGTTTCGACCCTTGTTGTCCAAATCTTTAATTCAGGTGGAAGCATAGCTTCAGCACCAAAAACTAAGAAAAATAGTATTTCGTTTGTAGCCCGACTAGCGGTTGTGCGAATTGCCCATAATACTAAGGGTAATTCTTTTATCCAAGTCCCCGAGCGCTTTATAAGCTGGTCAAAAACTCAAGTTTTAATACCCTGCATAATTTGGCCATTTGCCCTTTCGACTGCTCCATTGCTTTGCGGATGGGCGATAGAGGCATAATATAGCTTAGTACCAAATTCTTCGCAAAATTCTTGGAATTTTACGCTTGAAAATTATGTACCATTATCTATTATGATCCAACTTGGCACGCCAAATTGAGTGGCCACATTTTTCATCATAAATTTCTTGGTTACTAACAAGGATCTAATAATCCTGATTTAATTATTTATCTGTAGTTCATATTATAGATAGCAATATCTTTATATTACTCGTAGGTATACCCCTTACCACTCGTAAGGGGTAAGCTTAACCGAGTAGTCGTAAGCCTTTCTATGACTAGTCTCTAGTCGTAAGGTTTCCTACTACTAGCCTTAGGTTGAGAGGCTTCCCTACGAGCACCTTGTGGTCGTAAGTATCTCCACAGCCTAGTCGGTTATGACTACCCTATATCGATGGAATCTACAGACATGTGGGCCTGGTCGATTAGGGAGTCTTATGCGCCACGTTTAACCCACGGGGCAATTAGCATACGCTGTTATTCTCTATGAATAACTGCACGATTTATATCTCTGTCTCTGACAATAACTACCTGGTGACGTGGGGGAGTTATTTCCCTAGCAATAACCTCCACCAACAGTTCATCATTTGGAACATTGGGACGTCTCTTGGCTTAGAGGAACTGTCACCTCTTCGTATGCTATATAAAGGATGAAGTCAGTAGGCAGAGGGGCAGAGCAATCTGGAGCACAAGACATTAGGTTTTAGCCTTCCTTTTGATTGTAAACAGTATACTCAATATACTAGCACAGGAATAGGGTTGTTATTCTCTCCAGAGAAGGCCCAAACCTGTATAAAATTCCAGTGTCATTCTCTGTGTGGCTTTATTTCCAGGAGTTCCCCCGAGTCAAACAATCATACGTAAGATCGGTTCTAGATCACCGACAGTTGGCGCCGACTGTGGGAATCAAACCCACGACCACATGGTTAAAAGCCATTATCCCGTAAGGCCAAAATGTATACTTTGGTCAAAAGAGTCCTCTATAAAAGAGGTACTCAAGGGGTTCTCATGCGATGTATATCATAGAGAGAATGATTAAATCGCCTTCACGACATATGCGGGGGCATCTATGGAACTCTTGCTTCTTACAGAACGCTGGTTAGTAAAGCCTTTCGACAAGGTTTTTATTGGCCAACCACCCTTCATGATGCCAAATAGTTGATTAAAAAGTGTGTACAATGCCAGTTTCATAGTAGGCAGATACACCAACAGCTCAGGCATTGAAAACTATACCTCTATCTTGGCCTTTCGCGACCTGGGGGCTCGATATCCTTGGACCGTTCCCAAAAGCACCAAGGGGCTTCGAGTTCCTTTTTGTGGCTATTGATACATTCAGAAAATGGATCGAAGCCAAACCTGTGGCTACCATCACAACGGAAGCCGCTAAAAGGTTCATGATAAGAAGCGTGATTACTCGATTTGGTGTTCTAAGTCGAATAATTACAGATAATGGTAAGCAATTTTCGAACGCAAAATTTTAGGAATTTTGCAATGAATTGGGTACCAAGTTGTGTTATGCTTCTGTTGCCCATCCACAAAGCAATGGGGCAGTCGAACGAGCGAATGGCCAAATTATGCAGGGAATCAAAACTCGAGTCTTCAACCAGCTTGTAAAGCGCTCGGGGCTTGGATACAAGAATTACCCTCGAGATATGGGTAGTTCAGACGATCGCTAGTCAGACTCTGGTGAGACACCTTTTCCCCTAGTTTTTGGAGATGAAACCATGCTTCCACCAGAACTAAAGATCAGGTCGACACAGGTCAAAAACTTCAACAACTCTAACCAAGAACAACTTCGAGCGGATGACATCAACCTACTTGAAGAGAAGAGGAATCAAGCATTGATCCGTTCAGCGGTCTATCAACAAGCCTTGCGCAAATACTACGATCATAAGGTCCAACCTCACAGCCTTGCTATAGGTGACTTAATATTGAAAAAGATTCAATCTCAGTCTAGTCGGAACAAACTTTCCCCCAAGTGTGAAGGTCCTTACACAGTGGTCGAAGTTACGCGACCAGGTTCGGTACGTCTAGCAATGGAAGACGGCAGAATCCTCTCTAATTCTTGGAACATCGACCAATTACGCAAAATTTATGTGTAACTTCTTACTCTCTTGATAAAGTTTCAGATTTATTCAATCTTTATTGTTTTATATTGAGTAGAGCTTCGATGGTTTTCCGATCATTTTTACACACTCAGTTTTTCTTTACACTAGTCGAAGGAAGGTAACATCACCTAGTCAAAGTCTTTCATTTCTACACGTGGTCTTGCCCACTAAAAGGAACTTCTTAGTGTCGACTCGTTCCTAACTTTTGCTGCCAATACAAAGAGACTAGATTTAACAAATCTGGTCAAAAAATTATCAAGCCAGCTCTTTGAACCTTAGTTTATTTCTTCATTACTTTTGAAAAATTCTCTAAGTGGAGTATACTTTTATAGTTTGTTTGACTGCTTTTAGTACACTCA
Organism: Phyllostachys edulis; assembly: GCA_036346405.1. Lineage (NCBI taxonomy): Eukaryota > Viridiplantae > Streptophyta > Magnoliopsida > Poales > Poaceae > Phyllostachys > Phyllostachys edulis. The sequence continues at coordinate 16,299,922 of CM070551.1, read as the reverse complement.
ATACGTTCAAGCTAGTCGGAGAAAGAAACAATACATAGTCAAAGTCTTTCATCTCTGCATGTGGTCTTGCCCACTAGAAGGAACTTCCTAGCGTCGTACTTTTCTAACTTTTCAAACCAATTGAGTTTACTGGAAAAGGTCGAATGAATTTTTAAGGCACTCCGAAAGTTTATCCCACTCATGTTGACGCTCTTGATTCAATTACTATGGTCAGAGAGCGTAGCTTCACTAGTCGAAGTCTTTCCTCTCTGTACGTGGTCCTGCCCACTAGAAGGAACTTCCTAGTGTCCATCTGCTACTAACTCTTGCGACCAGAACATGACAATCGAGATCGACAACAAAAGTTGGACAAACTGCTTTTTAAGTAAACCCTTTTTCACACTATTTACTTAGTTTATCTAAATAAACTAAGCAAATAGTTGGGGTATAGGATAAAGTTATTAATATGACTTCATTTCTTAGTCTTAAGTTCAATTTCATTTTTCTATTTTATCTTATGAGTTACTAACTACTCGACAAGATAATTTGCAGGAAAAGGCAGATATATATTCATAAACAAAATATTGTCTTTACAGGATTCCTATTACAAACTACTCTAACGAAAGAGATCCAACTCGCATCTCCTCTGTGACCTTCTGGCTGACTAGCTTCACTTCTTCAATTAGCCGAGTTGCTTCTGCTTCAGAGCAGTCGAAGTCGGCTTCGATTGGTTGAAGGTTAAGATTACGGTCATTTGCCTTAAGCTTTGCCAAGGCATAACTTACTGCACCTTCGACCGTCTCTCTTATCGAGTCGGCCTGGTTGGTCCTCAAAGTGGCTATCAGCTCCTCTACAGCTCTGACTTGCTCTCCAATGGCACTTGTATGGGCGATCATGGTATCTCTAAGAGGGGTCACCTCCTTAGCACCAAGTCCTCTGAGTACATTGTTCAAGAGAGATATATTGTCTTGAAGGTTGATCTTCATCGACCTCATCTTCTCCTGACTACGAGTCGAAGCTTCGTGGAGTCGCTTGATTTCGACTGCTTGCTCTAAAATAGAGTACGACCAGTCAGAAGCATATCCCTTAACGACTAGTAAGCAACACTGGTCGTAGGTAAAGAGTTACTTACCTGCTAGTCGAGAGTCAAGTTTCTTGACTTCGTTGTCGTGGGAGGCATCTTTCTTCGTAGACTGTTCTTCCCACAACTTTATCTTCTGGTCTTTTTCTTTGGCGATACGGGATACCTCATTGACATCCAAGGCCTTTTATTTGGCCTTGGTTTCGAGCTTACCCATTTCGACCATTTTTTCTGAAAAGAAACAAGAGTTGGAAAAAGAATAGAAGATCACTATCATAAGCAGTCTTAAGTTTAGAACTTACTGTTTATTTCATTCTGCAACTTTTGAGTTACAGAATTTGCCTTCTGAAGTTTCTTCAGAAGGTCCTTTTTTCTTCTCCTAGCTTCTTTGTCTCAACTTTTTCATAGTCGAGTGGATCAGCCAAGGATTTTTTGTTGCTTTTAAAACTGCAGGGGTTAAAGTTGACATGAGAACAGTACGAGTAGTCGAAAGTCAAAAGACTACATATGACAGTAGCTTACCATCTCTAATCGCCGCAGAGTTCACTTTTTTTATGCTTATGACTCAAGTTGTCTGTGGTATTCACCAACAGTGACAACTTATTCTAAAGCTCTCTGAATGAAGAAGGATAGTGAGACGCGAGAAGAAAAACCAAAATATGTAATTATTTGGAGTCGAATACTTACATTGACAGCCATTCTAGCCAAACTAGCGTACACCCTCTTGGAGTCCTCCAGTTCATCGATGTCCTTGACCTTGTCCCACCATATTTCTTGAAGACGTTCATCATAAAAAATATTCCCCCTATTAGGAATATCCTTGGGGTGTGGGACTCAATCGTGGGATCTGAACGAAGAGAACCCCACGACAGTGGCTGGGCCGAAGAATATGGAGAAGAAGTTGAAGTACTCATCTTCGTCTTCGTTGGTTGCACCAGCAACTACTCCTTGAGAACCCAGAGAAACGTCTTCCACAACCCCCTTCCCAGCACAGTGCTCGGAGGTTCCTCCACCATCTTGACCGGAAGCTTCTGGTGATCGAAGGACTAGGTCCCTTGTCATTATTGATGATTGAAGGACCAGGTCCCTTGTCCGGTTATTGATATAGTCAATAACCAGCTCGATCGTCACAACGACCAGGTCTTCCGCCGTCTTCGCGTCTACACCTACGACCACTTCGGTGGTCGCAGTAGCTTCAATGGCAGTACCCTCCTCCACCACAGAGATAGTGGTCGATCCCTCGACTGCCTCTACTATTATCTCCTCGACTGCAAGAGAAATAACAATAGGTTTCTCGATGGAAGCGTCCTTAGGAGATGGAGGAGTAGGACTAAAATTTCAGAACAGAGAAAACATGACAGGATGGTAAAAAAAATAGAAGGTAAAAGTTATCCTTATGCTTTCGATTTTTACATACCTTAGCTTTCTGGCTTTAATTGTGAATCTAGAAGAGATCTTCCCTAAGAAAGGCCTCTTTCTCTTCATCTCAACGATCGCCTCAATCCCCGCGACACTTTTAGCCCTTGGGGGGCTTTCGATACCATGAGATTGAGTGGTCAGGGCTTCCTCGACCACGTCTGGTCGAATATCTTATTGAGGGATCTCTACGACCATGTCTAGTCGTAGGTCTTGAACGAGAGCCAAAGCTCCCAATGATTCCTGCTCCTCTTGGTGGTCGGAAATTGTTTCGACCACCTCAGGGGCAGCACTTGCCTCGACCATGGGCTCTGTTAACGCAACAGTATCCTTCACAAAAGACACGAAGCTCTTTCAATTCTCCTTTTCTAGTTGTTTGACAAAGCCATAAGAGGCAAAAACTGAAAAAGCCTTGTTGTCGTAGTGGAATGGTACTTTGGTCTTAGGGGCTTTGGGAGCAGGCAATTCGACCGGTCCCCTTTTCTCTGTAGCGATCACATCTGTAAAGAATTTTTTGATGGGGCTGGTCAGAGGAGGAGCCGAGCTTGAGCTTTCGACTGTCTTGTCGACAGCACTCATAAGGCGGTGCCTTGTGGCCGGAGGAGCTTTGCTTTCCTCCACCCCTTTTCCGACGACCATCAATTCGATCGCTTGGTCGTCTTGACAGTCTTTCATGTCTACTTTCTGCAAAGATCAGAAACGGAAACATTACTAAGTGGTCGTTTTCTACGACTACGAGACCCTAAATACAAAATCAATCTTCGATTACCTTTAGGTGTTCCTCCTTTTCCTTTGTGGACACGACCGCCAGGATTCTAGGAACCACTGCATCAGGTGGTGGAGCTTTTTCACAAACGAGTTTGACTCGAGTGTCAATTTCCGTTTGTGAGAGGCCTACATGGGTAAATAAAATGTTCAACAATTAAGCTTGAAATTAACCAATAAGTGTCGAGTTGAAAAATTATTTACCTTCCTCAATGTCTCTAGTCAAATCCTTATCCCCCGAGTAGCTCCACATGGGATGTGCTCATTTCTTCAGGGGGCTGATGCAGCGCGTGATGAAATCTTTCACCTCGTGTCATCCGGTCAGCCCCTCTTCCTTCAAGTCTTTGATGGCTTGAATGTAGGGGCGATCCGATCGAAGTCCTTAGGAGTCGAATCCCAAGAAGGGCTCTTCTCTGCGGTTTTTCCCACGAAGGAGAGGCTATCTTCACTGGCCATCTACCAGTAGAAACACTTCTTCTTCCATCTCGGCCACGATGACCAGGTAAACATCTGGATGTACACCTTTGTCTTCCCATCATGCTGCTTCAGACCACAGCTCCCCGCGATCCCAACCTGTCTGCTCATCCCATAGTAATACTAGAAGAGTTCCATATCTGGTAGAATCCCTAGATAAGCCTTACACAAGTACACAAACATGCTCAGCATGGTGATGAAATTGTGAACAAGGTTCTCCAACTCCACTCCAAAGTGTTCTAGTACAAGAGTGAGAAAGGGGTGAGTGGGCAACCGGAGGCCACACTCACAGTACGCTTGGAAGACTAGAATCTAGCAGATTTCTCCTAATGGCCAATGTTGTTCAGCAGCTTCAATCCACTTCATAAATTCCTTCTTCAAAATCTTCTCGGCGGCGGCCAGAGCTTTCATCTTTGCCTCATCCATCTCCAATTCCACCCACTTAGAAGTGGTTCCGGCCATCTTATCTAAGTGAGGTGGATTTAGGTTTGGAAAGGTTTCAAGAGTGAGTGCGATTTGGTTGCAGGCGGAGAAGAACAAGGGCTCGAGGAACAGTTGAAGCGAATGAGGAAAAGTAAAAACCCTAAATTCACGCCCACGGTGAGTTTTTATAACCGCGCGCTTGGGTTAAAGATCGTGGGAACTTAACAGTTACGACCTCTTCAGGAACTGCATCAATAGACATGTTTGTATGAGTTGATTGAGATTCTTTAATATGTCTGTTCGGGAAAACTGATTATGCCTTTACAACTAAAGCGAAATTACCTCCTTGACCAAGTCGATTTCTAGTCAAATGAAACACCAGTCGGAAAGGTTCTGCTTTCGACCACTATTCTACGACTCCTTTACTAAGTAAGTTATTTTCACTTGAAGCTGGGGGGCTAGATGGCGAGGATCTAATAATCCTCATTTAATTATTTATCTGTAATTCATATTATAGATAGTAATATCTTTATATTACCTGTAGGTATACCCTTTACCATTCGTAAGGGGTAAGCTTAACCGAGTGGTTGTAAGCCTTTTCTACGACTAGTCTCTAGTCGTAAGCTTTCCTATGACTAGCCTTAGGTTGATAGCCTTCTCTACGAGCACCTTGTGGTCGTAAGTATCTCCACAGCCTAGTCGGTTACAACTACCCTATATTGATGGAATCTACAGACATGTGGGCTTGGTCGATTAGGGAGTCTTATGCGCCATGTTTAACCCACGAGGTAGTAAGCGTACGCTATTATTCTCTGTGAATAATTGCACAATTTATACATCTGTCTCTGACAATAACTACCTGGTGACGTGGGGGAGTTATTTCCCTGGCAATAACCTCCACCAACGGTTCATCATTTGGAACGTTGGGACATCTCTTGGCTTGAAGGAACTGCCACATCTTCGTACGCTATATAAAGGATGAAGTCAGTAGGCAAAGGGGCAGAGCAATCTGGAGCACAAGACATTAGGTTTTAGTCTTCCTCTTAATTGTAAACAGTATAGTCAATACACTAGCACAGGACTAGGGTTGTTATTCTCTCTGGAGAAGGCCCATACCTGTATAAAATCCCTGTGTCATTCTCTGTGTGGCTTTATTTCTAGGAGTTCCCCCAAATCAAACAATCATACGTAAGATCGGTTCTAGATCACCGACAGTTACTTCTGTTGTTATCCCAGTCACAGGTTCATCTTCAATCCATTTTGCGAACGTATCAATGGCCACAAAAAGGAACTCGAAACCTCCTGGTGCTTTTGGGAATGGTCATAGTGAAAGCATTTAGGCCCCTAAAAATTGTTTTAGTAATTAATGATAATATGTGAATATGGGATTAACGTGTTTATTGAGTATTTACAAGGTTAAGTCCCATTGGTGAATTTGATGACATGAAAGATGCATGCTAAAGGACTACAAGAAGATCTACTTGGTTTGAAGACAAGGTACAAGTAGTCTAGGATCCTTTTTGTATTTTACCGGTCTTAGGAGTTTTGGTTGGAAGACCGGATTATAGGTTAATTGCCGTACTATTAAGAGGGATCTTGGCTAGTAGCTTGATAGCATATTCTTATGCCATATGGATCAATTTAGGATCATGCATGCATTTGAATTATCTTTTAAAAAATTAAATTTGAAAGCCTTGAGCACTTTTGTCTCTAATCGGTAGTACCGCAGTTATTACTGCAGTTGTACTGCTCTGTGTGGTATGATCGAGATTTACTTGGCGGTAGTACCGGATTTTGATGGCTAAAGCCAACTAAGTGCTAATGCGGTATGACCGGCTCTTGGAGCGGTGCAACCGCATTGCGGTCGTTCCGAAAATTAGTTGGCGGTTCAAGAAAACCAGAACAGATGTAATTTCGACCTAGAGCTCTCTGTGATTTTCTGTTGAACCGCATTTGGGAAGCGATTGAACCGCGCTGCGGTTATACCGATTTTTGTAAGGTGGTTCAACCGAAAATCACAGAGAGCTTGTCATTTCAGCAAAATTGGAAACCCTACGATCGGTTGTACCGCGCTTCAATGCGGTTCAACCGGGCGATGCGATTGAACCGAGTTTTAGTTGGCGGCTGAACCGAACATGAAAATCCAACGGCTATGTCAGAGTATTAAATTCCTCTGTTCTAACCGTTACGGAGTTCTAACACAACTGCGGTTCAACCGCATCCTAAACGCCGGTTGTACCGAATCTGGCTGAAAGTTAGGGATTTGGTCCCCAATGGTCATAAGTGTTGGTGGTGGCTATAAATACCCCCCCAACTGCCCTTGGACAGGTTGCAAGTGAATATTTAACATCCTTAGAGCCTTGAGAGCCAAGTGCATTCACTCAACACCCAAATTATCTTGTGCATTCATTGTTTGGTAGTTGAGTTCATTCAAGTGCATCAAAACATCCTAGTTGATCCTTATTGCACTTGAGCATCGTCAAGCGAAGGTCTTGGTTTGTTACTCTTGGAGTTTTGCCGAACTCCTAGATGGCCTTGACAGTGGAGCACGGTGATCTCTTCAAAAGGATTGTGAAGAGGCCCGGCGCAAGCTTGTGAGTGGTTTGGTGTTCACCATCTCCGGAGCGGAGGAAGAACAACCATAGTGATCGAGGGAAGGCTTAATTCATGGAGCTGGCTTGAGTCGTCAAGCCTCCTCAACGTGGACTAGTGAAGACCGGCAAGTCTTCGATACCACGGGAAAACATCGTTGTCTCGTTGTGGTTACTCCTAGTCTTTACATTTCCGCATTTATATTTCTAGCTTGATTATTGTGATTAAAGTGCCTAGCTAGAAGTGTAATTTGTTTAAACTAAGTTATTAATTGGCTTAAATTGCTAAATAGTTAAAAAGTTTAAAAACCTCATATTCACCCCCCCTCTAGTCAGTTATCCTTGATCCTACAAGTGGTATCAGAGCCTGGTCTCTCATTGATTTAGACTTAACCGTCTAAGAGAGAAAATGATGGCTAGTGAGGGAATGGCTTTAGGTAGGGCTCCTCTATTTGATGGCTCAAATTATGCTTATTGGAAAATTAGAATGTCAATTTATTTAAAGGCCATGAGTCCAAGTATTTGGAGAATCGTAAATGAGGGTTACGCTATGCCTCTTAATCCACTAGAACTCACGGATCAAGATACGCGTAATGCTCATTTAGGTGCTCAAGCTATGAACGCTCTTTTTGGCACTTTGAACGCAGATGAGTTCAATAGAGTGAGCAACTTAGAAAATGCTCATGCTATTTGGACAACTCTCTCGAAAATCCATGAGGGTACATCCACGGTCAAAGAAGCCAAATTGCATAGGCTTCGGATCAAATATGAGACATTCATAATGTTGCCTCATGAAAACATCAATGAGATGTATTCAAGACTTAACAACATTGTGAATGAGCTCAAAGGTCTTGGAACTAACCTTCTTGATGTTGACATTGTACGCAAGATGCTTAGGGCTCTTCCGAATAAGTATGAGACATTGGTGACACTATTCCTCAACTCTCCCGAGTTGTCAAGGATGACACCAACGGGGCTTTTGGGCGATCTCATCACAAATGAGTTGTTCAAGAAGTACAAAGAAGAGCTTTTGGAGACATCATCCTCAAAGAAGAAAATTACCGCTTTCAAGACCAAGGCGGAATCAAGTGATGATGAGGATGAAGAAGAAGACTCCGACGAGGAGTATGCACTTTTTGTAAGAAGAATGAAGAGGGTCATGAAGAGACACCCTAATAGAAGCTACAACTTCGACAAGTATAAAAAGGGACAATCATCAAGTGACAAGAAGCGTTATAGCAACATTCGATACTATAATTGTGAAGAAAAGTAACACATTGCTTCTCATTGTCCCGAAAAGAAGGAAGACAAGGACAAGTCTTACCAAAAGAAGGAATATAATGGCAAGAAGAAGCTTTTCAAGAAGCTTCACAAAGGTGGCAAACATGAAGCCCACATTGGAGAGTGGGATTCAAATGATGAGTCAAGCGACTCCGATTCCGATTCCGATGAGTCCCCCAAGAAGAAGGGACTAGTCAGCATTGCAATCAAGGAAGTACCGTCGCTATTCTCCACTCCCACTTGCCTAATGGCTAAAGGAGATAAGGTAAAATCTATTGATAATAATGAACCAACCTATGATGAATTAATGGATATGCTAGTTGACTTAAATGAATATCTTGGAAAAGAAAAGTCAAAATATAAGATCTTAAGTAGAGAACATATTTCTCTAAAAGATTCTTATGCAGGGCTAAAGGAAGCTCATGACTTGCTTATCCAAGAATATTCAAGCAAGTCTTGTTCTAGTATAGGAATTACATGCAATATACTTGATGATATGCATAGTATAGAAATTACTAAAACTAGTGCATCTATTTCTTGTAATGATCCTATTGCTTTGCCATGTTGCTCTAGTATTAATGTTAATCATGATAATGTTGAGCATAATGATGCAAAGCTTATTGTTGAAAACAATGAGTTAAAGGAACAAGTGACCAAGCTAAGCAAAAGTTTGGAAAGGTGCTTCAAGGGCAAGGCTACTCTTGACAAGATTTTGAGTGAACAAAGGTGCTCATTCAATAAGGAAGGTCTTGGGTATGTGCCCAAGAAAGGTAAGAAACCGGCAAACAAGCCCACAAGATTTGTGAGACAAAATGGTAAGTATTGCCTCAAGTGCCGGGAAATAGGACATGTGCAACAAAATTGTTCTAAGGATAAGATTCCATCTCTTGGTATATATGATTCATGCTATATGCTTAGAAAAACAAAGGATGGTAAAGTAGTTGCTCGTTTTGTTGGCACCTCAATTTTAGGCGCTAAAAAGAATGCTATTTGGGTGCCTAAATCCTTGGTTACTAACCTCCAAAGACCCAAACAAATTTGGGTACCTAAAAGAACTTGATTTTTGTTTTGTAGGTGAACTATAAAACCGGTGAAAAACATTGGGTGCTTGATAGTGGATGCACTCAACACATGACCGGTGATAGAAATATGTTCACCACATTCGAGAATGGAAAGGGAATCGACAAGATCACATTTGGCGATAATAGCAAAGGAAAGGTAATAGGATTGGGTAAAATTGCTATATCAAATGACCTTTCCATTTTTAATGTATCTTTGGTAGAATCATTAAATTTTAATTTGTTATCCGTTGCTCAAATATGTGATCTTGGACTAATTTGCTCTTTCTCTAGTGAAGGTGTAACAATCTCTAATGCAAAAGATAGCTCGTTGGCTTTCAAAGGCTTTAGATTTGGCAATCTTTACTTAGTTGATTTTAGTTCAAGTGATTCATGTTTGAAAACCTGTTTAATGGCAAAAACCTCATTGGGTTGGCTTTGGTATAGAAGGCTAGCTCATGTTGGAATGATTCAACTCAAAAAGCTTTTCAAACATGATTTAGTTGTTGGCTTGAAAGATGTGAAGTTTGAGAAGAATAGACTTTGTAGTGCTTGTCAAGCCGGTAAACAAGTCGTAAATTCTCATCCTTCTAAAAGTATCATGTCAACTTATAGACCATTGGAACTCTTACATATGGATTTGTTTGGGCCAACAATCTATAAGAGTATCGGGGGTAATAGCTATTGTTTAGTCATTGTGGATGATTACTCTAGATATACATGGGTATTCTTCCTAGATGATAAAAATAAAACCTCCGGGATTTTCAAAAGCTTTGCAAAAAGGGCTCAAAATAAATTTGATTTCAAAATAAAGAAAATCTGTAGTGATAATGGTTCCGAGTTCAAGAATACTAAAGTTGAAGACTTTTGTGATGAACTTGGAATAAAGCACGAACTTTCCACAACTTACACTCCGGAGCAAAATGGAGTTGTAGAAAGGAAAAATCGTACATTAATTGAAATGGCAAGAACAATGCTTGATGAGTATAATACTTCCGATAGTTTTGGGGCAGAAGCTATTAACACCGCTTGACACGACATAAATCGTCTTTATTTGCATCGTCTTTTGAAAAAGACTTCCTATGAGCTCCTTATAGGAAGAAAACCGAACATATCTTATTTTCGTGTTTTTGGTTGCAAGTGTTATATTTTAAAGAAGGGTGTTCGTCTTTCAAAATTTGTAACTCGTTGTGATGTTGGTTTCTTGCTTGGCTGTTCTTCAAATAGCAAGGCTTATCGTATGTCTTTAACCAAAACTCCGGTTTAGTTGAAGAAAGGCACAATGTGCAATTTAATGAAACTAATGGCTCTCAAGAAGAGCATGAGAACTTGGATGATGTAGGTAATGAAGCTTTGAGAAAAGCAATAGAGTATATGCAAATAGGTGACATCAAGCCCGAAAATAATCCATCATCTTCCACACAAGTTGAACCTCCAACCTCTTCCACAAATCAAGTTCAAATTGATGAAGAGAACAATAAGGAAGATGATCAACCATTCAATCTACCACCAAGAATTCACAATGCAATTACCAAGGATCATCCAATAGACCAAATATTGGGTGATGTAAGTAAGGGTGTTCAAACTCGATCTCGTGTTGCTTCTTTTTGTGAATATTACTCTTTTATCTCTTCTATTGAGCCAAAGTATGTAGAAGAAGCACTTGAAGATCCGGATTGGGTAAATGCTATGCATGAAGAACTCAATAACTTCACCCGAAATGAAGTTTGGACATTGATGGATCGACCCAAGGAACACAACGTTATTGGTACAAAATGGGTCTTTAGGAACAAGCAAGATGAAAATGGTTTGGTTATTTGAAACAAAGCAAGATTGGTCGCTCAAGGGTACTCACAAGTTGAAGGTTTGGATTTTGGTGAAACCTTTGCTCCCGTAGCTAGACTTGAGTCAATTCGGATATTACTTGCTTTTGCATCATGCTTTGATATTAAATTATTTCAAATGGATGTTAAAAGTGCTTTCTTGAATGGTAAAATATCCGAACTTATCTTTGTTGAACAACCTCCCGGTTTTGAAGATCCTATAAATCCAAATCATGTCTATAAACTTTCCAATGCGCTCTATGGTCTTAAACAAGCTCCTAGAGCATGGTATGAACGCCTTAGAGATTTTCTAGTCTCAAAAGGATTCAAAATCGGAAAAATTGATTCAACCTTATTTACTAAAGTTTTAGATGATGATTTCTTTGTATGTCAAATTTATGTTGATGATATCATTTTCGGGTCTACTAATCAAGATTTTTGCGAAGAGTTTGGTGATATGATGTCTAGGGAATTTGAAATGTCTATGATTGGAGAATTGAACTATTTCCTTAGACTTCAAATCAAGCAACTCAAAGATGGAACCTTCGTGAGCCAAACCAAATACGCAAAAGATTTGATCAAGATGTTTGGCATGGATGATGCAAAACCCATTAAGACTCCCATGCAACCAATGGTCATCTTGACTTAAATGAGGGAGGTAAATAGGTATATTTAAAGCTTTATAGGTCTATGATTGGTAGCTTACTTTATCTTACCGCATCTAGGCCCGATATCATGTTCAGTGTTTGCATGTGTGCACGTTTTCAAGCAACTCCAAAAGAGTGCCATTTAATGGCCGTCAAAAGAATACTAAGATATTTAAAGCATTCCTCTAGCATTGGCCTTTGGTTCCCGAAAGGTGCTAAATTTGACTTAATTGGATATTCTGATTCCGATTATGCGGGTTGTAAAGTGGATAGAAAGATCACCTCGGGAAGTTGTCAATTCTTAGGAAGGTCTTTAGTATCATGGTCATCCAAGAAACAAAACTCTGTAGCATTATCCACCGCCGAAACTGAATATGTTTCCGCGGGAAGTTGTTGTGCTCAATTGCTATGGATGAGGCAAACATTGATGGATTATGGAATTAAATTTGATAAAATGTCTATTTTGTGTGACAATGATAGTGCGGTGAAAATTGCTAATAACCATGTTCAACACTCAAGAACCAAGTATGTAGATATTCGCCACCATTTCTTGAGAGATCATGTGAGCAAGGGAGATATCGAAATTAGCCACATAAGAACCGAAGACCAATTAGCGGATATTTTCACCAAGCCTTTAGATGAAGGCCGCTTCTGCAAATTGAGGAATGAGTTAAATGTCATAGACTATTCAAATATTGTTTGAACTCTTGCCTCATGTATTATGCTTCATTTGATGTTATTTGACTACTTTATGAAAGTATTTCTCAAATCTTTTATTAAAGATAGTTATGATCATAAAAACTATGTTCTTATATAGACATTAGTTTATTCTATGCATAATGATCCTTAATGATATTCATTTGAGTGCAAAACTAAGGATCATTTGCAAATAATCTCAATCCTAAAGTCAATCCAGTTTGTTTCTTGAAGCTCGGGATGATCGGTTCAACCGGCGTGTTATCTGGCGATACGACCGTTTTACAAGACAACCGGCGTTATAACTGCGGTTCAACCGAGGTGCGGTTCTACCAAAGGTATGCTGGCGGTTCAACCGTGTCCATTTTTGAGAAAGGAGTAACTCCCTGCCGTTACTGTTTCGCCTGAGGGTTAACTCCTCGTGACGGTTCAACCGTCCACTAACCGCACCAGTTGGGCTCGGCCGTTTCTCTCTCCAAACCGAACGCCTCTCAAATCCTCCACTCCAATCCTCTGAGAAATCAAGTGATTCTTCGTTCCCTTGCAAATCTTTGCATCTCTAGGGTTCAACTCTTCCACTCCATAAGGTAAAATCTCTTTTGATTCGAGTTTTACCTCATTTGGAACCCTAGGTATCAATTTAGGTTAATTGAAAATATGGATGATCTTCTGGTTTCTAGTTAGGCAAAATTGTATATTTGATGTCTAATGATGCTTACACATTCGTTCCATGGATTCACTCCATGAAAAACCATCAAAAATCCAAGTTTTTGCTTAACCTAGAACTTCGATCGGAGACGATCAAACAACTTAGGTTCTTGGCGGTTCAAGCGAAATGCGGTTGTACCGATCATATAATGTCGGTTTGACCGATTTTCCTGACTGAGAAACAGAAAGTTCATTTCTTTTTCACTTAATTCTATTTTGATTGATTCTTTGGACTTCTTGTAACTTGACCTTTCTCTGTAAAAATGCCTAGGATGAGGGTAGCAACTCGAAAGTCGCATGGACCTCCAAGGGGGCAATCTTCACCTCAATCGTCTGCGGCTCCATCTCAACCCCCTCAACGAACGCGTCCTGCAGTTTCATCTCAACAAGCGAGATCAGTTTGGCAGAAAGTTGCGCATGGGAAGGGCAAAAGGCCGACCACGAACACTGGCAAGAAAGCGAAGAAGAAAGAATTCTTGATTACGATCTTTGCCAGTCGAGATCAGCGAGGACATTTGATGACTTAGGAGAGCCTCTAGAGCCTCCAACTGATTTGAGATTGATTACACCAGATGAGTATGCTCTCAAGAGACATGTAAATCAGTATGCCTTCAAGTCAGACTGTGTTAATCCTAGATTTCACACTGTTTTCCAAGAACAAGTGTATGAGCAGCTTTATGGTCACCACAGGAAGTTCGCAGATCATAGATGGATTAAGTGGTCTTACATAAACACCTTGGATAACTACAGTGGTATTTATCAGTTATTTCATCGAGTAGGTCTTCATGACCTTGTTGCACTGAAGCAGAATTATGATGATGAGATGATCAGGCAATTTTATGCCACAGTACATGTCGCTGTAGATTTGGAATCTTTTAGATGGATAATTGTTACCAGAAATCTGGAGAGCACAAAAGAGGAATTTGAGCGAGTCTTAAGGCTTCAGTCTGGCTCTTGGAAGAAGATTTTTGAAAGCCCCACCATATTGCCTCCCGCTTGGGCTGATTATTATGATTCCTCTGTCAGAAATAAACTTGGAACAGTCACTGGACTCAAACCCGAACCAAGCATGGTTAACAGAATCATAAATCATACCTTGTACCCCAAGAGTGGCAACTTTGACGCAATCAGGGGTCATGCTTGGAATATCATTGATCACATTATGAAAAGGATAAAATTTGATGTTGTGGATGTGATTCTCCAGGGTATAGTATCTTCCAAGAATGATAGGATTAAGAGGATTTACTATGCACCATACATCATGGCTTTAATTACCAAGAAGATTGAGTATCGTGGCGGATTGGGTTCAGTCCATAAGTCATATAAGCCACGAGACGGTATTCTTTCTCGTCGTGCTACTGAGGATGATCCCCTTGCTGAGGTTGTTCCTGCTGTTGATACGGCTCCTGCTGAAGGTTCCATTACACAAATTCTTGAGAATCAACAGCTAATTCTCAACCAACTTCAAGAAATGAAGAATTCTCAAATAGAATTTCAAAATGAGACCCTCAATAAGCTAACAGACATGGAGTTAGTTCGCAATGACTTTCAGAATGAGGTTCTCAACATGATGAGTGCCATCATGGAGGGCTTAAATGACTTAGAGGATTTGGTGAAGGCTCCCCAGCGATACACTTACACTTGTCGTCCTCCTACAGCATTCAAGACCTCTACATCTTCTGCTGTTCCTCAGGAGGTCCCAATCTCAATGCCTCAGGCTCCAGCTCTTGTTGCTCCACCATTAGCTCCAGCCCCAGCTACAGAGTCCGTGCCTCAGGATCCTGCACCTACTGTTTCAGCACCTCCGGATCCGGTCCCAGTTCCTCCTCCAGTTCAGGACTCGACTTCTCTGGATCCCGCTTCTCAGGATCCTTCTCCTCATGACCCCATCGTTTGAGATGTTTTTTTGGTATTTTGATGCCAAAGGGGGAGAAGCGAGAAGACAATATGTGAAGACATAGCTTTAGGGGGAGCAAAGTCAAAGTCTTTTGCTAAATATTACCACATATGGACTTATGTGTTTTGTAATGTGGTTTTATTATTGAACCTCGTGCTTGTAATAATTTATAATTATGTTGCTATGTTGCTCTTAATGTTGAACTTGTTGAATATTATTTATGCTTATTCTCATGAAATGCAACCCATATTATTGTCCAATCTCAATATTGTATTTTTCCTCAAGTTCAAACATGCTAAAGAAACTCCGCCAAAAATTTCAAAATCTCAACTTGTGCTTACAAAATTTTCTATCTTTTATATGCATATGTGTAGGGGGAGCTTTCTTTAAATTGGATTTAACAAGGAAATAATTCTCTAATCTCTTTAAGCTTATTGCAAGAATTATTTTGCTGTTAAGTCATCAAAAGAATATACACTCTAGTATATTCAAAACAATCATTCTCTCACATATTAGGTGTGTTGTCATCAATTACCAAAAAGGGGGAGATTGAAAGCATCTAGGCCCCTAAAAATTATTTTGATAATTAATGATAATATGTGAATATGGGATTAACGTGTTTATTGAGTATTTACAAGGTTAAGTCCCATTGGTGAATTTGATGACATGACAGATGCAGGCTAAAGGACTACATGAAGATCTACTTGGTTTGAAGACAAGGTACAAGTAGTCTAGGATCCTTTTTGTATTTTACCAGTCTTAGGACTTTTGGTTGGAAGACCGGATTATAGGTTAATTGCCGTACTATTAAGAGGGATCTTGGCTAGTAGCTTGATAGCATGTTCTTGTGCCAGATGGATCAATTTAGGATCATGCATGCATTTGAATTCTCTTTTAGAAAATTGAATTTGAAAGCCTTGAGCACTTTTGTCTCTAATCGGTAGTACCGCAGTTATTACTGCGGTTGTACCGCTCTGTGCGGTATGATCGAGATTTACTTGGTGGTGGTACCGGATTTTGATGGCTAAAGCCAACTAAGGGCTAATCTTGGTATGAATGGCTCTTGGAAGCGGTGCAACCGCATTGCGGTCGTTCCGAAAATTAGTTGGCGGTTCAAGAAAACTAGAACAGATGCAATTTCGACCTGGAGCTCTCTGTGATTTTCGGTTGAACCGCATTTGGGAAGCGGTTGAACCCATTTGCGGTTATCTGGATTCTTATAAAGCGGTTCATATTTTCCAAAGAGCTTGTCATTTATTGAATTGGAAACCCTACGATCGGTTGTCTGCGCTTCAATGCGGTTGAGCAAGGCGATCTTGATTGAAGCGAGGTTTAGTTGGCGGTTGTACCGAACGGGAAAATCCAACGGCTATGTCAGAGTATTAAATGCCTTTGTTCTAGCCGTTACGGAGTTCTGACACAAGTGCGGTTCAACCACATCCTAAACGCCGGTTGTACCGAATCTGGCTGAAAGTTAGGGATTTTGACCCCAACAGTCATAAGTGTTGGTGGTGGCTATAAATACCCCCCCAACTGCCCTTGGACAGGTTGCAAGTGAACATTTAACATCCTTAGAGCCTTGAGAGCCAAGTGCATTCACTCAACACCCAAATTGTCTTGTGCATTCATTGTTTGGTAGTTGAGTTCATTCAAGTGCATCAAAACATCCTAGTTGATCCTTACTGCACTTGAGCATCGTCAAGCGAAGGTCTTGGTTTGTTACTCTTGGAGTTTTGCTGAACTCCTAGACGTCCTTGGCGGTGGAGCACGGTGATCTTTTCAAAAGGATTGTGAAGAGGCCTGGTGCAATCTTGTGAGTGGTTTGGTGTTCACCATCTCCGGAGCAGAGGAAGAACAACCATAGTGATCGAGGGAAAGCTTCATTCGTGGAGCCGGCTTGAGTCGTCAAGCCTCCTCAACGTGGACTAGTGAAGACCGACAAGTCTTCGATACCACGGGAAAACATCGTTGTCTCATTGTGGTTACTCCTAGTCTTTACATTTTCATATTTATATTTCTAGCTTGATTATTGTGATTAAAGTGCCTAGCTAGAAGTGTAACTTGTTTAGACTAAGTTATTAATTGGCTTAAATAGTTTAAAAGTTTAAAAACCTCCTATTCACCCCCTCTAGTCAGTTATCCTTGATCCTACACATAGGCTATAGAGACCCTAGGTTGTAAAAGACTAAGAAAGAGGTATGGTTTGTAATTCTTGAGCCTGTTGGTGTATTTGCCTGCTATGAAACTGGTATTGTACACACTTCTTAACGAGCTCCTTAGCATCATAGAGAGATGTTGGCCGGTAGAAACCTTGTCAAAAGGCTTTTTCAACCAGCGTTCTGTAGGAAGCATAAGTCCCGTAGATGCCTCTGTGTATTTTTCGAAGGCGATCTGATCCTTCTTTCTGCGATATGCATTGCGTGAGAATCCCTTGAGTACCTCATTTGTAGATGACTCATTCGACCAAAGTACATATTTTGGCCTACGGGATAAATGATTAGCCTCATGATCGTCACTGGGTATAATACCCTTCTAAAGATACTCAAAGATGGGGTTCATTCAAGTATCCTTGTATTCTAAGGAGGATGTCTTATTAGGAGATGTCTTTGGTGTTTCGACCAGCGACGGCTTCTGGAGCTGTTGCAAGAAGACTCCTTGTGGTACTTATGATCGAGAAGAAGCTATTCGAACTAACTGGTTAGTGAGGAAATTATTCTTTCGAGGGATATATTGCATCTCGAAACCAAAAAAAATGCTTTTCAACCTTCCTGACTTCTGATAAGTACTGAGACATTGTCAGATTAGAGCATTGGTATTCTTTTTCGACCTGATTCATGACGAGTTGAGTGTCTCCTCTCACGAGTAGTCGTCGAATCCCGAGCGCTATCGCTGTTCATATGCCAGCCAATGAACCTTCATATTCTGCCACATTGTTAGTAGCAGAAAAGTTTAATTGAATAGCATATTTGAAGGTTTCTCATGTCGAGGATACCAAGACCACCCCAGCCCCTGAGCCACTTAGCTTAAGTGATCCATCGAAGTACATTGTCCACTGGTGTGGGATTCGTAATGGGGTCCCTGAATAGGTTCAGGATTTATCCATTCAACGATAAAGTCTACCAAGATCTAGGATTTAATGGTTGTTTGGGACATGAAATAGAGGTCGAACTCCCCAAGTTCAACTGACCACTTTGCCATGCACCCCGCTGCTTCCCTGTTCTAGAGGGCCTTTCCTAAGGGAAACTCAGACGACACGATTAACTTGTGCATTGGAAATAATACCTCAGTTTCCTCGAAGACATGAGGAGGGCATATAGAAGTTTTAGGACCTGAGGGTAACACGCCTTATACCCATGTAAAAATTCACTGATGTAGTAAATTGTTCATTGAATGTTATCACGTTCGACAATCAGTACTACGCTTACTGCTTGTGGTGTAGCAGCTACATACATTAAGAGTGTTTATTCTGCTTTAGGAGAAACCAGAACAAGGGTACTTGTAAGATATCTCTTGACTTCCTCGAATGCTTTGTTTGCCTCCTCTGACCATTCAAAACCCTCGTGTTTCCCCATAAGTTTAAAGAAAGGAAATCATTTTTCCTCCAG
This sequence comes from Phyllostachys edulis, assembly GCA_036346405.1. Lineage (NCBI taxonomy): Eukaryota > Viridiplantae > Streptophyta > Magnoliopsida > Poales > Poaceae > Phyllostachys > Phyllostachys edulis. Next base: position 16,281,478 of record CM070551.1, on the reverse strand, counting down.
TCGTGCAATGAAACGACTTAAAGCTGCCATGCATCCTGTGAGTTTTTGGACTTATTTCTTTGTGGTCGGAGGGCGCATTTGTTCAACGGCCCTTATCTTTTCAAGGCTTGCTTCGATTCCTCGCACAAAGACAAAGAATCCAGGCAACTTTCCTGAAGAGACACCGAACACACACTTCTCAAGATTGAGTTTCAACTGGTGTTTTCTGAGGTTGTCGAATGTTTCCTGCAGGTCAGAAATATGATTAAGACATTGCATGCTTTTTTATGACCAGGTCATCAACATAGGCTTCAAGTTTCTGCTAAGTTGAGGAAGGGATATCTTTTGCATCAAGCGTTGGAAGAAAGCACCAACATTTTTTAAACCACATGGTATTTTGACATAGCAAAATATTCCAAATAGCGTGATAAATGTAGTTTTTTTTAATCATCTAAACACATACTTATCTGATGATAACCAAAGAATGCATCTAGGAAACTCAATATTTCACAGCCAACTGTGAAATTAACTAACTGATCGATACAAGAAAGAGAAAAATCATCTTTTGGACAAGTTTTATTTAGATCAGTAAAATCTACACACATACGTCATTTACCATTAGACTTCCTAATCATTACAGGGTTAGCCAACCATTCTAGGTGGTCGACCTCTTTTATGAAACATGCATTAAGTAGCTTATTCAATTCTGATCTAATAGCATCTCGTCGATCAGGCGCAAATCTTCATAATTTTTGTTTTGCGGGATTTTTGTTAGGCTGTATAGCTAGCCTATGCTCGATCACCTCCTTGGGGACAGCGAACTGTGATTACTCCTTTGGAATCTAGCATCTTAAGACATTGATAACCATAATAAGTAGCCATTAGGAATCATGCCAGAGTTGGTTGACCAAGAATAGCATTATATGCCGTGTTGAAATCGACCACATCAAAAGAGATTTCTCTGTCCTGAAATTGTTTGGTGACCCAAATGTAACAGGAAGGGAAACTTGACCAATAGGCTTGGTCGAAGACCCCGGTATAATCCCATGAAATGAGTATCGTATTGGTTTGATCTTTGTCCTAGGCACTTGCATTTCGTCTAGGGCACTCGTAAAGACTATGTTTAATAAACTTCCACCATCAACTAACAAGTGATTGTCTCAACAGTTGTTGATACTGGGCTCGACCACGATCGAAAAACGACTAGGTCGAGTAGAAGGGATTGGACAGTCATCTTTCTCAAAAGAGATGGTGATTTTCAACCACTTTGGTACTTTATTAACAAGAGGGTCAATGGAATTTACCTCACGTTCGACAATGGAATTTACCTCACGTTCGACAACTTTGAGTTGTCGTTTCGACTCATATGTCGAAGATCCCCCATAGATGTGATCGATGGTGTGTTCTAGATCTTAAAATGACATCTCATCATCATCATCCAACTGTTTTCGACCAGTCGTTTGTCCCACCACTTCGAGTGTAGGAAGCGGTCCCTTGCCGGAGTAGTCATCCTCGAGTTTCCACTGAAAAACTTGGCAGTTGGACACCACCTAGGCTTGTCGTTCTTCTGTTCGGGGTGTTTACCTTTGCTCCGGTCAGAGTATGGTTTGGAGCTCCGAGGCTCTTTGTCGCTCATAGCTAAGATCTCCTTAGAGATTTTGACTTGAGGTTTTTAGCCTTTAGTCTTGCTCTTGGATTTTCCAACCTTTTTATCTTCTTGTTACCTTCGCCCACTCCTCTTGTGTCCTTATCGTCATGATCAATAGTGTGATTCCACTCGACTGCTTCTGCTGCAGTTGCATAACGGTCGCCATTTCGAAGAGATCGGTGATGGTAGCCAAAGGATTTAGAGTGATATTCTCTGTGATCCTTTGATTACGGATTCCCTGCTTGAATGCCCTAATGATAAAAGACTCAGAAACCTCATAAATTGAATTGCGAACCTGACCGAAATGCTTGATAAATTGGCGTGGGGTCTCGTGAGAATCCTGCTGTATTCTATGTAGGTCGGCCTCCTTTCCAAGGTGGTTGTAAGTGCCCTGGATATTGGTTAGCAGTAGGTCTTAGAGGTGCTGCCACGAATAGATCGACTCTTGTGGCTGATTTAACAACCACAATCGAGTAGATCCTTCGAGCACAGTAGGAAGGTAGTTGGCCATGACATGCTCTCCTCCTCCTGCTGCTCGAACTGCGGTGGTATAGATTTGAAAAAACTTGATGGGATTTTGTGACCCATCAAACTTCTCCATGTACATTGGTCGGAATCGGGGTGGCCAGCGAACTGCTTAAAGGTTAGGCGAAAACGTCCGACATCTGGTAATGATATCATAACGCCTTCTTCGCGGGAAAGAAGGGTTGATATCACCAGGTGATCGTACTCGACGATACCTAGTGGTAAATGGATCTGACCTATCATAGATCTCAGTCCTACGAGGGTAATACTCCTCGTGCTCCATCTACTGGTACAGATTTCTTGAAAGAAGTGGTGGACAACCACCTTCCCTGGGAGTTTATCGATCACCAGTTGTTTGTGGAACTCTTCTCCGAATAGTGGCATTTTCAGGAGATCAACCAGATTTGTGGTCCTGCCGTTCTCCACATGGAGAGTCGTTCGAATGACTAGCATTCGATGGAGTTGTCCCGGTATGACTTCTAGGACGGTGTTGTCGATTCCACTCTAATCTGACCATTGTGTCCCAAAGTCTTCATGCGATCTCTTGAGCGAAGAGGTCATAGCCTGACGCTTGTCCAAGCTCTTGAGCCTGATTTTCGATCGGGTCATCGATTTGTTGAAGTTCTTGAGCTTCCTCCGACTAGTATTAGGTGTGCCCATGTAAGGATCTTTGGGTAGCAATTCTTCTTCTACTAGCGGTTTTAGGTTCATCGATATCTGAGTTAGCCGGAGCGTGTCTTAGTGGAGAGCGATCACTTCTAGGATTTCATCCACGATTATGAATGTCGAGATCCTGATTGTCACCGGAGGTGTTCTCGCCATCACCACGAGAGCCCAAAGCGGGTGCACAATGGGAAGCAACCCTAGTCCTGCCTCTTAGAGAGAGATTAGGATTTTAGGGGAGGACAAAGACCTTCTGGGTGCTACTATCCCCACTCGCGGCTAAGTCCTGCTAACTCGAGGAGTAGTCGAAGGACAACACCTAGCGACTTATAGCAATCCTCTCTAGGAAGGGGAATTCCGGGTTATAACCGTCTTCGGTTGAAGGTGAATCCTGCGGGGGTATGGTCGAATCCGCGGGTGAAGTGGGCTTGACCACACACCTCATGGGGGTAATCGAAGGGTGACAGTTATCAGGTGTTGATTGAGTCCCAGAATCATGGATTCCAGGATTTGTTGTGCCAGATCGGTAGCCTTAGATGGGCTTGAACATTTGGAGGAGGAACCCTCGCTGTGTTCAACACTCGTCGTGGGGCGATCCTAATCCTGGTCGGTTAGACCCTTGCCCTTTGAGGTTTTTGTTTCCTTATCTGGGCGTAATGTTGTGGGGGAGAGGGTTCCCTCATCAACCTTGTCCATGGCGTGGTTCCCTGGGTCTGGTGAAAGATCCCTGGAACCGGCATTACCGTCAGATGAAATGATGCTCTACTTGTACTCGTAGGAGGCATCCATGTCAAGTCCTGCGTAGTCTGCCAAATCGAACCAATTCTCCTCATTCCATTCTTCTACCATGAAAGCATCAGAGTTGAAAATAAAGGCAATTTGTCGACAAGGAAAGGAGAAATAGGAGTTTCCCACGGACGGCACCAACTGTCGATGGTTTAGTATCAATCTTATGAATGAATGTTGGGGGCTCTCCTAGAGCGAAACTACACAGAAAAGGATACAAAAATTTCATGTAGGTTCATGCCTTCTCCTGAGAAAATAATAACCCTACTCTTGTGTTGTCGTATTGATTGTGTTTATAACAAGAAGGAAGTCATTAAACTAGGGCTTGATGACTTCTGTCTTTTGTTGTAGCTATTGAATCTCTTGATTGCTTGATCACTCGATCCTCTTCTCCCTCTGTCTACCAACTTTACACCTTATATAGCGCATGAAGGGGAGGCAGTTGTCCACGTCAAGAGGCACCTTGTCATTTGATGCAATGCGCACGTTTAAGGGTGGTTATTGTCAGAGACATATCCCCCACGTTGCCTTCTGGTTATGTCAGAAACAGAGTTTTAATATGTGCTGTTATCTTAGGAATAACGACACATATTAACTACTACATGTATTAAACATAGCGAACAAATGTCCATAGTCGATTGAGACCACGTGTTTGTAGGCTTTATCAATCATAGGGTGGTCATAGCTGACCTGGTCGTAATAAGACTTACGACCATGCGGTGATCGTAGTATGATTTACGATCAATAGGTGATCGTAGAAGAACTTATGACCATATAGGGTGGTCGTAGAATAGCTTACGACCACTATGTGTGTATGATTTCTCTCATTGTTAATATAGAGGGGTACCTTTGAAGGTTGTACAAGAGATATTATTAATTATAATATTACAGATAAATAACTTAATTGATTGAGGATTATTCGATCCTCGTCACACACACACACACACACATATAGGACGCCCATTTCGTACTCCTAGGAGTATATACTCCCATTTCCAATATACCACTTAAACGAACATATTATAATTCTTTATCACTTTCAGTATACTTAAATGCCAATTATAAGATACTCCAATGCGACTTGATTGAATTTTTTTCATTGGAGTCCTTTCTTTTTTTGCTACATACCCTTTTTCATATATAAAAGAAGTATATACATAAATTTTTCTATAAAAAGTGGACTTTAGTGAAATTTTTCATAGAACTCACTTTGGGGTATCTTATAATCATTATTGGAGTGTGCTCAAATAGATAAAGAGGTATCATCATACGATTTAAGTGGTATATAAGAAGTGGGAGTATATATATATAGGACGCCCATTTCTTACTCCTGGGAGTATGTACTCCCACTTCCAATATACCACTTAAACGAACATATTATACTTCTTTATCACTTTCAGTATACTTAAATACCAATTATAAGATACTCCAATGTGACTTGGTTGAACAATTTCTATTGAAGCCCTTTATTTTTGTTATACACCCTTTTTCATATATAAAAGAAGTACACGCACAAATTTTGCTATAAAAAGTGGACTTCCATGAAATTTTGACCCACTAACCCACAATCCCCCACACGTGACGTCACACGTCCAATGCGCGCTATGACGAGGTCGAAAGTAATTGTGATTGCAATTTTACTGCCGCACGTATCACCGTGGTTATTTTTTTTATGATTGTTTCATACACGCATGGTTGGGTGTGCCAGTAATCTACAAGTGGAGTCTAGTAAAAAAATTTGTAACAGAGTAGTAAAATTATGTGGATGCTACAATAAATCTCTTTTAGTAAACGCAGAGAGAGGTTTTATTTTGCTAGGCTTATATCATTATGTTACTCTCGTCGCCACCAAGGTACGGTGAAAACCGTTCATGAATCGGAGCTTCCAATCAAAAGTTATGACTAAGACAAGAAAAGAAATATTCATATACAAACAAGGAACAAATTCTTTTTAGTTGGTTGTTTAGTAGTTGGCTAAGATGGCAGTAAAGTCATGTAGAGGTTGCAGTAAATATCTTTTAGCGATGTAGTAAATTTCTTTTAGTAAACGTTCAGAGATGTTTTACTTTGCAAGACTTATATCATTATGTTAATCTTGTCGTCATACTGGTGAAAATCGTTTGTGAATCGGAGCTTCTAATCAAAAGTTATGGCTAAACCAAGAAAAGAAACATTCATGTACAAACAAATAACATATTTTTGGCAGTTGGTTGTTACTAGTTGGCTATGATGACGGTAAAGTCATGTAGATATTGCAGTAAATCTCTTTTAGCGATACATTAGATCTATTTTAGTAAACGCAAAGAGAGGTTTTATGATTCTTGCTAGTTGGTTGTTACTAGTTGGCTAAGATGACAGTAAAGTCATGTAGAAGTTGCAGTAAATCTTTTTAGTGATGCAGTAAGTCTATTTTAGGAAACAAAGATAGAAGTTTTATTTTGCGAGACATATATCACTTTGTTACTCTCGTCGTTATGAAGCTACTGGTGAAAATCGTTCATAAAAGCTTCCAATCAAAAGTTATGGCTAAAATAAGAAAAAAATGTTCATGTACAAAACAAGAAACAAATTCTTGCTAGTCGGTTGTTACTAATTGGCTAAGATAGCAGTAAAGTCATGTAGAGGTTGCAGTAAATCTCTTTTAGCGATGTAGTAAATATCTTTTAGTAAATGATTAGAGAGGTTTTATTTTGCGAGACTTATATCATTCTCTTACTCTCGTCGTCACGAAGCTACCGGTGAAAATCGTTCGTGAATCGGAGCTTCCAATCAAAAGTTATGTCTAAAACAAGAAAATAAACGTTTATGTACAAAACAAAAAACAGATTCTTGCTAGTTGGCTTGGTCCTATACGACCCGGGCATCGGGGATCAATTTTACTGTCGGTATGTGTGCTTTTGGGCCATTTTTACTGCCAATTACAGCGTGGCACGTGCGGGTTTTACTGTCGGTTCCAATAGGACGTCTAGTTGGCCACACAAGGGGGTCGTGGGCTGGCGCGTTTTGCGTTGCGGGGCCTATGGTCCGAACACGTAGAATAATCTATTCTATGCTCAAGCCTTGAATAACACTACGTGTGTGTATATATATATATATGTGTGTGTGTGTGTGTGTGTGTATGTATGTATGTATGTATGTATATATATATATATATATATATATATATATATATATATATATATATATATATATATATATATATATATATATATATATATATATATATATATAGGAAGCCTTTTTCTACTCCCGAAAGTAGTTACTCCTATTACATTTCTCTAGCGTAGGGAGTATCTTGCACTACCGAGAGTATGTATGTATAGTATACGAGTATATAAGACCACCTAGGTGGTATGTACACCTTTTAGGGGTGGTATATACAGTTTTTTAGACATACTCCTTTTTATGTGCGAATATGAAGGTATTTACAAAATATGCTAAAAACTATGAAATCTCTTGCAAATTTTTCGTGTGGTTCACATTGGAGTATCTTATAATTAGTATATGAGTATACCCAAAGTGATAAAGAGTATGTCAAGTTATGTTAGGTGGTATATTAGAGGTGGGAGTAACTACACCTGGGAGTAGAAGGTACACACACACACACAAGGCCATGAGTGGAAGAAAACATCTAGTATATATCTTTATTGGCTGCCCCCAACAATCATCATTTATGGCAAACAACTAACTCTGCAGGCTGACCCCGGACAGGATCTTGAGGACCGCTGTCACGAGCTAGTGGCGCTCTTACTCTTCCTTAGCCTGGCGTGGCGACACACGCTGCAATCACAAAACCTTCAGGAACGAGCTCTTATCCACTCCGAATACTGCATGATCATCTTCACTAGGGGTGAAAACAGGACAGATAATTTTCGCTTGATCCGATGCCGTATCCGAAAAAAATCCGACCAAGATACATTTTTTAGTCCCTATTTGCATTTGATAATATATGTATCTATATCCAAAAAATCTCATGAAAAATAGGTTTGGATATGGAAAAAGCAATACCCGATCCGTATTTTATAGGATATTCGATAAACGTCAATATCCTTTAATATACTCTATGGTTTTCTAGTCATTGACTGATATATAATATGAATTTACATTTGATTATGTTTATGTTGTTAAGTAGTATAAATAATTCTCTAATAGATAGTATAATTTGACACTTTCGTTGGTGATGTTATATCTTTTATTTATATGTGCACTATCCGTCAAGTTATCCGTGACCGGTTTGAATCCGATCTGCATCCGCTCCGTGTCCGTATCCCGAAAAATCTATATCCGACTCCGAATTCAAGGTCAAAATATGGGTTAGTATACGGGAAGAGCAATATCCGCCCGTATCCAACCCGGTTTCACCCATAATCTTCACCTTTGGGCTGTTCGGGTGACACATGAGGATCCACCAAATGCAACCCTAAATTAGTGTAACCAGTTAGTGGATGTAATCACTTAATTACACCCCTAACCCTCCTCCCCTCTCTTGTTGATGTAATCTGGAGGCAATTGTACTAGTATGCCTGCCTCTATAATTTTTGAGGATTTGGTTGAATGAAATTGAGTTCAGGTGGGCTCCTTGCTCACTGTTGCTCAGGGGTGGACCCAACTGGGTTTAAGGGTGTTCAGCTGAATACTGAATTTTTTTTGGCAAAAATTCAGTATATATGAGGTATAATACATGTATATACTAGAAATTGGGTTAAATCAACATGTAATGTCCTCAAAAGCCCATTCCGTTGGCATTTCACTCGCAGCCCACTCGACACTCGCATAGCCCACCAAAGACAAGACATTCCACATTCGGGAATTCTTTTTTATTTTAGCCCCCTAACTGGCCTCAATTGCAAATCTAGCTCTCTTCATATTTTTTTTTTGCAAATCTAGCCCCTCCTCTCCTTGGCGCTCGGGAGGCCTTGGCTCCGTGGTACAAATCTGGCGTAGCTAGGGCTCTTCTGCGCTCGGCGCGGAAGGTGGTGGCCGAGCCCTTCGCGCTTCGGCCACGCGATGGTGGCCTCGCCCTACCACGCTCCACCATGCATGACAAGCAGCTGCCTTCAGCTCGGCCACTTTCGCGCTCCCGAGCTTGAAGGAGAGGAGGGGCTAGATTTGCAAAAAAAATAGGAAGGAGGCTAGATTTGCAATTAAGTGACGTTAGAGGGCCAAAATAAAAAAGAATTCCACATTCGGCCACTGTTCCAACCTTCCCCCACAATGACTCGGCCCAATATCTCAAGGCCCATTTATTGGCAAACCCTAATTTTATCTCTCTTTCTCTCGATCTCACATCTCTTTCTCAAAGAAACACACTGCATATCTGACCTTGCCCTTGCATGCAATAGGCTTCTTGTGGCGGTAACTGGGAGAAAGGGAGGCCGAGAGAGAGGAGGAGTGCTCTGGCCGCCAGTAGTAACTTTGCTCGAGGGCAAAGGCTCCAACTTGACGGGTGGCGCAACCAAGGCAGTTTGGCGATGGACTAAAGCTAGCTACTAGGGTAAGCCGTGAGCGGGGTTGGCCGGCGATGGCGGCGGGGCAAAGCGCGTGGGCGGGGCCATCTGGGTGACCGAGCGACCGAGCCAACGAGCCCTGACCCCCCGAGCATAGGTCCTAAGGAGTGAGGACAGAGCCACTGAGGTGAAGTATCCAATCCCAAATCCCTAATTCCCACACAGCCAAACCGGTGTGAAAAATGAATTGTGGTTGATGAATCTTGTATTTATGTGAATTGTAGATCTTAGAGCTTTGAAAAATATACAGAGTAGTTCAGATTATTACATTATTGGTTGACACCAAAATGAAGCATTAGATTGCCATCATGAAATTTAATCTTGTATATACATATTATACTTTGAAAACTTTTAAGTATCCATGTGGAGTTCTCATTGGATAGGAAGATTCCAAGCAATGTAAAGCTAATTGTAGCAGACAATGGAATATCTAGACTATTTTCAGCCAAAATAATTAAACTTTCAGCCTAGCTGAGTGCATGAGACTAATAGATAACTCTAGATTTAAGTTAGATTACCAGACTGTAGCAAAGGATGGTAGCATACTTCAACAATATGAATATAAATCCAACCAAACATGCCTATATAATTTATTGATGATCTCAACTTCTCAAGTTATACAAATTCATGTGACCAATCAAACCTGCAAACTACAAATTCATGGGCTATTGAGTTAGGCTGCATATGTCAATAGCAGCACACGTACATCCCCAATTCTCCATTCCTCAATTCCTCGGTCTCAAATCCCAAATTCTCAATTCAACATTTTTTTTCTTAATTATTTTGTAATTTCTCTCAATTCTTTGTGGTGTTATTTCTAGTACAAAAAATTGTACTTTGTTTTTTTTCTAACATAGACCTTTAATTATTTCTATTAAATAGTATTTTATTAACTCTGAACACTCATCCGATATATTCCGGGTCTGCCACTGCCGTTGCTGCCTAAAAAAATACTTCTGTAGCGTGCTAGCTAGCTAAGGAAAAGAACTAGAATTAAATAACAAAAGCAAGAAAAATTCCTTTTTGCTTTCCCTCTTCTGTTAAGTGGCAGAAAGCTTTTATGCATTCACTTCCCTTTAATTGAATTATTTTACAAACATACTTTAAAAAAAATGCCATTCTTCATTTCGAGCTTGCAGCCTAAGCGAAACAAGACCGTCTCTTTTCTGAACTTTTTTTATTAAATAATCTTTTTTAACTTTTATTTTAAAGTTAACTCCGTATACTTTATTTTTAAAATAATGCTCTTTGGTCACGCCATAGCCAGCGTGATTAAACAATCTTGTCGCGTCACCACCCATGGCGTGACAAGAGTTCTTCGAAGCAATTTGGCGTGGCGGTGTTGTTTAGTCATGTGAGTGGTGGAATGTGAAAGGGTTATTTTTAAAAATAAAGTGCGTTGGAGGTTAATTTTAAAATAAAAGTTAAAAAAAGATTATTTAATAAAAAAAAATTCCTCTTTTCTTTGATATATCTGATAAGCTCACCTGGTATGTGTGCTCTGCCGACTGCCGACGCGTCCGTCAGTACTCTGAAGAAACGATTGCAAATCAAATCGAAATGCCAACGTGTCGTGACTGATATGCCGCCGACTTCAGCCTCCTTTTTCCGGATGAAACGGATGTTCGTGGCAGTACTTAATGCTGATGAAATCGACAATTCTGCCGACTTCGCCGTTCTGGAGAAAAGATGGTGTGCGAACCTGGACGAAAGGGGCTCTAGTGGATGACGATTGGTGGCCTGCCAGCTTTTCTACTCCTATGATTTCGTGCATGGATCACACTGGAAAAAGAACGACCATATTTAATTTCCACGTGACGAAGAAATGAAAGTACTGCATTGCTCCATGTCGACTACTGAAGTACTGGTCCCTGGCCGGCGCCGCAATTTGTCTCCTGTCGACTGGGCTGTTTTCCGGATTCTCTCCTGTCGAGTGTCGACTGGGCTACTAAGAGCACAGATAAAGTTTGGCACTAGCAGGGTTTCAGACAAGGGTCCAATTGCTCGAAGCAGGAAGTTAAAAAAAAAAGGGTCATTTGGGCCCCCTCACTTCGAAAGGACGAGTACAACTTCCAGCCCATTGAACCTCACGGTTGACAGACCCCATAGCCCAAACACGGGACGAGCTCAACCCACGGAGGGACAAAGAATCAGAGAAAGCACTACAAGTTGGAGACAAATCACGCGTCCGCTGCGTGCCACTGGGCTGCGGCGCCCGAGAGATTCCACGTCCCGAGAGCGTGGTACGAAGTGTATCGCGCGCGAGATGCACCCGACGCAAAGATCGCGGCGTGGCAGTTCCTAGGCGGCTCCGGAACTGGCCCAGTTAAGTTCCCTCGGAGAGGCGCGAGGCGGTGTGCTAAAATAAGGCCCCCCGCTGCGGTCTCCGACATGCCCCCCGCCCGCCCGCGCGCGCCCCCACGCCATCGCCTCGTTCTTCGCTTCCCCTTCCTTCCCCGCACACGCTTGCTCGCACGTGCTCTCTCCTCTCACACGCTCCCTCCATCCCTGCCTACGTGCAGCTGCAGTGAAATGGGAGCATCGGCTTGTAGTTCTGGTAGTATAATGTAATACGTAAGGTGTTACTCCTACTACTAGCTAGTTGTGTATGTAATGGGGACGACATCTGCTGTTGCCAAGGGGATACTCCAATCATTGCAACAAGACTTGATATCTTTTCGTGGAACCTGGTACGAATAAACACTAATGTGGTGTATGTACAGATCAGATTAGTGTCACATAACAAAGTGAAGGAATATAGTAGTAGTATGCAACAAGAAAATGTTTACCCATTTAATTGCGAAGTGGAGTTCCAAACACTGACCCAAGTTTAAGCTCATCTCCCCTTGGTCCGATCACTGGCATGCAAGATAGATTTAGGATGCAACTGATCTGAAACATCAGGATTTTGACCAAAATGATCACGAACAAGCGGAAACACAACCTACTGAGATAGTGAGATGGCCGTACACTATCAGATGCACTGCAAGTTGCTAACTCGGAACAATAGAAAAAGAGCGGAAAAAACCTTCAAGCTCAAGCCACCATTACTGTTGAGGCAACTATCTCCGTGCATCATCTTAAGTTTTTGGCTAATATAGCACTGTCTACGCGATAAATAGCAAATCTAGCCCTATCTCGACACTAAAATATGTCGCCAGGGGCTCAGGGATGTCACGGGAGGTAGAGGTGCGGGTGGAGCGGCACTGTGGCGGCGACGGTTGTGGCACGAGCGGCGCATGCGCACACGCGGGTGGCGGCGGCTCGGTGGCGCCCGGTGGAAGATGTTGCGAGCATGGACTCGCTTGCAAGCGAGGGGTCATCTTTGGGTCGCTCGGGAGACCAAGGAGGGTCCAAGGCGCGGGCGGCGATCTGCGGTGGCGGCGCTCTCTGGCGTAGCGTGCCGAAAGAAGGAGGGGAAAGGATGGAAGAAGGTCGGGAACACATCGTGACGCACTCAGGACGACAAGAAACTCACCGGAAAAGGGAGATCGGCGGCTCGACGTGGTCGCGGGTGCGGGTGAGCTCGCCGCAGGTGTGTGCGCGCAGGCGTGGAGTGGCGGCTTGTGCGTGCGTCGGGGCACTGAGCGTGGCTCGTCTGTGCGTTTGGGGCACTGACTCTGGCCACGTGGCGCGCAGAGGGTCGTCTGTGCGCTCGAGGCACGGACACGGTTAGATCCGTGTCTCGGGACACAAACACGGCTAGATCCGTGCTCCAAGGGCATGGATTAGGTGACATGTCGCACGGAGCAGAGGTCCGACTCTCTGAGATACGGATTCAGTGCTACTTTTGTAATTAGTTAGATTTGCTATTTAGCACTCATCGATCTCAGCCTCCGAAAACAATGAAAAAACCCAGCACCCACCCAACTGGCGCTCGTGGGCTCCGCGCCGCAACCCGTGGCACAGCCGTTGGTCGTTTGATTCGTGAGCAATGGATCAGTTCGAGTTGTTGGCAGCCGATGGTCGTTTGATCCGTGAGCAATCGAGAACTCGGAACTGATTCCGCCCTCCCATTCGGGAAACAGGTCTTCCACGCTCCTCAGGCGCGCGCGCCAGCCAACGTACTCGTGCGAGTACACCACTCCCAACTCCACCTACAAGGCTACTAGTAGCAAGCAAGCATCCGCGTCTCTCCCACCACCGCGCGCCACCCATGTCTCCCCCTCCGACGCCGCTCTACCTTCTGCCCCTTCTCATCCTCTTTGCAGCTTCCGCCGCGCAGGCCGCGGACCTCAGCAGCTGCGGCGGGGGCGACCGCTGCGGCGACATCGTCCTCCCCTTCCCATTCCACCTCAACTCCTCGTGCAGCTCCAGCACCAACTCCTCCCGCTTCCGCCTCTCCTGCGACCCCAACGCCACACTTACCCTCCCACTCGGCTCCGCCACCTTCCGCGTCCTCGACTTCCTCCCCTCGGGATCGCTCCTCCTAGACTACGCTCCCGCGTCGCCGTCCGCGTGCGACCCCGCCTACGCCGCCTTCTCCCGCCCCTCCTCCCCGGCGTCTGCGCTCGACGCCGCCCCCTTCCTTGCCGTCACGCCGGCCAATGTCCTCCGCCTCTACGCCTGCGAGGACTCCTCACTCTGCCGAGCCGACTGTGACGATGTTGCCACCTGTGGCCGCGCCGGGGGCGGCGGCAAGTCCGGGTGCTGCTACCCTCTGTCCGACGGCAGCGTGTGGAAGCCCGGGGACGGGCTCGGGGTGTTCTCCGGGTTCGGATGCCGGGGGTTCTCGAGCTGGGTCAAGAACCGGTGGTCCGCGTCAGGTTTTATGAGGGGGATCGAGGTGGAGTGGGCCGTGCCGAGGGGCAGCGCGATGGCGACATGCGCTGGTGGCGCGGGGCTCGTCAATGCCACGACAGTGCGCGGCGGCGTGCGGTGCGCGTGCGCGCCCGGGCTCGTCGGGGACGGATTTGCGCAAGGCACCGGCTGCTCGAAAGGCACATGTAAGTACATACACCATGATTGTATTCGTGCGATCAATGTAAATGAACTGGAGTTAGTATACCTCTCCAATCCAATGGAGTAAATAACTATGTTTGTGTACACAGCCTGCAGCAATGACGGGGAAGCAAGTGACGGCAGCGAGTGTTGCCAGGGAAGGTTTTGTTCCAAGAAGGCAGTTGCACTTGCCGGTACGCGATCACCACGTATCGATCTCACATTGCGCACATTTGATCGGTCACATATGCACATTTCCGCTTATTTCCGTTGCATAAAGCAGGGTTCTTCGTTTCGCTGTTCTTCCTCGCGGCGGCCATCTCGTTCTGGTTGTTCCTAAGGCAGCCTTCCAGGGACACCCGGTGGGATCTCGACCCGGCGTGCATCCCCAAGATCCTCGGGAGCGTGTGCAACGCGAGGCAATTCACGTACGAGCAGCTGGACGAGGCAACAAAGAGGTTCGACAGCGAGAAGGCGGCCGTCAACGTGGTTGAGGGCACGGTTCACGCCGGCGTGCTCGACGACGGCTCCGTGGTCGCGGTGCAGAGGATCGGCTACGAGACGCAGGAGAAGCTTAGGCTGGTCCTGGACAGGATAGAGCTCCTGTCCGACGTCTCGCACCGGAATATCGCCCGCGTCGTCGGTTTCTGCCTCGACTCCAGCAATGCGCTGCTCCTGGTGCACGAGCACTTCGCCGGCGGCACGCTCGAGAACCACCTGCGCCAGATGAGGGGCCGCGTCCTCAGCTGGTACCACCGCGTCAACATCGCCATCGAGCTCGCAAGCGCGCTCACGTACCTGCAGGCGCACGAAGTCGCCCCGACCTTCCTCCATGACCTCAAGCCCAGCGAGATCTTCCTGGACGCCGACTTCACCGCCAAGATCGCCGGCTATAAGCTCGCAAGGCCGGTCACCTACTACGCCCCGTCATACGACCAGGACGTCGTGTGCAACTTTGGCCACCTCTTGATCGAGCTACTGACGGGGCTGAGGCACCAGCACCCGTTCGACTCGGTCGCGCCCAAGGTGAGGGAGGGGAGGCTCCATGAGGTCATCGACCCAACGCTCTTGTCGGGGAAGCAACTCCCGGCCTCGAACGAGGAGGTGAGGAAGGTGTTCGAGCTCGCCGTCAGGTGCTTGCTGAGCGCCGAGAACGGGATGTGCATGCTCGGCGTCGCCAAGGAGCTGATGCACATTGTCAGGGACAACATGGGGAGCAGCAGCAAGATTGAGATCTCCCTCGAGGAGACGTTCTCGAGCTCAAGCCTGCTGCAGATGATCTCCATGTCGCCGGAGACCCTGCACCACCATCTTCCTTGAAGATAGAGGATGATGCGCTTGTTAATATTCAGAGCAGGCTTCAGTGAGGCCTCCGACTCTCTCCTGTTAAAAGCAGTTCTGCTGTTACAATGTTTCTGTGTTATGTTCTGATGCCAATGCTTGGTTGGCTAGTGTAATCGGCATATGTTTGCTGCAATACAGAGGTGTACTGTGATGCCTGGGGAGATGTCTTCAGCTGCAGTTTGTGTGATATAATATTTATGATTCCCAAGAACTTCCCTTTGATCGAATTGGTGACTTGGCTCTGTATTGATACATACACCGCAGTAAAGTTTCAAGGCAGCAGTTGCAACCTTTACAAACAATAAGTACACACACTTGCAATATTCATCAGGAAGGTTAAAGGCACGAGACAACCATGCACAATTATTCATTTATTCAGAACATAGGACATTGATCTGAACCTAACCCAGGGCCATCGTCCTTAATCTAAAGCTCACGCAGGGAACTTGCTGTAAACCGTGATGGCACGACGTTTTGGATTGAAAAAATATGGGCAATATTGCCCGGTAGCATCGTAAAAATCTTTGAGTGGGAAAATACTACCCAATGTGTCATGACATGTGGCCCTAATCTTTACATTGGTTTTTTCTAATTTATACCTCATTGTGATGAAACTGAGCCAACTATCTCCCGATTTTTTTTTGAAAGCCATGTGAGCACATTTCTCAATCAAAATCGATGAAAAGAGCTTTTAAATACGCATAAATCGAAATAGATCTGGCCCATCAAGGGTTTACCAACTTTGTTCATTTTCCAAATTAGTATAGTGCAACAAATCCCAGCACTTTTTTTAAAGTCATAACGGCATTGCAAACTAAAAGGCAAACATGTCATACTCTGACATGTTGAAGTGTGCATCATCTCCTAATAAACCACTGGCAGCCATCAAATCAAATCAAATCCCCAAAGGCTCCTTAACGCTGGGAACTGAACAGAGCTCGGCTGATAATACCAGTTGCTTCAATGTACCGATCAACACAGCGTGATATGCAACCAGGGATTAAAAAACCGGCCGGTAACCGCCGGTTACCGGCCGGTTACCGCTTACCGGAGGGGTAGCGGGATCCCAAATCCCGGCCGGTTTTCTCGGTTTTTTCAAATTCAAATTCAAATTTTTGAATTTCGGATGAATTTTAATCAAATTTTGCCAAATTTCGTCCGGGAATTCCCGGTAACCGGCCGGTAACCGGCCGGTTACCGGTACCGGAGGGGGGCCGGGATTCATCCCGGTTCCGGCTTTTCTAACCTTGTATGCAACTACTCTCACTTCCACTCAAGCTTGTTCCTGCCTTGGTCACGCACTTTGCAAAGCACTTGTTTCCGACAGTCTGCAAAATAGATAAGCATCGTAGAAAATCAATTAACTACAAACTCATAGTTTTCTATACAGTTAATATCGTTTAACAATGATTCAGTATAGCAAACTTCTACTTGTATTGCAGCAAGAATGATATGGACGTTACTTATTTATCGAGAGTTCAAGAAATTTCAAAAATATGTAGCCTTCCTCAAATCAGCCATGCTGCTTTCTAACTCACAAGATCTCAGAATTCACTCAGGAATACGAGATTGTCAGTCAGTACCCCTGGCTCACAAGATGTTAAATCCATAAAATTTTTAGAGATTGCCACTCACACTCTATCGACAAAAAGAACAGGGGAAAGCATGATGAGGCTATGGAAGTAATGAACTCTAATTTGGAACCAAAAACATAAAGAATGGTATAGCCACTACAGCTGATCGATTCAGCTCACTAAATCCACTGCCTCGGTGCTAAACTGTGTATGTCAGCTGTTGAATTTTAACTGGATACTAGCTTAAGTCGTCACCAGCTAAGGCAAAAAAATGATAACAGTTACGTTAAAAAACCTATAGAATAATGATCATATAGTTTATTCTAGTCTTTTAATGGCTATTAGAATCATGGTTAACAATGGTTTCAGATACAGGCTACAGCAGTAACGACACTCCGTCCATCTGTAAAGATCCCAATGATGGCCAACCAATGAAGCAGACCTACCACTAGATCCACCCAACAAAAGCACACATGGCTCACCTATGTTCTAATTTTGAAAGGCAAAAACATGGAAGATGAGCAACCAATACTGAATTGTGTAAAGCAGGATCTCCAGGAATTCCCATGTTATTTGGGGAAGAAGAAAAGGCTAGAGATTGGCGCAATAATTGAAAGAACAAAATTTTCTATTTTTTTCCAACTTTCATTGGAAAGAAAGAGTTCAAGGCATCCATGAGCTGGCCTGAACTGCTACTGTTATGGCTCTTATTTATTTTGGTCTCTATAAGTTACAGCAACCTCATTCTGTATGACATGGAACTTCTCGATTAATTAAAGCATTGTATGGCATGGAAAATGGAAACCATGCAAACTGGGCAACTATATTAAAACAAGTTTTAAACAGAATTCAAAAATAAAAGGAAAAGTTGGAACACATATAACAGCATGAATGTATATAAATCTTCTTAGAGGAAGAAATACACAACTTCAGAAGAATAAAAATATAAAATACACACATGTATACGCATGAATTGCATAGCTTTCTGTTCCAGAAAGCTTTTTCTTATGTTTTCCTTGTCCACTACCAAGAGCTTGAGTTGGCTCTAGGGACTACAGTTCTGATCGTTTATGCATAAACATGAAATTATGAATTCTCTACGATTTTAAGTGCATTTTTAAGGAACAAAAAATGTTTATGACAGATAGAGCCATGAGTTGCCATACTAACACTAATATATGTGCCCTCATATCAGTCCAATGGGGATTATACTTCTCCATGCATACTGTGCGCACTATGCAAATGAAGCAACGCAGATTCCTTGTACAGAGCTACTTTGCAAGTTCACATTAACAGAATCCTTTATAACCTTAACATGATGTAGCATGGTTGAATTTTTGGCAATTGGATCATTTTAAAAACTCCATAAGTCCGTATTTCAAAGCATTACATTAAGAAAAATTGCAACCGCTGTTATATAATTGAGGGAACCTGCCGCTGGGCTTTGCAACTCAGCAAAGAAAATGGGGTGCGCTGATGTGCAATTCCACATATAAAAAATGGAGGTGCAGCGGATAAAAATGTGGCACTTGTTGGCCTTTTATAGTTCTAGTTCTTCTCCATCGGTCTTTCCTCTATACTTTTAGGGCCTGATTTGGTGATTGGGGGGGGGGGGATCCAAATCCTTAGGATAAGAATTCCTAGAGCAATCCCCCTCTTGTATTACATAAGTAACAGAAAAATCTTATGTTTATGATTTAGCCTATAGCATGTGAGGGGGGTTGTTGATTAAATCGAAAATAGGGTAGCATAGTTTCATATCTTTAAATTAAGAATGACAATTACTTACTACTTAGTTGTCAATTAACAACTGAATTCAAGAGCAATGCTACTACATTAAGGAGAAAAGTTCTAATGACAATATTTCCTTGGAACTCCATGGCACATTCCACACGGCACATGGCATCCATGGAAATCAAAGGCAGTTGTTTAGGCTTTATTAGGAAATTTGTGTTCTCTTACGTGCCAAATCTGTGTTGACGCAAAAGAAATCCAAGGGCGGGCTAGGTCATGGCAGTGCATTGCTTGCTAACGAGTTAACAGAGACCAGGGGAATGCTTGGAAGAGCTCAGGCTCCATATTATACAAGCTTCACCTGAGCAAGGAAACACGGCTTATCGCACCCATGGACAGCTTTGGGATGCTTGAGCTTACAATTCACAGACACACAGGGTCAATAACCGCATCGAGACAAGCTTTTCGTTTCAATTGGGGCTTAATCGCTTAGACTTACAGGAAACGCAAGCCCAAAAAAACTCCAATGCTAATCTCTTGAAAGCTAGAGCCTAGAGGACGAAGCCATTAGCCATAGCCGGATACCCCAAAGTAGATGCGAGATTACGAGAAACACATGTACCAAGCACCGATTCTCTCAAAAGCTAACGGGGTGGATTAATTAGCACCAAATTACTAACTACAACTCGCAATCTAATGCAGAAGACTTTACTACCAAAGCACACTAACAAAACCGAGAAAAACAGGGATTCGGGGGAGGCTTGTCCTCTCACCTCGAGGAACTCCTGCGCGTAGGCTTGCGCGAGCTGAGCCTTGATCTGGTCCATGATCTGCTCCGTGGACCCCGGCGACCCGGACGGCGACGGCGACGAGAAGGAGTCCATACTTACCGGCGGCTCTCGTCGCTGCCCACCCGTGCGCACCATCGTCACGGGAGAAGGGTTTATATCACGCGGCGGTCATGAAGTCGTGCAGGCCAAAACCCTAGGCCAAGACGGGCCCAACTGCTTCTTCCATTGGGCCATGAGGCCCAAGTAGTCAATAAGATTGCTTGCACTCAACCCGGCCTGATTAAGGGGTCCATCTAGTCCGTTTCTTTTCTTCTTTTCTTTTTCCTTTTTTGGAGTGGGTTTCTTCTTTTCGTTGCAACAAGTACACACAACCCTGGGTCTCTATCTATCCTATCTATCTATCTATCACAGCGATAGAATGGATTGGACTAGTAGTTCTTGGACACTATTGGCGGGGGAATATCAGATGTGGCATTGCTTTGGGCGACCTCGAACTACGTACACTTTTTCCATTTCTCGTGTCAAAATCTTGGCCTTGTTCGACAGTGAACGCTGTCGCTGCTTTTTCCTGCAAGGTCTCCTTCAGGATCGAGTAACACGCCACAGAAAGCACAAAGCCACGGCGCTGCACGGCCTGCATTTGCGTCCCATGGTTCATTGCCATCAAACATGGCCCGGAAGTTGCACTTGCACCCATCTTACATCGCCATCAGATTACCTCATCCTGAGCACTACACCAATATATGTGTGCATCAGTCGCTAATCATACAGGAAAAAGTATATTTTGTGTTTGGAAATTAATGTGCACTTTCCCTTGCCCGTGAAGCTGCATGCCATAATTCACCCAGGTCTGGCCGGTGCCGTTACTGGCCGGGCGCAGTGGCAAGTGAGGAGGAAACGGTAAAGGAAATGAAGGGAAGGAGGGCGTCGTATGTAGCGAGACAAGTACAGGAGAGAGTGGGCTACTACTACTAAACTGCTGCCGCGGCGCCTGGCCGCTCTGCCTGCGCTTTCCAAGCGGCATGCAAAAGCCTGCAGCGCGGCGTCCTCGTAGGGGGCCTGCGCTGCGCTGCACTGTGAACCAGCGCCACAAGCTCAAAAGCGCGCGGATTGAATGAAAAGAAAAGGGGATCTGCCGATCTAGGCGAGGCCGGGGAGGAGACGCCTGTTCATGAAAGCAACAACGCATGCATGGCTCTGCTTCTGCTTCTGCTTCTGCGCTGCGCCTGTCGCCTGCGCCCATCTCGTCTCAACCGCGGCTCACCTGCGCCTGCGTGTACTGCCGCTGCCACGCAAACCAGGTGGCATGCATGGCTCCAAGTACTTGCTTGCTGCTTCACCTTCAAACTAAACCCCCCCGCTACTGTGTATGTGCAAGTGCTTAACAATAGCTAGATCTCCTGCAGCGCTTTGGTGGAATACGTGAAATCAGGGCGTTTTGCGGTTGGGAGCTAGCGGGGGTTTTTGGCCGTACCACCGCTTTTAAGGTCATAAAAGGCTGTCTCACATCTATAGCTAGGTAATAGAACATTGGGTTTGCTATTCGTAGGTCGTCTCATTATTTTTCCAAACTCTAAGTTAATTTCCTTGGCGCTTGGATTAGCTTCGAGATGTGTGTCTGATTTATATAATAATCCCCTGGTTAAAAAATGTGACTTAAACTTAAGGAAAATCAAACCAAATTGCCCAATCGAGTTAACCGTTCTAGTAAATATAATGGGGATGCGTCGAACCGTCGGTACATGCTGGATCTTAGTTTGGTCAATAGTACCACATCTTCATTTGGGTGTGGGGTATCAAGTCAACTATTCTGAGCTATCTAGGATGATGGAATCATTGGGGTGGGGTGGTGTGGCGTCCCGTGTTATTACCCTGGAGGGTAATCGCACTTAAGCATACGGAGTACTATTCGTTTGTCCGGTAGGACACCGCTCTAACAAATAGTAAGCTTTACTAGAGTTGACGCAGTAGAACAATAAGATAGAAACTGTATTTTTTATTCTAAATAGCCACGTAAGGCTATGGTTCTTACACATAGTAATTTACAACTGCAAAATGGGACTAAGTCCCTTCGCTTGCCTTCCTTACTTCATTGGTCTTCTGCTCGTCCCCCGTGCCGAATATGTGCCCAACTTGCCCTGTTCCTCGTGGTAAGCGCCCTCGTCTCCTGCGGTCTTATTGGTACCTACGTGTCCTTCGCCCCACTCGAGATAATTCCCGGCCGGACTAGGATCTAACAAAGAAGAATACTAGCAAGAGTGAGTACTAATGTACTCAGCAAGCATTAATAGCAAAAAAACACTGGATGCCTCATATTTGTTTGTTAATCACATTTTCTAGTTCATTTCTTTTCCGAAAATACTTTAACAAGATTTAGGTTGCAGTTTTAATTCTAAAAAGACTACTTATCACTCGGAGAGAAGATAGACCCCTAGCGGTTCCCGTATACTCCAATCCAGGAGACTAGCATGAATTCATAATTTTGTTTAGCATTGCGCAGGCTTGTACCACTTTACCCATAGCTATTCTGAGCTCTATCTGAGCTAGGCCCACTGCATTTCCTTAGATGCGGGTTCGAGATCAGAATACAGAACGTTTTCCAAGTTACATAATTAAGTCTTCACCCATTACTTTCCGTCGGTGCTAACCTCGTCACGGTGCTGAACTAGTCATCCACCAAGTTCTAGTAATGTTGGCTGGGCTGGCTATCCCTCCAGACCCAACACTCCACCTTAGCACTATAGCACCTTGGTTGGGCCGGTTTTCCCTCCAGACCCACACCACTTACCCATATTACTTACCCGATGTGGAGAGCATAATTATGTAACAAGGTAACATTTTCTGCCCGTCGAAACGGAAAAATAGCTAGTACTGAATTTACGGCCTCTAATCTGGGTGAGAGTTTTGTTGGTCCTTATATATTAACCATATGTAAAGGGGTCCCACCTCTTCCCTTATCTCTATCCTGCCACGGGCCCTCTTTACCATCCTAATAACTCTTTTTCTTCATCCCATTCTCATCTTTAGTCCGATTTGATTTTTGAGACATAGTTTTCATGCACATATGTATAATAATACAACAAAGTATGGTTTACATTTAATATAACTATGTTGGGGATCAAGAGATAAGCTTGCCTTCGGAATTGTAGAAGAGATTGTCGTCGATGGTTTATTGAATCAAATAATCCTGCCTATATCGGTTCGCCCTCTGCAATTATACGGCAAACGTAAATAATACGTAAATAAATACTTAGTTGCTTTTGGTGCTAATAGGTGTACATAAATTAGTTTATTTTCTTTTGTTAGCCAATTTTAATTTAGTAACATTTTTCAGATCCCCGCTAAGTTAGCACTCCCCAAGTGTGGTCGTTCTACGGTCTATTCGCTCCATGGTCGAAGATGCCGAACCGGTGTTCTATCGCACGACATGAACTACTACCCGCGCTTGCAAGCAATTACGCTTGTTTGGTTTTATTCGGGTGCGTAAGCTTACCATTACTTCTCTAGTTAAACTCGGGGTTGCTTTAATTCAATTAATTTACCATGGTTAACATAACTCTAACTCGCCAGACTATTAGTCAAACATTACAGGTTTGTTACGCATGCCTACTCACTCTTTATTAACAAATTTTACGATATTTTATCTTATTTGATTTTATTAGGCACCAGACTGATTTAAGACTGAATAACTTGATGTGACCTAATTGAATTTGTTTGGTCACATAAATACACAGTGTCGCATAAATCGCATAAATACACAGTGCTAACACCTATTGATTTTATTGCTAACCTCTATTGTTACAAACACACACACACACACACACACACACATATATATACACATACATACATACATACATACATACATACATACATACATACATACATACACACACACACACACATATATACATATACATATACATACACATATACATATACATATACACATATATATATACACATATACATATACATATACACATATATATACACATATATATGTATACACATATATATATATATATATATATATATATATATATATATATATATATATATATATATCACTTATTAAAATTCCTAGAAATTATACATTTTCCTAATTTTTTCCCTATATCCCTAATTTCCTAACCCTAACCATAATCCTAATCATCTAGTCCCTAACCCCACCTAACTTCCTCTCTCTTCCCCTATCCTCCCCGGCCGCAACACACCCAAGCCACCACCCCCATTTTCCCATTCTAATCTCTACTCTCCCCTCTCAAGGAGCTCCTCTCCTATGGCGTCCTACTCCTCCGGCTCCGGTGTGGCTCAACCCTAGCACCGCTCGACTCTGGCCGGGGCCCAGCTTGGCCTCCCCACACGCCTTCAGCCGCCACTGGCTTGGTCCGGCCCCGCTGCTGCCTCCCTAGGCCTCCCTGCACCTAGCTCGACCCGCGCTCGCCCCCGACTCGGCTCCTCCCCTACATGCCTCCGGCTACTGGCGCCGCATCCCCATGGTGTCGCCAACCCGTGTCCTCATCCTCGCCCAGCTCCCTCCGGTCCTCTTCTTCGGCCACCGCTTCTGGCTCCGCCGCCTCTATGCACCACCACTGCTCCCTCCTGGGCTCACCCGCCGACGTGCCCTCGCCTACGCGCGTCTCTCTCTCTCTCTCTACGCCTCCCTTGGCCATCGGCTTGGCCGCTTCGGCTCAGGTCCGGCTCGGCTTGTGGCCGCCAGCCCCTTGCGTCTCCTGGTGAAAGCATCTAGGCCCCTAAAAATTATTTTGGTAATTAATGATAATATGTGAATATGGGATTAACATGTTTATTGAGTATTTACAAGGTTAAGTCTCATTGGTGAAATTAATGACGTAAAGATGCATGCCAAAGGATAACATGAAGATCTACATGGCTTGAAGACAAGGTACAAGTAGTCTATGATCCTTTTATGTTTTACCGGTCTTAGGAGTTTGGTTGGAAGACCGGATTATAGGTTAAATGCCGTACTATTAAGAGGGATCTTGTCTAGTAGCTTGATAGCATGTTCTTGTGCCATATGGATCAATTTAGGATCATGCATGCATTTGAATTCTCTTTTAATTTGAAAGCCTTGAGCCTCTTGTCTAAAATCGGTAGTACTGCTAGATTATTCTTCTTGCGGTTGTACTTCTGTCTTGATGACCGAGATTTACTTGGCGGTAGTATCGAATTTTGTAGGTCGGTTAATCGAGCGCTAATGCGTATGACCGACTCTTGGAGCGGTGCAACCGCATTGCGGTCGTTCCGAAAATTAGTTGGTGGTTGAATAAAAATAGAACCAGTGCTTTTTGGCTCAGAACCTCTCTTTGGTTTTCGGTTGAACCACGCTGAGAATCGGCTGTACCGATTTTCGGCTGAACCGATTTTTATATGGCGGTTCAAGAAAACCAGAACATGTGTATTTTCGACCTGGAGCTCTCTGTGATTTTTGGTTGAACCGCATTTGGGAAGCGGTTGAATTGCTACCGCGATTATCTACCGATTCTTATAAGGCGATTCATATTTTCCAAAGAGCTTGTCGTTCAAAGATTTTGAAACCCTACGATCGGTTGTCTGCGCTTCAATGCGGTTCAACAGGCGATCTGATTATACCACAAGTTACTTGGCGGTTGTCTGGACGGCAATTTTCAATGACTATGTCGAGTAATTAATGCATTGTTCTAGTCAGCACGGACTTTTGACACAAGAGCGGTTCAACCGGACTCTTAACGCCGGTTGTACCCAATCTGGCTGAAAGTTGGGGATTTGGTCCCCAACGGTCATAATTGTTGGTGGAGGCTATAAATACCCCCCAACTGCCTTTGGACAGGTTGCTAGTGAACATTTAACATCCTTAGAGCCTTGGAGCCAAGTGCATTCACTCAACACCCAAAATTCTCTTGTGCATTCATTGGTTGGTAGTTGAGTTCATTCAAGTGCATCAATTCATTCTAGATTGATCCTATTGCACTTGAGCGCCGTCAAGCAAAGGTCTTGGTTTGTTACTCTTAGAGTTTTGCCGATCTCCTAGACGGCCTTGGCGGCGGAGTACGGTGATCTCTTCAAGAAGATTGTGAAGAGGCCCGGTGCAAGTTTGTGAGTGGTTTGGTGTTCACCATCTCCAGAGCAGAGGAAGAAAAACCATAGTGATCGAGGGAAGGCTTAATTCGTGGAGCCGGCTTGAGTCGTCAAGCTTCCTCAACGTGGACTAGTGAAGACCGGCAAGTCTTCGATACCACGGGAAAACATCGTTGTCTCATTATGGTTACTCCTAGTCTTTACATTTCCGCATTTATATTTCTAGCTTGATTATTGTGATTAAAGTGCCTAGCTAGAAGTGTAACTTGTTTAGACTAAGTTATTTATTGGCTTAAATTGTTAAATAGTTAAAAAGTTTAAAAACCTCCTATTCACCCCCTCTAGTCGGTTATCCTTGATCCTACACCTGGCTCTACGCACCTCTTTAACCCTTACTTACTCCTCTCTAGTATTCTTGGTTAGCCTGTGTTTGATTATTTCTTTACTGATGTTTGATGTTTATGGTTCACTTTCAGATTTTAGTGTATTGATGTGTGGTGAAAGCAAGAAATATGGATGCATGGTGGAGGTGAGAGGTGGACTATCATGGGCTGAGGTACCTCCCCTCCCTTGCTAACCCTTTCCCTCTCCTGCTCTGTGATGCGATGAACTGAGAGCTATGTTTTGATGCTACTGTGGTCTGTTGTGGATTCAGCTTTGGCATCCAACAATAGGAAGGGCAGTGGTGAAGAAATGGTGATTTACCAGATGGGTTGGGTTTGGATGGTGGGAGTCGTGTGTTGGT
This sequence comes from Phyllostachys edulis, assembly GCA_036346405.1. NCBI lineage: Eukaryota > Viridiplantae > Streptophyta > Magnoliopsida > Poales > Poaceae > Phyllostachys > Phyllostachys edulis. The sequence continues at coordinate 16,255,160 of CM070551.1, read as the reverse complement.
GATGATGGCTGGGTGGTTGTGGAGCTTCTCTATGCTTTTTGGTCCTCCTGGTTCTTGTCTTTGTTAGTCGGCGTGGTCCTGGTGGCCGTCGATGGTTCAATGCCATCGCCGGTGTCGTCCACGCTCCTCGGGCTTCCCTTTCTCCCTTTCCGTGGGTTGCTTGCAAGCAATGATGGTGTAGAAGCTGAGCTTGCCTTGGGGGTTCTTGCTTGCTGGCTGTGGGTGGCTTTGCTCCTGGTTGTGCTTGGCTTGCTCTTGACCTTGGGGTGGAATGAGTGTGTGAGGGGAGGTGCTCCTGGCTACGACTGGGCTTGTGATGCTTGGTGAGGTGAATACGGCTTTAGGCCAGGGGGATGGCTTCGGCTGTGCCCCTTTTGACCCTTGTTCTCCAATTGACCCCCTGTGCAAGATATTTCTTCCTCCTATCTATTTGGCCCTCTCATGCACTATTAGTTCAATGACCACTGGTCCGAAGGGTGCCTCTGTTACTATACAACGTAGGTGTTGGGTTTTAAAAGAAAACGCTAGGCGATGAAACCTACGGAAGTGAAGGATGTCGATTGACTTAGGTTGGTCTGGGTATCCTCTGTGGACTTCATGAAATTTGACGGTAACCTTCTTTATTCTAATTCTATTATGAAGCATTTGGTTTTCTACGTGTGTGTTGATCGATGGTGAGCGATGGAATGGTGAGTCGGGTTTTCGGATTGGCCGAAGGATGGGTTCGATGGCTGGCGATATATGGTTAAGGAAAGGCTCTGCGACATGCATGCATGAAGACTTTTATTATATTCTTTTTGTAATTTACCCTCAGCTGTAATTTATTTCTTGATCAGTTGTAAATTAATTCTTGTAATTGATTTAGGGACTGTACTATTATTTTATTTCGGCTTGAAGTGGATTCTTGTAAATAATTTCGAGTTTGCATTAATATTTCACTTTCGCTTGAAATAGATTTTTGTAAAAGACTTTGAAGTTATCTTGATGATTCATTAATGCGGCAATAATTATATTGTAAAATTCTGTTGTTGAATTCTGATTGTAATATTTTATATGAAATTTCTTAGTGATGTGTTCGAGATAAATTTGAGCTTTATGTTTTGTTCTTGATTAAAAAGTTTTAATTTACTGCTAAAAACCGATTAGTGTTATTTAGATTAGCTTTAATATCTCGGGTTCTCACAGGTGGTGTATCAAGTCAACTATTATAAGCTATCTAAGATGCTCGAATCATTGGTATAGATTGGATCTTGGCTTGAACATTTGCATTGGAATGTTGGTACAGGCTGGATCTTGGCTCTAACTCAATTTCACCAGTGCAGTTGATTTGAAATTTACTTCTTGTAAAGAGTGAAAACTATTTCACTAAGTGGTTATTATTAAGATATATACATATATATAGGGGGAATTATCCCCCGCCGCCTAAAAAAACCAGGGATAGCTAGGCTTAAAACGTGACCATCCCATTCCAGCGCCTGGCTCAAAGAATTTCTCTTGTTCCTGATGTCAAAAGTAAATAAGGTTTTACAAAATTTAGTCGTACAAAAAGATTAAGAACAAGCAGTGAATATCAACTGCATTTTGTGAGAGGAATAATATAGCCTGAATTATAGCAAAATGGTGCTTTTGTTGTCCGGTTTTGAACCTTTTTCTGTGAGCAAGCGCCTGTCTTATTCGGACTCAACTGAGACGCATATATACATGGTCAATAACATTGCACATAATCCATCGCACATAATCTATCTTGGAGAATGTTTTAGGCAAAAGGCAGTAGTGCACTAGCTCATGGACGAATCGACTATTGTGAAGTCTGTGCCCTGATGGATTTTTTTTTGTCTTACTACAATAATTTTCCTAACGAGGAGAGGACCACTGCCTTCTGTTGTGTGTGGGCCGGTCCCATGTGTCAGGGCCAGGCTAGCCTTTTGGAGCTGGGCCCCTTCTCCAGCTATGCCAAACTAATTGATGGATGTGCCTGGATCGATGGCATCCTTGAATCCTTGGCTGGCCCCTCGCGATTTTTTTCTCTCTCAATAAACTATTTTTAATCGTTTTATAAAAATAACTTATGTTTTTTTTTTTACAAAAATAACCCATAGTCGCTGACCAACCAGGCGATTAGGCCCAATCGTGCAGTGGGCCAGTGATTAAGTGACGAGGGGCCAGACGCGCAACCAAACTGCGACAGAGGCCTTGGTCTATCACGTGTCTCAGTCGCGAGTTAGTGGCGTAGCGATTGAGGCTGTGTCGGGGGCGATCCGGGCGAATATAATCGAGACCGACAGAGATCAGATTGCGGCCGAGAACAATTTTAAGAAATAATTTAAATAAACGTGGCTTTAATCGTACAAAATTAAACAGTTGGAAGAGTTGTTTGTGAATATTAGTTAGTGTAAAAAAGCTAGAGTTTGCTCATCGCAAAATTACTGCGACTTAGCATAAAGAGGATACAACAAACACAAGTCGGGTTTACAACATATCAAATCAAGTAGCAACATATTTAAAGTAAAGGTAGCTCACAACAAACGGAATACAACCATGAAATGGATTACACAAATTGACCACGGCGATAGGAACAAAGCACTCGTAACATGGGCACAAACTGTATCAGGTAGCAACTCCAGCTTTGTGATATGCAACATGTCACCTTCCACGATCTCCTCGGCGGCCTCTCCCACGACCGCCACTAGTCGTGCCGTCGTGACCTTCACCCGACACGTTATGCTTCGTGCACTTGTTCTTCCTATGCCCGTAATCTCTGCAAATGATACACCTCTTCACAGGGCCTCCGACTTTAGACTCATCCATATTGTTTCGGATATGACGAGTATTCTGGCGGCCCTTGCCACCCTCTAGCAAGTTCCAATCAGGGACCAATATCCTATTTTGCACATCGTCCTCTCTGAAGTTACCAACAACATGAAATCCACAGATTTCTCCGCTCCACGTCTGAACCACATCTTCATGAAGAAGCCTGACACGTACTGCGTGGAGTCCATCTTGATCAAGGTTGCCAGAATCGCGATCCTGAATCGGATTAGAGGTTGTTTAGCAGGATCGCGAATCGTAGGTCGACGTAGAATCTAAGATCCTATCTGATTCTACCAAAGATTTTTTTTTTAAAAGCTACCTTGTATTTTAGCACTTCTACATTTAAAAAACTATACTTTTAGAACTTTTGTTTACAAAAATGTAGTGCAAAGGAAAGATCATTTGTTATTTATGCAAATTATAATGGACACGAAGAAATAAAAAGTAAAAATTTACAATGAAAGGGACATATGCAAATAATTATTATATTAAGAAAAATCAGTAGAATCGTGTGAATTTTATCACGATTCAACAATTTTTTAGTTAGAATCATAATAATATTAAGATTATATCAAATTAAGATTCTACCAAAGGATCGAATCGGATCAGTCCAGTCAATCTGGGTCATAGAAACATAGAATCATATGACTAGAATCGAGATTCTCACAACCTTGATCTTGATCATGCCACATGTAACCAACGCATAAGAAAATGACTTATGGAGTAGCATTGGCTTGTTACATGTGCACTGGCAAGTTGCCCTCCTATCCACGGCTCACCTCGTGTGTGACGACACCACTCGTTGTTCCAAGTCCACTACGGTTCCTTAGAAATACCTCGAACCAAAGCTCCGAGGTGCCCATAAGGAAGACTAAGTGCATTCGAGCCTTCTCACTCTTCTTGTCCATGTACTCCATCATCTTGGTACAATAGGGCGTCTGTGCATTCAGCTTATGCAATGCAGCAACACTTTGTCTTTCTCTGAAGTACTTGATTATACCATGTAACTACCCTCAACGATTGCAATGAGGGGCATGCCGCGCAAGCCCTTGATCACCCAATTGTACATATCGGCCAGATTGGTCGTCATTATGCCATACCTTGTATTGTCGGTGTTATAAAGCAATGCCCATTTCTCCACTAGCTCAGCCTCGATCCAATGGGAGAAACATTTGATGTTCCTCATTGTCCTCCTCCTCAAGTCAGATGGGTCAATCTCGGGCAATGACACCAACCGTTCTAATACATTGGTTGTGTTTCCAGCAGGTTGCTTATTCCTGTCCTCGACATGCTTGGTGGTAAACTCATCACGCTTCTCCTAGAGTGCATCGAATTTCCTTTGCTAGTTCTTCTTGCACAATCTCCTGAACAAGTTCATCAGCCTCTTGCTCTTGAACTGCTTGAAGAAATTGGCCCCTAGGTGCCGCATGCTCCAATGATTTCGCAAGTCACACCATGGAAAAGGCTCATACGGATCTTCTTGCATTTTTATAGCCTTAATCAACCTAGCATGTCGGTCATGTATTATGAAAATGCTTGGGTGTTCACCGATGACTCCAATCTTGAGGTGCCTAAAGAACCATAATCAACTATTTAAGTTCTCACTCCCCACAAACGCAATAGCCAAGGGAAGGATCTCATTGTTGGCATCCACGCCGATTGCCTTCAAGATTTGCCCCTTGTACTTCCTAGTCAAGAATGTCCCATCCACACACATCAGCGGGAGGTAGTGAAGGAAGGCATCAACGCACGCACAAATTGCAAGGAGAGTCTGTTGCATTACCATGTACCCCCTCCTGTTTTTCTGAACCTTATCATTTACAACGATGTATGTTTCGGGTTTTTTTGTCTCTTAGCACCTCAAGTAGTCGAGGGAGATTGTCATAGGCCGACTCAACATGTCAAAACATTCTCTCCATTGCCTTTTGCTTCGCCCTCCATTCCTTCACATAGCTAATCTTGTACTTGTACCTCTACTCAATGGCCAGCATGACGTGTTGCGCTTCCATGTTCTTCTCCACAATCTCCCCATACATGACATTTGCAATGAAAGAAGAAGTGAGGTTGCAGTGCTTTGGCAGTACGTTGCTCATAACACATGGGTGGTCCTCCACCTTCGACACGATTCAATGCATTTCATACTTCAGCTTGTAGGCGTGAACACACCAAGGACACCTATCTTTCTCGAACTTCACAGTCTACTGCTCTCTTTGCTTGATTTGACAACCTTAAACTCCCTCCTGCATTAACATCGCCCAGCATTTGACAGTAACCTGTATAGCTGACTTTTTTTTTTGCAAATATGGAATTAACACGCACCACATTCTGCCTATACTCCCACCAAGAATTGTGGCTGTCACTCACTGCCAAGACTATCTGGTCATGTCTATTCCAAGCATCAGGCATCAACACATTAGGGACATCATAATCATCTGAACAATCATCATCCTCCTCACCCCTCTTCCAATTCTTGTTCTTCCGCCCTACCCCTCCGGTCTTCCCGCTACAAGTCATCCACTATGAATTCAATATCCTCCCCTTCGTTCGCCTGTTCATTGGGATCAACATGCTTATCTGTTGCCACAACTGCATCTGCACCACCATTCTCTATCCCACCATCCTCAACTTCCACTTGCACACCCGCACTACCCTCCCCGACTTCACGAGCACTACCAAGTGTGCTCAGACAAACATGCACCAGCAACACCCATTCATAGCCACGATGCCTCCACTCTTCTAACCAGGTCTGCCATGACTTTGTTCGCTCCATCAACCTCAACTCCCACCGGACCACTTCCAGTGAATGGTTCCATAAGCATCTCACGGTGACATCATGCAGTGCTGGGTCGAGCGAGAAGCTACATGTCAGCCAATGCAACACTTCCAAGATTTTAAGATTATCCGGGTTCGACCGATACATTGTGGTTTGTAGAAACTACTCAAATCAAACCCCACATGGCCCTCTCACGAACTTCTCCCTGCCCGTAAAACACTATGGAAAATCATTGACATTACATACTTGCCACACGACTCAAGATATTTAGAACAGATGCTAATTAAACATGCTATGTCGAGTCTAACGAAAACCAAATCTACCACTAATCTATGTTTATTGTTGCCAACCTAACAAGTTTTTATGGAACTGACCAACAAGTTACATGAGCAAGACGAACTCACCGCAAAAGGACTAGTACACGGGGCACGCTGAGCCGAGGGCAGTCTCCTCCTCCTCCCCTCTCCTTTCCCTTCTTCTCCTCTCCTCTCCTCCCTCTCTTCTTCTCTACCGCTGGCGCTCTCCTCCCTTCTCCTCTTTTAGTCATGCAAGTGGATTCAGATTGGAATCAGACGACTATATCGGCCCTCAGTCGTGACAACATGATGCTACTAGTGTCAGGCGACTGCCGATCGCACGAGGGTGGCACGATTGGGTGACATGACCCAATCACGCGATGAGACCGCGAGTGTGGGTCGGCTGGGCTCAAATCACTGGTCTATCACGCGATTGGGTCTAGTCACCTGTTGGGACAACAATTGTGGGTCATTTTAGTAAAAAAAATAAAACATGGTTTATTTTCATAAAACAATTAAAATGGTTCATTTAGATGAAAAAAACTAGCCTCTCGTTAGCTCTTTCTGCTAAGCCGTCGTTTTTAGTAATTGGAGTAAAAAAAATAGGAATCTCGCTTCCAATTAGTTATCCGCCCATTCGGCAAAAGTTCTGAACTTTCTATCTTTACTCCAAACAAGGCGTGACGAGGAAGCGTCATCATATCATTGTGCGTGATGCTTCTGTTAAGAAACTGGGCCCAGGCCAGGCAAGCCTGGCCCATGGTGGGCTCCTCATCCATCCAGTAGCCTATATAAAGGGGGACCCCCAACCATTGTACTACAGTTTTACAAAAGAGCAATAAAGAGAAGCCAGAAGTCCCCTCATATCTATGTGTTCAATCTACTATTCTGTTCTTGTGTTCTTGCATTGTTCTAAGCGATTCTACGCTTGTCTACGAGGTAATCGATCGGACTGGACTCATCAGCGACGGTTACACAACACATTATCAGCACGAATACGCTCTCCGGCCTGTATAGATTGAAAAGGTAATCGTCGAGAACGACTCTCGTAGATCGAATCATTTTTCTAGATCGCTTTCAATTCCGCAATTGTTGCTTTCTAGATTGCTTTATCTTACGGTGCAAATCTATTCTAATCTACCGTGAGCCGACTTGAAGTCGTCGACACAATGTCGATCGGTAGATTGTATGAAAGAGTAGATGTTGATTGAACTATAGAATGCAAATCTGTTCTAATCTACCGCGAGTTGACTTGAAGTCGTCGGCCAAGTCAATCGGTGGTTGCATGAAAAGAATAGATGATGATTACATAGTAGATCCTACATCTCATTGCAAGAACAGTAAAAGGGAAAAGAAAAACAGCGATGCAACCCCGTACGGCTGCACCGCTGCCGGTCCGTAGCACGACTGCACCACTCCTCGCCGACCATGCACGACCGTCGAGCCGCCAGCCTCTGGTTGCGCTGGCCATGAAGTTGTGCCCACACGCGCCACTGGTCACCCAAAGTACCACAGGAAAAGCAAAGAAAAAAAGTAGTGCCGCCGGCACCGCACGGGCCGTGCCATGACTCGCCGGCCCCAGACGACCACCGCACCTGGCCATCACCTCCGCACGTGTGGCACCACCGCATCATGCCTCCCCAGTCGTTTGTGCCCATAGCGCGCCGCCTCCGAAGGCCGCCCGCATGGTGCCGCCTTGAGCCACCAAGACGCGACGCCGACGCCGCCGCCCACGAGCTTGAAGCGCCGCCACCTCGCACGGCCACCGCACCATGCCATGGCCACGGCCGCCGCCTACACGCGGTCCTACGTCTACCTGTGCGCCACCGGCTTGAAGCCGGCCGCCACGCACCGCCGCCTTCGGCCACCGCTTAGAGCCACCCCCGCATGGCCCCATGTCCAGCTGTATGGGTCCTAGTCGTGATCATTATATGAATGATTCCCACGCGCGACCACACTCTTTTCTCAAAGAAATATACGAGTAACTAGAGCATAACTCAAATAACTTCATATAGTGACTCATATGCTTATGGAAACTATATTTTCTTCATTTCAAGATTCTGATCTACTCTCGTTTGGCTACTGGTCGGGACACGGAAAGCCTTCTAGTCGAAATCTCTCCTTTTCCACATGTGGTCCTGCCCACTGGAAGGAGCTTCCTAGCAACGATTCTTTTCCTACGATCCTCGCTGCCAGTCGGACTAAAGCCTGAGCACGTTTTGCGAAGTGTTTTACTTGTCTTCAGTTCTTAGCAGTTATTTCGACCAGTTTTGGATACTACATATAAATAAGATCACTTATCATTTATTGCATACATTCTTGCATATTTTCTTTTCTCATCAAAGCAAGTCTTTTTTCTTCCGACCATATACTGTTTTGTTTGGTATTTCGATTATGACAAACATATCTATAACTAGTTGAAATCATACACTGGTTCCAACCAAATTGCCTTCCTAGTATTACTATGATCAGTTTTATCATATAATATGTATATGCCTTTAAACAATGGTTGAGACTTTAGTTCTCCTTCTTTGCTTACTGCTTGTTTAGTAAAGTCATTCTACTATAAAGCAGTCGGGAGCTAGAGAATATATGAGAACTTCATAAGTCAACAAGATAAACAAAAGACTTGTTGATAACAGAAAGGTAAGTTTTATACATTTCATAATTCTTATAATACAAATTTCTACTCTTGGAGATCTCCAGACTAGTTGCAGTTTAACAGAGATCCGACTTCCATTTCCTCTGCAACTTTGTCTCTGAGAGGCCTTACTTCCTCGAGAAACTTGTTAGCATCTTCAGGCAAGCAGTTGAAGTCTTCTTTAACAGCTTGGAGATTAATGGAGAGGTCGAAAGCCTTCAGTTTTGCCAAAGCAAAACTAACTCCGCTAGCCACAGCTTATTTCATCGTCTAGGCATAATTTTCTCGAGTAGTTTTGAGCAGAGCCTTGAGATCTTCTAGAAGTTGGCCCAAGTAGTCCATCTTCTCCGTTGGATTTCTTAAGGCAGGCAAACTCGATCCTGATCCCATATCGAAGATCATTTTGTTAAGTGCAAAGACTTTTTCATCAAGTTTTTGCACAAGAGTTGCCTCCTTGTCTTGCTCAAACTCTAGAGCTTTTTTAAATTTATTCAGCGCTTGATTTTTCTCTGCATGAGTAAAACAAGTGGTGAGTAAGCATGATTAGAAGAGATGATATACTGGTCAAGTTTACGACCGGTTACCTTCAATCTTCTTTTCAAAACTCATAATGACTTCCCTGTGCCTAGTCGTCACGTATGCGATCGATCGATCCTTAGCTTGGCATTCTTCTTCAAGCTTGGTTATTCTGGCTTCTTTAGCCACACCTTCTTCTTTTATTTTCTCCAAATCTATCAAATATGATAAGGGAGAATAATTGATTAACAGAAGAAGAACAAGCTAGCAAAGAAGAAGACAAGATTAAGAAGAAAGTCCTTACTTTTTAATTCAGAATGTTTTTGCTCCAGATTCTTTATTCGCTGGGTCAGTCCTCCGACCACAACAAAATTCTCGACCATGTGCTACACAAATAGCATTCTTCTTTAAGTTTTCTGAGAACCTTTTAGAGAAGAAACTATGAAAATGGTCGTAGATACTTACCCGAATTACCACATCGTTATATTCGGCAAAAATTGTATCAGGACCCGTCTCGGCTTGACAGTCTGATATCTTTCCCCAAACCTCGTCAAGCTCTTTATCCTTGATAAATCGAGGGCAAAAAGGGAACTTGTTAGATTGAGAGGAATTACCAATAGGGGTCGGAACTTGTTGAGAGCCTTCAAGGACGTCTACCTCCGCAGATGGAGTTAGAATCACCACTGGATCCTGAACAAGCGCTGGCACCGACGCCTGCTCAGGGGCTTCTTCGACCAACTTTTCTTAAGGAATTTTAGCCTGAGAAGGGTTTTGAATGAGGACTTCCTTGATTGCTTGATCCTCAGGAATGTTCTGGTCGGAGACGACCAGGACACCAGAAGATCTATACAAAAAGAAGAAAGGAAACTCAAAAATTCAATTGTCAAAAACTTTAAAGGTGTGCACTCATATGACTATTTCGTTTGTACGTACCAGGTCGATTTTTTGGTTTTGACTTTGAAACGTGCCAGATTAAATTCCATAGCGCTCGCTTTTCTTTTCTGCTCAACCAATTTCACCGGTTCTAAACCGGCAGGGCTGGTTGTATCCCTCACATTCTGCAACATGAGGTCGGACGCGATATTCTCGACCAGCTGGTCGAGAATAGCATTCCTGACCATCCGGTCGGAAGGTGTTGTTTCATCGACCTCCAAAGCAGTTGTTTCAGTAACAACTGTCAAGTCGTGAACGACCACTTTGGGGTCTACAACTTCCGCAGCTTTGCTCTACGTGCCTTCCATCCTTTCCACCTAAGTAAAAAAAAACAATCAAATTTGATTAGGTGATGAAAATTTTCATCTAAATATATATCTTCTTTCAAATGCTCTTTTACCTCGGGAAGATCTTCTTCCATGGCCTCTGGGCAGGAATCGGTTGGAACCACGGTAGGATTACGATCCTCACCGGATTGTATAACCTACAGTCCGACCGCCTACATATTAAGAGCAATCTTAGAAACAGATCGGAGAATATATATAAAAGGTGAAGAAATTGGTTATCTACCTTGAGCCTCCTCAGTTTCTCTTCATCAGAAACGATCGCCAAAATACCGGGAAATGTAGCCTTCTCATCAGGCTCCCCGGCGCAGATCATTTTGATCCACTCTCTGACCTCGTCAAGAGAAAGGACTTAAAAAAAGAGACAAAAGAGATTTCAAGGTTATATGATAATCTATTGAAAAGCAATACTGGTCAGAGCATCTTCAAAGACTTACCATCCCTTGAGTCCTTGATTCCTTCATCTCAACCAATATACCGGAGTAAGGGATGGTCTCAGAGCTTTAGAGGACTAATTCGGCGTATGGTGAAATCCCTCACCACGTGCTAGGAAGTCAAGCCTTTTCTCCTTAGGGCTTGAATAGCCTCCACACATCTTCCGACCATCCCTTTCTTCTCCACGGTTCCCCTCCACTTGACTTATGAATTCTTATGAGAATCTTTGCAACCATTTTATGCAAGTTACCAGTAGTAATCTTATGAATTCTTTGCATGAATATGCAGATGACTGGCATTATGAACCGGGAGTTCGAAGAGCTGGCTCAGCATGGCCAGAATTACTTGACTTGGGCATCAGATATCGAGATCGTACTGGGAGCCAAGAAGATCCGTGCTACTATTGAACTTGGCACCTCGAAGGGTGTCACTCCAACTGCTGAGGAAAATAATCAGGCACTTCATTTCCTCAGACACCACCTCTGCCTAACGCTCAAAAATGAGTATATGGAGGAGAAGAATGAACTAGCTTTATGGACCGCACTGAAGAAGTGGTTCGAGAAGCTGAAGTACACCATTCTTCCTCGTGCAGAGTAGGAATGGAACCGACTACGTTTTGTTTGTACCAGTCTTCAGCTCTGTGGTAAGGTAATCACAGATAAGGAGAAGATTGAGAAAACCCTCTCTACCTTTAATCCGAATGCGGTGCAATCCACATGCAACTATCGTCAAGACGGCTACAAGGAGTATGCTGAACTGACTAACATCATGCAAGTTGCAGAAGCTCAAGATGAGGTTATAAGGAAGAACTACATCCCACAACCGCCTAGTAGCAAAGTTGGTCATGAAGTCAATGCTAGTAGCTACAAGGTGAGGAAGCCTCACTCAAATGAAAGAGGCAAGAAGGGTAAGGTCATGGGTTGCAACACCAAGCAGAATGATCAAGTCAAGAAGGGCAGACAAAAGAAGCGTGATGAGAAGCCCTATGGCCAGCAGGACCAAAGTTGCTACAAATGTGGCACATGGGGACATTGGTCACGTGTTTGCCGTGAGCTACAGCACGTGATTGATGCTTTCTAGTCTAAGAAGAAGGGCAAAGGACAGCATGAGGCACACCTCGCCATTGCAGGTATAGAGGATCCATAGTAATTGGTTGCACCTATGGATGTGGACAGCCCAGCAGCAGCTCCTATCACCCCTTCTTTGGACATCGCAGTGGCCACAACCATAGTTGCCGAAGAAGAGAAGATGGACATGGAGCAGATTCAGACAGAAGTTTATTCATACTTCGCTGATTCGATCTGGTGCACGCATTGCACTTAGATTTTTATAGTCATTTGCAGTTTATGGTTATAGAATATTGAACTATTTGAATAATGGTTGTAAGCTCTAGAAGAGCAAAGCATTAAGTTCTTATGATGAGTCCTGGAAGACTTTTTTTCTTATTAATAATAGCAAGTTATGTTCTATTTTAGAGTATTTTATTTATGTGTGGATTTCTTCCTACCTCATATTAATAAATACTTTATATCAGAACTCGTGTGACACCCTATGGAGGAAGTGTACTTAGCGGATAGAGGCACAACGAATACTATCTTGAGAGAGACGAAGTTTTTTTAGTCGATTAGTAATAATGCTTGTAGTCTTACAACAATCGCTGGCAGTGATACTTGTATAATAGGCTTAGAAAGAGCCACAATTATACTCCCGATGGGCACAACTTTGGTCGTTGAAGAAGCCTTGTTGTACCCAGAATTGACTAGAACTCTCCTAAGCTTTAAGGATATTCACGCTAACGGTCTCCACGTAGAGACTAAAAAAGAGTATGGTAAGGAATACCTGCTCATTACAAAGCGTGAAAAAAAAAATGAAAAAAGGGTATTAGAATGACTTCCTTCATATGAATCTAGGCTATATTATACTAATATTAAGGCCCCTACAGCCTATACTGTTCTCAAAACCACTTTTAGAAGCTCAGAACTTTTCTGTCTCTAGCATGATAGATTAGGCCACCCTGGTCTTAGGATAATGAGAAATATAATTAACAATTCCCAGGAATACAATATCAATGTAAAGAATTTTTTGAATCAAGAAGATTTTGTGTGCCCCGCATGTGCCACCGGGAAATTAATTACTAGACTTCTGCTCTGAAAGTGAAGGATGAAATCCCTGCAATCCAAGGTGACATTTGCGGTCCTATACAGCCCCTGTCAGGACCATTCAGATATGTTATGGTGCTCATTGATGCTTCCTCGAAATGGTCGCACATATGTTTATTGTCTACGAGAAACCACGCCTTTGCAAAGCTGATCTCGCAGATAATTAAAATTAAGAATAATTTCCCTGATCATCATGTGAAGTCCATTAGAATGGACAACGTCAGAGAATTTACTTCAAAGGCTTTTGATGATTATTGCATGGCAATAGGAATTGCCGTTGAGCATTCCGTACCACATATCCACACCCAGAATGGACTAGCAGAGGCATTAATTAAACGAATTAAATTTATTGCCCGACCTCTTTTGTAGAATTGTAATTTACCAACTACATATTGGGGCCACGCAGTCCTGCACGCAGCATCTCTCATCAATTTTAGATCATCGACATATAATATCCATTCACCTATGCAACTAGTGCAAGGGTCAGCACCGAAAATCTCTCATCTTCTGACGATGATTAAAATCTCTATGTATTACTTTAATACATAATAAAGGATCATACGTCTTCATGGTCGTAACCCCTAAGGCTAATGACATCACTGGTCGTAAGGATTCCAGAGGTTACTTAATGGGTACCCTGGTCGGACAAGGTCCTATACCTAGTCTCCGACCAGGTAGCTGCTTGTAGGATTTATGAACTAGTATTCGGATCTAATTCCAAGTACATTCTTTACCGTGTGATGAATGGGACACGTGTTGTATACTGTATGCCACGCGACGTTATATAATCCTAAGACACCAACAAACAACCATCACACGGTTGAGTATCTCACAGACGCTCAACTGCAAAGAGGTTCATACTTTATCAACCATCGCCTCGCTTCGACCAGCCGCAACGCTTCACAATGGACGTCTACTCTAGGAGCAACTGCCACATCTTCGGAAGTTATATAAGGATGGAGCGCGGACGAAAGGATCATCTGGCATCAGATTAGGGCATCAAAGCAGTGTAATCAGCCTCAGATTCATGCTTTAAGTCTGATTCAATAATATAGCAAGCATCATATTCAGTGTAACTAGGATTAGTCCACCGTCTGGTCGTAGGCACCTCCTGTAATAGCTAGTTCATATCAATAAAGAGCAGTCCCATTCTCTTCCAAGAAATCTGTGCTATTTTCCTCTATTTTATTTCATAAGATCAGCGATTCGATCGTCGACATCTTCGTAGGTTTGGTTTCAAGGTTTATGTACCTATACCACCACCGCAGTGAACTGCAATGGGCCCTCTTCGAAAGTCAGGGATATACGTTGGTTATGAGACAACATCTATAATGAGGTATCTGGACCCTATGACTAAAGATTTGCATACAGCCCGCTTCACTGATAGCATATTTGATGAGGATAGTTTTCCGTCATTAGAGGAGAAACTCAACCCCTTGATGAAAAATATCGGGAAATAACGTGGCAAGCCATGGGAATCTATGCAGATGACCTGCGCACTAGTGAAGCAAATAGAGAAGTCCAGAAGATAATTAATTTGTAAGCATTAGCGAATCAACTACTTGACCACTTTGGTGAGTTGAAGAGCGTGATCAAGTCACATGTGCCTGCATGCAATGCACTAGAGAGGGTTAAAATACCAAAGAAAATTGAAGGTATCCCTAACCCCGTCCAGAGGCCTCAGAATAAAAGGACGAGAACTCTAGCCCCTCGAATCCCAAGTAACCGGAGACGCCTAGCGAAAAAGAATAAGAAGGACTTGACACAGCTGATCACTAAAGTTCCCTAGAACCAGAAGGGAAGCCAATTGATACCTGGCACCAATATAGAACCTTCAGTAAAAGACATACCGGATTTAAACATCCCCATGGAGGGAGACATCAGCATGGATGTGTGTGCACACATCGGAGCTCAAAAACTAAAGGGACTTGCCCCCGCAATTGGAAGTAGCGGTGAGTGAATAGAAGAATTAGAAGAATCGCCCTATGAAGAAATAACTATAATTATGTGACCACAGGAGAATATATGAATAGAACAACAGCCAATGTCGATATTTATTTTGCAAAGAAAATTGGCACAATCATCGATCTTGATCCAAAGCCTACATCACTCACTGAATGTAAGAAAAGATCAAATTGACAAGATTAGAAGAAGGTGATAGAAGCATAATTATTATCTTTGAATTCAAAAGAGAGGTGTTTGGGCCTGTAAGCTACACGCCTCCCTATGTGCACCCCGTAGGGTATAAATGGGTATTTGTTCGAAAGAGAAATGAAAATAATGAAGTTGTAAGATATAAAATAAGGCTCGTTGCACAAAGTTTCACTCAACGACCAGGAGTCGATTATGAAGAAATGTATTCCCCGGTCATAGGCAGAACTATCTTTAGATACTTAATCTCAATGGCAGTAAACTTGAATTTAGAAATGAAATTGATGGATGTGGTAACTGCATACCTTTATGAAAATTTAGATTCGGATATTTATATGAAGGTACCTGAAGGTATCCCCGTCCCAAACCAAGACAGAGCAAATAGAAATCTGTACAGTGTGCAACTCAGAAAGTCACTGTATGGACTGAAGCAATCAGACATAATGTGCTATAATCGCTTAAGCGATTTTCTATGCAAGAAAGGCTACACGAACAATGAAGATTATCCCTGTGTATTTATACGATGATCCCAAGATGGATTTTGTATAATCTTAGTGTATGTAGATGATCTGGATATCATCGGGACCCTAGAAGATATTAAGAAAGCAAGCTCTTACCTGGAGTCGGAGTTCGAAATGAAAGATTTGGGTAAAACCAAATATTGCCTAGGCTTGCAGCTTGAGTATGCCCATGAAGGGATTTTAGTACATCAGTCAACATACACTCAGAAAGTGTTAGAAAGGTTCGGTTTTGAAAAGGCATATTTTTCAAAAGTGTCGATGATTGAAAGGTCCTTGCAGCAAGACAAGGACTCGTACAAACCTAGAGAAGAGGGGGAGGAAGTCCTGGGACCAGAATTCCCGTACTTGAGTACAGTAGGAGCACTTATGTATTTAGCAAACTGTACTAGACTGGACATTGCATTTGCCATGAACCTATTAGCAATATATAGTGCAGAACCTACTAAAAGGCATTAGCAGGGAATAAAGGACGTCTTCCGACACCTCCAAGGAAGCAAAGATCTTGGTCTGTTCTACAGAAAGAATCAAGACCTAACTATGACTGGCTATGCAGATGCCGGGTACCTGTCAGACCCGCATACAACTAAGTCGCAAACAGGCTATGTATTCCTATGTGGTGGAACTGCAATTTCATGGAAATCGTCTAAGCATAGTCTTGTATCAACTTCGACGAACCACTTAGAAATCATAGCACTGTACGAGGCCTCACGAGAATGTTCTTGACTTCAACGGATGATTCACCACATCCAATAGTTGTGTGGATTGAATACCGCGTAAACTCCCACTATTATCTATGAAGATAATGCAGCTTGTGTTGCACAAGTGCAGATGGGTTATGTTAAGAGTAAACTCACAAAGCATATCAACCCCAAGTTCTTCTATGCTCATGAATGGCAAAAGATGGACGAATTAAAGTACTGCATACTAAGTCATATGAAAATCTTGCAGATTTATTCACTAAGTCACTTCCACCAACTAGCTTTGAAAGATGCATACATGGAATTGGAATGATGAGACTTAGAGAAGTGCAGAATTCAGGGGGATAATCTTCATGAACTCTTTATTGATGCTTGATCACGAAGATCGAGTACCCAAAGAATAAATCCTGTAGATTAAATGAAATTGGGTGGATTGTACTCTTTTTCCCTTAACGAGTTTTTTCTGAAGTTTCACGGCTAAGGTTTTTAATGAGGCAATTCGTGTAGCACAACAGAACATGTTTCATGTACTCTTTCTCTAAATTTTTCCTACTGAATTTTTATGGAGTTCTGATAAGATATGAACATGGCGGATAAGTGCCTAAGGAGGAGTGTTAAGAAACCAGGCCCAGGCCAGGCAGGCTTGGCCCATGGTGGGCTCCTCATCCATCCAGTAGCCTACATAAAGGGGGACCCCCAACCATTGTAATACAGTTTTACAGTAGAGCAATAAAGAGAAGGTAGAAATCCCCTCATATCTCTGTGTTCAATCTATTATTCTGTTCGTGTGTTCTTGCATTGTTCTAAATAATTCTACGCTTATCTACGAGGTAATCGATTGGACTAGACTCGCCAGCGGTTACTCAACAGCTTCTTCTATCTCCTCGTCCTCCTCATCTCGATCGCTGCTGTATATATCTCAGCTTTGTGCACCCTGTCCATGGCAGCAGCATGGCTTTGGCCATCTGCCATACGATTTTGTCTCTTACTGTTACTGCAACCGGTGCCTCTCTGATGCCTGATCACCTCCTGCTCCATGACTGTAACAGGTAAATGATAAACTTCAGGCAGATAAATCCCATACGTGATGAAGGTGTATGATTCACATGTGTAGCTGCAGTATCATCCTATAGCATGGGTGTAATTTTTTCCCCGTGCGCACGCGGCACGCCCTTGTTTAGCAAGTAAGCCTGGGCATCGACCTGGCCAGCTGCTGGATCCGGTACATCTTAATATGGTTAAGTACATCGCTTGCCATGTGATATCGTTCATGCCGTATCGAGTTAAAACTATTAACGTACCGCGTCGAGGTACCGAGCTAGCTAGCTATCTGCTGCTAATTTACTTGCTTGCATCACATCACATGATATATGTGGTTGATTAGTACGCAGCGAGCACTCCTTGCCGACATGTGATAAAGTCAAAAAAAGAATTTACTGATTGGTCGAAATGAAACATGACAGGACGCACACTGTATACATCACGCGTTTCAAACAAATGCATTAAGTTTCTGATCATGCATCAGCTAGTTAGCAAGGTACATGTGGCTTAGGTTGCAAATTTAATTAGAGTAAAAAATCGATCTCGATTATATGCCTGCATATTACTGAATATATATATAGAGAGAGTATGTGCACGCCTGTAAGATATACGTACATATCTGCAAAAAAAGGCTGGTGATCATATATATAGGAACATGAGCACATAAATTAAAGCTGCGCGCTAGCCTGCGCTTGGACTAGTTGTCTTGAGCATGGACTAGCCGCTAGCTAGTATACATACTGCCTTCTTTTTGCAGTTTTAGTTTCTGGTATCGATCAGCTCATGCATGCCATGAGGAGGTTTGGAGGACAGTGGCAGCTCTTTTTTGTGCGTTTTTTTGGAGCATGTGGCCACAAAAGGCTGGGGCAGTTGTCGCAGTAGTGATGCTTGTTGCTAGCTAGCGCAACTGCTCATTTCGGACATCTCGGAGTACGGAGTACGACGGATTTATGCTGTAGTCTTGTAGATGGTAGCAGTACTGTAGTAAATATCCAAAAGTTCATATCTCAATGCATGCTCTTGTGTCCTGTCAAATTTATCTTTTTAAAAGATCTTGCCAAATTTAATGGATTAATGGATTAAATCGAAGGAACACAGTACGTAGTTACGTACACAGAAAGGGACATATGGTTGAGATTGGACAACCTCAAAACAAATGAAAAAAAAGGTTGGGTAGAATACTTATGCACGGATTGTATGGAAGATGACTTCAGAAGTTGTATCAAAATATGCCTAATTATGGTGATTTTAGTCGAATATTTAATCACGAGATGTGCTATAAGATTCGTGCTTTCTTTTCCATATATAAAGAGTGCAGCCATATTTGACAGATAAAGTTTTCTATTGTCTCAGGGATAGAGGTGATGATCATCTCTATCCCAGAGGATGGAGGCAGGAGGCATGGTGGAGATGCACAACACAGAAGGAATGTAGGAGGACGTGCTGGAATGGGAGCAGGCACAGGAGGAGACGGTGAGTGGCTGACAGCCTCACTTGCGCCGTTGAGGCGCCATAAAGGAGGAGGCACGCGGGTGATGGCGCGTGGGAAGAAGCTGCTACGACATTAGGGTTCGGAGGGAGAGGATAGCGTTGGAGTGGGCGGGATGGATATAGAGCATTGAATCTTCATCCAATGGTTGAAAATTTTGACCAATAATTTTAGGAAATATGTCGAATACATACCCTTTTAAAGAAATTTTGTAAAGGTAATAATATTTAAAGTGGGCCAACATCGAGTCAATTCAAGGCATGCCTTGCGGTTAGTTTGTTAGGGAAAGATATAGCCAGTTCCAAATTGAATAAGTATACGGTGCCCCTATAGGCCCCGGTACCCATATCAGTGCATTGCTTTGCAAATTTAATACCAGGATTTCATAGAAACTTCACAGGACGGTAATAATATAATCCAACCTCGTAGAAATTGATCTCTCTGTCTCTCTCAGCAAATAGTGCTCGATCGGCAGTAATCTCGATGCACAGCACGGCCGATGGTGGATGTTTCCAAGCGCCTACATCCCCGTTAGGGTTTCACTAGGTAAGTTCAATTCCCTCCCGATTACCCTCTGCATTTTCTTCTTATATTTGTTCTACCAGCTTTGTGACGTGATTTGTTAATTAATTGGACTGTGTATTTGTCTCGATGATTTCATCACTAGTTGGGGTCATGTGTCAACTTAATTAGTTGTGACACTATATAAGGACATATATTCCTTCAAAAAGCCATAGTAGGAACATGAACATAACTGCGAGGGTCGTTACGAACAAAATCAACTGTGACGGCACAAGAGACTTTCACTAAGCCAATCATGCAGGACCTAGCAGGCATAGTTAAAAGGGATCAGAAAGACCAATCAGAGATATAACACACACACACACATATCTAGTGCTAATGGGTAATTGAATGCTAATACCAATCTTGACCGTTGAATCATGCAGGGCATTGGAGGTGGGAGCATGCAGGGTGTTTAATGCAGACAAATTAATGAAGGTGCATTGGTGGTGGGAGCATGCAGGGTGATTAAATGGTTTGGAGGTAGGAGCCGCATTAATCTTGGTTGTTCAATCCAGATCTAACAGTCAAGATTAGCATATTAGCACGTTAGCACTCAATTAATATATATATATATATATATATATATATATATATATATATATATATATATATATATATATATATATATATATATATATATATTAAAAGCTGCGTAGCATTAGTATAGTATACTAAGTTTAGTTTTTTTACCAATTTATTGTCATCCTGTGAATCTCTCTCTCTCACCCACAAATGCAATGAAAGGTCAATCTAGACTTGTGATGAGATCTCATTTCACATGCGTCGTAACAGATTGAAATGCCAAAATAATACAGCATTACAATGTATGTGTGGGTTCTCTAGTTGTGTATGATTGCACCATCATGGTTTTCTCCCTTAAATCACAACAAAATGATAAAGGAGACATCGTTTCAAAAAAAAAAAAGGCAAAGGAGACTTAACTATAGAACTTTCTAGCGAGGGACTCGTTCTTAAAAAGAAGATGCATCGACCCATCACAGAGGGCACATCACCAAGCAATCAAGCATACGCGCACCCACTCACACCCGTGCATGCATATACATACGTGCAATTTTTGAAAATGAACATGCATCACATCAACTACGCTGCACATTGTTTCGCGTGCACCCCCTGCGTATTGCATCCTAGTTGACATCCTATTCCATCGTAGTGTACGTCCATGCTCCTCGATGTCTACTCGAGGAACCTCCTTAATTTGCACATATCCTTCAAAATGATATTATGGACAAACATTAATATGCATGGTTGTCACTTAGGACAGCCAATTCGGTACTTTTTTTTGAAGTAAATACCGAATCCTCATGTCTAAACTGCTCCATTTCTCTAAAGGAAGAATATAGACATACATAAAAAAGAAACTTCATGACCAAAATATCCTATTAATTCACACATATAAATTAACCACATTTACCACATCAATATTCTATCTCAAAAGGATGAAACCATAAATATGATCTTATGTTCCTCTCATAGTCTCAAACTTGTGTTAATTAATTTGTTCTAATTAATTAGAAGCAACACAATCTAAGGACCCATCATTTAGCTTTATTTTGTGCTGATTATAATTAGTTCGAACATATGCTATGTGTGTTGCATACTTGTATATATTATATTAAATTAATAAAGCTTTATGGAACCACACCAATTGTCAAACAACCATGCAGTATATGTTGAGTCATATGGGCATATATTATATGTTGAGATAGGTAAACCATCATTTGTATGCAAGAATATATATCCAGAAGGAAGAAATATAGAATATACAATGCTACATACTTGTGAATTAATTAGAAAGAAAGAGCAAAATATAACCAAATATGATGAACTTTACCTGACTTAAGGTGCAATCCACTGGTTCTTTAATCAAATTAAGTTTGAAGATTACGGTTAGTACTAGAGCTTTCCTTTGTGTGAAGTTTGGAGATTACGATTGTAGTACGAGAAATTTCATTTGTGTGTCGAAATCGATGCAGATCAAAATCAATACTGTTTATATGTGAGCATTACACAACAGTTAAACAACTCGACATATAGATCGAAATCATTGGCTAGGCCACATACTATTGCAGTGCATACATCTTTTCTTTTTGAAAAATCAATGCCTACTTCTTTAATTTCACACTAAAGCTTTTGTGAGATTTACTAAAACAGTCTCCGAGATAGTTTGCTAAAAAAATAGAAGCTAATATAGCTTAAAGATAGAGCACATTCACAATATATGGTTGAGTGTTTTCCTTAATTATATGTCCAAATGCATCAGCCATACACGAAGATACATCTTATTATTTGACACTAATGAAGGATCACACAATTTTATCATCTTTTTTTATTTAAGATTACACAATTTTGTCATCTAATACTACTAAAATACCGCTCCAAACATAACATTGTCCTACTTCAGAAGATTTTCACTTACATATATTGTTAGTGGTGTAAATTGAAACTTAAGCACTATAATATGGTCTAAAACCACATGCCCACGTGTGTTTCTACCCACAACCTCTAGAAGTATTATATTAATTCTCAAAAAACCTATATGTAGCTAGTTTATCTAATACGCACATTTCAGATTGAAATAAACAGCATATTTTGCATTGTGCTAGGACAACTTGATGAACTAATCACTTGCCTTCTGCGTAGTGCATGCCAAATTGTAGCTCTATAAAGCTCTATAGTTTTCCTCCTTAATGGGTTGAAGTGGTCTAAGATTAATTATACTCATGCATATAACACTCCATCGTGGATTTTTTTTTTATTTTACAAATGGGATGTGTTGACAGTGTTGAGCTGTAAGGTTAGATACGTCAAGTGTCAACTAAGTACTGTAAAGTTGTTATCTGAACAGTGTTCAGATATGCTGTCCTAAAATATGCTATATATGCAGATTGTAAAATAGCTGCAATTTCTAATTAATAGTTATTTAGTAGAAAATTATCCCTTTGTTACCTCAATCTATTTAGATATATCCAATTTCATTAGAAATGTATAGAATGATTTGCACAATGGTGAAAATGTTTGAATTATTTCTTAAGCAGAAGAAATAAAAGATTCTTGAGTTTCCTTCATGCTTTAGCTAGATTATCCATGCTCATGCAAAATATGTATACATCATGTGCTGCATGACTATCAAAAGATGTCAGTGCTATACTTATCCAGATTAAGACGAGTGTAAACTTCCTGATCATTACTAATAAGAAGGAACCGCAACACAACAATGGATATAAAATTCAAGCACAAAGGAACTATGATGGATTAAATAGATATAAATTAGAGTATTCAATTACGCGTAAACATATATATTTAGAAGCCAGGTTGAGGTACTATAAGACATCGGTAACGGTTAACGACAAGTGTCGTATGTGAGACAAACTGTTTGCTTTGTAGTTAATGATGATAAACTGTTATATATCATCAGGTACTGAAAATGACAGAGAGGTGCAACTTATCGTTGCTACAGAAAACTAAATGTGATTTCTTAATATTCTATTATTTTATCTCGAATTTCTTTCTGAAACGCATGTTTGACATGTTTCTGCTGTTTCATTTGTTACAGAACTCAAGAGGCATTTCCACTTTCTATTTGATAAATAGTCTGGAAAGTCTATACTTCTATATTCTTTGTGAGAGGAAGGCCAGAAGACATGCATTATTCTTCGAAGACAACCCCCCGGTACGTCAGAACAAAGAACTATCTAGTTGCAGCAATAATCTTAGAGGTTCAGCATGGACTGAGTGCAGTAAGTTCAGAAAAGAAACTGAAGTGAACAACCATGCAAAGAAAAGAAAGAACAAGCAGACACATGCATATAGACACTCTCTCCTCTTTTTTACTTCCCCATAACTCTCCATTCCCTTTTCCAGCTTACAATGGACCAAAAGTACTTTTGTTAGCAGGCACAGCATCTATATATCCATTCTGGCCTTACCAGTGCAAAAGGACCACCTTGCTAGTTATGGATACCTATTGCCGAGTCAGTACGTGGCCTTGCCCCATTGCTCCCAGCAAACATACACGACGTACCTACTCACCGCAGTGAAAAGGAGAAGGGAAAAAAATATATATACGCATTACACACACTTTCTCGCGGTCTCACACACAAAGGACAAGAACAGAATAGCAACCATGACTACTCCAAGAGATGAACATCTACGCACATCTCGCTGTTCCTACTACAGCAACAGTAGAGTTAGTACTGAGGTCCTCCCCCCCCAATTAATTCTTAACAGACGGGCAAAGAAATTAAGGCCTGTGGCAAGTGCCCGGTGACCCCCCCCCCCCCCCCCTATACAGATTGCCAAGGCCAAGGCCATAAAGAACTCTTGGAGTGTATACCACTCAAGGCCCAGACAATCGAAAATTGGCCCACTGTGGGGTTTAATTTTCAGTTCCCCTTGGGTAAAACCACAACAAGAATACTTTCTTTTCTGGTAGGTATGATCTATGCCATGACAGAGAGCGAGCAGTATAGAAAGTGGCGGCAAAAGCACGAAAATAAAAACAAGAATGCCAGCACCCAACAAATAAATATAGGCGATGACGAGCAGTACCAATGAAAGGAGGAAAATAGTAGGAATTTAAGGATCTGACCTGCAATGCTCGTAGCTTGCTCCGTGGCTGGTCTGCTGTTCTCGGCGGCTAATCCGCCGTCATTGCCTTCGTCTCGCCATGTTTTTTTGAGTGTGTTGCAGCTTCAATCTAAGAGGAGAGATCACACATATGATGCAAGAACGGGATTATGTATATTGCACTGCACTTGTGCTGATATGATTCAGATCTTGGCACTAATGCTGTGGGGGTGTACAAATTTGGAGGTGTGTTATCATATGTAGGGGCAAATTGGACTGGCCTGCTACCAAACTATGGGGGAAGCACTTAGTAACGGAATAGAATAACACGACGAAATCAAGAACAATAGTGGTGAGGAAGAATCAGATTTGAAATCAAACAAAAGCATTAATAATTAATTGATTCGCCAAATTTCTCTCTATATATTCTCAAACCAACACAAGAATGGCCAAAACAAAAGCGAAAACAAAATGTTAAATGCTAGCTCCTATCATCAATGTTATAATGGAATCGCAAAAGGCGGAGAAGAAGAAGAAGAAGGTAACAAACGGAAGAAAGAATTGTTGAACTTTCCTTTGGTACGCTCCCGATCGAGGTCGCACGATGTCGTTCACATATCGAGATCCAATGAGGAATGCACTTCTCTCTTGGAGGACGATGATGACGACGGTGACGAGGCGGCAGAGGACTCCGCTCCAGCTGCACCGGCGGCGCCGTGTTGAGGCAATTCCAGCGACCTTAATGGTGTAGGCCTTTGCCATCCGGGCATCCGTAGCGACAATGCGTTGGCTTCATGGCTTGACTCGCCGCCGTGCGGATGAGGGTTGTCGAGGTTGACTCCGAACAGCCGCACGCGCTTCGCGACCGCCGACGGGCTTTTGACGAGTGGCACCGAGTCGAGGACCATGGGCAGGCTGGCCGTGACCACTGGGCTCGGTTGCACCGTAATGTGCAGTGGAGGCGGAGGCGGCAGCGGCGGCATGGGCGCGTGCGGAGGCATCCCCGCGGAGCCGAAAAAGAAAAGCTGCCTCGCCGGCACGGCGGCGTTGGTGTTGCGGAAGTCGAGGCCCTGGCGGAGACGGTGGTGCTCGTAGAGCGTGGCGGGCGGCGCGGGCGGCATGAAGAACCCGGCCGCGCCGGCTCCCCACGGGCCGTAGGGCGAGACGGCGGGCATGGGCAGCGGCAGGCGCGGGAGGCGGTGCGGGTCCCGGACGTCGGCGCGGCGCTTCCAGTCGATGAAGAGGCGGTCGCGCGTGGCCTCGGCGGCGCCGCGGCAGAAGGAGACGGTGTCCCCGGCGTCGAGGTGCTTCTCCTTGACGAAGCGGCTCCAGCCCTTGGTCACGACGTAGCTCTGGCTGCTGTTCCAGTAGGAGTAGCGGAAGCGCCAGAGCTTGCCCGTGCGGTCCTCGAAGCTGAGCAGGAGTCCCTTCTCGTTCGCCGCCGCGTCCAGCGGGAAGTACTTCTCCGCGTGCTGCTTCGGGATCACCAGCCGGTTCAGCTTCCCCACGTCGCTCGGCGTCACCACCTTGTCGAACATGTGTTCCTTCTCGATCACCTCCACGTCGCCCCCGTCCCCGCCTCCTCCCCCGCTCCCCGACGCCCCCGCGCCGTCGCTCGAGCGGAAGGGAGAGCCCGAGGCCGACGCGGACGCGGACGCAGAAGCTGCCGCGGAAGGCGAGAAGGGTGTCGGGGAGGAGGACGAGGCGGCTGCCGTCGTCGCCGCCGCGGCCGTCATGAAAGGGATCTCACGCGGGGAGGCCGCCTCCTCCCCCTCCTCCTCTTTGGAAAACCTACTACTTGTCGTAGCAGCAAACTCCATATCCCCTCACAGCGCTGCCCTCCGCTTGGATCCCTTTTTCCTTTCCAGCGTGCGCCGCTAGTGTTTTCTGTTGCGCGCGGCGTAGATGTGGTGGTGATGCGACGCGGTCGAGGCGGCGCGGTGGAGTGGAGGCGAGAGCGAGCGAGCGGGCTGGGTGGGAGAGCAACAGGAGGAGGGGGATCTATCCAGCCAGCCGTGTATCGGTGTACGAGTACGAGTACGAACCTATCTATCTTCCTGTGCCGCTGTGCTTGACCGGCTAGGACGACACGGAGAGGAGGCGATGGGAGGGGAAGGGATTCATTTAGCCAGGCTGCGTTTGCATTGACCGCGCGCGTTTTGGATCTTCTGCTGGGCGATGGGGTTTTCGGCGTGGTGGGAAGAAGAGGGAGCAGGGAGAGGGGTGGGTGCGTGAAGGCCGGGAGATCGAGCGCTCTGGTAATTAAAGCAAGAGCAGCTGTTTTTAGCTTTTCTGTTTGTTTGGGTAAGCTGGCTATGTTTAAGCTGCTCCTGCGTTCGCGTTCGCACAAGGGGAGGGGAAGAGAGGGACTGCCCTAGAAGATTCGTGGAAGGTGACCACGGAGTGGATTAGATCGATCTAGGAGCAGTGTATATATTGCATTCTAATGTAGGAGTATTATTGTAATGGTTGGTACAGGAGGGTACTAGCGCGCTGTGACGAAGATGGTGGTAGTAATAGGTTTGTGAGGCGCTGAACCAGGGTTCAAAGAACCGGTTTGGGATTTTAAAAGGGGGCAGGTCCGGTTTAGCCGAAAATTGAAAAACTTCGTTGAATATTAGCCGACATTTTCAAATCAAAATTTAAGTTTTTCGAAGTTAAAACAGCAAAAACTAAAATATAATGCGGTTTTGAACTAAGACCTCCTTCTAGGCTAATAACGGTACCACCAGGTTGCATGCACACATGTGCTTAGACATGGTTACAAATATCTTTTATATTGGGCAAAATTCATCAAAAACCCATTTTTTTTTTGCTGGTTTGGATTTCTAGCGGAGGGGGAGACAATAAAACCGTTTTTGGCCGGTTTTTTGAACCCTGCGCTGGATGCTCTAGCTGGTGGTTGCTAGTGGTGGAATGATGAGAACGTTGTGTCCTGATCTTCCGATAGGATGATAACTTCGATTAGGAGGAGAACGACTTTAACGATGCATGCTTCTAACCGGTCACGACCAGAACACCAAGCAATCGCTAAACCACACTCCGGAGTCGTTATCAACCGTGCCAAGGCGTGGTTGACCTGAACACGAGGTTCAATTCTTGCGAGCAATCGAAGAACAAGCAAGAACAAGATACACAAGCAATCTAAAATTGCAAATATGAATATGAATTGTATTGATAAGTGGGGTTCCGAAGAACAATGTCGCTGTTGAAATCGTCGAATAAGAGGACAAAGTATAAAGTAGCAAAGCTAAACTTCAATCTAACAAAACCCACCAAACTTGAAGGGTGGCGGCCACTATGTAAAGGAGGAAGAGGAGAAGGGAGGGGCGGAAGCATTGTTCATGCGTGAACAGTACCCGTATGAACAGTACCAAACCACTAGGGTTACAAGGCCCATGGGCTCAAGTAGAGGTGGCACAGGACCGTTTTGTCTCGGGCTTAGAAACAACACTGAATTGTTTTGGTGATTGCGGCACGCTCAGAAGGAAATTGGAGGTAGAGCTAGATCCGTTGGAAAGAGGATGAGATAACCTTTCCATCAATTACTCGTGGCCCTCCAACAGACTCCGTATGTGAAAGTTATACACGTTTGAAGTCAGTGCTGTCTTCGGAGGCCGAATTGGATTCCAGAACGTATCCAACTTGACCCCTTTAGGTGTTGATGCATTCCTCCTTGTATAGTCGCACAAATATATTTTTTCATTATTACGTAGCTTCATACTCTCATTAAAAACAAATTGAAGCTGAAGGAACGAATTCACCTTTATGGTTGTATGCATTTGTGGTATGGTCACATCATCCTCGCTTTCTTGAAAACAAAGCCATCCTCGACTTTTGATAAACTGAAAATAGTGTAACAAAGAAGCCAAGGTGTATGCATGGTATATGTATATGTCATCCGTTTTAACGATTCTTCATTATTGCACAATTAATGTTATAAAAACAACAGCGATTATAAAAGCTCATTATATTATCACCCCAAGAATAATCATATATGTTAATGAGCAAAACAAAATTTCTCACACAACAATTATTGCAACTAGTTTTGCAAATGTAAGTGAATCATTTATGCAATTCCAATATCTGAAATTGTAGGTACCTCAAACTTCTCCTCTAATGACATAAGATGTGCCAGATCATCCTTCATATCTTCAAGCGTCTCGGCGGTATCTGTAGATGGAATAGGAGCCAAAATAATGTCAGCATTTTCGGTTACCTTAGGTTGCACCTCACTTGCGGCCGTGGGTGGTGGAGGTACAAAACGATATCATAATTTCTTCTTCATCTCCTCTCATGTCTACATGTAGTGGTACTTGAGATTCGACCACCAATGTTGAACATCACTGATCAGCACCGTTCTTGCCATGTCCATCTTCTCATGAGGATCAAGCTCCTGTCTTTCAAAGTAGCTATCCAAAATAGTAACCCATAGTAAGTAGTTCAGCGACGTACTCTCAGCGGTGAATGGCAAAATGTATGCTGATGGTTGTTTCCCTTTGAGTTCAAATCTGCCCGCGATGTCATCGTAATGTACCAACTTTCTCAATCCTGCCATTGTTAGTAGCCAGCCAGAAAATATATACAAGTGTACAAATCCTATCAACTACTAGGTAGTGGAGGTTCAAAAGTCACACACGCTCAACCTCTTACCAAGCTCTTGCAAGTTCTTACTAATGCAAACAGGTGGTGCAACCGGTGGCTGGTTCATGATAACTAGACTCAAGTGATGAGTAAAGTGATTGCAAGGGCCAGTTCGACATGATATACTCGGTTAGTAGAAATGTAGCTTAGAAGGCTAGATATGTAGCAATGGAGAACAATCAGTTAATTTCAGAAATTGCACAGAATTAAATTATAATTCGTATCTAGCTCTTAGCCTATGTTGATGATCAACCAAGGATGGATGAAAGCTAAAATAAGTGTATAATAATGTATATGAGTGATAGATACAAGATAATTAAAAATAATGCAATCTAGAATTGAAAAGCACAAGGATTGACCCAAATATGAAAACTGAAGATTTCTGTCCACTGAATAGTACGTCGGTATTTCGGCTGTAACTTTTTGTCAGATGCATTTTTTACAACGATTCTTTTGTTATTTGTTTCCTGACGGCTTTTTATACAATTTTTCTTTTGGGGCCACTTTCTGAATACTGACTTAAAAATTCACACAAAAATCGCAAGTGTAGACAGTTTCAGATTCAAACAGAAAACTGGGTCAACTTTCACTGCATATAAATTTTTACTTACTTTCTGGATTAAAGCAAAATTTTACAGGAATATGTATAATGAAATTTGTAATCTAATGGCGGTGGTTTCACACAAAACGGATCACAGAATCAAAAGTTATGGCGATTTTCATGGAGACGGCAGAAAAGGGAGTTTTTTGGCCGAAATCGGGAATTAGGGTTTAGAGTGTTCCAGATGGATTTTGACGTGAGAATTTTCTTTTGGAGCTTATTTTTAGGTCTAGGACGTGATGGATGGGCTAGGGTTTTAAGATTTTTTTTTTTGGATTTTTATAGGACCAAAGATATGACCAGTAACTAGACAAAACTAAAACAGACACAAATTCAATTTAGCAAACCAAAACTAACAGATTGAAGGCACAACGGGGTTTGGACAGTGGAGATTAATTCTTTTTGTAGGGCAAATTTTCTGGACTATAGGTATTAAAACTGAAACAAGTAATTAAACTAGGGATACAAGAATTCCTACCGGTCAACTTTACCTCTGATACCACCTGATGAGAACGTTGTGTCCCGATCTTCCGATAGGATGATAACTTCGATTTGGAGGAGAACGACTTTGGCAATGCAGGCTTCTAACCGATCACGACCAGAACACCAAGCAATCACTAAACCACACTCCGAATTCGTTATCAACCGTGCCAAGACGCGGTTGACCTGAACACGAGATTCAATTCCTGCGAGCAATCGAAGAACAAGCAAGAACAAGATACACAAGCAATCTGAAATTGCAAATAGGAATATGCATTGTATTGATAAGTGGGATTCCGAAGAACAATGTCACTGTTGAACTCGTCGAACAAGATGACAAAGTATAAAGTAGCAAAGCTAAACTTCAATCTAACAAAACCCACCAAACTCGAAGGGTGGCGGCCACTATGTAAAGGAGGAGGAGGAGAAGGGAGGGGCGAAGGAACTATTTATGTGTGAACAGTACCAACCCCTAGGATTACAAGACCCATGGGCCCAAGTAGAGGTGGCGCAGCACCGTTTTATCTCAGGCTCAGAAACAACGCCGGATTGTTTTGGCAATTACGGCGTGCTCAGAAGGAATTTGGAGGTGGGGCTGGATCCATTGGAAAGAGGACGAGCTAAGCTTTCCATCAAGTACTCGTGGACCTCCCCAACAGACTCTTTATGTGAAAGTTATGCATGTTTGAAGTCAGTGCTGTTTCCGGAGGCCGAATTGGATTCCAGAACGTATCCAACATGAACCTTTTAGGTGTTGATGCATTCCTCCTTGTATAGTTGCACAAATATACATTTTCATTATTATGTACCTTCATATTATCATTTAAAACAAATTAAAGATGAAGGAACAAATTCACCTTTATGGTCGTATGCGTTTGTGGCATGAACACATCATGGAAACTAAAGGATGAAGTATATGCGAAGGAGGGTGTGTGTGTGTGTGTATAGAGAGAGAGAGAGAGAGACGGTGGTACGTAGAAGAGAACATTTGGTGATCAATGGCGGAAACCAGTTCATGGCGGGTAGGAAACCCTATTTTAACATGGAACTGGAGTGGATTATAGGCCGTTGGATCAACTCCAATGGTTTCCATATATTCCATTGAGATGAAGTGAGAACATTCATTCTAGAGTTGTTCATTTCATAAATATTATTCTTTTTTGCACATTAAGGTTGTTTATGAGCCGGATTTAGAAGTGTAAGACAACATGTCATAGTCGACCTGCACCACAGGCAGGTCCAGGCCTCGAGCTGGATGGGTTATAGTCCGAGGTCTGAAAAATTTACCAGTGTTAAAGTCTATAAAAATCTTTTGAAAAATCATCAAACATTCTAGTTCGACTCAAGAACAGCTGGTCCAGTCCGAGACTTAGATCGTGGCTAGCTTCACCCCTCACGTGCAGACATGGAACATCGTATTTTGCAAACATAGCACAAGAGAGCAAAAGGCTCATTAAGTAAGTGTTCTTTATAACTGTGGATCCATCGAAAAAAAATTACACATGAATACGGGCTTTGTGAAACTTGGGCAAAATACCTATAGTAAAATATGATTTACTCTGTTTCTTAAAAAAAATGATTTACTCTAAGTTCAGGAAGTAATCAGGGAGAGGAAAGTAGGTTGTACAGTGTAGTGTAGCTTTGCAAAGGGTGGTGAGAAAGAGGCGGGAGACGGTGGGCCCATGAATCAACTGGTTGGGCTCATGTGAGCTCGTCCTTGTTATAATATGGGGATCAAATATGACATGCTTGCCCACCATAGAGAGCTTGTGTAGACTCAGTTCGTAGGCTGCAACCAATCAAGACCAACCACACATCCCTCTCACGGATGTGTAGACGATAATCATAGATTCACAGGTGGTGTGTAGAAAATGCTGTGCATCAAATTCTAGCAAACTTCCGCACTCCTTGGTTTTTATCGTGCTAGAAAATGGGAGCAGCTTAAAGAGGACTGTTTTTTCTTAACTAATAAAAGAAGATGTTTACTCTGCGCAGTAGGACGATTGTCTCACCTCTCATACGAAAAAAATCTAACGAACCAGATCTGCTCGTGAGTCCGTCGCCCACCCCCAACAGCTCCTCTCCCCTTCTAACCGCCCACCACTTCCCCTCCCCATCACCTCCTTCCCCTACCAACCTTGCTTTCGCTCCACATCTCCGATCGACCACCATCGTTACCATTGACGCCCGGAGGCGCCAGCGGGGAAGGGATATGGAGGCCGCGGCGGGTCCGGTGGAAAGGGGGGAGGCGAGGGTGACGAGAGTGGAGAGGGCGGCGACAGAGGGAGGGGGAGGGGAGGCGGAGGCTCGTCACGCCGGCCAGCATCGGCACTCGGCAGTGGCTCAAGCCCTGACCTATAGCGTTCGCTCCACATCTCCGGTAGGCCACTATCGTCACCATCAACGCACTCGCCAGAAATTGATATTTACTGCATGGTTTAGTATCATGTCTGCTAGTACATCTCATTCTTTTTTAGGACTATGTTGTAACGCATAGACACCCTACTAGTAGTCATAGAAAGTCTATATCAATGCACAAATAATTGCCCGGTGAATGCATGGTATTTTTTTTTAAAAAAAAATCCCAAAATACCACATGGAAGAAAAGTGCCATCAGCATATGTGGTAACCAAAATTCAGTGATATGCTGATTTTATCGTCAAAATTTACAAGGATATCTGCCAAAATGTAATAATTTAGACGTCCAAATCACCAAGTGTTCCTAAAAAACAACCATCTCAAGCTCACGGATTATTCTCAAAAGGGAAAGAAATTAAATCTTTCTGCTCCATTGCAACTAGTTAGCTAGCTAGCCACATATAAGTTTCAAAAGATTCCTAGAAAAATGCCCTAGCTTTCCTATTCGTTCGCTCTCAAGTCTCAACACAGATTTAGTGGCCTAACATGACACATGTCATAGATGTCTACTGCCAAGGAGTAGCATTCGCGAGTGGCGGGTTGCAGGCGAGGATGTGGCATGCACTATACCACCAACGGCGACACATAGTTAAGGATAGCGTGACGGGACAGGTAGTGCCCAATGATACCCTGTACTTATATGTATCTATGTTAGGCCATCACAATGGGCAACGAGAGAGAGGGTCCTAGGGCTGATGTGGCATCTTTGAGGCCAACTTCATACACCGTGGATGAAGACACTAAGAAAAAGTTTGAAGGACCTGCTCCCAAGCTTGAGGCCTTGTCCTAAACAATAAATTACTACAAAAAAAGGAGAGAGAGGGGAGGCGTGGGGAGGGAAAGTGTGATACGATTATATTTTGTTAAGTTGTGGGCTCCACCTTGGTACCCGGGGTAATCGTGAGGAGAGAAAGTGTGATAAGATTATATTTTATTAAGTTGTGGGCTCCATCTTGGTGCCCGGGTAATCGTGGGGAGAGAAAGTGTGATAAGATTATATTTTATTAAGTTGTGGGCTCCACCTTGGTACCTGGGTAATCGTGGGGAGAGAAAGTGTGATAAGATTATATTTTATTAAGTTGTGGGCACCACCTTGGTACCCGGGTTCTATACATTACGGAAAATAATAATAAGCCATGTCACTTCAGCTTAGGACCGAGATGAGTCCTGTACACTAAGGGTGTATTTGGTTCCCTGCATACCTTTAGACTAGCCCATACGGGTCATCCAGGCTGAAATGAGCCAGGTTGTGTGGATGCAATATGGGTTGTTTGGTTACTATTTCTGTTGGGCCAGACCGTGCTGAGATATTGTTTGGTTGAGTGTATAAGGACGTTGATCGCAAGCGTAGATGCAAGACATGGTGGAAAGAAAATGTTAGCATTGCTTTAATTTTGTCTTGATATATTCTGATAGCCCTCATTTTACCTTAACCCACTTTAATCCACTCTAATACTACCGAATATGCACTGATCACCTCTTAATAATATCATTAGCAGAGCCTGCATGTGGAGAAACAAAGAAATTGGGCGTTTTTGCCCCGCCTGGTCCAAAGACACCTTTTACATCTACTCAGCCAGGTTGCTTTACATACGCAGCCATCCAAATAAGCAAAACAAAAAAAATTTTGTACCTAAGGAACCTGGCCTAAGCTTATACATCCTACCAAAAACACCATAACTAAGCCCTTAGAAATATCAAGCTTGAGAGGTACAAAAACGCAAGTGCCTCTTCCAAATAAAATATGGTTTATTGAGTGGAGGTAATGATTGATACGTGTATGGTGCATGGACACGGTTCACGGTGTCTGGTGAGACTTCCCCGAGACAAAAAGGCCAGTAGGGTTCTAGAGACTTCAACCAAGTATACATCCCCTCTGAGATGCCCACTGTGACAGGAGTGAAGTAGTAAAAGTTTATATATATATATATATAGAGAGAGAGAGCACACTGAAAACTCTTTGAAAAATGTTCGACGCACACATGCTATATGTCAAGTGTCTTCTCACCTCGCTCCATGATGCGCTTTATTTTTCTCTGTTGTACTGGTTGTTGTTGGTGCAGTGCAGGGGAAGCTGGTTCCGTATTAGCTTGCGTCAATTGGCTGGACAGTGCCGGCCTGCCTGCACGTCGATCGGATTAGCTGCACAGCTCCCTCTCATTGGTGGATCCGCCTCTCAAGTCTCGACACAAAACTTCAGGTTATTTACCCTTCATCCTTAATCAACTGCAAGTTGATCGATTTTTATAGTCCAAGAAGAAAAAGGTGGCACTCTCCGTAAGCGTCATTTTATATTATTGTGATAAGTATAAGAATTGAAATTACGTTATGTTGGTATCTTTTTTTTTTGGGCGAAGACAATCTGATGGCAAAGAGAAGATCGAGTTTCTTATATTAAGTGGGATTTTAATTGCATGTATGAATGTTGTGAGATATTTTTAAATCAGAAGGGATAGTAAACACGACGGCGATTTGAGATGCGCTATGCACATTGGTGCATAAGTGAGACTTTTTGGTTCGGGCGGCTCCACTGCAAAGACAAGTCGAACTTACTCCGGCCGGAGAACCGAATAATGCACAAGAAAAGGGTGGCCTTTATTTGACTTTTTTTGGAGAACAATGGACAGTGTAGTGCTGCGCGTGCCTCGGCTTGAATGGAGAGAGAAAGGTGAAGAGAACAGGAGCGAGAAAGAGAAGGATAAGACAGTGTACGTTCGCCTAAGCACAGAGCTTGTGGATGGCAATTACTATAGTAGTAGCGAAAGATACCTGCCTCTGTAGACAGAGGGGAAATGAACAGGGAAGGGAGTTTTTCATTCAAAAAGAGAGAGAGAGAGAGAGAGAGAGAAGGGAGTTGATTCAATAATTAACCATGCACATGTGGTGAACCGGTTATGGAGCATGTGACTTGGAGATGCCCACAACTGCAAACATATAGTTTTTTTTATACTTTGGAGCTTTGTCATAATTAAGTTGTAAAGGAAAAAAAAAACAAGTCCTAAAGTAAGGATCGAACACAGGAGTCTGAATTTCCTTTCTGAAAAGAAGCCCGATCTATCAGTGATGAAACTAGTCAGAATCAGTGCTCAAAGCTGCTAGTAGTTAATTATGAGGGTTTCGCAAGTTCATTTCTAGTAATTAAGATGAACTATAAATGAGTTGGGGGCGAGTTTGGAACACGGGAATTTTTATAAGGGCAAAGGATCATCCGTGCAGGGGCTTCAGGGTTCTTCGGAAGAACCACCAACTCTATACGTTAGCCTCCATGTATTATTTCATAAAAAAAGAAAGAACATATAGCGAGTTGGATCATGCCGGATTCATATAACAGCACGTGTAGCACTCCATTTCCTCTTTGATCTGCCGTGTTCATCACGTAAAGTACTGCTGTTACAGATCACACCAAGGTGAATTTCCTTTTGTGCGTCAAGTTTCTCAAATTAACAAGTGAGAGCTTCTATATATATGGTGAAGCCACCACCGAACCGGCCTCATGGCTTACAAATATAAGCAAACATCCGCCTTGTGGCATCGAGCCTAATTCTATCATATCGGTATCAGATGAACAGTTACAATAATAAAGCTTACTCTGTACAACATCGGGAGCAGCTAGACTATTCAACGAGCTTAGCAACCAACGTTACTGTCTTTGTTCTTAATTATACATTATACTAGTACAGTAGTGATAAGTCTAATTAATCTATTCTGTTTAGTCAGGTCCCAAGTCCCAACTCGCATACATTTCTTTCATACTCCGATGACCAATCGCGAAGCCTGATGTGATAGAAAAGAAAAGGCAGTTCCTCACGCGTGATCCATTTAGTATAAGGAAGCAAGGCAGAAAATAAAACCATGCTGCCTTTAAATTGTTGGTATTATCCCAACAGCTTGGGAGCCAGGCAACTAAAACTAGTATAAATAGGAGTATCTGGTTACTCTCACCAAACCAATCATGCATGTATACAAATAGATAATGTCTTTTTTCTTTTTTGAGAGTAATAGATAATGTCCTTTAATTTGTTTGTTTGTCAAAGACAAATGAGAGGGACTTACAGGAAATCCTCAATATGTCCTTATTAGTGCCCTGTTGTACAAGCAAGCCTCCTTATATGAACATGACACATGGAAACTCTTTATCTTTTGGTGTCTGTGGTTAGGTCACGCAACTACCATTTAAAGCAAGGTGTTATTTCCCTATCAACGTTCTAGTGTCCTCTTTGGTTACTTGATGGACATATTGAAATATTTTATATATGCAGCAATTTCATACGATTTATGAGTGGTCAATTCCTACCAAGTCTGCA
Source organism: Phyllostachys edulis (assembly GCA_036346405.1). Classification (NCBI taxonomy): domain Eukaryota; kingdom Viridiplantae; phylum Streptophyta; class Magnoliopsida; order Poales; family Poaceae; genus Phyllostachys; species Phyllostachys edulis. The sequence goes on along the minus strand of CM070551.1, from coordinate 16,218,754 downwards.
CTCTATGCATCTGATGATGGATTTATAACTAAATATCCTTGCTTTCGCAAATTTGTTGGAGTTGGTCTTACTCAGGTAGCTTACTCGTTGTTTTCAGCCTTACCAGCAACAGTATGTGATAATATAATCACATTGATTCCTTCAACCCTTTTTCTTCACATGATCGACCACTGCCTTTCAAGTACAAAGCCTGTACTTGGAGCTATAGCTGCATGAAAAAAATAAGCTTTTTTTTTAAATTACTCCCTCTATGACTTTTTAGAAAACGTGCAGTCAAATTTATCCTACTTTGACTAATAATTTATGAAAAACTATTTAGATTGTTCATGAGAGAATAGTATCATTAGATTTGTCACTGTAACATCCCCAAAAATTTCATTTTTGGGAAGACATAGTAAAAATAATTGGGAAAGTAATTTTGAGCTTATTCTATATGAAAAATTATTTGTGCATGATTTTGAACTTTTTGTATAAAACAAATAATGAAATTCCATATAAGTAGCAACATGTAAGAATTTTTGGGAAAATCACAGTGCATATAAAATCCTGGAAAATTTACATATGAAACTATACATTGTCATAAACTCTCACAAAAATTTTCATAAAGTTTAGAACATATTTGACAGGTTTACAAATTCACCAAATAATCAGTCAGTTTTGGAAAAAATCTGATAAACGAATTCAAATTTCCCTCTCATCCTTGGGCCGAAACTGAGCCGGCCCAAAACTCCCTCGTTGATGTGTGGACCCCACCTATCAGCACCCTTCGTCCACCTCGCCTTCGCCCTCGCTCGCCAACACTTCCTCCGCCTGCTCGCTCGCGGTTTCGCCTCACCGCCCATCGTTTTGTGCCTCACCTACCTCCACCACCTCCGCCAACCCTTGCCTATGCCATCTACCCCCTAATGGCGCCTAACGCCTACTCTAGCGGAGACGCCGAAGAGGAGGGCATGAGTTCTCGCCACGGTTGCTTTTTCTCTTGTCGATCATCTCGCGCTCTACTCGCTACTACTTAAGCCCCTGAGCGCGTCACCATCTCTCTAGCTCACCCCTCGTTCCCTCTCGTGCTTTCTCCGAGCTTCTAGCTCTCTGAATCACTGAGAATGAGTGCGTCGTTCCCGACACTGGTGAGCAAGCTCCACAATGACATCTTCTCTAGTGAGCTTCTTTGCCCTCGCCAACCGCGTCATCACATTCCCCTTACCTTGCTGATGCTCATTCCTTGCTTAATGTAGCTCAGGGAACCCCAGCGTGGGCGTACCATCATCTTCTTCACCTCCGGCGCACACTCCACTTCAGACCTTGGCGTTCCCAGCATTCTGGTGAGCTTGAAACTCACCTGACCGCGTCATTTTGTGTCCCATGCTACGCTAACGCTTCTGCCTCGGTTGATGATGATTCAAATATAGGGAATTCCTCGAATCGACTGTCTTCCTCAATTTTGACCACTGCAACTCTTTTCCCATTAGCCACCACTTCAGTGAGTCTCTGGTCGATTCCTTCTATCCCTACCATCCTCAGTGTGCATACAAGATAATACACACCTCCTTGTAGAATCTCCGTCCCCGTAGCACGCCATCACTGGGAACCTCCTTTACGCCGCTGCTGTTCAATGTCGCCAAGCCGCTCCAGTCATCCCCCGACGCCGTCAAGGACCTTGGTGGGCTTCTAGTAGTCCCCTAGAGCTTTTGCATGCATTAGATCGAAGGATTAGCTAGTGAAGCGTACACTTCGTCATAGCCGGTCATGGCGCTACCGTAGGAAGCATTGTCACTGCTTCTCCAGTGACCATTGGTTCGTAAGCCGCTGCATGTAGCATCGTAGTAACCTCTTAAAGCCAATGCACACCTTCTTTTTACCACCAATTTGCCTCAATCGTGAAAACCACTTTGAGCTCGAGGAGCTCCGCCGATCTTCTTCGGTGTAGCATCACCTCCGGTCATCTCTCTGACCTTCACCACCACCTGGTGGCATCATCGTCGAGAGAGGAACCCATTTTGGCCATCCCCGAGCCTTGCCATCGCCCCAATCGCCGGCGACGAGCTAGCCATGGCGCTCGGCCATGAGCGTAGCTCTCTCTCTCTGCTAGTGGGCCTGCGTGATTAAAAGGATGATTAACGCTAAGTAACAGAGGTTAAAGGTAACAAGAGTATGACACGTGGGACTAGCCGAAACTATTAAAGAAAATCTAATTTCAAACGTTATTAGTAAATGTGTCATTGACATGTGGGACCACACACTATTCTTGGTTTTAAAACATGTTTCAAAACCGAGAGAATGACATGTGGGCCCAAGCTGTCAGTTAATTAAAATCGGGAAAATGAGAAAAGCCTCCTTTAGTTCTGAGGAAGATATGCTTCTTCTACTAGAAAGCGTAAACTTCGGGAAATACGCTTTCAAAGTTACCATTTTCTATTTTCTGGAATTTTCAAACTGAAGCAAATTGAAACATTAATAACTTTTGCATACAAACTCCAAATGAGATGAATATTTTTTCTTAATTCATATAAAATCATGATCTACCTGAATGTGCAAAAATATTTGGATTTTGTTGATGTTGTAATTATTTTCTATAATTAATTTGCTTTCGGCTCTTTTTAGACGTCGATTGTTCAAACAATTTTCAAGACGATCCTTCACTCTCATATCCAGAGCAACCAGAGCAAGGCTAAGTTATGTACCCCATTTTGTTCTATTATATGTGTATGAATGCATGGATATGATTATCAATGTTGTGGATGTGTATACTAATAACTAATCATAGGACTACTACGGTACACACACGAGGGTTTCGAGCATTTAAAATCTGGGATTCGACAATCATGATAAATATTTTCATAATATAATAGTTTTGTGATTTTTACTAACATAATCATATGAAAAGTAATGGTCAAAGTTGGATGTTGGAGACTGTGCCGATGTCCAAAACTTTATACATTCTTGAACAGAGGAAGTAGATCGATAGCTGACCTGCACAGTTGCACGGCGTGGTCTAGTATACTACATAGAATTCTGATTAATCTAGGACAGCTTGTAATTAAGTTGAGCCACCATTAGAATCCACCAGTGTCCCTAGGGCCGAAGATGCTAGGGAAAATGTTTCCCTAGTGTAAACCCTAGGGAGAGCCTCCTATGGAGATATTAGTGGGGAAAGAAATAGTGCCCTGGGGTTCCTGGCGTAGGCACTAGGGAAAGACATGTCCCCTTGTGTTTTGTACCATAGGGAACAATGTGCATGTGGCAGTCCTGCTGACATGTAAAGTTTGTTTCCCTTGAGTATCTTTGCTTTCAAACACTAGGGAGCTAAGTAGTACAAAAGATTGGATAAATATTTATTATTCTAGATTCTCATTGTTTTGCTTGTTGTATTTGGAAATTATTTTTAATTACTATTTCAAGATAAAAATTGTCCATTGTACTAAAATGGTTACGATCAACTTGGCACATTTAAAAATAAATACCAACTTGAGAATTTGTAAATATCTTGTTAAATACACATTTAATTATCCAATTACAGAAATAAGAACATAGTTTGCAAAAAATTAACTTAAAAACATAACTAAAGCTTCATCTGTGGATGAAAATGCCTGAAAACTACTCCTTATTCTCCTCATGATGCTTTAATTTCTTCACCAACACCTCCTTGACATTGTATGAACATCTATTCAACAGAAAAACACTAACTTTGAGCAAGTATAAAGCACTTCAATCTACAATTAATTGTAACAGAGTAAATCACTATGAGCCAAAGTATATGATTAGTAGAAGGTAATTGTTCAAGTTTACACACAGAAAAGAAGTAGTAACCTGAATCAATTAATTGCCTCCAACCCAATCGAATTCTGCATCGATCTCAATCTCCTGAACCAAGAGCAAACTTTATAACTCACAAACCAAGCAATAGAGAGGAGGAACAAGCAAGAGAAGAACCTGTGGACCTCGTTGAAATAGTCCGAGGCATGGATTTGTGCCATCCAGGTTCGTGGATCTCCTCCATGGAATAAACTTGTCTGAGCAAGCAACGAAGAAAGCAAGAAGGAAGCAATTGCTGGAGGGGAGCTTTATTCCTTTGGAGCAGAGTCCATGGGGAGGATGTTGTCAGAGTCGAGGGGACGACCAGCGTAGGCTCATCTTCGGGATGGTGGTGGGGGTAGGCAGCGTGCTCAGGTTTGGGACGGCAGGATGGAGATACGTTGAGTTTGAGTATGATACGAATTGAGTTTGAGTGTGATACAAATTTTATTTCCTACTCTAACTCATAGTTCAACTCCTACACAGAGTCTTTCATGTACAACTATAAATATATTCATGTAGTCCATAGGCAAAAACAAGAGCTTCATTGTAAACATATCCTCATATAATGATATTGCCTTCGTGCACTCATGGTTTTTCCCAAAAGGGGTTTTCACGTAAAATTCGTGTCTTTTATTCCTATTTTTCTGTGCATTATTTACAAGATGTGGTATCAGAGCATAGGAGATTCAAGGAAACATTCTTCTCATGTCTCGCAAGTTGCAATCCGCATCGGCATCAAATTCGAGGCCATCTCCTCGTTGAATGTCAGATCCAGGCCGTTGAATACCTGAAACCTTTGTGTGTATACCGTACTAGTCTCATGACCAGTGGCTAGTACAACCATCCACAACATTGGCAAACGTAATTACATACAATATAAAACAAATATGATACATAAACTTAGACGAATACATAATTTACATTACAAAGGCTGACCGACCAAATAAAAGATCAAGTATTAGAAGTAGCAGCAGAAACATAATAATTTAAATGCAAAAGTCCAGCGGTATGCCCATCCAACCCTCAGGCAACCAACAAGGACAAGACCCTAGAAAAACCCGTCCCCGTACCTGTAACATCCCAAAAAATTCCATTTTTGGGAAGAATTAGTCAAAATAAATTGGAAAGTAAATTTTGGGCATATTCTATATGAAGAATTTCTTATGCATGATTTTTGAAATATTTGTATAAACCAGATAATGAAATTCATACAAACAAGAACTTGTAAGAATTTTGGGCAGGCTTACATAAGAAAGAAATTATTTGAGTATATTTTGTGAATTTTCATCAAGGGTAACCAGGTATTTACAGGAAGAACAGAAAATTGTAAGAATTTTTCAGAAAATCACAAACAAGATAAAGCTATGGAAAATTTACATAAACAACTATACTAGGTCAGGAGCCTTCACAAAAAATTTCGTAAGAAATGGACTTGGTTTGCCAGTACAAAAATTTAGCAAAACCCTCAACCTTTTTAATCCCAAAATCCTGATTTAATCTCTCTCTTCTTGCTGACGTGTGGGACCCACACATCAGCAAGCTTCTTCCACCTCGCTCTCTCTCCCTTGCCAGCTCACCGACGAGCGCTCCGCCCGCTTGCCCACTGTTTCGCCCCACCGCCCACTGTTTTTGTCACCCAACCACCCTGTCACCTCCGCCTGGCTCTGGCCATCCTAGCTAGTTCCTTAATGGTGCTCAACGCTCGCTCTGGCGGAGACATCGAAGGATTGAGCGCGAGATACTCGCACTACCGCAAATTCTCGCCGATGATATCACACTCTTCTCACCCATACCTAAACCCCCGACCACGTCACGGTGATCCTAGCTTGCCACTGTATCTCCTCGCACAGAATCAGCGCACCTCGTGCCTTTATTCGTCAGGGGCGAGTGCATCGTTCATGACGCCGATGAGCGGGCTCCGCAATGCCATTTCCTCTGGTTAGCTTCCTTGCCCTTGCCAACCGCGTCATCACGTGCCCCTGACCTCACTGATGCTCCTTCATTTCTCAATGTAGCTCCAGGAACCCCCTAGCTCCGACAAGCCATCGTCTTCTTCAACTTCGGCGCACACCCGTTCTGGAGCATCTTCGTTTCTAGCAATATGGTGAGCTTGAACCTCCCTTTCCTACGTCATATCGTGTCTTACACCTCAATGATGCTTTCCCCTCTGATAATGAAGCTTCAACCGCAGAGAATCCTCTGGATCGATCTTCTTCCTCATTTTCGACCACCGCCACCATTTTCTAGTTAGCCACCTACTCGATGAGTCCCATGTCGATTCCTCCTATCCCTACCATTCTTGGGGTGCATGCAAGCTAATGTGCACCTCCTTGTAGCATCTCCACCCCCTACAACGAGCTGTCGACAGGAGCCTCCTTTGCGCCACCGCTATTCAACGTCGCCCCGCCACTCTAGTCATCCTCCGGCACCTTCAAAGCCTCGGGTGAGCTTCTAGTAGTTCCCTGAAGCTTTTGTGCACGTTAGGTCAGAGGATTAGCTATCGTAGCATAGGATTCGTTATGGCCAATCATGGCGGTACCGCCAGGCATCCTTGTCACCGCCGCTCCAGTGACCTTTGGTCCCCAAGCCGCTGTCGACAGCATCGCAATAACACCCTGAAGCTAATGCGCACACTCATCTATCGCCGATTTGGCTCAACCGCGAAAACCACTTTGAGCCCGAGGAGCTCCGTCGCTCTTCTCCGGCGTAGCACCGCCTCCGACCACCTCTCCGGCCTCCACCACCACCAGGTGGCATTGTCGTCGAGAGATAATCCTATTTTTGGCCTTCCCAAGCCTCGCCATCGCTCTAGTCGCCGGCGACGAGCTCGTCATGGCGCTCGGCCATGAGCGCGTGCCTAGCTCCCTTCCTCTCTCTCTCTCTCTCTCTCTCTCTCTCTGCCAGCCAAACCTACATGTTTAAATGATGGTTAGCATTTAATTACAGTAGTTTAAGTGTACTCAGTCTATGACATGTGGTACTGAGACGAAAAGGTTAAAGAAAATCTAATTTTAAACGTGTTTAGTAAATGAGTCATTGACAGATAGGGCCCATATGTAAAATTAATGAAAATCAGAAGAAAATGGAAAAACCGCTTTTAGTTTTGAGAAAAATGCGTTTTCTTTGTTGGAAAGCTTAAACCTCAATAAAGCTCAGAGGAGGATACACTTTATCTATTGGAAAGCGTAAACCTCGGAAAATACGCTATCAACGTCACCTTTTCTTTTTTTGGAATTTTCAAACCGATGCAAATTAAAACGTTAATAACTTTGGCATACAAACTCTGAATGAGATAATTCTTTTTTTTAAAAATTCATATAAAATCATGCTCTACCTGAATATGCAAAAATATTAGGATTTGGTTACTATTTAAATCATTTTGCCTTATTTGATTTGTTTCTGGTTCTTTTTGAAATAGATGTTGATTGCTCGAATGAATTTTTCAATAATCCTTCTGATGAGGACATGACCCCTAAGGATACAACCATATTTGCTATGCTTACTATTCCAATTACAAGAGCTCGTACACTTCACTTAAATTATCAGGTGAGCTCGTTTTTAGGAGTGCATTTTTATTATATGAACTATATGATGCTACCTAATGATGAAAATGTATATTTGTGCAGCATCATGTCACTTTTTGTACAAGCCAAGCAAGAGATCAAGTTGGACATCTTCTGGAATCCAATTTGGCCTCCGGAGACAAGCTCGACTTCAAACGAACATAACTTTCAATTACGGAGTCTGTTGGAGGTCCACGAGTATTTGATGAAAAGGTTATCTCATCATCTTTCCAATGGATCCAGCCCTACGTCCAAATTCCTTGTGTGCACGTCGGAATCATAAAAACAATCTGGCACTGGGACAGCCCAACATGCCCGTAGTAAAAAGGCCATAACTTTTGCAAACGGAGTCCGATTTGGGTGTTCTTGGTTTTGTTAGAAATCTTATTCTGAGACCTTTCCAATGGATCTAGCCTCACCTTCAAATTCATTAGAACACACCACAATTATCAAAATAAGGTGCTGCATCACCTATTTAGGCCAATCTGGGCCTTGTAATCGTACCAGAATTGGCCCATACGCTGGCTGGCCACCCAAGGGAGCCATACTGTTCACACGAACAGTGCCACCTCCATGAACAGTGCATGAATAGTATCATCCTGTTATCTCTTAGCTATGTGCGGCTCCTCCTCCCCTATTTAAGGAGGCCGCACCCCTCTAGTTTTCCTTGGATTTTGTTTAGATAAAAGTTAGCCTTGTTACAACTTCGTGTATTGGCTTGTGTCGACTAGACCAACCATAATACCACTTCAAAATCCTAACTTTATCAAATATTTCAATCCTATTTGCAATTTCAGATTGGTTATTATCTTGTTCTTGCGCGTTCTTCGATTGCATGCAGGAATAGACCTTCGTGGTCAGGTCAATCGTGTTCTTGGCACGGTTGATAACGACTCGGAGTGTAGTTTAACGATTGCTTGGTGTTCTAGTCATGACCGGTTAGAAGCCTGCATCGTCAAAATTGTTCTCCTCCAAATCGAAATTATCATCCTATCGGAAGATCGGGACAACCATTGTCTCATCAGGAAGATGTCGTATCACCTGTTTGGGCCAATTTGTGCCTTGTAATCTTACTCAACTTGGCTCATATGCCGGCCGGCCACCTAGGGGGTGTGCACTGTTCATGTGAATAGTAGTACCACCCCGCCTATGCTAGTTATGTGCGGCTCCCCTTCCCCCTATTTAAGGAGGCCGCACCCCTCTAGTTTCCATGGATTTTGTTTAATTAAAAAGTTAGCTTCGTTGCAACTTCGTGTATTGGCTTGTGTAGACCAGACCAACCATAATACCGCTTCAAAATCCCAACTTTATCAAATATTTCAATCCTATTTGCAATTTCAGATTGCTTATTATCTTGTTCTTGTGTGTTCTTCGATTGCACGCACGAATAGACCTTCATGGTCCGGTCAACCGCGTTCTTGGCACGGTTGATAACGACTCGGAGTGTGGTTTAGCGATTGCTTGGTGTTCGGGTCGTGACCGGTTAGAAGCCTGCATCGTCAAAGTCATTCTCCTCCAAATCGAAGTAATCATCCTATCGGAAGATTGGGACAACCACTGTCTTATCAGGTGGTGTCAGAGCTAAAGTTGACCGGTAGGAATTCTTGTATCCCTAGTTAGTAGATTGGTTTTTATTTCCCATAGTCCAGAAAAATTGCCCTACAAAAGAGTTAATTATTCGATGTCCAAACCCCGTTGTGCCTTTCAATCTATTAGTTTTGGTTTGCTAAATTGAATTTGTGTCTGTTTTAGTTTTGTCTAGTTGCTGATCATATCTTTGGTCCTATAAAATCCAAAAAAATAAAAATAAAAATCCTAGCCCATCCATCACGTCCTAAACCCAAAAATAAGCTCCAAAAGAAACTCCCCACATCCAAATCCATCTAGAACACCCTAAACCCAAATTTCCAATTTCGGCCAGAAGACCCCCTTTTCTGCCACTGCCACGAAAATTGCCATAACTTTTGATTCCTTCATCCTTTTTGAGTGAAACCACCGCCATTAGATCAATAATTTGATTATCCATTTTCTTGTAAAATTTCACCTCAATCCAGCAAGGCAATCAAATTTTATATGCGGTGAAATTTTACCTAGTTTTCTGTTTGAATCTGAAACTATCTGCACTTGTGATTTTTGTGCAATTGTTTCAGGCGGTATTCAGAAAGTGGCCCCAAAATAAAAATTGTGGAAAAAGACGTCAGGAAACAGAAAAAAAGAATCATTGAAAAATAGGCATCTGACAAAAAGTTACGGGCTAAATATCGATGTACTGTCCAGTGGATAGAAAACCACAATTTTCAGTGTTGGGTCAAGACTTGTGATATTCACTCCAAATTGCATTCTATTGAATTATCCTGTGTCTACGACTCCTATACATTGTTACACACTTGTTTTAGCCTTCATCCATCCTTGGTTGATCAGCAACATAGGCTAAGTGCTAGATACGAACTATAATTCAATTATGTGTAATTTCTGAAATTAGCTGATTGTTCCCTTTGCTACCTAATATTAAGCCTGTCCAAGCTCCACTTTCTACTAACTGAGCAGATCACGTCGAACCGACCCTTGCAATAGCTCTACTCATCACTTGAGTCAAGTTTATCATGAACTAGCCACCGGTTGCACCACCTGTTTGCATTGGTAAGAACTTGCAAGAGCTTGGTAAGAGCTTGAGCGTGTGTGACTTGATAAACTCCACATCCTAGTAGTTGATAGGAACATATACTTGTGATTTGTTTCCTTGTTTTCTACTAACTATAGCAGGTTCACGGGATGATTTCCAGCTAGATCCACGTCTTCTTTGAGCCATTGAACGGAAGCGCAAGAAAGTCCGCGAGGAAAATGCACGCTTGAGACAAGATCGTCCACCACGGGAGGTATATGATCGTGACAGTACTTATGGTAAAACTAAACTCACTGTGCCATCCTTTGCTGGTAAATTTGATCCTGATGCCTATATTGACTGGGAGATAGCTTTAGACAAAGAATTTGAATATTATGAATGGTCTGATAGGCAAAAGATTAGAGCTGCCACTAGTGTTTTTGTTGATGAGGCCATACTTTGGTGGAAGTACTTACGTAGACACAGAAGAGTACCTCAAACGTGGCATGCTTTAAAGAAACTTTTGAGAGATGAATTTGTTCCTAAATATCATGCTGATTATTTGTTAGCTAGATTACAACGTTTCAAATTAGGTCGTAGAACTGTAAGGGAATACTATCTTGAATTGAAAACTTGTTTGTTGCGTTGTGGCTTAGAGGAACATGCTGAAGCTATAAAGATTAGATTCTTAAGTGGGCTTAATCAATCAATTCAGGACCTTCTTGTTCACAAAGAATATGGTTCTTTTTCTCATTTGTTTATACTTGCCTGTAAGGTTGAAAGTCAGATTGGGGAGAAATTGAGAATGCTTGATGATAGGAAACATAGGAACAAACCTATGTTTGTGTCTTTTTCTGTGACTAACAACTTGCAGGAAATTGAGAACCATACCGAAGAGGAGAATGAGCTGATTGAGACACCGACTCCATTGGTTGAGAAGGAAGATGAGGAGATGGATGCACCTACATCATCTGAGGACAGCCAAAAAGGTAAAGATCATGGTGCTATCATCACTCAAGGTGAGTATGTTTGTGACAAACTACAATTGTCCACTGTTCATGCTATTTTAGAGCAAAAATTAGTGGAAAACAATTCTGATATGCACATGTTTCAAGTAGAGAATTCAGACTGCATTGACTTGAGTGCACCATGTGATAAAATAATTGAATTGTCTGCTGTTTTGAGTGTTTCCTATGATGAGTTAATCACATCTAATGATCATGTGGAATTGGTTAGACATAAAGAAGTTTTGACTAGAATTTCTCCTGCTGATTCTTTATGTTACATTATGTTGGATTCACCTATGAAATTGTCACATGCTACGCAGAAAGTTTCTAAAATCGCATGTTCGAAATCCTTGTCTAGTGCCTACGCCCCTAGGTATAAGTTTAATTTGATAAGAGATTATAGTGTAGACAATCAATTTCTTGTTTATCGAATATTCATAACTTGTGATCATATGGAAGAATTGGAGCTTGGTGTTTTGAACAACAATTGTTGTGCGACGAATCTTGTTCATTATGAGAGAAAATTAAATTTAGTGATCATCCAATGCCTATGTGTTCATCTCTTATTGCACCATCTAGTATTGACAATCTGCATGATGATGTTGAAGTATGGAAGAACTTACACATCTTTTCACCCTTGCTAGATGAATTTGCTATTGCTCGATTGAAATCTGATTATATGGATGAACTTTGTTTGATTCCAAAAGTTGTAGATTTGCCCATATGTGCTACCATTGCAAGTTTACAACTTCAGAGATTTGAAATGCACAAATGCTACACTTACATTTGCAAAACTAGTTGTAATAATTGCTGTGTGAGAAATTTTATTTTGCTCACTAACATATATGATTATTCTTGGGGTGATAATGCCATGAGCTTTTATGATTGCTACTGTTTTATAACATTAATTATGCAACAACGAAGAATCGTTAAAACAGATGACATATACATATACCATACATACACCTTGGCTTCTTTGTTACCCTATTTTTACACATGGTGGAAATAATAACGACCACTCTTTGGGGCATACTGTTGAGGGATCTTTCACACCACGCACGAGAGAGCTCGTGCGGCACATTGAGCACTTGCTCGGTGAGAGTGTTCGTGATGCCTTGGACAAGATCAATGACAATCTCGTGGCGCTCCACACACGCGTTGCGCTCCTCGAACGTCAGCCACTTGCTGAAAACATTACCCATGATCATGAGCCACGAGTGGAGGACCCTCCTGCTCGCCGCACACCACCTGCTGCCCACTCTTGGGCAGATGAGGTGGAAGAAGAAGATTTGAACAACTACACTGCTGATATGGAAATAGATGGGTCAATGTGCACAATGATCATAACCATCGTCGGCTTTGTCATAATCGTCAAGGTATGGGAAGAAACCAACGTGAGGTACGTAACCATAATGATGCATTTAGTAAAATTAAATTCACTATGCCTTCTTTTGCTGGAAAATATGATCCTGATGCTTATCTCACATGGGAGCTTACCGTAGAACAAAAATTTGCTTATCATGAATTCCCTGAAGATAAGAAAGGTAGGGCTGCCACTAGTGAGTTTTCTGATTTTGCATCTATTTGGTGGAGTGAATATGGTCGTACTCATCAAGACATACCTTGAACATAGAATGCTTTGAAGAGAGCAATGAGACATAGGTTTGCACCTTCATATTATTCACGTGATTTTCTTAATAAATTGTAGCGCTTAAGATAATGTAGTAGTTCTGTAGAGAACTATTATCAAGAATTGTAAACTGGTTTGTTGCGTTGTGGTTTAGAAGAAACTGAAAATGCTAAGATGGCTAGATTTTTGGGAGGATTAAATTGTGAAATTCAGGACATACTTGATTATAAAGAATATAATTCTATCACCTGTTTGTTCCATCTTGCTTGCAAAGCTGAAAGAGAAGTGCAGGGTCGACAATCTCGCTCTAGGGGCAATATCAGAGGATCGTTTGTAGGTCGACAAATGCAACAACAACACATGTCAACTTCCTCCACTTCTGGTGATGATGCACCCTCCTCAAGCCATGTGCCCCCTATTGCTCCTTCCACTCCGGCACATGTCCCTGAGGCAAACAAATCAGCAAAAGTACAAGTTCCCACAAAAAGTGCTTCTTCTGTTGCTTCTACAAGGCGATCTAGAGATGTACAATGTCACCGTTGCAAAGGATTTGGGCACTTGATACACGATTGTCTAAGTCAGCGAGCTTTGCTTATCAAGGACAATGGTGAGTATACTTCTGCTAGCGATATTGAGGAAGAACATGTTTTGGTTGCAACTAACAATGCAGGTGATGAAACTGAGGAAGAACAATTAGGCCATGAGACATCTGATAAGTACCAAAGCCTAGTTGTCCAGCGTATGCTAAGTGCTCAAATGGAGCATGCTGAACAAAATCAACGCCAAACTTTGTTTCAATCAAAGTTCGTCATCAAGGAATGTTCATGCAAAGTCATCATCGATGACGGAAGTTGCAACAATCTTGCTAGCACCGACATGGTCGAGAAGCTTGGCTTGACCACAACTCAACACCCTCATCCACATTCAATGGCTGAATTCTTGCGGTAAGTTGATGGTGACTAAATTTGTGCGCGTACATTTTTCTATTGGATCATATCATGATTATATTGATTGCGATGTCGTACCTATGCAAGCATGCTCGTTATTATTAGGTTGACCTTGGCAATATGATAGATATACTAAACATCATGGTAGATCTAATCATTATACTTTCATTTATAAAGAAAAGAAAATCACTTTGCTTCCAACATCTTCTGCTACCATATTAAAGGTTGAATTAGAAAGAACTGAGAGAACAAGTAAGGAGAAGACAAAAGTTGATCATAAGATTATAACTCCAAGTGAAATTAAATTGAAAGGTCCTGTTATGTTAGCTACAAAATCTGATTGCATTGACATGGAAAAACATGAATCTAAATGTCATACTATGATTTGCAAAGAATCTCAGTGTCTATTAGAAGAAATGCATGTTTCTTTGCCTCTTGTTGCTACTAACCTTTTGCAGGAGAGTGATGACTTAGAGAAAACGAATGAGTCAAGGGCGACTCAAATTCAAGAAAGGGAGGATGATGAGGACATCGACCCAAAGGATGCAACCACTACTTCGACCCGCTGCACTGCATCCTCTACTTCAACTACATCTTCTCCAATAGAACTTTTGGCTACTGCAATGCCATATTACCCAATTGGATCGAGCTACGTCTACATACCATGGTGCTACGTCTACATGCCATGGTACTATGTCTACATGCCATGGTGCTACTCCACGTGCCAAGCAAGATTTTAAGCTGGATATGTTTTGGAATCTAGGTCGGACTCCGGAGACAGCACCGACTTCAAATGTGCATAACTTTCACATACGGAGTCCGTTGGAGGTCCACGAGTACTTGATGGAAAGATTATTTCATCCTCTTTCCAATGGATCTAGCCTCACATCAAAATTCCTTCTGTGCGCATCGAAATTGCCAAAAAAAATATATCGTATCACTTGTTTGGGCCAATTTGGGCCTTGTAATCGTACTCAACTTAGCCCATATGCCGACCGGCCACCTAGGGGGCGTGCACTGTTCATGTGAACAGTAGTACCACTTCGCCTATGCTAGTTATGTGCGGCTCCCCTTTCCCCTATTTAAGGAGGCTACATCCCTCTAGTTCCTTGGATTTTGTTTAGTTAAAAGTGAGCTTCGTTGCAACTTCGTGTATTGGCTTGTGTCGACTAGACCAACCATAATACCGCTTCAAAATCCCAACTTTATCAAATATTTCAATTCTATTTGCAATTTCAGATTGTTTATTATCTTATTCTTGTGTGTTCTTCGATTGCACGCAGGAATAGACCTTCGTGGTCAGGTCAACCGCGTTCTTAGCACGGTTGATAATGACTCGGAGTGTAGTTTAGCGATTGCTTGGTGTTCTGGTTGTGACCGGTTAGAAGCCTGCATCGTCAAAGTCGTTCTCCTCCAAATCGAAGTTATCATCCTATCGGAAGATCGGGATAACCTCTGTCTCATCACCTTCACTATGATATTCAAAGCAACCAGAGCAAGGCAATCAACCCCTTTGACCATGTTGATCCTACTATTTTAATTATTGTACTTCTTTTTGCAAAATCTATTATGCATGCGTGTATGTTTGATATATAATTGCTATGTTTGGGATATCGATAGTGGTAAATGCCATTCGGTGCATGAACCTCCTTGAAATATTGATACCCTTACTGTTATAGCCATTAGGTTATGGTTTAGACACGGTATAATGTCAACTTGGGTTTTTCGAATGCGAATCTCGCATAACTGCTTAGTCGGGTAATAGTCTTTCATAAAAATCGTAAAAAGGACGACATGATAAATATGAATTTGGGAGTTCTGAAAAAAAGTTCAGAGGGATGTACCTCTGTTATTTTGTGTAAAAATAAAATGAAAAACCTAGTTTTGGTTACGGGCGAGTTATATTATGTTTCGAGAAGTGTGAGAGAGGAGTCTCACAAGTAGATATGGGGAGATCCTCGCCCGGGTCAACCATATGTGCTGGTATGGGATGAACTTAGCTAATTAAGTCATCAAAAACTAACCTTGCACATTGGTAGGCCGTAGTAGTGCGAGCATGTATGATTACTTGAAGAGGCTCCCTTGACCACGGAGTTGGGCATAAAGCTTGCCGACACAACAGTGAATGCCTCACTTGATGGGGAGCAGCCTGGGTGAAGTGAGGGAGTTCATTCACTGGGCTAGTGCAAGGGTAGGACTAAATGATGTAAAGGCTTTGATGCGTACTTTAGACTGCTTACCAAAGGTAGTGAGTAGTGGTATCGACGGATGCCAAACAAACTAGAGAATTTGTGTACTGTCGGTAAAGCCGTACATCTCTGTATAGTGTAAATCTATTTAAATAGCCGTGCTCACGGTCATAAGTGTGCTTAGTGCAGACTTAATGGGTATTGTCTCGATTTTTCATAAAAAACAGTTTCGATGGAAAACATGGGAAATGATGTGTTGTCTTATATTTGAGTTGAGTGCCATGTCTATGGCTAAAAATGAAATGTTGCTCGCAGTCGAGGAGGGTTGCGAGTTGTTGTTTATTCAATTACTTACTTGTTGTATTTTACCTATTCAATTGGACTTAAGAACTTCCGTTGCAAAGTACTACGTATTGATATTGTAAATAAAATCTGCTTAATGCAAAATAACTTGTAGTATAGAGCCTCATTTTTTATTAGCCTTGCATATATAAAAATTTTGCGATACACTACAAATCTTGCTGAGTACACAATGCACTCAATCTTGCTTAATTTGTTGTTCAGAGTTTGAGGATGAGACAGTTCCAGATGACGACGGGTCTTTCTAGAGTTGCCTGTGGGATTGGATGTGGCATACCACTGGACCCTTTTTGATTTATTTACCATACTTTCTGTTGCACTCTGTTACTTTGCTACTTTGTTACTTTAAACTTTTATTTGGCCAGTCGGCCCTTGTGATGTAAATATTGTAATCGTGTAACACCCTGGCTTAGCAAAAGTCAAGATGTCACCTACAACTACTGCCACTAAATATCACTACAATTTCTACATCAAATTCAAGTAATACTACCTTCTAGGCGTCACGATTAAACAATCGACAGTGAGGAAACTCATAAATTTTAGCAAG
Organism: Phyllostachys edulis; assembly: GCA_036346405.1. Lineage (NCBI taxonomy): Eukaryota > Viridiplantae > Streptophyta > Magnoliopsida > Poales > Poaceae > Phyllostachys > Phyllostachys edulis. The sequence continues at coordinate 16,202,114 of CM070551.1, read as the reverse complement.
ACGATTAAACGTAATTCAATTATCATTCGATCTAAATAATTATCAATGACATTATCGATAAAATTCATTTAAGGGAAAACAACAACTAGCAATGATATTAGCCATGAGGAACTAAGAGAACCACAACCTATTCAAACATTACATGTCCAAAATGAATGAAACATGAAGTGGAGTGTAGTGCTACACAACTGCAAAAGTTCCATGTTCTACTTTCTTCCCAAGGGAACGCCACCTAAAACATCAAATAAATAAGCGCGAGTCCAAGACTCAGCAAGTACAAATAAACGACATATTCCAATTACATATTCAAATGTGATGAATGTAATGCAAATTATGCACATGTCTCCACTTCACTTCTGCTCCCATTCTGTTTATGCAAAAATGGCATTCTCGGTCTCTCTAGAAACCTTAAGGAATTATATACAATAGTCAAGTTGGTCAGATTCCCTAATTTGATCATTAAGTATTTTTAATATGCATATTACTACAACTGCCAGAACCCGACAGAAATTCTGGACAGCAGGATTGAAAACATCATAACTCCCATTATGTTCATCCAAAAATTGCATTCTTGGACTTTATGGAAATATTAAGGAATTATCTACAATAATCATGTGGGTCAACTTCTCTGATTAGGTCGATAACTATTTTTAACCTATCAATTAGTACGACGGTCAAAACCTGACAAAAACTCTGGACAGCAGGATTGAAATAGTCATAAGTCGAAATCTATTCACCCAAACAACGTGAATAAAGACTCTAAAGAAATCTATTTAAATTATCCACAAATCTCTAGGAGACGCAAATCCCTAATTTTGCACCGAAAGAATCCAAAACTACAGATCAATAGGAACAGCATAATAGCCAAACTGCTGCACAATATCTCTCGAATCACAAAAGTATTAAACAAAACAAAGGGGATATGTTTGTGACCCTTGGAGACCATGGCGATGATCACTGAAATACCCATGAAATTCCCTTTTCTTTCTTCCTTCTTCCTCTTTCCCTTCCCTCTCTTCCCTTCTTCCCTTGCTCCTCCTTGCATCCAGCGCCACCCACCAGCGACATCCAACAAAGGGGAAGGACCAGGGGCGCTGGCCTTGAGATGAAGGGCGTCGGCATGGAGGTGGCTTGGTAGGAGGAGATGGCAGTGCAAGGAGATGGGGGCGGTGCAGGAGGGGCAGGGAGGGGAGGGTCGCTACAGTAACCGCGACACTACAGTACCATGACGCTACAGTAACATGCCTCTAGGGTTTGGTGGGGGACAACCTCCTTTTGTCTCCTTCTTATGGCTGGCTCCCCCTTGGGCCCAAAAGCCATGGACCGAAGGCCCAAAGTCCAATTCTCTCACAAAATCTGAATTTTCTCTTTTAATTCCTTTAATTCTCTCTCTAATTTAATTGCACTCTCTAATGATACTTGGGATATTACAAATCACTTAATTTATGTACCCGTTTTGCTTTACTTTTGTACATATGAATGTATGGATGTGATATCAATGTTGGAGTTATGTGTATTAGCTATTGATCATGGGACTAGTACGATACATACACGAGGGCTTCGAGTATTCTAAACTCAGCAAGACTTGTAGTGTATCAAAAAAATAATATAAATGCATGGCTAACAAGTGATGGCGCTCTATGCTACAAGTTATTTTCAGCATTAAGCAAATTTTATCTGCAATATCAATATATAGTATTTTGCAACAGAAGTTTAAAGAGTAGTTAACTGATGAAGGAACAAAAAATATGTAACTTAATAAATAATATATCACAACCCTCCACGGCTGCTACAAACATTTCATTATCAGTCATAGACATAACACTCAAGATAAACAACATCAAAAATCTATCACAACATTTCCCGATAAGACTGTTTTTGCAAAAGTAAAGACTATACCCGATGTGGCTGCACTAAACACGCTCATTACTGTGGTCCCGGCTATTTAAAATAGATTTACACTATGGAGAGGTGTACAACTTTACCCACAGAATATGAGTTCTATAATTTGTTCGGCATCTATCGATACCACCGCACACAACATTATAGTCTGCAGTCTAGAGTCCATAACAAAGCCTTTACATCACCTAGTCCTAAACTTGCACTAGCCCGGTGTCCTCACTTCGATCCTGGGTACATCCCGTCAGAGTGAGGCATTCACCGTTGTATTGGCAAACTCTGTTCTCAACACCTTGGTGAAGGGAGCTCCTTCGAGCAAGCCTACCTTGTCATGCTCGTACTACTGCGACCTACCAACATGCAAGGCTAGTTTTTGATGACTTAATTAGCTAACTCCATCCCATACTAGCATATGTGGTTGTACGCTTAGGATTAGTTTGGTCGCATCGGCGTTGGGTCCTTAATTCACCCGGGCGAGGATCCCCTAATCTACATGCGAGAAACCCTCTCACATTCATCAGTTCATAATATAACTCGCCCGCGTCATAATATCGGTTTTCCATTTTTATTTATATATAAAATTATCAGAGGAAACCCCTCTGGACCATCATTTCAAAATCTACTAAATTTGTATTCAACACTTCGTCCACTTTCCAAATCTAGTAAAGCTAAAGCCCGGCTAACATTTATGCGATATTGGCACTCGAAATACCCAAATCGATGTCATGTATTGCCTAAACCATATCTTAAAGGTTAAAACAGTAAGTATACAAATATTTCAAGGAGGATCATGCATCTAATAGTAATTTAACTACCGATACCCGCAATTATAGCAATTTTTACTCAAACATACACACATGCGTAATAGAATTTGCAAAAGAAATACAATAGTTGAAATAATAGGATCAACATGGTCAAAGGAGGTGCTTGCCTTGCTCTGGTATCTCTGAGTATGAGGATGGAGGTTCGTCGAAAATTATGTTCGCGTTATCGACGTCTATTCCAAAAGAGCGAGATCAAATTACAAATAGTAAAATAATTTCAGCAGCAATAAAATCCAAATATATTTTTTTTTCATATTTAGATAGAGCATGATTTTAAATAAATTTATAAAATATATTCATTCAATTTTGAGTTCATATGCAAAAGTTGTTAACATTTTAAGTTTGCTCGGTTGAAAAATCCTAAAATAATAAAAAGGTGATGTCGAAAGCGTATTTTATGAGGTTTACGTTTTCCAACAGTGAAAACATATTTTCCTCTGAACTGAAGATGACTTTTCTCATTTTTACATTTTTTGGATTTTATTAACTTACATGTGGGCCTACTTGTGAGTGACTCATATTTTCATTTTCTGATTTTATTTATAAAAATAGAGGAGGTCCCACGTGTCATAGACTCATTTGTTTGTTACTAAATGATTAAATCCTGATTTGATATAATCCACTGACAGTCGAGGTCCGCATGTGAGTCTCTCAGCTTTAAACCACGTTTTAAAACCGGGAATAGTGAGTGGTCCCAGATGTCACTGACACATTTACTAAATACGTTTGAAATTAGATTTATGTTTTTCTTTTCAACCGGTCCCACTTGTCATACACTCATTACACTTAACTAGTGTTACTTAGCGCTAATCCTCCCCTAATTACATGGGTCCCACCAGTCAAAGAGATAGAGAAGGAGAGGAAGCACGACACGCGCGGTCGAGAGGGAAGGTGAGCTCGCAAGTGGTGGGGCATGCGCAGAAAAGCTTGGGGGAGCCCAGGAATGGAGAGGGTGTCACGGCGATGACATGGGTGGTGGAGATGGACGGAGATGGCGTCACAACAGTGAGATGCGGCGGGAAGCCTCGAGTCCAACATGGCTTTCGCACTAGGGTAAAGAGTAGTGGGATTTGAAGCTCAAATTGGGCTCAGGGTGCTATCGCCTTGCTAATGGTCGTGGCTTAGGGCCCTAGGGTCGCCTGAGGTGTGCAGACGGTGATGTCCTGCGGTGGCACCATGGGCTTCACTAGCGATTACGGTGTAAACGCCTGAAACTACTCAAATTAAAGGATGCTTATGCTCTCGTGGCACACCACGATCTCAAGGAAGGTGTCAATGAGGTCGGGGAAGGTCCAAAGCGGTCGGTCGTCCGTGAACAGAGGCGGCGACGGCAAACTCAACGGTGACGGGTCTTCCTAGTGGCAATTAGCTAAAACAAAGCACATGCACAGCTTCAGGGGGACTCAAGGATGGGGAAATCGACCTTGGTGAGGTCGAGGACTCACCGAAGAAGAGTTAGCGTCGATGGCGGCAACAGCAACAAAGAGGTCCAAGGTGATAGCTGGGCATGAGCGACAATAGTTGAAATGGACCACATGAGAGAGTTCTGTGAGGTGAGGCGAAGCTCAAATTGGGCACGGAGCGGCCAGGGACTCACCAGGCTCGAAGTTCTCTCACGGCTACCGCAGCGCCGAAGATAGAGAAGAAGACTTAATCGAGGAGCTACACTACACCAGATAGATAGAGAAGTGAGGAGTTGAGTGAGTGAGCAAAATGGTGCAGAATGACACTCATGTCGAGGGCTTGGCTCACCGGGAAACTCTTGAGCTTTGGCGGAGCGCGTGTACCGGAGCTTGGGACGACGGTGTGTTCTAGGCGATATGGTGGGTGAAACTTACCGGCAAGGGAGAAAATGGAAATGGCAATGATGGATTAGGGTTTTGGCACAGACGAAGGGTCATCAAGTAGCGAGATGAGGATGAGATGATCAACGAGAAGTTGTAGTCGAGCTCAGGTTCTCACGAGATTCTCACGCAGCGATAAGACCTAGGCGGAGCATTAGCTGCACATTTCAAACAAACTTTCTTCAGCGTCATGTCTATAGTCAGATAATGAGGTTGAGTACATGTCTAGAGTTCCATATGCTAGTGCAATTGGTTTACTTATGTATGCTATGGTATGTTCTTGCCCTGATTTATCTCAACCATTGAGTGTTATTAGTTGATACATGGCTAATCTTGGCAAAGAGCATTGGAAAGTAGTTTAATAGATTTTCATATACTTGCGGGGCACATATGATGTTTATTTGCAGTTTGGGAAGACTAAAGATGGAATCGTTGGTTATGTGGACTCCGATTTAGCTAGATACTTGGATAAGAGAAGATCCCTTACTGGTTATATGTTCACTGTTGTAATATGTGCCATTAGTTGCAAAGTAAGCTTGTAAGCTACTGTTGCCTTATCCACTATAGAAGCCGAGTATAAGGCTATTTCTAAAGCTGGCAAAAAAACTATTTGGCTAAGAGGTTTGTTTAAAGAGCTTTGTGAAAGTACATATTACACTACAATATTCTGTGACAGTCAAAGCGCTATTTGCCTTATGAAGGATAACATGTTTCATGAGAGAACGAAGTACATTGATATCAGATATCATTACATTTGAAGCGTCAATTCTCAAGGTGAAATTAAAGTCGGCAAGATAAGTAGTCGTGATAATCCAGCTGATATGATGACAGAGGCAATCCCTACCGCTAAGTCTAAGCTTTGCTCAGACTTAGTAGGTATCATTCAGTAGTCCTATGGATGCTCGGCTCACAAGGTGTTCATGCTAATTTGTTTCGCGGAGATCACGTTTTGTTTTGGCTATAGGAGGAATTTGTCTCAAGGTAGAGATTGTTGAGTTTGAGTGTGATACGAATTGAGTTTGAGTGTGATATGAATTTTGTTTCCTACTCCAACTCATAATTCTGCTTCTACACAGAGTCTTTCACGTACCACTATAAATATATCCATATAGTCTATAGACAAGAGCAAGAGCTTCATTGTAAACATCTTCTCATATAGTGATATTACCTTCGTGTGCCCGTGGTTTTTCCCGAAATAGTTTTCCACGCAAAATTTGTGTCACCCGTTCCTATTTTTCTATGTATTATTTATAACAAGGGATGGCCATAGGCCGATGACAGTGGGCTTGCAACTTTGATCCACGGCTGCCACGTCCCATATGAGGCTAGGGAGCTCTGATCTATGGCAGGGAGCTCCAACTGGGGGAGTAGCTTAGGTATCTTCCCTAGTATTATAGCGCCTAGGTTTGCCGGCTTCGTGTGTGTTCCGTACATTTAGTCCCCGAATTGAAGAGTGCCACATGTCCCAGTTCACCCTGTTTGCACGACGAACGGCATGCACGGGACCATCCACGTGGTCACCCGGTTGTTGGGCGCATGGGCTAGTCGCCACGCCTTTATCTACCCGCTAATTGGGCCGATTGCTCGGCCTCCCTAAAACCTAGCGTAGCTCGAGCCACATCTTGTTGTTTCCTCCCTCCTTACCTTCTCCGCCGCCGATGCCTCCACTGAGTGCCTCCTTGCCGTTCCCTCTCTTCTCTTTTCCCGTTCTACGGACGTCTCCCCCTCCTCACCTTGTTCGTATCCGACGCATACGGCGAGCCACCCCCGACGCATACGGCGAGCCCCACCTCATCGTTCCCTCTCCTCTCTTACCCCGTTCGGTGGCTGTCTCCTCCCTCGTCACCTTCTCCACCACACCTTGCCATTCCCTATCCTCTCTTTCCCCTTTCGGCAACGTTATTCTCCCTCCTCGCCTTCTTCGCTACCGACACAGCCGCCAAACGCCCCCTTGCCATTTTCTCCCCTTTCTTTTCTCGCTCAACTGACGTCTATTTCCTCCTCGCCTTGTCCACCTCTGACACATCCGGTGAGTATAATCGTGATTGGCTCGCCATGGATTCGTGTTTGGTTCCTCGTGGGTTTGTCTCTTCCCTCCTCGCCTTGTTCGCCTCCGATGCATATAGTGAGTATAATCACGATTGGCTCACCATGGATTCGTGTTTGGTTCCTCGTGGGTTCGGCGCCCTCCTCGCCTTGGCCGGATCATTGGCTGTCGGGCCTTGCCCTACACGTCTCCCTCGTCGCCTGTGTCGTTGCCTAGTCTTTCTTTGCATTGACGCCATTCGCACCGTCCTACACGGAACTCAACCCTAACTCGTCGTATGCTGATGCTGCCTATTTCTCTGACGGTGAGTGTGTATGCTCCCCTCCTAGCCCTGCTCCTCTTCTTCTCCTCGCCTCCCCTATTATCTCTCCCTCTCTCAATGGTATTATGTCCTCTAAGCGTTGGAGCATTGCAACTCACAATATGCAGTTCAGATGCATAGAGCATGACCAAAGATGTACTGAATATCAATTCTATCCAAACAGGTGGTGCTTCCTAATCGTATGAAATGTTACAGGATAAATTCGTTTTGCTTATTGCAGCATCTTTTTGCTTAGGTCAACCGAGTTGGATTTGTTCATTCAAAGTCTTTGCTCTGAGATACTATGTCAGCCAATTTTCTCATGGGCCTTGAAAACACAGCGAGTCATATGAGTCCTTATTTAGTTTGTCCTGACATTGTTACACATTTTTCTTTTGTTTTGGCCAACAAAAGTTCAGTCTTCTCCTGTTAATCTCTTTCATACAGAACCAAGTTAGATATAGTACAGTTGGTTCTAATTGTATTTTACCTAGATTAGTTCAGTATTTCGATGTTGGTTTTCACAACTCTCCTGCATACATTTGTAGTTCCTCATCCACTAAGATGATTGTCCTAATGATGTGACCTGCTTGTATATATATTTTTAGTTGCAATGTGTACAAGTATGAAAGAATTGGGGCAACCATGAAACTAGCGAGTCTCATATAAAACTATACGAGCAAGTTCCACTGATTGATTAACATGCTGTCTAATATATATGAAAAATCATATGCACATTAGTATTTTTATAAGCTTTATTATCTCAAAATTACATATTGTGCTTTTAGGATGACGTGGAGACTTAAAAGTGATTGAATGCTGCAATGGAGAGAGGTAACCTTACGCATCACAAGGTATATATATTTTTGTCACAAAGTAGGCCAATGCTGAACTATATGTCTTGAACATTCCCCTTTCCTGTAGTTTGTTTTTTGAAAATTGATATTGAAGTCTTTGCTTTCCTTTCTAAACATGTTGTAGTAGTACCCCTAATCTTTTGTGCATTATACAATTTCACTGTGTAACACCCCGGCTTAGCAAAAGCCAAGATGTAACCTACAACTACTATCACCAAATATCACTATATTTTTTTATTAAACAACCACTATTAACGCTTCATAACTAAATATTTTTAACCACATGGATAACATAAATTTTAGTAAGGAAATAAATACTAAATTCACAATTATTACAATGCAAACAATACCAACATCATGATAATCTTCAAATAGAAAAGGTCATCGACTAGCATTGTTAAAATACTAAGGGAGCTATTGGAAACATACTTAACCAATTATTACAATAGAAGTTTCTAAATGTAATATGGTAAAAGAAGTAGTGTTTAGATGGTGTGAAGTGCAACAAAGTGAAATCATCCCATGAGTTATTTCCACCCGATGCATACTGTTCTCAACGTTCACCTAAAACAACAAAAGGCAAAAGTGAGTCCAAGACTCAGCAAGTACAAGTAAGTAACATATGAAACATCATATCAACGACAAATCATTTCTCATTATTACAATTACATACTCAATGTCATGAATGCGATGCAAATTATGCACATGTTTCTACTTCACTTCTGCATATACCGGTATAGCCGAGTGTAACACCTGTCGGTGTTCACTCATGCCTGCATTATCAAATGCGGGGATCCATTGCCCGTTCTTTTTCATACAGGAATCTCATTGCCCATATCTTAAATATGGGGATCTCATCCCACTCCCATGGGTTGTTTCTTTCCAACATGAATGCTTGAAACAAAATGAAATGAATAACTTCCATGCTTTCCAAAATTCATCATCAATTAATGAAAACATAGAAGCAACATGAAATAACCATAATCCACATGAATAACATAATAGCAATATAGGATACACTAATTCACATGAATATTCATAATAGGCGTTCTCATAACCAAGTGATATTGCCAACCATTCAATATCACGCTAATAAGTGCTTGCCTTTCAGTTGCGATAACCAGAATAGAGCTAGGGTGATTCCAATCCCTTATCCATTCCACCTACATTGAACATCTCACTCAATACAAGCCAAGGCAAGAAAAACATCGATTAACATACAACGCTCCTACCTGCACTCAAAACGCACAATTCTATCTCGGCTCTAAAACTAGCATAACTGTTAATCCACATGTGCAAAAATCCACATGTGCAAAAATGATGACCCAAGACTTTCTAGAGACTACAAGAAATTATCTATTATCACCTATTTATGCCAAAATTATATTCTCCCATTAGCTTTGCCAAATTAAGGTTTTTCCCACGATCGCTTCCCAGCAGCAACCCATATCTGGATCACAACTTCCAAAAACATAACTTTTGATTTACCCAACCAAAATTCGTGTTCTTGGATCCTCTGAATTCCTTAAACAAGATAAAGAACCCTAATTAATCCATTTAGTAATTTTAATATACATTTTACCGAATTGCTGCCAAGAGATGACGCCTCTGTGGACAGCAACCTTATAAAAACCATAACTTTCGTTCTGTTTATCCAAATTTTGCATTCATAGGATCTCTGGAAACCTTAAGTAATTATCGACAATAATCAAGTTGGACAAATTCCCTAATTAGATCGTTAACTATTTTTAATCAACCAATTACTACAATTGCTAAAACCTGACAGAAACTTTGGACAGCGGGATTGAAATAGCCATAACTCAAAATCTATTCATCCAAACAATGTGAACAAAGTCTCTATAGAAAGCTATTGAAATTATCCACAAATGTCTAGCAGACAAAATCCGCAAATTTTGCACCAAAAGAATCCAAAACTACAGAGTAACAGGAATTGCAGAACACCGTTCTACTAATGATTTGTTTCGACTGAAAAATGCTAGACATAAATAGAGGATAAAATTGATAATCACCCTTGGAGATCAACATGATGAACACGAAAACCCAGTGAGATTCCTCCTTTTTTTTTTTGTTCCTCTTTTCCTTCTCCCCTTCTTCTTTCTCTCTTCTCATTCCTTTCCCTCTCTACTGTTGAAACTACCATGGACACATACAAATGGTTCAACATCATTTATCTAGTCTAAAGCACCGTTTGGGATTTCACACGAGGGGTAGATTTTCATAAAATGTTTGGGAAGGGAGCTATGTGATCTAAGTCATATGACTATGTGAATAACTTGTTTAGGCTATGTGTCTTTGTGAAATCAAACTGTTAAATTATTATTGTTATTTGTTTCACTTATGTTTTCAATCTATTATTTGTATTCAAACCACAAATGTTGCATTTTTGCAAAAGAACCATAGAAGCCATTCCTTTGGAATAAGCCATCATGTATAATTGCATTTTTGTGGTACGACTTGCGAGTACAGTTGTGTACTCATGCTTGCTAAATCAAATCAATAGAAGAGGAGGAATCATCGCCTACTTTCGAGGAGGAGTTCGTCGAAGGTGCTTGATCGTAGGGTCTTGATCCCGATCTGTTCGTGGTGAATTGATGGGATGTCATTGCTGCTTCGTTTCCAATCGCTATTTTAATTCTTTGTTAGCCCTGCATGGCTTAATAAGTGTAAACTCGACCATAAGGTCAAAACCCTTATTTGTTAATCAAATTACTCGTTTACGCTATTATTCGCCTTGTGTGGATCGATATTCATCTATGTTGAAACTGTGTGCACTAGCGTGATCCTGGACTACTGCATTATACACAGAGGGTCCAGAATTGCATTTTTGGGTCCCGACAACCTTCTCCTCAGGACCTCCTCCACAGGACCTCCTCCTCAAGACCTCCCTTGACCTCCTCGGGACCTCCTGAGAACGTGTTCCTAATTCAGTACCTTGCTATTGGTTCTAGTTCGGTTGTTTTGGAGTTCATTTGGATTTTATTTGGTCTTTATTTGAATGTGCTTCGTTCTCACGTGTAGATTTCGACGACTCCGGAGAGCCCGAGTACTTCGAAGAAGTAGACTCTCAAGCTTTCGAGCAAGGCAAGTTACACCCTTGATCATATTGAATCCTAGTATCTCAAATTATTTATGTTCTATTTCAAATTATTATTGCATGCTTATTTGAATTTAAGTAATTAAAATCCCTGTTTTAACTTCATAGTTATTCCTGGTTCCTTTGTACATCCAAACATGATTATTGATTCAACCACCCCTTGTCACCATAGTAAAGAGCTAGTTGGTACATTAGTACGAACTACCATGTGTTGAAAAACTTTGTGCTTAGTCAATCTTAGACCCAAAATTCTTGATTTGGGGAATTTACTGCCAAAGGACAATATTGTCAAAATGCTTTAACCATGACATTGGGTTGTCGTGGAAGTTTGCAAATGTTTTTTAAAAGCAAAGCAAAATAAAAATTGGTTTGGACTTGGGAAATTTGGTTGTTTGGAAGGGTGCGTGTCCATGCACGGGGCCAACTCGGGTAGGGTTGAGGCCCAGGGTTTTGTGGACAGTCGCCCAAGTTAGTTAAGGACTGGTCTTCGAGTGTATTTTGCTATGCCTTACCGTACTACCACATGATCTGAATGGGCAGAACCTGGCTAACTAATTTGCAACGTTTCACCGTGGTTGTTCCATCCGGTTGTGTGGGTGTCCTAACGACCTACTTTTATGTATTCCCACCTAGCGCAAGAGGGGGCCTAAACCTGGCGGATGGTTAGTCCAAAGGGAGCGAAACCTTAGCGAGGGGGGCTGCGGTGGAATGGCGCTCTGTAAAGGCCTTGTCACGTGCTCTAGACCACTTACCTACGGTAGTGAGCGGTGGTATCGACGGATGCCAAACAAACTAGAGAGGTCGTGTCATGTGGGTAAAGTTGTACACCTCTGCAGAGTGTAAAACTATTCGAATAGCCGTGTCCACGGTCATGGACATGCTACCAAAGCTGCTCCAAGTTAGACTTTGGTTTTGTTTTCAAAAGACTTTATGAAATGGTTTTGGATGTCTATCCAAATGGGTTTGGGCGGATAGCCCTGTGATAGGAGGGTATCCTTCACGACTTGTTGATGAATGTTATCCAACTATAAAAGTGATATTTAGAAGAAAAAAAAATGAATTTTAGTTATTGTATAGCTGCTTTGGAACTTAGTACAAGTATTTGGAAAGAAACATGGCTTTACACAAATCAAATCTATAGGCCTTCCTTTGAGACATCCTTCCATGCATTCAATCTGTTGCTTGACGGGTGTGACTTGCGAGCACGGTTCTTGTGCTCACTCTGCTTAATCTAATAATTGAGCAGGAGAGGAGGTCTACGAGGAGCGTGAAGACCAGGACGTCTAGGCTATGCCCTCCAGACGATTTCCTATGGCGAATCGAGTGGTCTACTGCTTTTGTCTTCCGCTGTGTTTGGTTTGTCGGCTCGGGAGCCATTCTGGTAATCAACTATGTTGTTATTAATAAATTTTGCGTTGATGGCTATTACCACATTTGTTTACTGTGTGAGCTAGCCGCTGCTCCTGGGACTAGCTCGGTTTGCACAGAGGTTTTGGGGTGACCCCTAGGTCCGACCGCGGCAGAAGTGGTCGTGGTCGCGACCGTTGCAAAAGTGGTATAAGAGCCATCTCGACTGTAGGTCGTAATCTAGTAGAATGGCCGTTAGTTGAAAATTTTAAAACTTATTTTATACAACAAGAAAAATAATTTGTTCTCTCCTCATTTGGGTCATCTTTCTATCCTTACCTCCTTCTTGGTATTCTTCCTTACCTTATTCTCTCCTCACTATTTTACAAGATCAAATGGATCCCCTTTCCCTTAAAATTTCTATAGGTGGTCTCACGATTTGCTAACCTGGTGTTCAAGACCTCAAGACTTGAAGTTGTCAAAGAGCGTCGTCGCGTAGGACCTCCGAGGACCATGAGCGTCGAGTAGAACGTTGTATAAGCTATTTAAGTGTTTGGAAAGCTTTTTGTGTTGGTTGTCTTGCTTACGTGGGTTGTTTCGCCCTGTCCCCCTTAGTTTCTCCTCTTCTTTCCTAAGTCTGTGAAGATCTGGCAGATGGTGACTACTCGCAACGGCTGTGGCAGCACCAGCAATCAGAACAGAGAGAATGTGCAAGAGAACCCCATCCCACCACCACCACCCCCTCCAGCTGAAGGACCCGACTGGAACCAGATGATGGCCAACCAAGCTCAGCTGATCAACCTGCTCACTCAGTCAATCAACAACACCCAGAACTTGCAAGCAACAGTAGCAGCCCAACCTCAAGCGTTTGCTCTACCTCCTTCAAGGGCTAACATATCAGAGTTTATGAGGTTACGTCCACCGACCTTCTCCAGTAGCATTGAGCCATTGGAGGCTGATGATTGGCTTAGGGCAGTCGGCAGGATGCTGGATATGATCCAGTGCACTAATCGTGAGAGGGTCCTGTTTGCCTCTCACCAGTTAAACGGACCAGCGTCAGGGTGGTGGGATAACTTCACCCAGTCCCACGCTGATGCTTAGACCATCACTTGGGACGAATTCGTGTAGGGTTTCCGCTGTGCACACATTCCTCCGGGCATGATGGCCCTGAAGAAGAAAGAGTTCTGCACCTTGCGCTAAAGCAACCGCTCAGTCAATGAGTATTTGCATAAGTTCAACTAGTTAGCTCGCTATGTACCAGAAGATATGGCAACTGGTGAAGCCAAGAAAGAGTGTTTCTTGGAAGGGCTCAATGATGATCTCACAGGTCTCCTCATCGCTCAAGACTACTCAAATTTCCAGCAGGTGCATGGTAAGCAAGGCTATACACCAGGAGGGCAAGCACATGGAAATGGAAAACCGCAAGAGAAAGAAGGCAGCTCAGAAGTTCAACCCTGGGGGTTTTCCAAAGCCCTCAGACTCTCACCATGCAGCACCTCAACAGGACGCCCTGCACCTCTCCGTCTAAGGCACCGGTGCGGCTCGGCGCCTAGGCGGCTCGGTTTCAAGACTACGCCTCTGGAGGCCGCTCAAGAAGGCACCCACGACTCTCTCTGCAGAGTCATCAGAATGAAGTGGGGCACAACACCAATAAGTGCCCGAAGAAGCAGCCATCAACAACCCCAACCCGACCACCTTAGGGAGCTCCAGCGCTTAGCAGCACCTCAAATGTGTAGCCATCAGTGCAGTACACGAGAGGACGTGTGAATCACGTCACAGCAGAAGAAGCTCAGACTGCACCAGATGTGGTCCTTGGTACGTTCCTTGTCAATTCAGTACCAGCATCAGTTTTATTTGATTCAGGAGCTTCGCATTCTTTTGTTTCAAGTAAGTTTGTGGGAAAATATAGGTTATCTATCTCTCCTTTAATTAACCCTTTGTTAATCCATTCTCTGTGCTCGGAGATGAGGACTAGTTCCCTATGCCCAATCCTTACCTTAGAAATATCAGGAGTACCCTTCTTAGCAGACTTAATAGTCTTGCACTCCCAAGGATTATATGTGATTCTCGAAATGGATTGGCCAGCCAAGAGTCAAGGCCAGATAGACTGTGCTAGTAGGTCTGTCACCCTCACCAATAAATAAGGAATCCAAGTGGAATTTAGACCCAAGACCTCTGTGCAAGTGAGTCCTATCCTGACCAGTCTGAAGGAACTAAAGTTAGAAGACATCCCAGCGGTCAATGAATACCCGGATGTACTTTCTGAGGAATTACCTGGTATACCTCTAGATAGGGACATTATATTCCTAATTGACCTAATCCCAAGGACAGCTCCAATTTCAAAGAGACCCTATAGAATGCCAACAAATGAGCTATCAGAGTTGAAGAAACAAATCGAAGAGTTGCAAGACAATGGTTTTCTTCAACCAAGCTTGTCACCATGGGGAGCACCGGTATTGTTTGTCAAGTAGAAAGATAACAGTATGAGGATGTGTGTAGATTACAGATCACTCAATGAAGTCACAATCAAGAACAAGTATCATTTGCCCAGGATCGATGACCTCTTTAATCAATTGAAAGAAGCAAGTGTTTTCTCCAAGGCTGACTTAAGATCTGGTTACCATCAGTTGAAGATCAGACCAGAGGACATCCCCAAGACTGCTTTCACCACAAGATATGGACTGTACGAGTTTACAGTGATGTCGTTCGGTTTGACGATTACACCAGTTTATTTCATGAATATGATGAATAAAGTATTCATGGAGTTCTTGGATAAGTTTGTGGCCATGTTTATTGACGACATTCTCATCTACTCGAAGGATAAAGAAGACCATAAGAATCATCTCAGAGTAGTTTTGGAAAGACTTAGAGAGCAACAGCTCTATGCCAAATTCAGTAAAAGTGAATTTTGGCTAAGCCATCTAGCTTTTCTTGGGCACATCGTGTCAGCAGAAGGAGTTGCAGTGGATCCCGCAAAGGTTGAAGCCGTGCTGGATTAGAGGCAACCCAAGTCCGTCGCTGAAGTAAAGAGTTTCTTTGGTCTAGCTGGTTACTACCAAAGATTCATCGAAGGTTTCTTCAGTACCACAAGACCTCTGACTCAGCTTTTAAAAAAAGAGAAGAAGTTTGAATGGAGTGAAGCTTGCGAGCAAAGTTTCAAAGAATTGAAGAAGAGACTAGTTTCTGCACCTATGCTAGTCTTACCATACATCCGTAAGGACTTTGAAGTTTTTTATGACGCCTCTCGTCAGGGCCTTGGATCTGTGCTGATGCAAGAAGGAAGTGTCGTGGCTTATGCATCTCGCTAGTTGAAGCCACATGAGGGAATCTACCCAACGCATGACTTGGAGCTAGCTGCAATTGTGCATGCTTTGAAAATTTGGCGGCATTACCACATCGATAATGACTAGGAGATTTTCACGGATCACAAAAGTTTGAAGTACATCTTCACCCAGTCAGACCTCAATCTCAGGCAAAGAAGATGGCTGGAGCTGATAAAAGATTATGACCTTAGAATCTATTATCATCCAAGCAAGGCAAACGTAGTGGCAGAAGCTCTGAGTAGAAAAGGGTATTGCAACACCGCGTTGGTTCAGAAAAGTCAGCCAAGACTGTATGAAGAGTTGAGGCATTTGAACTTGGAGATTGTTAACCAGGGTTGTGTAAACACCTTAGAAGTGCAACCGACTATGCAAAATCAAATCAGAGGGAAGCAAAAAGAAGATGAAGACATCAAGGAGATCAAGAAGAACATGAGAAGAGGCAAAGCCCCAGGATTCTATGAATATGAGCAAGACACAATTTGGTTCGGTAGTCGCATCTGTGTGCCGAATTACCAAGAGATAAAAAGTTGATTCTAAAGGAAGCCCATGAATCGCCTTACTCCATTCATCCGGGCAGTACTAAGATGTACCAGGATCTAAGGAAAAAGTATTGATGGGTCAGTATGAGCGAGAGATTGCCAAGTTCATCGCACACTGTGATGTATACCAAAGAGTCGAGGCAGAACACCAAAGACCAGCTGGATTGTTGCAGCCTTTACCAATTCCCCAGTGGAAGTGGGAGCAAATAGGCATGGACTTTATCACTGGATTGCCTAGGACCTAATCGGGATATGATTCCATCTGGGCCGTGATTGACCGTTTAACTAAAGTGGCACAATTCATACCAGTCAAGACCACTTATCAAAGTAATAAATTGGCAGAGTTATACATGGCCAGGATCGTATGCTTGCATGGAGTGCCCAAAAGGATAGTGTCTGACAAAGGATCACAGTTCACATCTAGATTTTGGAAGAGTTTGCATGAAGCTGGCCTTAGGGACCAGACTCAACTTCAGTACAGCATATCATCCCTAGACAGATGGGCAGACAGAGCATGTGAACCAGATTCTTGAAGACATGCTTCGAGCCTGTGCTATAGACTTTGGGAAGAGTTGGGATCAAAACATTCCTTATGCAGAATTCTCTTCCAACAACAACTTTCAAGCCAGCTTGCAAATGTCTCCCTTTGAAGCTTTGTACGGCAAACCGTGTAGAACCCCTCTCCTTCGGGACCAAGTTGGAGAACATCAGTTCTTTGGACCTGAATTAATTAAGGATGCTGAAAGTAAAGTAAGACTGATAAGAGAACGATTGAGAGTGGCTCAATCCAGACAGAAAAGCTACGCTGACAATCGTCGCAGAGATTTGACCTTTGAGATAGGAGATTTTGTCTATCTCAGAGTAACTCCACTCAGAGGAGTAAGACGATTTCAGACCAAAGGAGAACTCGCACCAAGATTTGTTGGAGCATACAAGAATGTGGAAGAAAAGGCAAAGTTGCCTATCAGCTAGAGCTATCGGTGTCTTTATCGGCAGTACATGACGTTTTCCATGTTGGGTCACGGGTAGGCTACGATAGCAACAAATCAAAATTTTCTACCACGTAAACCAGGAAGCCAAGCAAGTAGATGATTACAGATCGTTACCACCAGACGCGCAGAACAGCGGAAGAAGGGTTGGAGCAGCCTGGTCCAATGTAGAGCACGTCGATGTAGTGGTCGTAGTCGATTGTCCAGCATCTAGCATGTCGGTGCAGTGGTCGTGGTCGATCGTCTCCTCCAGCGACCTCTGTAGTTCCTTATGAAGATCGCGGATCGTCCTCAAGCACAACAGCAACTGCAGTAGCGCCTCTATGGTATCCACACGTCCAGAGAAGGAACAACCATGCGTTGGTGTGCTAGCACCAAGTCGCACGGCAGAGCTCTCAGGAAGATGGTGGCTAGGGTTTCGGTGGAACAACTCAAATCACGACTTTCGTCTGTCTCATCTATTACGTTCACCCCCTTCCCAACAGCCTCATGCATCTCCTTATATAGTGCTCGTGACGGATCCTATCCGAACACGTTTGATGAATCGTATCGGTACTGGTTTGTTCCAACCCGTTAAATGTGTGACCCTATAGGTTCATGCGTAATCGGTTGTGACTCGGAAACCCTTTCCGACCACGAGTCGTCAGCGGTTCCTAGCAGGACATAACAATTCCCGAATACACACAAATTATATCGGCCGAACCTTAATGCAATATGATCTACAACTAGGTCCTCATCACTTACGACCAGGTCCTATCTTTATATGACCAGTTCGTATTTGGTCACGACTAGTTCGTAACTCCTTACGACCAGGTTTCGACCACTCTATGATTACGTTCGACCAGTCTACGACCAGCTCGTATCTCCATACGACTAGTCCGTGAATCGATCGAATCCGTTTACCTACTCGTGTATTCTCCCTTTGCCTCACGATGTTTGGTTGAACTGCAGGTGACATGTTGTGTCATCCATGGACTGTTCAATACTTTCTCGATCAAGTGTCGGATAACTTCACGTGGTCTAACACTTTGACCACTATTGGTATGGCCATGCACTTTCTTTATCCGACCACAACGAGGGGCCTAGATACATCTCTCCTGTTATGTTAGGAGGGGCAAATCCCATATCCGACTAGTCATATTCCTCCGCATGTTTCATAGCATACCCGAAAGCTACCTTTATAACTACCCAGTTACGAGTAGCGATTGGCAAACCCTAAGAGTGCTATTACACATGTAGAAAACCATGCTGATCTCAAGTCTAAGGATTATACATCATCTTTACTTGAGACCAACTAACGACACATAAAATCATAACAATCTCAATAGTGTGTCAAGGTGGGTCAATCCAAACCCATGTTCTCTAACATGTGTTCACATTATTGATTCGATATCCCTATATCCATGACTGGTGAAACATGGTCATCAATCAATACATGTGCTGGTCGATAGAGTAACTAGTGTTCCGACCATTGACATCCGACCAGGGATACATTTAGAACGATATCATATAAGTTAAGAGTTTCACCAACAAGTCACATACTTGTTAATCTTCATAACCAATGATTCATTCAAGGAACAGGATAACATATTATCCAATATTATGAACATAATGAACTATAATCATCTCCATGATTGCCTCTTGGGCATATTTCCAACATTCCACATATCGCAGCTGAAGAAGTGTCTTCGAGTTCCAACAGAGCAAACACCTCTGGAGAGCATCGACCTTCAACAGGACCTCACCTATGTGGAGCAGCCAATCAAGATTCTTGATGTCGCAGAGCGTGTCTCCAGAAGCAGGATCATCCGTTCATGCAAAGTTCAGTGGAGTAACCACTAAGAGGAAGAAGCCACTTGGGAGCGAGAATATGATTTGAAGGCCAAGTATCCCCACCTTTTTGCTAGCCAAGTTTGAATCTCGGGGTCGAGATTCCGTTAAGGCGGGTAGGTTTGTAATATCCCGTTTTTCAGGTCTTTTTGAAAATTTTCAAAATAAAAATAACCATTTGGTTTTGTTGAAGTCCTAAAGCTTGACTTGAGATTTTGGAATTAAAAGTGTTTAAAATGACTAAATCGAACTTCAATTAATCCAAAAAGTTTGGTTTATTTTGAGGTTTTTGGAGTTCTTTGGTGTTGATTTCCCTTTCTCTGTTCGTTTCGTCCTTCCTCTCGTTTGGACCTTCCTTTCTGTCTAGACCTCCCTCTCGTTTGGACCTCCTGGGTGGTCCTGGGAGACCTCCGGGTGGTCTTGGAGTTTGGTCACGACCTCTTTTTTGGTCACGACCTCCTCTTTGGTCACGACCTCCTCTTTGGTTGGATCACCCTCCCGAGTTTTGACTAGCCCCACCTGTCAGCCCTGCTCACCTTCTTCTTCCTCCCGCTGCGTCACTACTGATGTAAAAGTCTTTGCGCATTAAATGTTGTTGTGTCGCATTAAACGCTGTCGCATCTGCAGTACCCGTTCCCCTTCTTGTCTCCTCCCCTACCTGCCCCCTTGTTACCATAGTAAAGAGCTAGTTGGTACATTAGTACGAACTAGCATGTGTTGAAAAACTCTGTGCTTAGTCAAGCTTAGACCCAAAATTCTTGATTTGGGGAATTTACTGCCAAAGGCCATTGTTGTCAAAATGCTTTAACCATGACATTGGGTTGTCGTGGAAGTTTGCAAATGTTTTTGAAAAGCAAAGCAAAATGAAAATTGGTTTGGACTTGGACGAATTGGTTGTTTGGAAGGGTGCATGTTCATGCACGGGGTCAACTCGGGTAGGGTTAAGGCCCAGGGTTTTGTAGACAGTCGCCCAAGTCAGTTAAGGACCGGTCTTCGAGTGTATTTTGCTATGCCTTACCGTACTACCACATGTTTTGAATGGGCAGAACCTGGCTAACTAATTTGCAATATTTCACTATGGTTGTTCCATCCGGTTGTGTGGGTGTCTTGACGACCTACTTTTATATATTCCCACCTAGCGCAAGAGGGGGCCTGAACCTGACGAATGGTTAGTCCAAAGGGGGCGAAACCTTATTGAGGGGGGCTTGCGGTGGAATGTCGCTCTATAAAGGCCTTGTCACGTGCTCTAGACCGCTTACCTACGGTAGTGAGCGGTGGTATCGACGGATGGCAAACAAACTAGAGAGGTCATGTCATGTGTGTAAAGCTGTACACCTCTGCAGAGTGTAAAACTATTCGAATAGCCGTGTCCACGGTCATGGACATGCTAGCAAAGCTGCTCCAAATTTGACTTTGATTTTGTTTTCAAAAGACTTTATGAAATGGTTTTGGATGTCTATCCAAATGGGTTTGGGCGGGTAGCCCTGTGATAGGAGGGTATCCTTCACCACTTACTGATGAATGTTATACAATTATAAAACTGATATTTAGAAGAAAAAAAATGAATTTTAGTTATTGTATAGCTGCTTTGGAACTTAGTACAAGTATTTTTAAAGAAACATGGCTTTACGCAAATCAACTCTATAAGCCTTCCTTTGAGACATTCTTGCATGCATTCAATCTGTTACTGTAAGACCAGGAGGTTTTTGGTCATGTTATTTGATGATGAACACATTGACAATAAGAAAGACTTAGTCTTGGTGTTTAATGTTGAATACATTGTCTTTGGAACATGCTTGTGATCTTATGTGCTGACATGCTTTTGAGTTCTGTTGAATTCTGCGAAAATCAAGATTTGTCGTTTTACAGATATTAAAGATTGTAGTCATGCAGACTACTCACGGACGGAACAACCGCATGATTGTTGGCGGTATGAAATTTCCCGAAGACTTGTGTTTGGCTTTTGGATTTTCTTGAGAGCGGTAGTACCAGCTTTGTATTTGAGGAACTACTGGATTGCGGTAGGACCGCTTGTGAAGGGAGGTAGTACCGCAAGTCACTAAGCTCCGAATGCGTGTTTTCCTCGAACCATTAGATCTTGATCTGACGGCCCTCATTGAGAGGAACGTTCGGACCATCCGAGATCTTAAAGGATTGTCAGCCTTTGGATTGAAATCAGACGGTTGACATCAAGAGGAACGTTCAGATTTTGAACAGTACTCCTAAATCCGACGGTTTTGAAGCAAGGTCTGATCGGCCAAGTCATCTGGAGCATCCACGTGTCTCAGGGCTTAGTTCTGAGTCTTTTGCGCATTTCAGTGGTGCAGTAGTACCGTTTGGTAATTTGCAGTAGTACCGCACAACAGTTATACCGTTTTGTTTTTGGCGATATGGAAAAACTAGAACACTTGTTTTGAACATTGGACTTCTTGCTGAGCGGTACGACCGCGCCATGGTTGGCGGTAGTACCGTGATAGGTTTTTCTCAGGAGAGAGTTTCTGACAAGCACTGTTAAGTGAAAAACGGTAGTACCGTTGTCTTGAAGCGGTAAGACCGTTTGCTAGCAGTATGTAATTTCTAGAGAGCTTGTTTTTCGGAAGATTTTGAGATTTCCCAAGGAGCGGTATGACCGCAGTGTTTTGAGCGGTACGACCGCATTGGCGGTAGTACCGGGGATAATGTGGCGGTAGTTCTGATTGTACTCTTGAAAATTGTCGTTTTGGAAATTTGATGTAGGATAAGTTAAATTCATGAGCTTTAAGTTGTGTTACTTAATGCATGATAATGTTTTCGATTTTGTGAGCTAATGTTGGTCAAGTTTTGGAGAACTTGTGCCGGATTTGTTTGCTTTGATCTTTGCATGTGCAGGTTGAGCGTGAAGGCAATTGTTGTCGTGACGAGGAGGACTCGGACTAGGATTGGGGAGATCTGAGGTCCTGTAGGTTGTGGATGTTACGAGATGGTTGAGCTTGCGCTGGAGCACGTGGAGTTCAAAGATAGGTTCATGCTGGATCTACGGGAGGAGTCCTGGAGGCTTCCGGCGTGGGAGTTTTGGAAAGGATGACAGATTTGGAAGGAGTTCCAAATCTGGACGTTTTTGAGAAAGAATCCATGTCGGTGTCGTGTTAGACATGGATAGGATTCTAGGGTATAAATAGAGGAGGGTTAGGAGCTAACTTGTGAGCTAGAGAGAGAGATTGCATCTGTAGCAAGGTTTTTCACGAGAGCTTGTCGTTGCTTTTGTGATAGAGCTTCTGGAGGGCATTCTGTTGAAGGTTCTTGAGGGGTGCTTGAGGAGCACTTTGTAGACACAAATCTATATAGAGAAATAAAGATCAAATTCGCTCTATTCTGTCTCTGGTTCAAGATTGGATTTGGAGGTCAATTGGCTGCAATCATTCAACCCCCCATTCTGATTGCCATTACGATCCTACAGTTACCTGACGGGTGTGACTTGCGAGCACGGTTGTTGTGCTCACTCTGCTTAATCTAATAGTTCAGCAGGAGAGGAGGTATACGATGAGCCTGAAGACCAGGACGTCTAGGCTACGCCCTCGAAACGATTGCCTATGGCAAATCGTGTGGTCTACTGCTTTTGTCTTCCGCTGTGTTTTGTTTGTCGGCACATGAGCCATTCTTGTAATCAATTCTGTTGTTATTAATAAAGTTTGCGTTGATGGCTGTTACCACATTTGTTTGCTGTGTGAGCTAGCCGCTACTCCTGGGACTAGCTCGGTTTACACAGAGGTTTTGGGGTGACCCCCAGGTCCGACCGCAGCGGAAGTGGTCATGGTCACGACCGTTGCACACCTCCACCTCCGCCAAGGGCAGCAATGTCAAAGTTCATGCGGATGCATCCCCCAACTTTCTCCAGTAGTACAAAACCCGTGGACGCTGACGATTGGCTCCGTGCCATTGGAAAGAATCTAGACATAGCTCAGTGCTCGGATTGTGAGAGGGTCCTATTTGCTTCTCATCAACTGAATGGTCCCGCTTCTGAATGGTGGGACAACTTCGGCATCTTGCATGCCAACGCACAAGCCGTCACTTGGAATGAGTTTGTGTAGGCTTTTCGTCATGCACACATCCCCACTGGGATGATGATGTTGAAGAAGAAGGAGTTTCGCTCACTTCGCCAAGGCAACCATAGTGTGAGCGAGTATCTGCACAATTTTAATCAACTTGCTGACTATGCACCAAAAGACATGGCCAGAGATGAGAACAGATAGGAGCAATTCCTGGAAGGGCTGAATGATGAACTTTCTATTCGTCTGATCTCATAGGACTTCACTGACTTCCAACAGTTAGTGAACAAAGCAATTCGCCAGGAGGGTAAACACCTAGAGATGGAGAACCGCAAGTGGAGGATGGCAGCTCAGAAGTTCAACTCTGAAGGAAGACCCAAGCCCCGCTTCACTCAGCCTCAGCCACCGCAGCATGGAAGATTCTAGTCTTCTACACCTCGAGCTACAGCTTAAGCCCAACGCCCCAACACTACTGGCTTTCGCAGCAATTCTTCAGGAGACCAATATCAGCAAAAGAACCCGACTTCCTCAACTGCAGGAGTGACATGCTTCAACTACAACAAGACGGGGCATTATGCCAATAAATGTCCGAAGAAGCAACAAGCCACAGCACCAGCCAGACCAGCATCAGGAGTTCCAGCCACCAGCGGCACCCCAAAGCCGACAGTCCAGTACACGAAGGAACGTGTGAACCACGTCACCATAGAGAAAGCCCAGGCAGCACCAGATGTCGTTCTTGGTACGTTTCTTGTTAATTCGATACCAGCATCAGTCCTATTTGATTCCGGAGCTTCACATTCCTTTGTCTCAAATAATTTTGTGGGAAAATATGGGTTACCTATCTCTCCCTTAGTTAACCCTATGATAATACATTCCCCGGGCTCGGAAATGAGAACCAGTTCTCTATGCCCAAACCTCACTCTGGAAATATTTGGAGTATCTTTCCTAGCAGAATTGATAGTCTTGCACTTTCAAGGTTTGGATGTAATCCTTGGAATGGATTGGCTAGCCAAGAATCAAGGATAGATAGACTGTGCCAATAGGTCTATCACTCTCACTAATGACCAAGGAATTTCAGTAAAATTCAAGCCCAAGACTTCAACCGAAGGAAGTTCCATTCTGACCAGCTTAAAGGAGGTAAAGCTTGAAGATATACAAGTGGTGCAAGAGTACCCGGATGTCTTTCCTGAAGAGTTACCCGGCATGCCACCAGATAGGGACATAATGTTCTTAATTGACTTAGTCCTAGGGACCGCTCCAATCTCGAAGCGACCCTATAGAATGCCAGCCAATAAATTAGCAGAACTGAAGAAGCAGATTGAAGAACTGCAGAGCAAAGGATATATTCAACCAAGTTCATCACCTTGGGGAGCACCAGTACTATTTGTCAAGAAGAAGGACAATAGTATGAGGATGTGTGTGGATTACAAATCGCTCAATGAGGTGATGATAAAAAAACAAGTACCTGTTACGCAGGATTGATGATCTGTTTGATCAGCTGAAAGGAGCAAGCGTCTTCTTGAAGATTGATCTGAGATCCGGATATCACCAACTGAATATCAGACCAGAAGATATTCCGAAGACTGCCATCACAACCAGATATGGATTGTATGAATTCATGGTAATGTCTTTCGGTTTGACAAACGCCCCTGCTTATTTTATGAATATGTTGAACAAAGTGTTCATAGAATTCCTAGATAAGTTTGTGGTAGTTTTCATCAATGACATTATCATCTATTCAAAGGATGACGAAGAGCATTAGAAGCACCTCAAAATAATCTTAAAAAAGCTTAGAGAGCACCAGCTTTATGCCAAATTCAGCAAGAGCAAATTCTGGCTAAGGCAAGTGGCTTTCCTTGGATATATCGTGTCAGCAGGAGGAGTTGTAGTAGACCCAACCAAGGTTGAAGCAGTAATGGATTGGAAGCAACCAAGATCTATCATAGAAGTGAGGAGTTTTCTCAGTCTAGCTGGATATTACTGCAGATTCATTGAAGATTTCTCTAAGACAGCAAGACCCATGACCCAACTTCTGAAGAAGGAGAAGAAGCTTGAATGGACAGATGCATGTGAGAAAAGTTTCCAAAAGCTGAAGAAGAGACTAGTTTCCGCACCTGTGCTAGTCTTACCAGATATCCATAAGGACTTTGAGATCTTCTACGACGCATCCCGTCAAGGACTTGATCTGTGTTAATGCAAGAAGGCAAAAGTCGTGACCTATGCATCTCATCAGTTGAGGCCACACAAAGGGAATTATCTGACTCATGATCTTGAGTTAGCAGCAATTGTGCATGCTTTGAAAATCTAGCGGCATTATCTCATTGGCAACCGCTGTGAGATTTTCACAGATCATAAGAGTCTGAAGTACATCTTCAATCAGTCAGAGCATAATCTCCGACAAAGAAGATGGTTGGAGCTGATAAATGATTACGACCTTGGAATCCATTATCATCTGGTTGAAGCAAATGTGGTTTCAAATGCCCTGAGCAGAAAGGTGTATTGCAACACCATCTTGGTTCAGAAGAATCAGCCAGAGTTGTATGAAGAACTGAAGCACCTGAACTTGGAGATTATCAGCCAAGGTTGTGTAAATACTTTGGAAGTTCAACCAACTCTTTAGAGTCAGATTAGAGTAAAACAGTTAGAAGATGAAGACATCAAAGAAATCAAGAAGAACATGAGAAGAGACAAAGCCCTGAGATTTTCTCGAGGATGAGCAAGGAACAAAGGTGGTTTGGAAACCGTGATCTGTACCGATCATCAGGAAATAAAACAGTCGATTCTGAAGGAAGCTCATGAATCGCCTTACTCCATTCATCCCGGAAGTACCAATATGTACCAGGATCTGAAGGAAAAATATTGGTGGGTCAGTATGAAGCGGGAGATTGCTGAGTTTGTCGCCCGTTGTGATGTATGTCAACGAGTCAAGGCAGAACATCAAAGACCCGCTGGTTTGTTGCAACCATTACCAATTCCCGAATGGAAGTGGGAGGAAATTGGTATAGACTTCATCACTGGACTTCCTAACACCCAATCAGGATGTGATTCCATCTGGGTGATAATTGACCGGTTGACTAAAGTAGCTCACTTTATCCCAGTCAAGACCACCTACCTGAGCAATAAGTTAGCAGAATTGTATATGGCCAGGATCGTTTGTCTACACGGAGTACCCAAGAAAATTGTGTCCGACAGAGGTTCCTAATTCACTTCCCGGTTTTGGAAAAGTCTATAAGAAGACTTGGGAACCAGACTCAACTTCAGCACAGTTTATCATCCCAGACAGATGGCCAAACCGAACATGTTAATCAAATCCTTGAAGACAAGCTTTGAACTTGTGCCATATATTATGGAAGAAGTTGGGACAAGAATCTGCCCTATGCAGAATTCTCGTACAACAACAGCTATCAAGCAAGTTTACAGATGTCTCCGTTCGAAGCTTTGTACGACAGAAAGTGTAGAACCCCTCTCCTTTGGGATAAAGTAGGAAAGCATCAGTTCTTTGGACCGGAGTTGATCAAAGAAGCTGAAAGTAAGGTTAAAGCAATAAAGGAACGCTTGAAAGTGGCTTAGTCCCGACAAAAGAGTTATGCTGATAACCATCAAAGAGAATTGTCCTTTGCGATAGGAGATTTTGTTTATCTCAGAGTTACTCCACTCAGAGGAGTAAGAACATTCCGGACAAAAGGAAAACTCGCACCCAGATTTGTGGGACCTTACAAGATTTTGGCAAGAAGTGGTGAAGTTGCGTACCAGTTGGAGCTGCCAGCATCCCTGTCAGCAGTCCACAACGTCTTCCATGTTTCGCAACAGAAGAAATGTTTCAGAGTGCCAATAGAAGAAACACCGCTTGAGAGCATTGACCTTCAGGAAGATCTCACCTATGTGGAGCAACCAATCACGATCCTCGATGTGGCAGAACGAATCACCAGAAGCAAAGTCATCCATTCATGCAAGGTCCAATGGAGTAATCACTAAGAAGAAGAAGCCACCTGAGAGCGAGAAGAAGAACTGAAAGCCGAATATCCCCACCTTTTTACTGACCAAGTCTGAATCTCAGGGTTGAGATTCCCTTTAAGGGGGGTAGGTTTGTAACAGCCCAAATTTTCAAATTTCAGTTAAAATTAAAACTTAAGTATTTTTTTGTAGATTTTCTGAAATTTTAAAAGTCTTCCCTTAATTATTTTAAAAGCCAAAATAAATTTATTTGCAAAAACTATTACCAAAGTTAAGCTAGAAATATTTTACTTAAGTCCAAAATGTCTTTGAGAAATTCTATGAATTTTCTCATAATTTTTGGATTTTATTTGCTATTTTCTAAAGCCCTTTTGAATTAACAAGATTAAATAAAAAGGTAAATCAGTTAAAATTCACAAACAGTGTTTGGGCCGAAACCCTAGTTCGGCACGTTTCTTTTTGCCCAAACGCGGCCCACATGGCCATTTCATCCCACGCGCTTCGGCCATTGGATCCAAATCGTACCATCAACACGAGCCCCTTCTTTCTTTCTTTTTCTGCCACCGGCAAGTGGGGCCGCCAACACCCACGTCACCCTCCCTTCTTCGCCCTTTCCATCTTCTTCCCCGAACGCTCCGCTCACCCGCCATTGCTGCGCAATCTGAACCTTCCATACCCGGTGAAAATCACCTGAAGATCCCGTGATTTTGGGAGCAATCACTTCGCCCCTCAATACCGCGCCCGATCCCTCTTCCCTTTCCTTTCTCACGCTAATTTCTCGATTTCCGCCGAAGACGCCGCACGAGCTTCATCCTCCCCATGTCGATTCCACGCCACCCTCGCACTATAAATGTGCGCACCAGAGTCGCCCCCTCCATCTCATCCCAAACCCCCAAATCTCTCGTCGCCTCTCCCTTCTATGCGACCTTATTTTGAGTTTTCTTCGCGCATCCGAAGCTCGGGGAATCTTCGTCCCCGATGCCGGTGAAGGCCCATCGTCGCCGTGGACCTCGGTTGCGGCATCACCATCACCCGTGCCACCCCCTATCTGCCGGAGACCCAACCAATCGCTGCCACCTCTTCGCCCGAGAATCACCGCCGCCTCTTGAGCTCACCGCCGGCCTTTCCATCACGATCTCGAGCTTCCAAGGTGAGCAATAGGTTCATTGAAGTCTCCTCTTCCCATTCGCGACCTCACTGGCGGTTGAATCCCCGCCGATCGCCGACACCATCGGGCACCGAGCTACGCTCGCCGTCGGCGCTAACATGGCTGGCCATGTGTCGCCAACTTAGTGCCGGGTCAGCACCACGTGTGCACAGGAGGCCACATCAGCGCCTATGTGGCGGCCCACACCAGCTCGTGAGACCCTTTGCACTGTGCGGTAGACCAAGTCCACCATGGACTTTGACCACCCGTGGACTCGGTCTTTTGACCGTGGGGCCCACTTGCCATAGACTCACATGTTTTTCCATTAAAGAAAAATTCAACTAAAATTCATTAATCCCAGGCGTTGACGTCAGCAGTGCACAATAATTCGATTTCTCTTTAGAAAAATAATTCGGTAAATTCGTTTAAATCCAAATTAGGGTTTTATTTAGGTTTAAAACTTCCAAGAGCTCGTATTTCTTCATACGAACTCCGATTTAGGAGTTTCAAATTTGTAAATTTATATAAATTCAATATCTAGCTAAATAAACTCAAATTATTAGATTTGGAGTTAATTTGATTTGTCTTTTTGAATTTTTTTAGTTTATTTGATTTTATCGTATTTTTGCGTATAGATTTCGTCGAGTCCGGAGAGCTTTATCTTTCAGAGGATTTAGAGTACCAAGACATCGAGCAAGGCAAGTTGTAACATTGATCATGTTGATCCCAATATTTTAAATTTATTTAATTCTGTTTTTAAATTATTATTGCATGCATAATTTTATTCAGCTATTTTAATTCCCTGTTTAAATCCTTAGTTATTCCAATTCCTTTGTATAGCCAATTTTAATTATTATATTATCATTCCCTTGTCACCATTAGATAAACTAAAATTGAAAATATTCATATGCTTAGCCAATGCTTAGACCAGAACTGTGTATTTGGGGGATTTTAGCCAAATTATTCAAATTTGTTTAAATTGAGTCCATGGTATTGTTTTGCCATAGAAAGTTTGTAAAGATGGTTTTACTTAATATAAAAATCAAAAATAGGATTGGACTTGGGCGAAATGGATGGTTGGTGGGTGCAGGTTTATGCACGGGCTCAATCCGGGTTGGGTTGAGGCCCAGGGGTTATTTTGGAAGTTGCCCAAGTCAGTTAAGGACCGGCCTTCGAGCGTTCCTTTGCTATGCCTTAACGTACCACCATATGTCTGGAATGGGATAGATTTGGCTCAATAATTTGTAATACCTTAGTATTATTTGTGCCATGTTGTTGTATGGGTGTCGGATAGACAGTAGTCCCACTTGGCGCAAGAGAGGGCTTCCAGAGGATGGTTAGTCTAATAGAAGTGAAACCTTAGTAGGCATAAATACATTAAGGTAGAGCATTGTAAAGGCCTCATGATAATTGCTTAGTCACACGCCTTCGGAAGCATGTGTTGGCTGACAGTAAAAGCAAATTATCTCGTGTGGGTAAAGCTGTACAAACTCTACAGAATAGAAAACTATTCGAATAGTCGTGTCCACGGTCATGGACATGCTGAGCAAAGCCACTCTAAGTTAGATTTTGTTTTTGGTTTTAAAAATGACTAAATGATTTTAGGATGGTAAATCCGTTTGGTAAAATTGGGCGGTTAGCCATGTGATAGGAGGGTATCCTTCACCATTCATTCATGGAGGTCATCCACTATAAAATTGTCATTTTAAAAATATGATTTTAGTTATAGATTAAAAATGTCCTTGGAAATTATTATGAGTATTTAAACTGAAAATACTGCTTTATGCAAAATAGACCCTAACAGCCTCATTTGTTTACTTATGCATGCATCATAATTCTTTATTGGGTGTAACTTCGAGCACGGAAGTTGTGCTCACTCTTGCTGAATAATCTTTATTCAGGAGAAGACTTCTACCAAGATGGTGAGGATCCAGACGTTTAGGCCTATGCCCCCAAACGATTGCTTGTGGCGAATCGTGTGGCCTACTACTACCTTGCTTCTGCTGTGATTTTCATTATTTGGCCCAGGGCCCATTTTGTAATAAACTCTGAATTATTATTAATAAAATGCATGATATGTTTGTGACGTCACTTTTGGATGACTGTGTACACTAGCTATCCTGGACTAGTGTATGAACACAGAGAATTCGGGATCCTTCGTTCCCGGGTTCGACATGAGTCCGATGTCTTCAGTATAATCTTCCCTTACTTTGACTATGGAGCATTTTCTAATTACAGTGCCCATTTAACTTACCGCCCAATTAACTTACTGACTATTTTGTTAACCTTTCAATTGTCTGATGTAGGTTTATGTTTTTTTAATAACTAAACTTTAATACTTGTTGCTATTGTTCAATGATTACCCAAAGGCTAATTGAATCGATACAATTTCTAACTACTTGTTTTATCCAAGTCATCAGCCTACTGTTACCTTTAAATATCCTTAGATTGTCTTCTCTGATCATACATTTTATAAAAAAGGAATTTGTTGGTATTGATGTACTGTTAATTATCCTTCTCGCTAGTTCAACTATCCATTTGTTAAATACATTTGAGTGATCCAGAATTTAGCCTTAAGGCCTACTAGCAACTGCATCTAACCTTCCTTACTGTTCATGTTTAGACATTCCGAACATTGAGAAGAAGTTTGATTATTTTGGAGTATTGTTTAACCAAACTTCTCCACCTCCCACCCTCCCAGCCACCACCCTTCCAGTCACCCCCCGTTTCCACTGGTTCCCTGTGCCAGCACACAACATTGCACTAGATAATCTTGCTTCATCTTTTGAATGGTTGCATGTTGAGTTCTACAATAGAAGAGAAAGAAAGGAAGAGGAAGGAAGGACGGAAGAGAAAGAAAGGAAGAAGGAAAGGAGGAAGAAAAGTGAGGAGTCTCGCTGGGATCTCGCATTCGTCATCTTGATCCCTATGGGTGACGATCCATTTTCTCTTCCTTTTTGTTTAGCAATTTTTCAGTTGGTAGAAATCATTTAGTAGATCGGTATTCTGCTGTTTCTATTGCACTGTAGTTTTGGATACTAGTGGTGCGAAATTTTGGAATTTCGTCTCCTAGAGAATTGTAGAGGATCTCGATAGCTTTCTGTAGAATGTTTGTTAATGTTGATCGGATGGGTCGATTTTAAGTTATGAATTTTGTAAGCTGACTATCTAATCAGTTTGTCGGGTTCTGGCACTGCGCATAAACCTATAGATTAAAAATAGAAGATTGATTATTTTGGAGTTTCTATCTGCATGAAAAAGGTAGATAACTTCTTAAGGATTCCATAGAGTCCAAGAATATGATTTTTTGGATAGGTAGAATAGAAGTTATTATTTTTGAAAGAATGTAGGCCAGAACTGGGTTGCTACTTGGAACAGACGTGGGAAAACCGTAATTTGAAAAGTTTAACAGTAGAATGGAATTTTTGGTATAACTATGTTATGGTAGATAATTCCCTTTGGATTAAGAAAAGCCCTAGATCATTATTTTTGCATGTGTAGATTAAAAGATATAAAATTATTAGTTGGTTATCCAGAAGATGACAGATCTGTCTTCTGGGTTAAAAAACGGGGGTTTAGACAATTTAATCTGAACTTTTGATCACCTAAGAAGTTGTGGACAATTGTGTATACACTACTACAAAAAGGCTAATACTGGACGTCTCATCACACACGGTTTTTCAAAACCGTCAGTGTTAATGGTAATCACAGACGGTTTTACCAGTGTGACCGTCTCTGTTACTGGATACGCTAAGAACCGTTTGCGATGAGCTAATATCATAGACGGTTCTTAATACGAACCGTCTGTGATAAGTACCTCATCACAGCCGGTTTGTGTTAAAAACCAGTTTTTAATATGAACCGTTTGTGATATGAGCTCACCAGAGACGGTTTTTGTTTGAAACCGCCTGTGATTTGCAGAAATTTTTGAATGCTTGCATGGGAGGCGAATTGTTTTGGTGTTGTCCTTATATATTATACTGACCCCGGCCTTGTCTTCCATCAGTCTCTCCCTCTCCTCTCCCCACGCCGTGCTCCGGCGACCACCCTGGATTCCCCAGCGCGGTTCGGCGAGGAGATGTAGCTGACTGTTTCATGGCGCCTCTGGTGAGCGGGGCACTACGGCTCAACCAGTACCACCAGATCTGGCTGCCTCCCATCTTGGTCTCAGGTGAGAACAAAGTTTTGTGCCCAAATCCCCATCCAGGTTTCCTTCTCACTCTGATTTCATCCCCTCCATCCTGTCAGATTTTGTTGTCAATGAGGGCCCCCATCTGTGGTCAACAAGGGAGGCCGATTCGGCTGGAGATGGATGCCTCTACTCCACCTCATCGTCGTTAGAGAGTCGGCTATTGAGTGAGAGAGAGATAGAGAGAGAGAGTATCTTTTAATTACCTTGTTGAAAACTATCAAAAGTGTATATGGAAACTACTGTCGAGCAATTGATTAGTTTGGCTCAAAATTCGATTTTTTTGCAATAGGAAAAACTACCACAGACGGTTTTTCATGAGAAACCGTCTGTGATAGTGTATTGTCACAGACGGTTCTAAACAAGAATCATCTGCGATAACTGACTATCGCAGACGGTTACTTTTTAGAACCGTCTGTGATGGCTTTTTTCACAGATGGTTCAAAAACCGTCTGTGATGACCTTATAGTATCACTGACCCATAAAGTCAGACTGTTCAAAAAACTGTGCGTGATGACAATTTTGAACCATCTGTGATTACCTATTCTGTAGTAGTGGTAGATTCCAAAATGATATGGTTTATTATTTTTCGATATGGGAGTTGAAAGTTTAGTGTCACGACATAATTGTGGAATTTGAGATCATGTAGGAGCGTTGTATATAAAGCATTGATTTGTTTTGCCATGGCTTATTTTGAGTGGGGTGTTTGATGTAGGCAAAGTGGCTTCGGGTTTGGTATCACCCTCACTCTATTCCGGTTGTCGCAACAAAAAGGCAAGTACATGTTTGAGTGATATTGAATGATTGACAATATCATTTGGTTAAATGAATGTTTTTTTTATGAGTATTCATGTGAAGTATGCTTATTTCATATTGCTTAATTGTTTTGATAATTTGATGATGAATATGAAAAACAATGTTGATTATTTATTGCATTGCATATCAAGCATTCATGTTGTAATGATATAACCCATGGGAGTGCGTTGAGGTCCTCACATGTAAGATATGGCACTACTACAGAAAATATCTTCACAGACGGTTCAAAAACGTCATCACAGATGGTTTCGCGAGCCGTCTGAGTTTATGGGTAGTGATAACATGAGGTCATCACAGACGGTTTTCGAACCGTTTGTGATGCATACTATCACAAATGGTTACTAACTCAGAACCGTCTGTGATAGCTGACTATCACATACGATTTATAGATAAAACCATATGTGATAGCTTACATTTCACATACAGTTTATATATAAAACTGTCTGTGATAGCTTACGTTTCATAGGCAATTGGTAGTTGGAACCGTCTGTGATAGCCTCTTCTCTACAAAATCTCCAAGCAGTGGCTGCTTTTGCCTTTAAAACCAGCTTCGTGTGTGTGTGTGTGTAGTTTGTACTCCCTTGATAGCTAACTCGATGCCTGAATTCAGCTAGCTAGCTCGCTCCTTGGCCATTCATGCTAAACGTGCAGGTGAACCACGACCTACTTCATCGATCCTAACGCACTGGAGTGTACGATTTGCTTCATGCACTAGAGTGTACGATTTGCTTCATGCCAATCCTTCACGGTATGTAGCAAATCGTACACTCTAGTGTGTCCAGATCGATGAAGTAGGCTATGGCTCACCTGAACATTTAGGATGAACACCCAAGGAGCGAGCGAGCTAGCTAGCTGAATTCAAACCTCGAGTTAGCTAACAAAAACTACAAACTATATATATATATATATATATGTATGTATGTGTATATATATATATATATATATGTATGTATGTGTATATATATATGTATGTATATATGTATGTATGTATATATGTATATATGTATATATATATGTATGTATGTATGTATGTATGTATGTATATGTTTATGTATATATCTATATATATGTATACGTGTGTGTATATATATATATATATATATATATATATATATACACACACACACACACATGTATGTATATGTATGTATGTGTATGTATGTATGTATGTATGTATGTATGTATGTATGTATGTATGTATGTATGTATGAAGACGGTTTTAAAGGCAAAAGCAGCCACTGCTTAGAGATTTTGTAGAGAAGAGATCAATAATAGAGAAGAGGGAAGGTGGGCTTGGGGAGGAGGCGACCACTGTTTGGAAAACTCTCACACGGATTGAGAATCTAGGTTATCAAAAGAGAAGAAAAAAACATGTTAGTGCATGGCGGTAAGAAATTGGAATATGAGTGGTTCATGGATAATACTTGAATACAAGTCCAATGAAACATATAAAATATGTTGAAACAAATAATTAAGACCCAGACAATTACAATCACATCTCACTCAAGTATTTTAATACCGAGCAACAAATTTCTTCATACTAAATAAGAAGACCACAAACTTCTGTAAAAAGAACATGAATGGTAATAAGATAACAATATATGGTAAGTTGACGATATCATGTTAGGATGTAAAAAGAGTTTTCTTAATAGTTAACTCTCTATCTATAAAGCGGATAAGAGCAGCAACCTGTAGAAACTCACCTCTATCCATGTAGAAGTTCGTTTACATTCATATGTGCAAACTATGTGCAAGGATTTTGATTCCATAGATTCATAAGCTTTGATTCCAAAATTATTCATATACAGTTCATCCTATTGTCCTTGGAGATTCATTTCATATCTCATAAGTGAACACAACTAGTAACATTTGCGGTTTTCATGTCAATTAGATAAGAGCAGCAACCTGTAGAAACTCACCTCTATCCATGTAGAAGTTTGTTTACATTCATATGTGCAAACTATGTGCAAGGATTTTGATTCCATAGATTCATAAGCTTTAATTCCAAAATTATTCATATACAGTTCATCCTATTGTCCCTGGAGATTCATTTCATATCTCATCAAGGATTATGAATGGATGCTAGGAAATTGTAAAACCATGTTAGATGACTTAATTTTCAAGAATTCATACCACCAAAGATAGAAGGCAATCGACAGCATCAATTCTGGAAAACACAAACAACTCACGAATGGATGGCAAGAGACGGCGGCTCGGGCTCGGGGAGGAGGCAGCAGGGGGAGGAGGCACACCGGGCTGGAGGAGGAGGAGGCGGCTCATGCTCGGGGAGGAGGAGGCTCGCTGGGCTAGAGGATGAGGCGGCGGCTCGTGCTCGGGGAGGAGGAGGCGCGCCAGGCTCGAGGAGGAGGATAGCAGCAAGGGAGAATCACCATTGAAGATATGAAGGAACCAGCTGAAACCTCACGAGGCTCTCCTCTCCCCTTTCTTCTCCCTCTCCTCCACCTTTCTCCTTGGTCAATAGCAATGGGGAAGCACCACCAAGGGAGAGGAGGATAGCAGCAAGGGAGGAGGTGGTACTGTAGATGATGGCATAGTAGCATATGGCGGTCGCATTGTAGCATAGGCGTGCTACAGTAGCATCTAGGGTTTTGGCTGCCCCTAATGGGCCAAGGCTATAGGCCTTTGGCCCAAGATTTAATCCCCCTTCAAGAGAAATTCTGAAATCCCTTTTTAAATCTTGAGAAAAACGTTTGAAATTCAATTATAGTTCTAAAGATTGAACGGGGTATGACATTCTACCCCTCTTAAACAGGATTCGACCCCGAATTCTCACACCGATCTACGCGAAAGAAAAACCACAACTTTAACAACGGAATACATGTACCGCCATGAACAAATCCGGATATTGATCGCGCAAGCGAGACTCTAGCTCCAAAGGCCTCTCTCTCAGACTGATGAGACCAAAGCACCTTGACATACTTCAAAGTTTTGTTCCTCAAAACTCGTTCTGACTCTTTCAAAATTTGCACTGGCTGGGATTCGAAGGTAAGATCTTGTTCAATGATCAACGGCTCTAACTGGATCACATGCTCTGGATCTCTCAAATACTCACTCAGCATCGGAACATACTAGACGTTGCGTACCCCGCGTATGGACCCGAGATGGTCCTAGCGATACACTAACTTCTAAATTCCCGCAACTGTCGAAAATAACCCAATGTACATTGGGCCTACTTCTCCTTTGGTACCGAAACACATAACATGAACATAACACACAAGACTCTTGTCCCAATTCTCAATCGATCTCTCCATATTAACATGGAACACATCCTTTAACCAGGAACACACAACAGAACTCGCTTTAAACAAACGCTTTTGCCGACATATCCCAACTGAAAATGAAGGACTCTCATTGCAACCACGCGTTGCCAACTCGGTACCAAAAGTGTCAATTCCAGGATAGAAGATTTATCACGAAACCTTTCCACCTACCAATTAGGTAGTTTGCAAATAAACACTATGTCAGCCAAACGAGAAACCATTCGAATGGCCAAATCATACGCTTTCTTTATTTTCCTGAACCAGAAAGGACCACACGCACCACATAAAGCCAAAATCAATTTACAAAAGACATCCGTCATAAACACATAGCTCAAACAAGAATCAAGAAAGCGTTTTACTCCCCGAGGTAACAATTTTCTCAATTTTTCTTTTAG
Organism: Phyllostachys edulis; assembly: GCA_036346405.1. Taxonomy (NCBI): domain Eukaryota; kingdom Viridiplantae; phylum Streptophyta; class Magnoliopsida; order Poales; family Poaceae; genus Phyllostachys; species Phyllostachys edulis. The sequence continues at coordinate 16,165,392 of CM070551.1, read as the reverse complement.
GAATAAAATTTCTCTCAAATTATGGAATTCCAATTCATCGCATAACACACTAAATTATTTCTCTTAAATTGGCAACCTCAACGCTATGCTCAAACCGAATACATCATCCACACCTTTATAGAAAGGCTCTATTTACTCCACAAAAACATACTCTAGCCAACTCCTCCACCGACGGAATTACTTTGACAGATGACTCCCAATGCATCTCAAAATAGATCTCACACGCAATCACATCACCTCAATCTTTAAAGAATAATCAACTCAGAATTCCTAGCACACACTCTCATGTACTACATCAAAATGATTCTATCAATGATCATACCACTGTTCGGAATCCACCCTTTTTCTACTTCCTCTACACACAATCATTAGGTGACCAAAGTTCTAGTATAAAAATACAAAGCCCAAATTTAACCTCCAAGACCTCTACAACAAACTTCTCATATAGAAGATAGGGAAACCCTCAGATTAAATCCCTAAAATTCCCACAATCCAAACATGACTACTCATTAACATCAACATGGAAACATTTTCTTGACCAAATTATTCTTATAAAGATTCTAACTCCTAGAGGGTTACTTACTGACGCCAAGTCATACCTAACAATAACCCAACAATATCTGCTATCTCATTAATTGCTTTAACGATAAGATTACTTCGCTAACCTTACTCTCATTACACTACACCATCATATTTCACCTACACAACCATGCAAATTACTCAACCGCGATACTCTCGTAGGTTGATCAAGATTCCCACACCTTTTTGAAAGTCCCAACATCCCAACATAAACTAAGATTCTTGGATTACAATTCAATATAGGTTCTACTAGTAGCACAATGCAATCTGTTTAGCCCCAAAGACAACGTTCTGTTTAATAAAAGTCTCTCCAAGAGTTATATCATGAAATCCATTCATCCTCCAATACTCCTCAAATAACTTGCAACCCAAGGTATCACAACAACAATTAATAAAACACTTTCAAAGACCCCTGTGAAATGAATCAATTGATCCTTTCTTAAAAGAAAAGGCAAATAAAAATAATTTTCACCACCTAGAAAAACATTTACCACTCGCGGTAAACATAGGACCAAGGGAAATAGTAAATTAGGCAATGAACTCAAAAAACATAAGGGGAGTCCACAGCTGAGGGCACAAGTCCCGCACAAAAAGAATATCAAACCTCAAATGAGAAGAAGGTATTGCCTTTAAACATCGGGAAACTCTTATAGAGCAAAAACAGAAGGTTCAGGCACACTCAAATAAACCGCATGTTAAAAATCTTGACTTTAATCTCAAATACTTCTACTTCACTCCTTCCTTTAACAAGGAATGTTATTTTCAATGATTACTACATTACTTTGCCAACCCAAACAAGATAAGCTCTTAAGACCAAATCACATGAACCACTTAAGAACCAATAAAATCTTTCAACGCGTCACTTTGCTCAAAACAGTTTCAACTACCACATAAATCATGAGGACCAAATGATCACAAACGCAAAACTCAAAACATTTTCATTAAATCAATATCACGCAAGCGGTCAAATTCTTTTACTTACAAAACATTCAACATTATCATCACAACCACTTGCTGACAATCATACTAATCAACAAAATAATACTCTCTTAGCAAGAATCATCATAGCCTACTATCCCATCATAACACTCTTTAAGGACACAATAAACTTGTTCATATTTTTTCTCACTAAAATTGCAACAAACAGCTTGATCTAGAGAAGATCTAGTGAGCAAACCGTATTATTGAAGCGTAACTCTCTTAACAAGGGCATACTATCATATGACCATATCACAAGACACACTAATATAGGCCACTTATTGAATTTACCCATTCAACTCTTAGTGAAGCTAAACAGCAAACCTCATGCACACTAATTGCACTCTACACAAAACCATCAAGAATTGATGAGGGTATTAGTCATGAAAGCATTTATGGTTATACAACTATTTGTAATCACACAAGCATATACAAATACAGGATCAACATCCACCTGACGTTCAGGAATCAGAGCAATATGTCATTTAAGCTTTAACCATGTAATCTCCTATAAAGCAAGGTTTCACAAAGCGTTACATCAACGTTCATCTAGTCCTTTATACATGTTTCAATAACATTAGCATGGCAAGAATTAGGTAAAGCTATCATTTACAAATGATCACCAATTAGCTAACTAAAAGATAAATTCAAGATTAATATCTACTAAGACAACATTCGAACACATCCTTAACTTAACCATCACTATCGGTTAGAATAACCGAAAGAGGACCTAAAATCCAATTTATCTAACAAATTTAGCAGATTACTCAATCATAATGTTCAAACCGGTTCATCAATATTCTACACTTCTTAACAAACTATAGGTTCTGGACAGATATAGACAGACTCTTATTTAAAATTCATCATGTATCAAATACAAAGATATTTTAAATTAATCAATTTCACTTCCATGGATGTTAGATTAGAATAATTGGTTTGCACCAAGCTAATAACCCAGCCTGATAACTCATACCATACCAATTAATTCATTTAATTAAAACCTCTTAGTTAAGCATAACCAAACATCACTAAAGGATTTTAACTCCATTCAGAAAAAAGAGGCATTAAACTTCAACACTCGAAATAATCCAAAACAAATACATAAAGCAAAAGCTTTCACATGTTAAAGAACTTGCAACAGAAAACTTTCAGTATTCGAAAAACCAAGCAGATAAATGAGCCATATTTTCTGATAAGAAGGGCTGAACTCCCATGAAAAAATTAATCTTGCTGATAACCGACGTTTACACAAAAACAACGATAGATCAGCAATCAGGGAAACAAGTAATCGCTTTATGGAACCAAGAAAGACCAATGAAGACTCATCAGCTGTATTGCAAACACTAACTCAAGAAAAATTCATTAACCACAACTATAACCAGAATTGGCTAAAATTCAAGCTCAAGGAAGAGAACAACTTTTCTAAAGAACCATCCTCACCACCAATAACTATGGTAATCGGGGTAACTACTTCTCTATTCCTATACCACGAACAGTGGTGTAACCTAGCAAAGCCTAGGGCCACAACCACGACCTCAACCTCAAAACATCAACTATCATCACACATAACCAATATAATCAATTATGAGTATACATGATCATCTCATAACAGTCATAGAATAAATTCATAGGTATAGAAGGTCATATCATATCATAGATTAACAATGCAACATAACAGAAATAGAAATGCATTGCTTGACCCATCCCATCCTACTGTGCACCAGTATGTTAAGTTTTAGGTTAATTAACCATTAACAAATTTTAGCAAATTAAGGTACCTAAGTTATAAACCTATTCACCACGGACCTAAAGCCCGCTCTCATACCAACTGTAACACCCTGGCTATGCGGAAACCAAGATGTAACTAAGACTTACAAATCCAAAACTAAAACTACAATTAATGTAATTAAATCAACAATGAATGACAGTTAGACATCGATTAAATATTACTACTAATAGTACTATCATAGAAATATCCGCAAGAGACTAAACTGAAAGCCATAGTTAAATTATCACCATCAAGGTTATAAGCATTATGAATAAGTTCCAACAAGAAATAGGCATTGTCAGTATTTTAGAACCGAACTTACGTAAAGATTGTTTGATTCGGGGGGTCTCCAAGACTCAAATCACACAGAGAGAGCGACACGGGGATTTTTATACAGGTTCAGGCCTTCTCCGGAGAGAATAACAACCCTACTCCTGTGTGGATGTATTTAGTATGCTGGTTTACAAATCAAGAGAAAGACTCGAGTGTGATGTCTCTTGCCCCTGATTGCCCTTTTTTCTTTTCTCTTTTCCTGATGACCCCGCCTTTTATACAGTCTTCGAAGTGGGTTACTGCTTCTCCAGTCCAAAGAGTGCCTTAATGCTTCAAATGATGGAGTCATTACTGGAGATTATTGTGGGAGTAGTAACATTCCCACATCGTTAGGTAGTTATCACCATGACAGAGAGTTAAATCATGCTATTATTCCAGAGAATAACAGCGTAATTAACAACACATATCCTTAGATATGGTGTAGAAGATTCCCTAATCGACTAGGCCCACACGTCTGAAAGCCCTATCGACTAGAGACCGGTCGTAGAAGAACTTACAACTAGGTGGTGGTCGTAGTAAAGCTTACAACCACAGATTGATCGTAGGAGGACTCACGATCAGGGGATAGTCGTAGAAAGACTTAAGACTATAGAGTGGTCGTAGAAGAACTTACGACCTCCAGCTTCCGCCTTATGAATATTAAGGGGTATACCCAAGAACCATATGACGGTATTTTTATCCATAATATGAATTATAGATAAAAAATTAAATGAGGATGATTATATCCTCGTCATCTAGCCCCCCAGCTTCAAGTGAAAATAACTTACTTGAAAAAGGAGACATAGATCATCTTATGACCAATAGGTGGTCATAGAATGGTAGTCGAAGGGAAAACTCTTCGATTGGTATTTCATTTGACCAGAAATTGACTTGGTCAAGAAGTTTGTAGAAAATCTTACGACTTACAAGGTGGTCATAGAAGACCTTACGATCACCAGGTGGTCGCAGAAATATAATCGGAAGCAAAACCTTTCCGATTGCTGTTTCGTTTGACCAGAAAAAGACTTGGTCAAGAAGGTAATTTCTCTTGAGGTGTAAAGACAGACTCGGTTTTCTCGGCGGCATAAATTAAAGAATCTCAATCGACTCTCATAGACACGTCTCATTGGACCGGTTCTCGGCGATGGCAATCACTGGTCGCCACGTCTTTAACTCAGGCGTGCGGATATAAATACTTACTGTGGGTGAGACTTAGGTTTTTTTTACCTTTCCCCAAATCGCTCCTACTGTTCATCAAGCTCTTGCGCTCTCTGCCGCCGACCAAATCGAGCGTCCTCTTGAAATCTTTCCAAATCCAAATCTCCGACCCTTGAGAAAGATGGCCAGAGCCGCTTCTTAGTGGGCCGAATCGGAGATGGATGCGACCAAGATTAAGGCTCTGGTCACCACTGAGAAGATCCCGAAAAGGCAGTTCATCAAGTGGATCGAGGCTGCTGGGTAGCATTGGCCGTCGGGGGAAATTGGGCAAATTTCCGTCTTCTAGGCATTCTGTGAGTGTGGCCTTCGATTGCCTACTCACCCTTTCCTCACTCTCGTACTCGAATACTTCGGGGTCGAGTTGGTGATCCTTGTTCCCAATTCCATCATGATGTTAAGCATGTTCGTTTACTTGTGCGACGCCTACCTGGGGATTCCGAGTGACTTAGAGTTGTTCTAGTACTTCTATGGAATGACCAGGCTAGCTGGAGTCACCGGTAGCAGTAGTCTGAATCTCCATCACAGGAAGTCGAAGGAGTACATTCAGATGTTCACCTGGTCGTCATGGCTGGGATGGAATAAGAGGTGGTTCTACTAAGAGACGACCAGTGAGGACGGCCTCTCCTTCATCGAAAGTCTGGCCGAGAAGATTCCTTCCTGGGATTCAACTCCCAAGGATCTCGGCTGGATCGCCCCCTACATTCAAACCATCAAAGACTTGAAGGAAGAGGGGCTTACCACATGGCACGTGGTGAAGGATTTTATCACGCGCCGCATTAGCCCTCTGAAGAAGAGGGCTCATCCCATGTGGAGGTATTCGGGGCCACAAGACCAGACCAGAGATTACGAGGAGGGTAAGTAAACTTCTAGTCTTAGCTTTCTTTCTGTTAATTTTAAACTTGGCTTATTAAAAGTTTTCTCACAAGAGGAAATTGACGCTCCAGTCAAGCTTATTTGTGAGAAATCCCCACCACCGAATGTGGTGGCGCCTCAAATCCGGGCGGTCCTGTCCGAGAGGACAAGATGGAGCACCTAAAGGTAATCAAGAATTGATTTCATATTTAGGATCTTATGGTCGTAGAAAAACTTATGACTAGGTACTGGTCGTAGAAGAACTTACTACCAGGGTGTTGATGTAGAAAAACTTATAAGTAGGTACTGGTCATAGAAGGACTTGCAACCAGAGGATCGTCATACAAAAACTTATGATTGCTTAGTTATATTTCTTTTTCTGATTTCTGCAGAAAGTAGGCATGGAAGACCATCAAGACGATGAAGAAGTCAAACTGATGGTTGTCGGCACGGTGGCGGAGCAAGTCGATACTCCTCCGGCCAAGAAGTGTCGGCTCATGAAAGTCACCAACAAGGGAGGCACAAGTTCAAGCTCTGCTGCTCCGACCGGGCCCTTTGCAAAATTTGCTGCAGATATGGCTGTTCCGAAGGCAAGGGCGGCAGAAGCTCTCAAACACAAAGCCCCCAAGATCAAGGTACCATTTTACTATGACAATAAGGCTTTCGCAGTTTCTACCTCCCGTGGCTTAATCAAGCAACAAGAAAAGGAGAACTGGGAGAGTTTTATATCTTTTGTAAAGGAAAATGCTGCACTAGTAGTGCCTATGGTCGAGGGTAGTGCTGCCCTTGAGGTGGTCGAGACAGGTCTCAGCCATCCGGAGAGCTAGGAGGCTCAAGGAGCGGTAGTACTCGCTCAGGACCCACGACCGCTCGCTCAGGACCCACGACCAGACGTGGTCGTGGCTGATCCTATTCCTCAACTCGAGTCTTGACCAGACGTGGTTGAGAAGATGTCGAATAAATCTTCCATAGGGAAGGTTTTTTCAAATTTAAGATCAAGTCTGACACACCAAGGTATGTAGAAAGACAAAAGTGTAAGAACAACATTTACCTTTTGCTTTTTACCATTTGATGTGTTTCCCTTTTTATGATCTTAGCCCAACGCCTCTAACCATCAAGGACGTTCCTGTGGAGGAACCCACTGCCATTTCTCTGGCAGTCGAAGAAATGACATTGGCGGTGGTCGAAGGGTCGTCCACCGTCCATGAAGCAGGAGGTGTCGTTTTTGCTGAAGTGGCTACGACCACTGAGGTGGTCGTGGAGCCAGAAGCGAAGACGACAGAGGTAGCGGCAGAAGCATCCGGCCATAGGGGTGAAGCATTCGATCACCGTGCTGGGAAGGAAATCGTTGTAGATGCTCCTCCCAACCCCTATGGTCAAGCTACTGATGCCGCTACCACCGAAGAAGAGGAAGGGTGCGATTTCTTCGACCATCCCTTCGGGTTCTTTGCCCCTGCTACCGTCATGGGATCTCGTGTGTTCAGATCTCGTGCTCACATTCCTCACCCTAAGGACATTCCCAACAGAGAGGATGTTTTCGACGACAAGCGTCTCGAAAGGGTGTGGTGGGACCGAGTTCAAGATATCGGTGAACTAGAGAACCGCACGAGGGTATTATCTTCGTTTGCTCGAACAACTATAAATGTAAGTACCTGTCGTTCGGTATTCACATATATGTTTTTTCTCGCTTCTTACTATCTTTCTTTATGTAGAAAGCTTTGAACAAATTGTCACTGTTGCTGAATACAACAGGCAACTTGTCCAGGTGTGATAGGAGAAAGCGGTACTCTGTGAGCAGGCAGAGAGATGGTAAGTAACTGTTACTTGTAGCCGTTTATGTTTTGACCACTTGCACAATGCTTATGGGGATTGTCGTAGAAGAACTTATGACGAGGTACTAATCATAGGAAAACTTATGACCAGAGGATTGTTGTAGAAAAACTTACGACTAGGTACCGGACGTAGAAACAATTACGACTGCTTGTTCTATGCTCATGTCTACTCTTCTCCTTTGTAGGTTCAGGAGCGACGAGAGAACCTTAGCTGATTCGCTCGACTACGAGAAAGCCGAGACGAAAAAGCTAAGTGAGAAGAATGAAGACCTTCTGAAGAAGCTTTAGGAGGCAAACTCTGCAATTGAAAAGTTGTAGGGACTAATAAACGGTAAGTGCTGAACTTAAAATTGCTTATGACCTTCTTTTCTTTTTCTAACTCTTATTCCTTTTCAGAAAAAGAGGTCGAAGTGGAGAAGCTTGTAACTGAGGTCAAAGAAAAGACCTTGGTTCTTCACGAGGTTTCCTGCATCGCCAAAGAAAAAGATCAAGAGGTCCAATCGTGGGAGGAGCGCTATATAAAGAGCACTGCCTCTCACCACGATGAAGTCAAGAAGTTAGATTCTCGACTAACAGGTAAGAAAGTCTTTACCTGTGATCAGTTTTGTTTTCCTTTCGAGGTCATTTTATCTGACTGGTCTTATTCTTTTCAGAGCAAGCAGTCGAAATAAAACGACTCAGTGAGGCTTCGACTCGTAATCAGGAGGAGATGAAGTCAATGAAGGTCAACCTTCAAGACAACATTTCTCTTCTGAACAATGTACTCGGTGGGCTTCATGCTGAGGGGATCACTCCCCATGAAGACACGATGATTGCTTACTCAAGTACTATTGGTGATCAAGTCGGAACTTTGCAGGAGTTGGTGATCACTCTGAAGACCAACCAAGCCGATTCGATAAGAGAGGTGGTCAAGGGCACAATAAGTTTTGTTTTGGCGAAACTTAAGGCTCATGACCCCAATCTTAATCTACAACCAATCAAAGCTGACTTCAACTGCTCTAAAGCAGAAGCAGAGCGGTTGATAGAGGAAATGCAGTCGATCGGCAAGGAAGTCACAGAGGAGATGCAAATAGGATCTCTCTCGTCAGAGTAGTTTGTACTTGAAACCTGTAAAGACAAATTTTTGTTGTTGGTATATATAATCTTTTCTTCTTCCTGCAAATCATCTTGTCGAGGAGTTAGTAACTCATAAGATAATGAATGGAAAAATAGATTAAGACTAAGAATTGAAGTCATATTGATAACTTTATCCTAGCCTCTGACTATTTGCTTAGTTTATTTAGATAAACCAAGTAAACAGTGTGAAATGGGTTTTCTTAAAAACATAGAGGTTTATCTAACTTGTAGTTTTTCAATCATGATTTTCTCGCACTGGTCGAAAGTGTAGGAACAAGTCAGCACTAGGAAGTTCCTTCTATTGGGCAGGACCACGTGCAGAAAGGAAATGCTTTGACTAGGTGATGTTACCTTCTCCGACCAGATTAATCAAATCAAGAACGGTCAACTTGAGTTAGACAAACGTTTGGAGTACCTTAAAAATTCGTTCAACTTATTCTAGTGCACTCGGTAGGCTTGCTCTGGTAGCAAGAGTTAGAAATAGGACGACACTAGGAAGTTCCTTCTAGTGGGCAGGACCATGTGCAGAGAGGAAAGACTTCAACGAGGTGTTGTGTCTTCTTCTGACTAGTTGAAACGAAACGAGTTTACCAAAAGTAGTCGAGCAAATTGGAAAAGTGTACTTTGCTTAGTTTATTTTTCAAAAATGAGTGAAGAAATAATCTAAGATACGAAGAGTTGGCTTGAAAATATTTCGACCATGTGAGTTGAACCCGAGTCCTTTGTGTTGGCAGTAAAAGGGAGGTACGAGTAGACGCTAGAAAGTTCCTTCTAGTGGGCAGGACCACGTGCAGAAAGGAAAGGCTTCGACTAGGTGATGTTACCATCCTTTCGACTAGTGTAAAGAAAAACTGAGTGCTAGTCATAGAAGGACGTACGACCAGGGTATTATCGTAGAAAAACTTACGGCTAGGCTCTGGTCGTAGGGAGACCTACGACCAGGGAATGGTCAAAAAATTATCAAAGTGCTACTCAAACTAAGACAATGAAGAAAGAAAGAACTTGATACTTTATTGTAGGGTTGGTTGGTTATACATAAAATTTGTGTAACTGGTCAATGTTCCATTGCTAGTCATACCGAACCTGGTCGCATGACTTCGACCACGATGTAAGGACATCCCCACTTGGGGGAAAGCTTGTTCCGATTAGACTGGATTGAATTTTCCTAAATACCAAGTCACCTACAGCAAGGCTGCGAGGTTGGACCTTACGATCATAGTATTTGTGCAGGGCTTCTTTGGTAGACTCTTGAATGATCAAGGCTTGATTTCTCTTCTTCGAAAGGAGTTAATGTCATCCGCTCAAGTTGTTCCGGATTGACTCATTGAAAGTTTTGACCCTTGTCGACTGATCTTCGCCGGTGGAAGCATGGCTTCGACCTAAACTAGGAAAAAGGTGTTTCACCAGAGTCTGACTAATGATCATACGAACTGCCCATAATACTGAGGGTAATTCTTGTACCCAACCTCCCGAGCGCTTGACAAGCTGGTCGAAGACTCGAGTTTTGATTCGCTACATTATTTGGCCATTCGCGCTTTTGACAGCCCCATTGCTTTGAGGATGGGCAACATAGGCGTAACAAAGCTTGCTACCCTGCTCGTCGCAAAATTCTTGAAATTTTGCGCTCGAAAATTGCTTACCATTATCTGTGATTATTCGACTTGGGACCCCAAACCGAGTGATCACGCTTCTCATCATGAACCATTTTGCTGCTTTCGTTGTTATCACAGTCACAAGTTCGGCTTCGATCCACTTTGTGAACATATCAATAACCACAAAAAGGAACTCGAAGCCTCCTGGAGCTTTTGGGAATGGTCCTAAGATATCAAGACCCTAGGTCACGAAAGACCAAGATAGAGGAATTGTTTGTAATGCTTGAGCCAGTTGGTGTATTTTCCTGCTATGAAACTGACATTGTACACATTTCTTAACCAGCTCTTTGGCTTTGTAGAGAGCTGTTGACTAGTAAAAACATTGTCAAAAGGCTTTTCCGACCAGCGTTCTGTGGGAAGCATGAGTTCCACAGATGCCCCGTGTATGTCGTGAAGGAGGTTTAGTCCTTCTCTCTGCGATATGCATTGCATGAGTACCACTTAAGTGCCTCATTTATAGAGGACTCCTTCGACCAAAGTGTACATTTTGGCCATTCGGGATAAGCGATCTGCCTCGAGATCATCGTCGGGTATGGTACCCGTCTAAAGATACTCGTCGATGGGATTCATCCAGGTATCCTCGTATTCTAGAGATACTGTCTCAATAGGAGTTTTCTCTAGTGTGTCGACCAGAGACGACTTTTGGAGCTGCTCCAAGAAGACTCTTTTTGGTACTTGTGATTGGGAAGAAGCTATACGAGTAAGCTGGTCTGCGAGGAAATTTTCCTTTCGAGGGATAAATTGTACCTCGTAACTGAAAAAATGATTTTCAAGCTTTCGAACCTCCGATAAGTACCGAGACATGGCCGGATTAGAGCACTGGTACTCTTTTCTGACCTGATTCACAACTAGTTGAGTCTCCTCTCACGAGTAGTCGTCGAATGTGAGCGCTTTCGCAGCTTGTATGCTAGCCAGCAAACCTTCGTATTGTGCCACGTTGTTAGTAGCCTGAAAGTTTAATTGAATGTCATACTTTAAGGTCTCTCCGTCAGGAGATTCCAGGACCACCCCAGCCCCTAAGCCACTTAAAGTAAGTGACCCGTCAAAGTACATCGTCCACTGGTCGTGGGTATCGTACTAGGGATCCTGAACAGGTTCAGGATTTGTCCATTCGGCGACAAAGTCTACCAAGATCTGGGATTTTATGGCCGTTCGGGACACGAAATAGAGGTCGAACTCCCCAAGTTCTACTGACTATTTTGCCATAAGTCCCACTGCTTCCCTGTTCTGGAGGACCACTCCTAAGGGAAACTCAAACGACACAATTATCTTGTGCGCCTGAAAATAATACCGCAGTTTCCTCGAAGGCATGAGGAGGGTATATAGAAGTTTTTGGATATGAGGGTAACGCTCCTTAGGCCCGTGCAAAACTTCACTTACGTAGTAAACTGGTCATTGAACGTTTTCACGCTCTATGATCAGTGTTGCGCTCACCGCTTGTGGCGTGGCAGCTTGATAAATTAAGAGCACCTCTTCTGGTTTCGGGGAAACCAAAACAGGACCACTCGTAAGATACCTCTTGATATCCTCAAAGGCAGCGTTTGCCTCTTCCGACCACTCGAAATCCTCGTGCTTACTTAGAAGTTTGAAGAAATGCAGTCCTTTTTCTCCCAGTCGTGCGATGAAATGACTTAAAACCGCCATGCATCCAATGAGTTTCTGGACTTCTTTCTTTGTGGTTGGAGCGCGCATTTGCACGATGGCCTTTATCTTTTCGGGATTTGCTTCGATTCCTCGTATAGAGATAAGGAATCCAAGGAATTTTCTTAAAGAGACTCCGAACACACACTTCTCAGGATTGAGTTTCAGGCGGTGTTTTCTGAGGTTGTCGAATGTCTCTTGCAACTCAGAAACATGATTAAGCCGCTTGATCTTTTTATGACTAGATCGTCAACATAGGCTTCCAAATTTTGGCCTAGCTGAGGTGAAAAAGTCAATTGCATCAAGCGTTGAAAAGAAGCGCCAGTATTTTTTAGACCAAATGGCATTTTAACATAATAAATGTCCCAAATGGAGTAATAAATACGGTCTTTTCTTTATCTTCTAGACACATATTAATCTGATGGTAGCCAGAATGCATCTAGAAAACTTAATATTTCGCAACCAGTAGTAGAATCAACCAGCTAATCGATACGAGGTAATGGGAAATCATCTTTTGGACAAGTTTTGTTAAGATCAGTGAAGTCTACACACATTCGCCACTTGCCATTAGACTTCCTAACCATTACAGGGTTGGCCAACCACTCTGGGTGGTCGACTTCTCTTATAAAGCCTGCTTTAAGTAGGTTATCTAATTCTGACCTTATACCATCTCGTCGATCAGGGGCAAATCTCCGTAATTTTTATTTTACGAGTACTTTGTCAGGCCATAGAGCTAGCCTGTGCTCGATCACTTCCCTTGGGACTCCGGGCATGTCAAATGCTTGCCACGCGAAGACATCTGTGTTTGTTCAGAGGAAAGCGATGAGGACGTCTTCCTATTTGGAGTCGGAAGTATCCTCGATGCGAACAGTCTTCGAGGGCTCCTCTAGATCCAAAAGAACCTCCTTGACCTGGTTGTTCGGCTTAGGTGCAGCTTTAGACATCGACTACTTGGTCGAACACTGCCCTTTGTTTTCTTCTCGAGCTGGTATCTAGCCAACCATCTCGAGGGATCGACGGTCACACGTGTGTGCCATCTTTTTATCACAATGAATTGTGATCACTCCTTTGGGACCTGACATCTTAAGACATTGATACCCATAATAAGTAACGATTAAGAATTTTGCCAAAGTTGATCGTCCGAGTATGGCGTTATATGCTGTATCGAAATCAACCACATCAAAAGAGATCTTCTCTGTCCTGAAATTACTTGGAGAACCAAATGTGAAAGGAAGAAAAACTTGGCCAATAGGTTTGGTCGAAGACCCCAGCACAATACCATGAAAAGAGTATCGTACCGGTCTTACCTTGGTCCTGGATGCTTGTATCTCGTCCAGGGTACTCGTAAACAGAATGTTTAATGAGCTACCACCATCAACCAACACTCGATTTACTCGACAGTTATTGATGGTGGGCTCGATCACGATCGAAAAGCGACCTGGTTGAGTGGAAGGGATCGCGCAGTCACCCTTCTCGAAGGAGATGGTGACTTCCGACCACTTCGGTAATTTATTGACAAGGGGAGGGTCAATGGAGTTCACCTCGCGTTTGACAGCCTTAAGTTGTCATTTTGACTCGTATGCTGATGATCCCCCATAGATATGCTCAATGGTGTGCTCGGGGTCTTGGAATGGCATCTCCTCGTTGTTCTCTGACTATGTATGACCACTCACTTGCCCTACCTCTTCGAGGGTTGGATGTGGTCCTTTGCCGTTGTAGTAGTCCTCGAGTTTTCATTGGAAAACTCGTCTGTTGCGAAGGTCATGACCTTACTTTTTAAGAAAAGGACACCACTTAGGCTTGTCGTTCTTCCGCTCGGGACGCTTACCTTTGCCTTGATCAGAGTATGGCTTGGAGCCTTAAGGATTTTTATCGCTCACGACCAAGACCTCCTTGGAACTGTTGGCTTGAAGCTTTTGGCCTTTTACCTTGCTCTTGGATATCATGGCCTTCTTATCCTTCCTCTTACCACTTTCGCCCACCTCTTGAGGAACTTTATCATCTCGATCAATAGTATTGTTCCACTCGACTACTTCGACAGCGGTAGCATATCGATCGGCCATCTCGAAAAGCTCGACGGCAGTGGCAGGAGGATTTAAGGATATATCCTTCGTGATCCTTCTACTACGGACTCCCTGCTTGACAGCTATGATGATAGAAGAATCAGAAAGCTCAGGAATGGAATTTCGAACCTGTTCGAAGTGTCGAATGAACTGGCACAGAGTCTCGTGGTCATTCTGTCTCATCCTGTGCAGGTCGTTCTCCTTTCCAGGTCGATAGTACACTACTACAGGAAGCCTCATCACAGATGGTTCAGAACCGTCATCACAGACGGTTTCCGAACCGTCTATATTTGTTGGTCTGTGATAACAGTGGTTATCCTGAGCGGTTTTTGTTGAAACCGTTTGTGAAGGCTATTATCACGCATTTTCATCAAAAACCGCTCGTGATCCGAGAATATCACCGACGGTTTAATTTACAAACCGTTTGTGATGACATTTTCACAGACGGTTCTTGTTCAGAACCATCTGTGATGAGTTTTCACAGACGGTTCTTGTTTAGAACCGTCTGTGATAGCCTTTTCTGTGGCAAAAAAAAAACCGAAAACGGCTGCAAAAACTTCGAAGGCCGTTTAGAGGCCCTAAACGACCTTTTTTGGGGTTTTCACTTTTTCGAGACCCCGCAAAGAGAATCTGACAAAGAACATCGCAATCAGAGTTCGTATGCAAAAGTTATGATGATTTTACCGAACGGTGCGCGATCTACCATCTATATTTTTGCCCAAACCAAATAACTCAACATGAACTACACACATCACAAAGAGCATCACCCACATCACAAGAGCATCAACTCAAGAATCCACATCACAAAGCAAAGGGGGAGTAGAGAGAGTGAGGTCGGGAGGCCGGGCGACAAAGTGGAGGAGGCGAGGCGACGAGGTCGTGGGAGGCCAAAGTGTGATGAGGTCGGGCGAGGAGGAGGCCGGGGTGATGGTTCGGATGAGGCCGGTGACGATGAGGCCGGGACGAGTTGGCGGAGGCCGCCATGGCGGCAAGCTTCGGCGGAGGCCGGGCGCAAGGTGTGAGGAGGAGAAAGCAGAGGAGGAGATGGAGGTATGAGCTGTGAGGAGGAGAGACTGCAGACGAGGAGATGGAGGTTATATAAAGCGAGTTTGCAGCCGCCCATTATGTTCAAATTTTCGTTTCGCCTAACAATCGAGAGACGGTTCTTGTTAAGAACCGCTCAGTGATAGCTACCTATCGCAGACGGTTTTTGAGCAGTAACTGCTCAGGATCATTCATGACAGTTCTATTAAAGAACCATCGTGACACAGGCCTCGAGGCGAGCGGTCAGCAGGCGCAGGCAGTCTTGGCGAGAGGATAGCAGATATCACAAACGGTTCTTAATTAGAACCGCTCGTGATAATTCATTATCGCTGCAGCGGTTCTTATTGAGAACCGCTCGTGATTGGTCTGATTATCACATGCGGTTTGTGAATAGAACCGTCAGGATAATTCATGCAGCGGTTCTATTAATGAACCGCTCAGGATAATGATTATCACGCATGCTTCTAAATAAGAACTGTCAGGATATCGGCAGCGGCGCCCGCAGTTTCGGACAGACCCAACACAGACGGCTCCAAAGGAACCGTCTGTGATGGGGCGTCTACTATAGCCTGTTTTGTAGTAGTGGTATGTGCCCTGAAAATTGGCCAGTAGGAGGTCGTAGAGGTGCTGCCATGAATAAATCGACTCGAGTGGTTGATTTAAACAACCACGATCAAGCAGATACCTTGAGCACAGTAGGAAGGTAATTTGCCATTACATGCTCTCCTCCTCCTGCTGCTTGGATAGCGGTTGTGTAGATCTGGAGGAATTCAATGGGGTTTTGAGATCTATCGAACTTCTCCATATTCACTAGTCGAAATTGAGGTGGCAAGTGGACTGCTCGGAGGTCGGGTGAGAAAGCCCGACACCCGGTATTGACTTTTGACGCCTTCTTTGCATAAAAGAAGGATTGACCTCACCAGGTGATCGTACGCTTCGATACCCGGTCATAGGTGGATCCGACCTATGGTAGGTCGCAACCTTATGAGGGAAATACTCCTCGTATTCCATCTGCTGTCACGGATTTCTGGGTTGGAGTGGTGAACGATCACCTCTCTTGAGAGCTTGTTGATCATCAAGCGGTTGAGGAACTCTCCTTCGACTAGAGTGAAGATCAGGAGAGCATTATGATCGGTTGTCACAACGATTTCCTTGTGGTGAGTTATTCGAGCGGCTGGAAGCTGATGGAGTCGTAACACCATGATTTCTAGGTTGATGTCGGTGAGGGTGCTCGATTTTGACCATCGTGCTTCGAAGCCTTTGTGCGATCTCTTCAACGAAGAGGTCGTAGCCGAGCATTTGAGCAAGTTCCCGAGAATGGCTCTCGAGAAGATCATTGATGTGCTGGAGTACTTGAGCTTCCTCTGACTGATAGTGGACGCGCCTAGGCAGATTTCTCTGAATCGCGATTCTTCTCTGTCGAGTTGCCTCAGGAACGTTTATAGCTGAGCCTCGAGCTTGCCTTAGTGGAGTGGGAGCATTTCGAGAATCTCCTTCACGCTCATCAGAGTCTTGACTCTGTTCATCACCGGATGTGTCCTCGTCATTGCCACGAGGCGTCGCAGCGTGTAATCGTTGGGGAGCAACCTCAGTCCTGTCTCTAGGAGAGTGATCGTCACCAGAGGGAAGGACGAAGATCTCCTATTAATGAATATTAAGGGGTATACTCAAGAACCATATGATGGTATTTTTATCCATAATATGACTTATAGATAAATAATTAAATGAGGATTATTATATCCTCACCAGGCATCATCTAATATCTGAAGCTATGAAAGGAACCAATTGAAGTACCAACAGGCCGATTATTACAATAATCGAGCCTCATTGAAATAAATTAATAGAAATATTAATTGGTGATGGATGTGTGCAACATTGTGTTATGCAACCGTGAGCTAATTTCCCCCAATGAATGTCGTCCTTGACGGTCACGTAAACAATAAAAACAAGCGTGAGTCCAAAACTCAGGAAATACAATTGAACATCACAAGAAACATCGAATCAAAGACAGTTCATTCTCAATATATTGAATACATAAGAAGATGCTATGCAATTGATACAAAAATAAATATGACATCCACTTCTCTTCTGCATATACCGGTATAGCTAGTGATACACACGTCGGTGTTCACTCAGGCCCGTATTATCCAAAATACGGGGATCCAAGGCCCGTATGAAGAATCTTTTATATGAGTATCTAGTTGCCCATATTACAATGATGGGGATCTCAATACCCACTCCCGTGGCTGAGGCATGAATGATTGAAATGAAGGAAATGAAATGAATACGTTCTCTCATAGTAACAATTTTGATATCACCAATGAACAGAATCATGTAAAGGAAGTAAATACACATAATTTATAAGAATTAATCATGTCATAATCATATAACTAGATTGAATAATGACCATACAAGACGATCCAGTTTGTACCTTCCTTTCACGTTGCAACACGTTGGATGGTAAAGAAGGTGCAACTAATCCCAAGGTCACTCCTCCTACAATAAGTAATTTATTCAAAACAAGTTTTTCACAAGAGAAAACAACACTAATCGCCACCCTCTCATCCGCACTCCCAAAAACCCATACTTCAAATAATTAATCTACTCAAGCGAAACGACAAACTAACAACAACTCAAAACTGGAAAGCGATCTTCTAAAAATATGTATCTCCCAATTTGCTTATCATAAAAATTCATTTTCAGTCTCTCTAGAAAGATGATGGCTTGGTCTACAAATGTCAAGTTGGCAAGATCTCTTAATTCTGCCTTTAACTAAATTTAACAAGCAGATGAATAAACAATGACAGAAACTGACCGACTTTCTGGAAAGCAGCCTTAAATTAGCTATAACTTTCACTAGGATGATGCAAAAATTGTTTTCTTTAACCTTATGGAAAGCTAAGAAAATTTCCTACAAAAGTCATGTTGGTGGAAAATCCTGATTCTGCCAATAACAAGTTCTAATCTGCTAGTTACTACGACTGCTATAACTTGACGGGGTTTTTGGACAGCAACATTGCGAATATCATAACTTACAAATTACAACTCCAAATACTATGAACTCAGATCCTACAGTAACATAACGAAATAATCCACAATTCTTTAGGAGACCCAAAACCCTAATTTCGCATTGATCTAATCCAAAATTACTGAACAACAAAACTGCAGATTCATGAATCACTTACAGCAAAGACATAATACGCTAATTGACAACATTCGCATGGAGGAGAAACCAAACAAAACATCAAAGAGATGAGAATCACCCTTGAAGATACGAAGGAACCCGCTGAAACCTCACGAGGCTCTCCTCTCCCCTTTCTTCTCCCTCTCCTCCACCTTTCTCCTTGGCCGACAGCAATGGGGGAGCACCACCAAGGGAGAGGAGGAAAGCAGCAACGGAGGAGGTGGCATTGTAGACGATGGCACTTTAGCATATGGCGGTGGCACTATAGCATAAGCGTGCTACAGTAGCACCTAGGGTTTTGGCTACCCCTAATGGGCCAAGGCTATGGGCCTTTGGCCCAAGATTTAATCCCCCTTCAAGAGAAATTCTGAAATCCCGTTTTAAATCCTGATAAATAGGTTTGAAATTCAATTATAGTTCTAAAGATTGAACTGGGTATTACAGAACTTTTGCACTTGTGTAGCACTTCACTCCACTTCATGATTCATTCATTTTGGACTTGTAATAATTGAATAGATTGTGGTTCCCTTAGTTCCTCATTGTTGAAATTATTGCTAGTTGATGTTTTCCATTAATTGAAATTCACTGATAATACCTTTGATAATTATTTGGATTGTATTATATTTGAATTATGATTAACCATCTTGCTGAAATTTATGACTACCTTATTGTCGAACGTTTAATCGTGATGCCTAAAAGGTAGCAATACTTGAGCATGATTTAAAAATTTGTAGTGATATTAGTTGTAGGTGACATCTTAGGCTTTTACTAAACCGGGGTGTTACAACAATACATGAACATCAAAAAACTCAATATCGCTCATATGCAAACCTGACACAACTCATTTTCACCGAACAACCCACCCGCTGTCCTAGTGATCAAACATCCATAACTTTTACTCTTGGAATCCAAATATAGCAAACTATATATTTTTTTGGAATCTACACAAAATTTTATATACTTTCCTAGTTATACAAATTCTCTGATTACGACATTTATATCCCCATTTTTAACCTTGAAGGTCAATATGGAACTTTACGAAACAACATACTTCACAATTTTATATCTATTTTTCTACCACATGAAAAATAGCAATCCCCGCCACTTCTGGAAACTACAGATAATTGTAGTTATGACCATAATTTAATTCTACCATCTACTATACGTAATAAAGCAATCTACACAACTGCTATTAATGGTGACGAAATTATGGACAACCGCACTCCATAAGCCATAACGTTTCATCTGCTTAACCAAATCTAATGATCTTGAACTCTATAGAAATCTTAGACAACTATATACAACTTTCCTAACATGGAAAAGTTATTTAACTGGACGGAGATACCCCAAAATCCCCTCGCAAGGTTCTGCAGTGCAACTAACCGAAACAAGGCATCACCAATATTCCTATTCCTGAGATCAATCTACTCAAACATTTGATTAAACATCAATCTACACCAAAACAAAATTGTCCAGATCGTTACCCCACGAAATTGAACAACGATCAAGGTTGGATCACGAAACCCTAGTTCTCGCTCTTCTTCCTTCTTCTCGTTCTTCTTCTTTCTTCTTCCTTCTCCTTGCTGGCCTTCTTCTTGCTAGTCCCTAGCATCCCCTTGCCTTCTGCTTTGCAACAACAGCAACAAGAGGTGGCACGATGTTAGGGCTAGCTAGCAGGGACGGCTAGAGGCTGGCAGTTGGAGGCGCATGCAAGGGCAGGGGTGGTGCGGCTACAAGGGCATAGGGTAGCAGGGGGAGGTACAAGACGGGCTGGAGGCAAGGATTAGGGTTTAGGTTCGGTCCCTCCTTCCCTTCCCTTCAAGTGGCAGCCGGCCAGTCCTAGACTCGGTCCGGGACTTGGGCAGGCAGCCCACTTCCTCCTCTAATCCCTCTCTTTACTCTTAATCCCCTTTTCTATTTCTCTAATAAATGAGGTATTACAGATAAGTATTACGTCATACATCACAATATCACATTGCAGGTTCTTTTAGCCGGATTACAATGCGTGATCCTGCCAATCCAGATTCTTCTTGGGTGGTTCTTAAAGTGGAGTAGTACATATTTTAAGACGATCATATAATGGAGATTTGTGATCTTGAGTGCCGTTTATGTTTTCATTTCTTGGGGACTCGCTCTTGTGACTGCCATTGTCAGGAACAACTTAAATGGTAATGTCAGGATGTAAATGATCAAGATCTTAATGTCAGGACGTTTGCAACAGGTCATGAGCTGGAGAAATGTACTATATACAATCGCCATATTTATGGGGCGACAACACGGTCATATATATGGTGCCATCTCGGCATTTTCTTAGCCGGTGCCGGCCCCACCTGTCAGAGTACTGGCGGACGTTGACTATAACTGAACGCAGCCAGGGACACCAGCGAAGGAAGGACTGTTCTGCAACCACATCAATATATGGGAAACAGTAAAAGAAACAAATAAAAGGAAAGCATTGTTTGATTAGTGCACACAAATTAAAATGATATACCTTCATGCCCATTTTTATATTTCATGCTTCATAGACATATAACTATTTTCAAGGACGAGCTAAGAAATAAAAAACATACGGCAGTACGTGTGTACTATGTTGGAAATCTCGACAGTATTTTAATTTTAGATTTTATTATAAGACAAACATCACATAAAGCAAGAGATGCATACAGCAATACTAACAGCAGATAACTCACTGTACTTTTGAATATACACAGTAATAAGATTATAACAGAATAGAGTGGTCATACGACCAACTTACAGTCGGGCTCGATGAAGAACAGAAAGCAACGCAGACCTAAAGTAGAGCACGTCGTAGATGTAGCAACACAGTGAGCGGTCGAGCAGATGCGCTTCCTATAAACTTTATCGCAGTCCCGTTCAGGCGAACTCTGCGACAAAGGTTCGAAGATATCCGCTCACTCTCCTTCCTAGTGCACGCTGAGGAGAAGGGACGGCTTGGTTCGACAGACCAACACTCGAGCATAGTTGAACAGAGAGGAAGGCGATGGAAAAATGGAAGTGATTTCAAAAAAATCCCACATGGTCTAGACGTCTACAGATCTTTTTAAAGTTGCGACAATTACTCTCTAGTAACTGAATAATAAAGCGCATATTAAACCACTGGTAACTGCTAATTCAAAACCAATTAATGGTAATTAAGTGTAACATCCCGTTTATCCTGAGTTCCTGTAGTTTTCAAAATAAAAATAACCATTTGGATTTATTGAGTGTTCAAGCTTAACTTGAGTTTTCAGAAGAGCTTTAATTGACTAAAATCAACTTTAACTAAAATCGGCTTTTGCCCTTTTGAGCTGTGCTGGAGTTCTTCCCTTGTCTTTGTTTGCCTTGTGCTTGGCCTCAGCCCGGTGCTTTTCTTTCCTCTCTGGTCCTCCCTTGCCTCCTGGACCTCCTTTAGTGTTTTCTGCTGGGTTTTGTTTTGTCCTCCTCCAGACCTTCCCTTGCTCGGACCCCTTTGTTGGTCTAAGTCCTCTCCTTTGAGTTTAGACCAGCTCGGGTGTGTGTTTCAAAGCTCTTTGATCTTTGGACCCTTCCTTGTATCTTTTGTTTGGACTTCCCTTAGTCCAGACCCTTCTTTTGTTGGTTTGAATCTCTTTCTGTTTGGACCTCCCTTTGGGCTAACCCTTCTTCTTTGTTAAGACCTCCTTTGATCCTGACCTCCCTCTCTGTTTTGGACCTCCCCGTGTACCTCTCAGCGTTCATGTGAACTCCCTAAGTTCATTTGGGTGCCTTTGGAATCCTTTTGGCCTCCCTGGTGTTCAGTTGGACCTCCTCCAGTCCATTCGAACCCCTTGGGTTCAATTGGATCTCCTTGAGCTCTTTTTGGACCTCTCTCGCGCTTGTGCGGTGCTGCTGTTTGCTTTAGCGGTACTGCCGCTTGTTCCTTCAGAAATACCGCTCTTCTGTTGTGGTCGTACCGTCCGTTCGAGTTGTGGCACCCTACTCTGGCTTTACCTTCTCTGTTTCTATACTTGAGCCTCCGATTAAATATCATTGTCAGTAGTTGGGAACTACCGCCTTTGTAAAACCTCCTTTGAGTCTTTTGGACCTCCCTTGCCCGTTGGACCTCTTTAGAGTCCAAAGGACCTCCCTTGACTCCTTGAAGACCTCCTTTGGGCATCCTTGGAATCCTTTGGATCTCCCTGTGTCCATAAGGAGCTCTTTTGATTGCCCTGTATCCTCTCGGACCTCCCTGTGGGACCTCCCTTTGGTTCCCTTGGCCCTCTCCTCGCTTTCGCGGACATCCCGCTTGCTCCGTCCCCTAGCGCGGTCGTACCGCTCCGCTCTTGCGGTTGTACCGTTTCTCTGTTGAGCTCAGACCTCCCCCTTGTTCCGATCTGGCCGTTAGGACCTCCCTTTTGAGATCTTAACCATCCAGATCCCTCTTCTGTTTGATCCAAGGGTCCAGACCTCTCCGGTGTTTGATCTAACGATCCAGACCTCCTCTTTGTTTGGATTGGAAGGCCCGGACCTCTTTAGGTCTAGACCTCCCTTGTGTTTGGACTCACCGCTGGCTCTTCCGGTCATACCGCCTGAGTTTTGCCTTTCTCGCCTTAGGACCGTTTGATGCTTATCGGACGGCCCAATCTTGTTGGAGCGTTCGGATGGTCCGAACATCCCTTTTCCTTTTAGCCCCGCTCCGCCCGATCAAGCTCTGACGACCCCTATTCCTCCCGCGCATCCTTGTTTCCCCGGACCTCCCCTTGCTTTAGATCTTGACCATTGAGATCTCGTTTGAGGATCAAACCGTCAGGACCTGCCTTTTGTGGCACTTGTCCTTAGGACCTCCCCGTTGTGTGTCTTTTGGACCTCCTGTCCATAGGACCTCCCCGTTGTGTGTCTTTTGGACCGCCTGTCCCTAGAACCTCCCTGTGTCCTTAGGACCTCCCCAGGTCGGACCTACCGCTTGCTCGGCCGGACCTACCGCTCGAGCTTGGTCTTCATCATTTGAGGACCTCCTCCTTGTTGATCTAATAGCCCAGGACCTCCCTGTCCTTTGAGCCTCCTTGTTCTCCCAGACCTCCCTCTTGTGTGGGTTTGGACCTTCTTTAGGTTTAGACCTCCCTCTTGTGTGTATTTGGACCTTTGTGGTCAAGACCACCTTGTTGTCTTCAGGACCCTTTTGTCCTCAAGACCTCCTTGGTTGTCTTAGGACTTCCTGTCCTCTGACCTTCCCGCAGGACCTCCTTTCAGGATCTCCTCTCGGACCTCCTCCTTAGACCATTCCCTTTGACCAATTCGATCACCCCTTTTGACTTGCTCCTTGGCAGTCTTAAGTGCATTTGATGTGGGTGGAGTCCCATTAAATGCTGTCACCTACCTTTGTACTTATTTCTACCTTTTTGTCACATCCTTAGCCCTGTTGCTGTCCTTTTCGTACCTTGTGGCAGTGTACCTTTTGTCCTAATGCCTTGGACCTGGTCACTTCTTTTGGTGGTGGTTCTATTCCCTTTTTCCCTTTAAATAGAGCATCACAGAGTGGCCACTGCCTCCTTGTTCTTCATTTCAACTCCTCCTCCTCCTCTCCTTCTCTCGGTTCTGGAGAAGCTCTCTTTGCTCCTCTGGGACTTCTTCGGTTTTGGACCTCCTCCTTGTTGGACCTCCCTCTCTTGGGACCTCCCTCTCGGACCTCCTCCTCCCAGTGGACCTCTTCTCCTTTTTGCTCTCTCTAGTTCCTTTTTGGTTTCTTTTGAGTTGTTTTATTTATTTGGTTTTCTTTCAACGTGTAGATTTCGTTGGTGCTGAGAAGCTCGAAGGTCTAGCAGCCCCTGCCGAAGCTCAGCAGCTCGCCACTGAAGGCAAGTCGTGGGACCCTTGACCATCTTGATCCCATTTGCAAAAGTATTTTGATTTGTAAACTTGCATTTGCTATTTGTATAAAGTTGGTTTTGGGCATAGTTATATACCTGCTTGTCTTTATACCTCCTTGTCACTTTGCATCCGACATGTTGACATGTTACCTTTGATAACCATAGCTTGGGTACTGTTAGTTGGACACTCTTGTTTACCAACATGGGTATCGTGTTTGCTTAGCCATGCTCTAGTAGACGCTGTTCTCCTCATGAATCAATGTTGTTAATAAACTTGACTAATTGAATTATGGAACCTTGGTTGGTGCCACGGATAAGCAACTAGGGCGGAAGTCATAGTTGTGCTGTTTGTGGTGCGAGGTCGCTTTAAATTATGTTGTGCCAAGACCAGGGTGGTCTTTGGCCAGGTGAACCCAAATTGTTTTATGCTTGGGCAAGTTGGCCGGGAGAGAGTAGTGGGTTCTCCATTTGTTGTAGCGATGGAGTCACTTGGGGGCTCCATTTGTTGGTGCGATGGAGTCACTTGGGTGCCCCATTTGTTGTTGCGGTCGGGTCACATTGGGATGAGGATAGCCTTGCCTGAGCAACCAATTAAGGACTGAACCTTGGGAGTCATTGACCTGGGCCTTGCCGTGCAACCACATGTCCATTATGGGGTGGAACGGGTGTAATAATTGGTCATGCTCTGATTCGGTTCCAAGGTAGAGGAGGTGTTGTAGCGCACCACGGCACAAGAGGGGGCCGCCAGGTGCTATACGCACACTGTGATGGGAAACCTTAGTGTTGGTAACTGGGTCGGAGCAGGTCCTTGTAAAATCCTGGTGGTGGTCTCTACTTGATTCACATGTCTAAGGTAACGTGTGTAATATCAAGTGACTACCTCTTGTGGGTAAAGTTGTACACCTCTGCAGAGTAAATCTATTCGAATAGCCGTGTCCTCGGTTATGGACATGCCCGGAGATTTCGAATGAGGGGTAGAATTCCTTTTGTGAAACTGTGTTCCTCCTGGGTGCTTTGGTGAGAGGTCATGGCTTGTGCCTCGAAGAGACCTTGGCCGACTCCAGAGGGGTCATGGCTGGCTCACAAAGAGGTCCAGGGGCTGGCCTTGTGGTGCTCTGGAGTGGGTGCTCTAGAGAAGTTTGGTGGGTGCCTTGGGAGTGAGTGGGTGCTCACTGTCTGCTTTGCAAAATCAAAAGTAATTATGTATTATGGTTTTAACTTGTTGCCTTACAATCTATTATGTTATTTACTGTCAAACTTGGCATTCTGCAAACTAACCATACAGCCCTCATTGTCAAACCGTGCATAATACTACTTGCATACCTCACCCATGGCTTGCTGAGTACATTCAAAGTGCTCATTGGCTTGTGCCCTGCTGTTTTGATCAGCAAAGGTCGGAGATCCAGGTGACCAAGTGCTCTCAGGAGGGGAGCTCTTTTGAAGACCTTGTGCGCTAGGTCGTCCCCTACTTGGTAGCATGTGGGCTGGCCGAATGGACCTTGCTGTTGTTTTTCTTCCGCTGTGTTGTATTCTCTTTTGCTGTTAGCCTTAAGAGGCACCCTTGTACTAACCTTGACCTTAAGGTCCCTTGTTAATATATGTGATATTTTGGGCTGCTTCTCTTTGTGCGTGGTTGTATGGATTTGATTTCACCAATATTGGATCTGTGCGAGCTAGCCAACCTGATCCTGGGACTGGCTCGGTGTGCACAGGGCCAAGACCTCCAGGAGGTCTTGAGATCTCCTAGGAGGTCCTGGCGGACCTACTCTCGGACTTACCACGTGGTCCTTCCGGACCGCGGTACTACCGGCCGCTCCGGGTGTTCCCTCCGGACCACCCTGAGCTGCTGGTAGTGCTTGCCCGGCTTAACCAGCGGGACTACCGCTCCTCTGTGTGGTAGTACCGGTTGTGGTGAGGTACTACCGCTGCCCTTGTCACGGTAGTACTGATTGCAAAAAAAAAATCTAGGCAATAGGTTTCCGAGGGAGTTCCTCACATTAAGCAGTGTTTATCGGATCTTGATTACACACTGGTCTACAGCTTCGACCAGTGTATTTTGACCACACTGGTCTATGGATCCGACCACTATGTTTCGAGCACATTATTTCGACCACTGTGTTCCGACCACACTGGTCTATGTCTTCGACCAGATTGTTTCGACTACACTGGTCTATGGCTTCGATCACATTGTTTTGACCACTATGGCCTTATGGCTTCGACCACATTATAAGGAGAGAGAAGTGCACGGTTAGCAAAAGAAAAGTGGACTAGTTTCACGACACGTTCATGGTCGTGTGTCATAAGTTACGTGATTGCCACGCGAATATACGCGCGCATGCGTACGTGCATGTGACTTTAGCAATAGTCCACATGTCATCCCATGCCATGTGTTACATGCATCAAGGGGTGACAAGGAACCCACCTTATAAATTACTCTCCCACCACTTGGCTAGACAATATGGGACTAAACCATGCATGCTTTGGAATTCTAGGAATGAATGGGTATTTACACATATGGGCTCGATTCTAACAATCCCCCACCAATTCCAAGGCAAGCAGAAAAGAAGATGATAAAGACTATTGTGCTAAAGTGTTGTTAATATACCAGTCTTTCAGTGTAAGTTCCGTACGGGTTGAACTTGCACCTAGAATAACAAGATTCAACTTCTCACAGTTGATGAATGGACTATGCCTTGAATTCACAGCTTTTCGTGATTAGATTTCACTTGAAATCTCAACTGATACTGGGCTGTCAAAGAACCACGCCTAAACGGAGCATTATTTGGTCGTGCTTCCTAGAGAATGTCCTATTCTCGTGAACTGCGACCTCACAGTTAAGATTAAGTAGGTGTATTTATTTTAGGTATCATGTAGGCTAGTACATTTTTCCCTCATTGGACACTAGAATACATTAAAGCTTTAAGTCACCTTTCCATACAGTTGAGTGTACTTTGTCTGTTAGGACACAGGTACATATATTATTAACATGTACTCTCTTGTTCAAACATCAACTTGTTTTTCCCATTACCTAAGTCACGGGATCTCCGATCAAGAAGGTATGGGTTACTGTTGAGTTGTAACTCCAATGGGACTCATTCCCATGTCCATAGACGTAACGAAAATCACCTTCCGTGCTAGCCCCTTTATGAAAGGGCCTACCAGATTTTTCTCAGTGAGTATAGAATTTACAGTAATCACTCTGGAGTTCCTCTATTTTCCAACAGATTTAAGCCTACACTTCACGTGTCTGGAGGACTTCATGTTTTCATTAGTATTTCTAACCAAAATCAACACTGTTTGGTTATCACAGTACATTAGGATTGCCGGTATTAGTTTCTCAACCAGTGGCAAGTCCAACGGAAGCTCTCTAAGCCATTCAGCCTCAAGGCCCTCAACAGTGGCTGTGTCTATGCTACAAGTTCTGCCTCCTTGGTTGACCATGTCAATATGGTCTGTTTACACGACCTCTATGAAACTGCAACACCTGCTAGGGTAAAGACATAACCACTTGTAGCTTTGATCTCATTTACATCAGAGATCTAATTTGAATCACTATATCCGTCTAATATAGATGGATACCCAGTATAGTGAATTCCATATGAGGTTGTGCCTTTCAAGTAGCGCAACCCTCTCTCAGGTCCCTCCTACTGATCATCTCCTAGGTTAGAAGTAAACCGACTTAATTTGCTCACCGCAAAAGATATGTCAGGTCTTATGGCACCAGATATATACATAAGGGACCCAATAATTTGTGAATATCTCAATTGATCTTTGCCCAATCCCTTATTGTTTCGAAGCTTAACACTAGCATCATAAGGAATTGGGGAAATTTTGTAGTTTTTAAAACCGAACCGACTCAATATCTTCTCAGCATAATGGGATTGGTTCAATGTGATCCCATCCTCATATTTGATCAATTTAATATTCAAAATAACATCAGTCTCTCCTAGGTCTTTCATATCAAAGTATCTAGATAAGAAAGATTTGACCTCGTCAATAATAGTAGTATTTGGCCCAAAGATAAGTATGTCATTGACATATAAACACAAAATCACTCTTTGACCCCCACCATAACGATAATATATACACTTATCTGCCTCATTCACAGCAAAACTAGCAGATGTTAAAGTTTTATTAAACTTCTTGCTAAAGTTTTATTAAATTTCTTGTGCCATTATTTAGGTGCTTGCTTTAGACTATACAAGGATTTGATTAATTTGCCCACCTTATTTTCCTATCCAGAAATCACAAAACCATTGGTTTGCTCTATATAGATTTCTTCCTCCAACTCTCCATTAAGGAAAGCCGTCTTTACATCCATTTGATGGATATGTAGACTATGGGAAGCAGCTAATGCAATGAGCACTCGAATGGTGGTCAATCTGGCACAAGGAGAATAAGTATCAAAATAATCCTCACATTCTTTCTGGGTATAATCCTTGGCCACAAGTCTTTCCTTGTATTTATCAGTAGTACCATCAGGCCTCATTTTCTTTTTAAAGATCCACTGGCATCCAACAGGTTTGCACCCGATAGGAAGATCAGCGATCTCCCAAGTCCCATTGGCCATGATGGAATCCATCTCGCTATGGACTGCCTCTTTCCAATACTCAGCATCAGGTAATGCATAAGCCTCTGAAAGAGTGTATAGCACATCATCCATGAGGTATACAATAAAGTCTTCGCCAAAAGTTTTCTAAACCCTTTGACGCTTGCTCCTGTGAGGACCTCTTCGACTAAATTGTTATCTTCCTTAGAAATATCACAAACTTGTGGTATATCGCTCATAGGTTCAGAGATGGTGGTAGGTTCAAAATTACTATTATTCATAGTTTGATTATCCTCAATTCGAGAAGTACAGCCTGCAGTTTTCATAGGATAAATATCATCAAAAAATGAAGCATCTCTGGACTCTATTATTGTATTAACAATAATCTCAAGAGTTTCTGATTTTACTACTAAAAATCAATAGGCTGTGCTGTTATGAGCATATCCCAGCAAGACACAATCGACTGTTTTATGTCCAAACTTTCTCTTTTTCTGCAATAGTATATTGACTTTTGCCAAACATCCCTAAGTTGGCAGAAAATTAACATTGAGTTTCCTCCCCTTCCATCCCTCATACGGAGTAATTTCACACCTTTTAGTGATTACCCTGTTTAGGACAAAAGTTGCTGTCAATATAGCTTCCCCCCACCACATCTTAGGAATACCGTCACTCTCCAACATGGCATTCATCAAGTCTGTTAGTGTCCAGTTTTTCCTCTCAGCTACCCCGTTTGATTGGGGTGAGTATGGTGGTGTAACTTCATGGACAATTCCATGTTCAAAACAGAATTGGGAGAATTCATGAGAGATATACTCTTCTCCACGATCAGACCGTAATCTTTTAATTTTCTTTTCTAGTTGATTCTCAACCTCGGCCTTATAAATTTTAAAATAATTTAAAGCTTCATCTTTTGTTTTTAATAGATACACATAACAATATCGTGATGCATCATCAATAAGAGTTAGAAAATATCTTTTGCCTCCTTTTATCAATAATCCATTCGTCTCACATAGGCCGAAATGGACAAGATCTAATGGTGTCAAGTTCTTTTCCTCCTGTAACCCCTTAAAAGGTTTTTTAGGTTGTTTTGCTTGCACACAAGTCTGACACTTTGATCCTTTGACAATTTCACATTTTAGAATTAAATCTAATCTGGACATTCGAGCAATACTATCAAAACCAATATGACAGAAACGAGAATGCCATATGTTGGCCCCACATTTATTCAAACCAATTGCAACATTCAGATTATAACAATATTCTAAAGTACTTATGCGGAACAAGCCTCCTCTCTCATAGCCTTTACCAACAAAGTTACCAAATGTCGGGGTTGGACTTGGGATTACCCCAAATCCTCTGTGCAAACCGAACTAGTCCCAACATCAACGGCTAGCTCACACAGTAAACAAATGTGGTAACAACCATAAACGCAAACTTTATTAATAAACAACAGAGTTGACTACAAGAACGGCTTATCGGCCGACAAAACCAAACACAACGGAAGACAAAAGCAAGTAGACTACACAATTCACCGTAGGCAATCGTCTGGAGGGCGTTGCCTAGTCATCCTGGTCCTCAGGCTCCTGGTAGTCCTCTTCTCCTGCTCAATTATTGAATTAAGCAAGAGTGAGCACAACAATCAAGGCCATAAGTCACACCCGTCAAGTAACAGATTGTAATGCATGTAAGGATATCTCAAATGAAGGCTTATAGAGTTGATTTGCATAAAGCCATGTTTCTTTCCAAATACTTGTACTAAGTTCCAAAGCAGTGATACAATAACTAAAATTCATTTTCTAAATCTCAGTTTTATAGTCGGATAATATTCATCAACAAGTGGTGAATGATACCCTCCTATCACAGGGCTTCCCGCCAAAAACCCATTTGGATAGACATCCAAAACCATTTCATAAAGTCTTTTGAAAACAAAACCGAAATCTAACTTTGAGTGGCTTTGCCAGCATGTCCATGACCGTGGACACGGCTATTCGAATAGTTTTACACTCTGCAGGGGTGTACAACTTTACCCACATGACACGACTTCACTAGTTTGTTTGGCATCCGTCGATACCACCGCTCACTACTGTGGGTAAGCGGTCTAGAGCACGTGACAAGGCCTTTACAGAGCGTCATTCCACCGTAGTCCCCCCTCGCTAAGGTTTCGCCCCCTTTGGACTAACCATCCGCCGGGTTCAGGCCCCCTCTTGCGCTAGGTGGGAATACATAGAAGTAGGTCGTCAAGACACCCACACAACTGGATGGAACGACCACGGTGAAACATTGCAAATTAGTTAGCCAGGTTCTGCCCATTCAGAACATGTGGTAGTACGATGGGGCTTGGCAAGATGCGGCTTGAAGACCGGTCCTTAACTGACTTGGGCGACTTTCCACAAAACCCTGGGCCTCAACCCTACCCGAATTGAGTCCGTGCATGAACATGCACCCCTCCAAACATCCATTTCGCCTAAGTCCAAACCAAATTTTATTTTTCTTTGCTTTTCAAACACAATTACAAACTTCCACGACAACCCAATGTCATGGTTAAAACATTTCGACAACATTGGTCTTTGGCAGTAAATTCCCCAAATCAAGATTTTTGGGTCTAAGCTTTGACTAAGCATAGAGTTTTGCAACATGTGCTAGTTCATACTAATGTACCAGCAAGCTCTTTACTATGGTAACAAGGGGTAGTTGAATCAAGAATCAAGTTTGGATGTACAAAGGAATTAGGAATAACTATAAAGTTAAAACAGGGATTTAAATTACTTAAATTTAAATAAGCATGCAATAATAGTTTGAAACAGAACATAAATAATTTGAGATACTGGGATTCAATATGATCAAGGGTGTAACTTGCCTTGCTCGAAAGCTTGAGGGTCTACTTCTTCAGAGTACTCGGGCTCTCCGAAGTCGTCGAAATCTACACGTGAGAACGAAGCAAATTCAAATAAAGACCAAATAAAATCCAAATGAACTCTAAAACAAACCGAACTAGAACCAACAGCAAGGTACTGAATTAGATGAATTAGGAACGGACTCTCGGGAGGAGGCTCGACTCGTTGGGAGGAGGTCCAACTAGGAGGCTGGTCGAGGGCCCTGAGGAGGTCAAGGGAGGTCCTAAGGAGATCAAGGGAGGTCCTGAGGAGGAGGTCCTGAGGAGATCAAGGGATGTCTTGAGGAGATCCTAAGGAGGAGGTCCTGAGAAGGTCAAGGGAGGTCCTGAAGAGGTCCTGAGAAGGTCAAGGGAGGTCCTGAAGAGGTCCTGAGGAGGAGGTCCTAAGGAGATCCTAGAGATCCAATGAAGGATACGACTACTCAACGTGGTCGTGCGAAGAATACAGAAGGGGTACAACTACTCAACGCGGTCATATGAAGAATACAAGAAGGATGCGACTACTCAACGTGGTCGTACGAATAATACAAAAGGGATACGACTACTCAACGTGGTCGTACGAACATGGGAAGAGAACAGGGCACAGAGAAACTCACTAGGGCCAAGAGAGAGACTGAAGGGGGAGGGGGAGTCGGTGGACGGCAGGCGGTGGTCGAAGACGGCGTGGGCGCTCTGATGAATCCTTGGCAATGAGGTGGTTGAAAAGGAGCAGCTCAAATGACTCCTTGGCGACGGGAGGCGGCAGCAAGAAGCCAGCGGACTCCTTGGCAACAGGGAGGCGACAGCGCAAGCTTCAGCGGACTCCTTGGCGTCGAGGAGGCGACGGCGCAAGCTTCTGCGGACTCCTTGGCGATGGGGAGGTGAAGGTGCAGGCTTCAGCCGGCGGTGGCGAAACTCGAAGCACGGAGGAACTGGGCGAGAGCAAGAGAGTTGGGTGCGGAAAAAGACGATGAAAGAGGGCCGCTCAGGCTTTTATAGCTAGGGGAGACGGGGAGAGTCGCTGAAAGACTCAGAGGCGCACGCATTCAAGGGTAGGTGAAGAAGGAGATGGGGGCAAGTAGGGGAGGAGACAAGAAGGGGAACGGGTACAGCAGAAGCGATAGCATTTAATGCGACACAATGTCATTTAATACGCGAAGACTTTTACGTCAGCAGTGACACGGTGAGAGGAAAAAGAAGGTGAGTAGGGCTGACAGGTGGGGCTAGTCAAAACTCGGGAGGGTGGTCCAACCAATGGGGTGGTCGTGACTAAAGGGGAGGTCGTGACCAAAGAGGTGGTTGCAACCGGTCTCTAGGACCACCCGGAGGTCTTGGACTGAGAGGGAGGTCCAGACGAGAGGGAGGTCTGGACTGAGGGGGAGGTCCAAACAAGAGGGAGGTCTGGACTGAGGGGGAGGTCAAACGAGAGGGAGGTATGGAGAAGAAAGAGCTGGGCCGAGGGGAAAACGGAACGAACAGAGAAAGGGAATTTCAACACCAGAGAACTCCAACAAACTCAAAATAAACCAAACTTTTGGATTAGTTGAAGTTCGATTTAGTCATTTAAATCACTTTTAGTTCCAAAATCACAAGTTAAGCTTTAGAACTTCAACAAAACCAAAAGGTTATTTTTATCTTGAAATTTTTCAAAAAGGCCTGAAAATCAGGATGTTACACCAAACTTTGACAATACAACTTTATTTGACTCAAATACTAGCTTATAACCATCCCTGCATAGGTGAGAACTACTAACTAGGTTCTTGTTTATTGCTGGCGCATGCTGCACGTTCTTCAAGTGGACAATCTTCCCTGAAGTAAGACTCAGATCCACCATGCCAACACCAAGAACAGAAGCATGCGGC
This sequence comes from Phyllostachys edulis, assembly GCA_036346405.1. Classification (NCBI taxonomy): domain Eukaryota; kingdom Viridiplantae; phylum Streptophyta; class Magnoliopsida; order Poales; family Poaceae; genus Phyllostachys; species Phyllostachys edulis. The sequence goes on along the minus strand of CM070551.1, from coordinate 16,132,045 downwards.
CCGTTCCCCATTAAAACGGAGGAAGCTCGGGCTGCCTGATAAGAAGAAAATAAGGAAATATCAAAACGTACATGATGAAAACAATCAGTGGATTGACATGCTGAAAAAACAACTTGTGAATTACCATACCCTCCTGTTGAGGCCTCGCGTACGATCACGTTGATAGCCATTTTCTTTGGCTGTTCATCATCCTTACTCTTGCGGAAACGACAGCCTTTTGCCATATGACCGTTTTTCCCACATACAAAGCAGGTGATGTTCCTCATATCCTTCTCAGTTTTTTTTCTTAAAGCTAGTTGTCTTGTTTGGTTTAAAGTCTTTGTTTATCATGCCATATCTTTTCTCTATGATATTTGCATTGATCTGATTATTCTGATTGGTCGTGCTTGGTACATCTTTTGCTATTTCCTTTTCTTCCACATCAAGGGCAGTAATGAGATCCTCAATAGATATCTCTTCCCTCTTGTGCTTTAAGCTAGTGGCGAAATCTCGCCATGAAGCAGAAAGTTTGGCAACAATCACTACTACAGGAAGCCACATCACGCACGGTTGGAATCGTCATCACGCATTTCGCTTTCAACCGCCTATATTTGTTGGCTCGTGATAACAGCGATTATCACAGATGGTAAAAACCGCCTCGTGATACGCAATATGATGACGGTTTTTATTAAAACCGCTCGGAAGGCTAGTATCACGAGCATAGCTGACTAAAACCGCTCGTGATACGCGAATATCACGAGCGGTTTAAACAAAAATCGTCAGGATCCGTGAATATCACGACGGCTTTTCTTGAGAACCGTCTGTGATATTCACGGATCACAGACGGTTTGTAGTGAAAACCGTCTGTGATATTCACGTATCACAGACGGTTTTTAGTGGAAACCGTCTGCGATACTTGCCTTCATAGACGGTTTTAAAAAAAAACATCTGTGATAGCTCATACCCCTCACTACATTTTTGCTGTTTTTCTGGCTAGCCTCAGGAATTGCTAGCCATGCCCTCTGAAAACAAGCATGCACAAAAACATATTCAAGCATGCACAAAAACAGATTCATCAGAGATAATCAATTGTTGACAACTCAAAGTGATCATTACTCAAAATAAATTACAAAAGATCGCATTTGTTCAAGTATTGTCGCTATAGTTACAACTGGATTACAATTGTTTGCGTTGAGAGGTGTCATGGGTGATGCTCGGGTTGGCGACGAGTGAAACTCTCTGTTGTCGTTAATGATTTCTGAGTTGATAAAGGTGCAGAACTTCCCTCGAATGTCCTTGATCTCTTCCGCAACGAGTCCATCATATTGTAAATCCAAGGCCTGTCGCTAGCAAGAGTAAAGTGGTAAGCTATATATATTTAAATTTATAATTTGGAAATAATTATTTCGAGATTGACAAACCTCAGGATCCTTCTTCCTAGCTCTAAGGATTAGCTACATATCATAGCAGACGTAGATTGCACATAACTCATCATCCTTTTGCTGGCGGCACTGCAAAAATAGAATTACATATATAGGTATAGTCAGTTCGAGACGCGTTATTATGAAGTATGATATAGGATTATCGTGTTGTAGCGCTGCATCGAAAATCCATCTGTGTGTGTTAGTTAGGCGCTCTTTCCATTGTATATTCCTTTGTTGGCAACATAATCGACTCTACATGATTCGGAAAAGTTATCCTCGGCCATTTCAAACGAATTAAGACTACAATAGAGTTATGTAAGGAGGAAATGAGCATACCTCTCGAGTATTCCTCTTAGAACGTTGAAGTCATGCTTGTTGCGGTTTAGGGAATCAAGGTATATCACATGGTTCCTCTTGGGTATAATAACTAAAAGGATCCAGTGGTACCTACTCATGTATGTCGCTATAGTCATTAAACCTAAGTTCGTGCTGCGTATAAAGTACAAATGAAATTTGTATAGCAAGTAGTGACACTTACCCCTGGTTGTAGGGCACCACTATATACTTCATGTTCTTCTGACAAAGCAATGACCTCGTTATGTATTTCTCGACGAAGGACAAGTCTTCTTGGATGGTTTGCAATGATACAACATGTGGGTTGAGGAAACCCACCGGTTCTTTCCATTCCCGGACATTTTTCAGCATGTATCTATACATAAGCAATGAGTTGTGATATTTATCGGTATTACATGAATGTAGAACTTGATTGTACGCACTTACAGTGTCCAACATCGTAGAAGCGAGATGTCGAGGCCAACAAGGTTGAATAGGTCATATAAGTCATTGAAGCCCACGACGAAGTACCTCGTCCCGTTGAAGAAATGCTTCTCCTCAGATATCGACGGTGATTCGAAGATCGCACCCTTCTTTTGGGTCTTCTCCAAGTACCTGCATGCAAAGCCCGACAAGCATATCCGTGCATTAATATCGCATCAGAGCACAACGGTTTTCCGATGATGTAGTTCCCGGGTATCGCGGACTTCCCGGACTTGGGAGGCGCCTTAACGTTCGTCAATTTTGATTTGGCCTTAGCGATTGGCAGCGACTTCTTGTGAGACGACTCGGGAACCGACTGGCGACGTTTTCTTTGTTCGCCGGCGTCTTCTCCATGGGAATCGAAGAGGTGGCCTTCTGAGGTGAAACATGAGGTGGAGTCATCGAGGGTCCCGTTGGAGAGGAATGGTTGTGTCCAGATCACGCCACTACTGGGTCCAGGGCGATGTCCTTCTTGGGCCACTGGATAAAAGAGTGGACGGCATCCCCTAGTGTTATGATCTCTTCGTCCGGGCAAATCTTCAGCGGGACGGCTAGGAAATTGCTATGTACCATATCCACGGACCTGGCATAACCTGCGGCCACTAGGCATGCCGTCTGGTCAGACCGCCCTTCCTCGTATGGATACACCATCCCCTGCGCGCCTCAATAGAAAGGGACCCATCCATCCTCACTTGGAGCTTGCAGGGCGTCGGCTCCTACAAAACGATACGCAATTAGCTAAGGCGTCCTATAGGTCTATCTTTGGTGCATTCCATAGATGTACGTTACCTTGATGTAAATCTATCGGTAATCGGACGTCGTCATATTCGTAATTATGCGCGACATAACGCTACTCGACATCGAGGAGGACCGCCTCCCAAATTAATCTGGCGCTTTTTGCATTCTTGGCTCAGAGTAGATTCATTTGACCTGCAATGATGCTATCTTTTCTTCAAATTTGTTAGTAATCATCTGTACCAACCGGCCGTCGTGCTTTCGCCTTGGATCTCTTCCTACTCCTATACGCGAGTCGTCCGCGAATCCATGACTCCAAGGCACGTTAACCCCAAGGCCTCGCGTGCGACCAGGTGCTCCTTGTTTTCTAAGGTCAGTAGATAGTATATCCTTCTCCTGTCTCGCATGGAAGGAGCCTTGGGAAGCTTGGCGATCAAGTCACGCCGCAAGAGGTCATCATGTTATTATAGACACTATAAAGTTATGGACTTATTAACTAGGTAGTTTGACATATTTACCACACGCTGGGACACTTCACAGTCTGCGGGTTTGTGAAAGAGATCTTGCCCAAGACGAGACTTTTGCCCTCGCTTTTAACCGGCTTAGGGAACGCGGATCTGTGATATCAGGAAATGGCCCGGTTGCGTTCTCCTCCTCCGCTGTCCATTCCTCGTATTTACCCGTGTGCCCAGCGGTGCTAAGTCTGTGCGGGTGAGTGTTTCGTGTCTGGAGAGCTTTGTGCGCCGCACTTTGCTCCTTAAATTCGATCGTCGTTTTCATAGCCACAAAGGTGTCCCATGCTTCCCGCGTCAAGAATCTATACTACACGAAGGGCATCTGACCCGTGTTCACGTACTTCGTGACAAGAATGCTCTTGAAGGTCCTCCACGATTTATCCATCGTGAGCATCGCCGTCCGTCGCACGCGTGCCACGTCTGCTTCTGCAATAGTGAACTTCTCTTAACGTTCTGTTCACAGCGTGCCTTTCGCTTCTTTCATCAGGTCCTTCCACCTTGGTGTGGTGATGGGGACCCATTCCCTTCCAAGTATCCCGCAGATGGTCCGAAATCTCGCCGCTGATCTCTTGGGACTCAGAGGGACCCCAAAGTCACTGACCTCCGTGATGACCAGTCGGCCCGCAGGCATTTTCGATTGTCCTCTGCCATCTCGCTTCCGTGTCATTATCGTCGACGGTGACGGCGGCCTCGTCGGCGCCTCTTCCATCTGTGGCGTCGATGACGGCGGCCTCGTTAGCGCCTCTTCCATCTGCTGGCGTCGGTGGACGGCGAAGACAGTGCCTCCGCCATCTAAACACTTGCTATCTATATAAGTTACATATGCAATAAAATGGATTGCAAGTGTCCCAAATTAACATATACATTTAAACTTAATAATATGCTCAACATGTGCAATATTATCAAATAATCATAATTAATTCCAAAGATAAATATGAAATAATTAATCTCGGGAAGAAGTACAGAGGTTGACTATAGAGATCAAGATGGCAAATGAAGACACACTGGAGTGTACCATTTGTTTCATGCCGTGGAGGACTGGCATAAAACAAAGGTACACTCAAGTGTGTCAGGATCGACGAAGGAAATGCTAAGCAAAGGTTTAATCCTGTAGGGCTCGCCGCCTCCCTGCTCCTATTCTAACACTCCTAACACTCCTTAATCCACCAGCTTCTCTTGTGATCTTTGTATAGATAGAAACTAGTGATACAAATCTTTTGCCCGAGACTATCTTTGCCCGAGCCTACTTCATCGAGCCCGACACACTAGAGTGTACCATTTGCTTCATGCCGTGGAGGATTGGCACGAAGCAAAGGTACACTCAAGTGTGTCAGGATCGACGAAGAAAATGCTAAGCAAAGGTTTAATGCTTCATGTACAGAAGACTAGCCTTTAATGAAGACATAGAAACAAAATACAATCAAATAAAACGATCGACGAAGGAAATGCTAAGCAAAGGTTTAATCCTCTAGGGCTCGCCGCCTCCCTACTCCTATTCTAACACTCCTTAATCCACCAGCTTCTCTTGTGATCTTTGTATAGATAGAAACTAGTGATACAAATCTTTTGCCCGAGCCTATCTTTGCCCGAGCCTACTTCATCGAGCCCGACACACTAGAGTGTACCATTTGTTTCATGCCGTGGAGGATTGGCACGAAGCAAAGGTACACTCAAGTGTGTCAGGATCGACGAAGAAAATGCTAAGCAAAGGTTTAATGCTTCATGTATAGAAGACTAGCCTTTAATGAAGACATAGAAACAAAATAGAATCAAGTAAAACGATCGACGAAGGAAATGCTAAGCAAAGGTTTAATCCTCTAGGGCTCGCCGCCTCCCTGCTCCTATTCTAACACTCCTTAATCCACCAGCTTCTCTTGTGATCTTTGTATAGATAGAAACTAGTGATACAAATCTTTTGCCCGAGCCTATCTTTGCCCGAGCCTACTTCATCGAGCCCGACACACTAGAGTGTACCATTTGTTTCATGCCGTGGAGGATTGGCACGAAGCAAAGGTACACTCAAGTGTGTCAGGATCGACGAAGAAAATGCTAAGCAAAGGTTTAATGCTTCATGTACAGAAGACTAGCCTTTAATGAAGACATAGAAACAAAATAGAATCAAGTAAAACGATCGACAAAGGAAATGCTAAGCAAAGGTTTAATCCTCTAGGGCTCTTAGCCTCCTCGCTCCTATTCTAACACTCCTTAATCCACCACTTCTCTTGTGATCTTTGTATAGATAGAAACTAGTGATACAAATCTTTTACTTGTGAGCCTATCTTTGTTCGAGTTTACTTTATCGAGCTTATCGACACCTTTGGAGTGTACCATTTATTTCATGCCGTGGAGGATTGGCATGAACCAAAGGTACACTCAAGTGTGTCAGATCGATTTAAGAAAACGCTAAGCAAAGGTTAAATGCTTCATGTACGTAAGACTAGCCTTTAATGAAGACATAGAAACAAAATAGAATCAAGTAAAACTTTCTTTTTGGATTGTTGTAAAAAATGCGCTTTTAGCAAAATTTCAGAATTAATCCTAACAAAATTAATTAGCATTAAAGCATAATTCCTAAAGAATTTAACACTCCTTAATCCACCAGCTTTCTAAGGAAATGCAAAGGAATCACACGGTTCTTAATAAGAACCGTTTGGATTAAACTCTCACCAATAAAAGGTCTAGAGATTAACAAATTACGTAGACACTATTCCAACATATTGATTGATGATATGATGTGCTCTCGTAGGAGAGTAGCTAAAGAACAAGTCTTTGCCATCTCAATCCTATTGTCTATACTCTTCATTAAATGAATATGATAATATAAATTCAAACTATGAGCTCTAAACAATACTTTGCTTAACTGTCAAATGATCTCAATTGTTAGAAAACAGATTAAACTTCGGTCAAAGCAGAGGTTGACTATAGAGATCAAGATGGCAAATGAAAAGTTGAATGAGCTCATCTGAGACTACTAGAAGAATCACAAACTAGTCATTAGATTACCAATGAAAACTGAATACTCTCAATAGAATCGAACATGAAGACATTGAGGTTCAATGATAAAGCCGATTGGTGACATAACAAATATCCACTTCAAATGCTAGAGATCAAATGAACCGGAAGAATCGAATAACTAGCTTTCAACCGAAAGTAACCAATTAACAAATACATCATATTGACGGTAGCAAGTAATACAATAGAGCTCAAGTATGAACTAACTATCACATTCAATCTCAAGATAAGAGCGAGTTCATCACAGAGCATGTCAACAAAGCCCACCGATCAATTTGCAATATCTTGAAGATAGATTCGTAAATCGTAACTAATACTGAGATCAAGGTATCAACTAGCACCGCAAATATATATATGCAAAGATCAACTAAAGCGCCACAGAGGAGCAATACTCACAGAGAGGATGCCGCACAAGAACTCACGGTACAAGGAGGAGGCCGGTCACGTGGGAGGAGGCCGACGCAGGAGGAGGGAGGTGCAGGGAGGAGGCCGACACGGGAGGAGGACAACAGCAGGAGAAGGCAGGCGGAGGGAGGAGGCCGACACAGGAGGAGGACGACGCGGGAGAAGGCAGGCAGAGAGGAGGAGGCCGACACGGGAGGAGGGGCGGCGCCGAGGTCGAGGCGGCGACGCCGTGGCTTACGGCCAGGAGGTGAACAGGCGTCGAGGTCGGGGCGCTGAGGTCGGGCGGCGGCACCGAGGTCAAGGCGCCGAGGTCGGGAGCACCGAGGTCTGGGCGCCAAGGTCGGGCGGCGGCGCCGAGGTTGTAGTCGGCGATGAACGGGCGAGCCCTAAACCCTAGAGGAGGCGAACGAGCGCGCGAGAGCCTAAGGGGCGCGGGAGAGAAAGTGACAAGTGAGAGCAAAACCCTAACGATTCCCGCCTTATAAAAAGTATATCACAGACGGTTCTATTAAAGAACCATCTATGATAGAACCGTCTGTGATAAGGATATCACAGACGGTTCCCTAATAGAACCGTCTGTGATATTTCCATATCACAGACGGTTCTCTAATGGAACCGTCTGTGATATTTCATATCACAGACAGTTCTCGTAGGAAACCGTCTGTGATAGCCTGACAAAACCTGATGGCAATGTGTGATATCCTGACAAAACCTGGTGACAAGTGCTTGTCAAGTCCATATGAACCTGATGACAAGTATGATGACAATCATGACAAGTCCATATGAATTCGAACCTGGTGACAAGTATGATGACAAGTTCATAACACATTTGACTTCAAAATTTCATATCTAATTCAACTCAACTCCAAATCAAGTGAAACCAAGTTTGATACTCCACATTACAATGAACGTCCACATTGACATCAATATCAAATATGACAAGTCCATACACTACTACAGAAATGCTAATACTGGACGCCTGATCACAGACGGTTCATCGAAACCGCTCAGATAAACACAATCTCGAGCGGTTTTTGTTACCCACCGCATGTTATTCTCCGCGCTAAAACCGCTCAGTGAAGATGTCATATCACGACGGTTCATATTTGGAACCGTCAGTGATACTTCACGAGGCGGTTCCAAACATGAACCGTCGTGATATTACCCAATATCTGAGCGGTTTTTAGAACCGCTCGTGATACTTCACGAGGCGGTTCCAAACATGAACCGCTCGTGATATTGCCCAATATCACGAGGCGGTTTTTGTTAAAACCGTCCGTGATAATTAACTCATCACAGACGTATATATATAGCTCCGCCTCCCGGCAAAAAGCAGATATAGTCTTCTTGATCTCCATATCTCTGGCGCCACGATAGGTCCATCGCCGTTGCGTGCGGTTTGAGTACATCGCCTCACCTCACCGAGCGGCTGGTCCATTTCACCAGATATTGTCGCCGAGGAGCTTGCCGCCGTCGCCTGTTCACCGATCGGCGACCACCAGCGCTTGGACCTTCCACGACTTTCATTGACACCTTCCTCGTGATCGAGGTGAGATATGAAGCATAAGCATCCTTTAATTTGAGTAGTTTCACGTTTACGCGAAATCGCTAGTTTCAGCGCCCATGTGGGACATCACCGTCGGTTCGCCTCAAAGCGAGACCTTAGGCCGAGAGCCACGACTATATAGCAATGCGATGTCACCCCTAAGCCCAGCTTTGAGCTTCAAATTAATCCTACTATTTTTAATCATTTAGTTAATAAACTAACGAGTCTATGACATGTGGGATCGCCATAGATTTTATAAATAAAATCATGAAATAAAAAATGAGTCAGCGACAAGTAGGGCCCACATGTAAGTTAATAAAATCCGAAAAAATGTAAAAATGAAAAATCGTAATTAAGCCTCGGAAAATACGCTTTGAAAGTCATCACCCTTTTATTTATTTTCGTGGTTTTCAATACGAACCGTGTGATGGACCGGTTGGATGTACACCGAGAACCGTGTGAGTGAAGAGTACATTAATGGCGTGTCTGCTTACAAGAGCCGCCGAGGAGCATATGTTGAATAAGGGGCGGAATATATGTATCGTGCATGCATTGATTGCGAGAATCAAGATGTTTAACAACCGAGCGCAGATCGAAGCACACTTGATTCAAGGGGTTTCAAAAGGGTTATACATGTTGGACGATCCACGGTGAAGAGCATATTATCTGAAGTCAACGATATGCATATTATACAGAAGTCAACGATATGCCGCGAATGATGTCGATTGTTGTTCCGATTCGGATAGGCCGCACGATGACAATCTAGATCGGATGCATGATGCGTAAGGAACCGTGATGAGAGGGAGTATGTTCAATTCCGGGCGTGATGGAGGACTCAGAGAAACCTTTGTTCCGCCGCAAGTCGGAATACACAAGGTTGTCATCCGTGCTTAAATTGCTGAAATTGAAAGCAAGCAACGGTTGGTCCGACAAGAGTTTCACGGAGCTGTTAGGTCTCTTAGCGGACATACTTTCGGAGGGAAATGAGTTGCCCAAAACCACCTACAAAGCCAAAAAGGTTCTTTGTCCATTGGGAATGGAAGTAGAAAGAATACATGCATGTCCGAACGACTGTATCCTCTACCGTAACGAGTATACAAACATGCATGTATGTCCGTGTGCAACGATCCCGATACAAGCGTAAGAAGCAATCGATGACGACGAGGAATCGAGGTGAAGAAAGGACCTCTGCTAAGGTGGCGTGGTATCTTCTGTAATTCCCCGCTTGAAGCGGTTTTGTAACCCAAAGAATGCAAATCGCCAGATTGGCACTCGAGGAGCGTAAGAATGACGGAAAATTAAGACACCTGTTGATTCCGCCCGGTGGAGAAACATCGATAGGAGGTTTGCGACTTCAAAAGGAACCGAGGAATATAAGGTTTGGATTGAGTACAGATGGAATGAATCCTTTCGGTAACATGAGCAAATGACATAGCACTTGGCCCGTGACGCTCAGATCTACAACATTCCTCCTTGGTTGTGTATGAAGCGGAAGTATATTTTGTTGTCGATACTTATCCAAGGGCCGAAGCAACACGGGAATGATATTGATGTGTACCTAGCACCATTGATGGAAGATCTAAAAATCTTGTGGATTGAAGAATGCGGTATGGGATGCGTACAAACGAGAGAACTTCACTTTACGTTCCTTGTTGTTTTGCACCATAAATGATTATCCTGCCCTTGCTAATCTGTCGGGCCAGAGTACAAAAGGGGGCCAAAGCCAGTACTCACTGCTTAGATGATACCGAGAGTGTGTGGCTGAATCACTCGCAGAAACCGTGTACATGCGTCATCGTAGGTTCCTTCGGAGGGCTCACCCATACCGCAGGATGAAGAAACAATTCGACGGAGAGAAGGAGGACAGTTCAGCTCCAAGGCATTTAAGCGAAAAGAGGTCTATGATATGGTTAAGGATTTAGATGTGGTGCTTGGAAAGGGATGTAAATCGAGGACAAGTAAGAAGAACATGTGGAAGAAGAGATCAATATTTTGGGACTTACCTTATTGGGAGCACCTAGAAGTTCGCCCTTTGCATCGACGTCATGCATGTAGAGAAGAATGTATGTGATGACTTGATTGGTCTCTTCTTGAACATTCGTGACAAAACAAAGGATGGTGTCAACGCACGGCTTGACTTGGTTGATATGGACATCGGACCGAGTTAGCACCAACAAGGACCGATAAAGGACGAACGTACCTTCCCCGCTTGTTACACTCTGTCCAAGGCCGAGAGAACCGAATCGTGCGGTGCTTGCATGGCGTGAAAGTTCCGTCCGGTTACTTCGCCAACATGAAGAAACTTGTTTCGATAAAAGATTTGAAGTTAATTGGCATGAAGTCTCATGATTGTCATGTGTTGATGACACAAATGCTCCTGTTGCAATTAGAAGTATTTTGCCGATCAAGGTCCGAGAGACAATCATGAGGTCAGGTTATTTTTTTAACACAATTGCTCGAGAAGGTCATCGATCTCGAAGGACTAGATGCTCTGCAGATGAGGTGGTGAGCGACACTATGTGATCTTGAGATGTATTTCCCTCCGTCGTTTTTCGATATCATGGTCCATCTCATTGTTCATATTGTGAGGAGATAAAGATGTGCGGGCCGTGTTCCTACGTAGCATGTACCCGCTCGAGAGGTTCATGGAATTCTCAAGTCATATGTACGGAATCGATCTCGGCGAGAGGGCAAGATCGTCGAAGGTTATGCAAGCGAAGAGGTTATTGAGTTACGCCTCGATTACATGGCTCAGTCGAACCGATAGGTGTGCCTCGATCTCGCCATGAGGGAGGCTCGAGGGTATCGGGACCATCGGAAGGAAAGCAATCACTCCAAATATGGATCGTATGCTCAAGCCCATTTCACGGTCTTGCAACACATGGTGAAGTGTCCTCAGATATCGACCAAAGACAAGGACGTGCTTCGCAATGTAATCCTGCGGCCGATGTTTGGATCACGAGACAACACAATGACGGTTCAACCAATGGTTGAAGGAGCGACTTGCTAGGAGCTCGTCAAGTGATATCTTGACATGGTTGGCAAAAGGGTCAACATTCTGCTTGTAACATGGCGAGGATCGACATAAATGGGTACGCATTCTATACGCAGCTCGGGATATAAAAAGCACTAACGTAGCAGCGGTGTCCGTGATAGATGCATTCAAGATGCCGATGGGGTGAGGAGCTCCTACTATGGGCAAATAGAGGAGATATGGGAGCTCGACCACGTGCTTTTCAAGATCCCCTATTTGGTGCCGTTGGGTCCATCTCCCACGGTGAAGGTCGACAAGTACGGCGTCACTACCGTGGACCTCGAACGTGTCGGATACAAAGACGAACCATTCGTACTGGCTAACCAAGTTGTTCAAGTCTTCTATGTTACCGACCCGGCAAATAAGAAGCGCCACGTAGTTCTTCACGGAAAAAGGAGGATTGTCGGAGTTGAGAATGTAGTGGACGAGGAAGAATACAATCAATTTGACGAGTTGCCTCCTTTCGAAAACGGCATAAGGGTCGAGGAAGAAGAACATGACGAAACTAGCTACATCTGCGTCGATCATCATGAAGGGCTAATTTTAAACATTAATTGAACAATGTGTGTATATGTATATACATTACGATGAATGGTTAATATATTTTAGTTCATTTGAGTTAATTAATTGATTTGTACTGTGAAATGGATGTGATTGTTTCTCAAATGAATGAGAATTGGATGTATATACATGTACTTGTTGTCTTTTTCGCTTGTTTCAGAGGGCATGGCTAGCATTTCACGAGGCTAGCCAATAAATGAATCGATCTAGATATTAACCAATACAAAATAATATCACGACGGTTTGAACTACAAACCGTCTCACATATATATCATGACGGTTGTTTATCAAAACCGTGCATGCTATATATATATCATGACGGTTGTTTATTAACACCGCTCGATGATATCATATATCACGAGCGGTTCTAAGTTAGAACCGCTCTGCGTGATATCATATATCATGAGCGGTTGTTTATTAAAACCGTGCATGATTTATCACATATCACGAGCGGTTGTTTATTAAAACCGCTCGTGATATATCATATCACGAGCGGTTCTAAGTTAGAACCGCTGCAGCGATAGGTATCCTGAGCGGTTCTAATTTAGAACCGCTCGTGATGTCTATCTATTTACATTCGGACTCTAGCTAGGGTTTGCTGCGCGCGCCACTCTCAAACGATTAAGTTTCTCAACTCCTCTCGCTCCTCCTCCCCGAGCCTGTCGCCACCGCCTCGGCGCCGCCTCCTCGAGCTCCGGCGCTTCTCCTCCCGATCCCGTCGACACCGCCTCCTCCTCCGGCCGTGCGCCTCCCCGAGCCCGCCAAGCCTCCTCCTCTGACCGTGGCGCCCCCCCCACCCACCGCGCCTCTGCCCGAGCCCCCGCCTCCTCCCCTCCGAGCAGTGGCGCCTCCCCTTCGACGCCGCCCTGCTGCTCCGGTACTGCTCCCTGCTCGTCCGTCTCGTCGACGCCCAAAGGTAACCAATGCCGAGTTACCGATCGACCCCCACGCCCCTTTCCCTAACTATTTCTATCAATAATCTGTCATGGTCCTTCATGATAATTGTACATGTTTTAGGAATTTGTATTTGTTCTAGTCAGTTATTCATATGGTATTTGTTTTGATACTGCTACTGGAATACATTGCAATGATAATTCTATTTCTTGTGAAGATGTCTTCCGCTCATTCTGAGTCATCGCCGCCTCATGTGTCTGATGATGCACCATCCTCTGGAACAATATCCAACCGCGGTAGAAGAAGAGGAATATCGAAAAGGCCCACGTGCCGATTTACCATCACGGAGGTCGATCAGTCTGGGACCCCTATCAATCCTCGCCGAGCAGCGTCCGCATTCCGGAGAATGGTCGGAATAGTTGCACGGGAACGGATCAAGATCACCTATGATTCGTGGAAGGTGGTGCCCGGACCACTGAAAACTGCTGTGTTGGCGGAAATTCTCGCATCGTTCGAGATCCCGGAAGAACTCCTAGACTCCGTGCGACGACACGCGTTGCTACAGGCGTGCAAAGCGTGGAAGAACTTCAAGAGCACGCTTGTCAAGAACTACGTGGAGAAGGATCTGAAGCCGCCCTTCCACAAGCATCTATTCTTGGAAGAGTCCTGGGCCGAGTTTGTGGCGAATAAGACGACAGATGAATTTAAGAGTGAAAGTGCGGCGCACACGGCCCTCCAGGCCAAAAACAAGCACCCCCACGCACTCGGCATCATTGGGTATGCGTAAAGCCCCGATATGGAGGGATCAGAACAAAGAAAAGCGGTTTGAATCTCTCCTCGCTATTTCGAGATCACTAATGTGCGCGGCCGCGGTGGTTATTTGCGAGGTTATGTATTCGCCCACGGGGAAGTGTACTTTCCAAACCCGAAGACCGTGAAGTGTCCCAACGCTGGTAAGATATCGAACTACCTAGTTTGTAATTACTCCATAACTTCATAGGAAGTGAAATGACATCTTAGGGCTATATTGCGATAACGTTGAGTGCACAATCTTCCCAAGGCTCATTCCAGCAGATAGGGAGAAGATATACTCTCTGCGGCCCTAGGAAACAAGTGAGCATCAAGATTCGCACGAGAGGCGCCGGTGTTTTTGTTACATGGGAACAATGGTTCCAAGCGGACTCGGATCGCATCGAGTAGGAAGAGAGCCAAAGCCGAGCACGATGCAAAGCTACGAGAGGATCTTCGTGCATCCCTCGAGATGAGCTCACTAAAAATTCAATCAATCCTTTGAGGAAAGGATTCGTATGCTCGAGCAAAAGCAGATAGAGACCTTTGAGGAAAGGATTAAGGGATTGCAAATGCCAAGTCGGTTGGAAGCCCCTACCCCTACTATACCGCTGCTTGGCCCCCAAACATCCGAGTAGTCAAGGTCCAACCCTAACCCTACCACAATAGGTGATGACAGATTTTCCGTCGATGACATCCGGGTAATAATTATTATCTCGAATGCTCAATCCATTGATAGGCCTGTTGGAGTAGCTAATTTTGTATCGTTATGTACGAGGTGGCTACGGCGCAAGCTCCAAGTGAGATATGTCTCGCTGCGCTAGATGTCGCTTGGGGCGGTGTATCCATCTGTATCGGAGCTTTGGTGCACAGTGCAAATCTAGCGCCGGGTTTCGCAAAAGTGAATGCGGACGGTGTTTGTGCCAATTTCGAGCCGTCATTGAAAATTCCCCCAAACGATGAGGTCATGACTCTAGGGCAAGCCGCTGGAACATTCATCCAAATGGCCCAAGGAGGACATCTGCTTGGAGCTACCGCTCGGTGTCAACTTCACGGAATGTCTGCAGCGGCATCAAGTCCACGGACCGACCGCACCGGCTACAGACCGACATGGCAAGGGCCCATTGATCACATGCATCTACACTCAGGCTTAGTCGACTCTTGTGAAGTCGACCTATACAAAGCGAGGCAGCAAGGGCAAGGGCAAATCGAAGACGATCGAGTCCTCTCCTAATATCCCTTCTTGCCGTTGGTCGGAAATACAAGCCAAAGCGAGCCGTTGCTCGAGAAGTTAGACAGCCCTACCCTAGGACTTGGATTGCACGGAATTGCATGCATGGTACATGGAACAGTCCAACAAGCCGGTGTTGGAAATATGCCCTAGAGGCAATCATAGAGATGATTATATTTCATTATGTTCATGACATTGGATAATGTGTTATCTTGTTCCTAGAATAATATTGTTAATATTTATTATCAAGTATGTGACTTGGTTGTGAAACTCTATATTTCTGCGATAATTATTCTTACACGATCCCTGGTCGTAAACATATGAGGACACATATGAATAGACTAGCATATGTATTGGTTGATGACTATGTTTCACGAGTTATAGATATGGAGATATCAAACCAATAATATGGACACATGTTAGAGAACATGATGTTGGATAAGACCCACCTTGAGGCACTATTGAGATTGTTATGAATCTATGTATCATTAGTTGGTCTCAAGCAATGATGATGTATAATCCTTAGACACGAGATCAAGATGGTTTCCTACATGTGTAAGAGCACGCTTAGGGGTTGCCAAACGCTACACCGTGAATCGGGTAGTTATAAAGGTAGCTTTTGCATGCTCAAACATGGAGAGGGATGTATTTGGTCGGATATGGATTTGCCCTCCTAACATAACAGAGAGATGTCTCGGGCCCTCGCAGATCGGATAAAGAAAGTGCATGGCCATGCCACTAGTAGTCGAAGAGTTCACCACGTAAAGTTATCTCGATACTCGATCGAGAAAGTATTGAAGATCCATGGATGACACAACATCTCACCCGAGTTCAACCGGACATCGTGAGGCAAAGGGAGTATACACGAGTAGGTCGCTCAGTCGAATAAAGAATGATCGGGTCGTATGGAGATACAAGCAAGTCGAGACCGGTCGAACCTAATCACAGAGTGGTCAAAACCAAGTCGTAAGGAGTTACGAAGTTGGTCGTGACCACATCTGAACCGGTCAGATATCTGAGATAGGACACAGTCGTAAGTAATGAAGACCGGTCGTAGATCATATTGCATTAAGGTTCGTCCGATATAATTTGTGTGTATTCGGGAATCGATATGTTCTGCTAGGAGCCGCTACGACTCGTGGTTGGAAAGGGTTTTCCGAGTCACAACCGAACTACACATGAACCTACAGGGTCACACACTTAACGGGTTGGAACAAACCAGTACGAATACGATTTGTAAACGTGTCCGGATAGGATCCGTCACGAACACTATATAAGGAGGTGCATGAGGCTATTGGGAAAGATGCGTGAAACACCACCAAAACCCTAGCCGCCATCTTCTTGAGAGCTCCACCGTGCGACTTGGTGCTGGCACACCGGCGTTCGGTTGTTCCTTCCCTGGACATGTGGATACCGTAGAGGCGCTACTACGATTGTTGCGCTTGAGGACGATCCGCGATCTTCACAAGGAACCGCAGACGTTGCTGGAGGAGACGATCGACTACGACCACTACATCGACGCGCTCTTCGTTGGACCAGGCTGCTCCAACCCTTCTTCCGATGTTCTGCGCGTCTGGTGGTAACGATCTGTGATCATCTACTTGCTTGGCATCCTGGTTCGCGTGGTAGAATTTTTGTTTGTAGCTATCGTAGCCTACCCCGTGACCCTACAGCCGGTTGATCAACTATGCTCGGGTGTCACCGTCAAGTTCAAGGAGCATCATTTTAACCACGTGTATCAAGACGCTGTCTTCACGGTGACCTTCGACGACTTGTTCTGTCTCTTCAACCATGACGAGCTCGACGTCTCACTCATACGATGCTGGACACTGTAAGTGTGTACAATCACGGTCAATGTTCGTAATATCAATAAATGTTATATATAACTCCTAGCTTTTGTATAATAGATACATGATCGTGAAGCCGAAGAAGGAAATCACCGGTAGGTTTCTCGACCCACACGTTGTCTCCGAGTAAAGCATCACGGTGAATGCAACATTCGCCGAGAATTACGTTATAGATTTTTTCATGGCTCACCGCAACAAGGAATTCATACTTTTGCCCTACAACCGTAAGTAAGTAGTGTTGCACTCTGGCTATACTTGTTGATTTGTACTTTATAAGCAACACTAACTTAGGTTTAATGACCATGCTGACATACCTGTGTAGGTTCCATTGGATTCTAATTGTAATTATACCAAAACGGAAATACGTAATATACTTAGATTCCCTACAGAGGGCCACTCACAACTTCATAGCTATCCGGAGTTTAATCATCAGGTAAACACATTTCCTCCATAGAAACTCTATTGTAGTCTTTCCTTCCTTTGCAATGGCTAAGGCTAACTTCTTGGAGTCACGTAGGGTGTTCGACGTGTTACATGCTAAAGGATGGAATATCAAGGGAAGGACGCTGCAACATGATCAAACATTCCCGGTAATTGCTAGCTAGTACACATTAATCCTATATAACACTTCGTAGCAATGCCTCTCGAACTAACCAATTCTATTTTTGCAGTGCCACCAAAGATGGCGGGTCATAACGTCTGTGGATACTATGTTTGCCACAACATGCAACTACTCATCGGTTCGCGATCACCAATGATCCTCGTGTTTGTCAATCTTTCAACAATTATTTCATATATACTTACCAATTTATATAAGCCCTAATTTAACCTTCATATCGACAAAGTTGCGAACATCATTTGAAGCTGCGTTGGAACAAAGCGAGCTCATAAAATTCGATCACACCTTGCGTCATTCCCTAATGCAGACGGTCATAAATCCAAATGGGAGTTTCCACGATGTAGCAGATTGAACTTGATTGAGATAGATTGAACATAATGGTACATGTGTGTAAATTAATGTACATTAATGGTTAAATTTAGTTAATTGATTTGTGAATTGGATGTGTGCTTGTTTCGAAATGAATGCAATTTTGATGTGCTTCGAAATGAATGAGAATTGGATGTGCTTGTTTCAGAGGGCATGGCTAGCATTTCTGAGGCTAGCCAATAAACATAAATAGATTTAGCAATGTAAAGACTATACAGACGGTGCAGATGAAACCGCTCATGATAGTCGATTACAGACGGCCGTATATATGAAACCGCTCGTGATAGTGGACTATCACGCACGGTTTCATCTACGTGCCGTCTCGCGGTAGTGGACTATCACGACGGTTTCATCTCGGACCGCATCGTGGTAATCGACTATCACTGCACGGTTTTATCTACGGACCGCCGTGGTAGTCTAATATCACGACGGTTTTATCTACGCATCGTGTGTGGTAAATGACTATCACTGCAGCGGTTGCATCTACTGCAAATGTCGTGATAGTATGTATTACGATGGTTCGAAAACCGCTCGTGATGACCATTAGCATTATCGACCCATAAACTCGAGGCGGCTCACTTTAACCGCCTGCGTGATGGCGTTACGAACCGCTCAGTAAAGGCCTTTTACGTAGTAGTGATAACACATCAACACATGACGATTTCACGTTGACATCAAAATATATGAGAGATTACAAGTCCATAACACATGATGTTATGGAATAAATTAATTACATTGGAGTAAATTCTTAATTAAAATATAGGCCTTCCTGATGATCGACGCGCATATAGCTAGCTTCCTCAGTGGGTTCTGCCTCGAGCCTAATGCCGTTTTCGAAAGGAGGCAACTCGTCAAATTGATTGTATTCTTCCTCATCCACTACATTCTCAACTCCGACAATCCTCCTTTTTCCATGAAGAACTACGTGACGCTTCTTATTTGCCAGGTCGTTTACATAGAAGACTTGAACAACTTGGTTAGCCAGTACGAATGGTTCGTCTTTGTATCCGACACGTTCGAGGTCCACAGTAGTGACGCCGTACTTGTCGACCTTCACTTGTGGAAGATGGACCCAACGACACCGAAATAGGGGGATCTTGAAAAGCACGTAGTCGAGCTCCCATATCTCCTCTATTTGCCTATAGTAGGAGCTCCTCAGCCCATCGGTACTGAATGCATCTATGCGGACACATTGATACGGGATGTGCTCTTCCTATCTCGAAATTGTATAAAATGTGTACCCATTTATGTTATATCCTTGCCATGCGACAATTGTAAATTGTGGCCCTCGTGCCAACCATAGCAGCGTATCATCACTTGATGACTTCACAGTGATTCGCACCTTTAACCATTCGTTGAACCGACGGTTGTGCTCTCTCGTGATCCAAACCTCCGACCGGTCTGGATTCTGTTGGCATACCATGTCTTTGTGCTCGTCGATGTACGGGGACACTTGGGTCATGTGTTGCAAGACCGTGAAATGGGTTTGAGCGTACGTATCCAGATTGGGAGTGATTGATTTCCTTCCGATGGTCCCGATACCATCCAGTCTCCCCTCATGGCGAGATAGAGGCACACCTATCGGTTCCACCTGAGCCATGTAGTCGACGCAGAACTCAATGACCTCTTCGGTTGCATAACCTTCGATGATGCTGCCCTCTGGTCGAGATCGATTCCGTACGTAGGACTTGAGAATTCCCATGTACCTCTCGAACGGGTACATATGACGCAAGAACACAAGGCCGCATATATTTATCTCTTTCACAAGGTGAACAATGAGATGGACCATGATATCGAAAAATGACGGAGGGAAATACATCTCAAGATGACATAGAGTCGTCACCACCTCGGCTTTGTAGAGCATCTAGTCCTTGGGGATCAATGATCTTCGAGCAATTGAGTTGAAAAATAACTGACCTCAAGATTGCCACTCGGACCTTGTTCGGCAAGATACTTCTAATTGCAATAGGAAGCATTTGTGTCATCAGCACATGACAATCATGAGACTTCATACCAATTAATTTCAAATCTTGCATAGAAACAAGGTTCTTAATGTTAGCGGAGTAACCAAATGGGACTTTCACACCATGCAAGCTCTGGCACAGTTCATTTCTCTTGGCCTTGGACAGAGTGTAGCAAGCTGGGGGAAGGTACGTTCGTCCTGTATCAGTCTCTTCCGGTGCTAACTCGGTCCTTATGTTCACATCAACCAAGTCACGTCGTGTGTTAACACCATCCTTTGTTTTGCCACTAATGTTCAGCAAGAGACCAATCAAGCTATCACATACATTCTTCTCAACGTGCATGACGTTGATGTAGTGGCGAACTTCTAAGTGCTCCCAATAAAGCAAGTCCCAAAAAATTGACCGCTTCTTCCAGATGTTCTTCTCACAGGTTCTTAATTTACGTCCCTTCCCAAGCACAACATCGATATCCTTAACCATATCATAGACCTCTTTCCCTCTAAAAGCCCTTGGAGCTAAATCGTTCTCCTTATTTTCGTCGAATTATTTTTTCATCTTGCGGTATGGGTGACTCCTGGGAAGGAACCTACGATGACGCATATACACAGTTTTGCGCGAGTTGTTCAGCCATACACTCTCCATAGCATCTAAGCATCATGACGTGTTTTGGCTCCTTTTGTAATTGAAGCCGACAGTTACTGTGGCAAGAAAATCATTGATGGTGCGAGAACAACATGGCGCGTAAAGTGAAGTTCTCTCGCTTGTACGCATCCCATACCTGCATTCTTCGCTCCATTAATTGTCACAAGATCTTCCAAAGAATGGTGCTAGGTACACATCAATATCATTCCTGTGTTGCTTCGCCCTTGGATAAGTAGTGACATCAAAATGTACTTCCGCTTCATACACGTACCAAGGAGGAAGGTTGTACATACATAGATTCACGGGCGGATGCTATGTCACGCTCATGTTACCGAAAGGATTCATTCCATCCGTACTCAACCCTAACCTTATGTTCATCGATTCCGCACCAAACTCTTCGAAGTTCCGATCGAAATTTCTCCACTGGGCAGAATCAGCAGGGTGTCTTAGCTTTCCATCTCTCTTACGCTCTTATGAGTGCCAACGCAGCAATCTTGCCTCCTTTGGGTTCGCAAATAAACGCTTCAAACGTGGGATCACAGGCACATACCACAACATCTTAGCAGGAGGTCCTTGCTTCACCTTAGCAGTATTCTGACGCTTGTATCGGGATGCTTTGCACACGGATATACATGCATGTCTCGCATACTCTTTACTGATCTGAGATACAATCGTTCGGACATGCATGTATTCTTTCTACTTCCATTCCCAATGGACAAATAACCTTCTTTGCTCGATAGGTGGTTTGGGCAACACGTTTTCTCCGGAAGGATGTCCGCTAGAGACCTAACAACGCCGTGAAACTCTTATCGGACCAACCATTGCTTGCCTTCAATTTCAGCGTAGTTCAAGCACGGTTGACAACCTTGTGTATTCCGGCTTGCGTACCAGGAACAAAGGTCTCACGAGTCCTCCTTAAGCCCTCGAATTTACAAAATTCTCTCTCCTTGTAGTTCTCTTCTGCATCGCGTAGCATCTGATCCAGATTGTCATCGTGCCACCTATCCTCATCAAAAGCACAGTCCATATCCGGCGAATCGTTGACTTCCTCGGCGATGTCGTCATTATTAACTTCTGATATAATATGCTCTTCACCGTGATTGGTCCAACATGTATACTCTTTTTTAAAACCCCTTCGAATCAAGTGCGCTTCTATCTGCGCCGCGTTGTTAAATATCTTCAGATTACCGCAATCAATGCATGGACAGTATATAAAATTTATCCCCTTCTTCAACATATCCTGCTCAACGGCTCTTCTAAAAGCAACCACGCCATTAATGTACTCTTGACTCACACGGTTCACACCGTACATCCAGTTTCGATCCATATACACTACACATGTAACAAATTAGTGTCAAATTGATTAGCGATTAATTTATAGCAAACATGAATTTAAATATGCAAGTAGAAGACAGGACATTTCACATGACAAAAGAACGACCCTATTTGCATCCCATCTACCTGAATTTATAGTGATATGTTGATATTACTTTGGACTAATTAATTTGACCTACACCAAGGTTGTTTTTTGCCTACAAAACCACATATGCCTTTTCATAGACATTATAAAGAAAATAATCATATGCAATCACCTAGTGGTACTGCATATCAAATTTCATCACCAAGTATAATGGCAATAACATACGGCGCTTATTTAGTATTTGTTGCTATGCCTCAAAATTCTAAATGTAGCCATCCATGGAGGTAACATAGTAACATGCATCATGCATTTGCCTCAACCACCTCTTTGCCTTGCGAACTTGCTTCACTACCCTTCGATCTTGCCAAGATTGGCATTTGTCATTGTGCACTTGCTTCTTCAACAACCTCATCATCATTGGCCTCTACTCCTCTTCATCTTCTTCAATACTGCTCTGAGGGCTCCACAAGGACTTGCCATGCATATTATTTCCAAGTTGCAACCTAGTATAGAATGGCCATCAAAAATCAACAAATAGCAATACACCATTGACCAATACCTCAAATAGTCAAACTACGATTACCTTGCAACATACCGAGGAATGGGGATGTGGCGGCGAGAAAGGAGGAAGGATGCGCAAAGGCGTCACCGACGAGGAGAGGACGATGGCCTAGGCGCTACGGCCACGAGAGAGGGCAACGAGGTGGCGGCGACCAACGAGCCCGAGGATGCGCACAAGTGAGGACGCATACCGCCGCCTAGAGGTGGCGGCGGGCGGCGATGGACCACAGTCCTCCGAGCGGCGATGTGGCGAGAGGCAAAGGCAATGCGGTAGAGGATGTGTCGCGTAATTTATATGGTATCAGATATCGCTGCGGTTATTAATTCGCACCGCCTATGATAACTAATTATCGCGAGCGGTTCTAGTTTAGAACCGTCGTACTATCACGCACGGTTCTCAATTAGAACCATCTCGTGATAATTTCGATATCACGCAGCGATTCTTATTGAGAACGAAATGCAGGATAGATACGACGGTTCTAAACTAGAACCGCTCGTGATTGGGGATATCATAGACGGTTTGTTAATAGAACCGCTCGTGATAATTCATGACGGCTCTATTAATAAACCGTCTTCGATAGATGACTATCACAGATGGTTCTAAAAATACCGTCTGTGATAGTCGTCGCGCCACACGCGGTCGGAAAAACCAACACGCATTTATTCCAAAGGAACCAAATGCGTGATGGGCGTCTACTATAGTCTATTTTGTAGTAGTGAATATACCCCCGGCCACAAACTTAGGAGGCAAAACCCAACCCAAATGCGCAATCTCTCCAACCAGTAGCTGAAGCCCATGAGCCTATGCAACTATCAACTTAGCATCATCCATGATGTAGTCAAAAAATTGCTCGCACATGTAGAGCCAACGAACAGCCTCAGCCTCGGCATATTTGAGCTCTAGTGCATCCCACAATTATGTGGCAGACTTGAAGTCCATGTATACATCATAGAGCTAGTCGGCTAGTATGGTCAGTATGCATCCAAAGGCCGTGTTATTCTTTGTGTCAAACCGCATGGTCTGTTCAATCGTAAATGGATAATGTGGATGGATCGCCCACCATAGCCCCCAAAGACATGAGCCAAAACTTGACTCTTGTCTGCCATCTATGAAAGTTCTGACTAGAAAACCTCTCAGGTTTCATAGCATCAGAAACACCAGCCATTACTGAATCACAAAAATGTCCACAATAAGGTTTCTAGATTGTTGGAAATGTGGACAATATTTCAATTCCAGATTTTATTATGAGGCAAAGATCACACAAAGCTAAAGATGCATGTAGAGATACTAACAGTAGACAACTCATTGTACTTTTGAATATACACAATAATAGGATTATAATAGAATAGGGTGGTCGTATGAACAACTTACAGTCAGGCTCGATGAAGAACAGGAAGCAGTGCTGACTTGAAGCAGAGCAGGTCGTAGATGTAGCAGCACAGCAAGTGGTCGCATAGATGCGCTACCCAGAAACATTATTGTCGCCCCGTGTAGGTGAACTCTGCGACAAAGGTTCAAAGATATCTACTCACCCTCCTTCCCGATGGACGCCGAGGAGAAGGGGTGGCTTGGTTCAACAGCACAACACTTGAGCACAGTTGAATAGAGATGAAGGAGATGGAAAAATGAAAGTGATTTCGAAAAAATCCCACATGGTCTGGACGTCTCCAGATCTTTTTAAAATCGAGACAATTACTCTCTAGTAACTGAATAATAAAGCACATATTAAACCACTGGTAACTGCTAATTCAAAACAAATTAATGGTAATTAAGCAGTGTTTATCATATCCTAATTACACAGTGATCTACAGTTTCGACCAGTATATTTCGACCACACTGGTCTATGGATCTGGCCGCTTTATTTCGACCACTGTGTTTTGACAATATTATTTCGACCACTGTGTTCCGACCGCACTGGCCTATGGTTTCGACCACACTGGTCTATGGCTTCGACCATATTGTTTCGACCACTCTGGTCTTATGGCTTCGGCCACATTATAAGGAGAGAGAAGTGCACGGTTAGCAAAAGAAAAGTGGACTAGTTTCACGACACATTCACGGTCGTGCATCACAAGTCACGCGATTGCAACACGAATATACGCGCATGCGCGCGTACGTGCATGTGACTTTAGCTATAGTCCTCATGTCACCCCATGCCATGTGTCATATGTATCAAGGGGTGACAAGGACTCCACCTTATAATTGCTCTCCCACCACTTAGCTTGGCAATATAGGACTAAACCATGCATGCTTTAGAATTTCAGGAATGAATAGGTATTTACACATATGGGCACAATTCTAACATACTATGCCTATGAGAACTGAGCTAGGGCTCAATGGTGCATGCTGCCGTAGTGCAGCTCACCAACCCGCGTTCAAACCTAGGGGTTGGATACGCACGTGTCTTACCAGGATTTTGAAGACTAAGCTAGGGCTTAGCTGGCACATGGGAGCTTCGGGCTCCCAGCCCGTCACGATTCGAGCGCTGGCTCCTGTGTGCACCTCGTGAGGTAAGATGTTTCTTCTTCTTTAATGTGAGCTGGATGGGGAAATCTTGGACGTCTAAAAAAAACATACTATGCCTATTACCACTGTAGCATATATAAGAAACATGAAGTGGCTGGCTGCTGGGAACATCTGGTATCTCATCCTTGTCCTGGCTGGTACTTTATGTGATTCCCGGCCAGTCTCTGAATCGTTTCTCCATCGAAAGGTTTCGACCTCCCCAATCACCTGAGATTGTTTCTCGGGTTGTTGCATGCATCTGATCCGATCCGATCCGGTCTTCTCCAGCGGGGTGCACCGGCAACAAATCGGACTTGTCAACAAGAGTTTCTTGTCCAGTATGTATGTCCGGGCCCGGGTGCATGCATGTCCATAATCATTTTGACAGCTGACAGGCAGTCAGGCACCCACTGGAGATTGTTTCACTAATTCATAGCAGATCGAATAGGACTGTACTCTAAGCGCAGGCCATATGGATAATAATTGAACTACTTAATTGGATCTAACTGGACAGAGGTACTTCTTACTCGTCAATGGTCTCTAGAAATGTATGCATGAAAATGTAACCTTAAAAGTTAAAACTGGCAGATGGACTATTCACTTTTGTTTTTTTAAAAATAAGGCTACATTTTCTCTCTTTTTTTGCAGTGACCTGAGCTCACAACAAAACAACTAGTACTAATAATCACAAATATTACAAAAGTGCATTATTTCTATGCATATTAATTACCGTCATGTGTCATGTGCACTCGTAGCTCTTGATAAAAAATATATATTAGTACAATAGTCTACAACAAATTTATTTCTTACATGGGGCGCACACACTGACCTGGTTGTAATGATGTAATCATCCAATTTGTTGGTGACATCATCATTTTTGGACTAATAAAACTATGCCTCATTCTTTTGGACAAGTTATCACATTGGTTTAATTTAATCACTAGTTTAGTGGGCATGATTAAAAGTACTCATTTGACCTCACCGGCAAGTTGAAGCTTGGAAAGCTGGAAGGGTTGCCCGCGGCGCCTGTTAATTCCTAGCAGCATACTGCCTCCGCTTCCTGCGCCACGGCAAAAGCCACGCAAACAAACGCGCAAGCCCAATGGCCGAGCGCGACCATCCTCGGATCTCCCCTGCAAGTTTGTGCTCTTCACTTGTCAAAGCAGCATTGGCTCGCCATTTTACTGCAAGTGGACGCTGCATGTGTCGGCAAACTCGGCATGTGCAGACGGGGATACTGCCTTTTTTTACTTAGTTTAATAGGTAAATTGTACTACTGGCTATGCACACCCTCTTGTCTGTGCCGACTTCCTAGTTTGCTATATTGAAAGATACTGACTTATATGGCCATATGGCTGCCTTTCCAAATTTCTAGTGGGGGGAGAATGCCGCATTGAAAGGGTTTTGCTCCTGCTTTTCTCAGGTAAATGGCTGCCTTTCCAAATTTCTAGTGGGGGAAGAATGCCGCATTGAAAGGGTTTTGCTCCTGCTTTTCTCAGGTACCTTTTTCTGATAGTGCTTCTTTTCTCCTCATGTGATGACTATTTAACTGGCTTACAATATGTCCGCACAAACATATATTTCTCTTGATATATTAAGTAGTTGAGTTGGCACTAGATTGAACCCCTAGCTAGCTAGCACTATGGATGCATGATCACCTGGTTGGGCTTATTGCTAGATGATTAGTACCATAGGGGGTTTTGTAAGATGGGCAGCTCTTTTAGTTTGAACTTGGGAAGGTTATTAAATGATCATGTTGCTTGCTTTCGCAGACGATAATGTATATTTGGGCTTACAGACTTTTTCACCCCCCAACTTCCTCAAAATATTTGGACCACTAAGCTAATTAAGAAGCTAGATTGATCACATGCTCTATTGATTAGTGGATTTTGAAAAGTATACCTAACAGCACAACAGTTATAGAGGCAAGTACTCCTATAGAAATGCCAGTATATTTCAGTTGCACCTTGTCTTACTGATAGTACAAAACTAGCTCCAGTATATCCCTCAACCTTTGTTCAAATAAGAAGCCAAACTGGCTCCTCGAGTTACTCTATACAACCGTATAGCTAACCAACAATTTCTCTGACAACTTGGGTTTAGACTACTTTTAAAGATAATTATGTGGACCTAGTCGTCTAAGCCTCCTGTTTTGTTTTAGGGCAATATATAAGCCACCTCTTATTTTTGTGCAACTTGTTAGTTTGAGGTGCAACATGCAATTTTCACATAGCTTGAAATAACCACTTGGCCATTTACACAAAGATGGCACTAGCTAGCTGGGGATTTTTTTTTTAAAAAAAAATACATTTTTAAATAGAATCACGGAAATAAATGCCCGATTAATACAATTACAAAAAATGGGCTTCTGTCGCCATTTCAACTGGCGAAGTGTAAAATATGATCAACGGGAGCATTATCGCCTAACAAACAGTGTAACCTGTCTCTATAGCCATTAGGTTTGGCGACAAAGATCAAATCTCCATTTGAAATGGCGACAAGTTCCTGTCGCCAAACCAAATAGCGATATGATTTTTTTTGCATAAATAAATGAAATACATTTATATTACATGGAATTTTCAAAAAAGATAACGAAATATTAGGTAGAGAACAACAATGGAATATTAGGTAGAAAACAATGATGGAATTTAATTCAATAGATGACATTTCCACTACGAATTGCATGTCGTGGGAAGTTTGGTTACGCGCATTTGTTTGTCCCGCTACTCTTACGATCGAAACAACAGTATGCACGAATCATCCACCCGATCTACACGCAGGATACATGCGCGCCTTTTGAAATCAGAAAAACTAGTGGATCGGGAAGAAGTCAGTTTTGAGAGCCCCTCGGTGCCTTGCGATTGTCTGCTGCAAACCTACGGGCGTAGCCAGTCCCAAAGGCAGCCCTGTGCTGGGCTTCCATTAGCACCTTGGGTGTAACCACCCGCTTAGGAGAAGCATCGATAGCTTGGCCAATCCTTGATGGGACGATGGGTGCCTTCCCCTTGTTCGCCGCGTGCTCGATCGGATCATCCTCGATGTGTTGTTTGGGGGTCTTCCACCAATACCCTGGTTTCTTGGGCTCTATTGGTGTCTTGTCTTCCCCGCTCTCGGGTATGTAAGGCTTCCAGCGGTGGAAGACCTCGGGTGGCAGCGCGTAGTTGAGAATGTACTTTTGCTTGATGAATGCCCTATCGTACTTGTTCGGGTTGTCGATCCATTGGAAGAAAACGCAGCGCTCCTCCAGCTACCATTATGCATGGATGAACTTAGCGATATGTGAAATGCAATGTACAATATGAAAAATTGATGTGTATGTGAGATTCTCTTACACAGACATCGGAGCATGTGTAGTACGCCTGGGCCGCGGTCGCTGGGTGTGTGGACTAAATGATACGCGCCGAGTTACTGTAGTCACACTGCGGGCATGGAAACTTAGGAGGTACAGGCGCATCCTTCATCGTACGATCTGGGTAGCTTCCCTTCATCTCAGCATGACACTTCCGCTTTCGCATCATCTCTGCATAGCCTGACATCTCCAAGCCCGACATAGTGATCTCCTCTAGCTCTCTTCTCCCTTCTTTCTCTCTGTTGTCCAAAACCTGTTGGAGTAGAGTGTCAGCTATGGTGGTGGAGTGTACCCCGCTTTTATAAACAACGACTAGGTTGTAGTGTTGAGGGGAGAAATTATGGTGAATTGCAGGGTGTGATCATTTCGGTCTGAAAAGGTGGCTTGGCAGGGTGTGGTCATGTATTTCTGAAAAGGTGGGATGGCTATTGAGTGATGTCTACTCAATGGGAAAAGCTGGTCTGGGTTGTCCCTTCTGTATGAAAACGTGGCATGGCAAGGTGTGGTCATGTCGGTCTAAAAAGGCAGCATGGCAGCGTGTGGCCATTTCTTTCTAAAAAGGTGGGATGATGGTGAGTGATGTCTATTCACTTGGAAAGCTGGTCCCGGTTGTCCTTTCGGTCTAAAAACATGGCATGGCAGGGTGTGATCATCTCGGTCTGAAAAGATGGTGTGGCATCGTGTGATCATTTCTTTCTAAAAAGGTGGGATGGCTAGTGAGTGATGTCTACTCACCACGAAAAGCTGGTCAAGGTTGTCCTTTCATTCTAAAAACGTGGCAAGGAAGGTTGTGGTCATTTCGGTCTGAAAAGTTGGCATGCAGCGTGTGGTGATTTCTTTATGAGAAGGTAGGATGGCTGGTGAGTGGTGTCTACTCACTGGGAAAAACTGGTCCCTGTTATACTATCGATATGAAAACGTGGCATAGCAAGGTGTGGTCAATTCGGCCAGAAAAGGTGCCGTGGCGTGGCAGCGTGTGCTCATTTCTTTTTGAAAAGGTGGGATGTCACAGGTGTGGTCAATTCAGTATGAAAAGGTGCTAAAGGTTAGAACGAAGATAGGGTGTAATGTTTTGCTATTTTAATGTGAATTGAACCTTGCTTGATAGCTTAATTTTATTTTGGTATTGTAATGTTGTGGTATTCTGGTACTTGGACTTATAATTTTGTAATATTGTGGTACTGCGATGCAATTGTGTCTTGTCATGTTATGTTCATTCAAATCTGGTAGCTGAAAGTTAAAGACCTATTGCAATTCATAGAATGGAGGCACAACATCCTAAATACATGAATCCGCTTCTGCAGACATCAAAAACTACTTCATACATATTGCATAAACTACCCCAAGGATACACACAGACATAA
The DNA here is from genome assembly GCA_036346405.1 of Phyllostachys edulis. NCBI lineage: Eukaryota > Viridiplantae > Streptophyta > Magnoliopsida > Poales > Poaceae > Phyllostachys > Phyllostachys edulis. The sequence goes on along the minus strand of CM070551.1, from coordinate 16,102,463 downwards.
GCTTCTCCAGCCACTTCACGTGGTCTAGAATCCTATCAAGACGCTCGTCCGCGAGTGGCGTGTAGATGAGAATAGAAGGAGATGGAGGAAGTGCTTTATAGAGATGGTGTTGGCGTGGGAGATATGGCACCAACGTTCCTTCACTCCAGTCGGTGTGAGTACCCGCTGCAATCAATCTGTCATTTCGATGCTAAAGGCTACAACAAGGGTAGGGTGTACACATTTGTTTGGTCCACACGACATGTGGGGTCTCGTGATGCTGACTCCCGCACAATCTAAGTCGTGCGCACAACAACAACAACAACAACAACAATTAAGATCGTAAACCAGACACAAGCATAATGTTAGTCGTACATAAATTAATATTTACATAACAAGTCTGATACATCTAGTCATGGGCCCTCTTCGGGAGTACCCCACAACTGGCCCCTGCCCTCGTATAGTGGGCCCATTGTTAGCGCTGGTGCGAGTACATCAACGGGTAACCTCTGCGAGTGTCGCGAACACCAGCTACGTCGGCTAGGTCGGTCCAGGCGCACCCTAGACTTGTGAAGCCCCAACGAAGACCTGGTTGGGAGGGCCCTCAACCTGCGAAGGCCCACCATCCTCTCACGGTACTCTCCATTCCTCAAAATCGTAGTCTGAGACATCTAACCCCTCTTGCGTAGGCAGCTCCTCATCCCAACCATGCTGCCACTCTGTCAAATAGTCACACATGCATTCAAACAATCAGACATGCATTTAAACGTAATGCGAGTGCTAAAATGATACACGACGAGGGAGAAGTAACTGACCTGGTCGTTGCATCAGAATGGATGTCTCCCCGTGCTCGTGCTCCGACTCCATCCACGCATGGAACTGAGGTCCTGTTTGAACAACTTGGCGTTAGTTATAAAACATCTTTTTAAAATGAACAAACTCACATGACTAGGAGAGGTGTACATGCAAGCTGGGTATGGGTAATACTTGCACAGTGCCATGAGGACCCACCCGACAAGTCTGGGTATGGAGCCATTGTCGTGGGCTAGTGCCACGAGGGCCCGGCCAACAAGTCCGGGTGCGAAGCCGTCATCGTGGGCATTAGGCATGATGCACTGTGTCTCACCCACCATCCACGTAAGCTATATGCACGTGACCGCGCTTCCACCATGTCCCTCGGACGTCGACACGATGTCAGCTCGATGGTATGCCTAGCCGCTTCCCGAATCTAGAGCAAGGCGTCTCTGAGATCTTGCACTGTCATCTCGATGCGGTCCCCGATCCAGGATAGAATGGAGGTTGCCTCCAAGTACAACCCCCCCCCCCCTCGATAGATCGCTCTGTTAGGCACGAAGAATAAGTTAGAACGCAAAAAAATGACAAGTAAATAAATACTATGGACCATTCACTATGTACTACTTGGTGGAATGCAAAGCCCGGCTGCGTGGGGTAGGTGTCATTCATCACGGCAATGTGTTGCGGTGGGTCGTCCAAGATCCGGATGCAACACACTCTCGTCCGAGTGTTGTACCACTCAATGTAGTCGTATAGTACATCCGGGGGTCGTACAAGGCAATCTCCTGGACCACGTCCTCCAAGGCATGTACCCACCGCTCCACCCACGGCTCCATGCGTATTACCCAGGATGTGGTACCTAGGACACCCTTCCTGGTGTGCCTACGGAAAGCAACATGACAAACATGTTAGTACACAGGTAAAACGATGAAGATACTATATTCAAAATGGATTTACCCATGGACGTTCGGTGGCAATGGCTCTCCCCAAGGGACTAGGACCCCCTGTCATAGTCCGAACTACCTCATCACCCGGTGAACGGAGTACGCCTCCCTGTAAACGTCATACACCAAGCAACTCTGCGTGAGCCAGTAGGCGGAGTCTCCACGCTTGGCTGGACAACCCACAGGGTGTGCGCTCGTACACCCTCTCGGTAGTGTACGGTGTGTAGAAGACATGTTCGTTCGTCAGCTAGTCGAACATCACCACGTAGTCTAGGTACGACGCATGCGTAGTAACTGATGTGAACATGACCTGTGGAAGAAAACAACACACACCTCAGTACGTGCAGTGGAAACAAAGTAGAAAACGGACGAATGGTATGAAAAACTTACCAGTTGATGACACCACACCGTACCCATGGTCGGGCCATCCACGTTGTCATCGACATGTAGGTTGATGGAGTACGTCCTGAGGTCTGGTTGTGGCCGTCCAATTTGGAAGCGCTCGAACAACCACAATTGCAGTAGGAGTGGGCATCCGGAGAGTATGGAGCTATCCCTAACTCTCTGGTAGGTGTCGCAAAGGCCACTGTACGTCACGCACAGCATTGCCGAGCCCTAGGCATACCGCTGGATCTCCTCCAACTCCATGTCCATCAACTCCTATGCATATCGAATCATGTGTTTATCGACGTTGTCGCCATGAGACCTGCAGAACGTGAGCCACACGAAGAGCCACAGCAAGTAGGCTTCGGAGTGCCTCGTCATTATGTGGTCGAGAGCATAAGGGGCCATACACTATGGCTGCAAAATCATAAGGACTCATCAATAAGTTCAACAAAAAAAATGAAGCGCGAGCACCAGAGATAGGAACATACATAGAACTGGCATAGCCACTTGATCGAAGGCTTGTGCGTACTACTGAACTCCCAATACCTGACGTCTTGCAGCAGCACCCCAACGAACCTAGCGAGGAAGTACGTGCGCCACGTCGGAGCGATGTCGTGCACAGTTAGTGGAAGCCTGCGCAAGGCAAACCCGTCAGGTACGCAATGTCCTGCAGCGTAGGAGCCATCTCCCCGCACGGAAGGCTGAATGTTTGCCTCTCCGGCCTCCAACGGTCCACCAAGACCGTTGGCAGGCACCGGTCGTACGAAAAAAGCCTAGACGTACAGACATTCTAGTCGTCTTCCCACGTCACCTCCATCATCCGCACTAGTGAAAGCAGACCGGGTGCTCTCAATCTACGTTGAAACAATCAAAAGGATACATGAGTACAACCACACAAGTCAGATTGAAATTGAGTATATAAAGGTCTCAACAGCACGTATCTTGGAACCCAACGTGGGTCAACCCTCCAGGCCCAAGCTTCGTGGGTGCCTCGTTGGGCTAGGGCTAGACGGTACTAAGGCAGCTTCGGTAGCCTGTGTCAACAGTCGGGTCCACCAACTCGAAGGGTCACTACGCATAACCTTCTACGGACGCCAGGGTTTCAAAATTAAATATAAAGTTACAAAAAAATTACCTACAATGTGGGAACCCGGATCTGCTCCTCCCTCTCTCCTCTCCTCCGCTCTCCTCCTCTCCCTCCTCTTCACTCTTTCTTTTTTTTCCGGATTAAAAGTGAAATAGGGCCGAATTTTTGGCCCTTTTATAGCCTAGCCTATGTTGCCACCATTCTGTGGAGCTGCGAGGTCCCTGTCGCCATTCAAATGGCGATTTGGGTGTCAATCGCCATTTGGAATTGTCTTCGGTTTGTTCGGTGACCGGGCTCTTGTTGCTTGTCCAATTGGCGACAGGGGTCTCTTGCTAGTTGAAATGGCGACATAAGCCTTTTTTGTAATTTTATTAAACGGATATTTATTTCTGTAATTCTATTTGTAGAATGTATTATTTAAAAAAGTCGCTAGCTGGGAGCCGGTTTCTACATCTTGTGGTATATTCCTTCAAGCTCAACCAATGAAGTGGTTGCTTCTTTATAATAAAAAATCGCAAATACCCAGCAAGAGCAATGGACAGTGCAAAAGCTGGTCGTGTCTATGCTTCAGGTGACTGATATTTCTTTATCCATCAGTCACCTTTTCTCACTATTGAATCAACATTCTATAGGCCAGATTGTCTCTTTCTAAAATAGACAAAAGTATTACAAGAAAAATACAAAAAAGTACAAAAAAAATTCTAAACTAGATAAAAGTAAATCTAAGTGAACCCTACAACCCTACAAATACAAAAACAAATAGAACTAAAAGTTACAGTAGAGTTATACTAAAATTGCACATCACTTGGTACTACAATTTTAGACATAGTACTGTACAACCGTAGAAAACTAATAGATAAAGAAAGTTGAGGCAACCAAAAATTAGCAAATCCGTACTACAAAATATTTCACGGATATCAGTCGTTAGAGTGGGGAAAACAAAGCTCGTGAAAGTGAACTCACACCTAACGTTTATAGGGGAAGAACCCGATGATATAGGGCTTGTTAAGCACGAAGCCACGATCCAAACATGACAGATTCTTCCCTATGTGCTCCTTGCCCAGCGCACATAGTACGAGCTAGGCTTCTTTTAGACCGTACTCCTGTTTCAATAAAAAGGCTGAGTTGTCTTAACAAAATGGCGGCACGGCTCTCATAAAATGCCATATAGATGGATAAAAAGTGAAGACCAGATCCAGGAGATACACTATTTCAAATGGTAATCCATCGCTACCTGGGTATGCTCAGGAGTCAGAAGTATGCAGGATTCTTTGAACAAGCACGTGAACTTACATATATAGAGAGAGAGTACATACTCTCACTTCTTATATATCACTTAATCATATGATGATATCTCTTTATCTATTTGAGCATACTTCAATAATGATTATAAGATACTTTAAAGTGAGCTTCATAAAAAAAAATTAATTAAAGTCCACTTTTTATAGCAAAATTTATGTATATACTTTTTTTATATATGAAAAAAGGTATATAACAAAAATAAATGGCTCTAATGGAAAATTTTCAATCACATCACATTTAGGGATGGCAATGGGGCCCATTCCCTATTCCCCGATGGGGAATTCACCTATTAGGGGCGAGTTTGGAACTATTTCTTTCCCGACAGGAATACTAATATGAAAAAAGCATTCCCCATCAGGTGAGGCGACGCCGGGGCTATTCCCCTGCTCCTCATCCCCGTTACCCGATGGGTCCCCGATAACACAATTACAACCCACTCCCTTAAGGCCCGTAACCGAGTGCATCTGTGCATAACCTTAGCAACGCCACACTTTTCCTCCCCAGTCCTCATTTCCCCTTCGTTCCCATCCCAGCCGCCGCCCCAAGTCCCCAAGACCCCAACCAGTCCCGCTCCCGCAGCAATCCCGCACTCCCGCTCCTCCTCCCCAACAGCCCGTCGTCGACGCCGACGCCTCCTCCAACGCAGACGTTGCCTCTGACGCAGATGCCAAAGCCTCCTCCGACGCCAACGCCTCCTCCGACACAGACGCTGATGCTTCCTCCAACGCCGATCTCCTCCGACGCCGACGCCTCCTCCAACGCCGATCTCCTCCGACGCCGACGCCGACCTCCTTCGATGCAGACGCCAACGCACATGTGGTCTTCCTCCCCAACAGCCCGACGTCGATCTCTGGTATATGAGGTTCTGTTGGTAGTGGTACTTGTGTATATGACTATGAGCTTGTGTATATGAGCATCTGCTATATTCATATCCAGATTTGTGTATATGAGCTTGTGGTACTTATGTTAGATTCATATCCAGAAATGGCAGTACCGAATTTTGGGTCTGGGTCCCCGCGGGGCCCCATAATTAACCCGACAGGGATGAGGAACGGGGAAGAATAGTACCCGAGGACGGGGATGGAGATGGGACGGGGATGGGGATGGTCTACCACTCCCCGCTGGGGAATAGCCCTGTTGGCATCTCTAGTCGCATTGGAGTATCTTATAATTGGTATTTAAGTATACTGAAAGTGATAAAGAAGTATAATATGTTTGTTTAAGTGGTATATTGGAAGTAGAGTATATACTCCAAGAGTACGAAACGCCTGTTTGGAAGAGGGGATCGTTATACGAATCTTTAGGATTTAGTACAAATTTGAACTAAATCATATGAATTTGAAACAAAACCCCCATTTTCCAAACATGTCTAATCAATTTTTTTAACAAGCTTCTAAATTCAATATTTCTTATCGACCAATTACCATTCAATCATGCATGCCTCGATCTGCCTGGCGCAACGGAGCATAAAACTGGGATCCCACAGAAAATTTGTTCCATCGTCAGACCTCGGAGCAGCAAGAAACGCGTTGTTCAGCTAAAATAATTCAGAACCTTTGCATGCAATTGGGAAAAAAAGAATTGGGGTCTGTTCATTGACTCGGTGGGCTTGTTTCTATGCCTTCTCCTGGCTGTTCTCGCAGTTAGGTGATCCATTTTACTCCAATTTGCTCTAAAAAAAATCGGAGAACCACTTTTTGGTAAGGTGATGGAGTTGTGGGTAGACAACTCCACTCGCAAGGATTCAAATCCTGAAGTCCACCTTTACACACACACGAGTGCACTTTCAGTAGGAATTTAGTTTAGTCACGGATTAATCTCCAGTATCCGTCTTTCTAGATGTGTGCTAAGAGATGCACTCACATGTGTATGCGTGTGGTGTGCGTGCGGTGTGGTGTGTGTGCGTATGTGTCTTCCTTGTAATAGTAAAACAAATACTCTTAGGGTGCGTTTGGTGGGCTAAACCAAGTTGAATGGAATAGGATGGTACAAGATGGTCCAAGTATTGTGTTTGGTTGGTGGGATAATAAAATACGTGAATTTGTTTGGTTGGGTGAAACAAACGCGCCCGTTGCCTCCTCCTCTCCCCTCCAACCCACTGAGCCACCACCCTTCTCATTCCTCATCCAAACCAAATCTCCAACTCTCCCACTCCCGCATCTCACCAACCACCTCGCCATCCATGGCCGCCCCTCCGACTACAACTCCGCCGCCCACACTCGCGACGACCCCAAACTCCACTTCGCCTCCTTCTCCCTCTCCCTCTGCACGCGGACCGCCCCGGCCACAACCACCACCCTTGCCTCCATCCCCTCCACCATCCACCTCCCCACCCAAATCTCCACCCTCACAGTCTGCCTCCACCCCTCCGCCTCCGCCCCTCCGCCTCCGCCGCGGCCTCCCACTCCTCTCGCCACCCCAGTCGCCTCAACGCCGCCAGATCCTCCCTCCTCTTCCCGTTCCATGCCTCCACGCCGCACCGCTCCCTCCTTCCTCCGGCGCCCATTGCCGCAGTTATCGATGCACGCCGTTCGTTCGCGTCGACCTTCGCCTCCATGACCACGCGCTTGGACGAGGTGAATGGCGTGGTTTGGCGTTTTTGGATGAACAAAATGGTTCGGCATATTAGTGGAATATTCTCTTTTGTGGAATAAGTTGGTCCTGAATAGCTTGGTACGATGCATGCAACCAAACGCCTAAACATCCCAAATTCCGAACCATTTGATATCAGGACCGTACCATGCCTGCAATCAAACGGACCTTTAAAATCTTACTACAATCTTCTTCTTCTTCTTTTTGAACAAGTCACGTACGAACAGCTAATTCCACTTGCCCCCCTGTTAACAAACCCTAACTAGTATAAAAAATGTTCCTCGCAATAAAAATTTTTGCCAGAAGTTAACGATAAAAAAAGGGTATGCAGAGTGGTGCATGCAGAGATGCAGTTGATTCCAATGTTTACATCACTACTGTAGTGACAGGTGTTTTTACGGGCGTAGGGTAGAGGACGCTGCGAAGCGCATGGACGAAAAGATTGAAGTGATGATGCGCCATGCAGTGTCGACTACACACAGTTACGAACTTTTCGGGAGGCCACAGTAGTATTAGTGCTGTCAGAGAAAGCAATCGATCGACGCATGCGCACGCACACACGCACTCTCAGATAGATAGATAGTTTAGTTGGATAGATGGATGGACGGATGGATGGAACAATCTCATCACAGCGACGCGCGCACACATGCATGCCACTCGATGCCTCCAACGAACCGCCCTGCTGCAGCTGCTGCCTCCATGGACAACCCTGAAGCTAGCCTAGCTTACACGCCTTTCCCAGCAGGGAACATATGACTTTAAACAACAAATTTTGGCGATGGCACTTTGACGTGTACTGGTGTCCTCCTCCGTCTCCTTCCTTCTCGACCATGCAAGAGAGAGAGAGAGAGTAGTCCTTTCGCAAGGGCTGTCAGTGAGTTGGGTGGCATGGCACAGCTCATTCAAGTCGCCAAGTCAGACACAATTGGCGGACACACAAACCAATGCAGTCGACAGCAGTGCTTTCCTGCCGAAACAAACCATCGTCCAATACCAGTATACCACACTCTGCTTCCGTGTATGCAATAGAGTTCACTTATTCTGGGCAGCAATCTATCTACTTGTCTAGCTATATATACATTGTGAGAACTTTGAGCTGTAAATTTTTTATAAAAAAAAAAAGAACTTTGAGCTGTACTGTATATGCAATAGAGTGATCACTTGGAAAATATTTCTTCGGAAAACCATCTGAACCTAACTCATGTTGACATCCAAGTTGTAAATCGTGACATCTCGTATAATTTTAATCAGCGGCTTTCACAACAGATAATTATGGCATGGTCACCTAACAATAGCATGTTTATCTCAAAGTGTCCAGGTTAATCTTCTGCAAACAACAAAATGCATCTGATCTGCGATGAGGCGAGACTATTTGGACAGTACGGTAGCACTGCAGAAATGCCAAATACAACAGTCGTTTACAGACTACAGTACACTAGAGGCCATGAAAAGGGACGCGCAAGAGATGTAGTGTAGCAGTATGGGAGTACCTACATGGAGCTCACATTTATTGGCATCAATAATAGCAGCAGGATGGTATCATACGGATCTGCAGGGGTTTCTAATTCCACACCTGACACATGCATCATGATGTCTAATCCTTTTTCCCCTTCTCTCTGCATGCATACTGTTGGAAGGGAGGGCTGTACACGCACACACTGGAAGCAGCAAGAGGGCAAGGGCACGCAGTGGCAAAAAGGGTAGCTAAAACTGATGAAGGCCAAAGGAGAAGGGCGGCTGATGCAGCCTTTTTGTTAGCATAGAACTTGCAAAACAAAGGACCCGTTCTTTCTCAGAGCAGCAGAAGTAGGAGCTTTCCATTTCCATGTAGCCTAAAAGACTCCTGCACTGATCCCTTCTTTCATGGACCAACCTCTCCTCTCCTCTCCTCTCCTTCCTTTCCTTCCCTTCCCTTCTCCGCTGTACGGCTATATGCACATCATTGGTCTCAGATATCCCCATCAATACATAATGATGCTTATGCAGCAAAGCACAAACAGATTTGCTAAATTAAGTACTACTAGCAACGATTGGCATCTTCAGGTAGGAATTACAAGTTGGAAGTTTGAAGAAGTTAGGATATGTGTGACATTGGCCTGGTTCGCAAAAATCCACACATACTCCACAAAAATGCTAGCGTGCAGCCATGCACACAAGTTTTGCCTTCGATGCTCTGCCACATTACTACTAGCTAGAGGGGTGATTTTATGTCAGACATAGCAAACAAGCTGCAAAGCCGCGTGAAATTCTAGATTGTTTGCAAAACTTCCTCTCACTTTCCCACATTAATTTGTTAAGTATAGGATCAAACTCCACATGATCTACGATACATGGATTAGTTTTCTATCGAAAACCGAACAAACCTGACAGCCATGAATTTTGCTGACGGGCCCGCAACGACCGTCAAGTTTACTCGAATTATGCTGACAGGCCCTCAACGACCGTCAAGTTATACTATTTTGGTCACGGGAATAGTAACTCTCTCAGCAAAATTCTAAATTTCCTGACAGTTATATAAAAATTGTCAATACAATATATTTTTCTAATGGTTAGAACCGTTAGGTTAAGTGGTTTGTTGTCCACGCGAAAGAAAGAAAATTGATGTCGCGTGCGGCACTACTACTTCCTTAGTCCCCAGTCAATTCCTGGAATCCCTAGCTAGCTCTCCCCAATCCATCGCCTCCACCATCTCCAACCGCGCCTCTCCCCAATCCGCCGCCTCCACCATCTCCAGCCGCGCTCGCCACCTCGACGCCACCTCTGGCCGCGCCCGCCACCTCCACGCCACCTCCGGCCACGCCCACCACCTCCACGCCACCTCCGGCCGTGCCCGCCACCTCCACGCCAAATCCCTAGACACTACTACAAAACAGGCTATAGTAGACGCCCCATCACGCATTTTTCTTTGGAACCGCTGCGTGTTAGGTCTGTCCGGACTGCGGTCGGGCGCTTCGACCTATCACAGAGCGGTTCTTATTTAGAACCGCTCGCGATAATCATTATCCTGCGGTTCTATTCACAAACCGCTCGTGATAATTCAGTTAATCGCGAGCGGTTCTCAATAAGAACCGCTCAGGATATCTACGACGGTTTCGAATAAGAACCGCTCAGGATAATTAGTTATCACGCACGGTTCTAATTAAGAACCGTTTGTGATATCTCGCTATCCTCTCGCCAAGACCGCCACGCTCTACCGCCTCGCCGCCTCGAGGTTTCGTGTCCTGCATCGTTCTTTAATAGAACGTGTCAGAATGATCCTGAGCAGTTCTATTAAAAACCGTCGTGATAGGTGTTATCACATACGGTTCTTAACAAGAACCGCTCTCGATTGTTGGGCGGAAACGAAAATTTGAACATAATGGGCGATTGCCAAACTCGCTTTATATAACCTCCATCTCCTCCTCTGCGGTCTCTCCTCCTCATAGCTCATACCTCCATCTCCTCCTCTACCGTTTCTCCTCCTCACACCTTGCGCCCCGGCCTCCGCCGAGCTTGTCGCCGACGGCTTCCTCCAACTCATCCCGGCCTCATCGTCACCGGCCTCATCCGAACCATCATCCCCGGTCTCCTCCACCTCGCCCCGACCTCGTCGTCACTGGCCTCCCACGACCTCGTCGCCTTGGCCTCCACCCGTCGCCCGGCCTCCCACGACCTCACTCTCTCTCCCCTTTGCTTTGTGATGTGGATTACTGAGTTGATGCTACTATGATGTGGGTGATGCTACTGTGATGTGTGTAATTCATGTTGAGTTATTTGGTTTGGGCAAAAATATAGATGGTAGATCGCGCACCGTTCGGTAAAATCATCATAACTTTTGCATACGAACTTCGATTGACGCGTTTTTGGCTCGCTGGAAAGCTAACGAAAAACTCAATCCGAAAATCCATAAGGCAAGGTCAAATTCTCTTTGCGAGGTCTCAAAAGTGAAAACCCCAAAAAGGTCGTTTAGGGCCTCTAAACGGCCTCCGGTTTTAGCAGCCGTTTTGGTTTTTTTGCCACGAAAAAGCTATCACAGACGGTTCTAAACAAGAACCGTCGGTGAAAACTCATCACGAGCGGTTCAACAAGAACCGCTCAGGAAAATGTCATCACGCACGGTTTGTAAATTAAACCGTCGGTGATATTCTCGATCACGACGGTTTTGATGAAAACCGCTCGTGATAATAGCCTTCATAGACGGTTTCAACAAAAACCGTCGTGATAGTGCGTATCACAGACGGTTTTGAACCGTCTGTGATAACTGCATGTTATCACAGACCAACAAATATAGACGGTTCGGAAACCGTCTGTGATGATGGTTTCGAACCGTCTGTGATGAGGCTTCGTGTAGTAGTGAGACCCCTCCTCAATCCACCGCCCCCACGCCATCTCCGGCCGTGCCCGCCATCTCCACGCCTTGTACGGCCACGCCCGCCACCTCCACGCCATCTCCGAAGAGTAATGTTAAGTCTTGGTTCACTGCAAACTGTTAGCCAACAGACAACCAACAGCTTGATCAAACGTAGAAAGCCTCGTTCCATAGCATATTTGGGAACTAAAGACGGAAGTCTCAAGGTCTTCATACCGAGGCTACCTTATTTTGCTAACAACTGTTATTGGTAAGCTCCCGTCTACTCTTCTGTTGATTACTAAATTATTAATTATGTGCAAATGTTCCAATCTTGGTAATTACGAGAATAATATTGATATTGCTTAGTCAGTTGGGTCATATATTGATATTGCTTAGTCAACTATTATTGGTATAGAATCTTGTCTAATAAATTGCAATATGCCATGGTGGTTTAATCTTAAATTGGGCCCAACACTATATGATATTCCTACAGTACAGATGCAACATACCTAGTTTTAATAAATATAATTTTACACCTGATATATTCATATTGTGCACACACAGACCTATTTCATGGCAGACCATGAATGGATGTATAGTGGCTGGCAGCGTGGTAAAGCTCCCTCAAATGAATGGATTGAACAAACTACACAGTTCTTAGATCATGCATTCTCAAATCCTAGGGTAGTTGAAGGTGACACCATTAAGTGTCCATGTGCAATGTGCAGGAAGTATTTTAGGCACAACAAGCATATTGTAGAGTTGCACTTGAGTAAATATGGGTTTAGGTCGAACTATCAAACATGGACAACACATGATGAACACGACCCTTCAATAGATCACGAGGAAATCCATGAATGTAATCGGATGGACAATCTGTTGATTGACCTAGGCGGTGACCATCCACCAGGAATTGATGAGGAGCCAACGGCCTCTGCCCAGGCTTTCTATAGAATGGTCGCTAGCGCTGACGAACTAGTCCATGAGAACACAACACACTCAAGTCTGTCAGCTGTCACTCGTGTGCTAGCTATGAAGTCACAGTACAATATGTCAATTGCACACTATGACGATGTATTACAGATAATTCATGAACTTTTGCCTCCAGAGTCTAAGTTGTCCGAGGACTTTTACCGTTCAAAAAAGTTGTTAGAGGGTCTCGGAATGCTATATGTGAAAATTGATGCGTGCTATAATAACTGCATGCTTTACTGGAAAGATAATGAACATAAAGACAAGTGTGACTTATGTGATACCTCTCGCTACGAGGTAGGCTGTAATAAAGTCCCACATAAAGTATTACGGTACCTCCCCATTGTAGATAAACTGCAAAGTTTGTATGCACACGAGGAGATAGCAAAGCTAATGCAGTCACATAGTCAGTCAACATCTGGTAAGATGGTGCACCCATGTGATGGGGAAGCTTGGCAACAATTTGACGAGGACTTCCCAAACTTTGCAAGTGATCCTAGAAATGTGCGTCTTGCTATAGCAACCGATGGTTTCACACCATTTAGTTTGGGTCTTGCTCCTTACTCATGTTGGCGGTGTTTGTGGCTCCATTAAATATTTCACCGCATGCTCTTGAAGCCGAGTACATATTCCTTGGCCTTGTTATCCCTACCTGAACAACCTGGGAAAAAATTAAATATTCTAATGCAACCTTTAGTTGATGAACTTATCAAGTTGTGGGAGGGGGTACAAACATGGGATGCTTCACTTAAGCAAAACTTTACAATGCAGGGAGCATATCTATGGTCAGTTCATGATTTCCCTGCATATGGTATGTTTGATGGTTAGAGCACACATGGTTCGTTTGCGTGTCCAGAATGCTTATGTGACGGTAAAGCATTTCAACTCTATAATGGTCTCAAGGCTTGCTGGTTTGATTGTCATAGACGCTTCCTAACTAGAGACCATGAATTCAGAACCCAAAGTAATGCATTTCGAAAGAACACAGTAGTGCTTGAGGAGGCACCTAAGCATTTAAGGGGAGAGGAAGTCGAAGCCCAAATAGACAAGTTTGTAGGTGATACGAAAAACTTTGGTAAACTTCACCATTGGACCCACAAAAGCTGCTTTTGGCAACTTCCATACTTTAATAAATAAAAGCTTCGACACAACATTGATGTGATGCACAATGAGAAAAATGTAGCTGAAGCTATATGGAACACATGCTTTGACATACCAGATAAGACCAAGGATAATGTGAAGGCCAGACAAGATTTAGCTGAGATTTGCCACCGTGGCTTCCTTCTTGAAAATATATGGCTATGTTTGGCTGAGCTCAGTTTTTTCTATAGGAAGTTGTGCGCTAAAGAGATTAGCAAGGATGACATAACCTCACTAGAATGTAATGTTGCGTGCTTCTATGCAAACTAGAGAAAATATTTCCTCTGGGTTCTTTAATCCTATGCAACATCTAATCATACATCTTCCTTATGAGGCTCGATTAGGAGGCCCCGTCCTAGCCCGCTGGATGTACCCATATGAGAGGTGAAATAAGTAATACCGCTATTTTATCTTTCTATCCTAATGATATATGTAATTAATTGGTCTACTCCATGTAGGTACATACAAAAATTAGGAAGAAAGTGCGGAATAAGGCTCGAGTTGAGGGTTCTATTGTTGAGGCTTACCTAGTTGAGGAGGCTACAAATTTTCTATCACTATATTTTAGCCCTAAAGTTCGGTCAATTAGAAACAAGACAGCTCAGTACGATGATGGTGCCTCCACATTTCAAAGTTCATGTGACCTTGTCATATTTCAATACCTGGGTCGATGCATTAGCCCTCGTGGCTGTCGTGATCTCACAACAGAAGAGTACAAGGTTGCTTTCTTGTACATATTGACAAATGTGCTAGAGATAGATGATTACTTCGTGTATGTGCTGAAATTATGCAACCCAACCCATATTTCTTTAATTATATTGAAGTAATTATAACTAACTCTTTTTATGTAGTAAATTTTGTAAAGAACATTGGAAGAGCAGAATGAAACCAACTAAAAAGCAACTTGGGGATTTAAGGTTAAATGGTTGGAAATCGAGCCGCCCTATGCATCCTAGGCCCAATTTTTTTGATTGGTTCAAACCTCAAGTAATTATCGTCAACGCTTCAACTTATAACACTTGAGAAACATCTTTGTAGCAATCTGAAATCACCTAAAGCTAATACAATTAATTGTCTATTTGTAGTGCATGAAGTTATCTATCATTCCTAATACCTTACACCAAATGTCTTACGGTTTTCGCACAAGATTTGCCACTTATGGATGCCATGATGTGAATGGATACAGATTTCGCTCATCAAAGTATGAGAGCGGGAAATCTGGGCTGACTACAACTAACAGTCGTGTTTGTGTGTGTAGTGTTGACGAGAACAACAATATGTTGGAGTATTATGGGGTCATTGAAGACATCATAAAAATTACTTAGGAAGGCAGCATGCATCTTGAGCTGGTTTTATTTGATTGCCATTGGTTTGATCCAACACCAAATGGAGTTAGGCGAACTGAAAATTTGGGATTGATAGAGGTCAATCACACATCTAGGCTTTCAAATTTTGATCCATTTGTCATGGCAAGTCAAGTTACACAAGTCTATTACCTGCCATACCCTTGTAAGACTAGACCAGATCTATTAGAATGGTGGGTTGCATATCATGTAGCCCCACATGGATATATTCCTCCAAATAGCACTGATGGTGGTTTCAACCCTCCTGAAGGACCAATAGAACAAATGGAGTTCTATCAGGAGGATGGTTTGCAAGGCACCTTTGTCATCAACTTAAGGATTGACTTTGAAATTACACTTCCATTGATCTCAGATGAAATAACAAATCCAAAAGATTTGAAAATTTTGCAACACCGGAATGTTGATCCTCAAAAAGGAATTGTTGAAAATGAAGATGAAGATGAATATGATGAGGATGAAGATGAAGATGAGGAGGATGAAGATGAGGAGCTTCAACCTCCAACTTATGATCCAAATGATTTCTAAATTTCCTGTTGTTGTGCTTGAATTGTTTCTTGCGACAACAACCATACTGCCATTCTGTGACTTTCGGTGATCTCTTGTAGTTCTTTTGACTAGCTGAACTTGAATGTAATGGAAATGGGGACTTTTGTGACTTTTGTATGCAGTACTTGACTTTAGATGTCTTTTGGATGGATGAACCAATCTGGAGGTGAAGTTTATGAATTGGTATGCTTATGCTAGTGAACATGAATCTATTAACTAGGGACTGTTTATGAAAGCTGAACTTTTTATATGTCGAAATAGATATGACAAGTTTTGTCCATTCTACAAATTTGTTTGGATGATGCGCAACATTATTCATTTATATGCATTTCATATAACTATTTGATTTGTTGACAACATTCTATAGCAATTGCACAGCATGGTATGGTGCATCTTGTGGTAAGTTCTTTTTGATAATCTTAATAAAATGTTGTATTTTTTCAGTACCAATTGTTTGTCATGTATTTTTAATTCAGAAAAGGAATGATCATATTCTCAAAACTAAAGTACATATTTCCTTTTGTAGTTGGAGACTGTGAAGATCAAAAGAATTGCAGATGATTGACAAGCTGCCTCTTAGGCCTCAAACTCATTTGGTGTTCATCAGGTACTTAGGTAGAGAAGAGAACAGAGAGGGAGTAGCTAGATTCTGAAATTCCGAATCTCCCTTGTAGGTTTGCGAAGATGATACATTCATGTTATATGGTTATGGAATCATGTGTATGACAGGAAGAGCTATTTCAATAACTTCATATTTTTGGGTCCCAAATAACTGCCATGGAATCATGAATTATGTGTGTAAATTATGTGTTATTGTAAAACATTTGTTTGATTGTAATAAAGTTCGCCTCAAATTTTAAATTTTCACTTGTTTTCCATCTTTTATTTGAATCTAGAATATTTGTGTGAGTAAAAGTTGTTAGAAATAATTTAATCAAATACTATATTATTTATCTTGAATTATTATTATTATTATTAACAAATTTTTTAGAAATTATTTTGATCTCACCAAATTTCAAACCTTTTCACTAATTCAGTTTTGAAAATAATTTATTTCTGACAAATTTTAGTTTGAAAAGTTCTTAAAAATATTTTTCCTAAGACCTAGTTGATTCTCAGAACCTCCTCAAAAAATTTAAGAATTTTTCAAAATTTTCTTCTATTTTAAGTCAGCCGGTCAAACTCTGTGCCTTTTCGGTCAAAACCCTTTTAAACCCTAACCCAAACTCAAACCGACCGGACTCGTTCTGACTTGGTCCAACCCAACCCCATCGCACCTCTTCATCGCGCCGTTTCTTTTGGGACGTTTGATGCGGATCGAATGGCTCACATGTGTTGGGACGTTCGGACGGTCTGAACGTCCCAATGCATCTGGGCCGTTCATTTTTGATCGTAGGGCTCGCATCTCACCCGAGTCTGGTTCGCACCGCCTCATCGCACCGTTTCTTTTGGGACGTCCGATGCAGATCAAACGGCTCACATGCGTTGGGGACGTTCGACGGTCCAACGCCCCAACGATCTGGTCGTTCATTTTATCATAGGGCTCGCCGCACCCGAAGTTCGTTCGCACCGCCATCGCGCCGTTTCTTTTGGGGCGCTCGATGCGGATCGAACGGCTCACACGCGTTAGGGACGTTCGGACGGTCCAACGCCCCAACACATCCGCCATTCATTTTTATCGTAGGGCTCGCGTCGCACCCGAGTCTGGTTCGCACCGCCTCATCGCGCCGTTTCTTTTGGGACGTCCGATGCGGATCGAACGGCTCACATGCGTTGGGACGTTCGGACGGTCCGAACGTCCCAACGATCTGGGCGTGCTCATTTTGATCGAGGGCTCGCCGCCAACAAATGGTAGCCCAAGTTTTCAAAACAGTTGACCAAGAAACAAAAGGGTTTGACCAAGACTTTAAAAATAGGAATAAAATTCCTAAAATTTGAAATAAATCGAGGGGTTCTGGGACATCCTAGGACTCAATTGAAATCTTAAACTGCCAGACTGCTCAAGATTTAATTTGAATAATTTAAATTCAAACTTAGAATATGTCTTTCATTTGAGTTTGAATTTTCTGAGGGTCAAATTAAGTTCCAAAAATTTGGGGAAAATTATATTAATACATGATAATTATTATAGTATTTCAATAAATTATTTCCAGAAGATGAACAAGAGTTTTTGTTCTTGTTTTCTTTTGGAACTTATAATTGAGTTGTAGGTTTAAACTTTATTTGAGATTTTTCAAGTGCAATAAAATATGCAAAATTTTCCAAAAAAGTCATGCATGGATTCAATTCGGTGCTTGATCAGTTTTACGACCTAATTGAGGTTGGTAAGGTGTACTTGATATCTAGAGGATAAGTGAAACTTGCTCAAAAGTAGTTTACAATGACTATGAAGTAACTTTGGATGTCTCAACATGTATAGTCGTCAAATGTTGTCAATTATCGTCGAATGTCATTAAATGTTGTCAATTATCGTCAAATGTCGTCAATTATCGTCAAACGTCGTCAAATGTCGTTAAATATTGTCAAATGTCATCAATTATCGTCAAATGTCGTTAAATATTGTCAAATGTCGTCAGATAATATCGTTAAATGTCGTCAGATATGACCGTCAGGACCTCCCCTTATTAGATATGACTGTCAGGACCTCCCGTTGAGTTGATCCGACCATCGGGACCTCCCCCTGTTAGATCTGACCGTCAGGACCTCTCCTTGAGTTCATCTGACCGTCAGGACCTCCCCTTGAGTTCATCTAACCGTCAGGACCTCCCCTTGAGTTGATCTGACCGTCAGGACCTCCCCTTGTTAGATATGACCATCAGGACCTCCCCTTGAGTTGATCCGACCGTCAGGACCTCCCCTTGAGTTGATCTGACTGTCAGGACCTCCCCTTGAGTTCATCTGACCGCCAGGACCTCCCCTTGAGTTAATCTGACTGTCAGGACCTCTCCTTGAGTTCATCTAACCGTCAGGACCTCCCCTTGTGTTGATCGGACCGTCAGCACCTCCCCTTGTGTTGATCGGACCGTCAGGACCTCCCCTTGAGTTGATTCGACCGTCAGGACCTCCCTTGAGTTGATCCGACCGTCAAGACCTCCCCTTGTTAGATATGACCGTCAGGACCTCCCCTTGAGTTGATCCGACCGTCAGAACCTCCCCTTGTGTTGATCTAACCGTCAGGACCTCTCCTTGAGTTGATCTGACCGTCAGGACCTCTCCTTGAGTTCATCTGACCGTCAGGACCTCCCCTTGTGTTGATCGGACCGTCAGGACCTCCCCTTGAGTTGATCCGACCGTCAGGACCTCCCTTGAGTTGATCTGAATGTCACTCTTGATCTGGATGGTTCGTTTGGAAATCAACGGTGGAGATTGCGTGGATGGTTCGGATGGTTCGAACGTCACAACGCATCTCGTTCGTCCATTTCAAATCGAATGGTTCGCGTGCGCTAGGGTTGGCTGAGTCTAAGGAACGTGTCTGGGTCGGTCCGATTGGCACAAGGTTGGGTCGAACAAGTTTGCTAGGGTTTGGGTTGAGTCGCTATAGTGCCAATTGGCTCAGCTCGGCCCAAAAGGATGACTAGCCCCAAAATTAAACTTTAAAAGTTTGACCGAAAGGTTGAAAATATCAAATAAATTTATAAAAATACGAAATTTTTCAGAGAAGCTACTGGGATGATATATGTCCCAAATAAATATTGAAAACCATTATTCTAATTTTGAAAATACTTAATTAAATATTTTGACCGAAAAGGTTTAACTAGAGAACAAAGAACTGTTTGTGATATATCTCCAATCACAGATGGTTCTGTTTACCAACCGTCTGTGATTACAGATGTATCACAGACGGATCTATTTTCAAACCGTTACACCTGAAATCACAAACGGTTCTGTTTACAAACCGTTACGCCCGTCAGGTTAATTGTTTGGGTTTTCCGCATTTTGTGCTCGAAAACTTCGTCACATGAAAAATTTTTCAACGCTACCACGAAAAAAGTATGCTGGCCTGGCAAGACGCCGCCTGCCAGCCAAAGCTGCTTCCTCCCATCAAAATCCCTAGCGCTAGCTCCACACACATCTCTAGCGCCTCTCTCTCCCTCGGCCTCTCTCTCTCTGGGGCGCCTGCTGGCTTGCCTGGCTCGGGCCGCCCGCCTCCTCTCCTTGTTGCTTGCCTCCCCAAGGCTCGGCCGGCGCCTCGCGCGCCCGCCACCTCCATGCCGGCTCCCGGCCGTGTCCCGCCTCCACGCCAGCTCCCGCCACGCCCGCTTCCTCCAGGCCAGCTCCGACCGCGCTCGTCGCCTCCACGCCAGCTCTCGCCGCAGCCACTAGGAGCTAACATGCCTTCCCTTCCTTCACCCACTTGGGTTGTTGTTTAGTTACTGGTGGCGGCACTGTTTGCTACTAACATTTCACATGCTTGCTTTAGGCTCCAGATCTCTCCCCTCGCAGTTGACTCAGTCTTTTGGTGCGCAGGATATGAATCATATTCCCTCCAAACGACGTGGAGGTCAGCAGCATGGAGGAAATGCCTCCCAAAGGAGCAGTATCGCTGGTTCCAACAGCAATGTGAATGCCTCACAAAGGATTATTGCTGGTGGCACTAGTTGCAATGGCAATGGCTCTCAAAGGAGCAGTGATCATTCCACTGGTGAAGTCAATGGAGGTTCTACAAAAAGGGGAAGGAAGAAGAAGTCGTGAACTCAATTGAAGATGCCTTCGCATGTTGGGAAGATTGCCTTGAGACCTAATGGCGACAAGTAAGTATAGACATGTGCACTTGACCATAAAGAAGTACTGTTCTGTTTTTTTCTTGATAAGAATAACATGGCCAGCAATACATACAAATGTCATGTTTAATTCATGTATTGTAGGCAATTCAAGTATGCCAATTATATGCCCCAAAAAGACTACACATACCATGCACAACTTGGAGTTATTCTTAGACACGAGTACCCAAGTGTTGTAGAGGACAAGGATGAGCAGGGTAGAACCTTTAATACTCGCCCTGCGTTGACATGGGATGATTACTTTGTCGATGAAGACGATGCTGGAATGACTGCTGCAGATCGAGTGAAAAATAAGTTTTTGGTAAGAAACATTTAGTACTCATTTCATTTAGTCCTTTGAGTCTTTGGTATAGGTGGTTATGTTCATGTAACAATTAACTAATGTGGTGGTCCCTATTGCAATACATCGTGTCACTGTCAAACACCATAACCACCACCTTTCAGTAAGGGCTTCCTAAAATCTATTTGCTGTAAGTATGCATAAAATATAATGGCCATATTAGCTCCATGATTCTAGTATGCATGAAGGGCCACTACTACATCATATATATACATGATGGCCATATTAGCTCCATGATTCCAGTATGCATTAAGGTTCACTACTACATCATATATATACATGATGGCCATATTAGCTCCATGATTCCAGTATGCATGATTATAGTGTATGCAGTGAAGAAGCATCCACATTGACACTACAAAATAAAATACTTACATTTGTCGACAGAAGGAGTACTTAAGTTTGCCAAAGGTCAACTCATGTTAGAAATTATTGCATCAACATATGGCATTATCCTTAAGTTGTTACCATTGACAAAGTACACTATAAGTACTGACTTGTATTGTAATGAACACAGCATTTATTCAAAGTCAGCGAAGACGACGAGGTAGAGGCAGATCGAGTGCTTGAAAATTATGCTTCGGACCGTGTGAAGCAAATGATGTATAATGCTCGTGTTGATGCTGTCAAGGAGTACTACAAAAAACAAGGAGAGGAGATTGATGACACGCTGGCACGTCCAAGAGAGTTAGAGTATGAGCAATACTTGATTGGTAGGATTTGGTGGTGCAATGAGCAAGTATGGCCACATCTTTGTCATAACTGGTGCAACAACCAATTCTTGACAAAACGAAGGAGAGGTCAGGAGGCACGCTTCAAATCTAAAGATGTTGCTCAAAACCGATTAGGTTCACGATCATACTCGGAAACCCAACAATATCTGGTATATTATACATGTTCCCTCTCTCTTTTCCGCCTTTGGATATTGTAAGGTAGTAGGTTATGGCTATTAATTGTGTTCTTCACCATGTTGTAGGAACACAAGTTTGGACCAGAAAATGCCACATGCCTGAAGACATATGCCGTAATGAAGTCTGGCATGAAAAATGTGGATAGTAGTGGCAGCAGAGGTCCAATTTGCAACCAAAAAGCACAGAAACGCATTATAAGTTGGAGCAAATTGATTTTATAGAACATAAGAGTTACGTAGTTTGATTGACAAACCTATACGCTGCCATCCACGGCCTTTGTTGTAACATAACAACTGGAGTTTCGTTTTTTAGCTCCTAGTACAATTTGATATGGTAATTATAGGACTTTATAATTATTTGTAGTTAAGCTGGCTAGCTAGTCCAAATTAAGAAGTAAATATTCCAACTGCCCTGTTATCAAGTCCTAAAAAGGTTTATTCATGAGTGGGGTTATACTTTGGCTCCTTGAATCTCTTTTCTAGTCATCTGAAGTTCAATGATCTTACATGTTAGTATGTCACTAACTCACTATCGTAGTCAGCCATTCACATATACATCCACCCAGTTCTGTTGCTTTCTCTTTACACATATGTGTACTACTGTAGTCAACTCAAGTGAATTCAACTTCTACGAAACCAAATCATATGAAATGTTGCTTTTGTTCTAGGATGATTACTGCACAGCTTCTAGTGCTCAACATCCAAATGGTGAGTGGGAGCAACAACCACTTGATGGAGCAATACTTTACAACACCAATGGTGGCTTGCCCCATGGCCGTGTACCAATAGGGAATAGTGCTGTCAAGAAGGCTGAAGTTCTACATGCAGCTAAATCAAGACCTCATATCGTAATGTGGTCTGACATAATCAAGAACTACTCCGGACACAAGAAGTTCACCGCCAAATGATTGTGGTAACATTGTTAATACACGCATTAATTTACATCCAATGTTATTGTTGCATACTTCAAGTGTTAGCTTGATTATTTAGTGAGAACATTTCCTATATTGATAGGGTCACAGTAAGAGTGAGTGTATATGCATGTGTTGGGCTGGTTTTGGATGGATCATTTTGAGTTCGATCTAGTAATATAACCATTTTTCCCAGCTGCTTGCACAAGACATATAATTCAAAGAAGATGCAATAAGGCTGCTTAAGTAAACATGTGAAGGAAAAACCACAGATTCAAAGATGGGAGAGGTTAATTTCGGAATCCGCTAAGAAAGTTGTATGTACGCCTAAAACAAATCTTTGAGTTTAGGAACTTTCGAATTGGTGCATGGGAGAGGTTAATTTCTGGAATCAGTAGGTTCAGAACACCCATATTATGAAATTTTGTATTTTGCAAAACTTGGCCAAAAATGTAAGACCTTGATAAGGCTTGCAAACAATCTTAACTAATAGACCCCAACTGTCTGATTTATTCAAAAGCAGGGTTTTAGACAAGATTCCCGGATACATCTGGCATTTCAAACATTGTCTTATTGTCTGCTTTTCTACATCTACTGATGCAAGAAACTTCTCTAAATTATGGGGATTCTAACTTTCTAAGGGCATGTGTATAATGTTTGCAATTAATTGAAT
Organism: Phyllostachys edulis; assembly: GCA_036346405.1. Classification (NCBI taxonomy): domain Eukaryota; kingdom Viridiplantae; phylum Streptophyta; class Magnoliopsida; order Poales; family Poaceae; genus Phyllostachys; species Phyllostachys edulis. The sequence goes on along the minus strand of CM070551.1, from coordinate 16,079,410 downwards.
AGCTAGAAAGCCAAAAATCTCACCTCGTAAAGTTTCCAAATGTAGATGCTTTTCCAGAAGATGGGTGAAGAACCACCACCAGAGATGCTACGCCATGAAACATCTACACAATCACATGTAAGAATACTTAGCAACTAAAATTATTGCAAATGCTACAAACAATATCTCATGAAAGTTAAAAGGTTGTCCAAACCTCTATCATTTGGAGGACTAATTTGGACTAGACACTAATACTTTTCGGTGTGTCAGAGTGGCAACAAGCAGTGCAGCAGTGAGCGAGTGGACTCATGTTGAGTGTTCTATCATATGGGCTTAACCTCAAACCCATTTAGTTATATGTTCATGGTAATGTGGCAATGACCTTGTCTAGAATTTTTGTCCATGCGTGCAACTATTTATTAAAAAAACTGGTTTGTCATAGATTTCGATTGCTCTAGATCTTCTTTTAGCACTTATAATGGTTCTAATTGTGCTTACAAGGACTCCTAATGCTAGTGTTCAATGGGTTGTTTTAGCTCTTCTGTTAGCACTTCTAATGGTTTATTTGTGCTAAGGCAGACTCATAATGTTGGCTTACTCTATTCACCTTACAGGAAGGGACCAGGACTAGGACTGGATCATCCCATGTGGGCTCAGCACCGGATGACGACAATGCCATTGATGGCAATGATGCTAACAATGATGGCAACAACTGCAATGCTGACATTAATGGTGGCAACAATCATGATGCCAACAACATTGACCGCGACAACAACCATGATGCCAACAACATCGACCGCGACGGATGCAACTAATGGTCTACATGAACTTTGATGATATCTTGCTAGCTCTTTTGAATAGTTGAACATGAATGGTATTACTGGACTTTTAGATAGACTTACATGACTTGTATGTGATATTGGTCTTTAGGTGCATTTTGGTAGTACTAGACTTTTAGATGTCTTTTGTGCGGATTACAATATTGTTTTTTTCAAGTAAACCTTATCGATGGTATTGGGCTCGAAATGATGCTAGTTTAGCTTTGAACTTATTTTGTATGTGAATTAATGTATAGATGTGTATTGTGGACTATATATGTATGTATTGTGGATTATATGATGCATGGATGTGTATGAATCAAATAATAGTGTGTGCATCTTGGCTGCTAATAATTTTGTTGACAGCCACGGAGTTATTTTAGTGATGGTAATATACTCAGGAAAAAACAATTTGCTTGCAGTACGTAATCGCTCAAGTTTAATTTTCTTGACTAGCAATGTCCTCGATCATTGTTATATTTCCTTGACGGTAATGTCGCAACCGTCAAGTTATATTCCCTTGACGGTAATATCCAACCGTCAATTTTTATTTTCTTAACAGTTATAGTGTAATCGTCAAGTTTTATTTTATTGATGGTAATGTCCCAACCGTCAGATATATTTTTCTTGACGGTTAGTACCCGTCGGGTAAATTCATTTTATGGACGGGAAACAAAACCGTCAGGTAAATGTTTCTTGGCGGTGAATACTCGTCAAAGAAATTCTTTTTATGGACGGTTCGTAAAACCGTCAACAAAATAGGAAAAAACCGTCAGCAAAATTTTTCTTGACGATGAACTGCCAAACAAATTGGATATTCCCGACCACCTGGACCTGAGGGGATTTTCCTGACGGTTAACCGTCAGAAAAATAAAATCTGACGGTTTTTTATATTTTTCTGACAATTTTTTATCGTGGGAAAATACCACTTTTCTAGTAGTGTATCGCTCATGTGGATATTCATGTGGTGCAATATCTCTCTGCGCATACGAGATAACGTGCCAATGAGTAAATAGAAACTACCAAACTACAGCAGGAGAAAGGCGACGAGAGAACTAAATAAGCGTACGTGACGCTCTCTCTATACGGCGACGAGAGAACTAAATAAGCGTACGTGGCGCTCTCTCTATACGCACGTACAACGGTCAGTAACTAGGCCCCAACGACAACCACTAGACAGCACGCAAACGCAACAGAGCAGCTGGCCGCGCGTGCGCGCGTGCGCCTCATGAGAATATACATGGCATGCACGACAAGACGTGTACACGCGCGCAGGTACACCACGCACCACGCGCACGCCGGCCGGCCAGTCACGATCAGGTCGGAGGCGCATGCTTCCCACGGCGCGCGCGCGCGCGTACCCGCGCTTTGGAGGACCACGTATTACGTACGTACGCATGCACATTTATATTCACTTGCTTGAAACCAAGACACGCGCATGACATGGCCCCGAGCCCCCGACCCAGCTGGTTGGCAATAGCTAGCTGGCTATGTGCGTAGTGTATCTCTTGTACTGATCGATCTCCGTATCTCTGTCTCTCGATCGGCTAGCTAGCAAGATAGAGTAGATAGGAGCCGTACTACTGTTGCTCCGGCCAAGACGCGCGCAGACCAGGTCAGGCCTGGTTGGTGCACTGGGGCAGGCTTCCACAACATCTCCTAGATGAGGGATTGGGACCTTATCAGCCCATAATTGGTGGTCCTCCTGCCTGCATGCAGTTACAGTGCAGCATCAGCTCCTCTGCACCTTGCAGTCTCCCACTCGATCCCGGCCCCCTTTCGCTTTCAATAGATATCTACTTTCTGATCAGGTTAAAATTGGTGCAAATTACATGTCCAAAAGGAACATGCACGGAGATCAAATGCATGTGGATCCTGTCGTATACCAGAGGCATTTTGGGAATTTCTCAATTATTCCTGTGGGGCACATATGCCGGAGAGGGAGAGGATACGAATCATATAGCCCTATCCTATAGAGAGAGAGAGACAGGTCGTGAGGATCGATCCGATCCCCACACCATGGCTTCCGTGAGAAGCTTGGGCAACCATTTTGGCAGCGCCGCCTTGTCCTCCACCTCCTATACTCCTTCCTCTTGGGATAGTGCGGATAGAAGCTCTTTCTTCTCTTCACCCTGAGATCAAAAATCACCTTAACCCGACTGATTTCTAGGACTTACCTCACAGTGAGTCTTACACTTGATCCGGCTATTGGGTGATTGGTTGCTGGTACTTGATTCGGCTATTGGGTGATTGAGTGCTGGTTCGTGTGCTTGGCCAGTGAGCGATTCTAGTTTTTCTTTGTGCGGCAATTCCCCAACCTTGGTCATGTGCTTCCGTACACTAGGATTCACGGTGGTGGCATTGTGTCTCCGACGACCTCGCCGGGAAAACCGTGGTGTAACGGCGGCGATGGTTTTATGTGTCAGCGTCCTATTGACATGCCTTGCCTTCTCGATGGCTTTGATTGCCATCGGTTCTGTGAGTATCTCTGGTTTTCAATTCATCTATCTTGCATAGTGTGTTGTACTTGTGTTCCTACAATTGTTCCATTATGTGATTTGTTTATACTAGTACTGGGAGACTTGGATGAGAGATTGTGAGCAATTTTGTGAATGCTAAGTGATGATTTTGGACTTGTAAATTATTGTGATCATTTGGAATCATATATTAGACTTTGAATTGGAACTAAATTATTGCTGAAGAACTGATTAGTTAATCTTGCAGTAAATATCATTGAGTGATGCAATACTTATTAGTTATTCGTGCAGTAATATAATTGAGTCACTACTAGAAATCTCCATTTTTTTTCTAGTGAGTAATATACGAGGGAACATACACAAAACTATAGGGAATTGATTTCCCTAGTGGCATTCGTAGGTAACGACTACTAGGGGAAACAATGTGGGGGAAAGAAAACGTTCCTTACGGTTTTTTTGGAAATACCTATGGAAAGAATCGTTCTCTGGGATTTTAAACGGTAGGGAAATCTCGTCCACATGGCATTGTCATATGACGTGGAAAGTTTATTTCCCTACGCTCTCTTTCTGCCAGCCTATGGAAAGAATCCAATAAATTCCCTACGTTATTTCTTGTATGCCCTAGGGAACATTTTTATATAAACATTATTTTCCTATTGCTAATTCAAAATTCATCCCCTACTGTTTAGCATGAACACTGGGGTACTGAATTTATTGTTTTTTTCTCTAAATATACATACATTATTCAAATACTTATTTATATTCAAAGACGCTAAATTCACATTATCACTCAAAACAAAGTTTATGCAGGAGATAAACATAACAATATCATGTATTTCCAATAAACCATCAAGTACTATTTGAGGCACATTTGCACCAACATATACAAGTGTAAACATCACACTACCAAAAAGTCCAAAAAAACAACACCTACGTTTGCACCACAAGTGCACAACACACATGCATACTGAAGTACAAATGACCAGTAAGGTTTCAGACATCAAAATACAACCCTTACATGTTAGTCATTCCATAAAAGAAGGCAACATGCACCACTTGCAACAAAAGTACGCTTCCACATGTAATTAGAACATGGCTGACATTAAAATAGTGCAAGATCATTATCCAGCGAAGACGAGTAGTTCCCATCAGCACTGACAGATGCGTTAACATAACCTCCAAACATTCCTCGAGCAATCATATTCAATGTATCATCCGGGTTCTCTAATCCAATAGCTGAACCGTTGGTATAAGGCTATACAACAAAAAATAGTTCGAAGATCAGCAAAAAAATTCAGAAAAACTGCGTTGTATCTAATTCTTAGTATTTTTTTCCTATAGTACTCTACCGGCAATGACATTGCTCAGTACTTGATGGGTAGGCATGATGATACACCTATGATTGATAAGGAAACTCACAGGCTTGCTGTTGTTAATATGGACTGGGAGCATATTAAGGTGTGCTGATTCAAAAATTAATATGATGTTGAGAAGTAAACAAAATCACATATTTTAATCAAACTAATTAGAATGCGGTAACACAGTGCAAATGTAAAAACTTGAGGAAACTGATAGGTTCTAAGTTTCAAGACATCGGCTATGCATTTTACAAAGGCGACAACCAAGATCTAACGAGAATTCTGCACAACCAAATTAATTAGTGGAGCAAGATCAAACCAAACTTGCAAAGCAGATAACATATGGTCTCATCGTGATCAAGACTGATCCTCAAGACAGCTTAATCCTTCTTTCGAGTTAGTGGAACTAATCACGGCAAGTCACTCGCAATAAGATAGGCATAAGGAGATTATTCCCATTCTAGCTATCCCTAACTAGAACTAATTGTGACTGTGATCTCATAGGGCAAAGCATTAGTTGCGTGCATAATTTCTGTTGGAAAATTCAAAACTATTTGAAGTTCATGGAATCAATAAAAGTAGGATAAAGAGCTGAAAAACACGAGTAAAGATGCAAATAGGAATAAAGCAACCAAAAACATCATCGTTTGAGAAGACAAAAAATATAATTAAAAGATGCATCCAGTATGGTGATGTTGTTAAGGTAAATACCTATTCCTAGTCCAGTTGTGGAAATACTGTAAAAATAATAAGTAGTCAATATCAACAGTACAATGAAATCCACCAAAATTTTTTGTGATCACAACAAATATGGTGACAAAGAAAAAAAACATCATTTCTATGAGCGTACCTCATGTCCAACAACACCCAAAATTGCACCATAATCACCATCAGTAGCTGTTTCTGGTGATGCCACCACAAGTCTGGATTGAAATATCGGTTCATTGATAAAACAGAGCATCAGCAAATTATTGGTGTTGATTTATTCCCACTACTACAGAAAAGACCTTTACAGACGGTTCAAAAACGCCATCACAGACGGTTCCGTGAGCCGTCTGAGTTTATGGGTCAGTAATGCTAATGGTCATCACGCAGGCATTTTTGAACCGCTCAGTAATATATACTATCACGCACGGTGCGTAGAGATGCAAATGCTCGTGATAGTCGATTACCACGCACGATGCAGTAGATAAAACCGCTCGCGGATATTTCGACTACCACGGGCGATGCGTAGATAAAACCGTGCAGGATAATGATTTTACGAGCGATGCAGATATGAAACCGCTCGTGATAGTTCACTATCACGCAGCGGTTTCATATCTGCATCGTCTGTGGTAATCGACTATCACGAGCGGTTTCATCTATGCATCGTCGTGGTAGTCTTTGCATTGCTAAATCTATTTCGTTTATTAGCTAGCCTCAGAAATGCTAGCCATGCCCTCTCAAACAAGCACATCCAATTCTCATTCATTTCGAAGCACATCAAAATTGCATTCATTTCGTAAACAAGCACACATCCAATTCACAAATCAATTAACTAAATTTAACCATTAATGTACATTAATTTACACACATGTACCATTATGTTCAATCTATCTCAATCAAGTTCAATCGCTATACACCGTGGAAACTCCCATTTGGATTTATGACCGTCTGCTTAGGAATGACGCAAGGTGTGATCGAATTTTTATGAGCTCGCTCTGCTCCAACGCATTTCGCCGATGTTCGCAACTCCGTCGATATGAAGGTTAAATTCGGGCTTATATAAATTGGTAAGTATATATGAAATAATTGTTGAAAGATTGACAAACCTAAGGATCATTGGTGATCGCGAACCGATGAGTAGTTGCATGTTGTGGCAAACATAGTATCCACAGACGCTATGCGGCGTAATTTACCGGTGGCACCGCAAAAATAGAATTGGTTAGTTCGAGAGGCATTGCTACGAAGTGTTATATAGGATTAATGTGTACTAGCTAGCAAGTACCGGAATTTTTGATCATGTGCGGCGTCCTTCCCTTGATATTCCATCCTCTAGCATGTAACACGCCGAACACCCCACGTGACTCCAAGAAGTTAGCCTTAGCCATTGCAAAGGAAGGAAAGACTACAATAGAGTTTCTATGGAGGAAATGTGTTTATTCGATGATTAAACTCCGGATAGCTCTGAAGTTGTGAGTGGCCCTCAGAGGGAATCTAGGTATATTACGATTTGCGTTTTGGTATAATTACAATTAGAATCCAATGGAACCTACATGTATGTCAAGATGGTCATTAAACCTAAGTTCGTGTTGCTTATAAAGTACAAATCAACAAGTATAGCCAGAGTGCAACACTACTTACTTACGGTTGTAGGGCAAAAGTATGAATTCCTTGTTGCGGTGAGCCATGAAAAATCTATAACGTAATTCTCGATTTAATGTTGCATTCGCCGTGATGCTTTGCTCGGAGACAACATGTGGGTCGAGGAAACCTACCGGTGATTTCCTTCTTTCGCTTCACGATCATGTATCTATTATACAAAAGCTAGGAGTTATATATAACATTTATCGATATTACACCTAACATTGACCGTGATTGTACACACTTACGATTGTCCAAAGATCGTATGATTGAGATGTCGAGCTCGCCGAGGTTGAAGAGAGAGAACAAGTCGTCGAAGGTCACCGTGAAGACGGCGCCTTGATACACGTGGTTAAAATGATGCTCCTTGAACTTGACGGTGACACCCGAGCATCGTTGATCAACCGCTTGTTGGACTGCTCCATGTACCATGCATGCAATTCGTGCAATCCGGTCCTAGGGTAGGGTCGTTTAACTTCTCGAACAACGGCTACCGCTTGTATTTCCGCCAACGCAAGAAGGGGATATTAGGAGAGGACTCGATCGTCTTCGATTTGCCCTTGCCCTTGCTGCCTCGCTTTGTATAGGTCGACTTCACAAGAGTCGATCGAGCACGAGGTGTAGATGCATGTGATGCGGCGGGCCCTTGCCATGTCAAGGCAGTAAGCCGGTGCGGTCAGTCCGTGGACTTGATGCCGATTCGCAGACATTCCGTGAAGTTGACACCGAGCAGTAGCTCGTGCAGATGTCCTCCTTGGGCCATTGGATGAATGTTCCAACGGCTTGCCCTAGAGTCATGACCTCATCGCTTGGGGGAATTTTCACGGACGGCCTCGAAATTGGCACAAACACCGCCCACATTCACTTTTGCGAAACCGGCGCTAGATTTGCACGTGCACCAAAGCTCCGACACGGATGGATACACCGCCCCAAGCAAAGATCTAGGGCAACAGAGACATATCTCACTTGAGCTTGCACTTCAGAGCCACCTACGCACATAACGATACAAAATTAGCTACTCCAACAGCCTATCAATGGATTGAGCATTCGGAGATAATAATTATTACCGGATGTCATCGACGGAAAATCTGTCATCACCTATTGTGGTAGGGTTAGGGTTGGACGCCAGCCTACTCGGATGTTTGGGGGGGGCTAGCGGTATAGTAGGGTAGGGGCTTCCAACCGACTTGGCATTTGCAATCCCTTAATCCTTTCCTCAAAGGTCTCTATCCGCTTTTGCTCGAACGCATCTAATCCTTTCCTCAAAGGATTGATTGAATTTTTAGTGAGCTCATCTCGAGGGATGCACGAAGATCCTCTCGTAGCTTTGCATCGTGCTCGGCTTTGGCTCTCTTCCTACTCGCACGATTCGAGTCCGCTTGGAACCATTGTTCCCATGTAACAAAAACACCGGCGCCTCTCGTGCGACTCGGATGCTCATCGCTTCCTAGGGCCGCAGAGAGTATATCTTTCTCCCTATCTCGCTCGAATGAGCCTTGGGAAGATTGTGCACTCAACGTTATCTCGCAATATAGCCCGACATGTCATTTCACTTCCTATGAAGTTATGGAGTAATTACAAACTAGGTAGTTCGATATCTTACCAAAGCGTTGGGACACTTCACGGTCTTCGGGTTTGGAAAGTACACTTCAGAGACCTAATACATAACCTCGCAAATAACCACCGCTTCGGCGCAAGACATTAGTGATCTCGAAATAGCATGGAGAGATTCAAACCGCTTTTCTTGTTCTCGATCCCTCCATATCGGGCTTTACCCGCATACCCGCCGTGCCGAGTGCGTGGGGGTGCTTGTTTTTGTTCGAGGGCCGTGCGCCACACTTTCACACTTAAATTCATCTGCGCCTTCTTCGCCACAAACTCGCCCAGACTCTTCCAAGAATAGATACTTGTGGAAGGCGGCTTCAGATCCTTCTCCACGTAGTTCTTGACAAGCGTGCTCTTGAAGTTCTTCCACGCTTTGCACGCCTGTAACAGCGTGTCGTCGACGGAGTCCGTGAGTTCTTCCGGATCTCGAACGATGCGAGAATTTCCGCCAAAGGCGGTTAGCGATGGTCCGCACCACCTTCCACGAATCATAGGTGATCTTGACCCGCTCCTCGTGCAACTATTCGACCATTCTCCGGAATGCGCGACGCCGCTTCGGCGAGGATTGATAGGGTCTCGCATCGATCGACTCGTGATGGTAAATCGCCCGTGGGCCTTTTCGATATTCCTCTTCTTCTACCGCGGTTGGATATTGTTCGAGAGGATGGTGCATCATCGCACACATGAGGCGGCGATGACTCGTAATGAGCGGAAGACATCTTCACAAGAAATAGAATTATCATTGCAATGTATTCGATGAGCGTGATCAAAACAAATACCATATGAATAATCGACTAGAACAAATACAAATTCCTAAAACATGTACAATTATCATGAAGGACCATGATGATTATTGATAGAAATAGTTAGGGAAAGGCGTGGGGGTCGATCGGTAACTCGGCATTGGTTACCTTTAGGCGCCGACGAGACAGACGAGCAGGAGACACGAGCAAAGAGAGGCGGCGGCGGGGAGGCGCACGGCTTGGGGAGGGAGGAGGCGGCGGGCTCGGGCAGGAGGCGTGGGCTGGGGAGGCGCCACGGGCAGTAGGAGGAGGCTCAGCGGGCTCGGGGAGGCGCGCGCCATTTGGAGGAGGAGGCGGCGTCGACGGGATCGGGAGGAGAAGGCCTGCTCGAGGAGGCGGCGTCGAGGACAGTGGCGGCGGCTCGGGGAGGAGGGAGCGAGAGGAGTTGAGAAACTTAATCGCTTGAGAGTGGCGCGCGCAAACCCTAGCTAGAGTCTCGAATGTAAATAGGGATGGACATCACAGACGGTTCTAAATTAGAACCGCTCGTAGAGCACACTATCACTGCACGGTTTTAATAAACAACCGCTCGTGATATGTGATGAATCCTGACGGTTTTAATAAACAACCGCTCGTGATATATGATATATCATGAGCGGTTCTAACTTAGAACCGCTCGTGATATATGATGTATCATGAGCGGTGTTAATAAACAACCGCTCGTGATATATATAGCATGCACGGTTTTGATAAACAACCGTGCGTGTGTGATATACATGTGAGACGATCTGTAGTTCAAACCGCCTCGTGATATTATTTTGTATTGGTTAATATCTAGATCGATTCGCTTATTGGCTAGCCTCAGAAAATGCTAGCCATGCATTCTCAAACAAGCGAGTAAAAGACAACAAGTACATGTATATACATCCTATTCACATTCATTTGAGAAACAATCACATCCATTTCACAAGACAAATCAATTAATTAACTCAAATGAACTAAAATTAACCATTCATCGTAATGTATATACATGTACACACATTGTTCAATTAATCTTTAAAAATTAGCCCTTCATGATGATCGACGCGTATGTAGCTAGTTTCGTCATGTTCTTCTTCCTCGACCCTTATGCCGTTTCGAAAGGAGGCAACTCGTCAAATTGATTGTATTCTTCCTCGTCCACTACATTCTCAACTTCGACAATCCTCCTTTTTCCATGAAGAACTACGTGGCGCTTCTTATTTGCCGGGTCGGTAACATAGAAGACTTGAACAACTTGGTTAGCCAGTACGAATGGTTCGTCTTTGTATCCGACACGCTCGAGGTCCACGGTAGTGACGCCGCATTTGTCGACCTTCACCGTGGGAGATGGACCCAACGGCACCGAAATAGGGGATCTTGAAAAGCACGTAGTCGAGCTCCCATATCTCCTCTATTTGCCCATAGTAGGAGCTACTCAACCCCATCGGCATGAATGCATCTATCACGGACACATTTGATTGCTCGTTAGTGCTTTTATATCCCGAGCTGCGATAGAATGCGTACCCATTTATGTCGATCCTCGCCATGTTACAACTATAAATGTTGGCCCTTTTGCCAACCATGTCAAGATATCACTTAACGAGCTCCTAGCAAGTCGCTCCTTCAACCATTGGTTGAACCGCTGCATTGTGTTGTCTTGTGATCCAAACATCCGCCGCAGCGGATTACATTGTCAAGCACGCCCTTGTCTTTGGTCGATATCTGAGGACACTTCACCATGTGTTGCAAGACCGTGAAATGGGCTTGAGCATACGATCCATATTTGGAGTGATTGCTTTCCTTCCGATGGTCCCGATACCCTCGAGCCTCCCTCATGGCGAGATCGAGGCACACCCATCGGTTCGACTGAGCCATGTAATCGAGGCGAACTCAATGACCTCTTGATTGCATAACCTTCGACGATCTTGCCCTCGGCGAGATCGATTCCGTACATATGACTTGAGAATTCCATGAACCTCTCGAACGGGTACATGCTACATAGGAACACGGGCCCGCACATCTTTATCTCCTCACAATATGAACAATGAGATGGACCATGATATCGAAAAAGCGATGGAGGGAAATACATCTCAAGATCACATAGTGTCGTCACCACCTCGCCCCGCAGAGCATCTAGTCCTTCGAGATCGATGACCTTACGAACAATTGTGTTAAAAAATAACACGACCTCATGATTGTCTCTGACCTTGATCGGCAAAATACTTCTAATTACAACAGGAGCATTTGTGTCATCAACACATGACAATCATGAGACTTCATGCCAATTAACTTCAAATCTTTTATCGAAACAAGTTTCTTCATGTTGGCGGAGTAACCGGACGGAACTTTCACGCCATGCAAGCACCGCACAGATTCGGTTCTTCGGCCTTGGACAGAGTGTAACAAGCGGGGAAGGTACGTTCGTCTTTATCGGTCCTTGTTGGTGCTAACTCAGTCCGATGTCCATATCAACCAAGTCAAGCCGTGCGCTGACACCATCCTTTGTTTTGTCACGAATGTTCAAGAAGAGACCAATCAAGTCGTCACATACATTGTTCTCTACATGCATGACGCCGATGCGATGGCGAACTTCTAGGTGCTCCCAATAAGGTAAGTCCCAAAATATTGATCTCTTCTTCCACATGTTCTTCTTACTTGTCCTCGATTTACATCCCTTTCCAAGCACAACATCTAAATCCTTAACCATATCATAGACCTCTTTTCCGCTTAAATGTCTTGGAGCCGAATCTGTCCTCCTTCTCTCCGTCAATTGTTTCTTCATCCTACGATATGGGTGAGCCCTCCGAAGGAACCTACGATGACGCATGTACACGGTTTCTTGCGAGTGATTCAAACCACACACTCTCGGTATCATCTAAGCGGTGAGTCTGTGCTTTGGCCCTTTTGTACTCGCCCGACAGATTAGCAAGGGCGGGATAATCATTTATGGTGCGTAACAACAAGGAACGTAAAGTGAAGTTCTCTCGTTTGTACGCATCCCATACTGCACCCCTTCAATCCACAAGATTTTTAGATCTTCCATCAATGGTGCTAGGTACACATCAATATCATTCCTGTGTTGCTTCGCCCTTGGATAAGTATCGACAACAAAATATACTTCCGCTTCATACACAACCAAGGAGGAAGGTTGTAGATACAGAGCGCCACGGCCAAGTGCTATGTCATTTGCTCATGTTACCGAAAGGATTCATTCCATCTCGTACTAATCCAAACCTTATATTCCTTGCTCCAAGACCAAGTCGCAAACCTCCTATCGATGTTTCTCCACCGGGCGAAATCAGCAGGTGTCTTAACTTTCCGTCATTCTTACGCTCCTCGAGTGCCAATCTAGCTTTTGCATTCTTTGGGTTCGCAAAACCGCTTCAAACGGGGAATTACAGAAGATACCACGCCACCTTAGCAGAGGTCCTTTCTTCACCTCGATTCCTCGTCGTCATCCGATTGTTTACGCTTGTATCGGGATCGTTGCACGGACATACATGCATGTTTGTATACTCGTTACGGTAGAGGATACTGATCGTTCGGACATGCATGTATTCTTTCTACTTCCATTCCCAATGGACAAAGAACCTTTTGGCTTTGTAGGTGGTTTTGGGCAACTCATTTCCCTCCGAAGCATGTCCGCTAAGAGACCTAACAACTCCGTGAAACTCTTGTCGGACCAACCGCTGCTTGCCTTCAATTTCAGCGGTTTAAGCACGGATGACAACCTTGTGTATTCCGACTTGCGGCCGGGAACAAAGGTTTCTCCGAGTCCTCCAACACGCCCGGAATTGAACATACTCCCTCTCATCACGGTTCCTTCGCATCGCTAAGCATCCGATCTAGATTGTCATCGTGCGGCCTATCCGAATCGGAACCACAATCGACATCATTCGGCAAGATATCGTTGACTTCTGATAATATGCATATCGTTGACTTCTGATAATATGCTCTTCACCGTGATTGGTCCAACATGTATAACCCTTTTTGAAACCCCTTCAATCAAGTGTGCTTCGATCCGCGCTTCGGTTGTTAAACATCTTGATTCTCGCAAATCAATGCATGGACAAGACATATATTCCGCCCCTTATTCAACATATCCTCCTCGGCGGCTCTTGTAAAAGCAGACACACCATTAATGTACTCTTCACTCACACGGTTCTCGGTGTACATCCAACTTCGTCCATCACACGGTTCGTATTGAAAACCCCGAAAATAAATAAAAGGGTGATGACTTTCAAAGCGTATTTTCCGAGGCTTAATTACGATTTTTTCATTTTTACATTTTTTCGGATTTTATTAACTTACATGTGGGCCCTACTTGTCGCTGACTCATTTTTATTTCATGATTTTATTTATAAAATCTATGGCGGTCCCACATGTCATAGACTCGTTAGTTTATTAACTAAATGATTAAAAAGCAGAGGATTAATTTGAAGCTCAAAGCGGGCTTAGGGTGACATCGCATTATTGCTATATAGTCGCGGGCTCTCGCCCTAAGGTCTCGCCCGAGGCGAACCGACGGTGATGTCCCACATGAGGCGCTCGAACTAGCGATTTGGCAGTAAACGCTCAAACTACTCAAATTAAAGGATGCTTATGCTTCAAAGATCTCACCTCGATCACGAGGAAGGTGTCAATGAAAGTCGGGAAGGTCCAAGCGCGGTGGTCGCCGATCGGTGAACAGAGGCGACGGCGGCAAGCTCTCTACGACAATATACTGGTGAAATGGACCGCACCATTTCGGTGAGGTGAGGCGATGTACTCAAACCGCACGGAACGGCGATGGACCTATCGAGCGCCAGAGATATGGAGATCAAGAAGACTATATCTGTTTTTGGCCGGGAGGCGGAGCTATATATATACGCCTCGTGATGAGTTAATTATCACGGACGATTTTAATAAAACCCGCTCGTGATATTGGGCAATATCACGAGACGGTTCATTTGGAACCGTCGTGAAGTATCACGAGCGGTTTAAAACCGTCTGTGATATTGGGTAATATCACGAGGCGGTTCTAATATGAACCGCTCGTGATATGACATCTTCACGCAGCGGTTTTTAGCGCGAGAGAATAACACGCACGGTGGGTAACAAAACCGTGCGAGATTGTGTTTAATATAGACGGTTTCGATGAACCGTCTCGTGATCAAAGGCCCAAGATAGCATTTACGTAGTAGTGTCCCTAAGCACAGGAAAATTCTTACGTTCAAGCTCTTGTTCTCCATTGCTCCCCTGCAAATAACACAATGTTACTTTATTAGTACAAGTGTTGTTTTAGAGTCATGGCAGACGTGACATGTTAACATTTAACCAATATAGGAGATTCAGCAAGAAAAATCTATAGAAGAAAAACAAAGCCACAAATAAAGGCTCAAGCATTAGAAATGAACACAAACTAAGAAAAAGACTTACATGTTGAAATTAGGAACAACGAATTTGTTGAACAAATCGAGATCATATTCAAAACCAAAAACCAGGCACACATTCAAAGGTAGAATTGCATCAATAATTTGATTAAGAACTGTGTCAATGATCTTATAAAGAATTGCAGAAAAATCATAGGATAACTGAATATGGACCAACCTCCTCATCCCACTTCATAGCTGCTTTAAGAGAATACATAGCATGTGCTATTTTTGGTAAATCTTGAGCAGGAATCCAAATTCAAAGTGTTACTTAGCAGCCGGAACATGTAACAAATGAATCTTGTCGGCAATCACTACTACATAAAAGGTTTGCATGAAAGGTTCAAAACGCCATCACTGCACGGTTTGCGTGAGCCGTTCGAGTTTATGGGTCGATGATGACATGAGATCATCATGAGCGGTTTTGAACCGCTTAGAAAAAGCTATCACAGAGCGATTTCAATAAGAACCGTCTGTGATAAGTAATTATCACAGATGGTTCTTCTTCAGAACCGTCCATGATAGTTTTTTCTATTACAAAAAAAAATCGGATTTTGAGCCAAACCAATCAATTGCTAGACAGTAGTTTCCATATGCAACCTCTAGCAAGACAACTAAAATCCAATTAAAATTCTGATGGCAAACACATTATAGGAAAGGGAAACCAAAAGGTTTCACAATGTCCCCTCTGAATGGGAAAAAAAGAATAAAGTTACAAAGTTAAAGTAGCTAGAAACCATCTACGCCTCCAAGCTCCTGAAGAACTCATCGGTTTCTTGGTTTGGTCTTGTGAGCTCCTCTCATACCTCACCAAAGATATCACAAGATGTTCTTGCATGTCGCCGAAGTTCGACTCAAACTCGCCAAGCAAGGAGAGACGATTGAAAACCTCCAACGGCGCTCCGACCTTAGGTAACACAAAATTAAGATGATTTTCTTTACAACAAACAGCCAACAAATTGTGTATGTTATGGGGATGTACACGTACCATCCGGTAGTCTACCACCTGCGGCAGACAAGGAGCTCCTCCGCATCCCTCCTCGTAGTGGCGGACCCAAGATTTCTAGGATGGGTGTTCGAAGTTACAAAAATATTGATCAATATAGAACAGAAAGTCCACAGATGACAAACCACAATAGTAATAATGGAAGTACTAATTGTTTGTATCGGAGATAACATCTCAATTCTCAAATATTTCAAATAAATTACAAAATAATTAAGAAAATTACAATTTAATTCGACGGTGCTTCATGAACTTAGCAATTGGGACTTAGGAATTACCTACTCTCGCTCTGGCTGCCTGCCTGCCTCTGCCCTGATGGCTGATGCGGTGATGCCCTCTGCTAATCTACTTGACTGCATTCCACAAATCACAAGTTCTGATTTCTAAGTTCACAACACTACAAGTAATACAACTACAAGTCTACAAAAATCAACATTCAACAAGTTACCTGCAACCTGCAAGAGCAAGACTCCTCGTCTCCTCTAATTTGATGCTTGAAGAGCCAGCAGGTGAGCAGTCCCATCGGGTTGTCGGCCGAGGCGATTGGCGCAGCCCGACGGGCGATGGAGTCGGAGCAGTGGATACGGCGAAGTCATTGGCGAAAGCAATCGAGCAAGCCACCGCCGGCCACCACACTGGCGCCAAGACTCGCCAAGCAGCCGCGACACCCTCCGCCTCCGTCTTGCCCTTGCGGTCCTCGGCCTCCCCTCCCTTCTCGGTTCGCCTCCGCCTCGACAGACGGCCAAGACTTCGCCATGGCGCCCGCTGCCCAATGGCCGCCCATGACCTCCATGGCTCGGCTCGCCCACAGACCCTCAGTCCTGCGCCGCCTGCCTCTGACGGTCCTCCCCTTGACCCCTTCTCCGGTTCTCCCTGCCCTAAGAGTCTCTCTTGAAGCCACTGACTGCGGCGCACGCACACTCACCACACAAGGCCACTTGCACAGGTATGGAGCCAATTAGATTTAGGGTTGGGAGAATGGGATTGGGAGTTGGCGATTAGGGCCACAAGGGCGGGCACAAGATCGATTGATTTCGCCTTTGGAGTTTTCGACGGTTGGGCTTCAGGCATTGGACTCGCGAATGATTTAATCGAGTGTTCTGTGTAATGGGCTAGGGGAGTCAGCGAGGCACATGCGTCCGACTCAAAAGGGGGATGTGTTGTGCCAGGCGATGAAACTACGACCTGATTTAACACGATTTTTGGTATATATGTGTATTATACCCTAAATATACATAATTTTTGCCAAAAAAATTTGGGTGTTCAACTAAACATCCATGACCCTAGGTGGGTCCGCCCTGCCTCCTCGTCGTCGTCGGCGGCTGTGTCTCCTCACTGAACCGTGACGGGGAATCGAGGGTGGTCGCCAAAGCTCGGTGTGGGGAGGGGAGAGGGAGAGACTAATGGAAAACAAGGCTGGGGTGGCTATAATATATAAGGACAGCGCCAAAATATTTTGCCTCCCATGCGCGCATTCAAAATTTTTTGAACACCCGCCATTTAATCAAAGCGGTTTCATATAAAAACCGCTCAGGATTTACATATCACGAGCGGTTCTTATTTAACCGCCTGCGTGATAAGTATCTTATCTCGCATTTGCCAGATAAGAACCGCTCTATGATATATATCTTATCACGAGCATTTGTGATATTTAGTAGTATCATAGGCAGCTTGTTCGTAACCGCGTGCGTGATACTTCATAAACGGTTTTCAACACGAACCGCTCGTGATATTACTTCTTCCTGAGCGGTTTTTAGCGCAGGCAGTAACATAGACGGTTGTTAAACCAAAACCGTCTGTGATTGTATTTAATACAGACGGTTTTGGTCAACCGTCTGTGATGAAGCGTCCAATATTAGCCTTTTTTTAGTAGTGAATCCAACCGACCAGCAACTAAAGCAAACAAGTAGCTTGGTTTCTTAAAGGGATCCTCCCACAATGCATAATGCTTACCACCCTACAGTTAAGAAAATTCATATGTTTAGAAATGACATTAAGTGATTATTACTTTGTTAACTTTGATGATTGTGTTAAAAAGCTAATGTACCTCAAGATCACCCTGCTCGATAAGATTCCTGTTGGACAACAATATCGATCTGATGTTTTATCGACTTCGAAGACGGCAAGTAGATTTTACCATCACATCTGGGCGATCCTGCAATAGCTTTTAACATTTCCAAAAGTAAGTCATGTTTTGATGAATTGCCAACAAAATGTAAAACATAATCTTTGACAGAGACAAAACATGATTTTTGATAGGTATGTTACGTATAACACATGCATACTGAGGTTCAATATATGCTGTCCTATTCATAAAGAATAGAGACTATCACTGCAGATATCTATACATCATAGCTATCCAAGAAGACAAAGCTACCTAAAAGTAGATAATTTTTCGGAACCCTTCTGCTTCACACTAGGTGCAAAATTACCAATGACTTGTAAAGACCCTATAAGATTACAAGAAATTAGAATAGGACACCAGAGCTTTTAATCTCAATTACATTCCTATCTAGTACTGAGAGGTGCCCCGCTACCTCTCTCAAAAATAGTACCTCCAAAGATGTGTTGAGCCGAGGATAGATTTCGTAATAATTTCCAAGTTGAATACACCAAAGCAAAGGTTTAAACTGCCGATGGCGTGGATCGATCGCATACTCTTCATTCTAGCATTCAAAGAGAAATGTGCAAGTAAGAAAAATGACATACTTGCATAATATTCAAGAGTCGAGAAACATTTAAAAAACATACTAACGAGTAATCTACATACTTGTGAACCGCAATGCTTACTATAACTAGGCATGTTTGCATAGTAGAAATTGGCAAGAAAATAGATCTCGTTACCACATTGTAGCTACTCGTGGTGGTTCCGCAATTATAACTGTATTTGTAAGAGTAAGAAGATGAAAAGCTTAGATCAAGCATGCAATCTGAATGACACAAGAGATCTCGATTCTCTTGACTATTGATCAAATCTACTACATGGCAACTAACATACGGTCTTCTTTCTATCTGTTGTGTACATGCATGCACTTGGTCCACCCTTTTTTTGTTCAAAATAAGAACTTTATGACTATTGAGTGTAACCCGATTCTAAGCTTTAGCAAAAAAAAAGTTTTATTCCCAATCGCCTCTAGAATAATCTTATGATACTACCATCAACTTATTTCTCAAATCATGAACATATCACTATCGGGCTCGGCGGCTTTTGCTTAGTGTCTTGTGGCACTCAAGCAAAGGACGAGAAACACTCTAAGAACGGCTTTGCCGAAAGTGCCACCCACGCATATCTCACACGGCATAGTTTCTCGACGACAAGAAGTTTTTGCCGAAGTGCTTTTCATCGAGCACTCGGAAAGGTTTTTGCCGAGTGCCGGCGACCCTCGGCAAACAAAAGGTAGTGGACGGTGAGAACACGGAGCGGCGTCGCTTGTCGAAAGTGCCAGATCGGAATGACACTCGGCAATGTTTCTATTTTGCCGAGTGTCGTCATAATGACACTTTCGGCAATGTTTTAGTTTGTCGAGTGTCATGGTAAAAACACTCGGCAAAGGAACGCTTCGAGCATTCAGGAACATACTTTGCCGAGTGTTTTTACCATGACACTCGCAAATATTAAACACTCGCAAACAATGTTCCTGCATGCTCGAAACGCCACTTTGCCGAGTGTTTTTACCATGACACTCGGCAAAGCCTCCCTTTGCCGAGTGTAACACACGCAAAGTGGCCAAAACCGACTATTTTAATTGTTTATTGCACCCCACTCAAACAAGTCACAATATCACAGATATATCAACAAGTAATCACCACAAGTAATCACATATAGTCCACAATATATCACATATATCACCACAAGTCACAATATATCACATATATCACCACAAGTCACAATATATCACATATCACAAGTCACAATATATCACATATCACAAGTCACGATATATCACATATAGTCCATCATTCACCAAGTTGGCCACCCCGACTGATGTGATGAGTCATAAGGCACATCATTCAAGTCACGATTGATTCTCGCACAAAGGAGAAGAGATTGCATGTGTGAGACAAGATTTAAGGTAAAGCAAAGCACAAGCGAAAGCAATAAACATGGTAAGTAAAGAGCTCAAGGTAGAGAAGGCAAACTCACAGGAGTAGTTGCAGGAGGAGGTGGAGGAGGGAATAGCTCCGGTGGCAGAGGTTGACCCATCCTCTCGCCAAGACTTTGCATCCACTGAAACATCTGCTCCATCCTCTGCCGCTCGCCCTCATTCCTCTGCCGATCGGCCTCCATCCTCGCCGCCATCTCGCCAGTAGCCTCTTCTCTTCTTCCACCGGGCCTACAATATTCCACCCCAATGTTACAATGCAAAGCAAAGGTATGTAAAAATTAATGAACGCATTTAATAAAAATAAATAACTGAGTGCCTCCATCCGGATCAGGCAGGTGTCCGTGGCCAGGCGATGGCGGGCTTGAGCTCGTGCCCTTGATCGAATCTGGGAGAGAGTGGGAGTAGTGGCCGTGTCGAGTGTGTTGCCGCCAATCCAAGATCGCCCATGCTTCTTGCCTCCTCCCACCCTCATGACGACTTCTCCATCAAGGTCCCGGTGCTCGGATCGTATCGCCCATGGACCGCCTTGCCATCGATGTGTACTCACCGAGGCGGTGTGGATTCGCCGATTGTCAGACACCGAGGGCGGGTCCTCCGGTTGTAGTCGACGTTGACGCCGCCTTGCCCTTGTGGGCCAAAGCCCATGCCTTGAATCGGGAGCAAGGTGGCCACCATGTGACGACGATCGCGAAAAAAACAAAGAAGATGATTAGAAATTATGCGTAATTGAGCGTTATAATAAAGAAATGAATTCGCGTACCCATGTAGCCGCGAATTGCCGAGGCTACTGATTGCCTTGATGGTGTGGTGCACTGGCATCATCAAACGCCGCCCCGCAAGCGCCAGCGTCTCCTCCCACTCGGCGGCGCACCACTTGTCCACCATCTCGTGCTCAAAGATCGAGATGTCGGGCGCACCACCACGGAGGCACCTACACGCCATCAAGTATATGACATATAAGAAGATCAAATTAAGTGTACTTAATCTCGGAAAAAATCAGATTAATGTTCTATATTTACCGTATGTATTCTTCCTGTCACCTCATGTTTCTTGCTTGAGTTTTGTTGATCTTCAAACCAAGGTAGGTAGCTTTGTATGTTACGATGGCACGGGACGCTACCGTAATGCATGTCCTTCACGAAGTTTATAATGTGCTTTGTGAGCCACACTAGCCGCCTTGGCCTCATATCCTCCCGGCATCTCAAGAAATCACGCATATAGACGCGATGTATCCAAATATTATTTCAAGAATGTCCAATGAATACGATGTATTGAGCAATGTAGTGCGAGGAAGACTTACCCACAGCCGGCCGTCCGTGCCGCCTTGTTGGCGATCATACCGCCATCCCGATCCGTAAATCGGGAAGGCGACGAGTGGTCCCATGTGTAGGCGGCTCCGCCTCCGCCAAACGCAACTGTGCCAGGAAGTGTAGCCTGCACAAAAGACCCAGGATGCCATTGACATGGCGTTTGTGATCACCTGCAGCCACAAGCGTCCAACCCCTGCCCAAGTGATTCAGATAAATTATTAGTTTCTATTGTGATTTTCAACATATCAAATGAAAAAGTAGTGATAACATCTAAAGTTACTTACCTAGCCCCAAAGGTTGAATCGTGGCGTCTCTCACGAGGTATTTGCCGCCTCGGGAGGGTCGAGGACCTCGCAACTGACACCCGACGAACTGGAGGAAGCGGAACCCCCGCCGCCTCCAACTCCTCCTCCTCCTCCTCCTCCTCCCGCTCCCTCCTCCTCCCGCCTCCCCCTCCCGCCTCCCCCTCCTCCCTCCCTCCTCCCGCCTCCCGCCTCCTCCTCCTCCTCCCGCCGCTCCTCCTCCCTCCTCCTCCCGCCTCCCCCTCAAGAGTGCTCCTGCTCCTCCTCCTCCCCTCGCTCCTCCCTCCTCCTACTCCTGCCTCGATCGCCAACAAGATCAGGCCGTTTTGGTAAAGCGACCTTACGCTCCTCATACCGCCCACCATCTTTGTTCAATCACCGCAATTAAAAAGAGTAAACCAATAAGCGAGATAAACAAGACGACTTAGAAAGAGATGCAAAATAAACAAAACATAATTAGAAAATAACAAAGTATTACATGTATTAGAAATAATCGAATGATCGGGATTATTTGGATCATAAGTCTCATCATCACTATCACCATGTCCATATAATCAACACTATTCAAGGAGCAATGTTGTCATCACCGCTATTGCCTAAATGTAATCGCCAAGTAATTCTAAGTCCTTCACATTTTGAACCTCATCTCCGGCGTCCTCGTCAACAACCCTTTCATTGTCTACTTCCATTCCGATCGCTTTGCTAAGTCTATCTCAAAACTCCCTTCTAGCCCTCTTCTTGAAAGAACTCTCCGTCATATGTGTTTGGGTCAAAATTGTAATCTTCATTGTTTGGGACAGTAGTTTACCGTGTGGCGATACCTTGTACACAACATCCCAACCCTTAAGACGGTCGTCTTTTTGGCACTGTATGAGAGATAATATACTTGCGGGCTGTTGAGCCACAATATACACATCGTCTCCTGGTAAGACGGATGACTGTCGAATTTCGACTAGCCCAAGATTAGGGGTCCGTCTCGTTACTTCAGGATCAAACCAATGGCATTTGAATATGATAGGATTAAGAGGTTTGCAACCATGAAACGTGAGTTCGTATATTTCTTCAATTCTTCCATAATACTCGACCCCATCAAGGCCAGGCTCCCAAATTTCACAAAGCTATCATTACGCTTTGAAAATGGAAAAAAAATAACATTAAGACCATATCATGTGCAAAAGTGCATTTACTAATGCAGAAAAGTTCATTTAGTGAGATGTTTTAGAAACGAAATCATAAATTGATTAAGCTTCCACGTTAGGCTCACCAACTAATATACGCCTCAGACTAGCAACTTGGAGTTCAAATCTCCAAATTGCCAAAGGTGAGATAAGGCATGAAGAAAGTAATGTACATACGCTAACTAAGCCACTCTTGAGGAGGATTGGGAAAAAGGAGTCATCCTCAACATGGTGAGTTCTAATGCAATTGCTGTGTAAACCTCATCAACTTCCACAAAATGCTTTTTACTACTTATTGTTTTCGTCAAAAAATCAATTACAAGTAACTACTATTTGAACCCGACAAAGATGGATCCTTCAAGAATATAAAGTTATGCTCCAATGTTCAGACACTTAGTGATACACACACTAACATTTCAAAGGTAAGACAACGCAATTTCAGTTCATAATTAACAAATTACCACCGAGTATTCAAACAAGCGTAATCCACTACACTAAAATTCAAATCTCTCACCGCACTCCAACACAAAACACGATTTAACCAAACACTACATATGGATGCCGGTGTGAGCGAGACAACCGAGGGGGTCGATGACTACTGATGTGATGGCAGAGAAGACAGGTGGAGTACTCTGACGGCAAGCGACGAGCTCTACTACGGCGAGGAGGCGCGAATCGACTGAATGAGCGGCGGGAGACCTACTGGCGAAGGCGGGTGGGTCGGGTATGAGCGAATCCACCTTCTTCCTCCTCTCCTCCTCCTCTTTCTCCTCCTCCATGGCCATGGGCTGGGCGGGTGGGTGGTGTGTGTGGGTGTGTGTGTGTGTGGCATGGCATGTGTGGCAGGTTTGGTTTGTGCGTAAAAGGCGTGTGTGCCGATGGGCCGGGCGGAGCGAATCCCTTGCCGAGTGCCCCGATCCGCACTTTCGAAAGAGGGTTTTTTAAAAATTTCAAAAATGGTTTGCCGAGTGTCAAAAATGACACTTTCGGCAAAGGCTCTTTCCGAAAGTGTCATTTTTGACACTTCTAACAAACCATTTTTTTCACTTTTGACCTCCAAACTTTTCTGGGTCCTCATACAATACACAGTACTCCATGTTCCAATGTGGCATATTTCTCGGACTTGTTCTATATTTCTTTAATTTATTTCAATTAATTGAATTTTCTTGGATAATTGTCACGTATGATGCTTGCAAACCAAGAATCTCCAAGAAGTTGTCATGTATTCTTCGCTTTTCTAAGGTTTGCAAGCATCGACGTGACAACTTGCGCTAAACCTTCTCAAATTTTTATCACAGCCTCCACATATGATATCATGACATCTTGACAAGTTTCATGATTTTCGACTTCGCTTGCTTTTTATACAATTTAAAAACAACTCGACCGCAAGTTCGTGGTCATGTTTCGTGAACAAGATGTTCAAAATTGGTGGTCTGCTCTCGTTACTACCACATTATACTAAATAACATGAATATCATTTTTCCATTCATTTTTTTCCATTATTCAATGACTAGCAGCTTATAATTTGAATTATCCAAGAAAATTCAATTAATTGAAATAAATTAAAGAAATATAGAAAAGTCCGAGAAATGTGCCACATTGGAACATGGAGTACTGTGTATTGTATGAGGACCGCAGTAAAAGTTTGGAGGTCAAAAGTGAAAAAATAGTTTGTCGAGTGTTCAAAAATGACACTCTAAGAAAGGAACCTCTTTGCCGAAAGTGTCATTTTTTGGACACTCTAAGAAGGGTTAACGCGTCACGGCCGTTAATCTGTGGTGCCTTTTGCACGTTGTTCTTGTTTGTCGAAGTGTCTACACTCGGCAAACCATATCTTTGCCGAGTGTAATGGTTTGTCGAGTGCTCAAGACTCTAAGAAACCACTCTTTGTCGAAAGTGCCACTGCTTGCCGAAGTTCTTATCTCTCGCACTCTAAGAATGGGCTCTTTTGCCGAAAGTGCCCGATAAAAAGCACTCGGCAAAGTATGGGACACTCGGCAAAGAAGCCGTCTCCGGTAGTGTATGTATATATCATGTGAGCACGCGCACATGCCAAATTGCCAAATAGATGCTATATGATAAAAAAAAAACATATGAACTCAAAATTACTACCTTTTAACTCCTTGCCATTGACTTTGATTGATAGCAAATTTAGATCACTCCCGTGAAGAGCTAGTGGAGATGAGGCACCTGCTACCCCAAAAAAAATATTACAAGAATTAGTAAGGAAGTCTAGAAATATTTTAAACATTTTAATCTAAGAAAAAATAATGGAGGAACAAACAAATATACAAGAGAGACCTGAAGGCATCTAATGAGAAACCAAATGGTAATTTTCAAAAGGTACACAAGTTCTAGCAGTGGCGGGACATAGCAGAGGGCCTGCCACGAGCTGCCTAGGTTTAGCAGGGCTGCCTTGATAAGGAGGACGAGGTGGAGGCATCTCTTTGGGCGGATTTGGGGAGCAGCTTGTTGGTCGGGGCCAAGCATGACGGCCAGTGGGAGGAGGAGAAGAAGGGAGCTGCAGCGGTAGCAATGATCGGGGAGTAGGAGAAGAAGGGGAGCGGGGAAGAGGACGAAGAGGAGGAGAGGTGAGCAGCTCGAGGGAGGAGGAGGGGAGGGGGCGGTACCGCTCGAGGAAGGAGGAGGGGGGTGTGGGCGGCGGCTGCTACGGGCGAAGGGAAATTTGGGTAGGGCACACCCGTGAACGAGGTAAGCACAGCAAAAAAAACTAGTGTGGTGCCGAACCAAAAACAAAGTAGCGCACAGTGAAAAAAATGGCGCTAAAAAAATAGCGCACAGAAAAAAAATAGCGCCTAAAAAAAAGTAGCGCGCAACAAAAAAAATAGCACATAAAAAATGTAGCGTGTAGCAAACAAAAATAGCGGGGCATTAAAAAAAATGGTGGCAAAAATAAAAATACATTCCCTACGGTTTTGTCCATTCGAGCAGGGAAAGTTGCCACCATGGCGCTGATATGGCATAGTTTATTTCTCTCTCCATAGTCTTTCCCTAGTAATTTATGTAAACAGTAGGGAACAATTTCGTTCCCTACGTTTTTTTTACCTCACCTCAGGGACATATATTTTCCTTTAGATTACAATTCCACTACTAGGGAACGTTTTAAACTGTAGGAAAAATGGGGATTTCTAGTAGTGAGTATTTGCAGTAATATCATTGAGTACTTGCATTAATTCTTTGATTGTTGCAGTACTGATTCGTTGATCTTGTAGTTATATCATTGATTACTGAAGTGCTGATTTGTTAATCTTACAGTGATACCATTGAGTCAATCTCATCTGGTTCAGTGACTTAGTTAATAGTTGCAACATTTAAACTCAAATTTAGAAAGCATATTGTTAGTAGTAGTGTTATAGCTTTGTTCCCTTACTGAAAGTCACTTTATGTTTGCTATCGAGTTACTTAAATACTCTTTACTTTTATATTGATAAGAAGCAAAGCTCAAAACCTAGTCTATTGTCAAGTAATTATCATTCTGATTGTTTTTTAGAAATAGTCCAATGATGTCGAGAAAGCCTAATTCATCACTAGAGCAGCCGACATCTAAGAGCAAAAGGATTAAATATCAATCTGTGCATTATGTTAATTCATATTGTCCATAGTTTTAAATTATTGAACATGTTTTCCTGTTTATACGATATAAGCAATATTTTTGTGATGTTAAAGACATCTTCATTGTTTATGTTATATTAAGTTTGCTGGAATCATGCTTTTATGTCATTATTTATTTCTAGATTTATTCTAAGATGTTTTCTAAATCCACAATTACTTCAACAGGTCCTAGGGGCTTTTTTTTGTTGATATATGCTGATATGCATGCATCTATCCCCTGGATGGCGCTCCGTTTACTTAATTGACTGCAGGTCTGTGCCATGCATGTACAGTTATGTGCTAAATGAGACTCAAGCTATCTTATGACAGAAACTAAAATACTACCAAACTGAGATTAATGTTGATGACAGATACTACAATAGACAAGAGGTAGAGGGTGTTGCCGGCCCGCCTCACTGTTAATCAATGGCGGAGCCACCTCGCGACCCTGGGCGGCTGCCCGGGCTTGCCGGCGAGCCACCATTAAAGAGAAGTGGAACTTCTCTGCTGCTGCTGGAGAGGTTGAAGAGTGTTTCCCTGAGGAAACGCTTGCCGTAGTTAGGCTTGGCAAAGCTCCCAAAAAAGATACTGGCTCCGCCACTATATTAATTAAAGGTAAAGTTGTCTATCTAAGTAGAGCAGGGACCTCTCTCTCTCTCTGATGATGATCGCCTAGGGTGCAGTACGTTGCCATGAATCTTTACTATTATAGAAAAATGACTAGGTGGTGGTGAGTCTGTCATCTACCCACTCTGTTGGTAGGATCTTTTGTGGATAAATATGTGTATACATGTATTAAGATACTTAAAGGATTTTCTGTGGATAGTTAGATTATCTGTGTTTGCGGTTTGTGATAAGATTCTATATGACTTGTTGATTAGATAAAAATTATGTATGAAACTTTCATGTGTAGAGATAATTACCTTTTATATATATATATAGGAAGCCTTTTTCCTACTCTCGGGTGTAGTTACTCCCTATTCCGTATCTCACAACATAGGGAGTATTTTGCGCAACCGAGAGTATGTATGTGTAGTATACGAATATATAAGACAACCTAGGTGGTATTCACACCTTTTCGTGGGGTGGTATGTACAATTTTTAGACATACTCCTTTTATGTGCGAATATGAAGGTATTTACAAAATATGCTAAAAACTATAGACTCTCTTGCAATTTTTTTCGTGTGGTTCACATTGGAGTATCTTATAATTAGTATATGAGTATACCTAAAGTGATAAAGGAGTATGTCAAGTTCTTTTAGGTGTATATATCAAAAGTGGGAGTAACTACACCTGTGAGTAGAAAGTATTTTTCATGTATATATATATATATATATATATATATATATATATATATATATATATTAGTATATGCTCAATATGGGTAGAAAGAACTACTGGACCACTTGCTAAGAGAGATCAAAATCTCTTCAATTCTTATTATTTTGAGGGGGAACTTCAATCCCTTTTTTGAGGGGAGCTTCAATCCTTTTTTAAGGGAACATCAATCCTTATTTGTCTCGCTATATCGACCCTTTTCATAATCTAGCTAGTAGTAAGTCGGACGCCTTTAACTTGGGTAAGTCGGACGCCTTTTGGGTGATCATATATCACTGCCAACGGTACGCGTACATGTCTTGTGCAGTAGTACTGCAAGCGTACAAACATAGAACAAAAGTAACATAAGGTCATGAGATTAACATGCAGCAGCTGGCAGCATGCAGGCACATAAAATAAACAGCTAACTAGTAAAGGGTATGGCGTACAAAGCAGTACTAGTACCAGCAAAACCTTTTCTTCTCTCTCTCCCCGAAGAAAATGAATGCATCGGAGGATACATTTGATAAGCTTATAAAGCCCCTGCACTTGTGTCCCTCCCATGCATGCATGCAGCATAGATCACCACTCGATCCCATGACAGCGAGATCTGCTCGCTGTGGTACGCACTCCTGAGTAGTCCTGTAGATAGCCCATCCCCACCACCCGATCGATCTCGCCGCCCAGCCCCCCCCCCCCCCCTGCCCCTGTGGGATTAATTGGTGCATGTGAGATGGAACCATCCAACCACATCCCAACAAGCTGCATTAAGGCCCTGCTCAGACGGTGCGGTGCCATGCGATGCGCGAGCGCGCGAGAGAGAGAAGAGGCCAAGTCAGTGTGTGTGCATGTGTAGGTGTGTGAGAGAGTCCGAGAGAAGAGGACAAGAGATGTACTCATTGTCTGGCTCTGGCCTTTGTGATTTGTAGCATCCGAGAGAGGAGAGAGAGAAGGATGGTAGCTGGGAGTCCGGGCCAAAGAAACAAAGCCTTGGAGTACTTGGGGTGCATGCATCTAGGGGAGGATAATTTTTTTTATTAATTAATCTTTTTTAATTTTATTTTAAAGTTAACTTTGCGAACTTTATTTCTAATTCTAATATCTTTGGTCATGCCACTAGTGACGTGTCAAAACAAAATTGTCACGTCAGTTTATGTTTAGGTAAACTCTTGTCACACCACGAGTGGTGGCAGATGTCAATATATTTTGGCCACATCACTAGGTGCAGATGACAAAAAGTGTTATTTTAATAACTTATCCTATGACGTGTTCGTCTCCGTCACCACCCGCGACGCGATCAAAATATACGAATTGAAAATAAAGTCACAAGCTTAACTTTAAAATAAAATTAATAAAATAATTAATAAAAAAAAGTACGGGGGAGAATGGGCGCGCGGGGCCAACCGGGCTCGATCGGGCCCCGCGGCGGCGGCAGCGAGCGCGGACGGGGATTCCTCCCTCCTCCACAGCGCTCCACTGCTCACCCTGATCAAACCGTTGAGCTCTCCCCGTTGCGTCGCTTTCGCTCACACCCCACGCCTCGGCCCACGTGCTTCCTCGCTTCCCGGGCCCCACGTGCTTCCTCGCTTCCCATGGGGCGAACTGTGTTCCGTGGGCGATCCAACTGTGTGCACGGTTGTGTTGTGTCATTGAGGGATATCTATACCGGATTATCCCCGTCCGTGACAGTGACATGGGGTGGGTTAGGCCGCCGGTGGGGCCGCGCGCGTGGCCCGCCCGCTAGACTCTTGGAGGTGGATGGCGATGTGCTGTGCATAGTTGGGTGGGAGCATCTATCTTCTACCCACCCTGGCCGGCTGCTGCAGAGATAAGGAAAGGGCAGCAGGGGAGATTTTTTTGCTTCAAAATAATCTAGTTTTATTCTAAAATACAGTAATAATACTATATTTTTTTTATTTTACAGAAATAATCATCTCGTCATTTCAACCGCCGCCGACTAACCTAAATCGCCGCTTGTTGCTTATTATTACGTAGACTTTGTCGCTCAATCGGTTGGTCCAAGTGCACGCAGCCTTTCACTAGCAGGATGCATTGTACAATCGGCGATAAGTGTTCAAGTCGTTCAAATTAGTGGAAGCGATTAGCTAGTCGCTCAACGATTGAGCGACAAATGATTATTCCTATAAAATTAAAAAGCGTAGTATTATTATTATATTTTGGAATAAAAACTAGGTTATTTTAAAAAAAATCCACTAGGGGAGGCAACAAATTTTTGGGGCTCATTTCCGTCCTGTATTTACAAGAATGGTCATTGTTATAGCATAAAAAACCTAGACAGTGGGTACGAAACACCCTTTGTCTTGGGGAAGACTGAAGGGAGGAGCTAAAGGCACAAATGTATGCATGTGTTGTACTGATTGTAAATGAGAAAGCCCCCCCCCCCTACATACCCTTAGGGCTCTATTTATAGAAGGGTAAGAAGGGACATTTACCTTCTTGCCCTCACAATGTTAAGAGGGAGAGAGGGTATTTAGGTACATTTGCCTAAATACGCTATACAGACTAAGTTTACATATGTACAAGATCCCCAATCTGCAGACACCCAGATTCCTCGACGACCCTAGGGGCGGGCACCCCTGCGTGCCTCCACGACAACTTCCTCGCTCACGTGGTCCGAGGTCGCGAGGACAGTCCCATGTCCCGGCGGGCGAGCAGACGCAATCTGCCGCCTTGGCCCCTTGGGAGCTCTGGATTCCACAGAGACGAGGCGAACCCATGAACGGGCTCTGGAGACGGCCGGAGGCAGAGCGCCGAGGGGGCTTCGGAGGTGGCCGGTGGCGGAGCGCCGAGGGGGCTCCGTAGGAGGATCCATGTCAGGGCCGCCCCGCCGAGGCGATAGCCTCGAGGCTGGCAGTGAGCAGCGACGGAGCTCGTGGGGGCGAAGTCGACGTGGAGCTGCCATGCCGAGGAATAGCCCTCAAGGCGGGTGGCGCGTTGGGGCCACCCCGCCAAGGCGGTAGCCTCGAGGCAGGCGGTGAGCAGCGGTGGAGCTCGTGGGGACAAAGTCGACGCGGAGCCGCCACGCCGAGGCGATAGCCTCAAGGCGGGCGATGGGCAGTGGCAGAGCTCGTGGGGGTGAAGTCGATGCGGAGCCGCCACGCTGAGGCAATAGCCTCAAGGCAGGCGGCGCATCGAGGCCACCCCACCGAGGCGAGGCCGGCGGTGAGTAGTGACGAAGCCCGTGGGGCCGAAGACGACGCGGAGCCGCTACGCTGAGGCATGGCCCTCGAGACGAGAGGCACGTCAGGGCCACCCCGCCGAGCGCGGTAGTCTCGAGGCGGGCGGTGAGCAGCGGCGGAGCTCGTGGGGGTGAAGTCGATGCAGAGCCGCCACGTCGAGACATGGCCCTCGAGGTGGGCGGCGCGTCGGGGTCGCCCCGCTGAGGCGGTAGCCTCGAGGCGGGTAGTGAGCAGTGGTTGAGCTCGTAGGGGCGAAGTCGACGTGGAGCCGCCACGCCAAGGCATGGCCCTCGAGGCGGGAGGCGCGTCTAGGCCGCCCCACCTAGGTGGGGCGGTGAGCAGCGACGGAGCTTGTGGGGGTGAAGTCAACATGGAGTCGCCTCGCCGAGGTATGGCGCACGCCACGCCTCAGATTTGATTGCTTCTTTGGTGTGACTGCTTTGCGATGCCTGCTGGGGACTCACATCGTCCGCCTTCGCCCGCTCCTAGTCAAGTGTGCCCATGACTTGGATAGCCGTGAAGCGATTTTGTTCATTTGCCTGAGGAGGCAGCCGTTTATACTAATTGTCGGGCTCGTTTGAGGGCCCAAAGCCAGCGAGGGGGAGGCGTAGCTGATCGCCATCCCCAAACTTTCTTTGATTGGGCTCGTTTGAGAGCCCAGAAGCTAGCGAGGGGGAGGCGAAGCCGATCGCCGTCCCCTGACTTTTTTTGATTGGGCTCGTTTGAGAGCCCAGAAGCACCAATCGACGTCCCCTAACTTTCTTTGATTGGCCTCGTTTGAGAGCCCAGAAGCTAGCGAGGGGGAGGTGATGCCAATCGCCGTCCCCCGACTTTCTTTGATTGGGCTCGTTTGAGAGCCCAGAAGCGCCGATCGCCGCCCCCCCGACTTTCTTTGATTAGGCTCGTTTGAGAGCCCAGAAGCGCCGATCGCCGTCCCCCAACTTTCTTTGAATGGCTCGTTTGAGAGCCCAGAAGCTAGCGAGGGGGAGGCGAAACCGATCGTCGTCCCCCGACTTTCTTTGATTGTGCTCGTTTGAGAGCCTAGAAGCTAGCGAGGGGGGCGACGCCGATCGCCATCCCCCGACTTTCTTTGATTGGGCTCGTTTGAGAGCCCAAAAGCTAGTGAGGGGGAGGCAAAGCGGATCTCCGTCCCCTGACTTTCTTTTGATTGGGCTCGTTTAAGAGCCCAAAAGCTAGCGAGGGGGGGCGAAGCTGATCGCCGTCCCCCGACTTTCTTTGATTGGGCTCATTTGAGAGCCCAGAAACTAGTGAGGGGGAGGCTAAGCTGATCGCCGTCTCCCAACTTTGTTTTGATTGGGCTCATTTGAGAGCCCAGAAGCTAGCGAGGGGGAGGCGAAGCCGATCACCGTCCCCCCAAGTTTGTTTAGATTGGGCTCGTTTGGGAGCCTAGAAACTAGCGAGGGGGAGGCGAAGCCGATCGCCGTCCCCCAACTTTGTTTTGATTCGGCTCGTTTGAGAGCCTAGAAGATAGCGAGGGGGAGGCAAAGCCGATCGCCATCCCTCAACTTTGTTTTGATTGGGCTTGACGAGGATCTAATATAACGTCATATGGTTCCTGAATATACCCCATATATTTACAAGGGAGAAGGCAACCAAGTGGTCGTAAGTTCTTCTACGACCACCCCCATAGTCTTAAGTCCTGCTACGACTATCTCATAGTCGTAAGTTCTTCTACGATCACTATCCAGTCGTAAGTTATTCTACGACTACCCTATGGTCGTAAGCTCTTCTACAACCAGATCAGCTACGACCACCCTATGATCAACAGAGCCTACAGACGAGTGGGTCCAATTGATTGGGGAATTCAAGCAGTCAATATACGCTGTTATTCTACAGAGTAACAGCACATAATACTCCATTATCTCTGACAAGTAACAGCCAGACGGCACGGAGGAGTTTACTGCAAACATGCGTCCGTCATAGGAACTGATGAGGCGCCACTTCACCTGGAGAAACGGCCACTCCTTCACCAACTATATAAAGGTGGCGGTCAGAGAGGAACGGGACGGACAATAGGAAACGAGACAGAAGGCAATCGGGAAGATAGACACTATCCTCTATAATAGTCTTTGTCTTTCTCCTGGTTGTAGAAAATACACTCAATACCATACACACACAGGAGTAGGGTTGTTATTCTCTCCGGAGAAGGCCCGAACCTGTATAAAAATTCCCGTGTCAATCTCTCTGCGTGATTTCATTCTTGGAGACCCCCCGAATCAAATAATCTTTACGTAAGATCGGTTCTAAAACACCGACAGTTGGCGTCGACCGTGGGGACCTTCTGGTAATCTCTTGTCAACATACTCTCTTTTTCCAATTCTCATGCACTCATAGTAGGAGAATGGAACAAGGAGAACTGGTTCGACTTGGTAGATTACACAGACATCGACATGGATGCCGATTTCGACTACGAGCCGAGTATCGTCTCATCCGATGGCATTGCTGCCTCTGGAGATCTTTTTGCAGATCCAGGAGACTATGCCACCGATGGAGTTGAGAAGGGATCATTATCCCCCACAACAGTACGTTCAACAGAGGAATCGATTTCCTCAAAGGACAAGGGTCAATTCGACCAAAATCAGGACTACACCTAGGCGGACTCACAACACGATGAGAGTTTTTTTCCTCCGAGTGTCCGAGTCCCCCTAAGGCGGTCCGACTTGGCAAGACAAGTTCTGGAAGCCACAATTCCAGGGCTTCGTCAGCATCTAGTGGTCCTCTCTCTTCGGTTAACGCCACAGAGAATGGGATCAAGCATGCTTTTCCTGCAAATTCGACCATCTCTCCGCAGGTCACACCTACGGACGGAGACAGTTATAACCTAGAGTTCCCCTTCCTGCCAGATGATGTCTCTCGACTACTCCTCAAGTGGGGAGGCCTCAAACGCAAGTGAGAATCATCAACGGGAGGTCTTCGTCCTTCCCTCGGATCAAGGCACTACTACAGAAAGGCTAATACTGGACGCCTCATCACAGACGGTTGACCAAAACCTTCGGTATTACATTCAATCATAGACGGTTTTGGTTTAGAGACCGCTCAGGCATCGGCCGCGCTTAAAAACCGCTCGTGAAGAGGCAATATCACGAGCGGTTCATTTTGAAAACCGTCAGGAGTATCACGCATTTCGCTCAACACGAACCGCCTCGTGATATTAATCAAGATCACGAGCGGTTTTTAAACACAACCGTCAGGAGTATCACGCATAGCTCAACAAGAACCGCTCGTGATATTATTAGTATCACGAGCGGTTCTTAACAATAACCGCTCAGGATAATATCGCTCTGACTCCACGGTCGCCGCCATCGCTTCGGCCCCGATGCGCTCTTCATCGCCGATCGCGCGGCTCGTTTGCCGCCAATCCGCCTCGGCCTCGATGCGTCTCTTCGCCTCACGCCCGAATTTATTCCTTGTTTGATATAAAAGGATCATCCGCCATCCAAGATGATCATCCCCACATACTTATAAAATTAAAAACGTAAATGGTCGCTTTCTTCCTCGCCGCCAAGACTGATGGCCTTCTGGCCTCATCTGCACGAAAGCACCTCTCTCGGTGTAGGTTGAACTGTCTTTGCGGAAGAACACCGCTTGATCAGCAGTGTCTTCACCTCCTCCGCCGGCGGAGAATTTGCCGAGCAGTGACGCCACCTTCCGCCGCCTTAACATCCTCCTCCGCCGTGTCTTCCGGTGATCTCCCACTTTCGGCTAGCGTTCTGGCGTCATCGACGTAGTCCTCCAAAACGACGTTGCACGCCTCTGGAGGCTTGCCGTCACTTGATCTGTGAAATCGAGGCGGAAGCATCGACACGACTAAAGCCGATACCCTCAAGCAAGGAAGAGAGCCTATGGGCTCAATTCTTCTTGGTTCAACAAACCGAGGGTCTTGGAGACACTTGAACGAGCGCTGGCACCGTGAGTGGACGATTTCGAGCTTCATTCACGATGATCAGAACTGCCCAATGCCGACGCTGCCGCTTATGAAGTATTGAAGACGGAGATAGCGACCTACCTCCGCCACTAGAAAAACTTTGTTTTATTTATAGGTTTTACTTTTTAAATCTTTTTAGTTTAACGCCACGCTGCTTGGCCATATATATGAAAATTCCAAAATGAAAAAAAAAGTTTGGAGGTGAAGTTACTATATTTAATTATATGTTGAATTATTCTCTCTCTCTCTCTATATATATATATATATCGAGACGGTTTTGTGGAAAAACAAAATCTAGTTTGGAGGTGGTTACAATTAATATTAATTATATCGAACGAGCGGCAATAGCGGGCGGGTGGACGATTTCGAGCTTCGTCACGATCAGAACCGTCCGATGCCGACACCGCCGCTATGAAGTATTGCGAGATGGAGATAGCAAATTACCTTCGCCACTAGAAAAACCTTGTTTAATTATAGGTTTACGCTTTTTAATATAAACATGTAATTTCTTCACATGTCATGTAAGTGTATATACTTGAGAAAAAACATTTCACGGACGGTTCCATAATGGAACCGCGTGATATATCTATATCACGCATTTGCCCATTATGGAACCGCTCGTGATGATATCACCGACGGTTCCATAATAGAACCGTCTCGATAAGTCTTTATAAGTAGGAGCTAGCATAGCTTGCCGCTAGGGTTTGCGCCTAACTCGCCACTCCCTCGGTGCCTTACTCTCGTCTGCTCTCCTCCTCGCCGCCGACGCCGCGCCATTCTTCCGTTGTTGCCGACGGTTAGTAGATACGGTGACACCGCAAAAGACACTCAGACGATAAGAGTGTCTTTTGCGGCGTCACAGCTACAACCACGGTGACGCCCAAACTCGTCACTCCTCAGCCTCGGCCGCTAGGGTTTGCGGCCCTAACTCCTCTCCCTCCCACCTCGACGCCGCCGACCATCGCCTGCCGCCCGACCCCTTTGCGCCCGCTAGGCTCCTGGCCGGCTTTGCTTTCCCCATCCTCCTCTATTCTCCTCTAGATCTGTTAGCTTAATGTCTTTTGTTGAGTTTGATTTTTATGCACGAGCCTTAAGTTGTGTCCTCGATGTTTGTGTGATTTATGCAAGGTAAAGGAAATGGATGAGGGTTGTCTTTGGTGGTGGGGTCGCCACCGTGGTTCTTGTTGTACTAAGGTCCCTCTCTGTCTCTACCCTCCTTGCTCTGTGATGAAAATGGCTAGCTAGTGCTCTGTGATGGATGCCGAGGGCTACTATCGTGTGGTGGGTTTGGACACCCTTGGTCTTGTTCTCTTGTCGATGAACCGCTCAATGATGTTAATAGTCTTATGTGAAATTGAATTGATAATTAGTTCATATTAATAGTCCCTTGCTCGTGATGTAATGATGTAAATAGTCCTATGCTGAAATTGAATTGATAATTAGTTCATATTAATAGTCCCTTGCTCTGTGATGTAATGATGTAAATAGTCCTATGCTGAAATTGAATTGATAATTAGTTCATATTAATAGTCCTCTTGTCGTGTGATGTAATGATGTCAATAGTCTTATGCTGAAATTGAATTGATAATTAGTTCATATTAATAGTCCCCTTGCTCGTGATGTAATGGTGTCAATAGTCTTATGCTGAAATTGAATTGATAATTAGTTCATATTAATAGTCCCCTTGTTCATGCCGGTCAAGTTCTCCTACCTCTTATGCATGTGCACGCCCTACCATTCCATTCATAATCTCTTCTCTATAAAGTCTCCAAGCGTTGGTTGCTTGTGCCATTAAACCGGCATCATATATATATTATATATATATATATTATTAAATGATCTCACCACTTTTAAAATTAGTCCCATGACATGAGAAGAATGAGGCGGTATCCACGGGCAATCTCATTGAGCCCTTGCAAGTATAAAGTATGGATGCAAAGAGAGCGGTTGGACATCCAATTACTGCATTGGGCGTCGCTATGTTGAAAGTGGCGTTGATCGCAACTACTCTGTGGAAGTGGCATCATGTATTAGCAACCAACAATTCTTGAGCATGTAATTGTCTTTAAAGCCAACAAGAACACCAAGCAACAAGTTGAGAATTCTTTTGAAATATGAGAATGGTTGCTTGGTGTTCTTGTTGGGTTTAAAGACGATTACATGCTCAAGAATGGTTAGTTGCTAATATATGATGCCACTTCCCACGGAGTACCAAGATCAACGATATTTCTTCAACATAGCGACGCCCAATCTGTAATTGGATGTCCGACCGCCTCTTTGCATCCATATTTTTATATTTGCATGGGCTCAATGAGGTTGCCCGTGGCTACCGCCTCATCCTTCTCATGTCATGTGGACGATCCCCAAAGTGGCCGAGAGATCACTTAACAATATATATGTAATATATATATGATGCCGATTTAATGGTACAAGCGTACCATCGCTGGGCCTTTATAGAGAAATATCACAGATGAAGCAAATGCCACAAACCGTCAGGATATCACATATCACAAACGGTTAACCGCTCGTGATATGTGATTATCACGACGGTTTGTGGTCAAACCGCTCGGATATGTGATTATCACAGACGGTTTGTGGATGAAACCGCTCGTGATATATGTTATCGCAGACGGTTTGAACTACAAACCGCTCAGGAAAGTATACATCACGACGGTTCAAAACCGCTCGTGATGACCTCATGTCATCATCGACCCATAAACTCAGACGGCTCACGAAACCGCTCGTGATGACGCTTTTGAACCGCTCAGGAAAGCCTTTTTCAGAGTAGTGAGGTCACCCTTCTAGAGACCGAACTAAGGACCCTTCCCGAAGATCACGCACTGCGCCCCCTCGTAACAATGGCAAGGGCACCACCAGTGATGGACAAAACCAACACTATGATGAGCGTGAGGAAAATCCTCGACATACTCGCACTCCATTGAGGCAGTTTCAAGGATCTGATGTGGAAGATCTTGAAGCAATTCGACGGAAGAAAATTGCAGCCCAAAAAAATCTGCCTGGACGCATCCAGTATCAGTCAAGGGAAGCTCAAGAACTCCAGCACATCAACGACCTCCTCGAGAACCCGACTCAAGAGCTTGCCCGAGCGCCAGGCTACGACCTCTTCGTCGAAGAGATCGCACAAAGGCTTCGGAGCACGATGGCAAGACTGGAAGCACCTCGCCAACATCATTCAGGAAGTCGTAGCAATACGACATTCTCAACTACTAGTCGTTTGAACAATTCACCGCATAAAGATCAGCGCAACGACAAGTCGCATCGATCTCCTACCCGGAGAAATGTCCTTCGAACGTCAGATGATCAACAAGCCACTCGGAGAGGTGATCACTCACCATCCCGACATGGAAATATACCTTGATTCCCTAATCAGCAACGAGCACGACTTCAGCATTCTGATAGGAATACTCAACAGGTATGCTCATTTCCTCCACACATAACTCTATTGTAGTCTTTCTTTGTTTGAATGGCCGAGGATGAATTTTTGGGATCATGTAGGTCGTTCAAAGCCTATGTTCGCAACGGAGGACTATACAAGGGGGGATCGAAGGACACACAGGACGCGATTTCTGGTACGCGCTACAACACAATAATGCTATATCATACTTCGTAATAATGCGTCTCGAACTGACTATACCTATATATGTAATTCTATTTTTGTAGTGCCGCCAGCAAAAAACTGATGAGCTATGTGCATTATACGTTTGCCATCATATGCGGCAAATCATTAATGCTAAGACAAAGGATCCCCAGGTTTGTCAATCTCGAAATAATTATTTTCGAATTATAAATTTAAATATATATGCTTACCACTTTACTCTTGCTAGCTTATGTGGCTTGACGATAGAATCGATGCACTCGTAGAGTGAGATCATGGACGCTCGAGAGAAGCTCGCGACTTCATCAAGACAGATATCATTAACCCCAACGGAGACTTTCAATTCATTGCCGACGCAGAAGTTTCACCCGCTTGCACCTCTTAACCACGTGCAAACAAATGATTCAATTGTAACTATAGCGAGAATAATTGAACAAATTCTTTTGTAATTTATTTTAAGTAATGATCACTTTGAGTTGTTAAAAATTGACTATCAGTGATGTATCTATTTTCTGCATGCTTGTTTTTAAATGGCATGGCTAGCAATTCTTGAGGCTAGCCAAAAATAAAAATAAAAAAGTGGTTAGGGTAATGACAGACGATTTTTTGTTAAAACCGTCTGTGAAGGTGCGTATCACAGACGGTTTCCATTAAAAACCGTCTGTGATACGAGAAATATCACAGACGGTTCTATTTACGAACCGTTTGTGATAATACACACACACACACACACATACATACATACATAGTTCGTAGCCTTTGTCAATTAGCTAACTCGAGGCCTGATCAATTCAGTTAGCTAGCTCGCTCCTTGGGGGATCATCCTAAACGTTCAGGTGAAACACAACATACTTCGTCGATCCTGACACACTGGAGTATACGGTTTGCTTCATACCTTGGCATGAAGCAAATCGTACACTCTAGTGTGTCAAGTTCAATGAAGTAGGCAAACACATCTTACTTTGTCGATCCTGACACACTGGAGTGTACAGTTTGCTTCAGGTTCAATGAAGTAGGCCGTGGTTCACTTGCACGTTTAGGATGAACGACCAAGCACTGAGCTAGCTAGCTGAATTCAGGCATCGGTTAGCTAACAAGGGACTACGAACTATATATATATATACGTGTGTGTGTGTGTGTACGAAGGCAGTTTTAAAGGCAAAAGCAGCTACTGCTTGGAGATTTTGTAGAGAAGAGCCATTTTGTAGAGAAGAGCCTATCACAGATGGTTCCAAATACCAACCGTCTGTGAAGAGAATATCACAGACGGTTCCAAATACGAACCATCTGTGAAACTTAAGCAATCACAGACGGTTTTATATATAAACCATCTGTGATAGTCAGCTATTACAGACGGTTCGAAAACCGTCTGTGATGACCTCATATTATCACTGACCCATAAACTCAGACAGCTCACAAAATCGTCTGTGATGACGTTTTTGAACCGTCTGTGAAGACGTTTTCTGTGGTAGTGGAGGTATGTACGCGTGGACTCTGAAAAAAAAAATTAGGAAGATATTTTTTTAATCTTCCTACTTATGATAAAACAGTGGAGTACATTTCTATGGAACAATATGCTTTTCGCGTACGTAGGCTTGCCATTAGACGATCACACTCATTAGTATGAACACCTAATGGTGCTGACAGAGTCATCCGTTATTGCTGAAGATATAGGTTTACTATATAGTATATAGTTGTATTTGGATTATGGTGGTTGCCAGGGCGAATATGTGACGACAATACCAACAATTTGATAGCAACACTTTACAATGTTATGTAAAAGAAAATTTTGGCTTCAAGTGTGCAAATTTTAACACCGCATGCGTACTAAACGTTAAAAATGGAAATTATTATGAACTTTTCACCTGTACTTGTTCTGACATGTGCAATTTTTTTGCCATATTATCTAGTGCCGTTTTGAAATTTTTTAGGCCGTGTTTAGTAATTACTTCCTCCATTCCTTTATAAATAACGCTCTATAAATAACTTGCAAGTGGGATGTTAACTATTCTAATACAGAGGTAGTAACATTTTTAGAGGAAGCGATTAACTGTTGGCTTCACCAGGAAAAACACACACACACTGAGAAGTGAGCTTTCCTAACAGCTAGTTTAAGTCAGCTACGGCCTACGGCCTTCCCGTTGCCCATTGGCGCGTGACAATATTTTGTTGTTAGGGACATTATAAAACACTGCATGCTGGTCAGTTGCGTACGGACGGGCTCAATTATTGGTGTGATCAGATTACACCTCTCAACTCCCAACGCCAGAAGCATTGCCCTACCTACGAACACATCGTGGCCACTAGGGCGTGCGTAGGCCGCTAATTAAAGTATTGTAAATTCTCACGGGTACTCATGCAGCTGATGAGGCCAGCCTACACGGAGTTCTTAGCTGTTTGAGTAACGTGCCTTATTTTGGCATTAAGGGACAGAAAACATAATTTCAGTCGGCTCGGGATCATGTTACTGCTCGCCTTTCTTTTATGCGTGGGGTGCGGGGGTGGGCGCGCGCATGGCAGTACTGTTGGGGTCTGTGAGACCATTTTGTTTAGGTTTCTCCTTAAAGTAGGTGACTGAATTGAATTTTTTTAAAGCATAAGTTATATTTTTATCCAGTAAATTAATATTTAATCATATGACGTGTCAATCTCTACGTAAATTCAATTATCACAAAAAAAAATTGACTTAGAATTGAGAAACTTTAGGGCGACTTAGAAATAGAAAATCCCATTTTTTTTTATATCAATCTTTGGGGAGGAGGTTGTTAAGATAAGCTATTTTAGTGGTCGGGAGGGAGCAGCAGGAAACAAATAGTCTCACTTGGCGAGAGGGGTTAGGCCGTCAGAATTTGTATTTTCCTTTTGGGGCATCAGGCTCTGACTTTACGGCGCAGTGTCACAGTGTGCGCGAGATCTTACTACTATAGTATTATTCAAGTTGCAATGCAGCTGTGTATATATTCGCTGAACATTTTTTTCTCCTACTATAGTATTTTTCTCCTAGTTAGAACAATTTTTTAGGGAGCTCCAAGTTACAAGCTGTACGTAGAGGACTGGAAGATGGTACTAGTAGTACTATACAGTTCCCTTGTTGAAGATTTTCTCATACCGGTAAGACGACAAAAGAAGAAAAGAACACTGGTAGCTTTTTACACTATTAGATTTATGATGGCCCAGTGTGTTCCAGAAGCCCAACTTCTACCTATTGGGCCGTACAGACCAAGGCTTAAGTTGTGCAGGGTGTGGAGGAAATAGTACAAACCAGTCAACGATCCAGTACCAGTTCAACAGCAAACGTACGTACCGAATGTATCCACGTATAGTTCGCCATCGCGATCGAACGGTCACTTCGAACCCTGGATCTCGGCCAAGTGTGGCAAGGTTGGCGACTAGAATGATTAGTCACGTATTTTTCAGTTTTCGTGTCAAGTTGGTTCAGGAGCACAATGATTAGCGGCATAATTCCTGTGATGCGACGTTCTTCTAGTTTTCACTCCATTAATGGCCCGTTGGAAGTTAGGACAACACACCGTATCAACGGTGAGGATACTCAGAGGATGCAAACTCATTCGATGACTACTTGTGAATCATGGAGAGACGAAACGAGGCCCAAGCCAACCCAATTTCTGTGCTGGTCCAGTTGTGAATTATGGAGACACGATGTTCTGTGTTAGTCTGTGGGCCTCCATTAGGTCCTCTTTATGCGTCAACTATAGGCCCACTGCTCAACAGCTCGGCAATTGAACTGTAAATCAGACATAGAGGAGCGAATTGGCTATAAGCCCGGGATTTAGGTCTAGGTCCACGGTCCTCTTCCATTCAATTGCTGCACCGAGTGAGTTTTGAATAGCCTTTGATTCTTTTCTTCAAATAGAACGGTGGATACAACGTGTTAGTTAAAATAGCACTTTGGGCCTTTGGCTCCTCCGAAAGAACAGAACAAAGTTTATATTTGAACTAAATCCTCTTCATTCAAACACTTACTAAGAATCCATTTGAGAACCGGAGGCTGTTTCTGTTCTAAGAGTGCATTGTGCTGTCTCCTTTTATTCAAACCACTGCAAACGGGCAAACCACGTCCCATGCTGTTCGTCAGTAGAACATGGAAAATATATTGGAATCAGCCACAAAGGCACAAACCCAAGCTCCCCAAAGCCCCTGAATTTCGATGTGTTTGGTCGGAGCCGTGGAGAACAAATCCAACCGGGGCTACCGAAACTGAGAAAGGGCGTATTAAAACACGGCTCGACCGGCGAAACCGGGCGTGGCAGGCAGTTACGAGACACCGCGCCCATCGGATAAGTTCGAGCGCCGCAACACCGGGCTGTTTCTTCTGTCGGATTCTAGCGCATACCAGCAACGACGCATCGCGGTCTCGCGCGAGCCGAGCCGAGCGGCTACCCCGCACATCAAAACCAGCGTCCACTGCCCACAGGACGCCACACGCTGCGATTCCACGGCTCCACCTGCACACCCCCGAAAACGAAACCCGATCCCTTTTAAAAGCGGCGGACGCCCGCTCTCAGACGGTATAAGTCCACATCCAAGTCCAACCCACGCGACCTAAAAATCCCTCCCTTACCGCAAGGCGAACGCGACGCGATGATCCTAGTAGCGATAGTAGCGGAGCTGCTGGAGGAGTACACGGTGCTAGTGGCACGGGTCCTGGAGAAGCTGCTCAACGACGCGCCGTTCCCGCGCCGGATGCGCTTCCTCATGCTGCGGAGCCTCCCCTTCGTGCCGCCACCGCCGCCCCCTCCCCCGCCGCCGCACGCCCTCCGCGTCACTACCCGAGGCTGAGCCGCCCGCGCCATGCCCATGCCCATGCCCATGCGCGAGACCGCTGATCCGATAGGTTAATTCGGAGTGTGTTTCTTGCTTTGTTCAGTTCATTTTGTCAGCCTGTCTAGTTGTTTGTTGGCTCTCGATCGTCGACACGATGTAAAGGAGACTATGTTCGCGGATTAATTTGTTTCTGTAAATATTGGTGAGATGAAGAGACATTTAAGCTCTTGGCTGCATATCAGGTGCACAAAGTCCATTTAATGCACATATAGAAAAACTTTTTGTTTGGGTATTAAATTAGCATAAAAAATTCTTAAAAAAATTCTAGATGTAATTTATGGTGTTTTGTTCCACCCTTTAAAATTTGAAGTTCAAACTCAAAGTATGTTAGAAGATACAAAAAAGAGAAATTTCGACATATGATAGATCAAATGGTGCTGAAAAAAAGCAGATAAACGTTACTATTCACAAGAAACTTTCTTTTTGTATCTTCTAACATACTTTGAGTTTGAACTTCAAATTTTAAAAGGTGGAACAAAACACCATAAATTACATCTAGAATTTTTTAGAATTTTTTATGCTAATTTGATATCTAAACAAAAGTTTTTTCATATGTACACCAAATAGTGTTTGTACACTTAATAAACTCCCCTGTTTCTTTGGATAATGTACACTCCTATCTTTTTGCTGGATGAGATTATGCAAGTATCTGGACCGGTCTTACCTGGCTAAATGAAATATCTGGATGAGGCTCCCTTTTGGCTGCTAGATGAGGCTCTCGCATTTGCCGATCTGGGCACAATTTGTTGAAAATTTGGATAATATTTTAATTCTAAATTTTAATAGAAATAAAATTTCATAAAAAAGACTAATGCTGTATAAATTGGTACTAGCAGCAGGTAACTTGTTGTACTTTACAATATATGCAGAAACAGAATGTAAACTAGTCAATCAGTCATACGAAAGACTTATTAATGGGTCCAGTAGCGACGAGAGGAATTTTGTGATAGGGGTGCACACTTCAATGAATAAAAAAAATCTTGTACGGCATATAAGTAATTTCACAAGTTCAACACAATTACACAACAAAGTTCGAAATTAGTTAATAGTGCAATACAAATAGTTCAAATAAAATCTTACATGAATAAAAAAAAGTCCTAAACAGCTAATGGAAATCACAATACAATACGGCACGATCTAATTCTTTGGAAACACTTGATTATATCGTCATC
This sequence comes from Phyllostachys edulis, assembly GCA_036346405.1. Classification (NCBI taxonomy): domain Eukaryota; kingdom Viridiplantae; phylum Streptophyta; class Magnoliopsida; order Poales; family Poaceae; genus Phyllostachys; species Phyllostachys edulis. Next base: position 16,035,047 of record CM070551.1, on the reverse strand, counting down.
ACTAACATTCGAGAAGATATCTCGCTATATAAAGGTGACTAAATAATCATTCAATATTTGATCGCCCATACTATTTCTCAACTTGTTCTTCACAAGATTCATCGCCGAAAATACTCTTTCAACGTTCGCCGTTGCTACCGGTAGGAGCAATACCAATTTAAGAAGCAAGTACATCAACTTATAAATATCATATTTCCTTGTTTCAACAAGCTTGGTAGAAAGCTCACTGAGATTCTTTAGGCCCTTAAATCTATCATCGCTTCGCATATCATCAATGAAGTTATCATTATGACTAGTCTTCACTTCTCCCTAGATAGTACAGAGATACTGAGACATTATGACTAGTCTTCACTTCTCATATACTTGGCTATGCATTATGACTAGTCTTCGCTTCTCCCTAAATAGTACAGAGATACTGAGACATTGCTCCTCTGGATTTCGTGTGCTCTTATCTATCAAAAGTAGATGTCATACTCTTGTTAATTATTTTGGGGATGCCTGTGCACCACAGGCACCCCCTTGCCGCCGCCCCTGAATGGGTCCGATGAAGAACAAGAAGCAGCGTAGACGCAAACTCGATGCAGTGCAAAAACGTAAATGAATCAGCGAAGCGAGCAAACCTTATTGCCGCCCCTCGTGCAGGTCTTCGCGGCAGCAACAGCTCGGAGATACCGCTCCCTTTCTTCATGGTGCACGCCGAGAAGAAGAGTCGCCGAGGTTCAAACGGTGCAATACAACAACACATGTTTTACATAAGGAAGAAAAGAAGAAATGGAGGCTGTTATTCTACGCACTATGTTCTGAACGTCTCCAGACATAAATATAGAGATGCAGATTATGAACTGACCTGATTAAAATAGTCATTTACTCACCGATAACTGACACATTTAACTAGTCATTTACCCACTGGTAACTGTCTATCATCAACACTCAATAAAGCCTCAAATTCAAACATTTGAATCTAATTCAAACAGGGAGAAAGAGAGATGAATGGTTCAACAAAAATAAGGTGGACTTAGTCTGCCAAGTGGCGCGCACGGCACGGTCACAAGTCACAAGTCACGCAATTTTCCATGCGAAAATACGCGAATACGCGCACGCTTGTGTGTGTTTAGCCAAAGTCCTCCTCATGTCTCCCTCACCTACGTGTCACATGTTTCAAATAGTAGCAATGACTCCACCTTATATATTGGTTACCTCTATCTTATCTTAGCAATATGGTATTAAACCATGAAATTATATAAAACAGGTCTCATTATATGGGTCAATTTCCAACACAAATTAAACTTCGAATTTTTGTATACGCCTTACAATACTCTCCATCGCTGAGACTGGAGGCGAGGACCAAGCTCCGAGTTGCTCAAACGAAGTAGCACCATAGGGACGTGCTTGCCATGTCTTCCGAGATGTTTCTGGCAACCAAATCCAATTGTTGTTGCTGCTCTTTAATTGTTTTTGCGCCATTTGTACGCGAACCTTGGCATTTCTAGCGTCTTCTACGAAAGTTTATAAGCAAAACTGTCAGGTATGCATCGTAATACCCGAAACGTTTTAGAGAGAGGACGAAAAAAATTAGTTGGGTTTTTCCAAAGAGTAATAAGTTTATATTACATCTCTAAACTTTGGTCAGAGTAAAAAAAAAAATACTCTGACCTACAAAACCGTTCAGTTTACATCCTTAAATTGTTAAAATCAAATTAAATTACACCCTACGTTGGTTTTATTGGTAGTTTTAGACATGTTAGCAACCACGTTACTGATTTTGGCTTACGTGACATCTGAATCAGCGGCAGATAAAAAGAATTTGCCCCGGCAATCGCCGCCGCCGCAGCCTCCGAGGAGCCCGACTGCCTCTCCAACCTTCCCGACGACGTCCTCCTCTCGTTTCCTGCCTCCTGACCCACCTCGCCGTCTTGCTCTCCGTCCTCGCCCGCCGCTTCCGCCACCTCCCGATCCTGCTCGACCGCGTCAACTCTGTCTCCCTCTCTCCTCCCATTTGTCTTTCTATGGTGATGGGCGCGTAGTACATGCGTGTTGTCTGGAATTATTGGTGGACAAAACGGCCACCCACACCCAGAGCCCGCCTTCCTGATCCCGCTGCGCACCTCCCCGTCGTCCCCCCCTCCGTGTTCCGCCCCGTCCTCGACGCCGCCGTCGACCACGGCGTCTCCGAGCTCGTCGTCCACCTGCGCCGCCGCGCGCGCCTGCCCAGGAACTTGCTCTCCATCCGCTCCCTCAAGTTGCTCTCCCTCGACACCTGCATCGTGCCGCACTGGCCCGCCGTCGCGTGCGCCCGCCTCCGCACGCTCAAGCTCCACCGCGTCGCCATCCAGCAGGAGATCATCACAGCCATCCTCGCCGCCGTGCCCCGGCTGGAGACGCTGGAGATGGTGTGCTGCACGAGCGTCGGTGGCGGCTGCACGGTGGAGTCCTCCACGGTGAGGATTGAGGAACATCTTGTTTAGGCCGGCGCTAGAGCAGCAGCAGGTCACGCTGTACACGCGGCCCAAGACCCTTAGGATGCAGCTGGCGCATGCCCCGGAGGTCAGGAAGGCATACCTGCACGTCGCCAAGCCGTGTAGCAAGCTGGAGTTCAGGATTCAGCCGTTCTTGGATGCTGGCACGGGGCAGGTCGAGGGAACTGTGGTTCATGTACTCATAGCTAATTTCTTTTATTTGCTGCTGATACCGATGGCACGTAAGCTAAAACTTATGATGTGGGTGCTAATATATCCAAAACACTAATAAAACTAGTGTAGAGTGTAACTTGATCTGGTTTTGATAATTTAATGATGTAAGCTGAACGGTTTTGTAGTTCATGGTGTTTTTTGAACTCTCGTCAAAGTTTAGGGGTGTAATACAGACTTATTTCTTCTAAAAATAGCTCTCTTAAGGACTTGTGTTTAATTAGAGAAAATGGAATAAATAAAAAAAGGGATGTTTGGGTTTTTGGAGTTCTTTGAGAACGAGTCGTACGAGGAAGCTGGAATCTAGATAAAAGAGACGGTGTTACTAGGATGTGGAGGATTCCAGAACCAGAAACCCAGTGGTGTTGGCTTTTCTTTTCTCGTGCGCCGTCGGCTTCTTCGCCCGCCGATCGCCATCGCCATCGCCATCTGCCGTGTGGACGCGCCTGCCGCGTGAGTCCTGCAGCAGCACCGCTAGCACGTCGCCCGCCTGCCTACTTGCATCAGCGCCTGCCCGCATGATTGCCCGCGCGCGTGGAGGCCAGTGGCCAGCGCTAGTGGCTGCCTGCGCCGAACCCTGCCCGCGAGCGCTAGTGGCTGCCTGCGCGACTCCCTGCCCGCTTGCGTGCCTGCGGCTGCCCCCACGTGAGTTGCTCCTATGCATGTTAGTGTATGCCCTGTTGCTACTAGATAATATATTGCATCATTTCAGTGGCGGATTCAGAATTTTTAGAATAGATGTTCGGACTTCGGAGATAGGTTGTTCAGATATGTCGATACCAATATGTTGATACCGTGAGATGTTATTTCCCCCAAAAACACTGATACAACGATACACGTATATATAATAAAATACAAAAAAATATAGAAATTAATGATTTCATATGAGGAATTGGGCGATATAAGGCAAGCATAATGATATGAATTAAACAACAAATTATAGATATCAATGACAGTTGAGGAGGTGGAAACTAGGAATAAAGCTAATTTTGCTTCATGTTTCTTATTTTGCTGAGTTATGTTGTTGATGCAGCGTGCGGTCAAGACTTGTGTTTGGTGCTTGACTGTTGTTGTTTTCTTTATTTTTCTGTTCTGGGCTGTACCAGCTATACCGCTAAATCTTATTTTCTTCTTCTAATAGTGATCGGTAAATGTTATGTCTTCTTTTTCAAAAAAAAAAACGTGTGCTTGTTCTTGGTCGTTGTTATTTTCTCACTTTTTTCTGTTCCAGGTTATAGCAGCTAGACTGCTAAAACTTATTTTCTTTCTCTAATAGTGATCAGTAGAGCTCTTGCCTTCTTTTTCAATTTTTTTTTTGACAAATGCATACCTTGCTGATCCGGCTCTTTTTTGCTTTTTTTTTTCCATCAGCAAGAACTCCATCTAAGAATGTTCCTTCCATAGAGCAAAAATTAGCATGTAAACATATGTAACAAGGGCACAACTATCTATTCATTGTCCAAGGTAAAGATTGTATTTTTGTACAACATTCATTGGAAAGAACCAAAAAAGCAGAGGAAGAAGCTTAGACTTGAGTAAAGATTTGAGCCGGAGCGAGCAGAGCCAGAAGAAGAAGGGGGCGCAGAACACACCTAGATCTGGAGAGAGGACGATGACGGTGAGCTGGATATATCGCTCCCTTCCCGCCGCCACGCCCTCCCGACCACGCGCTGTTCCTTGGTGTCGCCCGCCTTTTTTTTCCTGCTTGTCGACTACCACCTACTTGCTCGTCGCATCTCCGCTTGTCCGCAGAGGTGCGCTGTCAGACGCCGCCGCGCCACCTCACGCCGCTTGCTGTCAAGGCCCACCGACTGCCACTCGCCAGAGCCCACGCCCGCTTGTTTGCCACTTGAGGGCGGAGTCCCCCCACACCCACACACACCGCCACAGGATGAGAGAGAGAATAGATGTTAGGGTTTGGTGGGCTAAAGTAGGAAGGAAAATAAGCCTAATGTGTTACATGGGGAGTGCAAGCTAAATTCATTTACGGACACAAATATATAGTTTTGACCTAACTAATAACATATACATCTAATATACCTATTATATACTAGATATTTTGAAGAAAAAAATAGGTGTTCGGCTGAACACCCATGACCTTAAGAGGGTCCGCTCATGCATCATTTGTTCTTGTCCATCATCCTTTGAACAGTAGAAGATAACAAAAAGAGAAGAGATGAAAAAAAAGGGAAGGGAAAAGGAGGAGAATCTCGCGGGATCTGGGTTTTCGTCGTTGGCAACGATCTGTTATTTCCTCTCTGTTTTGTTAATGTAATTAGAGCTTAAAGTATCGAGATTAGAGAGGGAACCAGATTGGTTTAGACTGCTGAGTTCTCGTATTGTAAATTCGGGTACCGAATGGACATAATTTGAGGATGTCATCTACTAGATAGTTGTAGAGAATTTTAGTGGTTTTCCGTAGAATATTTAATCATGTCGATCAGATGATTAAATTTTGAGTTATGAATTTTGCAAGCCTGCTGTCCAGGGAGTTGTCGTCTTTTGGTATCATCTTGGTAGACTGTAGATTAAAATTAGTAAATAGACTAATTAGGGTTTTTGCTCTACATGAAAAGTGTAGATAACTGTCTAAAGATTCTAGAGAGTCTAAGAACACGAATTTTGGTGGGGGTAAAACAAAAGTTATGATAATAGTATACCTGCTGTCCAGAAGATGAAAGATCAATCTTCTGGGTTAAAAACGGGGGGTTAAATGATTTAATTAATAATCATGGCCAACTAAGAAATTGTGGGGATTTTTATATAGATTCCAGAACTGATGTGGTTTGCCATGTTAGGACTTGGGAGTCAAAAGTTATGCTGTTTTTAGTACCGGAGCAGCAAGAGGTGAATGTCCGGTAAAGGGGGAGAGTGGCAGATTTGGAAAACGTGTAGGAGCGATGTCATTTAAATTGTTGTTATTGTACTTTTGTGGCTTGTTATGAGATTGGGTGTTTACTGTAGGAAGAGTGACGTTGAGTTTGTTGTCATCTTCTAATCAAACTGTTCCCCTCTACTAGAAGAGGCAAGTGCATGGTAGACGGTGATCAGTGGTTGATCACTGTATTTTTTTATCACTCGTTATCATTATTGTTTGTGCTTATATTTTATTTTAATTGCAAGCAATGTGAATGGTTATGGATTATTTCATATTGTTGAATATGAAAACGATGGTCGATAATGATAATGATGAAACTATGAAACATTTTGCATTCATAAGCATCATTGCATATGAGAAAGTGATCATGTTGATCACAACACCATGGGAGTGGAGGAGGTCCCCGATCCTTGAGGAGGACGGGCTTAACAGTGAATATTGTCGCGAGTGTTCACTCACGCTATACCGGTATATACGAAAAAAATGCATATGGACATGTAGTGTAGATATGCATTGAAAAGAAAATATTTGACGATTGTGTGTGAAAATAAAGAGAAGATGATTGCATGAATGAGCATGAAAATAAAGATAAGAGAACAAGTGATGATAATGGTGTTATTGATTACTGTTGATTTGGTATTGTTTATTGTCTATTGATGTATTTGCTGAGTCGTGGACTCACTCTTACTCTATTGATAGCGCACGTGAAATAATTACATACTCTCAAACTTAATTCATTTATCATGAGAAACCTTGACTTCATTATGACGGAATATCTTTTAGGAAATGATAGATATGGAGTAATCCTAGATAATTGATTAAGACTTGTTTATTTATTCCATTGAGATCAGTCGTTTGGTTGCGCAAAATTTTGGGTTATTATTTTACTATGCTTCTAGTTTAATTACATTTGAATGTCCAATCCTTATTCACGTGTTTTGTTAATGAATTGCTTGCTATAATTTTATTATAAATTGATGTAAATTAAATTGTTATGGTAGTTTAGTGGTATTTTAGGCTCAGTGCATGGAGCCCATCTATTACATACTTCTGTAGGCATATCCTTTTGGCCTATTTACAACACAACCTTTTGTTAGTTGCTACACAAAACTCGTGTCAGTGAGAGAGTCAAGAGAGGCTGGGCCCGTTGTCTTTTTTTGGTTTCAGGTAGGCACTAAATAGGAGTCTCGGATCTTGGGGTACGATTACGAAATTCCCATGTAAATAGCAAAATCGAAAGAAAAAAAATCCCCTGTAACTGTTGCGTCCAAGGTTATGTTTAACCGAAACTAATGAGGAGAGGAACTGTTCTTTTTCTCATATCCAATGAGTTTAGCATTCACCAAGAATCTGTCAATTTGACATTGGCAGGCTGTTCCTTTGAACAAGTCACTACTCAGTACTCACTATCCAAGGATTCGCACTTTTGCACAACCAAATGGATTAGTCCCCGAATCCAGCTGCACAGGCCCGTGCAAATGGTACAGCAACCTAATTCCCCAATACAGTAACAGAGCACATTTATTCTATATGAACATGCATGCGCTACTGTAACTGTAACAACCCTCGTGCCGTTGCTGCAACGCACGCACGAGCATGCATCTGCTTGGCAAAAAACCAAGAATGTTCTCCACAGCCTTACAGCCGGATCAGCGGGAAGAGCTTCTTCCACGACTTCCTATACCTGTAAGCGGTGAACGCTTGCAGGTAGTGCTTAGGAGCGTCTCCCGGCTTCGCATCGTCACCCAGATCCGGCTGGTCGGAGCCCCAGAACCGCGCCGCTCGCCGCTTCTTCCGGACGGCCGCGAGCACGTCGTCCCGGTTGCATATCCCCCACACCGTCACCTTCTGCTGGTGGTAATCCACCTGAACCGAGTGTATCCCTGCAGTACAGTATCCAACAAAACGCCCATTAATATTCGCGGTTATATTCACTTCATGCATTGCTCAACCTCCCTGTAAACACTCTGTTATACGATACATGTCTGTAGTTTTGTACCTCTCAGATGCGAAAGCGCCTTCTTGATCTTCTTCTCGCACCCGTAGGAGTAGAGGGGGACCTTCATCTCCACGTACTGCGCCTCGATCTTCCTCCCAGCCAGGACGATTTGCATGTCCCCCATCGGATTCTAGCTAGCTAGCTACAAAACTCACCAGGAGTCGAGAGGTATCAGTCGTGTGCAGATAAAACGGCACACACGGCATTTATTTATATACAAGCGCCAAAAGGCGACGCCATTAATCCTCGCATATCCTGCTCAAGTGCGCACCGGCGCACGGGCCTAGTCATGGCATCATCACCCTCGCTTTTGATTCCTCGCCGTGCGCACTTTCTGCTGATGCGTGACCATGGCAGCGTGCGAGTTTGTAGCACCATGATCCAGATCCGATGGCTGTTGATTAGAAAAGAGATTTGGTAGTGGAGGGATTACGTGTAGTCAGTGGCGGCCTGTCGCTGCGGAGCGTCGAGCTGACGAGGCGAGGCGTTTGCGCCCATGTGAAGTGCCGTGGAAAGCGGGGGATTGGAGGGTGGGGTGGAGGCGACGGCGTCGTGTTGGGAGTACGTGGCGTGTAGCGCAGCCGCGCGGGGGCATCTTGTTTCTTTTGAGATTCCTGTTGAGAGGTAGCCTGAATGCCTGATTGCATGCGTCGTGCTTGGATTGGATTAGGAGCTTGTTTCGTTCTTTTTCACGTGGGTCCTCTGTTTCTCGTCAAAAAAGATGGCCCCGGTTCCTCGTGGCTCGTTGGTTGGGAATTTGGATCATGATCCAACTTTTTTTTTCCTTCTTTGAATTTTAAAGGGATTGTTTATAGTACATTCCACCTTATTTCGAGTTGAAATTCGGTACCGTTGAATTAAAACCTACTGGAACACATCCTCTTCCTCTCCTACATAAATAGCTTCCCTGCACTCCTAAGACCAACAACTTTTGTCCCCGTCTTCGGTGGTTAGGCACCGTTAGATTCGTCATCATTGACAACCTCCTGCCGCCCAAAAACTAACTTGACTTGTGCCTTGTCACCATATTGCCATTGATCATCAGCCACTACTCTAAGCCTGCAGCCAACAACACCACTGCTACCAGCCTCCTACCGTCACCAAGTTGCCGCCACTTATCAAAACCTACGGTCAGCGAACCGGTGAATCTCATAGACCTAACTGGGGTAATTACGACGCCGGAGTAAGAATCATGAGGCTTCGTCTAATTGCGAGAAATTTGACTAATTTTTGTGAAGTTTTATCTAAGTTGTTCATCTTTTAAAGAATAAGTCGTTTTCTTTTTCTAGAGGAAATATAGATCTTTTTAAGGATAGATTTATGCAGGATTCTTCCCTTTCTATTTTATTGTTTCAAGCCTTGTAGCAAGTTTGCAGAACTTTTTTATATTAATGAACCCTTTTTTAAATTTTATTTTGAAGTTAACCCCTCGCGAACTTTATTTCCAATTCTGAACCTTTTGATCACAACACCACCCGTAGCGTAACAAAACAACATTGTCACGTCATAGGATAAGTCTGCTAAAATAGCACTTTTTGTCACGTCACTGGTGATGGCGTGATCAAACAATACTGTCACGCCACGGGTGGTGACGTGACAGTCGGGTGGTGGCGTAACAAGAGTTTGCCCAAATACGGGCTGGCGTGATAGTATTGTTTTGTCACGCTACGGGTAATAGCGTGACTAAAAGAGTCAAAATTGGAAATAAAGTTCGCGGAAGGTTAACTTTAACATTAAATTAAAAAAAAAGTTAATTAATAATAAAAAATCCAAGTTTGCAACATTAGTATCGCCCTACATACGTACGTTGACTCGTTGATGGCATCAGCAAGCGATGTAAGCTTTCAGGCTTGATAGCGACAATGAAAATCCCAACACAATAACCGTTAGTCCTCTGAACTCGACCACCTTTCCTTATAACCTATAAATTATCGAACTTAAGACGTTTGATGCCGTGCAATACCCAATAGAAGAAAAAGGTTACGACAACACTAGTCTCAACTCTCAACAGATACTGTCATGGCCACAAAGCGCTCGACAATGCTTGCCGCGGCGATGGCCATCGCCATCCTGACCGCGGCCGCGGCCGCGGCGGTCGTCGCATCGACGGACGGGACGAGGCCGAGGAGCTACCTGACGTTGTGGGGCGGGCCTGGGTAAACGGCGAGCAAGGGGCACATGTCGAGCGCGGGGTCGTGCGGGTGCAACCACATCCGCTTCCACGGCGGGCACGGGTTCAACTTCCGGGGCGAGAAGGCCACGCTCTACACCAAGCCCGGCTGTGCCGGCACGCCGTACCAGGTGTTCGAGGACACCCGAGCGTGCGGCGACTTCGGCTGGCACAGCAGCAATCCGAAGGATCATCAAATCCATCTAACTTTTAATTTTGATATCTAAATCCTCTGAGATTTCAGACATAACTCTTTAAAAAAATAAAGAACATATTTCAATTGACGATCGAAATGATCGAAGCTAAGGTTTCACGAATTTCTCAAATAATGTAAAGAAAGCACAAAAACGGAGGAAAACCAAAACTTGAGTCAAAAGCTTACTCATGGGTAGAAGATGTCAAGATAACCTTAGATCAGATCCTATAAATCCTAGTAAACTAGATCACAGCAAAAGATCTACCCAAAACCCTTAGAACACAAAAACACCAAAATCATCAAAGAGAGAACAAGATAGAACTTACCTTTGGGGTAATCTTGATTGGATTGATTAGAGAGATTGTAGGTTTACCACCACTCCACTATGGAGAACAAAAGCGCACACTTGAGCACCTAATTTCTCAATACACCTCTGTAACGTCCCAAAATTTGGCTTTTCAAAAATCTTTTGAGTAGTTTAGGACCCTAGAAAATTTCACAAATTTTACTTCATTTAATAAAGCTTAATTGGAACTTTTATAAATCAAAAACAATTTAATATGATTAATCTCAACATCAACTATATTTAAAACTATTTTATTTGGATTCTATGTACTTGGATATATTTTCTAGATTTTTCTAGAATTTTTTCGAGCGTATTTGCTATTTTCTATTTGCTATGTGTGTTTTCTGCTATTTTCTAAAAAGAAAACTAGTTTTAATCTCATATTCTGTTTGGGTCGAATTCCCTTTCATCTGGCCCAATTTATTTTCTTTGGCCCACCTCACCTTTTCTCTCACCCGCCCGTTCTGGCCAGGTCGATAGCCTAGCCAAGACGCCATCCTACCGATCTCCTTCCTTGGCCAGCCGAGAGCCAAGCCCGCCCTCCTTCCTTTTTTCACAGAGCTACGGAGCCTGCCACTTGTAACCGCCGCCAAGACGCTGCGTTCGACCCGGACGCCGCCGCCGCCCTTGATGTCCGTGTTGCGTGCGTGCCCTAGCACGCCTCTCAGGACGCTATAAAGCGCCGCCTTTGCGCCTCGCTCGCCCGACTGTCGCCGCCAAGGAGCTGCCAATCGCCGCCCCGAGCGTCTTCATCTCCGAAGCCGGTGCTGCGCTCTCCGTCACCGTTTGGTGCCCTTCCACCTTCACCGACGCCGCACCTGAGGTCCCCGCGCCGCCCGCGTCTCGTACCCGTGGCCACCGTCGTCGAGTCGCCACCGGAGCGTCGTCCTACTCCCGACCCGAGCCGCCACCATTGAAGCCCTCGAGCTTCTTGCCGCTTGAACCCCCACCAGTGAGGTCCCTTCTCTCTCCCCGTGCCTTTCTCCTAACTCGCCGGTTTCCACCGCCCTAATTCGTCGGAGTCGCGCCGTCGTCCTCGGTCCTTCAACCGAAGCACCATCGCCTCAGGTTGTCTCTCTGCCTTCACGCGAACACCCAAGCCGAGCTCGTCCCCGCCTATCAGCGTTGGAGCCACCGCTTTTTGCGTCGCCGCCGCCCTTCGAGTTCGCCTGGCCACCGTGTTTAGCACCGCCACTGGCTGTGGATCCTGTGGACACCCTCGCTTGCTGCCGCTGTCGCCGCCGACGCCAATTCGAGAACGCCATGGACGTCGCCTCCCTCTGCTATTTCCCTTCCATGTGGGCCATCTCTCTCCCTCTTGTCTCGATGCGAGCAGGTTCCGTTGTCTGCATCTAGATTGGATCCTTTTCGGAAATTCATTTAATTTCTGAAATTCAATTATCCAGTTGGTCCCACATGTCATTCACTACCTTTGATCTCTTTCACTTACCAAAGGACCCACTTGTAAGTCTCCAATTCTATTTAGTTATTTAATCCAAAGAATATTCTTTGAATATTCTTCTCTCGATATCATCATTTCATGTGATCTTCCAAAGCTCATATCTTTTGAATCCGAACTCCGTTTGAGTCCATTCAAATTCCTAATTTCATCTCAATCCAAGATCTATTTATCTGATATTATTATTTAATTTTTGGAGTTTGTTTGCTCTCTGTTGTTTATTTATTTGGTTTATTTGCTTGTTTGCGAGTAGACGTTGATACTTCGGGAAGTTCTGATCAAGAAGGAGCTGAAGATCAAGACAGTAGAAGATTAAAGATAAATAAAGATTATCATTGCTATAGCAAGGCAAGTTATACCTTTGATCATATTGAACCCAGTTTTCAAAAGTTATGTTGATTCAAAGTATTGCATTTACTTTAATTATTTATTTCAATGTTTTTGGGATTAGTTAATATCCAATTTGTTATGACCTCCTTGTCTAGTTGTATGCCATAATCTTTTGTCACCCTAGTTTGGTTTATTTAGTTGGTGCTATTGTATTACCAACGTGGGATGGTTAGATGCGATTAGATTGCTTAGCCATGCTACGAGTCATCATCTCATGTAAGTTGCAAATATAAACTTGACTAAGTGACTATGGAACTATGTGATAAAAACTGTGTACACTATGTGCTATTACTCATTGATGGCATATGTTGCACTTAACCAACAGGGTGGGAAAGGATTTAGACTGGGGCATGTTGTGGATACTGTGTGCTACTTTTGGTGGAGCTGTGTGCATGGGCTTAATAACCTGTGTGCGTTGGGATTTTTAGCAACTTGGAAGTCTTGCCTTGGTCAATTAAGGACTTAACTTTATGCGCCATTGAACTGAGCCTCTCGTACAACCACATGCCTGATGGGACGGGCCTAACTTAGTAAGTTATGGAGTCTTGACATTGATTACTCAGGTAGTAGGTTAGGCTGTGTTGCATGGGTGGAGGTGTGCTACCAAGTAGTCACATCACAGGGCGGTTCGCTGTGTCCCTGTCCAACGGTGTGTGTCGGACTGACTTCCTGTGTGGGGTTGTCTGACGGTTTGTAAGCACACTGGGAGTATCAATGCTTGAGATGAAGTTTCCGAAAGGTTTTGTTGTGATCAGCTCTGATCCAGTTGATTGCATCTTGTGGGTAAAGTGTACAAACTCTGCAAAGTGTTAAAACAATCTATTCGAATAGACGCGTCCGCGGTCATGGACATTCTCGGGGATTTCACACGAGGGGTAGATTTTCATAAAAACTTTGGGAAGGGAGCTGTGTGATCTAAGTCATGTGGCTATGTGAATAACTTGATTAGGCTATGTGTCTTTGTGAAAACAACTGATAAATTATTATTGTCTATTTGTTTTGAATTATGCTTCAATCTATTATTTGTATTTAAATTGCAAATGTTGCATTTCTGCAAAATAACCAGAGAAGCCACTCCTTTAGAATAAGCCTGCATCTATAATTTGCATTCTGTGGTATGACTTGCGAGTACGGTGTGTACTCATGCTTGCTTTAATAAATCAAGCAGAGGTGAAGGAATCGTCAGCCAACAAGGTCTACTTCAAGGACCGTGGGGAATTAGGTCGCACACCCCAGCCGATTGCCTATGGGCATATGGATGGCCTTCACTGAAGTTATTTTGTTTCGTTCCGCTGCAGCTTCATTGAGGTACCTGCCCTCTGAAGCATTAATTGTAAGATTTGACCTTAAGGTCTTTACTCTGATGTTTATTGTTATTTGCCTATTTATTAGTTATCTTTGTATGTGGAAATGATATTTCACTGATGTTGCCATTGTGTGCACTAGCTTGATCCTGGACTAGTGCAGTATGCACAGATGGTCCAGAATTGCACATTTTGGGTCCCGACAGAGGTGGTATCATAGCCATATCGACTGTAGGTCGCGACCTTAGTTAGAATGGCCGTTGATTAAGGAAAACTTCAAAACTTATTTTACAAATGGAAAATCTTATTAATGTGCTAATCTCATCTTGTCTAGCTTCTATGCTCTTCCATTCTATTCATTTCTCGTCTATATCCTTCCTCACCATTTTGAGAATTAAATTGGACTCGCTTCCCTCATAACTTCTATATTTGTCGTTATCCGTACCAAATGTCTCGGTGGATGCCCAAGAGCTGTTTTGAGCAACTCTTCGAAGACCGTGCAACCAACAACGACGCATCGACATCTCCCCATGTGTTCAAGACAAGTTCGTCGCAAGAATTGAAGACCAGAAGAAGTTGTTCGTCGCCCCGTCTTTCTCCTAGCTTCGCATGCAAGGATCACAAGCAGTCAAAGTTTGATGAAGATCGAGACCAGTTCGAGTTGTCTTCAGACCAGCCATATAGGATAAATCAGCGTTGGTTCCTCCCGTGTGTTGAGCCAAGCTACACAGTTAAGTTAGAGCTTAATCGACTAGACGATTAGATTTTTGATTTCTTTGGTCTGTGTTGTTTGCTTGTGAGTTTTGTGCTTCTTAATAGCTCTCTGACTATTTGTGTTCCTTGGGTTAAACCTGCTCCCCTTAGTAGATTGTCTTCCCTTACCTTGTGCTTTTCCCTCTCATCTATTAGCCCTGGCTAGCTAGCAGATGGAGAACCACAGTAAAGCCGACCTTGTCAATAATCTTGAGACAGTCTGTGCCAGCTCAGATCTCGTCAACCCTAGTAGATAGTTGCCAGTATCAGGAATGGCAGATCCAGTCATGGAACAATTCTCGGTAGCTCATACTCGATTCATGAAAGCGACGATACAGAACATGAACAACATGATGACCCAGCAGAATCAGATCGCCGCTACCTTGGACAATGTGTTGAATCAGAACAATCAAGCAGGCCATCGTACCGTCGCCAATGTCAATACCAGAATAGACGTTAACCAACAACTATCTCCAGTGCCAGTAGTGACACATCAGAGCCCAAGTCAGCTTCCTACCACCCAGAATCAGCTCATGCAAGCGACGATTCAATCGTTAGATAGTGGTAATGTTTGCAAGGAGGCACAACTCATTGCCATCCCAATGGCACGCCCTCAGTTCAAATTGGTGAAGTTCATGATGACCAAGCCGCCTGTCTTTGAAGGATCAACGACAGTCAGTGATGCAGAATCTTGGATTCGCACCATAGAAGAAAAGCTAACTATTGTGCAATGCAACGATAATGAGAAAGTTCTCTTTGCTGCTCATCAATTGGAATGAGTTGCATTAGATTGGTGGAAAAAATTTCGCGTTGCCCATCAGGACAAGCAGACCATCACTTGGTCAGAGTTCACCACTGCTTTTCGTCAGCAGCATGCGACATCAAGCAGGAGTGATCAAGAGGAACTTGCTATTCCGATATCCTATAGCAAATCTAGTCGTTGTCACTTAAAGTGCTGCCAACCAAATAAGTCATAAGATTGTGCATGTATCCGTTGTGGAGAAATAGGCCATAGCGCCGATAAACACAATATCAATTGTTCCAATTGCGAAGGAAACCATTCCGTTGGAGAATGTCCAATAAGCAAAATCACATGTTTCTTATGTGAAGGCGATGATCATTGTCTGAGTTAGTGCCTATGTATTCAGTGTTGATTTCCGCAACACAACATCAGCGAGAAAATTTCCGAGCCACAGTCAGAGCATTAACAAAAGGAGGCAAACCATTGTCAGTGCAAGGTAGGTCAGCTAAAGAATCACAAAAGCAGAATATTAACCTTGGCAACCCACCTCAAAAGAGAAGCAAGCAAGTATCGTTGGTGGAGTGTTTCGAGTGTGGTAAGCAAGACCACTATGCCAAGAAATGCCCTACAAAGCGACAAGCTTCAACCTTCAAGAAGGATAGTTATTCTGCCATAGTCTCGTCAGAAAAGTCGCAAGGCTCGACACGTGTATGCTACAATTGTCGTGGGAAAGGTCATCACATCAGCCAGTGTCCGCAGCAGGACCAATCACTCTTTCCAGATGCAAGAATGCCAGAAGTTGGACCAGTCAAGATCATAACACCCAGAGCAATTGGTAACGCAGCAGGATCCATGTGCCCAGCGAAGCAGTCATACAAGAGACGTTTGTGCGGTGATGTTACCAAGAAAGCATATATTGGTGATACCAGATCAAGCCATGTCATGCCTTTGTTAGTAGCAATTAAAGTCAGAGAATCGTTGTAACCTTTCCTTAGTTTGAGAGCCAAAAGGTGGACATCTCTGCATGCAAGTTATGAAGAAGAGGATTGTTAAACATTAAAGTATTGGATATCTTTCTAAGCATGTGCCATTGCAAGTCGAGTAATCAAGTTCCGAGTCATGTTGATGAAGGCCGTAGAGCCATAATCATGGAATGTGATGTTAAATTATAACTCATCATTTTGCATAGTAGTGCGATAAAAGTAAATGGTTGAAGAATCAAACCATTGGATAATATCCATATCCGCAAGAGAGTATGCAGTTGTCGTTGCAAGTGATCAATACAACATGCAACCATACTAGAACTCAAGTTTGTCTATTACTTGGTACCCCAGATTAGCCAATGTCAGGAGGAATTATGTCAGAGATGAATTGTGATAAAAGTTGTTAAAAGAGTTTGCAGAATGATAGAGCAGACCAGAAGATTTCCTCAGATAAAGGCAGTGTCAAATCAAGCCCATCAGCTTAGCAAGTGTCAGTGTTGATTGTAAAGTAAAATGGTAGCACAAGATGTGCGAGAATTTCAGTCTATCCAAGAGTTAATTTCTAGGACCTTAGAATCAGCTGTTTGAGTTTCGAGTCAGAATTTCAGTTTTCCCCATAATTGTCCATGAACTGGACAGTGTCAGTTGAAGATCAGCGAGACAGTCATTTCAAGATAGCCAAGACCCTCATCATTGTAAAAGGGACCAGTTCGCCCAGATCGCTAGAAGTGAACTGAGTCAGTGAGAATTCCAGAAGAGATCGATCACGGCTTCAGTGTTCATACTGCCAGATACTAAGAAGAAGCAAAGATGGTTATTGGATTGAGAACCATGAGGTCAAAGTCCATTTCCGTAGGACAGATCGGTATAGTGGCAGATGCTTTGAATCAGAAGAGCTACCTCAAGAATCTAATTATCAGTCAGCTAAAGTTACCTGTGAAAGTCAGAAATTGAGTCTTAAGTCAGTGCGGAAGGATATTTGTTGAACCCTAGAGTTCAAACCGATGCTAGAAAATCAATGTTTCATTCCTATTAATATCACCGAGTTTGGAGACCATCTAGCAGAGTGGTATACAACAAAGGTTGTATACAACAGAGATGGTATTCACTGAAATGGGTATAGTGCCAGATCGATAGAGATGATCAATTTGCACGATGTGTCAGAAGAGCTAGTGTCGGACCGAGGATCCCAGTTTACCTCGTGTCAGCGACAGAGTGTCTATGGAGCCTTAGATGCTCATTCCAGTTCAGTACTGTGTATCACCCTAAACCAGCGGACAGATTGAAAGAAATATGAGTTGTACCTTAACTCATGGTACCAGGTCGAGCAAGTAGGTGTTCTGTGCAGAGTTTACCTACAACACCAGTTGCCAGTTAGTTCGCAGTTGTCACCATCTGAAGTTCGCAATGGTTGATCATAAGTCATTACTCAGCTAAAAGCAGCCGGCTCTCAAAGTATGTGAATTTTTGCATTAATCATGAGGCAGAAGACCAAGAGTCTTTAATCCTAAAGGCATTATAAGTAGCTTAGTTCAAGCAAAAAAAAAAGCAACACGGATTATGCAGATTAGCACCCCCGGAGTCATGCCTATACCTGTTGAAGATCTGTGATAAGGATTGTATGACAAAGGTGACAGAGAGGTGTCAGTCCTTTCAGATTCTGAAGCTCAGAAGAAGAGTTAGTTGTCAACTTGAGTTGCCAGTCAGCAGCAGGATCTCCTCAACTCAAGAAGTGTCTTCGAGTACCGATCAAGCAGCCCTGTCAGAAGCAATCGAGTTTCAAGATGCCTTTCCTGCCAAGAGCCACTTTGTCAAGTTTTCGTTGAAGCAAGAAGTTCAGCAAGAAGCAAGGAGTTTGTCTCATAAGTGTTCAGAACAGCAGTTCTGTCAAAGTCAAATCAGTTTGAAGGAAGAAGTGAACCTGAAGGCTGAGTTCTTTAACCTATTCTATAGCTAGCCTGAATCTTGGGGACGAGATTCCTTTAAGGGGGGGGGAGGTTTGTAACATCCCAAAATTTGGCTTTTCAAAAATCTTTTGAGTAGTTTAGGTCCCTGGAAAATTTCACCAATTTTACTTGATTTAATAAAGCTTAATTGGGACTTTCATAAATCAAAAACAATTTAATATGATTAATCTCTACATCAACTATATTCAAAACTATTTTATTTGGATTCTATGTGCTTGGATATATTTTCTAGATTTTTCTAGAATTTTTCCGAGCGCATTTGCTATTTGTGTTTTCTGCTATTTTCTAAAAAGAAAACTAGTTTTAATCTCAGATTCTGTTTGGGTCGAATTCCCTTTCATCTGGCCCAATCTATTTTCTACGGCCCACCTCACCTTTTCTCTCACCTGGCAAGTTCCGCCCGTGTCGCTAGCCCAGCCGCACGCCAGTCCGGCCCGATCTCCTTCCTTGGCCAGCCGAGAGCCAAGCCCGCTCCCTCCCCTTCCTTTTCTTCACAGAGCTGAAACGCCGCCATTGCCAAGCCAGAGCGTGTTCGACCCGGACCTTGCGGCCGCCGCCGCCCTTGATGTCCGTGCCGTGCCCTAGCACACCTCTCTAGGGGCGCTATAAAGGCACTGCCCTCGGTGCGCCCTCGCTCTGCCTGACCCGTC
This sequence comes from Phyllostachys edulis, assembly GCA_036346405.1. Lineage (NCBI taxonomy): Eukaryota > Viridiplantae > Streptophyta > Magnoliopsida > Poales > Poaceae > Phyllostachys > Phyllostachys edulis. Next base: position 16,016,523 of record CM070551.1, on the reverse strand, counting down.
GCCGCCAAGGAGCCACCAATCGCCGCCTCGAGCGTCTTCATCTCCGAAGCCGGTGCCGCGCTCTCTGCCATCGTCTGCCGCCATCCGGTGCCCTTCCACCTTCACCGACGCCGCACCTGAGGTCCCCGCGCCGCCCTCGTCTCGTACCCGTGGCCGCCGCCGTCGAGTCGCCACCGGAGCGTCCTCCTACTCCCGACCCGAGCCGCCACCACCATTGAAGCCCTCGAGCTTCTTGCCGCTTGAACCCCCACCAGTGAGGTCCCTTGTCTCTCCCCGCGCCTTTCTCCTAACTCGCCGGTTTCCACCGCCCCAATTCGTCGGAGCCGCGCCGTCGTCCCCAGTCCTTCAACCGAATCACCATCGCCTCGGGTTGTCTCTCTGCCATCACGCAAACACCCGAGCCGAGCTCGTCCCCGCCTATCAGCGTTGGAGCCACCACTTTTTGTGTCACCGTCGCCCTTCGAGTTCGCCGAAGCTGCCGTGCTTAGCACCGTCACCGCGCCGTGGATCCCGTGGACACCCCTGCGCTGCCGCTCGTCGCCGTCGACGCCGACCCGAGAACGCCATGGGCGTCGCCTCCCTCTGCTATTTCCCTTCCATGTGGGCCATCTCTCTCCCTCTTGTCTCGATGCGAGCAGGTTCCGTTGTCTGCATCTAGATTGGAACCAAGCCTGTGCACCGATCCAATGTCGGATTTGTATCACTGCCACATTGCCGACCTTGTGTCCACATTGCAGCCATCTAGCCACCTTAGGTGCCACATCGTCGTCCATCTGGGCCTCTTTGCCCATGTGACATCCTAATCGGCTCCTAGTCGTTTGTCACATGGCACACCTATTCTAACCTTAAACCACCCGAGTAGACATGGTTCACCATGAACCTACTCTATGACCCATAGGGCTCACCCTGTTATCACTATTTCATACACCTAATCCATTGTGCACCTTAAACCTTAGATCGTGGACTTGGCCTATGGACCAATAGCCCACATGTCATCCTCTCAATCAAAAACCCTAGATTAGTTTTCTCTCTTACATGCGGGTCCCGCATGTCAGTCAACCCTTGGTCAAACCCTAGCCATGAGCTTGGTCCACCGTGGACTAGCATATCTTCATGGACCTTTGACCTAAGCCCGTGGACTTGGTCTATGGACCAATGGCCCACTTGCCATTCACTTCAATCTTTTCTGGAATTAATTTGATTCTGGAAAACCCTTTTATCCAATGGGTCCCTCCTGTCATCCATTAATCCTTTTCGGAAATTCATTTAATTTCTGAAATTCAATTATCCAGTTGGTCCCACATGTCATTCACTACCTTTGATCTCTTTCACTTACCAGTGGACCCACTTGTAAGTCTCCAATTCTATTTAGTTATTTAATCCGAAAGAATATTCTTTGAATATTCTTCTCTCTCGATATCATCATTTCATGTGATCTTCCAAAACTCATATCTTTTGAATCCGAACTCCGTTTGAGTCCATTCAAATTCCTAATTTCATCTCAATCCAAGATCTATTTATCTGATATTATTATTTAATTTTTGTAGTTTGTTTGCTCTCTGTTGTTTATTTATTTGGTTTATTTGCTTGTTTGCGAGTAGACGTTGATACTTCGGGAAGTTCTGATCAAGAAGGAGCTGAAGATCAAGACAGTAGAAGATTAAAGATAAATAAAGATTATCATTGCTATAGCAAGGCAAGTTATACCTTTGATCATATTGAACCCAGTTTTCAAAAGTTATGTTGATTCAAAGTATTGCATTTACTTTAATTATTTATTTCAATGTTTTTGGGTTAGTTAATATCCAATTTGTTATGACCTCCTTGTCTAGTTGTATGCCATAATCTTTTGTCACCCTAGTTTGGTTTATTTAGTTGGTGCTATTGTATTACCAACGTGGGATGGTTAGATGCGATTAGATTGCTTAGCCATGCTACGAGTCATCATCTCATGTAAGTTGCAAATATAAACTTGACTAAGTGACTATGGCACTATGTGATAAAAACTGTGTGCACTGTGTGCTATTACTCATTGATGGCATATGTTGCACTTAACCAACAGGGTAGGAAAGGATTTAGACTGGGGCATGTGGTGGATACTGTGTGCTACTTTTGGTGGAGCTGTGTGCATGGGCTTAATAACCTGTGTGCGTAGGGATTTGTAGCAACTTGGAAGTCTTGCCTTGGTCAATTAATGACTTAACTTTGTGCGCCATTGAACTGAGCCTCTCGTACAACCACATGCCTGATGGGACGGGCCTAACTTAGTAAGTTATGGAGTCTTGACATTAATTACTCAGGTAGTAGGTTAGGCTGTGTTGCATGGGTGGAGGTGTGCTACCAAGTAGTCACATCACGAGGCGGTTCGCCGTGTCCCTGTCCAACGGTGTGTGTCGGACTGACTTCCTGTGTGGGGTTGTCTGACGGTTTGTAAGCACACTGGGAGTATCAATGCTTGAGATGAAGTTTCCGAAAGGTTTTGTTGTGATCAGCTCTGATCCAGTTGATTGCATCTTGTGGGTAAAGTGTACAAACTCTGTAGAGTGTTAAATCAATCTATTCGAATAGACACGTCCGCGGTCATGGACATGCTCGGGAATTTCACACGAGGGGTAGATTTTCATAAAAACTTTGGGAAGGGAGCTGTGTGATCTAAGTCATATGGCTATGTGAATAACTTGATTAGGCTATGTGTCTTTGTGAAAACAACTGATAAATTATTATTGTCTATTTGTTTTGAATTATGCTTCAATCTACTATTTGTATTTAAATTGCAAATGTTGCATTTCTGCAAAATAACCACAGAGGCCATTCCTTTGGAATAAGCCTGCATCTATAATTTGCATTATGTGGTATGACTTGCGAGTGCGGTGTGTACTCATGCTTGCTTTAATAAATCAAGCAGAGGTGAAGGAATCGTCAGCCAACAAGGTCTACTTCAAGGATTGTGGAGAACTAAGTCGCGCTGACCAATTGCTCGTGGGCATATGGATGGGCTTCATCGGTTATTCTGCTTGTTCGGCCGCAGCCTTTATTGAGCTACCCGCCTCCAAGCATTAATTGTAAGCTTTGACCTTAAGGTCTTTACTCGATGTTTATTGTTATTTGCCTATTTATTAGTTATCTTTGTATATGGAAATGATATTTCACTGATGTTGCCACTGTGTGCACTAGCGTGATCCTGGACTAGTGCAGTATACACAGAGGGTCCAGAATTGCACATTTTGGGTCCCGACAACCTCTCTCAAATCCTAGCCTCATCTATTTCCTTCACTTTCCCTACATCACAAATTAGAGTTTCTATCGGACCCCGGGCGTGGAATACCCGAAACCCTTATGTGTGTACCATACTAGTCTCATGATCATTGGCTAGTATACACATCCATACATAATATACATGCAACATGGAACAAATATGATACTTAAACTTAACGATTACATGACTAGTATTTATTACACGGCCGACCGACCAAATTAAAGCATAAGTAGCAAGTTAAACAGCAGAAGCATAGCAGACAAACTCAAAATATCCCGCGGTGTGCTCATCCAAACCCTTAGGCAACCGACAATGACAAGACCCTAGAAAGACCCATCCCCGTCCCCCCGGTACCCGGAGCGAAGAAGGTGTTGTCCGGAATCTACTCATCCTCGTACTCTGAATAATAATTTAAGCAAGATTGAGTACATTACATACAACATGTAGTTTAGCAATTTGCGCACAGGGTGAGGGGGAAAAAGCACAAGTTAAGTAGATTGGCAAGTAAAGACACCCCATCCTAAAATAACTCGTTTAAAACTGAAATATGCATCAATTCACAACATAGAGACAGTACGCATGAAACTTTAACATAACAGTTAAGTTTTATGCAGTTTGCATATCCCATGCATGAACATACAATAAGCAACTAAATCAACTTCTAATACTTGAACTTTTATTTGGTCGATCAGTCCTTGTATTGTAAACTATGTAATCGCTTAACTTTATATACCATATTTATTTCATGTTGTATGTAATTGTGTGTGGTTGTGTATGCCAATGTTGTGGGCATGTGTATGAGCCACTGATCATGGGACTAGTATGGTACATACATGAGGATTTCGGGTATTCAACGCCTGGGGTACGACAAAGTTGAGTTGTGTCTGGACTCCTCCACCTCGCGTGTGCGCCCCATCTTTTTCAAGCATGCTTTGTAGTGCTGGTTCAAGTGCCCCGTCCATCCACCTGCATGAGCAGTTAAATGAGCTTTGCAATAATTACAAGTTGCGATCTCTACCATTTGGTTGTCTCGAATTTCCTCACTCCAGGTCATGTGCTTCCAGCACTCCGCCCTTCGCCCGGCACTACTGCTGCGGGCACGGACCCACCAATATTGTCATCCGTGGACATGGTACCGAAGTCTGGCATCTCCATCGGGTTTAGACCGCGTTGGTACTCCTCGTATCCCTCCGTACTATCTATATGATGGTCATCCATGCCGTAGTCTCCTATGCCTGGGGAGAGGTGACGAGCATCGATGGGAGAGGCGGCAGGAGGAGGACTAGGGGAGCGGCGGGAGATTGAGCTGCGTGAGACTAAGCATCTCCCTCTCCCCACGCTGGTTTCGTGCTACGACTCCTCAATAACATAGTGCTACCGAGCTCTGCTGCTCACTCCACCGCTCCCTCCACCGGCTTCATGCTTCGACTTCTTGGTAGCATGTTTTCTATTGTACAGAGCACTAGAACAAAGAGAGAACCGGAGAATGGAAAATGTTCTTCGCTCGGTGGTGAATAAATGAGCAAAAGACAAGTTGTGCTTCGGTGGTGAAGAAATGAGCTGCATACATTCATTTTTATAGGCACTAAGAATCAGAGATAGAATCTCGCGTAGAGCCGTTGTCTAGCCTGTTGCCTTCTCTCTCTGTGCTTCGTCTTGTCACCGGAAAGAATCCCGCGTAGAGTCGTTTGTCTTGCCCGTTGCCTCTCTTCCTCCCACCATCATGTTTTATCGTGTCAAAGTTGTCTCCCCCTCTACAACTCGCTGCTCTATAGTGTATACAACCCACAGGTGGTAGGCCACACTACCACTGTGCCATAGCCCCCAGGTGCTACCTCCCCCAGTAGTGCCTCCCCAGCCATCTCCCCAAAGCCCTAGCAACGCCTCCCCAACGCCATCTCCATTCCCCCCCATCGCCACTCCCCTGCCCCTTCTCCCCGATCGCCTCCTGACCTCCAGGTCCCGGTCGGCCCCCACCTCCAGCCCCCGGCACCTCCCCAAGAACCTCCCCCACCTACCCCTTCTCCCCCCCCCATCCCCGACGCCCCTCTCCCCATCGGCCCCAGCCTCCCCCACCACCCCAACCAAGGAGTCGCGGGCGGCGAGCAGCGATGCAGAGGCGGGGCAAGACGGGCGGCGACGCAGAGGCACAGAGCCAAAGGGTGATGATGCAGAGGCGCGTGCGTTCGTGGGCGGTGTGGCGTCAAGGCCAGGCGAGTGCAGGCCTAGCGTGCCGCCGTGCTGCTGTCGTGCCGAGCCAACCCGAGCACGGCTCTACTGACCATGCCGTGTCGTGCCTCCCGTCGTGCCCCATTCGCAAGCCCGACCCGGCCCTCCCGTTCGTGTCGTGCCAACATGACCCGTCACGTGACGTGCCGTGCCGGCCGAGCCTCGAGCCGGCCCGGATTGGCTCCGCCCAACTCCTTGGTCTAGTCATATATATGGTTCAACAAAATGAAGTGCATTATCTCACAATGTCGGCCGCATCATAGATGGAAATTTCTTCCTTCAGCAGAGCCCGGTTGACAAAAGCATGATGCGTACGGCATGAACTATTCCCAAACATCTAAGGCATTGATTGCACCTTGGGAGCTCTAGACCACTCATGCACGGTATTTCGGCCCAGGTCTCTGCAAACAGAGCAAGAAAAACATTACTGCTTAATATTAATTGAACATTGCTTCGTCTGTTCTATCCATAGGACAACGTGATTTTGACGACTTGTTGCAGTACCTAAAACATGGGCCTGCTTATATGCAGTGAGTCCATTTTCACTAAATTCTCAGCATCATCAAGCTCAATAATGGCATTGACTAGTGCATTTGAAATATGTTTGTCATGCTTGTGTCAAAAAAGCACCCTCGACCCTTTACATCATTTGTTGTAACAAGAAGGCATGGACACGGGATCACAAAAGATGAAGAACACAAGCACACCGATGAACTCACGAGGAGGATGAACACACAGAAGTTTTTTTTGTAGCACTGCAACTGCCTGGTGCTACTTTTCTTCTTTCTTATTCTCTTTTATGCGTTGGATACAACCAAATAAATAGACAAAGCATGCAATAACCGGCCTCCTTAACTCACACCACTATCTCCCAATAACCGGTCTCCTTAACTCACGCCACTATCTCCTAACAATCAGCCCACTAAGAAACTAACTCCATGCCGTGCGCAAGTATCCAGCTGAGTTGGCCCTCAGCATGCAATATTCTAATAAACTCCCAACATTACACACACTAGTACATCACTTGCAAGCAACTAAAGAATTGACGTGACACTAACACAATGCAAACACACTCAATATTGATTATTCCTAACAATCTCCCCCTAATCAAGATGGCTTTACAACAGCGCCGGTTCGTCGTCGACATCCGCCTCCACGAGATGCGCCTGTTCCACCTTCTTCTTGCGGTATTCAGAAGCAAAATGCTCATAGTTGTTGCAGTTGTAGCATCTTACTTTTGCCTTGCCGAATTTACGATTCCCGCGGCTTCGGCCACCATTGCCGTCAGAGCAGCCAGGCTCGCCATCTCTATGCTTCGCCGATTGGGCCTTCCACTCGGTGTGCGTTAGAAGAAGATGTTCATCGTCGTTGTTGCTGCTCATACTGTGTAGACGCTCCTCATATGCCTTGAGACGGCCGATCGCTTCTTCCACCATAATTGTCTTCGAGTCCCCAAATTGCTCAATAGTTGAAACAATCTGCAGGTACTTGCTCGGGACGGCGCGGAGAAACTTCTTCATGACGTAGCTCTCCTCTATCTTGTCACTAAGACCGTGAATCTGGTTGACGAGAGTCGTCAATCTTACGGCGAAGTCGTCCACTGACTTTGTTTCCTTCATGCGCAAACCCTCGAACTCACTCTTGAGGGTCTGCACGCATGCCTCCTTGACACAGTTGATGCCGACATACATCGTCTTGAGCGTGTCCCACATAGCTTTCGCTGTCTCTTTTTTGGCGAGTAGGAGGAAGGTTTCCTTTGGGACTCCTTAGAAGATGGCCGCAAGGGCCATCTGATATTGGCGGTCACCAACGTCGTCGGCCACAATAGCTTCCCAAACACGTTGGGCCTTTATGAACACTTTTATTTTGATTGCCCACACGCCGTAGTTGCTCTTGCTCAACATAGGTATTGAAAAGAGACGCTGCTTTCTCTTCCCGGTACCCTTGACGGACCAGCGCCGGTAACGCTGGTGCGGCTCGACATCACCTCGTCACCAGTGACACCACTTTTCAGAAAGTGCGGCATGATCTTGGTCATACACGGATCAAGAGTTTAGGCTCTAATACAAATGTTGGAGATTCTTCCCGTGGACGCACACTTTCATGGGGAAGACGATGAACTCAGAGAGATGATGACGTTGTCGCCTGTCACTGCTAAGCGGCTAGTAGCCACCACATGATCATGAGTACACACGCATGCTAACACACTGGAGCACTGAGAGAGAATGAACATGCAAGACAATTTCTTTGTGCTGTTCTTTGTGCTGCTCAAGTACCACTTTTCTGTTTTGCTTATTCTCTTATTTATACTGAAAAAAAACTTAGCTACATGCAAATAAGTGGCTGGTAACTCCACCTATTAACACACTAGTAACAGCTGCATGCATGGCATTACTTCTACTGTGGGCACACTAGTAACAATTGCACACTAGTAACAGCTGCATGATCACATACTCAATGCTATGCATAAACTCAATCTTGATTATCCCTAACATCATTCACTATCTTCTGCCAAACAGACCTGTTGCTGGATAAAGTCGTCTTGTTTCCTACAATCCACAAACAATGCCTGCCAAAAACACGAGTCATGCATATATGTATTTGCATACAATCCAAAAGTTTGAAGCCAAATAACTACACCAAAAGGAATGGGAATTAGCAGATTCTTAGTGGTTAGGACAACCATTGAACTTACTTAGCCCTTGTCAAAGCTGTAGGTTAGTGAGAAACCCAATGAATCAACTCCATTACTTCTCACTGTAGATATGATGCTGACATCTTCCTCCGCGCCCTGGAAACCATTTGTTGATTTTACCTTCACAGAGAAACAGCCATACATATCGTAGGATCTCCCAAGTTTTTCCTAGATAGAGCATTGTACGGTGACATAACACCAACAGAGAGCTAGCTTCCTATAAAAACTTCCTCTGTAATGAATAGAAAAAATGCATAGTGTAGAAACTAGGTGGTTTGGTCTTACATTTGGCGATGAACAACTAACATGTTGTCGAAGAGTTTAGGAAGTTAGCTCTTTGTTATGCAAAAGATGGCCTGCTGTCAACTGTTAGGTAATCTGACCGACGGTGCAACCTTTCGGTAAATGGATAGCAAACACTTGTGTGGGAGTATTTGGAGATGCGTTTGCACTAGGTTTCATTGGAAATAGAAATTAGAAGCGAAACTACATAGAGATTAACTGAAAAGTCAAGAGATTGATGTTTTTTGGTTTTGGGAAGAGGTCTGACCAACCACACCATGGCGGTTAGACCAGTGCCTTGTTACCGGTGGGCACGGTCAGACTAACCAATGGTTGGTGGTTAGATCGACCTAGTGGCGGCGGTCAGACCGGCTGACTGCACTATGAGCTGTGTTGTGAGTTGAAATTTGGAAATTAACCTAGGGCCGTGGAATTGGTGCATATGTGTTGCATCATGTATGTTTGGCTAACGTGGGTCAAGTTGTGAAGAACTTGTGCCCATAATTGATTTGTTTGGTTTATTGTTATGCAGGGAAGCTTGGAGTCAACGGCGAGGACGATCGGGACTTGGTTTGTTGAAATCAAGGTCCAGAACGATCAAGCATGTCAGGTAAAGTGGTTGGTTTCGAGCAAGGCGCAAGGTGTACAAGGACGGGAAGCTTGGTGTAATGAGTTGCATCAAGTGGCTTGAGTCGATACAAGTGTTGAAGCGGTCCGGTGGGAGCCGGATGGGAGAGATTTGTCGGCATGAGGAAAGCCACCAACGAACCTACGCGTAGCGAAGCATGGGATTGCTTCACAAGATTGGACTCGGTCAATGATGGAAGGGTCGAGAAGGAGTATTTTGATATCTTCACCAAAATACCGGATTAGTGACCTTGGAGAAACCGCGGTGCATGACGGCGCAAAGGAGAAGTGGTTTAGGTCATGAGGAGGATAAGATCATGAAGAGACAGATTCGGGAGCGTCAGATCGTCATATGCTTTGAGAAGCTTGCGTGAGTGAGATACTTGTTTGTGTGTGGGCTTAACAGGTACCCGCTAGGGTTTCTCTCTAGTACTAACCTCTACTATATAAGGGGTGGTGTAGAATTTGTGCACTAACCAAGCCTAGAAACCCTAATTTGATATTTGGGAGGAAGTGGAGAGAGGAGAGGAGACTAGAGTTTGAGAGATGTATTAAGAGAAAAATTTGTGGGATTGAGTGCTCATGATTGAGCTTGTGTGCTCCATGTTGGAGTTACTATAAACCCTCAATGCCTCAATATCAATCAAATCAAATTTGTACAAAGATGATTTGTCTCTTGTTCTTGCTCTCTTTGTTGAGACTTTGGATTCTTGTGTTCTAGGGGTTTTGCCTTGATTTTTTACTATGATCTAGCTTACTAAGACTTATGGAAGTAGATCTAAGGTCATCTTGATCATCTTTCATCCACGAGCAAGTATTTGGATCAAGTTTAGGTTTTCACTTGGTTTTGAACCCTCTTGCACTCAAACAATAAATTCTTGGAATATTGGCTATGATTGTCTAGATCTTTGATTAGAATAGGTTTCTGACCTTCTTGTTAAGCTGTGTTTGAAATCTCAAGTGGTTTGGATTTGTGGATCAAAAGTTAGGTCATTTTGTGGACCCAAAATCATGCTGATTTTTCTGTCAGTCTGAGGAGAGGTCAGACCGCTCGAGCGGTCAAACCGGCTGAGGGGGTTGTTGGTTGAGCTTCTTGTTTTTAGTTCAATTCTTCTGCTATGATTCTTAGACCTTGATCTTCATAGTTTCACATAGCTATTAGAGTGAAAAAGAACTGGAATTCCAGAAGGAAAAAAGTGGGCTCCTATTCACCATCCCTAGTCGTTAACACATTCCAACACATAGTTAGCCAAGAACCGAGTGGTTAAGATAGGTTCTACATTGCATGAAAATCATACATTATATTACCATCACAAAGAAATTCAAGAATAACATACATTCTAAAAAAACTATACAATAATATAAGCATCAAAGATGCAGAAATGCATATGATCTTACCTTCGAACAACCTCTACACTATCCATAATACAGCAACAACTATTGTGGTGTTTTTCAGGCTCTGGCCATGTTTCTTAGTTGTTTCATGACCGCCATCTATGTTTATAAATGAGTATGGCCCAAACATTTTGCTTGGTAAAAGCCTCCTCTCGTAGTTCTTGCAAACAACATTTGGACCATCAAATATCTTGCTGTTTTAAAAATTGGTAACGGGAAACTTGCTTATCTCTGGACGCATCCTATACTGAACATTGAGGAGGTGCTTTGTTGAGAATTATCCAATGCATGCTTCTAGAAAGAATATTCTAGAATATTATGGAGTATTGCAAGGTGAGGATATTTGCCATGAAGGGCCTATAATAAGATATTTTGTTAATCTTCATGGTGAAGTATGGAAATTTCTAGAGTAGAGATATTTTGTGTTGTATGACTTGGATTGTGCCACATGGCAACAATCCAAAAGTATTGTAACACTATAAATAGGGGTGCCATACCCTCCTTAGTGTGTGCCATAAGTAGAGCCTCCATGAGTCACCATGAGCATATGAGTGTTAAGGACCATGAGAAGGCCATAGTTAGAGAGAGATCTAGGGTAGCCACTAAGAACACAAAATTGTGATGTGCCAAAGTTTGTTGTTGTAGTGCAATAAAGAGTTGAGTTATCACTCTCTTGTGTAAGAGTTGCCACCCCTCCTAAGTCGCATACTTCTTAGTACTTAGTGCTTGTGTGTTGTGATTCAACTTCAATGTGAGTGGCTCGACCGCCCGGAATCACATTAGTCCTAGCTTTAACGTGAGTGGTTCAGCCGCCCGAAAGCTGGACGTTCTTGGTTTCAACGTGAGTGGATCGGCCACCCAGAAGCCAATAATTAATAAAGCACTGAGTAGTACAAAGAAAATGCTAACCAACTTAGGATAGTTGGTGTAGCATGTGTGTAGTCCTTAAAGTGGGTACTAGGGCCAAGGTCTCACACTCTTTCAACTATTCAGCTTCATCAACAACCAACAACTCCAGAGGACATAACAACTGGGTCTTTTTGAGCTTCTCATCCATGGGCACATTATACAACGCAAAAGAACTAGAAAAAGTACAAAGAATGCATTTGGTTCTTTGTAGCAGGTACACTCGAATTTCTCACTTGCAGTCATAATTTGAAAGGTGCAACGATCTGGAAGCTCCATGTTGGTGTTGAGATATCTTAATTCTTGGACGCAGAGTGACCTTGCCTTTCTAAACTTTGATATCTTGCACTTATGAATGCAAACCGAGTCTAGCAGATCTGGCCACCGGAGATGATCATTGTCCTTTTGATGGTCCTTGCCTCTCTTACAAACAATAACATGTCCTTCTTCGTTTCTATACTTCTCATTGTTCTCCTATTCCTTCTTTTTCTCAAGAATAGCTTCAGTGTACAACTGATACTTTTTGTTCATCTCACGTTCCTCCATTTTCTTGAGAATATATTCAGTGTACAACTGTTACTGTTTGGTCGTGGGTTTTTCGATAAAATATATCAGTGAACACAAGCAATGCCTCCAACCTTTCGCACTCTCAAAACATTGCAAAAGCCGCTTAGTGTGAGAGCTGAGGAACACCACTAAAAGATCATGATCATCATCTATATTCATCCTCCTTTTGTTTCTATACAAAATGATGTCACTTAGGAAGTGACCACTGCTAGCAGAAGACTCGCGAACGAACCTGACAATTCGAGACGCAACCTCAAGAACCGCAGTATTAGTAGGTGCACAAGTAAGCATCGGGTGTCCTGAAAACAACATTTCCCAGGGTAGAGTGCTAATGGTTTTGGTTTTACCCGTCTCAGGGGGCCCATATTAGTTTTATGGAAGAACAGAACTTCCCCATCATCGGAACACAATCTGCAACAGCATTCCATTGTAAATTGTTAAGCATGAACTTCTCGAGGTCAAGGCCATTAGTAGATCCATCTAGGAAGCTCTAAGATAATTGATAGCTTTACAAGATATCCTCTTCCACTACCTTTTTATGGAAAGATGTGCAAACAGTTTAGTTGTCATGAATAATACAGAAGAGTGTACTGTAAAGAAGTAGCAAGGGTAAAATATCAATTCTATACACATTTAGGAGACTTTCTATACTCATTTTCAAGTCTAATTATCCAATTACTTCAAATAATTAAGGGCATAACTAGCGCTCGGATGTACGATGGGAAGCTTTCTATTGTATGCTCCAACACAATATTTCAATACAATATATGTAATAAACTATTTTAATATTTGCAACAAAAAAATCAGTTTTAGTTTCAAAAATATTGGTAAAGGTTCAAATCTCTTCACAAAAAACACTCAAAAGTACATACGGCGTTCCTATAGGAAGATGTACTCGAACAACTACCATAAAAGTTTGAAATTAAATGAAACTGTGATGCTATAACTATTGCAATAATTTGGAAATACATATGCAACATTTTGAGGAAACACTTGCAACAAAATAATCCTGAGAGGACATGTTCCCAACAAACTAAAATGCGATATGCAATAATTGAGAAAGATGTGTGCAACAATTTGTAAAAACATTTGCAACACTAGCAAAAATAAATATTACATGCTACAAGATTTGGGAAAGATGCATTGCAACATACAGAAATACTTCTTGCAACAATCAAGAAAAGAAGTCGCAACATTTTGAGAGAACACCCGCAACACACCTATCTGGAGAAGGAGGCACGCGGACAGTAGTGTGGCGCAGAGCTTGTTGGTGGAATTTGCATACCTTTGGGCGAACAAACAAGCAAGCAAAGTGACCGATCGATGATGCCTTTCTTTCCTGAAATTAAAGGTCGGTAAAGCAACATGCAGATTGGTATAGGAGGAGGTGGATGTGCTCGAGTGCGTGGAGAGGGAGCAGGGAGGGGTGGAGATCATGGGACTCTCCAACTCCTTCATCTAGGATTTGGTTGATTCTTGGTTGTGTCATTAAGCAGCAAAGAGAGAGGGATGGGAGAGTGGGGAGACGATTAGACGAAGGGGGCTTGGTGGATGGAGTAAATGGGTTGTCAGTGAGGAGTAAATGAGTTGTCTTGGTTGTAGGAACGGGGATGGAGTTGCCTTGTTTGGGCCTTGGGTGTGTTGCGCTCGGAACGAGATGGACTGTGCTACAATTGGTTGGGGTGGCGATTGAGGATAGATGGACGATGGATGGAGCGTACAAGCAGAACGCTCTTATCGGACGTCCTAGTGGTAGCCTTATCCAATAATTAAGCTTCAACAACCTATTGGTTTGTAATGTAGGATAGTTTCAGTGGCATTATAATGCTTTTGCAGCAACACTAGGGATCACAATTATCTTTACTAAACGCAAAAGAAAAAAAATCACACCCACTCTCTTTGGCATTCACACTTGTGTCAAACTAATTGTAGAGCAGTGAAATTATTGGTGATTTGAAGTATGAATGTGAGTTGTGTTTCCAGGCTATCCCTAGAACTGAGTGTAAATTGGATGTAGATTTTGAATCTTAAAACTTCATGTTCAAAATTTGGACCAAAAATATTTAAATCAGAGCGAACTGAATTATCAATGAATGGTACTGGCATTTCAGAGACTACCAACCATTGCCTCCTTATGTATTGGAGTTATAAGACTTAAATAAGAAATTCCGTTAAAAAAACTTTAATAAGGAATCATAAACCTAGTAGGAAACTGGTACTGAGATGGAACCGTAAACAACAAAGCCTATGCTATACGAGTTCAATTCGGAGAGATGTGAGGCATCTCTAATAGTTACAACATGACTTGAAAGGGTTTTGAGATCAAACCTTCCAAAGATCAAACTGATACAGTAATAGAGCAGAGACCAAAATAAATGTGGGACCAAAACATACAACTAGCAAACAGGGGAGGGCATCAAAACAAAAGGGCGTCTAGAGATCAAGAAATGGTCAGCTTATTGTCGAGGAGGTCCTTGTCGAAGATGTCGTTGATAGACCAGGAGAAAATCTGGCTCTCCAAATGGCTATGCGCCCACTTGCCGTTGTTACTAACATCTTTGTTCACTCGGGCCCAGAAATCCACCGCAGACTTGATTTTCATCAAAGTACACTCCGAGTCGCCTCTCATCCTTCTCTACCCTTCTTCACTTGGTCACTTGTGTGAAGTGAACTCTCCCCCTTTATAGTAGTAGGAGGAGGAGGTTGCAGAAGGTCGTAACACCATACCATGTCCGGGCATCTCAAGTTATACCTGAGGCCATCGGAATCCCCTTGACAAACCAATGGCACCAGATGGATGGATGGAGTAGAATCGAGATATGAACCACTTCGTCCATCGAAGTAAGAGAGTACCTGTAACACCCAGCTCTTTATTACCACATTGCCAATTTACATTGAGTTTCACTAGCATGTAATACCTGCTGGCCTAAATTGTAGCACTTTCGAGTGAAACCTTTTGGGCAAAGCGAGGACGAAAGCTCAAGTGAGGTACTACATATGTGATGAACCCGTAGGTCCTTGTTTTGGCCCAATCTTTCGATGAGACGATAAGTTCGGTAGTCATCGCTAAACTCTCACGATCCTGGCTACGAACACGCAAGGCTCGAAACCACGCAATCAGTGAACTGATTGATAAGTTGTTATCAATCGTGCACGAATACCTGGATGACCTGACCACGAAGGTCGATTCCTACATACACCAAAGAAGCATGCAAGAACGAGATAAAGCAATCTGAAATTACAAATAGGAATTGAAATATTGAATTGAGTTGGGATTCTGAATAAGGATCTTAATTGGGTGGTCTAGTAGACACACGCAAAAGATACAAGTTGCAACGAAGGCAAACTAAACATAAACAAAATCCAAGGAAACTAGAGGGGGTGCTGCCTCCTTAGATAGGGGAGGAGGAGCCACACATCTAATAGAACTAAGAGGGTGGTACTATTCATGTGGTACTATTAATGTGAACAGTACCACCATAAACAGTGTGGCCCAAGGAGGGGAGCCCGTATGGGCCAAGTCAGCCCACTCATTACATAGCCTAATTTGGCCCAAACAAGTGATACAGCACCTTGTTTTGATGATTACGGTATGCTCATAATGAATTTGAAGATGAGGCTAGATCCATTGGAAAGGTCTTAGAATAAGCTTTCCAACAAGACCAAGAACACCCAAATCGGACTCCGTTTGCAAAATTTTTGGCTTTTTTACTACGGGCCTGTTGGGCTGTCCCAGTGCCTGATTGTTTTCATGATTCTGACATGCATAGATGGAATTTGGAGGCGAGGCTAGATCCGTTGGAAAGATGATGAGATAAGCTTTCCATCAAGTACTCATGGACCTCCAGCGGACTACGTATGTAAAAGTTATGCATGTTTAAAGTCGATGCTATCTCCAGATGCCGAATTGGATTCCAAAATAGGTCCAGCTCGAACTCTTGCAAATCAACCACTCTCTGTCTTTTATTCTGAAAAATAACAACACATTTATTGAGCAATATCATATAGTTCGTGTAATATAAAGGCACTCCTAAAAACGAGCTCACTTGACAATTTAAGTGAAGCGTACGAGTTCTTGTAATTGGAACAGCAAGCATAGCAAATATGGTTGTATCCATAGGGGTCATGTCCTCATCATCCTCCCCTTCTTGAAAACAAAGCCGTCCTCGGCTTTTAATAAGCTGAAAATAGGGTAACAAAGAAGCCAAGGTGTAAGCATGGTATATGTATATGTCATCTGTTTTAACGGTTCTTCGTTGTTGCACAATTAATATTATAAGACAGCAGCGATCATAAAAGCTCATTGTATTATGAACCCAAGAATAATCATATATGTTAATGATCAAAATAAAATTTCTCACACAACAATTATTGCAACTAGTTTTGCAAATATAAGTGAAGCGTTTATGCAATTCAAATCTCTGAAGTTGTAAACTTGCAGTGGTAGCACATATGGGCAAATTTACAACTTTTGGAATCAAACAAAATTCATCCATATAATCAGATTTCAATCGAACAATAGCAAATTCATCTAGCAAAGGTGAAAAGAATTATAAGTTCTTCCATACTTCAACATCAATATTCGGATTGTCAATACTAGATGGTGCAATAAGGGATGAACACATAGGCATTGGATGAGCACTAAATTTTATTTTTCTTTCATATTGAACAAGATTCAACACACAAGAATTGTTATCCAAAACAGCAAGCTTCAATTCATCCACATGATCACAAGTTATGCATATTCGATATACAAGAAATTGATTGTCTACACCATAATCTCCAATCAAATTAAACTTATACCCAGGGGTGTAGGCACCAGACAAGGACTTTGAACATGCAATTTTGGAAACTTTCTCCATAGCATGTGACAATTTCATAGGTGAATCCAACATAATGTAACATAAAGAATCAGCAGGAGAAATTCTGGTCAAAACTTCTTTATGTCTAACCAATTCCACATGATCATTAGATGAGATTAACTTATCATAGGAAACACTCAAAACAGCAGGCAATTCAATTATTTTATCACATGGTGCACTCAAGTCAATGCAGTCTGAATTCTCTACTTGAAACATGTGCATATCAGAATTGTTTTCCACTAATTTTTTCTCTAAAATAGCATGAACAGTGGACAATTGTAGTTCATCACAAACATACTCACCTTGAGTGATGATAGCACTATGGTCTTTACCTTTTTGGCTCTCCTCCGATGATGTAGGTGCAACCACCTCCTCATCTTCCTTCTCAACCAATGGAGTCGGTGTCTCAATCAACTCATTCTCCTCTTTGGTATGGTTCTCAACTTCTTGTAGGTTGTTAGTCATAGAAAAATACACAAACACAAGTTTGTTCTTATGTTTCCTATCATCAAGCATTCTCAATTTCTCCTTAATCTAACTTTCAACCTTACAGGCAAGTATAAACAAATGAGGGAGATAACCATATTCTTTGTGAATAAGAAGGTCCTGAATTGATTAAGCCCACTTAAGAATCTATTCTCTATAGCTTCAGCATGTTCCTCTAAGCCACAACGCAACAAACGAGTTTTTAATTCATGATAGTATTCCCTTACAGTTCTACGACCTTGTTTGAAACGTTGTAATCTAGCTAATAAATAATCAGCATGATATTTAAGAACAAATTCATCTCTCAAAAGTTTCTTTAACGCGTGCCAAGTTTGAGGCACTCTTCCATGTCTACGTAAATACTTCCACCAAAGTATTGCATCCTCAACAAAAACACTAGTGGCAGCTCTAATTTTTTGCCTATCAGACTATTCATAATATTCAAATTCTTTGTCTAAAGCTATCTCCCAGTCAACATAGGTATTAGGATCAAATTTACTAGCAAAGGATGGCAAAGTGATATTAGTTTTACTGAACGTACTATCACGATCATATACCTTATGTGGTGGAGAAACTTGGCTCAAGCTTGCATTTTTCTCGTGGACTTTCTTGCGCTCCCATTTAATGGCTCGAAGAAGACATGGATCGATCTTGTAATCATCTCGTGAACCTGCCATAGTTAGTAGAAAACAAAGAACAAATCACAAGTGTATGTCGCTATCAACTACTAGGTTCTGGAGGCTCAATAGTCGCTCACACTAAAGCTTATACCAAGTTCTTACAAGATCTTACCAATGCAGCAAGAAAGTGGTACAACCGGTGGCTGGTTCATGATACTCTCACTTGCAATTAGACCAACGATTGCGAGGAACAGTGCCTGCTGAGTTAGTAGGAAGTGGAGCTCGGAAGGCTTCAATATGGTAGCAAGGATCAGCAATAATCAAATCAGTTAATGCAAGTTGAAAGATTGTTCAAAGTACTCGTCAATGTTGTTGATCCTAGCCTAATCAAAGCCGGCTAATCGAAGCCCTACTAAGATATGTGTATGTACGCACACGCAACGATAAATGTGACTTGATGTAAGCAATGGAAAACCTCACAACAAGTTCTAGGAGAGACGCTAACCAATCTACTCAAACTTCTTTGTAGGGCACAAGACACAAGATTGTTTGCACGACGTAGAGAACAAAAGACAGCAATGTCGGTATCGGTGCAATGCAAACAGCCCTCTAGATTGAGCAGAAACAACAGCTAGTCTCAAACGATGAAAAAGCAAAGTTTTATATGGCTTATATATACTAGTTTGAAAGGTTTCGACAAGATCTGCAACTTTGCAGTTGAGACAAACCCTAAATTCCGAAGGGAAGACTGAAAGAATTGTCAAAAACAGAAACCGAAAACTTGCGACGCGAATTTGGATCAAAAGATGGCCGATTTTTGGTCCCCGGGTGGGAGACTAGTGGATTAGATGGAAAGGATGCGCCTCGTTGTTAGCTTTCCAACGAGCATAAGAACGTCTAAAACGGACACCGTATGCAAAAGTTATGCCCGTTTTACTGAATGTGTCTCGGAAACGGAATCCTACTCGGACTCGAAACCGACTCGGATTCAAACTTGAAACTTCTATATCTTTTGATTCCGTGGGCCAAACTTGCTGAATTTTTTTGTGGAAGCTTGTGGCTATATGTAGAAGGGCTCCACCAATTTTCATAGGTTTTTGAAAAATTTTGATGCGCTTTTCTTTTCTTTCCTTTTGTTCCTTTTTTTTTCTACCGCGGCTTTTGTTCTTGCGGTTGCCTCTTTCTCCTTCTACTATCTGGCCAGCCCTAGGGTTTGTCGCAAGTCGCAAATAACATCAACTCTCCCAAAAGATCACAGCGATCCGCTCGAGTTTTTTTCCGGATTAACAACAGCGTGAATTTTTTGTTTTTGATGCGGATTAGAGGAGTTCTAACCTATGAATTTTCTGTTTTAGATGCAAAGACTAAGAACGATCAAGCGACGTGAAGGAAAAACATGAGAAGAAAACTAGACAATGACCAACTAGACAATAACTAGAACTAAAGATTAGCAACTAGACACGACGATGCAGCCAATGATTCAACAAACATAAACCGAAAAGAAAAATTGCAATGGCTCAAAGGGGCTCAGTATGGATGATAGATGCAAAAAATTTTGGGCAATTTTCTGGACTCTAGGTATGAAAAATGAATCTACTACTACAAAACGGGAAACTCCCACCGATGAACTATAGCTCTGATACCACTTGATGAACCCGAATGTCCTTGTTTTGACCCAATCTTTTAATGAGACGATAAGTTCGGTAGTCGTCGCTCAACTCTCACGATCCTGGCTACGAACATGCAAGGCACAAAACCACGCAAACGTTGAACTGATTGATAAGTCGTTATCAACCGTGCACGAATACCCGGATGACCTAACCACGAAGGTTGATTCCTACATACACCGAAGAAGCACGCAAGAACAAGATAAAGCGGTTTGAAATTGCAAATAGGAATTGAAATATTGAATTGAGTTGGGATTCTGAATAAGGATCTTAATTGGGTGGTCTAGTCGACACATGCAAAAGATACAAATTGCAACAAAAGCAAACTAAATATAAACAAAATCCAAGGAAACTAGAGGGGATGCGACCTCCTTAAATAGGGGAGGAGGAGCCACACATCTAATAGAACTAAGGGGATGGTACTATTCACATGGTACTGTTCACATAAACAGTACCGTCGTGAACAGTGTGGCCCAAGGAGGGGAGCCCGTATGGGCCAAGTCAGCCCACTCATTACATAGCCCAATTTAGCCCAAACAAGTAACGCAGCACCTTGTTTTGATGATTACAGTGTGCTCATAATGAATTTGAAGGTGAGGCTAGATCCATTGAAAGGTCTCGGAATAAGCTTTCCAATAAGACCAAGAACACCCAAATCGGACTCTGTTTGCAAAAGTTATGACCTTTTTACTACGGGCCTATTGGGCTGTCCCAGTGCACAGATTGTCTCTGGAGGCCGAATTGGATTCCAAAATAGGTCCAGCTCGAACTCTTGCAAATCAACCACTCTCTGTCTTTTATTCTGAAAAATAACAGCACATTTATTAAGCAATATCATATAGTTCATATAATATAAAGGCACTCCTAAAAACGAGCTCACTTGACAATTTAAGTGAAGCGTACGAGTTCTTGTAATTAGAACAGCAAGCATAGCAAATATGGTTGTATCCATAGGGGTCATGTCCTCATCAGTATGCGTGCCTGTCTCGTGGGTGGGCTGTGTTATTAGCGAATTTTAGGCTGGCACACAACACGGGTCGTGTACCAAGAGGTGTTTCTAGTTATTTCACGCTGCCGAGGGTGGCAACCCAATAAGGAGGGGAGAATGTAACACCCCGCCCTTTAGTACTACATTGTCAGTTTATATTGAGTTCCACTAACATATAATACTTGTTGGCCCAAATCATAGCACTTTCAGGTTAACCTTTTTAGGCGAAACGAAGACGAAAGGCCAAGTGAGGAGCGACATGTGTGTGCCTGACCCGTGGGTAGACTGGGCTATTAGCGACTTTTGGGTCGCGTGCTGTTACAGTACTAGTAGTCTAGTACGATGTGAATCATTTTGTTTTCCCCATGGCCCTGATGAACTCATGTGCGTAAGAAATGTGATGAAGAGCCAAATGCTATTGATTACTGAGACGCTGAGGGCCGTTTGGAATGAAGAGCATTCGTAGAAACTTTTTTTTAGAATACGCAAAAGCTTTGCACGTTATTTCATTAAGTAGAGATCACACAAAATACAAAAAGCATCACGGACCGCGAAAACAGGATGAAGAAAAAGCACAGAAGAAAAGAAAACAACGGAAACCACAACCACCAAGACTAAGGGGCAAACCCCGAACTAAACGAATTACTCCTGAAACGGTAGCACCTCCAAACAGCGACCACCCGCCAAGCGCCAGTTGGCGAGCTCTTCGGTAATACGATGAACCAAAGTGTGGAATTCTGTATGGTCTTGGTTGAAGATCCTGAGATTCCGTCCTTTCCAAATCATCCAAGACACTAAAATTATGAAAGAATCAAGGCACTTTTTATGTTTTCCCCGGAGTTTGGCACGCTTAGTTAACCAGAAATCAGCAATGTTTCCCTGCCTGACCGGGACGAAGCGACGAAGGCCCAGCCGCGAAAAGAAATGCCCCCAAATCTGTGCCGTAACCGCGCAACCTACAATGAGGTGATCTATTGTCTCCGACGAATGAAGGCAAAAAAAAACACACGCCTTGGTTTTGAAGACCGTGCCTTTGAAGTCGATTGGCTGTCCAACACCGACGACGAATAGCAAGCCAAAGAAAGATTTTACACTTAAGCGGTGCCCAAGACCTCCAAAGAGCATCCTTACAACCGAAGAGGGAGGATCCAACGAAGAAAGCCATGTAAGCCGAACGAGATGAGTAAAGTCCGAAAGCCTCCCATCTCTAGATGATAGCATCTTGTTGGCCAACCGCTACACTGAAATTTTGTAGTCTATCCCACAGCCTCCAAAATTCTGAAATGGCCTGCATGTCCAGATAGCCAACAATGTCTGAAACCCAAGCTCCATTACTAAACCCTGCAGTCACTGATCTAAACCGCTTGATGGAGCAGGGAACCGAAGTCACTAATGAAGGTGCTAATGAGGGAATGCTACGACCATCCAACCATTTGTCGGACCAAAACAAGCAATCTTCACCATTGCCCAATCTAACTGAAATGGAGCTCCGAAACAAATCATGTTCGGCTTTGTTAGCTATACATTGAAGACCCTGCCATAGCCTGCAAGTCCAAGACCTCTAAAGTCACAACCAGCGAAGTCGCAATGCACTGCCAAGTAATCTGAGATTGTGGATGCCTAGCCCCCCATACTCCACCGACCTGTACACCGACGACCAAGCAACTTGACAATTGCATTCGTAGAAACTTAAAGAGACTAGTTACCTTTGGTGCGCCTTGGCGCGCTCGTGTCTAGAGGTGAAGCGCCCGCACAAGGACAAGGCACGTAGAGGGAGGAAGCGAAGCATCGCGATTCGCGAAGGACGCGTCCTTGGAGGCGCAGAGGTGGAAGAGCATGACGTGGTGTATCGAGCGGCAAGAACGCACGGAAGCAAAAGCTAAAGCTCAACGTAGAGCTAAATCAGACGGCCAACCAACGAACCAAACAATATCGAGCGGTCAAAAGAAAAACGGCGATGCGGCCCGTTTCTCCCTGAAGAACTTCTACACCCTTTTACCTGGTAAGATTGTACTGTTTTCTGTACAACTTCTGCAACATAAACTAGTTCTGAATGGGTAGCTGTAACATGGCAGTGATTGTGCCCTTTAAGCACTATTGGATTCTGCCTCACTACATTGGCGATTGACTGAACATGTCTGAATTGTTGACCAGAATGTTACACTAGCATACATATCATACCAGTATGGATTGTAAAGCCACACATTATGGGAAAAGCTCGCCAATCTGTTTCCATATTGTATAGCAAAGCCACTCGCAATATGATCATCAGGTTACTTGTCTGTCCGGAGCAGCCAGGCGCAAAGGAAAAAGTATGTCTATGGCCAACCATAAATTTTTTGGCTCAGCAACAGTATCGCCGAGTTCAGGTTTATCTGGACTCAAGACAAAATTGTAGCTACCATTCAACTTGTGATCGAGACGAGCACATATATGCAATTTTCTGCAACATTGCAGGCTTCGGCCTCCGAGCTTGTATATGACAGGTTGAGAAAACTCTGCTGGCTATGCGAGCAAGTGGGGACGTTCAGAAATAGATCACGTTAGTCACCTTTCCTCAAGAGAGAAGAATCTTCAATGGAGTTTAAGATTACTTGAGCAGGAAGTGATATCCTCAATATCCTCTTCTGTATCTTTCGGAGGCTGCAAATCAGAACCGGCAATGATATCACTTGACTGAATCCCAACATCAGTGGAAACACACTTCAAGGAAGGGCGTTGATCTTTCAGCTCACTTGGGGATGGCACCTGAACCTGAATGAACACCAAAATTACGAGTTATGACAAAATTCAAACAACAATTTCAGATTTTTCTGGAACATGTTTATTTATTTATTTTACACACTTTGTTGATGGGAACTTGTCACAGCTACCACCAAAATAGTAATACTGGTATTCTTTAGAAATGATCAGTCAGACAACAGATGATAACTGTTGCATGCAAAATACTAAGTTACTCCTACCGTATTATTGGATCTAATTGTTATGAATATTGTGTATATATTCGAGAGGGCCCAATGGATAATATATATAGGAGGAGTACAAAGGGGTATGCCATATACAGATAAGGAATACAAAAGGACTCCTATTCTAACACCCCCTCAAACTTATGATGGATCACACACTGAGTTTGGAGAGAAAATACAAATGTTGTACCCTAGTCTGTGGCTTTGTGAAGAAGTCAGCAACCTGTAACTCTGAGGGCACAAACTGTAAAAAAAGTACTCACTCCTGCACCTGTGAGCAAGTGTATGAAGTATCCACACCAATGTGCTTGGTGGGCTCATGCTTCACTGGGTCCAAAGCAATACTGATAGTACATGCACTGTCAGACAAAAAGTTGTAGGTCCCATCACAGACACTCCAAAATCTGCAAGTAACCACCTCAGCCAAGTAACATCCGTTGTCATTGCTGTCATAGCTCTCAACTCAGCCTCTGCACTCGAACGGGAAACTGCAGTCTACTTCTTTATCTTCCAGGCAATCAGAGAGGAGCCAAGAAAAACACAGTAAGCAGAAAGAGAACGACGATCAGAAGGATCACTAACCTAGGTCATATCGGAGTACGCCTGAAGCTGTAGTGAGGTGGAGCTAAGGAAAAAACAAACGACGAGAGAGACCCACACAAGTAGTGAAGAACACGAAGGTGACTGTAGTGAAGATGGGTAGGACAAGCCATGAACTGACTCAAGATATGAACAGCACAAGCAATATCAGAACGAGTGCTCACAAGGTACACCAAACTCCCAACAAGATGACGATATCGAGTAGGATCCTCAAGAAGATCACCATCAATGGCATGAAACTGGAGGGATAACTTCATGGGAGTCTCAGCAGTGCGAGTGTCAGTCAGACCAGGCTGGTCAAGAAGATCCTAGACATACTTCTGCTAGGAGAGGTAGTAGCCCTTAGGCATGGAAGAGACCTCAATCCCAAGGAAGTACGTAAGAGAACCAAGATCAGTCATCAAAAACTGCTCGCTGAGATGCTTCTTCACATACGTGATGAAAGAGGAATCATCACCAGTGATGAGCATATCATCAACATACAGAAGAAGTAGTGTCCTACCCTGAGATGAGACATGGACAAAAAGAGCAGGATCGTGGGAACTGACAATGAAACTAACAGCAGTAATCACTGAGGTAAAACACGCAAACCAGGCATGAGGAGCCTGTTTGAGGCCATAAAGAGCACGACGAAGACGACAGACGTGCCCATCAGGAACATAATACCCAGATAGTGGCTGCATGTATACCTACTCATGCAAAACACCGTTAAGAAAAGCATTCCTAACATCCAGTTGAGAGATAGACCACCGGCGAACAGAAGCAACCGCAACAAGAGTACGAACAGTGGTCATGTAGGCAACAGGGGCAAAAGTCTCATCGTAGTTACAACCGTACTCCTGCTGAAAACCGCGAGCCACAAGGCGAGCCTTGTAGCGCTCGATAGTACCATCAGATCGGGTTTTAATTTTGTACACCCACTTGCACGTGACCGGACGAGCATGCACAGGTATCGATACAATATCCCAAGTCTCCATACATCGAAGAGCATCAAACTCTTCTGCCATAGCGAGCTACCACTCAGAATGAGGAGCAGCCTCACGATAAGAACTAGGCTCAGTGACAGAGAGAGCATGCGCAATCGGAGCAAATCCAAGACAATCAGGAGGTCGAAGGGATGTCCGGTCACGAAGGACGTAACGAGGAGCATCATCAGGAGGATCAGATGTGGGTGTCGGCAAGATACCATAAGAGGAGACTGGTGAAGGACGAAGATGGCTACAATAGTGAATACCAGAGAAACGAGACGGTGGTGCTACAGGAACAAGAGACGGTGCTGCATGAGGCAGCACCGGAGGCGGAGGTACAGAAGGAACCACGGGAGATAGACCAGAGGAAGACTTTGATAGTGGAGAAATGGGTAAAGAGTCAGAAAGAGACAACCATGAAATCGACTCAATGGTGGAAACAGGAGAAGGAGTTGAATCTCAATAGAAGAAAAGTCGAGATTCGTCAAAGACAACGTCTCGTGAAATCCTGATCCGTCGAATAGAAGGATCATAGCAGCAATAACCCTTATGCTCAGAACTATAAGCAAGAAACACACACTCAACTAACTGGGCCGAGAGTTTAGTGTGCTCACGAGGCTGCAGCAGAACAAAACAAGTACAACCAAAAACATGAATGTGAGTGTACTGGAAAGCTCGAGAGTAGAGACACTCTATAGGACTAAAACCCTTAAGAGCAGTAGAAAGCTGTATATTGATGAGATATGCAGCCGTAGAAATAGTCTCAGCCTAGAACTGTGGTGGAACGTGAGAAACAAAGAGAAGAGTGCGGGCAGTCTCAATCAGATGACGATGTTTGTGCTCAGCAACCTCATTTTGAGCATAGGAACCAGGACAAGAAGACTGGTAAACAGTGCCCTGCTCAGAAAGAAACTATCTAAAAGAGCCAGAACAGTACTCACCAGTAGAATCACAGCGGAAGAGCTAGGTTAGTGCCCTAGTTCTGATACCATGTTATGAATATTGTGTATATATATTCAAGAGGATCCAATGAGCAATATATATAGAGGGGTATGTCATATACAGATAAAGATACCATATACAAATAAGGAATACAAAAGGACTCCTATTTTAACACTAATATTAGTTCAGCCATTTTGTCACAACTTCTGTTCACTTGTTGCTGTTCTTTCAAGTTTGAGCTGCATGGAAAATGTATTCCCAACTAGTGAAATAGCTAGCTTACATTTCAAATATTGAATTTTCATTATTCCATAAGACATCATATGGAGATTGAAATGGAAGTCACAAAACGTCCAGTGCAGATACCAGATGTAACTATTATACCAATTTATCAGTTTTAGGACCATTTTACACAAGAAAAATCTTCAAATTGTTCCTCGCAATCAACTATTTAACAACATATGTTTCATATTTCAACAAATAAGCAACACATTCATGTATGTATTAAGCAAATGAAAATGATGCATCAATTAGAAAAATGAACATGAGAAATGATTAAACTAATTCCAGATAACTTGAGGAAGTGAAAAGGGTCCTGCGAGTCAATACCCAAACCCCAGTATTTCTGACTTTGAAAGGTGTATTCCTTTTATCTTTAACTTTGCTGAGCTCACTCCTGTGCTTAGCAATCACACGAGAAATAGCCTTATCACTATTTGCGTCGAAGAAACATTGCCGATCCTTCGCATTGCGAACTAGATCCGCCCAGATAGAACCACTGCTCGATAAGGTTGTTGCGTTTCCCAGAATCCAAAGGCAATATCTGTAATTAAAATAAGATGAGTTAACCACAGAGGGGATAAAAGAAAATTAGAAGAGGGAGCATGGATCACAAAAGGAACTCGATGTCAATAAGTAACAGAAGATACCTTGCTCGTGTCAAAGACACATTTGTACGTTGTTGATTTGAAAGAAAACCTACCACCCCATCTGAGTTGGACCTCACAGTTGATAAAATGATTATGTCTTCCTCACCACCTTGAAAGCCATCAACAGAATTAATTTTTACTAATACTGGGTCAAACTTCATTTTCCCCAGTTTTTCTTGAATTGCTAGAACTTGAGCAGTGTATGGGCATATGACACCAACTGTAACCTTCTCTTTAATTTTAGAACAAGCTGCGCAGAAGGAGAAATATTTAGAAGAAGCATGCGCGGCAGTATCCATTCTGATATAAAGAACCAAAAAAAATATAGAAGCTCCAATTCAAATATTTGCTAGTTTCGACATTTAGTATTGTAACACTGGGTGTCGCACTGTCAGTCTGTCACTATTTTTTTTCCAATTCTTCCAGGGAAATGGAAGGACATATCTCCTAAATTTCAGAAACAAAACATTGTTACTGCTGCAGTGATGCACGCTAAGCAAACAACAATTACGAGGGAGTCAACCTACAACTATAGATTACAACCTTCAGAATAAGAATATAACTAGCTTAAATATGACATCATGCCATTAAATTCAATTTACCCTATTACAATCTGCATTCCTCATTCTCATTTCAGTCAAAATTTTCTAAACCAGTAATTTAAACTTATTATTGCTTTCTTGCCCATTGAAAAGCTAATAAGTTCAGCTTAAAACTACCAAGAAATTATTGAAAAATTAAATCCAAGTGACACCACAAGATAAGAAAGAAAAAAGAAAAATTGAAATGACATGTGTTACTAAATAGTGTGACTAGAGAACACATGCCTCTTTGGAGATTTCGCAATATTTCCTGGACAACAGCAACTTCAACCACATTCTTTCTGCTCTGACCAAGTTCATCGAGATCCTCCCTACCATCTTCAATATTGAAGAAGGAGTAAGAACCAAACATAGAACCTGGAAGATAGTTCTTCTGGTGTTTTTTCTGCATGACATTAGGAGCATCTAAGAGTTTCCTCTCATAAAAGCTGATGTTTGGAAAAATACTAATGGATGGATGCATTCTGTATTGCATATTAAGCAGATGCTTTTCGTGTCCCAGTGAACTCAACCTCTCAAAGAGGCTTCTCCCGAATAATGCATCCTTGCAAACCTACGGAAATCACAAAAATGAGATCACAGAACATAAATCTAACCAAACGGAAGGGGAGTCTGATGTTTGCTAGATTAATAGATCGAATATAAGAATATAAAGTACATCAAGAACCAACCTTACTTTTGACCGTTGCTGGCAGTTGGCATTCATCACCAATAAGAATAGCATGCTTTAAAGAAGGCAAACGCAAAGGGATCAATGTTTCGCATTCTTTCAACTGAGCAGCCTCATCAACAACAAGCAACTCTAGTTTTTTGTTACTTATTACTTTGGAAGAGCTAGAATCAGTGCAGAAAATCATGGTGGCACTTTCCATACAGAATTCTCGAATGGGTACGTTTGGAGGACGTTATAGGAAGTTTCAAACAACTCAACAGTGTCTTTTGTAGCTCAAGGCATTTAATTCTGGTTTTGCCAAGAGTGGTCCCTGTTTTGGAAAATTTTGCCGTAGTGGATTTACTGGAATCAGATTGATCATCTTTATACATGAAAACTTCCTTTATTTCATCCCCGATACTTTTCTTCTGGAACATTATGTTGAAATCTTCAAGCAGTTTGAGAAGTGAAACGATATTGTTGTAATTCACTTCCAAAATACTAGATTTAGGAACATGAAATAGCAATTCTTTGAAACATCTTCGAAGTTCAGGATAAATAACTGTAAATCTTTTTCTAGTGTAAGACATAAAGGATGGTTTGTCGTCTTCCTTTTGGTCTTCCAGATATTGGAGGTATTGGGAGTAACCATTCTCAAAAAAGTCAGACAGGGAAGATAGACGATGTCTCCATCCAGTCAGTGGGGCAAAGCAGCCAAGAAGCTTCCTTACTCGATCATGTAAATAAATCTCTTTGAGATCACCGTCAACACACATCCGCTGTTTATTGCCAAACAACAGAATATCTCCTAAGCAGTTTGTATCCAAAGAATGCTCTTTGATCAACCTCAAGAAGCGTGAAGCGACTTGTTTAACAGCAAGGTTTGTCGGTGCACATGTAAGTATACCATGTTTTATTTCTCTCATTAACCACAAGAGCACACTGATTGTTTTTGTCTTTCCTGTGCCAGGAGGTCCCCAGATAAGACTAAAACTGCTGCCGCTGCCGCTGCTGCAAAGCATTGCTGAAATACAATTCAAGACGGCATCATTCTGAAAATTGTTAAGGTCCATTGTAGACAATTTGCTCCATATTTCCATGCTGTCAATTGAACTAATACCCTTTGTGTGTTTCTGAAGGCTATCTGCAACCTGGGAAAATAAGAAAATGGAACTAATCAAATTACCTGTTTCTTTACAACCGCCCAAAAGCTTCCAATAATCAGTTCGGTTATGATGTGAATATAGCTGAATGAGTAAAGTCCATTACCGGTCCTTAAACTTTTTATGCTGTGTCATCCCGGTCCATAGACTTTCAAAGTGTGTCATCCCGATCCCTAAACACTGTTTGGGTCTCAAATTAGTCCTTAAACTTTTTATGCTGTGTCATTCCGGTCCATAGACTTTCAAAGTGTGCCATTACTGTGCCTAAGCAAGAGGGCTATGTTTGAGACCCAAACAGTGTTTAGGGACCGGGATGACACACTTTGAAAGTCTATAGACCAGGATGACACAGCATAAAAAGTTTAAGGACCGGTAATGGACTTTACTCTAGCTGAATCATTTCTTTTGCAATAACCTGGATCCTTTCTTTTCTAGTGAAATATTCTTTAAGAAAAAGATAATGCGAATGATAATTTCAAAATTAGTTTTTCTCTTCTTTGATCTCTGTCCTTTCATGTGTATTATCGGACAAACAAGCAAGCCTAATAACCTCTTCAATCAGTACCATTCAGAGTGTACATACCAGCGGATAATGTACCATCTTCTGTATGAGGCTTTGGTTTCTTCTGACTGCTGTCTTATAGTCAAGACAACGCCATACACGGATGTAGGTTATGATATTGAGCAAATAAGCAGCAAAAGATGGGCTCCTTTTCCCATCTTGACACTTCTCCTCTGCAGCATCAATTTTGCCTGATGCTATGATCACATACTTAGCTGGAGGTGAGTCATCATCTTCATCCCCTCCATCCGTAATGAAGGCAGTACGATACGGCCTCCGATTGCGAGTAATATCAGAAATATGCCCCGGCTTCACATCAGACAGGATAATGATATCACCAACACTTGGAGCATAACTTTCGGGTTGATTACATGACTTAGCATTCTGAGAATCAGCGTCAAAAGCAATGTCATAAATTGCGCTGTTCTTCTTTTGTTCGATCCATGATATTTTGACAAAAGGCATGGTGGAGATGGTTTCCAAGCTGGACGACATCTCAGCTCGCAGCTCCTCCAACAATGGAGAGGTGTAGAACTCCAAGTAGCTCTTGAGATCACTGAATGTGGAAGGTATCCTTTTCACCTGCATTTTAAGCCTCAAAGTGAGAACTGGATATGTTTCAACCACACAATCAAAATAAGTTCTTCAGAAACATAAAGACCCAAATTGGTCAGACACTTTCCTTACTTCTTTTAATTTTTGCATTTAGCATTAAAAGATGAAATATCTCCAAGTCCAAGACAACTTAAATTGAAGTATTTGGCGAACTATCAAAGTAGTTTTCTGGAACAACGATCAACGTGGTTAAGATTCGAAAATCAACATCTCAAGATCATAGGAGGGGTCCTACCCCTACTCCGTAGTAGTACTGTAGTAGTACAGAAAAAACACATTGTAAAGTAGATTGGATTAAACTTACGGTACTATAACACAATCAACACGCAAAGAACTGATCAACAAAATCAATGGAGTTGTACCGCCAACCTTGTCCTTGAAGAGATCCGCGTTCATGACATTCTCGAGACTCCAAGATAGTACCAAGTCCACGAGGCTCGGCCATTCCTCATCCGCGTCCTTCCTCTGCGCACCACCACCCCGCCTGATCATGGCTCCAATGCGCGGAGCCCCGGAATCTAGCTTACTAATGCCAATCGCGCAAGAATACGGCGGCGACGAACCAGCGAGCCGGCCTGCCTCGTAGCGTTGGTGAGTCAAAAGAGGATGGCCGGGGGGAAAGCAGCGGTAAAAGAGGAGAAATTGCGACGAAAAGCGAAAGCGAGAGGCCTTCGGAGGCTTCGCCGGATACTTGCCCTCGCGATTGTTATGAATATTATCTGTACGTATTCAGAGGTTTAATGGAAAATTGGAAAATATATATAGGGTATCAAGAGGAATATATATATATATATATATATATATATATATATATATATATATATATATATATATATATATATATAGGAAAATAGTATTGTACTCACAGGAGTATGTACTCTCACCTCTCATATACCACTTAAATAAATGACGATGATACTCTTTATCTATTTGAGCATACTCCAATAATGATTATAAGATACCTCAAAGTGAGTTCCATGAAAAATTTCATTAAATTCCACTTTTTATAGCAAAATTTGTGTATATACTTCTTTTATATATGAAAAAGGGTATATAGCAAAAAAAAGCAGAGGGCTCCAATGAAGTTTTTTCAATCAAGTCGCATTGGAGTATTTTATAGTTGGTATTTAAGTATATTGAAAATGATAAAGAAATATAATATGTGCATTTAAATGGTATATTGGAAGTGGGAGTACATACTCCCAGGAGTACGAAACGGGCGTCATATATATATATACACACATATAAAAGAGATGCATATCATATACAAATAAGATGATATAAAAGGCAGATAAGAAATATAAAATAGATTCTTATCTCTAACATATCTCTAGCACCCCCCAACCCCACAAATGCAATACATATGTAATAGCATTATATTTGAAACGAGTTGACACTAAAATATAGAAAATCCAAAGTCCGAGTTTTGATAATATCGTCGTAGCATGCAACTCTCGGAAAATATATCGATAAAAGATCTTCTATCAGGGGTCATGCGACAGCCCATAAAGCACAAGATGCAAGAGCAAAGTCAGCCGCGGCAACATAACGAAGAAGATGATAAAACCGATAAATATAGAGAAAGTTGTTAAATCAAACCGAATAAGAATAGATATAAGCATGACGGCGCAGATCGTAGCCCAAGACGACGGCGGCAGCGCGGTGCACTAGAAGCGCAACAAAGGCACAATGCAAAAGAAGCGTGACACAATGCATAAGAAGAGTAACACAATGCATAAGAAGCGCAACGGAGGTGCAGTGCGGAAGAAGCGAGGCGCAGTGCACAAGAAGCACAACGGAGACGCAGTGCGAAAGAAGCGCGGCGGCCTTAAAAGCTTGAGGCGGTGGATCTACAGCGGCTCGAAGAAAAGAGCAGTGGCTGCTGCCATGCAAAGAAATTCCTATGCTTCTATAAATGACAATAAATTTATGGACTCGCATGGCTTAAACGAACTCAAAGATAGAGTTTTACGAACTTGAATGGACGCGGCGGAAAGAAGACGACACAAATGATAGCTAGCAGTAGATAATAGCAGCAGCAAAATAGTAGCACCAGAAGACTCATCTCCTCGTCTAACTAGCAAGCACTAGTGCAGCACACCCAGCAAAGCAGGTGGCAGAGACCAAGCACGCACAGCCGATCCAAACACGCACAACCAGCACACACCGAAATCTGAGTCTTTAAGAACTCCACCGACAGCAAGAATAGCTAGCAGCAAGCCTGTCCTCCAGGAGCACATAGCAAAGCAGCAAGACTTCTCCAGCAAGAATAGCTAGCAGGACTCCTCCCATCCTCCGTTCTCTCTCTCTCTCTCTCTCTCTCTCTCTCTCTCTCTCTCTCTCTCTCTCTCTCTCTCTCTCTCTCTCTCTCTCTTCTGACAATAGAGCCATCTCAATCCAACCCAATCAAAACCAAAAGCCATCTCTCCTCAGCAGCTCGTACATCGAAACAAAAGAGCCAAAAGCCATATCTCCTCAGTAGGAGAGCAAAGAGGCAGCGACGGCGGCTGGTCAAGAGGAAAGCCAAGAAGAAGGCGGCGGATCCATCGTTCGTAGAGGGAGGGTGGAGTAGCCGAGCACAGTGTCAGGACGAAGACCGACGCGCGGGTTGAAGACCAGCGAGGAAGAGCTCGATCTGGGGCGACAGCTCATGAAGAGAGCACGGGCAGCGACGGCTCGACGTTGCAGATCGAGGCGGCGTCGGGTGACAGGAAACGCGGCCGTTACAGATCGAGGTGGCGTACGGCGTGTTGGAGATAGACACGCGTCAAACAAAAATGATAGCGAAACCATAATACGCGATTCATTCATAATAATTCAAGTTTGTTACAAAAGGGCATAAGGCCAAAAGCAAAGTACAACGAAAGCATAAATAATAAGGTAGGCCACACGATTCGCCACAGGCAATCGTCTGGGGGCATAGCCTAGTCGTCCAGGTTCTCATCCTCCTCGTAGTACTCCTCCTCTGAACAACAATGTATTAAGAAAGGGTGAGTACAAATAAATATACTCCGCAAGTTACACTCATAACAGAGTTAATGCATGCATGGATATTATCAAAGGAAGGCTTATAGGGTTATTTGTGCAAAAACAATATTTGACATTTTAAATACAATAGCTAAGTTCAAAAGCTCAAGTTTTACAATATTTACAAATTGAGTTTTAACTTAATTAATAAAGCCAGTGTAGACACCAACCTAACACTAAGTTAAACACGGGCACCAACCCGAGGCTTCAACCCATAATTTTCTCAAGGACACCAATCCATGACATAAACCATTTTGTAAAACATTTTGAGAATAAAATCAAAGTCTAAATTTGAGTGGCTTTACCCAGCAACTCCATGACCGTGGACATGGCTATTTGAATAGTTTTACACTCTACAGAGGTGATACAACTTTACCCATAAGAGATAATTGACTTATAATATCCGCTTCACACACTTCCGTATGTGTACGACTAAGTGATTATCACAAGACCTTTACAATGTGTCATCCCAAAGTAGCCATGCCCGCTAACGTTTCACTTCATTTGGATTGAACCATCTGTCGGAAGCCCCCTCTTGTACCATGTGGGAATACATAAAAAGTATGTCATTCTGACACCCACACATCAACATGGCACAACTAACAATGGAATGTTGTAAATTATTTAGACCGGTCTGTCCTATTCCAAACTTGTGGTAGTACGGTGGAGCTTTGCAAGATGCGGCTTGAAGACCGATCCTTAACTGACTTGGACGACTTTCCATAAAACCCTGGTCTCGATCAAAGAAATGAATCGATCTCGTGCATCAACTTGTATCATCCAAACATCCATTTCGCCCAAGTCTAAACCAACATTTCCTTTTATTTAATTTTTTTCAGATGATTTGTAAATTTCTATGGCACACCAATGCCATAAACACATTTTTAAACCATAGTTGAATATTTGGCTAGAATTCCCCAAATCAAATATTTAAGGTCTATCTAAGCTTAATTTTTCAAAATATTCTAGTTCATACTATTGCATCAACTAGATTTTATCTAAGGTAAAATGTATGGATATTTCAATGTTAAGATTTGGCCATACATTGGAATTGGGAATAACTATACATTAAATAGGAATTTAAATTACCTTGAATATAAATAATCATGTAATAATAACTTAAAACAAAATTAAAATAATTTAAAATATTGGGATCAAATATGATCAAAGATG
The DNA here is from genome assembly GCA_036346405.1 of Phyllostachys edulis. Classification (NCBI taxonomy): domain Eukaryota; kingdom Viridiplantae; phylum Streptophyta; class Magnoliopsida; order Poales; family Poaceae; genus Phyllostachys; species Phyllostachys edulis. The sequence goes on along the minus strand of CM070551.1, from coordinate 15,981,744 downwards.
TAACTTGCCTTGCTCAAATGCTTGAGAGTCTAACTCTTCAAATAATTCAGGTTCCCCGGAGTTGTCAAATTTATACGTGAAAACGAGCCAAAAATCAAATAGACTCCAAATTAAATAATTCCAATATAGATAGCTAGATCTTGATTTTATATGAATTTAGAAATTTGAATTGTTGAAATCAGAGCTCGAACGAAGGAGAACGGGCTCTTGAAAGATCGAATTTTACATGAAATGATGAAATTGGAATTTCATAATTTAAGGAATTATTTTTCTAAAGGAAAAAAATTATTGTGTCATGATGACATCAGCAATTGGAATTATGAATTTTTGGCCGAAATTATTTTTGAAAGTAAAAGTGGTTTGAGCCACTGACATGTGGGCCTGCACTGCGATCCATGGACCGGGTCCACAAGAATACCTAGGTCTGTAGTGAACCAGGCGCACAGGAATAGTGGCGGCTGCAACGCAAGCACACACGCAGGTAGACACGCGGGCTTTGGCGTTGAGGTGGCGATGATGTGGCGGTGCCACGTAGGTGCAAAACCAGTGGCGGCTCGGGTGGCGGCGTTACGGCCAATGGCGAGGGGCGGGGAAGAAAGAGGAGAGTGCGGGGATGATGATGCTCACTGTTGCGGCTTCTGTGTGAGCTCGGATGGCCGGCGGCGGCGCTGCGCGGCTTGTGGTGGTGCGCGTGCTCCGGCGAGGTCCCGGTGGCGAGGAGGTGGGCACCACGTAGAATGCGAAGCCGTGATGCCGGCGGTGGGGCCAATGGCAGCGGGGAATCGTCGACGGCGTCGGGAACGACGATGGAAGGAGTGGCGGCCGGCGAGAGAAAAACTCAGATTGTGGCAAGTAGAAAGCGAGAGAGGAGGGGAGAATCGGGGGATGGGGTGAGGAGTAGAAGGGGTGCACGTTACTCCCATTTATAAGGGCAGAAGGGGAGCGAGCGAGGAGATCACGCGGCGGGGATTGCAGCGGGCATTGCGCATTCTGCGCGAAAAGGGTGTGCAAAAAAGGGAGGAAAAGGCTGGGAATGGGGGAGGCGGGGATCGGGGGTTTTAATGCACTTGTTTGCGCAAGGAAAGGTGGAGGAAAATGCAGTGGGCAATGCGGAGCTTAGCGCGGCTATGGCAGCTTGCGCACGGGAAAGAAGAAGAAAACGAGGAAGGGAAGGGGCACTAACAGGCAGGTCCCATGTGGAAGTGAGGGAGGGAGAGAGAGGAGGAAGGCGTGCGGACTGGGCTGGGGACGTGGGCCGAGTGGAGGGAGAGAGAAATGGGCCGGCAAATTCGGCCCGAGATGATTTTGGAGATTTTTAATACTTTTTTATTTACAGAAATTGCAAGAAATCAATTAGACTTTTAGAAAATAGCTAATTGAGTTTAAAAAAATCCAGAAATTCCCTAGATTGTTTTGAACTTAATAAAATTATTTTTAACTTAAAGTTGGCTTTTATGTTTGCACATAAATATTTTTAATTTCTGGAAAACAGGAAAAGCCTTTTTAAATTCCAGAAAATTCAAGAAATTACTTAATTTTTTTCACTTTAAACCCAAGAAAATCCCAGAAAATCCGATAAATTTTATTTTTGACTTTAAAAATTATGAAATTCAAGAAAAACATACAAACTCTTTGAAAACTTAGAAAATCTAATAAAATAATAACTTTATTAATTTTAATTTTGGTAACAGAACTTTAAGATGATACATATCTCCAAACCATTGTCGCAAAGTTTACCTGCACGGGGCGACAATAAGCTTTCTGGGCAGCGCATCTGCGCGATCGCTCGCTGCACTGCTTCATCTACGTTCTGCACTGCTTTGAGTTTGCGTTGCTTCTTGTTCTTCACTAAACTATTCTGTTATAATCCTATTATTGTGTATATTTAGAAGTGCAATTAGTTGCCTATTGTTAGTATTTCTTTATGCATCTTTAGTTTTATGTGATCTTTACCTCATAATAAAATCTGGAATTAAAATATCGTCCAAATATCCAACAGCATATTGATATTGCCCATCACCCTGTGTGATATGCGCGCTACGTAGTTTCATCAGTTTCTTATTGTTACTCACCGCTAGTCCGATGCATCGAGGCACTATGCACATATTTTTGCTACCTCTTTGCGTCTACTGCCATCTGTAGCACTGCATTAGATCTCTAGCTAAAATCACGTGCAATTGTGTTCATAGGTGCTACAATACATCCTAAAGGTATGAAAGGAGGTTGGGAGGGGCGCCGGAGGGGCTGGCCACGTCGACGCATGTCTTCCTCGCCGTGAGATCTCGCGCCGCGTCGCCTCGCGCGTCCGATTCCTTGGCGTGGGGTTCCAACGCCCGCTTGACGTGAGCGCCGTTGGATGCTTGGTCTTGTTTTGGTTTCGAACGGTTTGATGTTTTTCGTCGATGCTGCTGCCTTTCTTGTCCTTGCCTCGGGGACAGCGCGTCGCATCGCGTTTTCTCCGCCGTTGGCAGCGCACTGCCTCTTCCTCTTCGGCTTTTCTTCGTTCCACTCGTTCCTCTTCCTCTTTTGGCGACAACCTCGTGCGTGTCGCCTCTCCTCCCGCCTCATCCTCGCGGTCTGCCTCCTATGATTTTCACCGATTTTCTTCGACGACCGCTGATTGCAGTTCTTTGGTTTTGTTACATTGCTGTTTGTTTGCTTGATTTCCTCTATTCTCTATTTAGTTTCCACCTTTTCGGTTGGACTTTATAGAGGTTGTTATCCATTATTTTTTCGGCCGATTTTTTCTAGACTTACCGCATAGCCGTCGGTCCTCACCGTTCTCGCTACGATTTTTTCCCCCATCTCCATTTCTCCATGCCGCTTCTTCGGCCGAAGCTCCCGTGGCGCCGCCTCTTCTGGTCCCGGCTCGTGTCGCCTCTGGCTCAGCCGCGCCGTCTGACTCCCGCTTGCTCATCCGCTCCCTCTTGTGCTCGATTTACGCACGCCGCTGCCGCTGCGCCTCACCCCACCGCTCCTCCGCTCTGCTGGCAGTGCCGTGTCGTCGGACGCCGACCCCATCTGTGCTCGAGTTCGCCGCCGCCACTGCCCGAGCCCCGCCTCGGCTCGTCCGCTCTCTGCCTCGCCTGAGCCGACCCCTCAGGTTTTGCTCTGGCCGCCGCCGCCGGTGGCCCAAGCCTCGCCTCGGCTCGTCCGCTCCTACGGCAGTTCGTCCTCTCTAGCCACAGCGGCTCATGCGCTCCTTGCGCCTCCGACGACGCGCCCCATGTCGCTCTCACACGCCTATTAACGCAATCTTCTTTTGCTGCATAGAATCGACCCGGCAGCGATTTACCTTTTCTCGTGTGATTTTTTTCCTGCTTGTTAGCTTATTCAAATAGATATCTCACTGCTTCGCTTCGCTATTGTTTTTTCGAGTCTCGCCGCCTCGCTCGCTTGCTTCCTCCTGCCTATCTGCTTCCTGCGGATATCTACGTTTTGCGGTACAACATGTTCTTCCTTACATTTTCTTACGTTGCTTTTCCATATTTACCTTGTCAATACTATTGTATCCTACTGCTACTGCTGTTGGTCCAACTCCTAGCTATTAGCTTATTCAGATACATGCACATCTTTTGCTTGATTATTTTGTTACTGTGCTGCTCTGAGTGCTGGGATATCAATAGAAGATCATAAATTTCCCTGTCTGGGCTAGAGGCATTAGGTAGATCTCTGGTATGGACCTGCTTTCCCAGATCCTGCACAAGTCTGGCCCATACTCCTTAGCTTCCTTACCTTTTCATCTACATAACCAGAGAAATCCATAGCTACTTAACAAAAAGTACAGACAATGGCTCGCAATGTAAAAATACGCCTTATCCTACTTCTGCACATCAAGTTTCCCGGACGAGTGGTCCGTGGCACTCCGAGCGTGTAGCTCTGGCGTACCTGGGAGCGAAATCCTAGGCGTACTCAGGAATGAGTCCTAAGCGTTTCGCAACACGTAGTTGCGCGGTCTCGAGAACGGGATCTCGAGCGTACCTGGGCGCGTGGATCCAGAGTAGTGTAGGTCGCACTCAGAGGCAAGCTCTGAGCGGTCCCAAACACGTGGTTTGGGCGGTCTTGAGAACGGGATCTCAAGCGTGACTGAGCACGAGAGACTCAGATAGTGTAGACTTTGAATCTTTTTGCATCTCTATGTTTCTTGGTGTTATTTGATCCTCTGTGTATGTCTTAACACAACTCACACGCGTGTTAACTCTGTCACATAAATACGATACCCTCTTCTCTACCACAAATCGCCGCTAAAAAGTAAAAATTCGTGCAACCAACGAAGAATTTGACAAAACAAAATACTACGGTTACAATAGCTAACATAATCAATGCCTTAGCATCTTGCCCAAAATAGCGAGCACCATGTGTATATTTTCGCTTTGCTTGCACCGCCTTCCGTATATATCCATCGTGTATTTACTCTTCATATTCCCCTATGTTTATATTTTCGCTTCTTATTCAATTACCTGTCTGTATTCTTGCTACCTAGAGTCTAACCTATTTATGCTTATCTAATTCTCTTCGTGTGTTGCCGGTGTAGATATGTCTCAAAGTTATTCTTCTCGCGCAAAATCTCATACTCTCTCGACGTTGCTCGCCTTTTCCCCCTTTTATCTATTTGTTCTCTCCTCTTTGCTCAAGCACTCTTTTATACTTGCGATTTATACATTTATTTAGGAGAGGTCATGTCCCACTATGTCTCTTCTCCGAATGCAAAACAAAATAGAGACAAACGTCGTAGAATACTTTCGCAGCGCCGTATGGTCCAATCAGGTACACAACTGTTTTTTCCTATCTACATTCTTCACCACTGTTCCTACCCACCTACTTTACAAAAAAAAAAATCCTTATCTACCAGTTCTTCCTCCTGAAAACCAAGAACAAAAAAAAACTCTTCATCTCGAACACTGATCCTTTTTCTTGCGCTCCTATTGAGCCAGGTCCTTTGATTGATCACAGCCTAACAGTTTATCCACTTCGTTTTCCTCCTGAGTACATTGATGCTCTCAAAGGTATTTCTATCTACATACTTACATAGCTTTTCAGCTGCTAGCGCTTCGTATGTCACTCTGTTAGATTAGAGATTACGTATTTCTCTCCTTTCATGATTCTTAGCTCCCTTATTCTCTTTTTTTTCCCTTCCTTTTTGTTTTTCGGTGTGTAAAAGCCACCTATCCAGGTAGATCATGCTACGGCACTCAAGATCACGAATGTTCTTACTGTGGTGCTTTCTTTTGGTTTCGTGAATGCACAAAGAAGCAAACATCCATCGTGTTTCAAAGGTTTGTGTATAACAACTGTTGTAAAGGAGGCAGAGTTTCATTGCCAGCTTTTAGGCAGCCTCCTCCCTTTTTAGCTGACCTTCTGAGATTCAATGGTGATGCTCGTTGTAGAGGTTTCTTAAAGAAAATTAAATCAAGATAACCGCTTGTTTGCTTTCACTTCAATGGGCGCTAAGATAGATAGATCGATGAACACTTCTAGAGGACCATATGTATTTAGTATATGTGGCCAAGTGCATCATCGCATTGGTTCTTTGGTCCCTCATGATGAAGCTGCGCCCAAATTTATTGAACTCTACATATACGACACCGAGAACGAGGTCGGCAATAGAATACGTGCGCTAGATTCCTCAGAAACAACCGAGGGACCTTTAGATCCTTACATAGTCTCCTCTCTTATGCATATGCTTGACGAGCACAATCCATTGGTCCAGAAATTCCGTCTTGCTAGAGATCGTTTGCGTGCATCAGGCGATGATTCTGTTGGCATTAGAATTGTCGGTGCTAGAACAGGTGATCCAGTCCAGTACAATCTACCTAGCTGTAACGAACTTGCACTATTGGTCGTAGGTGATTTCTCACTTGAGACTTATAAACGAGATATCGTGATTCATAGCAGATCTGGAGACTTGCAGAGAATATCTCCCTTACACCCTGCATTCATGGCTCTACAATACCCGCTTCTATTCCCGTATGGCGAACGTGGTTTTCAGATCGACGTTCCTTACATCGGTGTCGATCCCACCGACCGGCATATCCGCTCTAAAGTTACTATGCAGGACTACTTCAGATATTTCTTCCACTATAGAAAGAACCAAACAAATCCTTACCTAAACTGTGGTCGATTATCGTCTCAGATAAAAGTTGATGCTCGTGCATGTATCGATCAGTGTCGTCTACAATACATACTAGATCACCAGAACGAGCTGAGAGTCGAGAGTTTACAGGGCGTTGTCGATGCTGTTGCTTCTGGTTCTATAGATGGCGGCGATGTTGGTAAACGTATAGTGCTTCCAGCGAGCCACACTGGTGGAAGACGCTATATGATTCAGAATTACCATGATGCTATCGCTATATGCCGCGTCTATGGACCTCCAGATCTGTTCATTACCTTCACTTGCAATCCCAAATGGACTGAGATTTCGAGGCTTTGCAATTCGAGCCTGGACAACACGCTACCGATAGAGCTGATATTATCGATAGAGTCTACAATATGAAACTAGAAGAACTCTTAGAGGATATCAAGGATGGTACTGCATTTGGTCCTATTGACGCTTGTAAGTATACGCTTATTTATCTTTTGTCTTATTCTCTTAGTACAACCTCTTTTTGATGCTGCATAACATTCCTTTGTTTCAGCCATCTCTATTCTAATTCGTCTTCTCTTCATACTTACAGTGCTTCACGCCATAGAATTCCAAAAGCGTGGTCTCCCCCACGCTCATATCATTGTTTGGCTCACTCGCGACACTACTGAGCCAACATCAGTCCTTATCGATTCTTTCGTAAGTGCTGAAATACCTGATCCGGTTGCTGACCCTTTAGGATATATCTTAGTTTCTGAACATATGATGCACGGTCCTTGTGGTGTCCTCAACGAAAAATGTCCCTGTATGAAAGACGGCTCCTGTTCGAAATTTTATCCAAAGCCTTTTCGCGACGAAACATCCATCGACAGAGACGGTTTCGCTCTTTATAAACGTCCTAACAACGACCGGTTCGTCGTTAAAGGAAATGTTCGCTTAGACAATAGATGGGTTGTTCCACATAATTTGTTCCTCCTAAAAAATACTCAGCACATATAAACGTTGAATGGTGTAACAAAACACATGTTCTTAGGTATCTTTTCAAATACGTTACTAAAGGCCAAGATTGTGCGAAAATATACCTCGAAAAATTCAAGAAAGGCGAGGATGCACCCCGTGACCCAACAACATCTACTATTAACGAGGTAAAAGAATACCTAGATTGTCGATATATATGCGAACAAGATGCAGTGTGGAGAGTACTAGGTTATGATATCCATAGACACTATCCTTCTGTCGAACGTCTTGTTGTCCATCTACCTCAGCTGAATAATATAAGCCTGCATCCAAATACCAGCTTAACATCTTTGATTAACAATCCTTTTCTAGCGAAAAGCCAACTGACTGAATGGTTTACTGCAAATAGAATCTATCCTGAGGCTCGTTCCTTATCTTACTGTGATTTCCCTTCTATGTGGCGATGGGACACTCAGGCTAGATGTTGGCATAAGAGGCGTAGTGGGACCAAGATAGGGCGTCTATATTTTGTGCACCCTTCTGCTGGTGAACGATACTTTCTTAGAATGCTTCTACTGGTGGTCAAGGGAGCACAAAATTTCGATCATCTTCGGACATTTCATAGTGTTGTCTTTAGCACGTTTAAAGAAGCATGTGCTGCTCGTGGTTTGTTAGAAGACGATAATGAATGGTACAGCGCTTTTTCAGAAGCAATCACGTGGGCTACACCACATCAACTTCGTCAGCTATTTGTAACGATGTTGTTGTTCTGTGATATAGGTGATGAACGCGCTTTATTTGATAAGGTTTGGTTAGACTTAGCTGATGATTTGCAGTACCGATTACGACGCTCCATCCGTAATCCAACTTACTTATTGACTACCTCTGAACTTAAAGATCATTTGCTAGATGAGCTGTCCATTCTCTTTGCAAGAAATGGGACTAAATTAAGTTCCTTCAACTTGCCTAACAAAAGCTCGCGTTCCACATTTACTCTTGCTAATACAATGATAGACGATGAACTAACGGATGATCATTCAGATCTCATTATAGAATCGACAAACTTATGCAACAAACTTAATCCCGACCAACAAAATGCCTTCCAGACTATAGTGTCGCGAGTTCACAGCAAATTACCAGGTTTCTTTTTCGTATCAGGTTATGGAGGGACTGGAAAAACGTTTCTTTGGAATGCAATTGTAATGTACCTAAGATCTATTGGAGCTATTGTTCTTACTGTGGCTTCTTCTGGCGTCGCTTCTCTTCTTTTGCCTAAAGGAAGGACCGCACATTCCCGATTTAAAATACCAATAGATATAGACGAATCAAGTGTTTGTGATATAAAAAGAGGCAGTATGCTGGCAGATCTAATAAAATCTGTGTCCCTTATTATCTGGGACGAAGCTCTAATGGCCCATAGACAGTGTTTTGAAACATTAGATCGAACTTTCCGTGATATACTATCCAGTGAGAATATTGATGTTTCAGATTTGCCATTTGGAGGCAAGATTTTTGTACTTGGCGGTGATTTAAGACAGATTTTACCTGTCATTGAAGGTGGTACTAGATCGCAGATAGTCAATGCCACGGTTACAAATTCTGACCTATGGCAAAAGTGCAGATTCTATCATTGCATATTAATATGCGTCTTTCGTCAACAAATATCGCACAACCTATCAATAAGAATGACCGTACATTTAGTCAATGGATACTAGACCTTGGTGATGGCCGTTTGCCTGTAACGTCTTGTCCAGGCGACACCGAACCATTCTGGATAGAAATCCCTCGTGAATTCCTTATTATCACAGAAGATGACAAGATAGCTGCCATAACAGATTCTATATATACTAATTTACAGCAGTGCTTCCAAGAAAAAAATTACCTTTGCAACCGCGCTATACTATCGCCCACTAACGAGGTTGTCGATGAAATAAACTCTTTTGTTTTAGCTAAAATACCCGGTGATGAGGTAGAATATCTAAGCTGTGATACTATATCTAAGTCCGCAGACGCACCAGCCGATGCTGATCTTCTCTATCCGACTGAGCTTCTTAATTCTATAAATGCAAATAATTTTCCCCAGCATAAACTTGTTCTTAAGCTAGGAGTTCCGATCATGCTTCTACGAAACTTAAATCAATCCGCTGGTTTATGCAACGGAACACGTCTTATAGTTACAAAACTCGGCCAAGCTATAATTGAAGCTATTGTTATGACTGGATCGGCTGTCGATGAAACTGTGTATTTGCCTCGCATCACTCTAACAACTGGAAGCACAAAATGGCCTTTCAAGTTACAGCGCGCCAGTTCCCAGTTAGACTTTCTTATGCTATGACCATTAATAAAAGTCAAGGACAAACCTTCACCAGTGTGGGCGTGTATTTAAAGAAACCAGTTTTTACACACGGTCAACTTTACGTTGCTGTTTCCCGCGTTACAAATAAAGAGGGCCTCAAACTGCTTATCGAAAATGAAGATGGTTCGTGTGGATCTAAAACAAAAAATATCGTTTATCCCGAAATCTTACAATCAATCTAACTAGATTTTCAACAAACAAAAAAAGATTATTATACTCGCAGTATACCTTTTCCTCTGTACAGTTTAGATATATATACTGCTCTACTTGTATAGTAATATCTATTGCTCTGTGTATCCAAAACTACAGACTACTTATCCTTATACAAACAAACTATATCTTGCTACACCTCCGTACTAGAAATCCAAAATATACATTTCGCTATCAATAACCCACAAAACAAAAAAAACCTCTATTCGTTGAATATTTACACTCCACACGCTGTAAGGTAGTACAGATTACCTATTAAAGTTACTTGCAAAGTGTACATCCCGATATATCATACTTTTTTGCTATTTGCAGATGGCGTACAGTCTACTATCTGAGGTAGACCCAACAAGCAAGCACTGGCGTGTCTATGCTAGAGTAGCACGCATATGGGAGTACCGTGGCGGCATAGATCATGGCGACATTCAACACCTAGATCTTGTCCTAATCGATGAACAAGTACTTACTGTTTCTTAGATACTACTCTTTCGTCATGATTCTTTCATACTTATAAAGATCTTTACATGTTATATCTCTTACTAACCGCCACACTTCTAATTAGTGTTGTTTTTATCCTACTCTCGCTACATATTCTTTTATACCTATATCTATACGTTTTTTCCCTACGGCCTACAACCTTCTCTAACGTGAACTATTGCTTTATATTACAGGGAACCGCTATGCACGCAGAGATACCTGCTGAGCATGTTGAACACAAAAAGGCCCTGCTCCAAGAAGGACACATCTACTGTCTTACTCGATTTCTTGTGTGCCCTGCCAGACAAAAATACAGACCAGTAGACAACACATATAGAATCGAGCTGACTTACTACACTGAAATAGATGAGGTCCATCAAATACCAGATTGCTTCCCAACATATGCATATAGTCTTATAGCTTTTGCTGATCTCCCTAATTATGTTGGTGAGACTAGATCCTTTCTTGGTAAGCTTGCGCATCTCTCGGTTTATACTTCCTTTCATTTGCCACGCACCTTCATAATCTCTGTTAGATACGTCTTTTACCCTTGACATCTAATGATATGATCGTGTGAAAGATGTCCTAGGTGTCATCACAAGCGTTTCTAATGCTGCAACTATCCAGAGTGCGAATCAAAATGTTCCTTCAGTGAAAAGAATTATTATACTGAAAGACGCTAGGTATAGCATCTATCTATCTTTAGTCTTTTGTATTTACACACATCATTCTATGTTGTACATAATCTGCATGTTTCCAGCCTAATTAACCTTTCTATTTTGTCACATGCAGCAACTACGAAATTAAACTTACATTATGGGGCCAGCGAGCGACAGAATTTGAGGGTGACAATGTCTACGAAGTTGGCCAGCTTAAACCAATAACAGCTCTTTTCGTGGGTGTCTTGATGAAACGATACGGACGTTAGTTCTCTATCTTCATTACTTTTTATCACTGCACATTTACTACTCATATTTATGCTCTCCATATGTCTGTACCTATCCATGTAGATTTTTGTTGTTACAATTGCTCTAATATTCTTTATTTCTATAGCTTACTCTATGTTCTGAACACTACATATAGTATCCTCCATAGTTTCCAGCTAGGTGTCACCATCACTATATTTTGCATCTCTACATCTAGCCTAATATCTGCAACTTACTCTGTTCCAACCACTACATATAGTATCCTCCAGAGTTTCCACCTAGATGTCAACACCAGTATATTTTAGATGTCTACAGCTAGCCTAATACCTGCATATTTCTTTAATATTCTTTGCTGCATACTCTAATATTCCTATGCAGATGCATCCTACTTTTTCTCTCCAAAATATAGCCCATAACAATACAAATCCAAGATCTACCACAACACATTACCTATTCCAATTAATCCTTTTTTAGAGCCGTCCATTGTGCTGCTACCTCTATTTATATACTCCTTAGTGAACTACTATTCAGCATTTTTCTGTGCATCTATTTATGTAGCTACACCCACGTATTTCAGATGCATATACTTTCACGCCCTACAGATTGTCACTATCTTCTTAGTTATTTTGCGCCTCAATACATGTATATATAGTTTGTCGTTTATTTACGAATATTATTCCTTTCTAGATGAAGAAGGACTTACTGGAAATGCAGCGTGTAGATGGTCTATTTGTCCAAACATTCCAGAGGCTTCAATTCTTGCGGCAAGGTATGTAACTTCAGATCTTCGTTCTAAATATCAGCTACCTTTAGCTTCAAATTAGTAACCTTCTACCACCGTCTTGCTGTTTTCTAAATCTTTTGCCTATCCAACAAAATTTCTTATTACACAGTATGAAGAACATTTTCAATATGTCTCTCGCATCACTCTACGCGATCAGATCCCACGAGGCATCAACGCTTTGAACCTGATGGAAGAAAAAACGCTGGCTGAAATAGTTGCCATAAACCCGTTTGATTTCGGTACGTTTCTCCCCCTTATTCCTCAAGCTACAATCGGTATCTATCCTTTATATATATAATATAAGTATAGACTGTTTATCTACATGTAGTCAGCTGGCCTTAGATGCACTATTACAATCGCCAGACTAAGCCCCGGTCAGACATGGTGGTTTTTCTCGTGCAATAAATGCAATAGAAGATCTATGCCAGACAATACCTCATATAAATGTTCGTCTTGTCCGTGTAGAGGCGCTAAACCAAGGTATAGTTTGGTTCTTAACATATATGTCCTTATACAAATCAAATTGCTCTATCTAACTTTTTTTTTGCTCGCTATTAAAAAGGTACAAGCTTTGTGTCATCGGTACTGATGGAACAGCAGAATCAGAGTTTATTCTATTTGGAGATGTAGGACAACAGATAGTTGGTAAACAAGTTGGAGCTATTCTTAGATCTAACCATGGAGGAGATGAAATACTGGTTGATATTGCTAGAGTTGTGTGCACAAAATACACCTGGCATATTACTATTAGCGAAAAAAGCTTCCACGGTCCGAAGAAGTCTTATCAGGTCAACCGTATTATAACAGTGTTTGGAAAGCAACCTACTCTACCAAGAAATCTCTCAGATCATCCTACGTCATCTTCCTCTAAACTTTTATATTTACCTGAACAAACCAAACAGCTCAGCGACAAATCAGTTCAACAAGAAACATCTGCTGCACTTCATACTCCTGATACAATATTCTCTAGCAGAGCACCCCACATGTCTTCAACTACAAAGGTACTCATTTATGTTTTTTCTATTACAGTATATAACAGTGCGCTCTAATATTGCACACTTAGTTCTGTAGACTACTAAGCTTTCATTCCCCATCAATTACCAAAAAAAATGTCCATTTCTGTATACTTGCGATTGACATAAACATTGTGTTGTCTTGCATGCCACAATTCGTTTGTGCCTTTTATTCATAACACTCTTACAGCACACCTCACATTACCATTTCACATCAGTATACTTTTCACTTTAAGTCATTTTTTTCCTTATTTACTGCATCTTATTCCTGCTAATAATATTGATGTTTCTACATGTTCATCTTACGGAACAGCCACTAGATGAAACAAATGTTTTCTCTGATCCAACAAGCAAAAGCTACATATAGTAAGTTCTAGCAAAAAAAAATCCCCCAAAACTGACTTTACGCCATCTACATTTGTGCATCACGCATATTATCCAACTTTAATCATCTTACAGAACCCAAGAGTCCCACACTGTAGTACCATCAGCCAGAAAACGTCTTTTCCAAAGCATACAGCTTGCAGGTCCCCCTGATGAAACAGTGTCTTTTACCAGTGGTTCGAAGTTAATTGGAGATGCTGAAAAAGCACAAAAAAACATGTAAGTATGGTAGACTGTCGCTCTCCAATTCATCGCATATTATGCATCTATTTACCTCTAAATTTCATCCACATAAAAACGACCCTCTTGTGTAGTTTCTAGCGATCAGTATCCTAATGTCTGACCTCGCCTTATCAATTTCTGATGCATCCTCCAACATTATTATACAATTCATTACAGACATACTTTCCTATTATCTACATCTATTACCATTTACACCTAAATTGCTTGTCATATTTATTTCTATAAAAAATATAGTAGAGTTACTATAATCCTTTTACCATGTTTTATTTGTAGTTTCACTAGGAGATCATTAAAGTACACTACTAGAGTGTTTTATGCTATTTGTTAGTGATGATCTTGATAAACACTCTCTATGAGGATCTTCTTATTTGGAATCAGGATGTTTACGGCATTGCTTAGTTTCACTTACATGAAGTTGGGGCCGTGTTATTTATTTGGAAACGCAATATTGGTCGAACTATCAGCTATAATGTTTGCAGCATTACTTAGTTTCAGTTCCATAAACTTGAGCCTTTCTTATTTATTTGTAAACTTTCGTAAATTTCATACCGTATCATTTATTTACAAAGTTTGATATGCATATTCCCATTCCATCTTTTCAGCAGCAAAGATACATCTTACCTTCAGTCTTTTACGCTCAATAACGTTAATTTTGGCCCAGATCATGTTTTCTATGAATTTGCAAATCTTAGAATCCTTCCACTAGACCACATGTGCTTACCTCACAAGATTATCGAAATACCCTGTTCTAGAATAGTTAGACATCCGACATCGCTACAGTCTACATGATTTTCATGCTTCTGAAACTTTAAAATCTCACATCATAAGTACATACAACAATACAAAACATACTACCGACGTTTTACGCTGCATACAAACCAAGCAATGGTCCTAACGTTATCTTTATACGTACATAATTCTGCCATAGCATCTTCCTAATACTCACATATTTCTTTACTATCTATGTAATGCTTCTATAATACTAAACTGAAAGTTTTAAATATTCATACAACTACACATATCTATCATACTCTTGGTCGTTATTATGTGCGTACTGATATATACCTTCCTATCAATATATCTAAAACTACCTGTATTCTATTCTCAATCTTTGCAACTATTTTCCAGGGGAGATAAAACATCATCTGACAGCAGTCCTGCTTCTGAGCTGACTAAAAAAAGAAAAGAAGATACAACGATCAGCGGCTAGCTGTAAGTATTCTCTATAAATCATCAGCTATAGATATCCCTACTAGCTTACTTTATCTTGTTAGACAAAACACGTATTGACCCGAAAATATTTCTGTTGTTTCACAGCGAGTCCGACAAATTATGCTTCAGCAACAAGTCTTACCTTTTGGTTCTACCATGCACATCAATATTTTGTTCTCTGCTTTACCGCCCAGTACTCTTCCGTTTGTATAGTCTATCCTTTTAGACATTTTGCTGTGTTATATTCTGGTGCTGTAATATTCCTTAACTCCTACATAGACTAGCATAATCAACAGCTCCTCTCTTATGTTCTAATCCTGTAATATTCTACAACGCCTACATATACTACCGTTGTCAACAGTACCTATACTGTAATATTTCGCACTTCTTATATATACTACGCTTCGCAAGTCTAGACTTCGTATATATCCTACCAAATATAATGGCACAATCAACAGTCCAATATAGCTGCTCAATCTGTTGATGATTGTCGTGTGAATTTCTATGCATTTTTGCTATCTCTGGTAGATTATCTACAACAGGTTGCTGCTTCCAAGTTTTGTTGCCGATTCGCTTACTTCAGATATCTGCACTTAGTCGTATATCATGCTTTTGCTTACATTTTCTTACACTACTTCTCCGTATCTGCTCTGCAATATTATTCTGTAGTTCTATTGCTATTGGTAGTTTCTTCTGCTACATCTATTCAGCATATATTACGTACATAAATCTAGATGCCTTGCAGCTAACCGAATATGTTGTTCATAAGATTTTCTCTTCTATTAGTCTCTGCATTCATTCGCGAGCATATCGTATATTCTTTTTCTCTTCTCATATATTGCTTTATTCCCTCTAGCACCGTCTTAGTATGTATGTAAATATGTGATACCATCTTCCTGTTAAGAAAAGTTTCTTTAATGTCTATATAATCTTTGTAATATGACTATACTCATATTCTTGGATAATCCTCTAATGAAACCACCTATTTGGTGTGGACACAAGATTGCCCCAAATTTCTTAATCTTGCTTAATGTTGATTTGTATGTGTATGTAGGTTTGACATCTAATTTTGTTGCATATTTGGATAGGACGACGGATTCCTTTTGTAATTATTCCTACATTACTCAACATTCAACATACATTGATAGTTTAACACGCTACATAATTTCTATATTTTTTTCTTTGCATTACGATTTCAAATGCTCTCCGCTTTAAGAATGCTCATAAATAAATCATAGCAAGAGCGATGTGTTGGAGGCTTTTTCTCTACCGTGTTGTAAACTTTTTCTCTACCTCTCATTTGTAGTATTCTCTGCCATTGAACTTCTCATTGTAGTATTCCTAAAACCTACTACATGCGGCGCATGTCTTGCAAGACCAGCTCTAGTCCTCCCGTTATTAAATGAAGGAAGTTTCAAAGACAGCCGAGGGCCACGTCATCGCTTTTTTAAGAGCCATCGATATTGTTTGTTTCTTTGCTCTACCGTCCGATTTTGTGACTCGGCTTACTTCCTTCGCCTTTCATACTGCGGGCTAGCGGGCCCCACGCGTGCTTGCTGGCCACAGTTGTGGGCCTGGCGACTCCGCATGGGGCCACGTCTCTCGCGCCTAAAGGCGCGCCGGCTACTAAATTCAATTGCAAGGTGCTGAAGCCTACGGAGAAAAATTCTATGGGGCGGGGCCTCACCGTGAGGCTCCGCCCATCCACCGTCCACTCTCCCCCTCCCCCCTGATCCAAGGGCCTGGAGGGGGGTGCCTCACGGGGGGCGTGCCCCAGAGAAATATTTGCCGAAGCCTACCATGCACACATTCATATTTGAAAGTAGAGTTGTATTCGTTTAGGTAACAATAAATAAACGGTGAAGATTCTTCTTCGTTGCTATTGAATAATGAGAAAATTTCTAATATATTTTCTCTTATATTGATGTGGGATTTTCTTACCCTTAAAGCTAAAGAAAACTTTCAGTCTCACCATTTTTTTTCAAGACACTTGTATCTTTTAAAATTTCGTATAGCTTACTAAAGTGGTCTGACCATCCACATGAGAAATCATAGAACATCTGGCGAGAAAAACCAAAATAATTGGAAGTATGTTGAAAAAAAAGTGGAAGCTCGGGGGAATTAAAAAAAAAAGGCAAAGATGTAGCACGAATGTCCTTCATGCATGTACACGAGGAGAAGGCTGCCATCATTTTTTAGCACTTTGTGTTCCCGTTGATGGGACATCTAAGTATTTTTTTTAATTAATTAATATTTTTTAAAAAAAATATTTTAAAGTTAACCCTCATAAACTTTATTTCCAATTCTGATCTCTTTGGTCACGCCACCACCTGTGACGTGATAAAACAACACTGTCACGTCAACCCGTATTTGAGCAAGCTCTTATCATGCCACTACCCGTGCCGTGACAGTGTTGTTTCGTTGACAAAAAGTGCTATTTAACGGATTTATCCTATGGCGTGACAATATTGTTTTGTCATACCATGGGTTGTGACATGACCAAAGATGTTAGAATTGAAAATAAAGCTCACCAGAGGTTAACATTAAAATAAAAATTAAAAAATGATTAATTAATAAAAAAAAGTTCGACATCTAACATCTTAAATAAGGACTACATTGGCCACCTCCAACTCAGCCAGATGATACAGCTTGAATGCATATGTATCGAGTTTTGCAAACTTAAATGTACATTTTGTTTTCATAAACATAAATAATCTATGCTCTTATTCCTACATTAGAGTTCACCAAGCCTAAACGCTGGTTTGTAGTGAGGTCGATGGGTTGACAACGGGCAACGATGGTGGCAGCATAGTGTTAGGTCGTGGGGTAGGCTACGATAGCTACAAATAAAAATTTCTACCACGCAAACCAGGATGCCAAGCAAGTAGATGATCACAGATCGTTACCACCAGACGCGCAGAACAGCGAAAGAAGGGTTGGAGCAGCCTGGTCCAACGAAGAGCGCGTCGATGTAGTGGTCGTAGTCGATCATCCAATGTCCAGCAAGTCGATGCAGTGGTCGTAGTCGATCGTCTCCTCCAGCAACCTCTGTAGTTTCTTGTGAAGCTCACGGATCGTCCTCAAGCGCAACAATCGTAGTAGCGCCTCTACGGTATCCACACGTCCAGGGAAGGAACAACCAAACGCCGGTGTGCTAGCACCAAGTCGCACGGCAGAGCTCTCAGGAAGATGGCGGCTAGGGTTTTGGTGGTGTTTTCACGCATACCTCCCAACAGCCTCATGCATCTCCTTATATAGTGCTCGTGACGGATCTTATCCGAACACGTTTACGAATCGTATTCGTACTGGTTTGTTCCAACCCGTTAAGTGTGTGACCCTGTAGGTTCATGTGTAGTTCGGTTGTGACTCGGAAACCGTTTCCGATCACTAGTCGTAGCGGCTCCTAGCAGAGCATATCAATTCCCGAATACACACAAATTATATCGGACGAACCTTAATGCAATATGATCTACAACCAGGTCCTCATCACTTACGACCAGGTCTATACTCTATACGACCAGTTCGTTTGTGGTCACGACCAGTTCGTAACTCCTTACGACCAGGTTACGACCACTCTGTGATTACGTTCGACCAGTCTACGACCAGCTCGTATCTCCATACGACCAGTCTGTAACTGATCAAACTGAGTGACCTACTCGTGTATACTCCCTTTGCCTCACGATGTCTGGTTGAACTCTAGGTGAGATGTTGTGTCATCCATGGACTGTTCAATTCTTTCTCGATCGAGTGTCGGATAACTTCACGTGGTCGAACACTTCGACTACTAGTGGCATGGCCATGCACTTTCCTTATCCGATCACAACGAGGGGCCCAGAGACATCTCTCCTGTTATGTTAGGAGGGGCAAATCCCATATCCGACCAGTCACATTCCTCTCTATGTTTCACAGCATACCCGAAAGCTACCTTTATAACTACCCAGTTACGGTGTAGTGTTTGGCAACCCCTAAGAGTGCTATTATACATGTAGGAAACCATGCTGATCTCAGGTCTAAGGATTATACATCATCATTGCTTGAGACCAACTAACGACACATAGAATCATAACAATCTCAATAGTGTCTCAAGGTGGGTCTAATCCAACATCATGTTCTCTAACATGTGTCCATATCATTGGTTTGATATCTCCATATCCATGACTTGTGAAACATAGTCATCAACCAATACATATGCTAGTCTATTCATATGTGTCCTCATATGTTTCCGACCAAGGATCGATAAGAATAATTATCGCAGAAATATAGAGTTTCACAACCAAGTCACATACTTGGTAATAAATATTAACAATATTATTCTTGAAACAAGATAACACATTATCCAATGTCACGAACATAATGAAATATAATCATCTCTATGATTGCTTCTAGGGCATATTTCCAACACATAGATGATGGTAGAATTTAGGAAACTAGCCGAATTTCTCACGTACTTGTATGGCTAAATACTACAACACACACATATATAGCTATTCTGTGGTGTGGGCCGCTGCCTGTGCAACGCTGTGTGCGGTGCGCCAGCTCACACTCCCCCGTGCTACGTGAGACACGCCACCTCGCGCGCCTTTCGCGTGGGATCGGAGGTAAAACATGCGCACGCGAGTTGCAATCGACGGTAAAAGTCTGAGTATCGTACGTGTATCATTATTTTGTACACAAATGTTTATTTTCTTATTTTTGCAAATAACTTTTTATTGAAGCTCCGATTTACAAACGATTTACACCAGTAGCTTGGTGACGATGAGAGTAACAAAATGATATAAGTCTCTCAAATAAAAACATCTCTATGCATTTACTAAAAAAGATTTACTGCATTGCTAAAAGATATTTACTACCACCTTCATATGACTTTATTGCTATCTTTGCCAACTAGTACAGACAAGTAGACAACCAACGATGAAACAATCAATTACTTATTTTGTACGTGAATGTTTACTTATCTTATTTTTCGCAATAACTTTTGATTTGAAGCTCCGATTCACGAACGGTTTCCATCGGTAGCTTGGTGACAACGAGGGTTATAGAATGATATAAGTCTCGCAAATAAAAACCCCTGTGTGCGTTTACTAAAAAAGATTTACTGCACCACCAAAAGAGATTTACTACCGTCTCCGCGTGACTTTACTACTCCGTTACAAAAAAAAAAGATTTACTAAAACCTTCATGTGACTTTACTGCTCTATTATAAAAAGATTTACTGTAACCTCTACATGATATTATTGCCATCTTAGCCAGCTAGTACAGACAAGTAGACAACCAACTAGCAAACAATCGGTTAATTGTTTTGTATATAAATGTTTATTTTCTTATTTTCACAAATAACTTTTGATTGTAAGCTTCGATTCACAAACGGTTTACACCGGTAGCTTGGTGATGACGCGGATAACAGAGTGATATAAGTCTCGCAAATAAAAACCTCTATGTGCATTTACTTAAAAAGATTTACTACATCATTAAAAAAGATTTACTTACCACCTTAACATGACTTTACCGCCATCTTTGCCAACTAGTACAGACATGTAGACAATCAACTAGGAAACAATTGATTCCTTGTTTTTTTTACGTGAAAGTGTCTTTATCTTATTTTAGCAATAACTTTTGATTGAAAACTCCGATTCATGAACGGTTTTCACTAGTAGCTGGGTGACGATGAGGGTAACAGAATGATATAAGTCTCGCAAATAAAACCTCTCTGTGCGTTTACTACAAATGATTTATTGCATCATTAAAATAGATTTACTACTGCCTCCGCATAACTTTACTGCTCTGTTATAAAATGATTTACTGTAACATCTGCATGACTTTGCTGCTCTGCTACAAAAAAGATTTAGTAAAACCTCCACATGACTTTACTGCTCTGTTGCAAAAAGATTTATTGCACCCTCCGCATGACTTTACTGCCATCTTAGCCAACTAATACAAACAAGTAGACAACCAACTAGCATACAATCGATTACTTGTTTTGCACACGAATGTTTATTTTCTTGTTTTCGCAAATGACTTTTGATTGGAAGCTTTGATTCACGAATGGTTTACAACGGTAGCTTGGTGACGGCGAGGGTAACAGAATGATATAAGTCTCGCAGATAAAAATCTCTCTGTGTGTTTACTAAAAAAAGTATTTACTGCATCGCTAAAAGATATTTACTACCACCTTCACATGACTTTATTGTCATCTTTGCCAACTAGTATAGATAGGAAGACAACCAACTAGGAAACAATTGGTTCCTTGTTTTGTATGTAAAAATGTCTTTTTCTTGTTTTAGCAATAATTTTTTATTAGAAGCTGAAGAATCTAGGCCCCATTTGCAGTGTTTTGATAATTATAGACAACCATGTGTTTTTGTACTAACTCGTTTTATCAAGAAGTTACTAGGGTTATTCTTGGACTAAAATGGAAGAGTGCTAAAGGATTCCATCTCACTCAAAGTAAAGGTATCTAGTTGATAGGTCATTTTCTTAGTTTTATCGGTCTAGGAGAATGAAGGATAAAAGACCGGATTGATAGCGTAGAAAGCTGTACTATAAAGAGGGATCAAATGTCCAGTAGCTTAAAAGTTAATGGTGCCACAAATGCTCAATCTTACTTGGTTCAAATCTTGGTTTCATTTGAAGTAGTCTGGTCTTAATTTAAAAGTGTTTTATCTTCTTGGCCGGACTGACCAGAAATCCGGATCAATGTTGCGGACAGCTTTTTCTAGTAAGCTCCCTTTCTATGTTTTCATTGGCCGGACTAACCGCAGGTTCTAGTCCGGACTGACCGGACCTCCGGATCGAGTGTCTCAGTCAGCCTTTTGCAGAGAAGGGAGTTTTTCGTGTTTTTCTTTAAATCTTGAGGCCGGACTAACCGCCAGCATGGGTCCAGATTGACTGGGCACCCGGGTCAAGAGACCCAGTCAACTTTTTTCAGAGAAGTGTTTTTTAGGTCTTGCTTCAAAATCTCTAAAGCCGGACTGACCGCAGGTGTGACCCCGGACTGACCATAGCTCCGGTCCGTCAACGCGATCAGCTTTTTAAGAGGCTCGTTTTTCTCTGGATTGAATTTCTTGTAGACTGGTCTGACCGGACTTGTTGTAATGGCTATTTCTTGTGTATTTAATGCTTGACAATCAATCGTTATTCGATCGATCGACGGCCAAATGCTGCGCATCCGATTGGACTCTTGATCTTTTGGGGATTTCGTGCTCCAACGGCTAGTACAGTGGGTGGAGGCTATAAATACCTCACCCACTGTAGCTAGAGAGTTTTGATGAACCCCATTGAATAATCTTGAGCCCTTTGCTTGTTCTTCCACTCTTTGAGAGCAGTAAAATCATCTTGCAAAGGTTGTTGATGTTTTTCCAAGTGCGTTGATTAGTGTTTGATCTTTGTGGCACTTGAGCATCTTCAAGCGAAGAATCTTTGGTCTACTACTCTTGGAGATTGTCGTCTCCTAGACGGTTCGGAGTTGCGTCGATGATCCTCTCAAAGGAGATTGTGATAAGACCCGGGCATTTGTGAAGGTTGGAGCTCGCCTATCCAGAGTGGAGAAGAGCTACCATTAGTGATCGAGGAAAGTGCTTCTGTGGAGCTGGCTTGAGTTGATCAAGCTTCCTCAACGTGGATTAGTGGAGACCGACAAGTCTCCGAGACCACGAGAAAACATCGGTTGTCTTCGTAGTGTGGTTTATTCTCTCGCTCTTTACTTTGTGCATTTACTCTTAAGCTTTTTGTTTATCTTGTCTAGCTTAACTTGTTAGTGTAGTGCACTTAGGTAGCCCTAGAATATTTATGCCTTAATTTGTGAAATCGTTTTCATATGTTTAATTTGGCAAAATCTGTTTTTAGCCAAAAGAATTTTAAAACCGCCTATTCACCTCCCCTCTAGTCGGTTATCCTTGATCCTACAGAAGCTTCGATTCACAAACGGTTTTGACCGGTAGCTTGGTGACAACGAGGGTAACATAATAATATAAATCTCACAAATAAAACATCTCTATGCGTTTACTACAAAAGATTTACTGCATCACTAAAATAGATTTACTACCACATCCACATGACTTTACTGCTCTGTTACAAAAAGATTTACGGCAACCTCCACATGACTTTACTGCTATGTTACAAAAAAAGATTTACTAAAACCTGCATGTGACTTTACCGCTCTGTTACAAAAAGATTTACTGCAACCTCCGCATGACTTTACTGCTATGTTACAAAAAAAAAGATTTACTAAAACCTGCATGTGACTTTACTGCTCTGTTACAAAAAGATTTACTGCAACCTCCGCATAACTTTATTGCCATCTTAGCCAACTAGTACAGACAAGTAGACAACTAACTAGCAAACAATCGGTTACTTATTTTGTACACGAATGTTTATTCTTTTGTTTTCACAAATAAGTTTTGATTGGAAGCTCTGATTCATGAACGGTTTACAACGGTAGCTTGTTGACGACGAGGGTAGCAGAACGATATAAGTATCGCAAATAAAAACCTCTCTGTGCGTTTACTAAAAATATTTACTGCGTCGCTAAAAGAAATTTACTACCACCTTCACATGACTTTACTGCCTTCTTTGACAACTTGTACAGACATGTCGACAATCAACTAGGAAATAATCGGTTCCTTGTTTTGTACGTAAAAGTGTATTTATCTTATTTTAGCAATAACTTTTGATTGGAAGCTTCGATTCACGAACGGTTTTCACCGGTAGCTTGATGACGACAAGGGTAACAGAATAATATAAGTCTTTCAAATAAAAACTTCTATGTGTGTTTACTACAAAAAAATTACTGCATCACTAAAAGAGATTTACTACCGCCCCCGCATGACTTTATTGCTTTGTTACAAGAAGATTTACTGCAACCTCCGCATGACTTTACTACTTTGTTACAAAAAATGATTTACTAAAACCTCCACGCGACTTTACTGCTCTATTAAATAAAGATTTACTGTAATCTCCACATGATTTTATTACCATCTTAACCAACTAGTACAAACAAGTTGACAACCAATTAGCAAACAATCGGTTATTTGTTTAGTACACAAATGCTTATTTTCTTGTTTTCGCAATAAATTTTGATTGACGCTACGATTCATGAATGGTTTTCACCGGTAGCTTGGCGACAACGAGGGTAACATAATGATATAAGTCTCACAAATAAAAGCTTCTCTATATGTTTACTAAATAAGATTTATTGCATCACTAAAAGAGATTTACTACAACATCCACATGACTTTGCTGCCATCTTAGCCAACTAGTACAGACAGGTAGACAAGTAACTAGCAAATAATTAGTTCCTTGTTTTGTACATGAATGTTTCTTTTCTTGTTTTCACAAATAACTTTTGATTGGAAGCTCCTATTCACGAACGGTGTTCACTGGTAGCTTGGTAACGATGAGGGTAGCAGAATGATATAAGTCTCGCAAATAAAAATCTCTCTGTGCGTTTACTTAAAAGACTTACTGAATCGTTAAAACAGATTTACTACCATATTCGCATGACTTTACTGCTCTATTACAAAAATATTTACTGCAATCTACACATGACTTTACTGCTCTATTATAAAAAAAGATTTACTAAAACCTCCACGCGACTTTACTGCTCTGTTACAAAAAGATTTACTGCAACCTCCACATGACTTTATTGTCATCTTAGCCAACTAGTACACATAAATAGACAACCAACTAGCAAACAATCGGTTACTTGTTTTGTACACGAATGTTTATTTTCTTGTTTTCGCAATAACTTTTGATTGGAAGCTCCGATTCACGAACGATTTTCATAAACATAAATAATCTATGCTCTTATAATATTATGAAGCTTCTTTTTGAGATGAATATACACATGCCATTTTTAAGTATCCAATCTAAATATTAATAAATATATTGTCACAAAAATTTTAACTGCACGTATCGCAAAATGTCACTCTTTCTTGACAAGAGAGAGTATAATCTGGACCTATCATAATCAATAGTGTATGATTTTTTTTCCTTCTTCCCCGATTAACATGACAATTCCTAGCTCTCAAGAGCAAACTTGGTGGCTTATTTTTCTAGGGAAATTTAGATAAACGCCACTGCTAAGCAGCCGTATCAGAGAAATGCCACTATAGAGTTCATTATTCGAAACATGCCACTATAATTTGTCCTTTCTTTGAGATATGACATTATGCAAAAATTTAGAACTATAATGCCCCTGCCTTCTTCCTCGTCCCTCTCATCCATAACTGACTTCTTCCTCATCCATGGCCACCTTCTTCCTCTCAAGATCCGGCCGCCGTTTCTCCACTACTCCCATGCCCATGCCTCCAATCTCGCCATCGCCACCTCCAAACCAAATCGAGGCCAGCAGTGGCAGTATTAGAGCAACATCTCCGCCGCTTTTGTCGTTCTTCCTCTGCTCCGCGGCCGTGACGGCGTCGGGCCGCCTAGTGCTATCCGCCGGCGAGGTCGAGCGGCACCTCCTCCCGCTCGCCGATCTCGAGCCCGAGGAGACTTCCCGTCGCGCGCCTCTCCGCGGCTGCCTTCTCGCTCTCCCGAGGAGAAGCAAAGGTTAGATATGAGGATCCCGGCGAGGCCCGCGCTGGGTAGCCCTGTCCCCTCCCTAGCGATGACGCGAGCCACCTCCACCACCCGCACCAGAGGTAGGTCAACGCGCGCCTCATCTTCCTCCACGAGCTCTCCCGTTCCACGTGCGCCCTCCCCTGCTGTTCTTCCGCCGCCTGGGGTTGCAAGCCGCCGCCTGTTCGCTGCTCTGATCGGGATTCCCCCTTGAATCCCGCGGGCCAGTGGTGCGTCGTGGCTACGGAGACGAGGAGCAGTGACCCGGGGAGACGTGGTCGCGAAGGAAGGTGAGCGGCATGGCGTCGTGGCTGCGAAGACGAGGAGCGGCGGCCCAGGGAGATGTGGTCGCGGAGGAAGGCGAACGGCACAGCGGCAATGGCGTCCAGCAGGTCCACCCACAGCTCCTTTGTGCGGCCGAGCTTGGCGCTCGTGCTCTTGGTCTTCTTCTGTGTGTGCTGCTGGCTCCTAGGCGGCTGCGACACTGAGTTGGTGAGTGGGGACCTGGGGCGGCTTTGGTGCTAGGGGACGAGGGAGGAGGCACCGGAGATGAGGACGGCGATGCTGGGTGAAAAGGGAGGCGGTGCCGGGAGTTAGGGTGGCGGCGTTGGGTGAAGACGGCGGCTGTGGCACCGGGGGACGAGGGAGGCAGTGCTGGGGGACGAGGAAGCAGCGACGACCATGGGAGGAGGTGGGAGTGGGAGGGGTGGAGGAGAAACGATGAAGACATGGGCATTTTCGTCCAGAATGGCATATCTTTAATTTTGCCCAATTAGCAGCGGCATATATGGAATAATGAACTCTGTAGTGGCATATTTCAGAATCTACAACTTTGTAGTGGCATGTATCTAAATTTCCCATTTTTCTATCATTTTAACAATATAATAGATAGATAATTGACCATTTGAAAATGTATAGACAATTGAGTGTTAATAGATGAGGAGTTGAGATTATCAATGTAAATGACGATAGTGGTGATAAAAGTCAATCGTGGAAATGACAAAGAGTGTTGGATGCATGCCAAGTGGATGGAAAGTGGGGACAGCGTGGGTCGTGGTGAAGTGGCGGTGGATAGGGGAGATGAAGAGATGGTAGGCCTCACAAACCTCGAGGTAATACAAGGTAAAAGAACTTGTAATTGTTTTTTTTAATATATTTGGCACTTTAACTTTGACCGGTCAAACTTGGTATCATCAACCAATAATATTTAGAATGCTCACATTAAAATGCTATTGTTAGATTTGTCGTAAGAAATACTTTCATAACAATATACTTCCACAACATTTAATCCTACAATTGTATCAGTATTAAGAGTCAAAGTTTAATTTAAGAGTGTCAAATATTTAAAGTAATTAAGTACCAAAACATATGTACTCCCTCCATCTACAAATACATGTTGTTTCGGTATTAGTGCAGCCAAACTTTCAAAACTTTGGATATCGATATCTTTTTAAATATTTAGATCGGATACATGATATCATATGTATAGATTTGTCTCGAAAAGTGTTTTTATAATATTATAATTTTATTAGGTGTTATCATGTAGGGACCCTGAATCTCCGGATCCAGGATCCTCTGTGTATATCTGCACTATTCCCTGGATCAGTAGCTAGTGCACACAGTTGCAACATTGGTGTAATCAAAACCGAACACCAAACTAAAGATGAAGTAGACAAATTAATATTTAATAGCAAAAGGACCTTATGGTCAAGTCTTACAAAGTTTGCTACGCAGGGCTTAGCAACAAAAGAGAGCTTGCAGCGGAAACCAAACATCTGGTGGAGGTCACCCAATATGCCCACAAGCAATCGAGTGAAGGACGCGACCTAGTTCACAAAGTCTTCAAAATATTCTTCACCATAGAGCTCTAAGTTCACTGGTTCACCCTCCTCTGCTGATTTAAACAGAGGGCGCAAAGCCGTGAGAACTTTGAATGTACTCAGCAAGTCGCAGGGAAATGTATGCAAATAGTATTCATGCAAGGCTTGACAAGGATAGCTTTATGGCTATTTTACAGAAAGCAATATTTGACATTAAATACAGTAAATAGATTGCAAGACACAATTTAAAAGATTAATACATAAATAAATAATTTTCTTTGAAACAACTAGTGAACACCCTGCTCACTTCCCAACCAACAACCACATCCAAAACTAGATTCGAACAACCCATTCCAACATTTTCGACAAAAGATCTACTCCTTGCGTGAAATCACCAGGCATGTCCATAACCGGGGACACGGCTATTCGAATAGTTTTACACTCTGCAGAGGTTGTACAGCTTGACCCACAAGACACGAATTCTCTAGTTTGTTCGGCATAATTCTATGCCACCGCTCACTACCTTAGGTAAGCAGTCTAGAGCACGTGACAAGGATTTTACAAAGTTCGGTTTTGACTCGGTTTTGTTCGCTAAGGGGTTACCGTTACGGGCCCCCTCTTGCGCCATAATCAACCAAAACAGAACCAAACCAAAACCTTGCTAATTAGTCGGCCAGGTCTATCCCAGTCTAGACATGTGGTTGTACGGTTAAGGCCCAGATCAATGGTTCAAGGTTAAGTCCTTAGTTGGTTGCTCAGACGAGACGTTCCCGCATTCCAAATGTGCTTACGCACCCACCTTTTACCACCGCCCACTCGTCCGAGCATAAATCAATTTCGTTCAACCCCGCCAAATCACAACATCTTTTATCAAGAGTGGCTTCGCCACGGTTCCATAATCCCTTTAGTCAGATTCAACCTTGTTGGGTTCAACCTAGCCAAAGGACCACCCCAGTCCTGGCACCACAAATTTTAGTTAAGGTGACAACAAATGTCGTGGTCTCACACAGGACCACATTTCATTTTAATCAGCAACACTGGCCGCTACTACACAGGCCACAAACCGGTGCGCTGGGGGTAAACTAATATTGAATGATTCAAGGTGAGACCGATGTCTACCAAAGCATGTCTAAGCAAACACGATACCCATATTGGTAGTACAATAATGTCCAACTAAAATAATCCGTCCTAGGGTGTCCAAGGATTTATGTCATTCAAGGATACATGTCATTCACAAATTATCAAGGAGGCATAATGGCAATTAGGTAATTAACTAATTCCCGATACCGTTTATTATAAAATTAGCGATGCATGTTTATATCAAACAATATACTTTTATAAAGATGGGTTCAACATGATCAAATGTCTATGACTTGCCTTCGTTGAAGAGTAGAGGTGCTTCGGTCGTCGAGTTTGCAAAGTCGTCCGAAACACCGGAATCTATACGTGCGAACAAAGCTAAATAAATAAAATAACTCCAAATAAAATTCAAATAAATACCAAATAAATACTAATAGGAAGATAAGGAATTTAGAGGAATTTAGAAATTTGAATCACTCGAATCGGAGTTCGAATGAGGAAGTTATGGCCAAAGGAAGTGGGAAAAACACATGAAATGATAGAATTGGAGGTTTTCCTGATTTTTCGAATTATTTTTCAAAAGGAAAATCAGAGAAATGCCACGCGGTGTAAGAACGAGGTGGCCGACTAGAGGGGGGGTGAATAGGCGTTTTAAAAACTTCTTTTAACTAAAACCGATTTCTAATGCGGAAGCTAAACAAATACGGTTTTGCACAATTACAACCTAAATCAACTAGGTTCAACTAAGTGCACCAATAATATGAGACTATATAAATGATAGCAATCATACACATACAATTAAGAAATTTAAATATAAGTAATGTAAATTGCACAATGTAGAGCACAAGTAATCAAACCACAATGACACGGCGATGTTTTCCCGTGGTGATCGAAGACTTGTCGGTTTCCCTAATCACGTTGAGAAACCCAAACTAATTGGGCCGGCTCCACGAATTAAGCCTTCCTCCGAGGTAAGTCCAATCACTTGAACCGGTTCCAAAACGAACCAACACCTCGCTCCACTAGGGTTGCTCCTTCCTCCACTCCGGAGATGGCGAGCACCACACCACTCACAAACCGCCCGGGTCTTCTCACAATCTTCTTGAGAAGCTCACCGCGCAACGACGCTCCTACGCCGTCTAGGTGTCGGCAAACACCAAGAGTAACAAGTCTCCAACGCTCACTTGAACCAATCAAGTGTCTAAGCTCAAATGGATACGAAATCCACTACCTAAGGCAACACATGCACTTAGGGTTTGCTCTCAATCACTCACTAAGTGCAACACATGCACAAAGGAAGAGAGGGTTTGCTCTAGCTCAAAGGAATGACTAAGGAACTTGCAACACATGCAAAGTCCTCCACAATAACACCAGCACACAACCAGCAACCTTTCCCAACCAGCCAAGGTGGCTTTATATAGCCCACACCCAAAAACTAGCCGTTGGGGGAAGGTTCCAAAGTCTCTGGACGAAATCGGTCTGACCGCCGTTGAATGGCCGGTCTGACCGCCCTTGGCTCCAACGGCTATAAAACTAGCCGTTGAGCCCACTTCCGGTCTGACCGCCATGTAATGGCCGGTCAGACCGCCCACCGGTCAGACCGCCCAAAACACGCCGGTCTGACCGCTCCAGAAAACTTCACAGAAAATGGCTAAGGACCAGAGAAGGGACCTCTCTGGAAAAGGGTGAGCAAGGTCTCGACCGGAGGTCCGTCAGACCCAGCGTCAATGGCGCCGGTCGAGACCGCCAAAGACCAACAAGAGCAAAACTGATTTCACATCAACTCAAATAACAAAAACACATTTTGCTAGTTTGATGTAAGATGCATACAAGGTTAAAGACAAGACTCTCAATAAGTTGCAAAACACATTTGCCAACTTTTAGAGTCAATGCCTCAAATTGCATTCGCTTCAACTCAATTTGCAAAACACATTTGCCAAATTGACGCTGCGATGCAATCAAGGATTCAAGTGAGATTCTCAACAGGTTGCAAAACACATTTGCCAACCTATAGAATCACACTACAAGGAATAAGGTACATGGACTTACACCATTTGCAAAACACATTCGCAAACCTAAGTCACATGCTACAAGGGTTATCCATGAGCCACAACTATTTGCAAAACACATTCGCAAATATTGGCAACATGTTAAGATGAGCTAGAGCAAAACACAATGAGCTATCAACACATGACTAACTCAAGCTACTAGTCAAGGACCCCTCTTAATAGTACGGCAACCTATACTAGCAATCCGGTCTTCCAACCAAACACCGAGACCGGTAAAAGACTAGAAACAAATCCTTAGCCCTAGCTAGTCATACCTTTGCCTTGCGCAACCACTTGAAGCTTGATGACGCACATCCTTGCTTCAACTCAGGGTTCTTGACTTGATATGCATCAACTCATGATGCATCCTTTACTTGACTTCTATCAACACATGATGGGTCTTCATTTGACTTGATGATCAACTCATGATCATCTCCTCTTTATGAACATCATCGACACACGATGATTTCCTTTATCTTGAACTTGATGTGCATCCACACATGATGCATCCTTTACACCAAGCTCTTGACTTCAATATTATCAACACATGATGATCTTCTAGAGTCTCCAACTATAGAACTCAACCTGTTCATCCAACTCATGGAAAGTGTTAGTTCTATAATATGACTATCATTAATTACCACGCCATACCATTAACTCATAATGGTGGGACAAGATACCATAATCTTTCCTCTTTGGTAATTGATAATAATCACTTCAATTGCAAGTAATTGAATGTAGATTGGTATGAGTATATAGGCACTATGCAAGTTGTATATACTCAAAGGATATATGAGCATACAAGTCTCATATATTCACATGAATATATTAACTACACAAGTTAAATATATTCGAGAATATGTGAGTGCACATGAACTACACAAGTTATGTTATACTCACATATAAGTATACTTAGACTACACAAGTCTTATATACTCATATGAATATATTAACTATGCAAGTTAAGTATATTCACAGGATATGTTTTAGAGTAAAGATCCCAAGTATATGTGGAAACAGGAATATGGATCAATACAAATGAAACCTCAAAATATAGAATGAACTCCCCCTATACATGTGCATACATGAATATGTAGTAAGAACATATGCACATATTTACGTTAATTCTTTTGGTGAAGTTCAACCTATATTTTGGATCCAAGGAATGCAACGGGGTATAAGAATACAAAGTAGAATGCATACCTCTTTTGTTCTTTATACCCAAGCGAGACTAATCATAAGATATAACAATAAGAGAGTTAGTCTCATAAATGGATTTGTCATTATAAATGCATACTGTTTGGATTTTCCTTTTGTTAATCCAATGAATTTGATTTGTCATTAATCACATACATGCCTTCATGATTATCACCTTTATATCCAATTTAGACTAAACAATAACTATATCAATAAACATGTTAGTCTCACAAATGCATTTGTCATTAATCACCAAAACACTCCATTAACATATAATGGCGGGCTAGATTCTTCAATCTCCCCTTTTGGTGATTGATGACAAATCCTTTATCAATAACAATATTTGGATAATAGTCAACATAATGTAGGAATTTTAAATTATTGAACTATAATCATGCATGATACTTAGCAATTCAATTTGAGTTATCTTCTTTAGGTATTGTGCATGCAAAGGTGATAGCACAAGAGAGAATCCAAATATATTGATCATATAAACATTCTCCCCCTTTGGCATTAAGCACCAAAAAGCTAAAACAAATTCAAGCCAATAAATAGATAAAGCGAAGAAAGAGCTTGGCTAAAGAACTCATTTTAATTTTGACAAAAACATTTCCAATTTCTTTGTGCCATTTCTTGGTCACAAAGGTCGATCATTCATTTGTCTGGCCGGTCGATCCTTGAAGGGCAGTCAGACCGCCGTGTTGCGGCCGGTCAGACCGCTGGTGACCAAAAACAATCTTGAGGAAAGTTGATTAAGTTGATTTTTGATCAAGAGCTAATGGCACAAACTCTTCTTTGATGACCTTAGAGAGTAAAGCAAGTTAAACACAGGCCAATTAGAAGAAACAAACTAGATTTGAAACACATTCAAATAGGAACCAAATGAGAAGAAAACTCCCCTAAATATATGCACAAGGATAAGAGACGACACCCATTGCATATAAAAGTATTTTAGGAAATTTTTGCGGAGTTTCTTCTAGACAATTGGTCCACGGAGCATGACAATAGATAATCAATACATGAACATCATGCAACATCAACAGGATATAATCACAAACTCATTATGGACAAGGATAATTAATAAAGCACAATCCATAACATAGGCATTCATTCATTTAACTGCACAATTCTTGGATGATGAGACAAAAGTTTGCATAACACATAGCATTTAGACATTAAACATTTCATCATCCAAACAATAAAACATCCATGGTTCATAAGCTTACATGAGATAACACTGAAGTGATACATAAGCTCATCCATACAAAGCAAGGTCTATCGACCTAAATAAGAAAGCTAATCAACTAAGAAGGAGGGGCGTCTGATGAAGACGGTGGAAGATCTCCCCGCTGAGTGAAGGATGGAGGACGCTGACCACGGCCGAACCTCTGATAAGCAACTGGCAGACGCTGCTCCTGATACTCAGTGAGTCTCTCATCCATGCGAATCACTCTCATGTTCAGATCCTCAATCATAGTCCTAGTCTCTGCATGCCTCTGAATGTTCTCTGCATGCAAAGTGTCCATGCTGGTCTGAAGGCGAGTAAGAGCTGCCAAAACTGCATCCTGATCCTGTGAGCCCTGCCCTGGATGACTCTGGGACGACGAGCCCTGTCCCTGAGACTGAAGAGGAGCTGAAGGGGACACCTGAGGTGGAGGAGTCTGAGGTAGAGAATCTCTCGGTCTATACTCCTTATGCTCCACATCGAGAGGGAGATCAAAAGTGGTCATCCTCTTAATTAGCTTCATGATGTAGGGACCAAAATAGATAGACTTGTTCTTATCTCCCTTAGAGGTAGCTATCTCCCTGATAATGAGGTCCATGACATCAATTTTAGAGCTTTCCATAATGCATCTAATCACATTCCATGCTCTCCCATGAATCTCATCATTATTCCCACTCACGGGAAGAAAGTCGCTCTCATTATCCTGTTGACAATACTTGGGAGAGGGAGCAATCCAGTTACCTTCCCAACATTATATTGATGATTCTGATCATAGTATTCATCTACTTGAGTAAGATCTAGGCATTCTTGAACATGAATATTTATCCCATCTGATTCCTTTAAATTTAATGCAAGCATGAAATCATTCTTGGTGGCTTCAAATTTCTCATGTCCAGTCATCCAAATAAGGTGATCATGCTCAGGGGATATATAAACAGTTGCATAAAATTGTCTAACGACTTTGGCATGAAAATTGCAACTCAGAGATACCAAAGTATCTAATCCTACTCTCCTGAACAGACGGAATAAACCATTGTAGACTGGATTTTGTCCAATATAACTCCACTTCACAAATTTACGATTAGCAAATTTCTTCTGAGCATAGATAGCATGATATACATTTTGCTGAAACATAGTGTGAAACATATCTTGGGTGGCATTCCTTGGAAATCTAAACTGATTGGCGTGTCGTAAAGTTGTATACCTTTCACTTTTAAGTTTGGACACATCTAACCCAATGAATGGAGTTGGATCTGGAGCATCTTCCTCATCATCATTCTCAGCACCACCAGCTGATTCTTCATAATTATCATCGCTGTCATGGTTGTCGCTGTCACTCCCTGTTCTTTCCACTTCTGCATCTTGCATTGGTTCATCTATTTCTTCAGGAAAATCTTCAACAGTTGGGCGAGGAGTGGACGAACGACCAGCGGTGATTTTGCGCGGCATGGTCACTGAAAATGATTACAAGAAATTGTCAAAGGAATATCAAGGAATGAATCAACAGTTATTCAGTAATAGCCATTCCTCATTTTCCTGTCAAGGCGGTCGAGACCTTGAGGATGGCGGTCGACCGCCAACCACAGAGGCACAAGGATCTTGGGTAAAACCCAAATGTTTTGCAATGTAGGATGATGGCCTAATGAATATGTGTTCATACACTCCTAGTCCACTTGCAGGTCAAGGATTTTCCACAAGGTTTGACAAGAATAGGGCACATGCAACACAAACCCTAGAAATTTGGGGGAAATCAACAATGTGGATAGATTTGCAAGAAGGAGTGAGAGATTACCAAGACAATGAGATGAGGAATCTTAGGAGATGATTCCTTGAGGCAATAAGGAATTAAAACTTGTCGGATTTTGACAAATCTCCCTCACCTAGGGTTTCAAGAATTGAGAGAATGAGTCAACCAAAACTTAATCTAATTGGAGGAAATGAGAGAGGAGGATAAGAGGAACCCTAGAATCACCTTGAACGCCGAAGAGATGGCCGGAGGAGAGGAATCCGGGCCGGAGAGGATGCGGCGGCCGAGAAGATGAGAGAGAGAGCCTTTGGTTTTGGAGGAAATGAAACAAAGCGCTTCTCGGGTGAAGTTAAGGTAATTCCACGCGAAATCGGTCAGACCGCTGGGCACATGGCGGTCAGACCGAAGGGCCGGCGGTCAGACCGCTATTTTTGGCGGTCAGACCGGTTTAGGCCTGAACCTGACAGCAGATTCCAGCACAAGATTTTGGGAATTTGAGTGAATTGTTGTACATTGCTCCAAATTTTCACACAATCAATCAAATAAACATCTTTGGATCATTTCCAACTAATATGGCCCTTTAAAGTCCAAATATTAAATATTTTTTATGAATTAATCTTTTATTTTCGCAAATGAAATTTCACTTTCAAGAACTTTCTCAAAAAGATCCAAATTGAGCAATTTAGGATATTTCAAGCAACCAATTGCATGTATGAGTCATTAATACCATTATGGACCTATTCATGTGAATAATCTTGGCTCAAATGGTAAAACTCACTTAAGTGCTAGAAGGTGACCTTTTAGGTCAAACTTGAATTTTGGATGAGTTTCAAAATCGAATAACTTTTGATAGGTTGGCCTTTTGAAAAACTTTTGAATACCAAAAAAAGTTTAGAATGGCCAACTCTAGGTTTTTATTTTTGAGATCAAATTCAAATTCCTTTTAGAATAGATTTTACATGAAAACCTAGTTTAAATAAAAACAAGAAACTAAGATCTACAATTTTGGCTAAAACTCATTTTCTTTTAAAATAGGTTTTCTTGAACCAAAACCTTTGGGAAACCTTTGAGAAACATTTGTATACATTATGCAATTAGTTTTCAAAGGTTATACTTATAATTTCAAGATTTTGACTTTTGGCTAAATGGCTCATTTTTGAAAAAACAATGCTAGCACTTAATTTCTTTGGGCACATTCTGGGATGTAGTATACATGATCATGATTTAGCACTTCCCCTTAATGTGCCACAACCTTCTTGCTCAAGAAAACAATAAACAAGCTTTAGCACAAGAGCAAGAACAACCCTTTTAAGATTTTACATGAATGCAACCTACACAAGGCATAAGGGCTAGATACTTTAATGTAAATACTTGTTACCGAGATAGCATTGGTTTATGATATGATTTGATCTTCCTCAAGCTTGGATCCAAATTTGCATAAGATGGAATCCACCTCTTTATGAGTGAGCCAAACCTCCAATACTTCTCCAAGTACCTATTTAACATTTAAGCACCTTTTGGTACCCACACTCGGTTGGGTCCTTGAATGTTAGTCACAATGGATTTGGGCACCCAAATAGCCCTAGCATTAGTTTTATGTAAACTAACATTTCTAGCAAACACATTGCCATATTTATCCTTCCTAAGCAAATAATGATTACTATAAATAATTGGCTTAGGAGTGATACCTTTGGGACATTCCTTACTAAAATGTCCTTTCTCCAAGCAATTGTAGCAAGTAGGGCTTTTGCTTCCTTTGATGTCTTCTTATCTTGCTCAATTCGGTTTGCCTCTTTGTTGAATATCTTGACTTGACATCCTTTTGATTTGGGCACACCGAGGCAATGTGACCATTCTTTTTGCATCAAAGCATTTGATATTTTTGAATTGTCTTCCATTTTGCTTTGGGATGTTCTTCATCTTCTTCTTGGTGACAAAACCAAGTCCTCTCTTGTCATTTTCCTTATTAGGACACACGGAGGAAATGTGACCCTTCTCATGACAATTAAGGCACTTAATATTCTTCGTGTGTCTTGCATTGTGCCTCATCTTGCTATTTTCTTTCTTCTTCTTGGGAGTAAATCCAATGCCACTCTTATCTTGTAAGCATATTTGCTTACTCAATATTTCATCAAGAGTAGCCTTCCCTTTATAGCTTCTATCCAAGTCATTTTTCAAACTTGAGACTTGGGCCTTGAGCTTTTTGTTTTCCTCTACAAGGTTAGTCTCAACAAGTATAGAGGAAGTAGGTGCATCTAATTTTGAGCAACATGGCATATCAATTAAATCATCACAAGATGTGGATATACTAATTTTAGATGAATTGCAAGATATAGGAGCAGTACTAGGTAAATCATCTAATAGATCACATATAATCCCTTTATCCACTTTAGAGCTAGTATAATTTTTAAGAAGGAGGGTTTCATGTTTATTTTTTAAAACTTCATAATTTTCTTGAAGCAAGTTAAATTCTTTCTTCAAGGCTTTGAATTTCGAAACCTCCTTTCCCATAAAAACATTTTGCTCTTCTAGTATATCAATCAACTCATCATATGAAGGCTCATCATTATCATCGTCATCATTATTTACCTTCTTTTTACCTTTTGCCATAAAGCAATGAGGCGATGTTGATGGAGTTGAGGATTCATCATTGTCGGAGCTAGAGGTTGAGCATTCTTCTCCCGACGTCCATTCTTCTATGCAATCATCACTAGTGGAAGTGGACATTTCATAATATTCTTGAAGATGGGTCCACATCTCATGAACATTCTTGAGATCGCATATGGCATCAAACACATCTACACTCAAGGCACTAAATAAGGCGTTAATTGCTTGAGCGTTGAGATGTAAGCATTTCTCTTCCTCTTTTGTTGGAGCAAATTGATCCAATGGAGTAGAAAAGCCAACATCTACAATCCGCCATATATTTAGGCCCATGGCCTTAAAATAACATGACATGTGGATTTTCCAATGAGCATAATTTGTGCCATCAAATTTAGGTGCTTCACCAAGGTGCACTAAATCTCTAGTCGCCATCCTTTACTCTCTAGACGGTTAAGTCTAACAAATGAGAGACCAAGCTCTGATACCACTTGTAAGAACGAGGTGGCCGACTAGAGGGGGGTGAATAGGCGTTTTAAAAACTTCTTTGAACTAAAACCGATTTCTAATGCAGAAGCTAAACAAATACGGTTTTGCACAATTACAACCTAAATCAACTAGGTTCAACTAAGTGCACCAACAATATGAGACTATATAAATGATAGCAATCATACACATACAATTAAGCAATTTAAATATAAGTAATGTAAATTGCACAATGTAGAACACAAGTAATCAAACCACAATGACACGGCGATGTTTTCCGTGGTGATCGAAGACTTGCCGGTCTCCCTAATCCACGTTGAGGGAAACCCAAACTAATTGGGCGGCTCCACTAATTAAGCCTTCCTCCGAGGTAAGTCCAATCACTTGAACCGGTTCCAAAACGAACCAACACCTCGCTCCACTAGGGTTGCTCCTTCCTCCACTCTGGAGATGGCGAGCACCACACCACTCACAAACCGCCCGGGTCTTCTCACAATCTTCTTCGAGAAGCTCACCGGCGCAACGACGCCACCACGCCGTCTAGGTGTCGGCAAACACCAAGAGTAACAAGTCTCCAACGCTCACTTGAACCAATCAAGTGTCTAAGCTCAAATGGATACGAAATCCACTACCTAAGGCAACACATGCACTTAGGGTTTGCTCTCAATCACTCACTAAGTGCAACACATGCACAAAGGAAGAGAGGGTTTGCTCTAGCTCAAAGGAATGACTAAGGAACTTGCAACACATGCAAAGTCCTCCACAATAACACCAAAGACACAACCAAAGAACCTTTCCCAACCAGCCAAGGTGGCTTTATATAGCCCACACCCAAAAACTAGCCGTTGGGGGAAGGTTCCAAAGTCTCTGGACGAAATCGGTCTGACCGACCCCTTGGCTCCAACGGCTATAAAACTAGCCGTTGAGCCCACTTCCGGTCTGACCGCCATGTAATGGCCGGTCAGACCGCCCACCAGTCAGACCGCCCAAAACACGCCGGTCTGACCGCTCCAGAAAACTTCACAGAAAATGGCTAAGGACCAGAGAAGGGACCTCTCTGGAAAAGGCTGACGGGTCTCGACCGGAGGTCCGTCGAGACCAGCGTCATTGGGCCGGTCGAGACGCATGGCCAATGACCAACAAGAGCAAAGCGATTTCACATCAACTCAAATAACAAAAACACATTTTGCTAGTTTGATGTAAGATGCATACAAGGTTAAAGACAAGACTCTCAATAAGTTGCAAAACACATTTGCCAACTTTTAGAGTCAATGCCTCAAATTGCATTCGCTTCAACTCAATTTGCAAAACACATTTGCCAAATTGACGCGATGCAATCAAGGATTCAAGTGAGATTCTCAACAGGTTGCAAAACACATTTGCCAACCTATAGAATCACACTACAAGGAATAAGGTACATGGACTTACACCATTTGCAAAACACATTCGCAAACCTAAGTCACATGCTACAAGGGTTATCCATGAGCCACAACTATTTGCAAAACACATTCGCAAATATTGGCAACATGTTAAGATGAGCTAGAGCAAAACACAATGAGCTATCAACACATGACTAACTCAAGCTACTAGTCAAGGACCCTCTTAATAGTACGGCAACCTATACTAGCAATCCGGTCTTCCAACCAAACACCGAGACCGGTAAAGACTAGAAACAAATCCTTAGCCCTAGCTAGTCATACCTTTGCCTTGCGCAACCACTTGAAGCTTGATGGCGCACATCCTTGCTTCAACTCGGGGTTCTTGACTTGATATGCATCAACTCATGATGCATCCTTTACTTGACTTCTATCAACACATGATGGGTCTTCATTTGACTTGATGATCAACTCATGATCATCTCCTCTTTATGAACATCATCGACACACGATGATTTCCTTTATCTTGAACTTGATGTGCATCCACACATGATGCATCCTTTACACCAAGCTCTTGACTTCAATATTATCAACACATGATGATCTTCTAGAGTCTCCAACTATAGAACTCAACCTGTTCATCCAACTCATGGAAAGTGTTAGTTCTATAATATGACTATCATTAATTACCACGCCATACCATTAACTCATAATGGTGGGACAAGATACCATAATCTTTCCTCTTTGGTAATTGATAATAATCACTTCAATTGCAAGTAATTGAATGTAGATTGGTATGAGTATATAGGCACTATGCAAGTTGTATATACTCAAAGGATATATGAGCATACAAGTCTCATATATTCACATGAATATATTAACTACACAAGTTAAATATATTCGAGAATATGTGAGTGCACATGAATTACACAAGTTATGTTATACTCACATATAAGTATACTTAGACTACACAAGTCTTATATACTCATATGAATATATTAACTATGCAAGTTAAGTATATTCACAGGATATGTTTGAGTAAAGATTCAAAGTATATGTGGAAACAGAATATGGATCAATACAAATGAAACCTCAAAATATAGAATGAACTCCCCTATACATGTGCATACATGAATATGTAGTAAGAACATATGCACATATTTACGTTAATTCTTTTGGTGAAGTTCAACCTATATTTTGGATCCAAGGAATGCAACGGGTATAAGAATACAAAGTAGAATGCATACCTCTTTTGTTCTTTATACCCAAGCGAGACTAATCATAAGATATAACAATAAGAGAGTTAGTCTCATAAATGGATTTGTCATTATAAATGCATACTGTTTGGATTTTCCTTTTGTTAATCCAATGAATTTGATTTGTCATTAATCACATACATGCCTTCATGATTATCACCTTTATATCCAATTTAGACTAAACAATAACTATATCAATAAACATGTTAGTCTCACAAATGCATTTGTCATTAATCACCAAAACACTCCATTAACATATAATGGCGGGCTAGATTCTTCACGCTGGCGGTATTTGGCGTGTGGCGGCACACGTCGTGAAAGATGATGTGGCGCCACGCTGTGCTTATGGCGCCACCTCGGCCGCCACGCCGTCGAGCCAAGCGGCGGCGCACGGGGACCAAGGGTCGCCGGCGAACGGCGGCGCTCCAGCGACCGGAGAGGGCACCAACGCGAAGAGGAGCTCACGGGATCTTGATGCACACGGTTTTGAGGACGCGGCGGCAAAGGGAGGCCGCGGCGAAGGCGGCGGCTCAAGGTTCGGCGGGGCTCGGTGAAGGGAGGCGCAGCCGGGTGCGCCATGACGAGGCGGTGCGTGGTGGTGGCGGCAATGGCCGGAGAGGCTTGACGGTGGCGGCGGGTGCGGTGAAAGCTCCACGGCGGCACTTCTTCGAAATCCGCGAAAGGACGGCGGAGAGAGGAGAGTGAGTGGGGAGGAGGTGGAGAGCTCAAGCGGTCGGTGTGCTCCTTAAATAAGCTGAGAGACCCGGAGGAGGAGGAGGAGAGGTTGTGTCGGCCATTAATGGCGGCGGGGGTCCGCTTGACCGTGGGAAGAGGGAAAGCGGGCGCCAGTGCAATGAGGCGGGACGGGCGGACTGACCGGATGGGACGAGGATAGGCGCTAGGGCATGGCGAGTGGTCGGCGTCGGCGAGATTTCAGCGAGGAACACGAGTGTGCGCCGGAGGTTGAAGACGGCAAGGGGTGACAAGGTGGGCCCACCGGTCGAGAGAGAGAAGGGGGATGGGAAGAGGCGCGGGAGTTCTTGAGCCGTCCGATCAAAATCGGACGGTGCCGTCGAGATGGCGAAGCTGGGCTCAAGCATGAGCGGCCAGAGGTGGGCAGGAGGGAAGAAGAAGAAGCAGTCAAGAGATTCGCCCAAAGCTAGGAGGGATTTAAAAGGATTTTTGATTTTAGAAAATACGAGAAAAGGAAAAGCATTTTTAGAAAATAGCTTAAGCCATCTAAAAATTCTAGGAAAATTCACAGAAATCCCTTGAATTATTTAGGACTTAGTAAAAATATTTTCAGCTTAACTATTGCTGTTAATTTTTGCAAATAATTATTTTTAACATAAGGCAAAAGGAAAAACCAACTTTAAAATCCAACGAAACTCAACTAAACCAACTTCAATTAGTTTAGTTTTAATTAATTCAAATTAAACTGCTTTTAAAATTCTAAATTACAATTTAAGCTTTAGCGAATTAATAAAACCAAATGGTTAATTTTTAAAGTTTTCTAAAATTTTCAAAAACTCAGAAAATTTAGGATGTTACATATCACTATATTACAATACGAATTAGTGGTCAAAGTTGCTTTTTTATGGTCATTTCAATGTCTAGAACGATATGTATTTGTTACCCGAGGGAGTATTACCCACTAGTAAAAAAACATTGAGTTTCCAACGACAAGTCTCCGAAATCAAAGTCGTCCTAAAAAAATCTGCTAGTGTCTTAGTGGTTAAGGTATCGTATTCTAAAAAACCAAAAGTAGCTCGTTGGAAATCCATTATTAGTACACAAAGATGGCCCGACTCAAAAAAGTATAAAAAAAGATGGCCAGTGGATCCCAGTTGGAATCTCTTTGTTTCTTCCTTTGAGCATTTTCTTAGGAGGAGATGGAATATAGAGTGATCATAATTCCTGTCAAGAGGCGATCCACCGAATCTGCAATCAAGCATGAGCGGAACCGTCAAAGCTAAGCCTAAATCACGATGTTGCCTTGAAAGCAGATGAATTGGATGCATCACAACCATAAAGTTTCAAGATTCAACCACTGTTGCATTGACTTGTTGGCCATGTTAGTTCATTTCAATATGCAAGACTCAAAGATGTCAGTAAAATGATAAGATTGTAGTACATGTCATCACTCATCTTCCCAACCAAGAAGTTACCAACGCTGCTAAATTACTGCAGCTATTAATTAAGTAGAGCTTGACCACAACATTTGAAGGCAACACACAAAATGCATCACATCAATGGGTTGCC
The DNA here is from genome assembly GCA_036346405.1 of Phyllostachys edulis. Lineage (NCBI taxonomy): Eukaryota > Viridiplantae > Streptophyta > Magnoliopsida > Poales > Poaceae > Phyllostachys > Phyllostachys edulis. The sequence goes on along the minus strand of CM070551.1, from coordinate 15,939,448 downwards.
ACTACTCAATCTGAAGGATATATCACTATGCTAGTTGCAGACTTGCAGGGAACATAGTGCACCATAGATATCAGCTTCATTTCTGGCTTCATATCTGCACCGCGCTAGGTACATGTCAAAAACCGAAGCAAATTCAGTTACATTCCATCCTTGCTCGTATCTGCTCAGGCGAGTGCTGCACTGAGGAACGCTCGTGCCATCGTCCCAGTTGAAGTAGCACCGACGATCCAAGGCATGCCGGACCAGCTCTCCCCAGATAGAACCACTGCTGCATAACGTCGCTGCGTTGCCCAGAACCCAAAGGCAATGCCTGCAATCGAATGAACGCAACATGCATCATCAACACGATGATGGATTCAGTTGTTCTTTGTGTTCCTTTTGATCTGAAATGCGTACCTTGCCCTTGTCAAGGCGACGTTGGCGCGTCGACGGTTCGACAGGAAACCGATTGATCCTACACTGTTGGACCTGACAGTTGATAGGAGGATGATATCTTCTTCACTGCCCTGAAACCCGTCGATAGAATTGAGCATCACATTCACATCTCCTATCCGCCCCTGGATCGCCTCGACCTGAGCAGCGTACGGGCATATGATGCCAACGCTAACCACTAGCCCTGTGCTGAACTGCTGATACAGGCTGGATGGTAAACGAGATGACATGAGTTGGAATAGGGGACTTGCGAAGAACAAATGGCATGAACTGTAAGTAGACTAGCATGTCTATTTCAGCTACATATGAATATATGATGCAAGCCTGATAGGATAAAATGTGAATTATTCAAGTGCAAAGATCAACAGTAACAGAAAAAATTCAGTGAGATATAGTTCAGGCCGTAGGTACCTTTTCTGATATTATGCAATATTTCCATGATGGCAGCTACCTCTGCCATGTTTCTCTTGCTGCGGCCAGGATTCTCGATGATGATAAACAAGTACGGCCCAAACATTGCGCCTTGAAGGTAACTACGCTCGTGCCTCCTACGCGTGACACTTGGACCATCCAAAATTTTCTTTGTCATAAAAACTGAAGTTTGGGAAGATACTTATGGAAGGGTGAATCTATACTGAATGTTCAGAAGGTGCTTCTTGTGATCCAGTAAACTTAACCTTTTTCTGAGATTATACAAAGCATTGTATCCATAAGAATTTCAAGCTGATCGTAACACCGTAGTGACGTTGCATAGGAAGAAAATTCCCGCCGTCCTCCTCAAGATTGATATTACGAAGGCTTTTGATACTTTATTATGGGAGTTCTTATTGAGTGTTCCGGCACAACTTGGCTCCGGCAGTAGATGACGCGGTTGGATCGCAGCCATCCTTCGTACGACCACCACATTGATCTTGCTCAACGCCCCTATCCTTTGCGCGGGGAGTGCGGCAGGGGAACCCGCTCTCCTCCGCCTTGTTCATCATGGCTATGGACGTTCTGCGTGCTGCGGCGAGATGGGCCACATGTCGGGGGGTTGCTAAACCCCCTTGACCACCTGGTGACGGAGCCGTGCATCTCTATCTACGCAGACGATGATGTGCGCTTCTTCAGCCCTTCATCCCAAGATTGAGATGTAACAGTCTCATTTTAGTGAACAGTAATAGTATGCATTTCATAGCATTTTTGTCATTTTGAAACATGTGCATAAATTGTTACAATTTAAAAACCCCAAATTTCAAACCAAATCTAAAGCTTGAAGCAAAACTCCAAAAGAAAATGCAAGTCGATGCTAATAAAGAACCCTGGAATTTAATTCAATCAAATATTAGTTTAGTTATCACGAATTAAGATATTTTTTATCAAATTTTTAGAGATATTTTTGACCTTAAGAAAAACCTAACTTTATTATTTAACCCTTTTCGGTTAAGACTTTTTATCTAAGTAATTAAAACATGAACAGTGGTGTTTCAAAATTTTTATGGGTTCTACATCATCCCAGAGAACATCTATGAAAAATTTCATATTTTTACAAATTTATATGTTATATTTAGCACCCTGGTCAAACTAGAAGTTTTTTATTTAAACCAGGTCAACCTTTCGGACTCAGACCGCACCCGTTTCGACTATAGCGACCCGCGCCTAGTGATTTGGTTGGACCAAGCCCGTTCGCTCACGCCCGTTCCGACCGCGCCGCTTCACCTCATTCGCTGACGGCTCGGACCCACCTGGCAGCAGCTCTATTTCCTCGTCGTCTCCGCGCCGTGCCAGTGCCGTGCAAGCCGAGCGCGAGGTGGCGTCGCGCCCACGCATTTCATTGCATGCAACGCCACTTGGCATCATGTTGCTGACATTGCTCGATCTAATGCTACCACGCATGGTCGCCCTCGTTCCCTCCGGCAAGAAAGCCATCAAAACCCTCGTTTCACTCCTTCGGCAGAACTAACAGAGCTTTCGTTTCTTCCTCCTCACGAAGGCGTATCCTCTCTTTCTTGCGCCGTTGTTCTTCTCTCTTTATGCCTTGTTCATCCTGCTAATTGGAGCTCTTGGCATTGCTTGTAGCTTTGGAACCACGGGGTTGTCCTTTGATCGCCCGGAGCGTGCACCGAATGCCATTTTCGCGCCAACCTTGGATTCGATGAGTTCCTCTCGGTTTTACTCTAAGGAGTAAAACCCCTCAACTAATTGTGCAAATTATCAATTAGGTTTGTCGGATTTTGAAGTCTCTTATTTTACATTGCCCCCTTCGTCTCCATCGCCGGCTAGGTAAGTTATTTTTTGATTCCTTCTGAGGATAGCAGCCTAGGTGCCTAAGTAACCTAGTTTGATCACTCACTCTTTGATTCCATGCTCAGGGTTTCGTGTCGACGGGTAGCTCTTAATCGCTGCCGTCGGTCCATAGTCGCCAGAGCTCCTCCATGGATCTTTAGCCGCCCTCTGAGGTCAGGTAGCTTCCTAATGTCCCCTAGTAACATAAGCATGCGTTCGTTTGCTTAATGCGTTACCGAATCGTTGTCGCCGCTTTTTGCCGTGTTTACGCCGCCGCTTCTTCTTGCCCCGCCGCTGGTAGGGTTTGCCACTGGCCAAATTCCAGCCACCGTCAGGACCGCCAAGCTATTGTGGTTCCATTTTAGCCTTTAGCTCACGCGCCCGTAGGCCACTGCGCCGGCTAGCCGCTGGCAAAACTCGTGGAGCTCGCTGCTCTGTTGTCGGATAGCCCGACAACACTGTAGTTGGGCGTTTAAACGGTTAAACGTGGTCGGATTAGGATAAGTAACGATTAGTATTTAATTGGTGTCATTAGATGTTTCGCTGATCGGTGGGGCCACGAGTTAAACCGTGCGCTTTAGCCTCAAAATTCCGCACCGAGACGCTGACGCGTGAGCCCTTTTAGCCAGTTAAGTGGTTGCATAAGGTTAGGTAATGTGTTTTCTGTTAAGAGAAACGTATTTCGTTTACTTTGAAATTCAAAAGTTTGCCTTTGTAGGTGGAAAACGTGTTTTCCAAAATTCGCTTTCAGACGTCGCTGTGGTTGGGCTGGGTCAAGTCTGACCGAGTCAACCATGGACCCTAGGACCCACTCGGTAGTGAGTAGGGCTAGCTTCGGCTCGGTAGAAAATTTTGATTTCGTTTTAAAATCCCGAATGGATTTAATTTTGTACTGAAAATGGTTTTAACTTCTAAAATTCATAAGTAATTCATTATCACTCCAAATCAAGTGAAATAAATTTTGTTAGTTTTTGTTTTTACTAAACTTTAATCTGGAATAACTTTTACACATGCTCCTATTACAGATATTTCTGTTAATTAATTTAATTATACATCAAAGACTTTAACCTTATAAAATTCATAACAAATTCAATTAAACTCCAAATAAACTAAAATTTTCACTAAAATTTACTTAACATCAGAACCTTCCTACTGTAATTTTATCATGCATTTTTTCTGTATTTTTGCACTTTGCTATTTTTCTTTTCTCAGTATTTACTTGTTTTTGTTATTTTTAGATTTTGATTTGCCCGATGTGAGTGAATATATTTCTGAGCAACCTGAGATTGAGCAAGTGGAATATAATCAACACAAGCATCCTCTTGCATCATTTTGATCCTAGTTTTGGTAATTAGTATTTTTGAAATGCAATAATAATTGTGTGCATGCTATTTTTGTGTATATCAATAATTTTGTGAGTCTAGTTAGTTATATCCTAAATCATGGTGACTTATTCTTAATCTTTTCATACACTTATGCTTAGGTTAGAAATCATGTGTTGAAAAATATGGTCTTTAGGTAATTGCTTAGCCTTGGAAGTTAGTAGACCGATAGCTGATTAACAAGATTATCTTGTCGATCATGGGAGACACTAAATAAATTTTAGATTTGGTTTCTTTGTTCAGATTATTAAAACTAAAGTTTAATTGTATATTAAAAACATGTTTTAGATCTGGACAAGTGCTTGATAGTGATGGTGCCTTCGTACACGAGAATTGGGAATGTGGTAGTCTTGTCCGGATCACTAAGGACCGAACTTTGGGCTGTCGTACCAAGAACTATTCATACTTCCATACGCTGGATTGGGGCCGGTTTGGTCAAGTAGGGGGGATTTTATTGAATTGGAACACAGGTGGTGTGAGGATATATGTGTTTGATCATATGTTCATAGGGATCCAATTGCAATATAATATGTGCGAGTGAGCACAGTTTTATATTTTAATTAATTGGGTCGGCATTCCCAACACAACTTTTGTGCCCCGATTAGCAGGCTCTATCAGAAGCATGTACTAAGCGGGATTCGTCGTGCAAGGGTGTTTCAACTCAATAATATGTTCTTGCTAAAAAGTACCAAATCTCGATCTACCCGGCCGACATACCTAAGAGAGTGTGTCATTATCCGAAGGCTTACGGGCTGGTCGAGTCGTGTGGGTAAAGATGTACCCCCTGCAAGGTTAAAAACTATTTGAATAGCCATGTCCCCGGTTATGAACAATACTTGGTGTTGATAGACATCATCGTTAGTTTCTGAAATAAAATTGACATGGGTATACTTGGTATCGGCATGAATGGTTGTTCATGCATGTTAAGTTAGTCAAAGTGGACAGCCAATTTGATATGTTTTGATTTATGATTAAGTCATAGTTACTTGTTGTTTTTAGTCCAAACTTGTTCACAAAATGGTCTTTACAAAAGTTAGAAAGTGTAGGAATAAAACTTGTTGCTTTATGCAAAAATTAATGCCACTGCAGCCTTCTTTTGGACATCCTTTAGCATATATAAAAATTCTCATCCTTTGGACAGGTTCTACTCAACACTTTCTTTTATTAGTTTGTGTAAGTCTTGCGAGTACCTTCTGTACTCAGTTACATTAACCACTTGTTGCAGGTGAGGACGATTGTATTTACGATACATCCGTTAGCGCCGATTATGGCGACGCTAACGAATGATGTTGTTTCTACCTCCACTTAGTTGTTTGGGCACACTTGGTGGTATCTTTTGGTGTTTATAGTAGTTTCCGCTGCAGACTTTTATTTTTAGTTGACCGTTGGTCTCATATGTAACTAATGTACTGAAAGAACTGGTCTTGTAAATTTTACGTTATAAATATATGACATGTACAATGTTGTTTAGGATATGTGCATATTAGTCATTGATCTTGGGAACTAATGTGAGACACATATCCGGGAACTTGAAATTGTGTTCATTGCTTGTAAAAAATTATGCCTCTGGTATAATCTTTTAACTTGAAATGAATTCAATCTCAGGGGTCCTCACATGAGAGGTGGTGAGGGAGTTGTTGTTCATCTTTGGCAGAGCATCTGGTCTTACCTCCAACTTGGCCAAGAGCTCCATCATGACCATTCGCTGCGACGATGAGACCGAGACGGCGGTCGCGACCGCGTTGTATTGTCGACGGCTTCGCTTCCCGATCACGTACCTTGGACTCCCGCTCTCAATTTGCTCCCTCGGGAAGAGCGACATTCAGCCGCTCATCGATAAGTTCTCGAAAAAGTTAGCCGGGTGGAAGCCTAAACTCCTAACTCCAGGCAGGCGTGTCGTGCTCACCAAATCTGTCTTGATGGCGCTACCGGTTCACTTCATGATGATCTTCAAGCTTCCTCAATGGGTGATCAAGTTAATGAACTGTAAGTGTCGTGCTTTCGTTTGGAAGTGGTCTGACTCCATCAGTGGCGGTCATTGCTTGCTGGCCTGGTCGAAAGTCCGCAGACCGCTTCGATGTGGGGGGCTGGGTATCCACGATCTGGCGTCGTTTAGTGCTGCGCTCCACCTTCACTGGCACTGGAACAGCTGGGATCCCGAGCCAAAGCCATGGCACGGCATGACGACCGGCGAAGACGCTGACATCCTGCCTATGTTTAGGGCAGCCACGACTATTCGGCTGGGTGACGGCATGCGCACACGCGCTTCGGACATGATCATTGGATCGAAGGCGGGCGCTCGGTTGCCGATGTTGTGCTGGCCCTGTTCTCCTTTGTCAAAAAAAAAGAACAAGTCTGTCGCGGAGGCTTTCGCCAACAATTCCTAGACTAAGGACCTGAAGGGGGGCCAGTCGCTGCTGGCGTTGGCGCACTACTTGAAGCTATGGGACATTATCACCGGCACTCTGCTCCACACCGCAGGAACGATGAAATTACCTGGAGGCACTCGGTCGACGATAGGTATTTGGCTTGTTCTTCCTATCAGCTCTTCTTCATCGCTTCAACAACCTTCGCTCGCCACAAGTACATCTAGAAATCTAAAGCGTCATCGCGATGTAAGTTTTTTATGTGGTTAGTCATTCATGAGAAGTGCCTCACCAACGATAATCTCCAACGGCGCGGCTGGGCCAATCTTGGGTGTTGTTCTCTTTGCAATCACCACGATGAGAGTTGCAAACACCTGTTCGTTGACTGTCCCTTCTCGACCGAGGTCTGGGCAAGATTGAGGACATGGAGCGGCATCCAGTTCCCGATCCCCTCCATTGCGATGTCTAGCTCCCAAGATTGGTGGCTTACCACGAGGAAGTTAATCTCAAAATCGCTCTGACGAGATTTTGACACGGTGACCATCCTCGTTTACTGGTGTATCTAGAAAGAGCGTAATGCCAGAATCTTTGAGGGACGCTGCCGGCCTGCGACCGATGTGCTCTGGAGTATCAAGGAGGAGATCCTCTCGTGGAAGGCTGCCGGATGTGTTTCAGCTATTTAGTCTCCTATATGTAACATGTCGGTGCTACCTTAGTATGGCCGTTTGAGGCTGCTAGGTGTTTTTCTGTTGGTTTTTTCAGAGAGCTTTCTCTCTGCTTTTGTACCCTGAACTTGTTCTCCCCTTCTTAGTATATTTGGCCTGGGAATCTTCCCGCCGGCTAGTCAAACAAAAGAGCCTTTCAAACAGGCTCCTGCCCAGTAATGCACTATCTGCAACCTGCAAGAAATAAGATTGCTCAAGCTCTGTCCAGAAACATAATGACCTAGATTGCTCAGGGCACATGCACATCACATATGTACATGTGCAATCCAAAAGAAAGTACTAGTTCATATAGTGTTTCTGATGAAAAAGGCCAAAGAAGAGTTTCAGAGAACTTAATGGACATTGCTTTTCACAGTTGGCACTCGTCACCAATAAGAACAGCATGCTTCAGGCCAGAGAGTTGCAATGGGATGAGGGACTCTCATTCCTTCAGCTGTGCAGCCTCATCGATGAGAAGCAAATCCATCTTCTGATCGTTCAGCTTTGCCGAGCTAGACACGATGCAGAAAATAAGGGAGGCACTTCAAAGGCAGAACTTCTTGATCCTGGCATCAGACCGTGTCAGAGGAAGCTTCAGATCTCGGGAAAGTGTTCTTGTGAAGTAAACAAATTGCTGTCATGTTATGCACTTATGCCTCGGATTATGAACTAACTCTTGAGTAGCCCACAACACCTATTGAATCCGGGTCACATTTCTTTCTGCTCGTAGGCATGAAGACGTCCACTACTACTTCATTCCCGGCGCTCTTCTTACCAAGCAACTTGCTGAAGTCTTCGAAAATCTTCATTAGCAAAACAATTTTGTTGTAATTCTTCTCCAAAATGCAAGCTTTAGGGACATGAGACATGATTGTTTTGAAGCAGCTACTAAGCTTCTGAAAGATCATGAAACCTTGACCTGACGAAGGACGACTAGGGTAATTTTGTGCCATCCTTTTGAATACATGCCTCGTAATACTGGTCGTTCAGGGCCTTGGGTTCGCCCATAAACACTACTAATGAACCAAGACACTGCTTCCAACCCGTCGCCGGCGAAAAGCACTTCTTGAGCCACTTCACACGAGTGTTCAAGAAGATCTCGTTCAGATCTCTGTCGATGGACATGCGTTGCTTGTTGCCGAACAGCAGCAGATCGCTGTGGCACCCTCCGTCGGCGGCGGAATATTGCTTCCTCAGTGCCAGGAGGTGGGACGCAACCTGGCTGATGGCGGTCTTCGTCGGCGCGCACGTCAGGACTCGGTGTTTGGTCTTTCTCGTCGTCATCGTCATCATCAACAGCAACACACTGATGGTCTTGGTCTTGCGGTCTTGCTCGGGCCGGGCGGCCCCCAGACGAGGCAAAACTTGTTCACACTGCTGCACTGCATCGCCGAGACACAGCTCAGTATGGCGCCGGTCTGCGAGTTGTTGAGCCCGAACGCAGACAGCCTGCTGGTTAGAGCGTCGGTACCTCCGCTCTCTCCACGAGGAGGGGCTCCCATCAGCGACGTGCTCTGTTGATCATGTGGGTCACTCAGGTGAAAAATTCTTTACGGTACATCACTTGCCAAATGGATTTCAATCTCAACTATTGATTGATTGAGATTAGTTTTGGCCAAATGCAAATATTACAAATCTCTTTCTAACTATGCTGTCTCGAAAGGAGTAAGCACCAACTAGCGCTCCTTCCCCCTAGCGCCGCTCGCCACTCCGACGGCGGCGACCACTTCCGCTAGGCCTCGCCCATCCTCGCATCCCACCACTAGCCTCGCGCCGCCTGCCACTCCAGCGACGGCACACACTAGCCCCCAATGGATCCATCATCTCCAAAGCTGGATTTCCGAGTTGCGGACCTGGGGAAAAAAATCTGAGGAGCGTCGGTGGATTGAATCCACCCTGTCCAGCCCAGACTCGGTGGAATCCCGGTGCCGCGAGTCACTGGCATGGTCGTTTTCACCAACCCCAGTCGCTAAACGTTTTGGGGGCTACTACCTCCGTGTCGAAGCCTGCCGCTGAAACGAAGGGCAAAGTGGTTCTCTTCCTCGACGGCGAGCCGCCTTTGAGCAAAGCTCCTGCGCCTGCGCTTGATGCCGGCGCAGCACGACCACTTGATGCGGGCTCCTAGCAAGAGGTCCATCGACGGCGCTCCTGGCACAGAAGGACGCAGCCTCGCCGACGGCAGGCACCTGCGTCGTGGCCGGTTCCCCCACGACCTCATAGGCCTTTGTTTCAACTATTTCGCCGGCGACAACATCGCGACGGGATGCCGGAACCCCACCCGCTGTTTCCATTGCAAAGACGTGGGCCATACGCCCGCGCATTGCAAAAGTCTGCCTACGATCGCCACCCCCTGGTGACCTAAGGGAGGGCTTGCTGTCCCGCCCGAGAGTAGCTAGTCCGTCTCCGTCGTAGGCCGTCTCTAGCAATTCGGGTCGCTCGCCTTCGCCACAGCGCCGTCAGGTAGAGCCTGAAGCTCCAAAATGTGTTCCAGCGGCCTCTTTGTCTTTTGCCAATGTGGGTCGTTCCAGTCCTCGGGGCAGAAAGGTCTTCCTTCCACCGATCTATGGGGACACTGATGATGAGTTCCCCCTGGGGAATCCTCTTCACCAGCCCGACTTTGAAACGTGCATCGTCCCGCTCTCTTAGAGCGTGCGCTCATCGTCTGTGTGTGTGTGTTGGGGGGGGATGAGACTGGAAATCACAACTCAAGAGGTCGCGCTGGCAATCCAGGTCGAGAAGGGCGTGCCGCAAGCGAGCTTCTAGGTGCACCCATACTTCCCAGAGAATGTTCTAGTGGTCTTTGACAGTCACTCTAGCAAAGACAAAATCCTCCATGGCGGCACCATCAAGACTTCCCGGTTCCTCCTCCTTGTTCGCCAGTGGTCGCGTTTGGTCTAGGAAGTCAGCCAACCACTTTGCTTCTAGGTCAAGATAAGCTTAGATGGGCAACCGCTACACGCGTGGAGCTTGGCCACCGTTTCGGCCATCCTTTCCCCCTCGTGCTGGATCGAAGCCTTCGATGAATCGTCGACGTCGCGCATAGACCTGTAGGCATTTCGCATGGTCGCATGGTCCTTAAACCCTAATTCGATCCCTAAAGATAAATCGGTGGCCATCGCTGAACAGAACCTCCTCCCGGATGGCTCCATCTTGGACCACGCGACGCAGGTATTCGCGAAGCCGTCCGGTTCCCAGGAGTTGCGGGAGGCCCTCTGCTACAACGTCATCATCCACATACATGGGGTTGAGGATTTTTTTTTCCTCGACGATCGAGCAGCCCCTACCCTTTGCACCTTCAAGCGATGACTCCAGTTTTGGTGGGCTCCCTCGCACCGACTCAGACACCTCGGGGCCGCGGCGACACTCCTACCACACCAGGTCGGGCGCAGTAGACGGCTCCTCCCAGCCTACCAGAGGCGAGGAAGATGGACATCATGGTGGTCGAAAACACAGGAGCGCTCCTGCCCCCTCCTGGAAACTACCACCCTTGTCAGCGATAGGGCCCAGGGCTGCGATGGGTTCAGTATCCTCGTGCCATGTTCGCCGCGCGAAAGGTGATGCAAAAAGCAAGTTTCGCAATGTCAATTCCAGGGCAACAAGACCTACTCGCCGCTTGCCTTTTTTGGCATAACGTCTCGACAGACCTAGGATCAGAAAGGAAAAGGAAGGATTAAATGTTGTAGCTTTGCCTTTCAGCTCGGTCAAAGAGTTGGCTGGCCTTACGGTCCAAGCAGTCGCAAGGCTCGATGCAGCATCCCAACTTTCTGCACCTGTCCCCGTTGTGGTTTCCGCTGAGGAGGTAGCTAGGCTTCATGTGGCATCTGTTGGCCATCCCCAGGCACCAGAGACCTCCTCGCCCTGCCTCGAAGACAAGGACGAGTGGCCTCCTAGCCAGGTTGCAGGCGTCTTGCCAAGGCACGAAGCTGGCCAGGACCCATGCAGCCCAAACACTCTTCGCGACAAGGCGGAGGTTGCCAAGGCATCCATCTCCCCTCAGGAACCCCTTCAGGCCACGGACCTGTAACACCCTAGCTATGTGGAAGCCAATATATTACCTAGAAGACTAACATACATCAATAATACGAAGAATTTTAGCAATCTATCAACTAGTAACATGTAAGAATCATCATATGATAGAATGAACATAAGGATTGAATCAGAATCCAACAACATTTCAAATTCTAATTACCTAATCATATTGAATCATCTATGATAATCTTATTAGTAGACTATATGAAGACCTTAGGCAATTACATACTCAACATATCATAATGAAAGAGGACATCACCACCAAACTCCAATCATTACAATTCAACATTTATCCAATAGAAGGTAATGACAAGTTCATCTAATTAAAGGTGATTTAAGCAATGTGAATGAAGTGGTCCGTGACTATTCCCTCCCATACATGCCATCTCCAATGTTTACCTAAAACAAGTAAACACGGCAAGAATGAGTCCACGACTTAGCAAATACAACTAAACAAAATCAACAATACAGAATAAGAACATAGCAATCACATAATAGAATACGAATATAGAGTGACCGAGTAAGAACATAACAGCCACAATTAGACTACGAATATAGAATGACTGGATAAGAACAACAATGAATATGAATAAGACAGTCCCATTATCGAATATGAACATAGAATTGAACCATATGAATGAATGAAATGCATGGACTACACTTCTGCTTATACCGGTATACCCAGTGACACACCCGTCGGTGTTCACCTAGGCCTGTATTTCTCAAAATGCGGGGATCCAAGGCCCGTATGAAGAACGTTTCATACGGAAATCCAAATCTACCCACATTGGAATGGTGGGTCTTACGTGCCCATATTGGAATGGTGGGTCTTAATTCAGGAACATGTGTTTGAATGAATAAATATGAATGCGGAATCATAATATCATGAAGCATGGAGTAACACATGAAGAAAGAATATAAATCAATGAAATCTACTCATAGAACATAGAATGAATAATAATAGCATGAACAACAAGCAATCAACAATTATCAACAACATGAATCACAAAGTACTTGCCCATGTTGGAATAATGGGACTTTTCTACCCACTTCCGTGGGTGAACATGAAAGAAGGAACGAATGAATATGTGGAACGTAAACATCATATCGAAGAATCATGGTATATCAATTATGAAGGGAAACAAGAAATACCGAAATCCATTGCATATTTATCAATCAAGTAGAATAAACAACAAACAAGATAATTCAATTGTACTTGCCTCAACCGTGATACAGAAGACAACGATGGAAAGCTCTAGCCCCGGGGTTCACCACCACCTGGCAGCCGTAAAACAATATACCAAGTACACCAACCAAAAGTGTACAACATTGCAATGGAACAAAACGAGAACAAGTGTCCCTAATCGCAATCCGAACATTTAATCAAAACACTCTTGAATTCCCAAATCTGTCCCAACAAACAGCTGTTAAGGAAAAAATTCATAACTTTTGAGTAAAAACTCAAAAATCCATGCATCCAATTTTCCTAGAACCTACACAAGCCTAGATATAACTTCTCAGGTGATCAAAAGATCAAACTAGTTCATCTAAGGCTTTGTTTTTAATCCCGAAGACCGATCTGTCATCTTCGGTACTACTAACTTGTGAGTTTCATAACTTTTGTTCGGCACAACCAAACACATTATTCTAATAATCTCTAGAAACTACAGGAAACAAGCTATCTCAGTAAAATTATCACAAATATTTCTACTATGCAACCAAGGTTGCAAACAGTCAAGTAAATCTCTTCTGTCCACAATAGAGACACAGATTACAGCATTAGTTTATAAAATTCATATCTTTTGATCTAGAAATCCAAAAATTATAAAATTTAACTTTATGGAATCATAATGAAAATAAATACAAATCTCATGGAGATCAACTGACCCAATTCGGCCATCTCCAAGATCAAATTTACAGATCTATGTTCGCTGCACAAGCCCTGAGACTGATTTAGTACCCAGTCTTGCAAAATTCATAACTAATTAACCGTTTAGCAAAAAATTATGAATTAGCACTTTATGGAAAGCTAAAGAAAATTACCATCTATCTCCAGGAGACACCAATCCCTGAATCTGCTCGGATCTAACTCAAAACCGCACGTCAACAAATAGACAGATTCAACCGATCTACACAGCAGTACTACGATCCCCTACCTGATGGCAAAACGAATCTAACTTGATTCAAAACAGCGGGGAATGAAATGTTACCCTTGAAGACACGTGAGCTTGCTGAATCCCCCCGTGAAGTGCTACTCTCATCTTCTTCTCCTCTCTCCCTCCACCTTTCTTCTTGGCCAACAGCGATGGGAGAGCACCACCAAGAGGGAGCAACGGAGTGCAAAGAGGAGGAATGTCTTTATCAGAATAAGGGAATCTTTGTGCAGATGCATGCTACTGATGGTGGGCTAGGGTTTCCCCCTTCTTTTATTAGTGGCTGACCCCTCATGGGCCTCCTAGGCCAAGGCCCGAGGCCCAGGTTGCCAAAGAATTGCAGATTTCTCCTCTAAAGTCTAATTTCTCTTTTGACCGCTTTCTTTATTAGAATAAATTGGAGTATTACATTCTACCCCCCTTAACAGGATTCGACCCCGAATCTAAACACCGAACTACACGAAACAAAACTGCGACTGGAATTTAACACTGATAAACACATACCCGCGGCGAACAAATTTGGATATTGCTCGCGCATGCAAGACTCTAGTTCCCAAGTGGCCTCCCTCTCAGATTGATGAGACCACAAGACATTAACGTAAAACGACGTCAGTCCAAACACTCAATCCGATATTCCCAAGTACACTCATCAGAAGAGATTCGAAGGTAAGATTCTACTCGATGGTCAATGACGTTAATGAAACTCAAACTCCAGATCTCCCAGGCAATCAATCGGTACCAGAACAACCAAAAGTTGCGTACCCGCGTATGACCCGAGACGGTCAAAGCGATACGCCAACTTCCTAATCCTTGCAACTGTCAAAAATAGACCAATGTACTTAGGCCAACTTCCCCTTTGGTACGAAAGCACAAAACATGCTCAACACACACGAAACTCTTGTCCCATTTCTAAATCAACTATTCATCTAACAAGGAGCACCTCCTTTAGTCAAGAATGCACAACAGAACTTGTTTTTAATCAACTGTTTTACAAGGAGAATCCAACTAAAAATAAAGAGTTCTCATCGCAACCACGCAACGCCAACTCTCCAACCGAAGGGTCAAATCCAAATTTGGCAAGTCATCACGAAAACCATTCTACCTTCTAATTAGTCATTTTGCGAATGAACACCATGCAAGCCAAAGGAGAAATCACTCGAATACCCAAACCAAATACTTCTTTTGTTTTGTCTGAATTGGAAAGAATCATACATGCCATTATAAAACCAAGCTCAAAGTGCGAAAGACACCCGTCAACAACACATAGCTCAAACAAAAATCAAGAAAACGTTTCACTACTCGAGGAAACATCATTTTGCTCAGTTTCTCTTTTAGGAATAAAATTCCTCTTAAACTTTGAAATTCGAATTCATCACATACCACACGAGCTCAAATCTCTTAAATTAGCATCCTCAAAATTTATGCTCAAACCAAAATACATCATCCACACCTTTGTAGAGAGGCTCTACTGATCCCATCGAAACACTCTAGATAGCTCCTTCTACTGATGAAATTGATTTGACAGAACAATGATCGCCTAAACAGAAGCCGAATGGGTAGCTTCCGTCGGGTAATAGATGACCTAGAGCTCAAAGAAATCCACTTAAATGGTAGATCTTTCACTTGGGCAAGCACTAGGGAGAGACCGACCCTAGAACACATTGATAGGGTTTTCGTGTCTCTGGAGTGGGACCTGTTGTTTTTGGATTGCTTCCTCCGAGCTCTACCCTCCACGGCATCAGATCACTACCCCTTATTGCTATCAACGGTCGTCCTCTTGGGAGCAAAGAAATGATTTCGCTTTGAATCATTCTGGAAAAGAGTGGAAGGTTTCCAAGAGGCGGTTCTTGAGGCTTGGAAGTGCGACAATCCCATGGTTGATCCGCTATGTCGCCTACATACCCTCCTCACAACCACAAGTCGCGCACTGCAGTTCTAGAGCCAGCGCCAGTGTGGTAGCATTCACCAGCAAATCGGGATGGCAAAAGAGCTAATCGGTCGGCTTGATTTGGCTGAGGAAAATCGGTTGTTCTCTCCTTGGGAGCACTGGTTAAGGATGCAGCTCAAAAGGAAAATGCTCGGTCTATGCTCCTTTGAACGAACAATCGCTCGCCAAGGTCGCAGATCAGGTGGTTGCGGAAGGGGGACGCAAACACACGTTTCTTTCACCTCCATGCAAATCATCGTAGGCGAGTGAACTTTATCGCAAGCGTAAAGGTCGCTGATTCCTAGGTGCTCACATAGAAAGGGTTGGAAGTGGCCTTCCATGACCATCTCGTCAATCTCACTGGAAAACCGATCACACATGCCCATTCCTTGGACTTGAATTTCCTCAACTTGCCCTCTCATGATCTCCGGGAACTAGAAGCTGACTTCACCAAAAAAGAGGTTTGGGAAGCTATCAAGAGCATGCCATCTGAAAAGGCGCTGGGACCGGATGGTTTCAACGGCCTATTTTTATCAACGATGTTGGGAAACTATCAAGCCAGACATAATGGCAGCTTTCCATGCCATCGGTCGCTTAGTGGGACGAAGTTTCCATTTGCTAAACAAGGCTTTGCTTACCCTCTTGCCAAAGAAACATGCAACTCAGGAGCCGAGTGACTACCCGTCTATCAGCCTGCTTATCAAAGAACTTCTCCAGCTCTTTGGCGAAGCGTCAGGACTACGAACCAATCTGGCAAAGAGCTCCTTCACGCCAATCCAGTGCAACGATCAAGAAACTCAGCTCATCACTGATACCTTGCATTGTAACGCTGCTGGCTTCCCATGCAAATACCTTGGCTTGCCCCTCACCTTGCAAAAACCATCTCGGGAAAATTTCCAACACCTTCTGGACACGATCGCTAATCGCCTACAAACTTGGCAGGCTGGTTTTCTCACTCAAGGAGGACGGTTTATTCTGGAGGCGGTGCTGTCGGCAATGCCAGTATACACTTTCATGGCCCTCGATCCCCCTTCTCGGTAATCAAAGAGATAGACAAGAGGCGTTGAGCGTTTCTTTGGAAAGGATCACAGAACGTCGCGGGTGGACATTGCCTGGTGGCTTGGTCCTCAGTCTGCTGTCCACGCCATCTCGAGGAGCTCGGCTTACCCAATCTAGTAATGCTTGGACGGGCGCTTCGCATCCGCTGGCAATGGCTGCAACGGTCTTGGTCGGCGAGGCCGTGGGGGAGTCTACAAACACAAAGCAGCCGAGCGGAGGTAAACATGTTCCATGCTTCGATCTCGGTCAGAGTAGGGGACGGTGAAAATTCGCTGTTCTGGGAGGATCACTGGCTGGACAGTCACTCTATCTCTGGCCTGGCATCGACCATTGCAAACATGGTGAAGCATCCAATCTGGAAGAAAAGAACAGTAGCTTATGCCGATGCTTGGATATCAGACATATCAGGTCGACCAAAGGATGTTCATATTTCAGAATTCCTACGGTTATGGGACGCGCTGCACTCTTTCCAGTTAACTCAGGGAGAGGCCGACTCGATTCTTTAGCGGTGGGAACCCTTGGGCATCTACTCTTCTAAGTCGACTTACAAAGCATTCTTCGTAGGCTCAATAAGCTGTCCATGTGCAGAGGCCATTTGGAAAGCAAGGGCACCTCTCAAATGCAAAATTTTCATTTGGTTGGTGATTCGACGTCACTGTTGGATAGCCGACTGCCTCTAGTGTCGAGGATTGGAAAACCAAGGTGTTTGTGTTTTCTGCGGACACGGGTAAGAGACCATCGACCATCTGCTAGTTGGTTGCGCGATGACAGCACAAGTTTGAGCGAGATTCTTAAGTCATGTTGGATTTATTGGCGCAGTTCCTGCTGGGTAGCCCACGCTACAGGATCATTAGTTGGCCGTTAGGAAACATGCTCAAAAGCACCGCAGAAAAGACATTGATTCATGTATAATCCTCGTATCTTGGATGATATGGAAGGAGTGCAACCAACGGATTTTCAATAATGTCGCCGCTACTATAGATCAGCTTCTTCGACATATTTTCGACGAGCACCAAAGCTGATGCATGGCCGCTGCGTTTGGTTTGGAGACGTCTGCTAAATATTAGTTTCTTTCTTCTTCTTTTTTGGTCGCCACACTGTTCACCGTCACCTGTTTTCGGGGGGAGGCGAACACTGCTATAGACCTTCGACCGGTCGAGATAGATAGCGAGTCCTAGCCGCTTCAGTGCGGTTTGGTCTCCTCGTAAATATTGTTGTGATCAGTATTGTCTTTTTCGACATAATGAAAAGTTGTACAGAGCTTTTGCACTTTCTTGAAAAAAAATACAAATATTACTTGTAAAAAAACCTGAAGCTAATTAAAGTACACACCTAAGAAAGTAAAGTATTAAATGAGTATACATCCTTCCATGCCAAACCATGAAAAACTGGTTTTAATAGTTTCAGACGTACGGACACTTGGATCTTTCAAAATTAATCATGCATGGCTCGACGCGTAGCCGCCGGTTCGCATTTCAGACGTACTCATGATCTCTTGTGGTTTCGAGGACGAGGCGGTCCTCTGCTGGGCTTCCGCTCTCGATCAACACGACCTAAATGCGCGAGCATATATACGCCATACGCTAGCATCCTAAAGGGTAAAGGGGCGCGTTTTTTGCGCCCTGAGCTGCGTCCACGTCGCCGCTTTTGCTCTGCACTGTCCGATCTTGCGTGTCTGCTGTCCGTGGCCCTCCGATCGCTCCTGCCTTTTCGTTACTGCGTTCCTTTGTCTACTTGCCGTCCGTCGTCTCCTCATCATCGCCGCCGATCCATCCGGCGGCGTATTGGTCTTCGCTTCCTCGCCCCTTTCTCTTGCTTGCGGCCTCTCACGCCGCGCCTCGCTCGATCTCGGTATTTGGCGCGATAGCGCCGGCTTCCGGTGCCGCCGCCGCCCGCTGCAGCGCCATTACGCTGACCTCTGCCCGTCTCAGCTAGCCCAGCTTGATCGCGAGAGAGAGAAATAAGCGGTGTCGTCGTCCCTCGCGTCCTCGCATCTCTCACGCCGCATCCTCCGCCCCATCTCCGGTATTGGCGTAGCGACTCGGCTCGAGTCTTGCCGCCGCCGTCTTGCCAAGACCACCGCCGTGGCCTCGCCCGTCTCGATCTTTGGCGTGGCGACTCCGGCCGAGTCTTGCCCCCACCTCGGCCTCGCCCGTCTCCAACTCTTCGTTCTTGTCATCGACTTGGTACTCGCTCCTTCGTTTCTTCTTCTTTCTCCATTCCCCATTGCTCTCATTCTCCCATTCTCTCTCCTTGGCAAAAGCTTCACGGAGCTTCCTTTTGGCGCCATGGGGTCCCTCCGACCGGCTCTCCCTGCGCTCGGTGCCGCCCGGCCGGCTCCTCGCGCCACGCTTGGTGGTGGTCGGCTGCACCGCCTGGGCACTGGCTTTCCCGTCTTGTCTCGGCACCATGCTGGGCCCCTGCCCGGCTCGCTTGTGCCCTCTGGCTTGGCTTGGCCCCATGGCGGCTCTCCGGCCTTAAATCCACTCGCCTCTCCGCTTCTTCCTCCAGGATTCAACCCCCCCCTTTTCTCCTTTCTCTGTTGATTTTGGTTTTAATGTTTGCACCGATTTCATTTTCGATTTTAGTTCATTGATGCATAGTGTGATGAGGTATGTGGGTCGCATCTTTGTGATCTTGAGGTACTCTACTCGCTCTACCCTTGCTCTATGATGGAATGGTTAGTGCTTTGTGATGGATTGATGAGGGCTATGGCTATTGATGATGGTTCTCTGCTTGGTTGGCTTATGTGGGATGTGGTTTGAATGGGGCAAAATATCAATTGACTTGAATGGGGCAAAATATCAATTCAGCCAAACTATTCAAAAATGAGTTGTATTGGATCCGTGTCTAAGGATTAAGTGGCACTGTATTGAATATCTAAGGCATAATGTCCTATATTGATCTTAGCTTCTTGCGTTTTTACTTACGGAGGCCACGACCTTGAGTGAACCTTCTCTTTTCCCACCCTCTTCTTGTCCTTTTATGCGAGCAACTCGAAATGATGGTTTGATGTTGAGTCTATATAAAAATGGAATGGATCACGATTAAAACCAATTGAATTTAAAATGTCAACTTGCTACAAGTTTCTGTTAGAGCGATCACCTAATTTGCTCTCTAATGCATTCTGAAAAAATGATTCATTTAAATGTTAGTGTGTGCCATAATTTATATCTGTCAAGTTTTAAAAATCTGTAAGCTCTCTGAGTTAACTGCAGATGGACATGTATCTCACTGCACATGAGCGTTTTAAATCTATATCCTCTTCTCCTTTGTTTCACCTAAATCTTTTACATGGAATTAGAAGACACTCGATGAGAGATGTGGTTTCTTAGTCATTTGTATAATCTTTACTATTCTAGACTTCTAGCTATTCAGGACAATAAAATTGGTTCACATTAGCATCTCAAGATCCATTGACAATCGAATATTTTTTGTGTTCACATATTGCATGTTCACCTTGTTCTTATCTTTGATTGGCTATATTATTCTTGGCGATGAAGGTAATATTACAAATTGTGTAAGTTTTCGACTCACGACATAATTTAGTAATATCCTGTTTCATTTTGGCGACTAATACGAGTTTTGTACCTCACAAAATTTTACTCCGATGTGTGGTGTTCCATGGCACTCAGTTGCTCATCTTCTCTCGACTATATATATCACTAGTGCCACTAATACACGTTAGTTATGCATTTTGTACTAACATGGTTGGTTATAGATTCGGTTGCTTGACAATTCGACATGGAATCATGGCATTGATAATTACGCACGTTTGAGTCGTTATCTTGATGAAATCGCAATTTATGAATTGTCGAGAACACCCTTTTTATGTTCGCCTCTGCTTTTCTAGCGCGGCATTTCTCCGATAATGTTGTTCCATGTTGCTCTAAGCTTACCGCAAAAACGATTAGATCGCATAACAACGGCATGATCCTTTCGATTAGATAGCTATCATCTTCTATCATTTTCGTTGCACCAAGCTATTTTAGAAGCTTGGTGTTCACTTCAAATTCACAAAAACCGGAAGATTTGTCCTTTTCCTATGGTTGGTTGTATAATCGTTTTTGCATTTATTGAGAATTAGGCTGGTTAGATGAGAGCTTTTCTGTAAGTTTTGGACTTGATTTGTCTTTGCCACAAGAGCTTCCTTACGTATGTATGCCGGTTTCCTTGAGATTTATGGTGGAGGCTTACTTGAGCAATGCTTCCAGTCACAATCAATTTTGTACTGTACACATTCAAAACTAACTTATCAGTATTAGTAATAGTACAGGTGATGTTGTTCGGATTTTAGTTCCTTGATTGAGAATTGTCTTACTATGATTCATATATTATCTACTCTGAATATGCAGACTTGCCTTATTGATTCACGTTCATTTTTTACTTTGCCTTGACCACCGAATTTTCGAATGCGATTCTGATTTTTCTCTTTCTCTTTTCCTTTTCATTCTTACACTGACTAAACTTTGTATTTCTTATCCGGAATTTGTTCACAGAGTCCGATGAAAAAGATTTATGCGTAGGTGCTCAATCTGGATGACCCATTTCAGATGCTCCTTGTAGGTGATCTCCCTCTTCTTTAAATATGCTATTTCTTGCTATGGCAGGTTCTACCGCATCGAACAATCCGGCCTCAGGTTGCTATGCTATATTACATATGTATAATTTCAATAGATACAAACCATCTTATAAAATGTTGTTGTTTTGCTAGAATTGAACTAAAAATGCCCTCTTTCCCGTTTACGTTGCAGAGAATTAAGTCTTTATCCTGGTTGTGATAGAGTGGTCCAATTTTTTTTTGTGTGCAATCAGTAATGGGTGATTGTTCACTAAATTCGAGTTAGTTTGGTGCAGATAAAAATGATCGATGTGGTATTTCTATTCCTTAGCTATCAGTGAAAGCTGTTCTTTTAGGTTAGATTAGGATATGGTGGTGTGAAAGAGGTTGGATTATGGATCTCGTGGCCACCAAAGTCCCACTATGCCACTGGTTCGAACCTCAACTCGGGTGCATATTTGATTCTGTAGCCATCTTTAACCGCATTTCGCATATTGGATGATTGGATCTGTATTAATAATCAATGATAATCAAGGGAAAATGCTCTACAAGAAGAAAGTAAGATGAGCTGTGTCAGCCCCGTTCTGGATAACCAGAATGAATAGGAAACCTTATGCTCAGATGCTCTTGATATACTGTTACAAACGTGGAATGTTATTTTAAGGGTATTGTCATTGATCGTGCCAATATGCACATGTATTTTCCTTTTAATATAGCTTCTTTAATCCAGTGCTTATTCATAATTTCGGAGCAAGCAATGCGATATAGTTTTTAGTTGTTTTTCCTTTTCTTTCTTACACTCACATAGTAATTATTCCATAATAACCGTTAGCCATTTTTCCAAACTCCTTGTTACTTCCCAATATTGTTCTCTATCAAGTATGTGTGCTCATTATGTTCTCTTTTTCTTGGATCACACGAATTTTCTTGTATAATGAACATTATTTGCTCTTGGTTAAAGAAAAAGGTGTCTATGTCAAATTATAATGTAAATCTATTTTGCTCAACTAAATATTTCTTACGTAGCTTAGAAGTCCTTTAATTTAGAATATATTTCTCTGGAGCTCTGAATTTTTGCCTTTTATGTTCTTGTTTACAGTATAGTGACATATTTCCTCCCGATTATACTATACCACCCTATCCAAACTAAACCTATATTTCTCTTCCATATCTTAACGTTTTTAGCTCCTCTATTAGTATCCTGATTTCGCTCTTTGTTCATATCCTAAATCCACTCTTCAACTCGACTTTTATTCGCTCCTATATACAACGAGCGCGCAAATGCGCGCCCAAGTACCTAGTAAGAACAAAGAGTGTGCGCCTTGCATGCCCTACAAAATACTGTGCCAATCTCGTTCTCTCTTTCTCCCACCTTTCATCTTTAAGTGTATCCAATCTCTACTGAATTTGTGTGTTCCGGTTTGTTGAATCCTTAGGGTTGCGACGGGGACATCACACTCGCCTCTCCGGGTTACCCGCGTGGCTCCTGCTCGCATTCCTGTTTCCCCCCTTAGGTGTGTTTGGTTGTTTGTATCAAGTGATATATGGATGAGTTGGTTCAAGAAAAAAAGTTATCCATGCGTTTGGATGCTTGAATAGAACCACCTTATCCTAGATGATGAGATACTAATTTATAGAATATTCTCTCTAGATGTTGAACTATCTCATTCACCAAAAATAATGGAACCACATGATACAAGATCATCTCATCACATTCAACTCCATCCCATCAACCAAACACACCCTCAGAGTACAGCTACTGCAGAAACTAATCCTAGCGGGTCTATACTACAAATGTTGGAACAATGTGATCCAAAATCATTAATGCACCATCTTGCTTACCTAGATTTGTGCATGGTAGCTGAGTAATTTGGAACCTTGGCGTCGAGGTGCCTTCTTTGAGGAGTCTGGTGAAACTTACAAAAGAATTGTTACAGCCTGTTTAAACCCCCTTGAAGAGTTCACTTCAAAAGTGGCTGAAGCTTTGGAAGGAGTTTATAGTGATAAGCCAGAATTGTTGTCCCAGCTGTGCATGTACACTCAAAAATCCATGATACTTTCAATGATTACCAGGTACACTACAAAATGGGTTGTCAAATCAATTATTTTTATTTATTTCCCTTCCGATTTGTTGATTATGATGTAATTTTTCTCAGTCATTGATGTTCTTTTCCACTGTTTGTGTCTAGATTAGTATATGAAGTGAAATATATCTCAGGTAGGACACACTTCCACAAAGTAGCTGAAACTTGCATTGTATCATTCTGTGTTCACTGCTTGTCTTGGTTTATAGTCCATGATGAACTATTTGTAGTTAAATAAGATGGAATGTTTATGAATATGGAATATGGGATAAGCATATCTACATATGGTTTATTAGACACATTGGATGAACATCTGATCTACATAGCTTATTTGCCTGATCCGAAAAATGTTGTGCCAGGAGTTATTACTGACCGACCATACCTTTCTAGTGTTTGTATCTTCTGTATAGAGTGTAGAGATTTGCAACATCAGAGACCTGGTCTCTGCTTATTCTTTTAGCAGTAATGGCCTTGGATGTAGTTCCACGGAGAGTGGGTACTATGGACACCATGAAGTGCTAACTACCGTTAGCAGCCTGAAATAGAGGGGCCAACTCAAACTATGCAGTTCCAAAGCTGTGCTAACAGTAATCTATAGGAATGCTTCTCAAATGTGTAGCAGTATATCTGGAGTACTAGCATATGATTCTATGTTTAATGAAAAGTTGACAGAGATCAATTAATTATTTTGATCTTTTGAGTCAGTTATATAGTGATTTGCACCTGTTCGTTTATTAAGAAATCTGAACCAAGTACTCTTTTATCTAAAGATGTATATATGGATTTGTTGGATTAATTTCTGTTATGTGGACTTACATGAGTTTAAATAAATATCAGCTATCTATTTTGGTTGGCTCAAAGATATAAAGTGATCAATTAATGTTATTAAGAGCCAGAGTATCTATTAAGGAAGATATGGACTTGGATTTTAAATCTGTGTAGAGATCTATCTGGAATCTATCTCTAATTATGGGACGGGATAGGATTCCATACCGAAGGCTATAAATAAGGATCAGGTCCTCCCAGCAGGATAACAACTCTCGCCATACCACCTATCCCTATAAGTAGTTGGAGTTTGTGGCTTACCTCTTGCTGGGAAAGACCAAACCCTCGATAGATTGAGCATCTGTTCATCTACTACTTCAGATCAATCCTACGACGAACAATGACATCGTCATCAGGTACGCTTCCACATTTACAGATTGAATTGTGTGTTGCAATTACCACATATGCGATTCTGCTAGTTTTGATCATCAGGTTAAGATCAAGAATTAAATCTAACAGGATTTACTCATGTGGGTTGCAAGTAACATCAGGTGGCTATTTATATTAACTCTGTGGAATGCATTTGAATTTAGAAGCACGATGGTCATTTGTGTGGTAATGGTGGTAGGAAATCTGAAAAACTGCAGCATTTCTTGTTTCACCCATAAAGTTGTGTGATTCTGTCTGTTGGAAGATTCATAATTCTAACATAGAAACCTGGAAAACATCATGTTGTTTCATTTTAGATTTCGTACCTTTAGTGTTGTCAGTGTTGCCATAGTCATACACATATTTACATTTTCATGTAAAGTCAACTGGCACCGCACAAAAGGTGATATAAATCAGTCCATAGTCCATACAACTGCAAGGCCTTAAGTTTTTTTTTTTTTGACGAAATGGCACCAGCGTGTCTTTCATATATCAGTGAAGAATGTAAAAAAATATTTACAAGAGGGGGTGTCAAGCAGACAAACCCCTAAAGAACACAAAGCAAAAGGGAAAAAAACAAGCACCAGCCAGCTACGGAGGAAAAACAAGATAACTAGCCTATGTCAAAACTTTGCAGCTTCGACTCATATCTTGAATTCTTCTCGCACCTTAAAACTCAAGGATCTTCCATCTATTCCTGTTCTCTTGAAAATTCTAGCATTACGCTGTTTCGAGACCAGTCACCGTATAAACATCCCTGAAGTGTTCCAGCCTTACGCCTTAAGTTTCTGTGGTTGCTTTGACGCACAGATAGCCATGCACATATTTGGTGTGGCTTCATTTGTTTATGCCTGATGAAAGACTAGTCCATGGTTTGTTGAATGCAGATATGCACATGGTGTGCACGAACTTTAGCAGCATTAACCGCGCTCTCGCGCTGGGAGGATCGCTATGGGGTTGCTCAATGCTGCTGTGGTCTCCACTTTGCTGTCAACACTAGTTGCAGTTGAGGCATGCCTAGGGAAGAAAACTAACCCACAGCCCGTTCGTACACTTGGTCCAGCAAACATTAAGTGGGCTAACTTCTCGACGGGGAGAAAGGGTAATGTAACTGCATTTCCATCCAGGCAAAGAGGTGACCTTCACAGTAAAGCCTATGCCATGGCTGATGTTCTCCGGACATCAATTTATCAGATTGTTTCAGCTTTCCTAGATGACATGCGGGCAAATGCAAAGGCATCCAGTTTAGAGAAGAACTGGATCAGTGAAGGAAGAAAGGTTTTGTTTGGTTCTCATGCTGCATTGGTACCGGAGTTGTGCTTATTTCTTGAATACAGTGCTGTGTGAACAGAACCAATGATGTCTCTCAAGGTATAATTACTGAAAGAAATCATTCTTAGATGAACCAGTTTATCTACTTAATCATAGAAGCTTGGAAGGGACAGTGTGCTTCCCTTGTGCAAATCCATGAAACATCAGCAAGAAGAATGGTGGTTACAGAGATCATTTTTTCCATTCATCCGCTTCTCCGGGGCACAAAGAAATCATGCATTACTCATATTTGTGACTGGTATTCCTCCTTATATTACTCCACGGAAGGTGAGATATTTCTTCTTTTTCCTCACCATGGAAGCACTACCCTGGCGAACGGAAAGTTAAGCTACCAGCCAAATTTCTGCTCTGAGTTGGTACATTTGCAGAGACTTGAATCCTTGAGTATTCTCTATATGTTGCCTCTTGGGTTGGGAACTAGGGATAAATGTTTTTGGATGATGGTTCATTCAACTTGTTCATGACAGCTGTAGGAGTGATGTTATCAGTTATCACCACCCTTCAAATGCTATTCAAAGTTGAATGTTTTGGCTCGGCCTTTATCAATTCCCTTCCATATTCGATTCTGTCTGTAGTTCAGATACTGACTTACATGGACTTCGTTGTGATTTTGGAATCCTGGTCAAGACAGGCCTAGAAACCGAGGAAAGCGGTACGTTTCCAATTTCTCCGGTTGCTGGGCGGCCACAACATTGCCAGAATCTAGTGGCTTTCGGAAGAAGTTGCAGTTTGTGCTGTTTGCCTTGAAAAGAAATCCAGACGCACGACGAGTGATGGCTTCGTTCGAAGACAAAACTGTTGGTAGCTTTCATGATGTCTTGCAGTCCAATTTTGCCTCCTAACATTTCAGATCTTTTCCCCTGCTTGATTTGTAGCATCACAAGTTGAACTGGTGGCTGTCCACTGGGCTTGAACTCCGTGGACCAAGCCCCTCCTCCAGAAACCAAATGAGACCGCAAAATTTGAGCTTCTTTCACTTGCCGGGTAACTACACCTCCACGTCACGAGTGTCCTAAAATTTCTCTGAAGTCCACGTGGCCACATCCCACCCGTCCAAAAGAGACAATTCTACCAAGAGATGTACGTAAAAAGAAAAGGCTCAATGGAATCTCCTCCATGGCAGGATAAGGTGCCTTCGACCTAAACAGGGAGGTTCTTCCATTCCCAACCTCTAGTTTCCAGAGTGATGGCCAGATGCTACTCGGATTGGCCTCCTCTCCCACCTCTCCATCCATCGAGAAGAACACCATCCCACACCTCCCTTTGCACGATCAAGTGGCAGCTTGCGTCTTTCGTCTTGCACTGTTCCAGATCGTGCGCTTCCCCTCTTCTTGAGCCCAAGAATTTGCCCGATGAGCTCCAAGCTGTGTCGGTGTCAGCGCCGGCGCCGGTGCTGGTGTCCCCACTTCCAGATGCTCCGAAGCTCGGCATCTCGAACAAGTTCATCCGAGGCCTCTGCAGCGACCGGCAGACCGAGCAGCTCGCCTTCGAGTGCTACAAGAGGGCTCTGCAGCAGCCGGAGTTCCGTCCGGAGAAGAAGACGATGAATGCGCTGACCGTGCAGCTGCTCAGGGCTAAGCACTGGAGCTCGTTGGAACATCTGGTTGAAGATTTCAGGGCCTATGGGGTGCTCCCGGAGAGACGGACGTGCGCGCGGCTCGTCGCGAGCTGCATCAAGGCGAGGAAGTTCGGCCTCGCCGATGTGGTGCTGGGGATTCTTGAAGGGAAGAAGGGCGCTCCTGCTATTATGGCCTTCAGCTCGGCGATGCAGACGTATAACAAGCTGCACATGTACCAGAGCACGGTGCTGGTGTACGAACGTATGAGGGCGGCTCACCTGCCGCCTAACGCCGACGCCTACCGCGCCGTGATGGCGGCGTACGGAGCATTGGGCGAGCCGGACATGGTGACTTCATTGTTCAAGCAGTACAAGTCTCGGAAATGGTACCCCACTGAAAGCTGTCTCGAGACATACACCATCGTCTGTGACGCGCTGGGACGGGCAGGCAGAGCCTTGGATGCGCTGAAGTGCCTGCGAGAGATGGAAGCAGAAGGCGTCTCAACAAACTTCACGATCTACTCTTCGGTCATCGGCTCTTTGTCAGATGCCCGAGAAACGGCTGCGGCGGAAGACCTATACCACGAAGCACGGAAGAAAGAGATGCTGGGAGATCCGGACATGTTCTTGAAGGTGATCATCATGCACGTCGAGACCGGGTTAGTGGAGAAGACACTCGGATTTGCGAAGGACATGAGGGAGATTGGCTTGAGGGTCACCGATTGCATCCTCTCTACAATTGTCAATGGCTTTGTGAAGAGGAGAGGCCTCAAGCCAGCCATCAGAGCTTATGACAAGTTGATTGCCTTAGGATGTGAGCCTGGTCAGGTCACCTACGCATCAGTTATCAACGTGTACTGCCGGCTCGGGCGGAGCGACAGGGCGGAATCCATCTTCTCAGAGATGATCGACCGAGGCTTTGACAAGTGTGTGGTTGCATATGGTAACATGATCTCGATGTATGGGAAGATCAGGAGAGCATCGGACGCCATGAGGCTGCTTGCCCTGATGAAGCAGAAGGGGTGCGAGCCTAATGTCTGGGTGTACAACTCCCTCCTGGACATGCACGGCAGGCTTGGAGATTCCAGGCAAGCTGACAAAATCTGGAAGGAGATGATGCGGCGCAAGGTCCAGCCTGACCGGGTCAGCTACACGGCCATCATCAGCGCGTTCAACCGGTCGGGAGAACTGGACCGGTGCATCGATTTCTACCAGGAGTTCAGGGAGACCGGAGGGAAGGTCGACAAGGCTCTGGCTGGGCTCATGGCAGGGGTGTTCTCCAAATGCAGCCGGTTCAATGAGCTCATCGAGCTGCTCAAGGACATGAAACTGCAAGGCAGCAAGCTGGACCGGAGGCTGTGCATGAGCGTCCTGAACAGCCTCCGAGAATCC
This sequence comes from Phyllostachys edulis, assembly GCA_036346405.1. Taxonomy (NCBI): domain Eukaryota; kingdom Viridiplantae; phylum Streptophyta; class Magnoliopsida; order Poales; family Poaceae; genus Phyllostachys; species Phyllostachys edulis. The sequence continues at coordinate 15,911,010 of CM070551.1, read as the reverse complement.
GGGCTGGAGGTTCATGTGAAGTGGCTCCAAAGTAATTTCAGTTTCGTGGAAGAGAAAACCTGATGCCAGACTCCAGGAGTTCCTGCTGTTCATCTTCAGCGCCGAAGCATGGCGACTGGGTGTCCGCAAAAGCATTGCTCTGTAAATGGAAAGAAGAATAGGTAAATATTTGCTTGCCTCAATACTTTCTCGAAACTATATCTATATGCTCGTGTTGCTCGATTCCGGCCTTCCTTGTATCAAGAAGATGACACTGTAAATGTATTTTTAAAGATGCCACCTTGGTGCCAGTAATGATCTGATTCCAGTTTTTTTTTTGTAAGGTGCTTAGCTCAGTAATTCTGCATTCATGTCAGATTTATTGAAGCTCTTGTACTATAGCCCACTTTGGCAGATGTAACTTTGCATCAATACTGAACTTTTCTCATTTGCTCACATTGCGCTTGTTATCTTCGTCAGACTTGAATTGCTTTGTGCTAGAGAAAATATGAAGTCATCAACAATGCATGATAGAGTCACCCACAATTTCGAGTCAAACATCCCATAGAATAATTTGTAGATCTATTTAAAAGAATCGTGTTTCTTTTGTTAGTACATGAAGATCTGAATATAGGTGCAAAATGGCATAGGAGAACTAGAACGAGGGGAAATAGCATAAAACTCAAGATAAGTCGCTGTGATCTAGGAAGCCGATGACAGACAGTACTGTCGATGTGCGCTGCTCGAACCAACGGCTGTTTTCATGGCATCCTAATTGACATTGCCGGGCAGGTTGACGCAGAGATGCTCGCCTCTGTCGTTGCACACCATGGCAGGCACGTCAGAGGCGAAGCAAACACGGCTCCCCTGCCACCCGTGCACGTCGCCATGCCGAAAGCCAAGCCACCACTGTCCGTGCCGGCCAAGAACGCCACGTCTTCGCCAACGTTGTCCGCCTCCGTCTACCACCCATCAGAGCCCAGCGCCCGAGCCTGAAGACAACCAGCTCGCCACCGCCGTTGCTCCACGTGGCCATCAGCAGCTCACCACCACCATGCTGCTGAACGAGGCACCGGCCGTTCCACGTGTGCGTCAGGGCGTGGAACGTGTCCCGGCACGTGGGCACCCCGCGCAGCGGCGAGGCGAGGTCGAAGACCGCAACGCGCCCGTAGTGCCTGACGAGGTGGAACCCGCCGTCCTGGTACGTAACGTCGGCGGCGCTGAAGGCTCCCGCCGGGCACGCGACAGTCGTCCACGACGCGTCCGTCAGTCTGCAGAACGGCACCTTCGGCGCCGAGGAGTTTTTTTCCTTCCTAAAATAGCACCGGTTGACATACTCCATAGCAAATCTAGCATAGTCCCAACACCAAATGCAAAAATAGCACCACAAAGCCTCCGCCGCCTGACACGTCGGCTCGTTCGTGCCCTATGGGCTGAACCTCGCTCGTCCATACCCAGGCAGTCGGACCCCTCCTCCGCGTGGTACCTGGTCACATCCACGCCCCTGGCCCGGCGCTGCCTCTTCCGTGCGCCCGGGGCATGAACCTCCTCCACCGTGCAACTACTCCTGGGGTGAGGTGCAATTAATTGCAGGCATGAACTTTTGATGCAAGTATGCGACGGTGAGATCATTCCATCAGCGCTGGTAAGATCGATCCTGGCTAGATTATATATATCCTAAGCCAGTGTTGCCAACAATATAATACCTGCTAGTAATTGATTATGGGGTAATAATAATAGAGCGTGCCCGATCACGACCATTCAAGTGGAAGCAAAGAGTACAGCAAACACACCCGGAGACAACTTTTTTATGAGTACTGACTACCACTGTGGCATAAACATCTCTCGGCCACTCCAATATGCTTGTTTGTTTGTCCAATCCACTGGACTTTTCTAGCTTGCAATCACTGCATTGCCTTTTTTTTATCCAAAAGGGCAAAAAAGGAATAAAACAGCAGTGACTCAAGACTATGATTACCAACCAGATCATCAAATCCTAATGGAATTTTTTTGAAGGGCACCAAAATAAGGAGAGAACAATAGTTCTCGTAGAAAGAGAACAGGAGAGTCGCTCTACTCTTAGCACAAACACCTATGAAGTTTCCCTCTGAGAGCAAATACCGCCACAGCAGGGTGAGAAGACAGCAGCTGTGTCTGCAATTAATTGCACCTCAACCCCAGGAATAGTTGCACGGAGGAGGAGGCAAGGGGGAGGGGTTCGGCCGTCTGGGATACGGACGAGATAGGTTCAGCTCTCTGGGACAGACTCGGCCATGTGTCGGGCGGTGGAGGCTCTGTGGTATTATTTTTTTGTATTTGATATCAGGAGAAGACTAAATTTGTTATTGAGGACATCAGTAGTGTCATTTTAACAACAAAAAAACTCACCACCACCATGTAGTCAACGTCGACTGATGGGTCCGTCGACAGTGCCGCCTTGCACACCTCCGGCTGGAAGAGCGAGCGGCGCAAGCTACGGTACCCGCAGCCCTCCCACCTCTCCCTCGCAGCCCTCTCCATGAAGCATGAGGACGCCAAGGCCTTGCCCCGACGCGTCAGGGGCGGAAGCTGGACACGCTCCCGCGTGGCTGGGTTGAGCAGCCACACGTCGGACCACCCCTCGAGGACGAGCCACCCGTGCGACGAGCTGCAGCACTGCTTGCCTCTGGTGTCCGGCAACTCGAGCCTATGCACGGTCCTGTCGGAGACATCCAAGAAGTCTCGGGTGCCGCTCTCACTGCATTGGTCATAGGGGAGCATCAGTCATGGCGGCCTCGACGTTGGGCGCAAGAAAGAGCGCCACGATTTGCACACGGCGTGGAGGCCGGCGTAGTCCTTGATGTCGGTCGTCCGGAAGATGTAACGGCCTAAATTTGGCTTTAATTTAAAGATGCATGATTTTTTATGAATTTTAAAAACTTTGGTTTCATTTTAAAATTTCCAAAAGATTTACCTTGCAATTTAAAATTTGCAAACAATTTCCTTGCCTAAAAGAAATAGGATTTGCAAAAACCTAAAATTTACTTGTGTGCAACCCAAAAATATTCGATACCTGATATTGCAAAATCATTTTAAAGTTTGAATTCAAATTCAAGTTCAAATCATAATTTGATTTGCAAATAAAAAGTCAAACCTCTTTTCTCCCCTCTCTCCCCCTGGGGCCGAAACCCACCGGGCTGGCCCCGCCGCTGCCTTCTTTCTTCATTCCCCATCTCTTCCCCACGGGCCAAGCCAGGACATGTCGACAAAAAGATGTGTTGTATGGTTCATTTGTGTTGTCCTCTATGTTATTGCTCTAATATTCCGCATTTTCCCTTTTATTTTATCCTTCGTACTACCGCTCTAATGTTCCACATTTCTATTACCATTTTGACATATCATCAATTCTTATTCGTGCTATCAGAACCAAGGAACCACACCACTTTTAGCGTTGCTCGAAAGAGGTTGTCGAATCGTTAGCCACTTCGAAACAGGTCAGCATTTGCATCGACCTTTCCTTTAATATTTCATTACTGATGGCGCCACATTTAGGCCTACACATATCGTGTCTGAAATTAGTACATGAAAACTGATCTTCGCCCCGATGTTGTCGTACTGTCTGCGCACACTGTATACCCATATGAATTTGAATCTAACCACCTATGTGCAAACTGCTTACAGGACATAGAAAAGGAGCATTGTTCAGAGGAGAAAACCCTGCCCAACAACAAGGATAGTCTATATGCTTCCGTCGAAAAATAAACATAATCTATGCAAGTAGTTACTGCTATAGTCTTGTAGTTTATTATAGGCCTTTCCCCCTATGTTCTTTCAGCTTGCTTATTCTGTAATGCAGTATCGTCCTTACTATTTATTGCCTGCCTGTGAGTGACACTTTTGTCTACAATTATACTTGTTTGCTGATTTATCTTAATATTGTCTTGCCTTGATCATCCCATCATCAACGTATACTTAGAGAATAGTACATCTATACTTGATACAGTTGTTGTTTAGACAGATCCAAGTGTAGTTATAGTTGTGATGAGGATTAAAATTTCTATGTATTACTTTAATACATAATAAAAGATCACACATCTTTGTGGTCGTAACCCCTAAGACTAATGACCCCTGTGATCGTAAGGATTCCAGAGGTTACATATTGGGTACCCTCATCGGATGAGATCCTGTACCTATTCCCCGACTAGATGATTGCTCGTAGAAGTCATGAACTGACATCTAGATCTAACTCCAAGTATATTCCTTACTGTGTGATGAATGGAACACAAGTCTTATTTAGTCCATACCACGCAATGTTTCATGGTCCTAAGACACTGACAATAACCACTATACAGTTTAGTGTCTCACAGACATCAACTGATGATCAGTTACTGTTTCACTAACTGTAACCGATCCTCCGACCAGACGCGTCACTTCCAACAGGCGTCTTCTCTAGGAGTAACTGCCACCTCTTCGATGGTTATTTCAAGATGGAGCATGGAGAAACAAAGGCATTGGATTGAAGCATCACAATCGGCATTAGATTCATGTTTCAAGTTTGATTCAATAGCATAGCAAGCATTACGCTCAATGTAATTAGGGATTAGTCCACTGCCTTATCGAGGGAACCCCCTCCAGTTCATAGCAATAAAAAGCAATCATATTCTTTCCCAAGAACTCTTTGTCATTTTCCTCTATTTATTTCGTAAGATCGGCGACTCGATCGTCGACAGTTGATGCCGTCCGTGGGAAGAAAGACGTTGAGTTCTTGAAGATTACTTCGCTCAAGCATTCCTCATTCATTCCCTTCGCTGCATCATCGCTCATGCGAACATGGCAGGGAATTGGGACGAGGAAAACTGGTTCGACCTGGCGGACTACTCCAACCTTGATATGGACGCATGCATCCACGCCATGGAAGAAAACGGGATGTCATCATCATCCTCCTCTGCCGGCTTGCCACCCGCTGAGGTCAGCGAGGTCGACTGGATGGAGAGGGATTCACCACTACCATCAGTGGCGCTCCTAGAGGATTCGGTCATTTCGACCAGTTTAGAATGCCTGAGCACCTCTACAAGCCTGGTCACTCCAACTGGCAAGACTGGCGACGAAGCCCCGACGCTGTGATCAGAGGGTCAATGTACTCTTGATACGGTCATGGGCGACCAGTATTTGCTGATGGCTCTTACGTATTCCAGGGGCCAACCGACATCTGGTGAGGGTGTCAATGAAGTTACCATTGATCATAGGCCAAGTGGGAATGATAAAACTCAACGTACGATCGGCGGTCTGTCAGATCAGGCTGAATCCACCACGAAGCCCATCGGAGGTGGTAATTTTCGACCGCTCCCCGTCATGGAGGCTCCATGCCGAAGCACTGGAAGGCTCTCCCTTAGTTACGATGGGAGCTCGTTGGAGGACTACTACTGGAGGCACGAGGTTCACGCAATCGGAGATACCATCAAGATACTGTGCATAGTTCTCCACAGTTTGTCCCACCACCACTTGTTGTTGGAAATGGTATGGACGCTCAAGCACCAAATGACGGAGGTGAACGAGCTGATGGACATCGATCAGTTAATTCACATGTTCCTACCTCACAGCGTGTGATAGGTCGGACAAGACAAACCGGAAGGTCGAGGGAAAATTTGACTCATCGAACACCCACCACTAGTGGGAATCCTCCAAGACCTTTGGTAACAATACAAAACTTGCAACGGGTCTGAGATATTCTGAATAACCCAGATCCTGCTTTAGCGGGAACTCCAGATTATGTTCAACTTGTAGGACAGGTTTCGGAGATCCTCCAACAAACTATGCAGCATATAGAAATGTACCGGGAGCAAAGGCACTCGTAAAGTCAGACAATGACTTCGTCCCAACGCTCCTCCCTCAGCAGAGGGCAACATGGTTGGACAGAGGACCGATCGGCACCAAGACCCCCTCGTAGATTCCGACAAGAAAATCATGAGGGAAGACGGTTCTTCCCGATAGCCTCTCATCCTCCTCGTCAAGAGGAAAGATTGCTTGTTTCTGACGACCTTCGGCATCGTCTGAACCAAGCAGGTGGTCAAAGATGTAACACTAGCGTCTATGACTGGATTGGGACACCGGATGCTAGGTATGCAAATCTAAGGAACCGGTCCTCAACTGACTATAATCCAGCTCTTTTTTAGAGAAGGTGCCACGACTCCATTATGGGCTGTAGAGCATTCTTGGCAGGACTCCAAGCTGTTCGCTGGCTAGACAAGTTCCGACTAGCCAACATAGAGAAGTTCAATGGGATTCAGAACCCATTAGAGTTTCTTCAAATTTATACTACCACCATCAAAGCTGCTGGCGGTAGTGACAACATGATGGCAAACTATTTGTCTACGGTCCTTGAAGGATCCGCCCGGTCATGGTTACTGAACCTACCGGTTGGGTCTATCTACACTTGGGAGCAATTCTGTGATTTACTGATCGCAAATTTCCAAAGCACGTACGACCGCCCTGGAAAAGAAGACGATCTCTATTGGATCAGGCAAAAGACCAATGAAACTCTTTGTCGATATATCAAAAGGTTTAGCCAGGTTCGAAACTCTATCCTAGAGGTCACAAAGTCTTCCGTTATCCAGGCCTTTAAAGCAGGGCTGAGGAATTTGCGGTTTACGGAGGATATTGCAATGAATCCTCCACGAACGACCGTCGAACTCTTCGACATGACGGAAAAATATGCAGCCGCTAGCGAAGCGGTTGAATGGTGTGAAGCTATCGGTCGAAAAGACAAGATCCCTCAACCTGGCTTAGAGAAACAAGAGAAGAAAAACAAGAAATCTCTCAAGGGTAAAAAGAATCATAAGTCCGACAACAAAGAAGTCCTTGCGATTCCAGAAAAATTTACCAAGAGCAAGAAAGACTTTTCTGGTCGGAACAAAGCTAAGGCTCTGACCAACGACTACAAGAAAAACAAGAAGTGGTGTCCACTTCACCAGGCGGTAGGGCATGATCTGTGCACCTGTCGAGCTTGGCAAAAGAAACTGAAGAATTACTACTCGGGTAAAGGTCCCTTCCCCTCCATAACAGAACTCAGAGAACCAAGCTCCAAGAAGGATAAAGATGGCGACGAAGAGATGGAGTACCAGGAGCCTCAACACACAGTTGACATGATCTTCGGTGGATTATCCTCGTACGAGTCAAGACAACATCTAAAGGTCGTGGAGCGGAAGGTCAACCTTGCCGAGTCATATCCATTTATTTCCCCCTTTCTTAATTAGCATATAATGTGATGCCCTCGGTGTTATTTACTACCTTGTTGTGAGTCTCTATTTGATTCAAGATTATAGTTATGTACTTATTGATATTACCATTGTTTTGCTTACTAATGAAATCATCGTAGTATAGTGAGAGAGAAGTGCATCTTTAACTAATGCCAATGCTAATTATACAGAAAACAAAGGCCATAGTATGAAGTTAATAGGCCCTGTTTGATGCCACATCGTCCATTGATGTTGTTTGGAATCCAGACTAACACCCATAGGCCATATTGTTGTTTAACAGATGCATCGTCCATATAGTAATTCATTTCCTGCGATGCTATATCATATTCCTTCCTACGTCGTGCAACATTAGTAGATCACAAAATACTTGGTGTGCCAAAAAAAACTGTTGTGCACTAGAAACTTATTGGAATTTTGTGTCCTCTTCATATAGATGTATATATGAAATTGTGCTTTTGTACTATAATATACATCTATACTATCTTCTTGATATGATGCTACATAGAATAGTCCCCTGATACATTCTATGGGTATTATTTAGACTAAATCCTCATGATTGATGTTGTTTGCCATCCAGATTAACACCTATAGACTATAGTGTTGTCTAGAGATTTGCCCTCAACATACATCGATTTAGGAAACGCTAGCCTCTGAATATAAATGCAATACTAATTTATTGTTTCGTTTTGCTCGTAGTTGCTGTCAGCAGACTACTAATGCAGTGATTTGTTGCACTCTATTTGAACCTGCTTATAGCCCCTTACAAATGCCATTTTTATACAGCTCATCCACTTCTGACCTTGTAGAAAAGGTATGTCTACACAAGAAAAAGCAAGAACTAGATCTAGGTATACTATCTTTACTTACATGTTTAGTCATTTATACATATTTCCCATTCCATGCAATTTACTTTGTCCCTTCCATGTTTGTTCATCTAATTCGATAACTAATTTACTCTTATTTTGTTGTTCCTGCAACAAAGCCTACCCACTTTAAAGTTGTAGCGTATCATCTATTTTGATTCAGATCCCGCACGCACTCCTTTTGCCACACACTGTCTGCTCTATAGTATTATGTATCCTGTAATCTCGTCGGTGCTCCTACTACACAAGGCCTTTTGCCGTCGGTAAATAGGCCTATCTTAAGTCATCTAGACGCCAGCCGTCGGTTTTACTTGCAATTTTTTATGTCTCTGACGAGGATCTAATAATCCTCAATTACTTATTTATCTGTAATTCTTATTATGGATAACAATGTCATTATACTGCTCTTAAGCATACCCCTTAATGATAATAAGGGAGAAACTAAACTGAGTGGTCGTAAGTCTTTCTACTACCACCCCATGGTAGTAAGTCTTTCTACAACCATATTATGGTCGTAAGTATTTCTACGACCACCTTGTGCTCGTAAGCCTTGCTACGAACACACAGTGGTCGTTAGTCTTTCTATGACCAGGTCAACTACGACCACTCTGTAATTGATAAAGCCTGTAGACATCTGAGTCTAATAAATTAGGAAATCTTACGCACTGTGTTCAGGACACTGGGCAGTTAACATGTGTTGTTATTCTTTGGAATAACTGCATTACGCCTCTGTCTCTGATGATAACTGCCAGGCGACGTGGTGGTATCATAACTCACACAATAAACCTCCACCAACGTGTGGGTTACACCAAACGACAAGGCGCCTCTTGGCCTGGAGAAATTGCCACCACTCCGTGCGCTATATAAAGGCTAAAGTCAGCAGACAGGAAGAGAGGTTCAAGAGGAGGAGAAATTAGGCATAATTCTTCTGCTTCTTGATTGTAATCATTTAGTCAATACAAGAACACATGAGTAGGGTTGTTTTTCTCTCCGGAGAAGGCCTGAACCTGTCTAAATCCTTGTGTTATTCTCTGCATGGTTCTAATTCTAAGAGACCCCCAAATATTCATTCGTAAGATCGATACTAGATTATCGACAGCCTCTGTTGGTGAATCCTTGTTATGTGTATAAGTTAATACTCTTATCGTACGCCGAATAGTTGTGTGTCCTCTTTCCTACCCACTATGTGTTACAGCACACAGAACCATGTCTCTGTGCAGGCTTATTCGCTTTCAAATATGTTCGTGTATAGTTACGTAGACATATTGTTCTACTCATCAAATCCAGCCAAACCTACAACTTACTCATATACATAGCTGAATCAATACATGTATTTTTAACTCCCAACTGATTCTATAACATAGCCTATTATTTATTGACAGAGCTGCAGGCCCATGCTTAACATTTTTATATATTTCTTGCCTTCGATCACTGCCTCTCAAGTTTGACTCCGCGTGCCAAGGCGTGGGCAAACATCTAGTATCAGTAATTATGAGTGTAACAGTGTCCCCATGGAGGCACGGAGGTCAAGTAGGCCGTCGGCGGAGGAGACAATTAAGAGCATGTATATCCTAGGTGCTAAGATAATGCAAGAGGTGAAAGAATTTTCTTAGCACCCATGTCAATGGATGGAGAAGTGAATGCTACGTCTAAATTGCATACCACTGCAGCAAACCTTGGAAGCTGATGCTAAGGTCAGAAAATTTGAATATTTTTCTAGCTAAATATATGACTTTAGCACGTATAGATGGTGCTAAGGTTTATAGTAAAAGTAGCTAATAATGATCTTAGAGAGAGAGAGAGAGATGTGATGTGTCAACCTTATGATTTTTTTTAAAAAAATAATACATTTTTAAAAAGGAATTACATAAATAAATAGTTGGAAAAAAAGAAGTCAGACCTCTGTCGCCAATTGAAATGTGACAGGATCTCTGTCAATTAGCGACAGGTACTTCTCCAGTGACATGTGCTCCCTTCAAACAAGAGCAATTCAGAGCTTGAGTCTCTGTCGCCAATTAATTGGCGACAGAGAGCTGAATTGACAACATGACCCTATTCTATAGACTACAAGGTCTCTGTCGCCAATTGAAATGACGATATAGTTTTGTAGAAAAAAAATCAACTATTTATTTATGTAATTCTTTTAAAAATATATAATATTTTTGAAAAAAATCTCTACCTTAGCACCTACTTTAAATGCTTAGGAAAGTTATGCTAGAAAAAGTATAAAGACAGGCCGTCGTGTCTGCCAGATCAGTAAAAAGTGTAATTGCCAACGGCAAGCTATGGAAAGTCTTGAAACTTGATCATGCGTGACGAGCGGCTGTGCTATATGTTGACAAACCTGATTAGGGGTTGTTGGACGTAATATCGAAACTACTTTTGGTGGATTTTAGTCTTTAAATGGGGTATTCTTGTGCTCAGAAAGAGATCAATCAATTAATAAATAGGTTCTCCACATTTTGTCTCTATTTATTTGTCGTTTTGTCGATTATCTATTGTTTGATGATTAGTTAATTATTTTCTGCAACTACTACGTTCTTTAACACGTTATACTGCTCTATGTGGCTCAAAGTTGTCCACTTGTCCACGTCAAATTCCAGGCTGGGCTGATGTGGCCCTCCGTGCAACTCATGGTTACCTACTGCACCTCACTCCTGCGGACAGGAGATGTCAAACTGATACACTTACATACAGCTGAGGCCATATTGTCGAATGGGAATATATAATAGACAAAGAGTACAACAGTTCTTGTTCAAAGGCGTTTGCAGGCTCAATGTTTGGCTCATAACTGTACGCTGCAGAGGCTGTGGACACTAGTTCCTGCCTTCCTGGACGAAGACTTCCTGCGCCAACCTATCAGGCTTTGTAAAGCACAAGGACACTGTATCAATACAGGCTTAGCCCGACGCAGAGTTCAGCCCATCACAACAGGCCGTTTGGCGACTCGGTGTACATGACACCCCGCATTGCCCGTGTTCCTCCACCGAATTCCCACGTCTCTCACCGCTGCGGCCCATAAGATGAGCGGCCCACGAAAGGTGCCCCTCCTGCCGACCAACACAACATGGTGCCCGCACGGCCCGCCTAGGGGCGTAGCCCAGCTGGAAGCCGCGGGGCGCGTGCCGTTCTGCGGGTCTTTAGGCCCGATGCACGGACCGCACGGTTGTGTTCGGTCGTTCCTGCCGAGCCGCGCAAGGCCTGATCGGCGCGGGTCGGGACTCGGGAGGCACGACTGCACGAGCAGCATGCGCGAGGACGCAACGCTGGCATGGGGCGGGCGGGTGCACCAGTTTTCAGTTCTCCATGTCCTGCATTTGCCGGTAATTCTTTTTATTATTTAATCCTTTTTAAAAAAAATATTTTAAAAATAACATTTCTCTAACATCATTTTTAATTATGACTTCTTTGGCCACGCCACAACACGTGGCATGACGAAAACACGTTGTCACATTACAGAACGCGGAGTGGCAAACGAGTATTATTACGTCACTTCTCTTAGCGTGATAAGACTTAACTCAAAAACAGACGTGTGTTTGCTCGGAGGGTTGTCGGGGGAGGTTTGGTCATACGATGATCAGAGGCGTAGCAGTACAGTTTAGTCACGCCATGAGTCATGGCGTGATCAAAGAGGTCAGAATTACAAATAAAGTTAAAAAATAGTTATTTTTAAAATATTTTAAAAAAAATAAAAAATAAAAAGAACTGGTCTCTCCACCACTCGGTTTGCATAGGATGTTCAGTAATAGTACGTGGTCAAGCGTGCGCCATCGTCGGATCACGGCACAGGTCGCTTCGATGCATGGGCGGATCCTTGCTGGTTCATGGGTGTTCACATGAACACCCAAAAAATTTTGACAAAAATTTAATATATATAAGGTATAATATATATATATACTGAAAATTGAGTTCATTCACCGTGATACGTGAAGAAAAATACGTTCTATCGACTCGTCCGCGCACAACCACACATTTGCACAAACCAAGAGGCGATAGCCACGACCCTCCAAGCCAAAGACAACCGCAATTCATAGGCCCAAGCCCATTTCGGCATTTCCTCTAACCCTAAATCCCTAATCTCTCGATCTCACATTCTGCTCCTGTGCTCTAGCTCCGAGCGGATCGAAGCGATGGGCGGCTTGCTCGTCTGTTGTTCCGCTCGCCTACTCTCGTGACTGTGGCTCGTGCTTTAGCTCTAGCCTCTAGACGAAGTCGGCAGTGCGCTTCTTCAAGCGCCGGAGCGTCGAGCGGGCTCTTCAAGAAGGCCTACGAGCTGTCCATGTTGTGCGAATGTGCGAGGCCGAGGTCGCACTCATGGCTCGTGGTCTTCTCCCTCGCCGACCGCCTCTACGAGTTTGCCTCCTCTAGCCTCTAGGTTCGCTCCTACCTCCTAGCCTCCTCACTCTTGCCGGTTCCGGGCCAATTAGCTATTGCCTAGTAGTGCTAAGTTCGTGCAATATTTTGCTACTACTAGTCTAGTACTGTAATTACATACGGATACGGCAGGATTGACATTCATGGGTTTTTTTTTTGTTAATTTCTTGATTCTTCCTTCTTTTGATCCGGCGAAACAAATAGGAGTACTAGCCGACTCGAGTGATCGAGCTCGACTCGAGGATCCGCCTCAGTGCCGAGTGGCGTGGCGACCAATGTTTGTCTCGGCGTCTCCTGAGCTAGCCAGCCAGGTACCCAATGTCCCAATCCCAAATCGCTAAATCGGCAGCAGCGTTTTGAATGATAAATGAATTAAAATGAATTGTGTCCTGAACTGTCAACGATATCTACAATTTGATGTTTAATTCATGCCATTATGATTGCCTTATATCATCCATTTTCACATATGAAATCATTAATTTCTATATTTTTTTTGTATTTTATTATATATAATTGTATTGTTGTATCAGTGTTTTTGGGAAATGATGTTTCACGGTATCGGCGTATTGGTATCGGCGTATTGATATCGGCATATCTGGACAATCTAGCTCCGAAGTCCGAACACTCATCCTAAAAATCCTGATACGCCTCTGCTTCGATGCTTCGGCTACACATTTGCGTTCTGCTTCTGCATCAAAGTACTCCAGTGAAACATGAACTCGTGTCCCGTGAACTCGCGGCCGGCAATAACTGGTACCCACCGCACTTGTACGACCACCGACGCGGCACATGCAGATTAATATCGAGTCATTCGTCGCAGACGTGGTAACATGAAATAAAATCCTACTCCACTCTGGCATTCGATATCAATCTCATATCCAGATGCAAACACAAAGCCTCATGACAGATTCTTTGACCATCTTCCAGAAATATTCCAATCTTATCATGATACACTATCATCCACTACTGTTCGCCTACATAATCGGATCTTGCCACTGCGATTGTCCTAGTTCACGACAGCCAACTTGGATCGATCAGTGGCTCGGGCTCGGCTCCATAAAAATCAGAAAAACCGATAGCACTGCTGCAGCAGCCGGACTGCCGGAGTAACAGATATTTGGATGTGCGTGTCGCGGAGAATCCCCACGTCCGCAATAGTCGCAAGGAGACAGAACAGGGGGCGGTCACACCACCTCACATGCATCAGTGCTGTCCTATAAGAGTCTAAACTCTGTGTCCGCCATTATTTTGTAGCCCGGAAAGAACCTGAAAGAAGACAGTCCCGTGGATTGACATGTTTCAGTTCATGAGGGAAAGCTTCCCCGATGAACACCGCAATGTGGCTAGGAACGTCCTCTGGTTGCTAAGGATGTGTTTGGTTGTCTCTACAGGTTGGCTCGCATGAGTATATACAATATTTGGGATGTTTGGTTGTTGCATGTATCATCCGGTCTGGCTGAGCTCATGCAAAAGTTGCTCCCGGGCTTGGCCCGAGGGAAACGCATGGATTGAGCTTCGCTCGCGAGCCAGGCAGCGCGGATGCAGGCGCGCTCGGCTTCAGGGGCCAGAGGTTGCATCTGCGCGTGTAGCGCACCTCACTCCCCTCACCGCTCGCTCCTCTCCCTCGCTCACGACCGCGTCGCGACCATGACCGGCGCACCCGCTTGTTGCAACCACGACCGCCGCGCCCCTCCTATGGACGAAAACCTCGATTTGAGCCCACGATTGCGACACGCCCGCGCCAGCTGCCGCACCCACCTCGTCGTACCCGTCAATCCGACGAGCTCCACCCACTCTCTTGCGCGTCACGTCATGTTCCCAGCCATCACGATCGAAACCCCCCAACCAATTTCTGTTTTCATCCACGGGATCTCGCGCCACGATTTTCTTCTCCAACTCCAGCTTGAAACCACCTCCACAGCCGCCATCCTCACCTCGGTGAGTCATTCCTCGATTACTCTCTACCGGAGCATCACCTCACCTCCCTCTTCCTTTCCCCACCACCCGCTCCGGCTCCCCCTCCCCGTAGCACCGCCGCCATGATGAACCCATCGCACCGCCTCGGGCTCATGCCGCCGGCCTTCCTTGACCGCTCCCTGCTCCCTGGTGCTCATGCTCACCTCCTTTTCCCCCTCTCCCTCTCCAACGCCGCCGCCGCCGCCTCTTCATCCCCTGGTTCCGGCCGCAGTGCACTGCTGCCCGACCGCCACTGTCCACCTCCAATGGGACCGTCTCCCCCTACGAATTCTATTTTAGCCCTCACCGACCACCGTCGTTGCCTCCGTCGCCGACACCAAGCCCGCCGTCGCGCCTTGGTTGCCCTCCCTTATTCTGTGTTCCCTCTGTGTGTGTGTGTGTGTGTGTGTGTGTGTTTAGATGCGAGGACTGACCATGGGACCCACCAGTAAGTGGCCCAATGACAGTGCCCACACTGTAATGTCTGATTAGTATGATTGTTAGTATGCAATTGACAGTGGCCCCATTCAAAATTGTAAAAATGGGATCGTTAGTGTCTAGATAAGAGCATTTCAACAATTTTGCAATACATTGTTTGAATCAAATCTACAATAAGGTGATAATTAATTAAGAAATTCCTTATCAAATTGAAGCCTTATGTCGGTTAGTAATTAATTGAAATACATCATTTGAATCAAGTCAGTTAGCAGGATAATTAGTTAAATGTGCATTCTACCAAAGGGTATTCTCACCACCCACTAGAAGAGATGGGCACACTCTGCCACATATAGGCAACCAAATAACTCAACATTGCATCTAGGCATACATCCACTCTTCTGATGCAACCAACCAAACAACATATCAGCACAGTCTTGCCTGATAGAAACAGACAATTAAACAACCCGCTATTGCATTCACTCAGCTTGACTAGGTTCAGTCTAGATGACTCGCACAGGCTATGCTGAGGACATGCAGGCAAACACCCTAACTGTACCTATGGTAGAGGAAAGAAATAGAGGAAAAATGGTCTCAAGTTCGATATTCGTGAAGTGAGGTTCAGTCACATGATCAGATGATTATATAATTCCAGGCGACTTGATTCAAGATTTGGCATTTGAGTTTTGGTGGAAGTATTCACTAACAGGTAGTTTAAAAATATGTTTGGTATTCACCAGGTCTAGCACTGTTTGCAAATTGTGTCACTTAAGGTTGCTTGTACTGCAGAGCTAGTGAGCTACATGATATCATGTGTTTATGACTTCCACTGTGTTGATGTACACCAGTACACCACCTAGTATGGTCGAACGAGACCATCCAACCGACGATTGATCCAACGCAAGAACTTCTTCAAGCATAATCAGAGGTTATGCACCTGTTTGGCTGTTTCTCAGCTAAAAAAGTACGTTACGGAAAAAAATAAGAAAAATAATTTGGAGTATGCCTCTGCAAGTGTCGTAGAAAGTTCATAATTAACTATACAGAACACTGGCTATTTGAATTTATGTCATTTTAGGAATTTTTTAAATAACATATTTTTAATAGAATTATATAAATAAATGTCTGTTTGATAAAATAAAAAAATGAGCTTCTGTCACCGTTTCAAATGGCGACATTGCCCTATCGCCAGTTATATTGGTGACAGGAGCCATGTCGCCCACCAAACAATATTAAATGCATATGTCATCATTTGGAATAGTGATTTGCTTATTCCATATGGCGACAGAGACCCCGCAACTTCTTGTCGTCATTTAGAATAGCGACAGAATCTCCCATATAAAAGATCCAAAAAAATTCGGCTGAAATTTACTTTTAATTTGAAAAAAAAGAGGGGGGGGGGGGGGGAGGAGCTACCAAAGCGATGTTCGTCCGTAGCGGAGCAGGGGTGAGAGGGAGGAGCAGATCCGATCGTCCACCTTGTAGGTTTCTGTAACTTTATATTTAATTTCAAAACCCTGGTAGGTTAGCAAATAAAACTAGAGGTTTATAATTGAATGGATTATATAGTTTTAGATGTATGATTATGTAGTGTAGTTTGTTATATTACATATTTTTAGGTGTGTATAGTTTAGTTTTAGACCGAGTATGTACTAATGTCAGGTTGTTCGAATAGGACCACAGTTCCATACGTACACAGGGCAGGAGCACGCGGAGCCATCTATTATGATTCAACGACCAGGTCGGTTATTGCTCCCTTGTCGTGTATCATTTTAGTGGTTGCATTATGTTTAAATGCATATCATACTGTTTGACAGGGCATCAACACAGTTGGGACAAAGAGCCGCCCGCGCAGGAGGGGCTACAGGTCTCTAACTACGACTTCAAGGAGTGGCGGGTACCACGAGATGGTGATGGGCCTTCTCAAGCCAAGGGAACTACCAGCCAACCGACGCAATAGGGGTTCACAACACCTACAGAGGTTACTCGCCCATCTAGACTATTTCGGGCGCCAACCCCCTTGACGTACTCGCACCTGCATTAGCGCTCGGCCCGCCAGACAATGGCAGGGGTCGCCCGTAGGGTACTCCTGAAGAAGGCCCGCGACTAGATGTATCACTCATCTTATGTAAATATTAATTTATGTGCGACTTACATTATCCTTGTGTCGGATTTAAGATCTTATTTGTTGTGTATGACTAACCTTGCGCGGGAGTCAACATCGCGACACCCCATCAGTTGTGTAGACCAAACAAGCGTGTACACCCCACCCTCGTTCTAGCCTTTAGCACCGAAATGATATATTGATGTCAGCGGGTACTCACACCCAATGTCGAATGTTCTAGCGCTGGTATAAAGTCGAGGAGGCCGACTAGAGGGGTGAATAGGCAGTTTTAAAAATTCTTTTGGCCAAAATCGAGTTTTATGTAGAATTGTAAATCAATTCGGTTTTGCCCAATTAACGCCTAAATCAACTAGTATCGACTAAGTGCACCAACAAACTAGGTCTAAGACAAAGTTTGCAATCCTAAGGTAACAACCAAGCCATTCAATTCTAAGAATGTAAATTGGTAGAATATAAAGCACAAGAAAAGAAAACCACAATGACACTCGATCTTTTTCTTTTGGTGATCGCAGACTTGCCTGTCTCTCCTAGTCCACGTTGAGGTAAGCCCAAACGAATTGGACCGGCTCCACAAATTAAGCCAACACCTCGAATCTACTCGGGGTTGCTCTTCCTCCACTCCGGAGATGGTGAGCACCGAACTACTCACAATGTCTGGATCTTCTCACAACCTTTTTTGAGAAGATCACATGCACAACTCCTCCAAGCCGTCTAGGTGTCGGTAAACACAAAGAGTAACAAGTTGGTGACGATCACTTGAACGAATCAAGCGTAGAAGCTCGATGGATACTGTTAGGGGAGGGTTCCATGCCCCCCCCCCAAGGACGACGCCAACGACAGTCCGACTAACGTCAGTCTGACTGATGTCAGCAAGAAAATAGCAGCACGATGTGGAGGTTATGCAAGACAACGACACGAAGCATGGCCTCGGTTACACAACCAATCCCCTCTACGCAACTAGCAAGTGTAATGCCTCTCTATGTAGCCGGCACGCGCAGCGTCAACCGATGGGCCCGGTATAGGCGGGCCCACTCGACCAGAAAGGACAAAGCTACCCCTAGGTTTTCCCTTAAACTAGGGTCATTTATGTAACTTCACCTTCTCCCCTCTCCCATCCTATAAATAGGGCCCCTTTGTTAACATCAGGGGGGTCACTTGTACATTATTTCACACTTGAGCAATACAAGTTAAGTGATTCCCTTGCATGCTTACGCTTCGTCCCCTACTTACGCATTCCCGAAGGTCGACGTATACTGTCTAGACGCGTATCTACGACAGATATGCAATCCAACACCTAATGCAACACATGCACTATGATTTTTCTCTCCAAACTCACTAAATGCAACACATGCACAAAAGAGAATAGAAGGCTTGCTCTTAGCTCAAGGGGGAAGAAAATAGCACCAACCACCTCCCACAATTGGCCACAAGGGGTGTATATACACCCACACAAAGAAACTAGTTGTTAGACCGAAAGGACGACTAGAGGGGGGTGAATAGGAGCACGATATCTTTTTCTTCTTGATCAGATTCAACATGATTTTCACTCCAATAGCTATGAAAGCTATGAAGATCAATATACAAGTATAGCGGAAGACTTGTATTGAATCCAATCAAAACCCCGAAGCAAATAGACCAAAATCACAAAAACTCAAACCCAAATTAGTTGGGTGCTTAGACCTCCATGTACCTAGCGGTCTGACCTCTCCATGGGCGGTCTGACCGGAAAATAGTTGACGGTCTGACCTCCAGCCTAATGAACAATAAAATTAGCCTGAACTCAAAATCACAAATTGATCTAACTTTTGATCCACAACTCCAAACTTCATGAAACTTAGAACATACCTTCTTTAGGATGTCAGGAACCTATTCCAATCAACAATCGTGAAGATCATTGCCAAAGTTCTGATATTTTTTCGTTTGAGTGAAAGTTGCTTCAAAACATGATGTGGATGCTTGGGATTCTCAAAGCTTGGGGGTTGCCTAACATACACTTCCTCCTCTATATAACTATTCAAAAATGCACTCTTAACATGCATCTGGTGCAGCCTAAAACCCTTAGATGCAGCAAATGCAAACAGAATACGAATGGCTTCTAATCTAGCAACAGGAGCAAATGTTTCGTCAAAGTCTAACCCCTCAACCTGGCTAAAACCCTGAGCTACCAACCTAGCCTTGTTTCTAACTACAGAACCATCCTCATTTTGTTTGTTTGTGAACACCCAATGGGTTCCTATCACATTATGCCCACTAGGAGGCTCTACTAGGTTCCAAACCCTATTCCTCTAAAAGTCCTCTAACTCCTTATGCATGGCATTAACCCAGCTAGAATCAGATAAAGCATGTGATATATCGCGGGGTTCGAAAGAAGCAACAAATGCAGAATGGGAGTAGAGACTCGGATCATGATACCTGGAGTGAGTGACTCGCTCATGAAGATGACCAATGATCTGATCTGGAGGATGATGCCTCTGAATGTGAAGTGGAGCGCCCGGGGGAGATAGCATCTCATCGACCTCCGCAGGTACTACTGATGATGAAGATGCAGCAGGATCCTCAATTGGAGGCAACATACTCGAAGCAAGTTCTTGAGCTAGAATAGGAGTGTCAGCAGCAGGTGGAAGAGCATCATCGACTCCATCATCATCATCCTCTACAAAAATGCTCTCTGTCGCCTGTGTATCACCTAAAACGTCTGATCTAGCACTAGGGCTAGTCTCATCAAAGGTGACATTGCATGTCTCCTGGACAACGTTAGTCTCAAGATTAAAAACCCAAAAACCCCTTGAATGTGTAGGATAACCCAAAAATAAACCATCAGAACTTCTTGACTCAAATTTATCTAGGTTTCCTATTTTGAGAATGAAACACTTAGCTCCAAAAACACGAAAAATGAGAAACAGAGGGTTTTCTACCAAACCGAAGCTCATATGATGTCTTGCCCAAAGATGGTCTCAAGAAGACACGATTGGCAATATGACAAGCTATAGCAATAGCTTCGGCCCAAAACTTCCTTGGAGTGCTATACTCATCTAGCATCGTCATAGCTATCTCGACTCTCATGAGTCCGTGTCGGACCCGGGATTAACACCCCCAAATCCTCTTTGTATTTCTGAACTAGTCCCATGATAAGTAGGTGGTCACACAGTAAACAGATATGGTAACATCCATAAATCGCACAATTATATTAATAATCAACAGAGTTTATTACAAAAGAGCCTTACAAGCCAACAATAAAGAACACAGTGGAAGACGAAGAAGTCGTAGTGGAATCCAGCTGATCTGCCACACGCAATTGACTGGGGTAGCGACCTAGTCGTCAAGATCCATACCGGTAGCGAAGTCCTTCTCCTTTGAAATTTGTTTGCATAAAGTAAGTATGAGCACAACTACCGTGCTCGCAAGTTACACCCGTCAAATAATAGAATGACATACATACATGGATATCTCAAAAGAAGGCTTAATATGGTTGATTTGCGCAAAAGCAATATTTGGCATTTTAAATACAGTACTAAGTTCAAAGGCTCAATTTTTACAATAATTAAAATTGAGTTTTAAATGAATTGATAAAGCGAGTGTAGGCACCAACCTAACACCAACGTAAACACGGGCACCAACCCGGGGCTTCAACCCATAACTTTTCTCATGGACACCCATCCATGTCAAAACTGTTTTACAAAATCATTTTGAAATCAAAACCAAAGTCTAATCCGCGAAAGGCTTTGCTCAGCATGTCCATGACCGTGGACACGGCTATTCGAATAGATTGACACTCTGCAGAGGTTGTACAACTTTACCCACAAGAGATAATCAACTTGTAATGTCCGTCTGACACACTTCCGAAGGTGTGCGACTAAGTGATTATCACAAGACATTTACAATGCGCCATCCCAAATCTCGCACCACATGCCAGGAAGTTAAGCCCTTGATCCTTAGATCTCAAATGGCATCCACACACCTTCCGACCCTCCCTGTCTTCTCCACGGTCCCACTCCACTTAGGATTCTCGTTTGCCCTAACTCCGGCGAAGTAGAGGCCATTGTCACTCGTAATCATCATATAAAACTAGTTCTTTTTCCATGACGACCACGAGGACTTTAAGTACATTTGGATGTACTCGTCGACCTTCCTGTCGTGAAGGCGCAGCGTGCATTCTCCAGGAGCCGCCGTGGATCATCCTGACATTGCCATCCAATAGAAATACCTGAAGAGCTTCAAGTTTGGTCGCACTCCCAGGTATGCCTCACACAGATAGGCGAAGATACTAAAGTTGGCGATGGAGTTTGGAGCCAAATTCACCAACTCCACCCCATAGTACTCCAGCATGCGACGGAGGAATTTGTGCACCAGCACCCTCAACCCGCACTTGGTGTAGGTGAGTGTAACATTCCAAAGTTCTGTTACCAAAAAAAATTAATAAAGTTATTATTTTGTTGGATTTTTTGAAACTGAAAGAGTTTTATTGCTTTATTTGAATTTCTGAAGTTTTAAAAGTCAAAAATAAAATTTATTGAAGTCTTTTGAAGTTTTATTTGATTTAAATTGAAAAATAAAATTTTAATTAATTTCTCGGAATTTTTAAAAGCTTTTCCTAATTATTTTAAAGCTAAAATAATTTATTTGCAAAAATAAAAGCCAACTTTAAGTTGAAAATAATTTTATAAAGTCCAAAATAAATAAGGGAATTTCTATGAAGTTTTCTAGAATTTTTGGATTTTATTTGCTTTTTTCTTTAGCCAAAATGATTTAATTGATTATTTAAAATTAGAAAATCATTTAAAATCCCGGTTAAGGCTTTGGGCCGAATTGTCCTTCGGCCCACTCATCCCTTCTCGTGCACGCAGCCCACCTCAGCCCGCCCGCACGTGTAGCCGTTCGGACGTGGCCGTTCGGACCACTCCGCCCTCGGGGCCCACCTGTCACCCTCTTTCCTTCTCGCCGATAAGTGGGGCCCGCGCCCTTTCTTCCTCCTCACCCTCCTCCTTCCTCACGTAGCCCGCACGCCTCCACCATTGCTGTGCGTATGAAGCTCCGTGCGCCACCATTTCCTTCACGCTTTCTCTGCACCCGTGTGCGCAACGAACTCCCCTTGTCCCGCCGCAACCACCCCGGCTTATCCCCTCTTCTTCGCGCCCATTCCGCCAGAAATCCTCAACGGCCGCCGCGTTCCTCGCAAGCTCGATCTCTCTCTCCCGGCCCCCTCTGCCCCTATAAAAGGGAGCACGGTGAGCCCCTTTTCATCCTCATCAAAACACCCCAAGCCCTCTACCCTCTCTCCCTCTCAATCGTCGGCATTTCGAGTTCTTCCTCGCGCAACCGAAGCGCGGAATTTCTTCGATTCCGGCGTCGACGAAGACTCATCATCGACGACGACCCCATATCCGGCACCACCTCGTCATGGTGCACGCCGTGTGCGCCTCACCCTCGCCGGAGCACCACCCGAACCATCCCGCCGCCGCCGTTCCTGTCGCGCCCAACGGCCGCCTTGGTGAGCATCACGTTCCCCTTTCTCCCCTCTTGCAATTGCGCCCCTTGCCAGACGCCGCCGAGCCGCCCTTCACCGGTGAGCTCGACGCCCAGCACCGCCGCGGCCATGACGATGTGGCACCGCCACGTAGGTGCCACCTGGCGCCACGTCGGCCAAAAATGCCAGTTACTACCTACGTGGTGCAGATGTGGCCAATTTCTTTAACCGAACAAAAAACCGGGCGATGACGTCATGCTAACGCATTATCTCGATTTTCCTTTGGAAGAATAAATCCAATAATTCGGGAAAATCCAATTTCATCATCTTATGTGATTTTCAAACTTCCCGGTGTTCGTTCTCCTTCATACGAAATCTGATTTCGTCGATTCAAATTTATAAATTCAAGATATAGCTAACTAAACTAAAATTATTTAATTTGGAGTTCATTTGAATCTTCATTTTAATTTTGTTTGTATTTGGCTTATTTTTGCGTATAGATTTCAACGATTTCGGAGAGTCAGATTTCGACGCCGTTTGAGAGCAACTATTTGAGCAAGGCAAGTTACATCTTTGATCATATTTGAACCCATTATTTAAAATTATTTAAATTATGTTTTAAAATTTTATTGCATGCTTATTTATATTCAGTAATTTAAATTCCCATTTTAAATATTAGATATGCCTAAATCCTTTGTATGGCCAATGTTGATATCTGAATCGAATATATTGTCACCTTAGATAAAACCTGATTGATACAATAGTATGAACTAGGATCATTTGAAAATACGATGCAAAGACATGCTTAGAACAAAAATGTTTGATTTGGGGAATTTTAGCCAAAAGTCAAATGTTGTTTAAATTGTATCCATGGCATTGGTGTGTTATGGAAGTTTATAAATGACTTTGAAAAATGAAATAAAATGATGGTTTGTACTTAGGTGAAATGGTTGTTTGGATGGTACATGTTTATGCACGGGCTCAATCTGGTTAGGGTTGAGGCCCAGGGGTTGTTTTGAAAGGCGCCCAAGTCAGTTAAGGATCGGTCTTCGAGTGTATTTTGCTAAGCCATACCATACAACCACATGTCTCGAATGGGCGGGACCTGGCTAACTAATTTGCAACATCCCATCGTGGTCGTGCCACTCGGTTGTGTGGGTGTTTTTTATGGCCTACTTTTATGTATTCCCACATGGCGCAAGAGGGGGCTTAAATCTGGTGGGTTTCTATCCAATGGAAGCGAAACCTTAGCGAGGCGGGACTACGTTGGGATGGTGCATTGTAAAGGCCTTGTGATAATCTCTTAGTCGCACACCTTCGCGAGTGTGTGAGCGGACAGTACAAGTTGATTATCTCTTGTGGGTAAAGCCGTACAACCTCTACAGAGTGGAAAACTATTCAAATAGCTGTGTCCACGATCATGGACATGCCTAGCAAAGCTGCTCCAAGTTAGATCTTTGATATTGTTTTTAAAGGACTTCTTCAAACTGGTTTATCCAAATGGAAATTGGGCAGGAAGCCATGTGATAGGACGGTATCCTTCACCATTCATGTGTGAATGTTATCTGACTATAAAAATGAGAATTTGTAAAATGAATTTTAGTTATAGAATAACTACTTTGGAACTTAGTACAAGTATTTAAAGAAAATACTGCTTTATGCAAATGTAATCAATAAGCCTTCCTTTGATATATCTTTGCATGCTTTAACTCTGTTATTGGGTGTAACTTGCGAGCACGGAAGTTGTGCTCATCCTTGCTTCATGCAAATAAATTTCAGAGAAGGACTTTGCTACCGGTGTGGATCTCGATGACTAGGCCGCTACCCCAGTCAATTGCCTGTGGCAGATCAGCTGGACCCTACCACATCTTCTTCGTCTTCCACTGTGTTCTTTATTGTTGGCATGTAAGCAAGACTTGAATGACATTTGGCTTGGACTTGTCTTGGGCAAAGTTGTATCCTAACCCTTACTTATTATTAGGAGTTTTGGACTTATCAAGAATCATGTTCAACTGTTTCTTACCCTTAGAGAATTTTTCTAATGTATCCTTAAGATAAGCATTATCTTTTTCAAGATTAAAACATGATTCACAAGTTTTGACCTTAATGGCTCTAGCATGCTTCTCTTTATGAATAGCAACTTCAAGCTTAAGAGCTTCACATGAAGCACAAAGAGCAGAATCAATTTTGTCTTTAATATTGGCATACTTAGCTCTAACTGTTCTAATATGTCTTTTATTTCATGTTCACGTTCTAAGCAGAAAGAGCAAGTGCTAGATTCAACCTTATCATAAGCAACCAACTTGCTAGATTCTAAGCATTTTTCACATGGAGCAGATTTAACTTCAATTAACTCAGTCCTAGTATTATCTAGTTGATGTAAGGCAACATCATGAGTAGTTTGCAATTTAGCAAGTTCAGAGTGTCAAACATGGCAAGATGAACATTCATCAGCATCAAGATTCTTAGCATTCACAAGTTCTAGTGTGAGATTATCGACATATGACTCTAAGTCCTTATTCCTAGCCATGGTGAACTCTAATGCCTTATCCTAGCTAAGCAGTTGCTCAAAGATAGTATCACATCTAGCAGAGAGAACTTCATAGTATGGAGGTACCTCATCGATGTCATCATTGTTGACGGAATCGGCCATGAAGCACATGCCAGTGAAGTCTTTTGCCTTCCCTTTCTTCTTGTCTTGAGGGAGCTCCTCCTCCTTGTCCTCCTCGCTCCCGGAGTCCACATCGCTCATGGATTGCTCTTCAAAAGTGGCAAGGACCCGGTGAGCAGCCTTCATGAGCTTGGCAGCATCAAACTTGGTCTTGCTCCCTTGAGGCTTCCTCCAAGCTGCCTTCTCCTCATTGTTGTTGCCCTTCGCTTTTAGCTTGGAGCAGTTTGCCCAGATATAGTAGAGCTCTCCACGCTCATAGCATGTCACAGGGCCACCTCTCTTCTTGTTTCTCACATTGTTATAGGCCCGTGTGAACTTTTTGGCTAGAAAGGCTAATTCAGCCTCAGGAATATTCTCAAGTTCCTTTTCATGGATTGCAGATAAACAGGTAAATGAAAATCCAGAGGAAGACTCAGAAGAAATATCAGAAGTTCTTTTAAGAGGGTCAGCCACCAAAGCCATGTTCCCCTTCTTATGATAACTAACTCTCTTGATCTCGTGAGTCTTGAGCTTGCTATAGAGCAGCTCCAAAGAGAGATTAGAGAGATCGACATTCTCCTCAATGGCAGTAGCCTTCATCTCCCACTCCTTGGTGTTGATTGTAGCCAAGAGGTGGCTGGCATTCTCAGATTGAGCATACTCGATGTCTACTGCTCTCAACTGATTAATCACCTTGTTAAAGCGAGTAAATACATTATCTATGTTCCCGCTGTAGGAAATATGCCCTAGAGGCAATCATAGAGATGATTATATTTCATTATGTTCATAATATTGGATAATATGTTATCTTGTTCCTTGAATGAATCATTGGTTATGAAGATTAACAAGTATGTGACTTGTTGGTGAAACTCTTAACTTATATGATGTCATTCTAAATGAATCTCTGGTCGAATGTCAATGGTCGGAACACCAGTGACTCTATCGACCAGCACATTGTATTGATTGATGACCATGTTTTACCGGTCATGGGTATAGAGATATCAAATCAATAATGTGAACACATGTTAGAGAACATAGGGTTGGATCGACCCACCTTGAGACACTATTGAGATTGTTATGATTCTATGTGTCGTTAGTTGGTCTCAAGCAATGATGATGTATAATCCTTAGACCTGAGATCAGCATAGTTTCCTACATGTGTAATAGCACTCTTAAGGGTTGCCAATCGCTACTCGTAACTAGGTAGTTATAAAGGTAGCTTTCGGGTATGCTATGAAACATGCAAAGGAATATGCCTGATCGGATATGGAATTTTCCCCTCCTAACATAACAAGAGAGATGTCTCTGGGCCCTTCGTGGTGGTCGGATAAAGAAAGTGAATGGCCATGCCGCTAGTGATTGAAGTGTTCGACCACGTGAAGTTATCCGACACTCGATCGAGAAAGTATTGAAGAGTCCATGAATGACACAACATCTCACTTGGAGTTCAACCAGACATCATGAGGCAAAGAAAGAATACACAGTAGAAATGCTTAGTTCGATCGATTCTGATTTGGTCATATGGAATCGAGCTGGTCGTAGGCGGTCGAGCGTAATCACAGAATGGTGAAACACAGTCGTAAGGAGTTCTGGTAGTCGTGACCAAATCTGAATGATCGTATAGAGATAGGACACGGTCATAAGTGATGAGGACACAGTCGTAGATTATATTGCACTAAGGTTTGTCCGATATAATTTGTGTGCATTCGGGAATCGTTATGTCCTGCTAGGAACCGCTAACAACTCGTGCTCGGAAAGGGTTTCCGAGTCACAACCGATTACGCATGAACCTACAGGGTCACATACTTAGCGGGTTGAAACAAACCAGTACAGATACAATTCGTCAAATGTGTTCGGATAGGATCTGTCACGAGCACTATATAAGGAGATGCATGAGGCTGTTGATGACGGGGTGAACGCAATAGACGAGACACACGAAAGTCGTGAGTAGAGTTGTTCCACCGAAACCCTAGCCACCATCTTCCTGAGAGCTCTGCCGTGCGACTTGGTGCTAGCACACCGGCGCATGGTTGTTCCTTCCCTGGACATGTGGATACCGTAGAGGTGCTACTGCGGTTGCTGTTGCACTTGAGGACGATCCACGATCTTCTTAAGGAACTGCAGAGGTCGCTGGAGGAGGCGATCGACTACGACCACTACATCGATGCGCTCTACGTTGGACTAGGCTACTCCAACCCTTCTTCCGCAGCTCTGCACGTCTGGTGGTAACGATCTGTGATCATCTACTTGCTTGGCTTCCTGGTTTACGTGGTAGAAATTTTTGATTTGTTGCTATCGTAGCCTACCCATGACCCAACACTCGCTAGGACGCATCTCGAACTTGTTGTATTCTCGATTGAAGATCGTCTGCCGTACTTGCTTAATTTGGGATGAACCCTCATGGTAGGTTTCAAAGGTGTGCCAAATCTCGAGCGCGGTCTCGAGATTACAAATCCTGTCATACTCCTGTCTACCAAGCCCAGCATATAGGAGATTTTTTGCTTTATGGTTGTTAGCTAAGAGGGCTGTTGAAGCTAGCGTAGCAACTTCGGGCAAAACGAGCGGGGTTCGAATAACCTCCCATATGGCTTGTCCTTCACTTTGAAGGAAGACAGGCATGCGATTCTTCTAATAGGCATAGTCGAGCCCATCGAAGATATGTGGTTTGGTGGAGTACTTCTCCATCGCCAAGTTCAGTGACCGGTTAAGATCAGGATTAAACTAATCGGACTCTGATACCACTTGTTGGACCGAAAAAACGACTAGAGGGGGGTGAATAGGAGCATGATCTCTTTTTCTCCTTGATCGGATTCAACACGATTTTCACTCCAATAGCTATGAAAACTATGAAGATCAATATACAAGTATAGCGGAAGACTTGTATTGAATCCAATCAAAACCCCGAAGCAAATAGACCAAAATCACAAAACTCAAACCCAAATTAGTTGGGTGTTTAGACCTCCATATACCTAGCGGTCTGAACTCTCTATGGGCGGTCTGACCGACAAACAGTTGGCGGTCTGACCTCCAGCCCAATGAACAGTAAAATCAGTCTGTACTCAAAATCACAAATTGGTCTAACTTTTGATCCACAACTCCAAACTTCACGAAACTTGAAACATACCTTTTTTAGGATGTCAGGAATCTATTCCAATCAATGATCATGAAGATCGTTGTCAAAGTTCTGACTTTTTTCTGTTTGCGTGAAGATTGCTTGAAAATCGAGTCAAAACCAAAATATGATCTAAAGACTTGCTCGTGAGTAGAAGATGATCCTAGATGCATTCCCACATGTCACAACAAGTAAGATCCAAGCCAGAAGCCAAAAGAAAACTAACGGATCAAAGAAAGCCCCAAAATCAAAAAATATATAGAACAAGAACGAAAAGAGACTCATCTTGTGAAATCTTACTTGGATTGATTTGATATTGATGTTGGTTTACAGCCACTCCATCCAAGAGGACAAAAGCTCAACACATGGATACACAACCAATCCAACTCTCTAGAACCCTAACCTCTCCACTTTTCTCCCTAAACACAAACTAGGGTTTGCTCAAATGCAAAGGTTGGGAGGTGCACAACCATCACCCTCCCCTATTTATAGTGGAGGCTAACTTCTAGAAGGATATCTCTAATGGGCACCCGTTAAGCCCCACACACAAACGGGTTTCACTTACGCACGTATTTTAAAGCGTCGTCTTCATCTCCTCTTGACCTAACCCGCTTCTCCTTGTGCCGTCTTGCGCCGCGGGTTAGCAAAAGGTTATCAAGACGATATTTAGGTGAAGTTACCAAAATACCCCTTCTCGATCCTTCTCCGAAGACCGAGTCCAATCAATCTTCATAAAGCAATCCCATGCTTCGCCACGTGTAGATTGATCAACGACTCTCGTCATGTCGGCAAGTCTTTCCCATCCGGCTCCCACCGAAACCACCATGGCACTTACACCGACCCCCGCGCCACTTGATGCAACCTGTCGCACCGAACTTCCCGTTCGATCATCCTTGTCCATTTTGCGCCATACTTGAGTCTTCTGACTTCACCCAGCATACTTGATCATTCTGAACCTCAGCTCTCTAAGCCTAGTCCCGATCATCCTCACCATTGACCTCAAAGCGTCCTACACAACAATAGATAAAGAAATCGATTCCGGGAACAAGTTCTTCGCAACTTGACACACGTTAGTCAAAACATGCATCATGCAACACATATGCACTGAAACCCATGAACTTGACCTAACCAAACATTAAATGCGCCGCCAAGATGGCCGACGAACAAGTGGTGGTCGACCGCCACCCATTGGCGGTCGACCGCCTCTAACGGTCGATCGCCACTTGGCGGTCGACCGCCAGCGAGACTTAGCCAAAATTTCCTCCCTAGAAATCCAAAACTCTCTGGAAATTTCAAACGAATAGATATTTTGACTCGAAACTCCAAAAATTATGAGACCAAGTGTAGAAGAATCCCCTCTCTTGCCTACACCCTCTATTTTTGGCCCAGATCCAAACTCAAAAACATTTAATAACCGGTTAGACCGCCACCCATCGGCCGGTCCGACCGCTAGCCACTTGACCTGAGGCTTGGCCGGTATGACCGCCAGAGGTGGACGGTCAGACCGCCACACAGGCCAGTCTGACCGCTGCCCTGGCCAGTCTGACCGTCTATTGCCTGACAGAACTGAACTTTTGCCAAAAACACATGTTTTCGCAAACCCTCAATACCATTGCCAATTGTATCATCATCCTAAGATCATGAGCATATCCCTATGATATCCACACTAACCGTTGAGGGAAAATATGCTAAAAAATAGGGGAGCCCGGTCTGACCGCCAACCAATGGCCAGTCAGACCGACCATACTCCAACGGCTATAAAAACTAGCCATTGGATCCTCAGCCGAACTGACTGCCCACACAAGAGACAGTCAGATCGGGCCAAGAGGTCAGACCGCTCCAAAGAGGAGCCAAAGCAAAACCAGAGGAAACCCTCCTCTGGAAAACGTTGACCGTGGCCCGCTCAACACACGCCAGTCAGTTCAGACCCAAACCGACCAAAGCACTCAACCCTGGCAGTCAGATCGCCAGGTAGTGCAGTTCATTCGGTTTTTTCGGTAAATATGGTATTATTTAAAATACGGTTCAGTATCGGTAAATACCACTTTACTTCGGTTCGGTATCAGTAAATACCATATTTACCAAAGTTGATGCGAATTGCGAACGATATCGTGAGTCCATAATTTGCAGTCATTAAAAATATTTACCGTATACACTGCAGAACAATCGACCTTCTGAATTAATGTACTTGATAACTATGCGCTTTTACTCCTTAAGCAATTTCCATGCCTTTAATAATTATGCCCAACACATGGAGGTCAGACCAGTCATTGACAAAAAAACTGAGAATAAGATTTTAGATTGCATCCACTTCAATTCAATTGCAAAATACATTCAACAATTGTCGTGCGATGCAAACAAGGAATGAAAACAAGATTCTTAATAAGTTGCAAAACACATTTGCCGACTTTTAGAATCATGCCGCAAGGATTAGACACATGGACTCAAAACGTTCGCAAAACACATTCGCAAACTAAAGTCATATGCTACAAGGATTATGTATGAGCCTCAACTATTTGCAATACATATTCGCAAATACTGGCAACATGCCATTGAGAGCTAGAGCAAGCAAAATGAGCTATCAACACATGACACACTCAAGATACTAATCAAGAACCCTCTTAATAGTATTGCAACATACACTAACAATTCGGACTCCGTATCAAACACTGAGACCGATAAAATGACTAAGAAACGTATCTTTATCCTATGCCACTCACTTGATTTGATGACCTTCAACATATTGAGCCATCAATTGTCTTCATCATCATGTGACTTAACTTATTTCACCAACTCATAGAAAATATTAGTCCACATGACGATTGTCATTAATTACCAAAATACTCTATTAACACATAATGGCGAGTCTAAATTCTTCAGTTGGAGTGAAGAAAAGTTAGCGCCAAATCTCCCGCCAAGGCCAGCTCTATAAAGCCCATCCAACCAATTGAACTCTCACTACTACAAAAACGCTAATACTGGACGCCTCATCACAGACGGTTGACCAAAACCGCTCAGATATATACTCTAATCACGATCGGTTATGGTTTAGAGACCGTCTGTGTTACTTCTGCACTAAAACCGCTGCAGTGAAGAGGTAATATCACAGATGGTTCATGTTGAAAACCGTCGTGAAGTATCACGAGCGGTTCTTGTTAATAACCGTGCGTGATAATTCTACATATCACGAGGCGGTTTTCAACAAAGCTATCGTGAAACATCACGAGCGGTTCTTAACAATAACGTCGTGATATTACCACATATCACGAGCGGTTTTATTATAACCATCTGTGATAATATCGCTACAGCCCAATGCGTGCGTTTTCTTCTTCGTCGCCATCCACTTCGGCTCCCCAATGCATCTCTTCGTCTCACGCTCCGAATTTATACCTTGTTTTATAAAAAGGATCATCTGCCATCGAAGATGTGATCATCCTACTTATAAAAAAACAGAAATGGCTGCCTCTTCCTTGTCGCCGGCATTGATGGCTTACACAGCCGCCTTTGTCTGAGCACCTCTCTCACAGACGTTGAACCTGTTGGAGATATGCCCTAGAGGCAATCATAGAGATGATGATATTTCGTTGTATCCATGATTTAATAAATGTTCCTTGAATATTACCTTTGTATTGATTAACAAGTATGTGACTTGTTTGTGAAACTCTTTACTTGTATGGTTATTCTAAAGTTGTCCCTAGTCGGAGTTCATGTGAGGACACACGTGAATGATGGATTAGCACATGTATCGGTTGATGACCATGTTTCACATGTGTCATAGACATGGAGATGTCAAACCAATAATGTGGACACATGTTTAGAACATGGGGTTGGACCGACCCAACATGAGACATAACAATTATACTTATGGTTCTCTCTACACAATGTATGCGCCTTGTCCTTAGACACGAGATTGTCGTATGTACTTGAGATGTGAATCGACCTACTTAGGGGCTATCAAATGCTACTCGTGAATGGCGGGTAGTTATAAAGGTAGCTTCGGGTTTGTCATGAAGCATCTTTGCGAGGCATGGTCGGTCGAGATGGGATTTGCCCTCTCTACGAGAGAGATATCTCTGGGCCCCTCGGTGATCGGATCGAAATGCATGGCCATGCTACTTAAGGTTAAGAGTTAACCTAGTAAGGGATTCGGATCACGGGATCGAGATAGAGTGGTCGACTTGGAGCTCGGTAAGAATATTGTGAGGCAAAGGATTGGCATGTACATAACGTTGTGATGGTTAAGTCGATATGATCTTTGTGTATGCGTTTAGGAATTGTACGCGTCTTGCTAGAGGCGCTACCAACTATTGACCAAGTATGTATACTCGCGTCATGTCTAAACATCGTAAACCTAAAGGGTCACACACTTAAGAAATGAAGCCTAATTCGGATTGGATCCGAATTAGGCTGAGCATGAGTCCTAATGGGCCTCTATTAGTAGAAGCCCATTGTAAGGGCGTCTATAAAAAGGAGGGCAGGGCGCTGAGGATTGGTGATGAGTTTTTCGTGACATCCTCAAACCACGCCGCCACCCTCCCACGCCCTAATCGCTCGCGGATCTAGTAGTCCGGCGTCGTCGCTTCCTCCGTGCGTGTGGATACCTTTGGGCGCATCTGTAGCGTTTGGACAAACCGCAAGAGAGGAGTCTGCGTGGGGCGCCGCGGCGAGGGCGAGGAAATGTCGACTACTCGCCCGACGTCTTTGCATCAACTTAATACGACTACTACGCCCGACGTCTTTGCATCAATTTACGCACTGGCGTCTAGTGGTAAGACCGTGATCTATAAGCTGCGGTGATCTTGGTTTCTGGGTAGAATTTTTATTATTTTGCACTAGTGTAGCCTACGTAGCCCTTGAGCCGTCTTTGCGGAAGAACCTTTGTTTCAGCGGTGTCTTCACTCCTCGTCGGTCGAGAATTTGCGGAGCGGATGGCGGCCACCTTCCGCCGTCTTGACATCCTCCTCCGCCGTGTCTTAGGGTGATCTCCCACTTTCGGCGAGTTTACCACGTCATCAATGTAGTTCTCCAAAACAACGTTGCGTCTTCGGAGGCTTGCTTAGTCACTTGGCTAAGCGTGTCGAGGCGGCGAAGCATCGAGTTGACGGT
Source organism: Phyllostachys edulis (assembly GCA_036346405.1). Lineage (NCBI taxonomy): Eukaryota > Viridiplantae > Streptophyta > Magnoliopsida > Poales > Poaceae > Phyllostachys > Phyllostachys edulis. Next base: position 15,877,711 of record CM070551.1, on the reverse strand, counting down.
AAGAGACCCTCAAGCAAGGAAGAGAGCCTATGGGCTCAATTCTTCTTAGTTCAACAGATCTAATGGTCTTTGGGAGACACTTTCGAGCGAGCATGTCGTGGTGGGCGCATTTTGAGCTTCGTTCACGATGATCAAGAACCGTCCGATCTTGGCAAATGCCGCCTATGAAGTATTGAAGATGGAGATAGCGACCTACCTCCGCCACTAGAAAAACTTTGTTTAATTATAGGTTTCTACTTTTTTTAATATAAACATGTAATTTCTTCATGTCATGTAAGTGTATATACAAGATAAATATACTTGAGAAAAACCATTTCATAAGGCGGTTCCATTATGGAACAAATCGTGATAAATCTCTTTATTAGTAGGAGCGGTGGCCGCTAAGGTTTCGCTCTAACTTGTCACTTCTAAGCGGCCTTACTCTCGTCAGTTCCCTCCCCTTTGAGTGACCCGTCACGACACCGCCATTCTTCCCGTCGCCAGCGGTTGTGACACCACGGTGACCTTTGCAAAAGACACTCGTGCGATAAGAGTGTCTTTTGCGGTGTCATCGTTAATACCTAACTCTGATGACGCCCTAACTCTCGTCACTCCCGGCTCGCTAGGGTTTGCTTTGCCCTACCTCGTCACTCCCAACAAGCATTTACTCTGTTCCCCTCCCACCTCGACAGCCGCCGCTCAAAATCACCGTCGCCGCCTTGAGCCCGTTGCGCCCGCTAAGTCTGGCCGAACTTTGCTTTCCCCATCCTCCTCTATTCTACTCTAGATCTGTTAGCTTAATGTCTTTTGTTGAGTTTGATTTTTATGCTTGAGCCTTAAGTTGTGTCCGATATTTGTGTGATTTATGCAAGGTGAAGGAGATGGATGAGGGTTGTCTTTGGTGGTGGGAATTCGCCCTTGTGGTTCTTGTTTGTCTTGAGGTATCACCCTACCTTACTCCTCTCTGTCTCTACCCCTTTCTCTGTGATGAAAATGGCTAGTGCTCTGCGATGGATCTTGAGGGCTACTCTTGGTGTGGTGGGTTTGGACACCCTTGGTCTTGTTCTCTTGGCGATGAAGCGCTCAATGATGTTAATAGTCTTATCTTTGAAATTGAATTGATAATTAGTTCATATTAATAGTCCCTTGCTCGTGATATAATGATGTCAATAGTCTTATCTTTGAAATTGAATTGATAATTAGTTCATATTAATAGTCCCTTGCTCGTGATGTAATGATGTTAATAGTCTTATCTTTGAAATTGAATTGATAATTAGTTCATATTAATAGTCCCCTTGTTCGTGCGGTCAAGTTCTCCTACCTCTTGCGTACCAAGTCGTCCTACCATTCCATTCATAATCTCTTCTCTATAAAGTCTCCAGCGGTGGTGCTTGTGCCATTAAAAGCAGGCATCATATATATATTATTAAGTAGTCTGACCACTTTAGGGGTTAGTCCCATGACATGAGAAGGATGAGGCGGCATCCACGGGCAACCTCATTGAGCCCCTGCAAGTTTAAAAAGTATGGATGCAAGGAGAGCGTCAGGACATCCAATTATCCGGATTGGGCGTCGCTATGTTGAGAAAGTGGCGTTGATCTTAACTTCTCCGTGGGAAGTGGCATCATCTATCGACAACCAACAATTCTTGAGCATGTAATTGTCTTTAAAGCCAACAAGAACACCAAGCAACAATTTGAGAATTCTTTTGAAATATGAGAATGGTTGCTTGGTATTCTTATACAAGTTTAAACGATTACTTTCTAAACATAGCGACGCCCAATCTGTAATTGGATGTCCCGACGCCTCCTTGCATCCATACTTTTTAAACTTGCAGGGCTTAATGAGGTTGCTCGTGGCTACTGCCTCATCCTTCTCATGTCAATGTGGACGATCCCCCAAAGTGGCCGAGAGACTACTATATATATATATATATATATATATATATATATATATATATATATATATATATATATATATATGATGCGATTTAATGGCACAAGCGTACCACCGCTGGGGCTTTATAGAAAAGTCATCCTGAGCGGTTTGACACTGGCAAATGCGTGAAAGTATGCATCACGAGCGGTTCAAAACCGTGCGTGATGACCTCATGTCATCACTAACCCATAAACTCAGACGGCTCACGAAACCTTCTGTGATGACGTTTTTGAACCGTCTGTGAATACCTTTTCTGTAGTAGTGTCTATGTCTTAGTCGTCGAGTTCAATGACCCAAAGAGCTGTGGCACTGGCGAATGCAAAGCGCGTCAATCACCCAAACTATGGGGTCGAAGCAAATGTCCCCCTCTACTCCAACACCGAAGACGAGAACGGGGGCCGTGTGTTCTACAAGTGTTCGTATTTCTCGGTGAGTTTGATTTCTGCAAATGTTGGTATTTGGATTTTTGAGTTTGATTTCTGCAAATGTTGGTATTTGGATTTTTGGTTTGTTTTCGTCACTTTTTTTACTATTCAGTGTGGATTTTAGGTCGGCGGATGCCAGTACTTTCAGTGGGCATACTCTATTGGTGTCGTGATGGAAAGGGCAGTTGAACGTCCACCTGTAGCTCCGTGCATCTGGTCCAATGGTGAACATGCCACCTGCGGACAAGCACCTTGATAAGATTCTTGGCCATCTGAAGTGGCTTGAGAAGCTTATGTCTATGTGTATCCTTATGGTAGTGTATGCAATATGTATGGAGTAGTGTTCGTTGTCTGTAGAAGGGAATTCATGTATCCAGGATGCTTTTTTGCTTATGTTCTACCAGATTTATAGGAATTGCAAGAGGTATTTAACTTTCAACACGTACATTTGTACGAAAATAACATGACAAGGGATAACTGCGTTACAGTATTCATCATAGATCTATAACATTACAGTACCACAATATGGCAGCATCAAAAGTCCAAGTCCAAGTATCATATTTTGTATAACATTACAATACCAAATTGAAACTAAGTTACCAAGCTAGGTTCAATTCACATCAAAATACCAGAACATTACATCCCACCTTCATTCTAGCCTTTAGCACCTTTCAGACCAAATTGGCCCCCACCATGCCACACCACCTTTTTAGACCGAATGGACAACTCGAACCCACTTTTACCAGTGAGTACACATCACTCACTAGCCATGCCATGTTTTCATATCAAAAGGACAGCCCAGACCAGCTTTTCTCAGTGAGTAGACATCACTCACTAGCCATCTAACCTTTTCAGACAGAAATGACCACACCCTGTCATGCCACCTTTTTAGACCGGAATGATCACACCCTGTCACGCCACCTTTTCAGACCGAAAGGATAACCCGCGCCTGCTTTTCTTAATGAGTAGACATCACTCACTAGCCATCTAGCCTTTTCAGACAAAAGTGACCACACCCTGCCACATCACATTTTAGACCGAATGGACAACTCAGACCCACTTTTACCAGTGAGTACACATCACTCACCAGCCATGCCACCTTTCCAGACCAAAAGGACAACCCGGACTAGCTTTTCTCAATGAGTAGACATCACTCACAAGTCATCCAACCTTTTTAGACAGAAATAACCACACCATGTTACGCCACCTTTTTAGACCGAAATAACCACACCATATCATGCCACCTTTTCAGACCGAAAGAACAACCCGCACCATCTTTTCTTAGTGAGTAGACATCACTCACCAGTCATCCAACCTTTTCAGACATAAATCACCACACCCTGCCATGCCACCTTTTCATATCGAAATAATCACATTTCCATTCACCATTATTTACCCCCTCAACACTACACCCTAGCCGCTTATAAAAGTAGGGTACACTCCACCACCATAGTCAACACTCCACTCCAACTAGTTTCGCACAACAAAGAGAAAGGAGGGAGAAGAGAGCTACAGGAGATCAGCACGTCGGGCTTGGAGATGTCATGCTATGCGGAGATCATGCGGATGCGTACGTGGAAGTGGCTTGCCGGGAAGGTGGGAAACTACTCGGATCGTTCGATGAAGGATGCGCCTGTACCATCGGAGTTTCCACGCCCGTAGTGCGACTACGGTAACCCGACGAATGTCATTCAGTCTACACACCCGACGACCGCCACCTGGGAGTACTACACTTGCTCGGATATCCACATAAGAGAATTTCACACACACACACATCGATTTTTCACATTGTACATTGCATTTCACATATCGCTAACTTTATCCGTGCATAATGGAAGATGGAGGAGCGTTGCATTTTCTTCCAATGGATCAACAGCACGGACAAGTATGATAGGGCATTCATCGAGCAGAAATACATGCTGAACTACGTGCTGCCACCCAAGATCTTCCACCGCTGGAAACCTTACGTACCGGAGAGCAGGGAAGACAAGGAAAAGGTACCGATGGAGCCCAAGAAACTAGGATGGTGGTGGAAGACCACCGAACGACACGCTGAGGACGGCCAGGCTGAGTGCGCGGCGGACAAGGGGAAGGCATCCATGGTCCTCGTGGCTCCTGCTAAGCGCATCGTTACTCCTGAGGAAATCCTACAAGCCTAATACAGGTCTGCCTTCGGGACTAGCCACACCCGCAGGTCTACAATAGACAAGGGAAAGGTACCGATGCATCCTCGAGACTGGTTTCTTTCTGATCCACCAATTTTTCCAATTCCAACAGGTGCACATGTATCCTTCGTGTAGATCCGGTTGATGATTCGTGCATGTTGTCGTTTCGACCGTATGAGTAGCGGAACAAACAAATGCACGTAACCAAACCCTTCGCGCCATGTAATTTGCACCTAGATTACGAAGTCTTATTGTGGCAGTTGAAATCCCATCTTTTAAATTTAATTACCTAGTTGTTCTCTATTTAATATTTCATTCTCTTTTTCAAAAAAAAAATTCAGCTATGCGAACACTACACTAGGTAACAACAACTCGTGCACAATTAACATATAAGGGGTTTATCCACGCAGTCAACAAACTCTAGCTTATTTAATTACTACGAGATATTACCAAATAACTTAGTAAAATCATGTAAAATTTGAAGATGCATTCTCTCAAAATCTAAATTTATTTCAATTATTTTTGCCAAAAAAATTCTGACTCTGTTGTCATTTCAAATGGCGATTTGCTCTCTGTCACCATTCCAAATGGCTACAGAGACATTTAATATTGTTTGGTTAGTGACAGAGATCCCATCGCTAATCCAAATGGCGACAGAGGCATGTCGCCATTTGAAACTACGACACAAGCCTATTTTTGTAATTTTATTAAATAGGCATTTATTTCTGTAATTTATTTAAAATGTATTAGTTAATATATTTTTTGTCATTTTAGTACGTGTGCTAAGCCCAAATTTATCCAGTTCAAGGTTTTCTAAATATCGCATACATTTTCTTAAGAGATAATTCCTTGTATGCCACCCAAATTTACCTCGGTCTCGGATATGCCATTGAAAAAAATGTGCTTCCTTCTATGCCATCAAGTTTCTAAATTATGTCCTTCTACACCACTCCCGTCACCTCTGTTAAGCCAAGTCGCCGTTAAAGCCCCCAAATCTGTCAGTTTTTTTGGATAAATGCCCAACTTGTCCCTCTCTTCTTTCCTTACCTCTTCTGCTCCATACTACTTGTCGGCCGCCGCCTACTCTCACCGAAGACCATAGCTGTGTCTGTGTATGAAGATGGTGGAGGGTGTGGGGTGGGGGTGGACGCGTCGTTCTTCAACATAGAGTTTGCGGTGCCCGACGACAAGAGCACCACGTCGGACACAGAGGAGTGGGTCGTAGTTCAAAGTTTTCTAAATTACAACATGCCTTTTCCTAAAGAGGAAGACATGCTACAAATTTGAGTTTAGTTAAACTCGAATTTTTTTTAAAATATTTTTTTAAAAAATAAAATTACAAAAATATATAATCGCCCCAAAAAATAATATTTTTTAAAACAAAATTACAAAAATTTCAACTGGCGATAGGGACCCTGACCGCTCCTATCGCCGGTCCAACTACCTATCGCCAGTTGAAATGGCGATAGGTCCCTGTCGCCATTTCAAGCTGGCGATAGGTTTCTGTCGCTAGTTGAAATGGCGGCGAGTTCCTCTCAACCTAATTTGCAAGTCCACTTTACATACTTATGATTTTTATAATTTTTAACGATACAAAATCTATTAATCTCATAATAATAATTTATAATGATGGTATGTTGTTCTAGTGCGTTGAATTTACGTAGAATTTTACGAGGGCGTTTGAGATATTAATTATTAAATAAATCTGAAGCTAAGTGATATTACGATGATCACGAATAACACGGAAGAATGGAATCTGAAACATGGTACTAAAAGAGATTTGAAACATGAGACTAGCATAATAAGAGTTGTTCATATATTAATATTTACATGGTATGGTGATATTTGAAGGACCAAATATCTCTTGGCGGTCCCTCTTGGGGCACACTCCGTGTCGCCCAGCCTCTCTACTGACGGTCCGAGTATGTGAGAGGTTGAGGCGGGATGGTGGCCGGCCATCGAGGCGAGTAGTCAGAGGTGGTGTCGCGAGGGCCTCCTCCTCCTATGTCTGTTGTGTGGGTGGCGGAGCACTTTGCGGTGAGAAGCCTCCAAGTTGGACGAGGCGTCACGCAGTCATCAAAGAAGCAATCGATGGGTATCGATAGGTTTGCCTCGTCGTCCGAAAATGGTATCCTCCCAAGGCGTTCTGTGAAGTATTATGTTACAAAGCGTAATCATCCGAAAACACGAAAAAAAACATAATCATCCCAAGGTGGTCATACCTGCTTTGTCCGGAGATATCTTGCAAGCGACTCAGCGTACCCTAGCCCACGTGATAGTGGAGCTCGGGACACGATAGAGAATATTGCCGTTAGTAACTATCGGGGTTGAAAGAAACAAGCATTACGTTCAAGAAGCAAGCAAGGTGGTCATACACGGTGGCACGGCGTGCCCGATGAGCCACAATCGATCTTTGGGGCACGCAGTCTTGAGGCAGCTACGGTGATGTGCATCAATCAAGGGTCAAGCAACTCATCTTGGCCTCCGTCGCCATATCTACAAATTAAGTGCATACATTGTAAAAAGTCTGAAACATATACGATGAACTACACTATACACATCTCAAATAATATCGATGAACTACACTACGTCGCTATTTTACTTGATTCTATGTCGCAATTCTACTTCATTCTAGTCGCTATTCTACTTGATTCTAGTCGTTATTGTACTTCATTCTAGTCGTTATTCTACTTGATTCTATGTAAGCTAGTCTACTTCATTCTAGTCGTTATTCTACTTGATTCTATGTTGATATTCTACTTCATTCTAGTCCCTATTCTACTTGATTCTATTAGTTATTGTACTTAATTCTCTTGGATATTATACTTAATTCTATGTTGCTATTCTACATAATTTGACATCATGTACAAATTTCAAAAAATATAATGTAATACATAATTTCTATTCTACTTGATTCTATGTCGCAATTTTACTTCATTCTAGTCGCTATTCTACTTGATTCTATGTCGATATTCCACTTCATTCTAGTCTCTATTCTACTTGATTCTAGTCGCTCTTTCACTACAATTCTATACAAAATTTCGCTACAATTATCTATTCTACTTAATTCTATGTCGCTATTCTACTTCATTCTACTCGCTAATCTACTTCATTCTACTCGCTAATCTACTTAATTCTAATCGAAAAATGTACACGCAAGATGGCCAGGTCTACTAGATCCTTTGCTCTCTGAATCTATCTCCTCCATGACGAGCAAGCGGTAGCCGCTACCTTTCTTTCTCTTCTCTCCTTCTCGATTTCTTTTTTTGGAATTAAAATGAGGTTTGGAAGGATTTTCTGACATTTTATACATGGCATCTTGTCGCTATTTCAAATGGCGATAGGTTCTGTCGCCATTTGAAATGGCGGCGTGAACATCTTATTCACATTCTATCGTCATTTCAAATGGCGATAGGTAGTTGGACCCATGAGGAGGCGGTCGGGGTCTCTATCGCCGAGTTGAAATGGCGATAGGTTCTATCGCCATTTCAATGGCGGCAGAACTCATTTCTGTAATTTTTGGGGTGATTATATATTTTTGTAATTTTGTTTTAAAAAAATATTATTTAAAAAAATTTCAGTTAAACTCCATTATATTCTCTCGTGCATTCCCTAGCCTTTCCTTGCTTTGGCAACCCCCTTTCCCTATTCCCTGCACAAAACAAACAAGCAAAAGCTACTCACAAAGAAAGCTGCATTAAAAAATACCCTTAAGCACATCTAGAAAAACAAGAAGACCCCAGAACCTGCAAAAGCCAAAGGAGCACACTCGCACAATTCTTCCACTCCAGTCCCCCTTACCTCACTGCGGCGTACCGACGAACACCTGGGAGCCATGGCTCCCCCGCTCCTCCTCCTCCTCTTCCTGCTCCCGGCGCTCGCCGCCGGCCACCAGCACCCGTCCACCTACGGCTCTTCCGCCCTCTCCGAATGGCGCTCTGCCAAGGCCTCCTACTATGCCGCCGACCCCGAAGACGCCATCGGTAAGCATCGAAGCTCGCCTGGCTCTTTGGTTCTGGCCATCTGCATCCAAGAAAAAAAATGTACCAAATTGTCCTTGCAAATGTTTAATTCTTCGTATCCATGCTAGAACCATTTTTTTTCTTTTTTTCGTATGTGCCGCGAACGAAATTTCCACAAACCGCACGTTCAGTTACTATAATTCTCTGCCTGTACAGTTCTTGAATTGCTTACGGTGTTCTGGTTCTATCCATGCGAACGTAATTCGTTTGTGCTTTGGGATGCTGGTGTACAGGTGGGGCGTGCGGGTTCGGAGATCTGGGGAAGCACGGGTACGGGATGGCGACGGTGGGGCTGAGCACGGCGCTGTTCGAGCGCGGCGCGGCGTGCGGCGGCTGCTACGAGGTTAAGTGCGTGGAGGATCTCAAGTACTGCCTCCCCGGCACCTCCATCGTCGTCACGGCCACCAACTTCTGCGCCCCCAACTACGGCCTCCCGGCCGACGCCGGCGGCGTCTGCAACCCGCCCAACCACCATTTTCTCCTCCCCATCCAGGCCTTCGAGAAGATTGCGCTCTGGAAGGCTGGCGTCATGCCCATCCAGTACCGCCGGTATGTGCCATTCTTGGCTGCATCCCTTGCTGCTACCTCACTCTACTCTACACTGGATGTTAGGCTAGATCTAAGGCCAAGTTTTCTCAATTTCCTAATCCACTTTGTGTGAAACTGTGAAAGTGCTTGCCGAGCTAGAATTGCGTTGGTTGGCACATTGTGGGATCCCAAATGCATTGGTTGGCACAATGTGGGATCCGAAAAAAGCTGAATTGTAAGTGTCCGTCGGTGAGGGAAGTATGGCGGGGAGGAAGTGGACCCTCTTCCAGTGTGGTCAACCTTTGTTAGGGTTCAACTAGGTAGTTTTATCAGCTGTCATGGCCCTTACTCCTTAGTGTGGTTTGGTGACTGGGTTAAGAGGAAAGCACCTATGAGCCGTTTGATGCAGCATTGACTATCAAGTGGATCACATGCTTGCTTTGCATGAATAATAGAGTTCCGTTTTAGTTGATTTCCTTCCGATTCAGTGGCGTAAGCGTTAGACTTCCACATCTGTTTCAGTTTATTTAGTTCTTTGGAGTAATATTTTCTGGATTGGGATTAAAATAGAGCTAACTAACATCTCAGACTCTCGCTGATAATAAGAAACTGGTGAACTATTCGTTATCAACTTATCATCCTAAATCCTGCTCAACAGTAAGGCCTCTTTTATCCCAAGATTCGTGATTGGTTTAAGATTATGGAGTGTAGAATCGGTAGGCTGAGCTATGACAACTCGTACAAAGTTTAACAACCTATTTTTTTTTAAAAAAAAAAAATCATGCTCATATCTGATCTAGTTTCCCGGGTTTTGCCAAAGTTAGTCAAAACTGAGGACTTCTGGAAAAATTTCAGAGTGGATTTTATTAAATATAGATTGTTTTATTTTTGAATTGGTTGCTCTAAGGATTGGTTGAATAATATTAATGACAGGCAGCAAGGATGGAGACAGGAGGGACTATTGAGAGCCCTGGTCCCCCTATGGTTGATGAAGTCCTCTATATAACTCTTAGTTTGCTTATTTAGAATAACAAAATATTAGTACTTGGCACCCCTCGATATTTAGTTCTCACCATATGGCCCTTTGGATAAACATTTTCTGGCTTTGTCCCTGACAGGCAGCAAGAAATATTTTAGGAACTTCTTATAATTGTTGATCAGCACCATTAGATAAGCATTTAGCATCACCAAGTTATTTGCTTCTGGGGGTACATGAGGTTTCCCTTTAGTACCTGGTGATGTGGTGGTGGCTGTTGGGGTACGGGTCCGAGAACCGAGGGTAGGGCACTCGCACTCATCTAACCAGCGGCAAGGCACTTTCCTAGTGAGGTAAAGAGGATCTGAGGCCCGACTTTACAAGGGGAGGAAGACTAGAGACTTGTTTGATTGTTCATTGCTTGATGATAATGGGTACAATGCTGTTCTTTTTATAGGGATGGCTAGACTTGACCCATAAGAAACCTATCCCCATATTAAGGAAACTAATCCCTAATAACCGGAAACTTATCTCTAATGCATAGAACATATCTAAAAGGAAACAAACCCAAATAATAAAGAAAGTAATTATTTTTTATGGCTTGTCACACCATAACAGGTGACCACCAAACTGGTCCTACGAATTGTATTGACACATTAGTTGTGGTTGTCCTTAATATTCTGTGTTTGTGCTAGCAATTTATGCTGGTTGGTAGGTCTTTCAGATCCTTTAAACAACATCATTAGTTATTGGTACTAAAACTGTGTTAAAAAAGAACTTTGGATAGTGACTTGATAGTTGACCATTAATTAGCTTAGCTTGTACTAATTCTTTTTCTTCATATGTTAGTGTTACAGATCCAAACAGGTTACAATCTAGTAATACTTCCCATCCACATCCGTAAATTAGTCAAGGACTACTCTGGCATCTCTAGTGGCATTCAAAAGATAAATTTAGGAACCTGCATATATACTGAATTGGGTGCTGTCTAATAGCTTCAAAAGTACTTTAGAGATGAATAATAATCACTTATTGCATTTAAGTTGGCATTCCAAATGTGAGATGCATTAGAGATGGTTTCCTAAATGACAGATTGGTACAATGTGCTATATCCATCCTGCAGTGCTTTTAAGACTAAACTGTCAAGACTTCAGATCCACCACTCGTTACATAGCTCCTTGATTGTTAGCACTTAGCAGGATTTCCATGAGAACAAATATATGTAGAGAATGAATTACTGTTGCATTGAGCAGCAAAATTACACATGGACAACTAAATAAAGCTATTAGTAACATGATAACCTGACGAAAGAAGGCAAAAATGGCTGTCGGCTGAGATTGACATGTTTCCTTATATGCAGCGTTAAGTGTCTTCGTGAAGGCGGTGTGCGGTTCTCCGTCTCAGGGCGGAGCTTTTTCCTCACGGTCCTAGTCAGTAACGTCGGTGGCGCTGGCGATGTCAGATCAGTGAAGATCAAAGGGACAGAATCTGGCTGGCTCTCCATGGGCCGCAACTGGGGCCAGACATGGCACATCAACGCAGACTTCAAGGGGCAGCCCCTGTCCTTCGAGCTCACCTCAAGCGATGGCACGACGCTGACCAATTTCAACGTTGTGCCCAAGGAGTGGAACTGGGGCAAAACGTACACCGGCAAGCAGTTCCTGCTTTAGAGAGGGACGGGTACCAATAGCATCTTACAATTTCTCATTTTTTGTTTTGATCCTACGAGTTGGGTTGTACTGTATATTCCTCTGAGGAACAAGAAGATCATTAGGGAAAAAATTTGTTTAGTGCAGAGCCTCAGATAGTTGTTCTACCAGACTACAGATGCTGATAAATGTTTCATGTACCGTTTGAACTCTGATAGTTGCTCTACAGACGCCTGATGTACCATTCAAAATATAAAGCCGTATTTGGCATGTCGATTGTATGAGTATCTGTACCACTCAAACAAATGATATCTCCGCATCTGTAGATCTGTACGTGTAACACGGTCACATGGACTGCAATTTACAAATTTACATGATTTATCCCCCTTGTGAGTTGATGCCAATGTGCCAAACCCAAACATTGCAACTGTTCCTGGCTAAGCTGAAGGCAAAATTCATGCTGAATATCTTCTTAAGATTGCAGTTTCATGAGTTCAGATGACTTGTACAAAGAAATAACAGATCCAATTGCATGGGACATAACACGAATGGGCAATCTTGGGCAGTACGGCTATAGTATCTGAAACGACAAACTAAAAAGACCAAAATGACGAATAGTAAAAATGAAAACACATACACTGAAGCACAATAACTTCGATCAGGATTCAGAACCAGAGTGGTTTCTTGAACGTAACAAGGTATTACAGCCAGACAGCCAGTATACCACAAGTTGAACAACTCGACGCACGCCTAAGGAGTTTAGGCCATCCACCAGTCCACAAGCACACATCGACACAAGGCCCAAGCTACAGTACTACACCACCACCACCACCAAATGTACTCATCTAGCCTCCGAAGCCGTAGAGGGTGTGGCCCTGGCGCTTGGGCTCGTAGACGTCCATGGCGGTGTACGTGACGGCGTCGCGGATGACATTCTCGAGGAAGATCTTGAGCACGCCGCGGGTCTCCTCGTAGATGAGCCCGGAGATGCGCTTCACGCCGCCCCTCCTCGCCAGCCTCCGGATCGCCGGCTTGGTGACGCCCTGGATGTTGTCGCACAGCACCCACCTTGCGGTGGCGCTTCGCCCCGCCCTTGCCTAGCCCCTTGCCGCCCTTGCCGGATTTTTTTTATTTGACCCCATGTGTCATCTAAATTTCAAAACTAGCCTCCTCTGTCTTAAAATTGCAAATTTGACTCCTTCCTGAGCGCGGAATGCCCTAAAGATGACACGTGTCCATTTCCGCACTCAGGGACCGCGAAATCTCGATAGCCAGCGCAGCATTTCTCTGTGCGCGGAACTAACGGCGTTAGCGGAAGGTGATGGACTCGAGGTTCTTTCCGCGTTGCCGCAATGCGGAAGGATGCCTGGCGCCATTCCGCGGCACCAGACCACGGAACCTCCCGTGCATAACCAATTTTTTAAGAGCATGTACAATGGGCTTATGTCAGCCGTCTATAGTCATTGCCACGTAGGTTTTTTGCTGACGTGGATGGAAGAGAATGAAGAGAGAGAAAGAAGCTGTTTACAATCCTGTAGTCGACTATAGCACAAGAAACAAGAAAAACATTAAAGTTTGTGTGTTCTATAAAGACAACTAAAAAGACAGCAGCCGTCTGTACCATTGTATTAGCTGTCTTTAGTGTTGTCTACAGGTGACATGAAGAGTCGTTATAGACAGCAGCTGTCTATACCATTGTACATGCCCTAATGCATGAACTTCTTTAATGCACAAATGGTTCATGGATGCATTAAGCATGAAGCATTTTTTTAATGCATGCATTGAATTCATGCGTAGGCGCGTAGCAGCATTTCATAATTTATTCGGCATGCTTGGTTTCCGTGTTTCGCCACCTCGTTCTTCCGCGATAAGGATGGGGCTACAATTACAAATACATTATAAAGGGGGCTAAATTTGCATTTACGTAGCGCTACAGGATCAAATGGAAAAAAAAATTCCCCTTGCCGCACTCGACATCACCATGAACCCCCGCATTTCGCCACAATAGCTCCGTGACATTGGAATTTTTCAGCAAAACAGCATGGTCGTGCCATGTCGCCTGTGGGCTAGGACCTACCTGGGCCGCTAGGCGTAGCACGCCGGCATCTCAGGTCGATTTGGGCACGTATAGCCTAACGGACCGGGGTGGCCCGTTTATCCCTGTGACATGATTTTTTTAAAAAAAATGTACAAAATCCTAGAAAATATATATAATTGAAAAAACTAAAATAAATTTATATATACTTATAAAATGAACTATATAAAATTTAAAAACTACAAATAAATATAAAATTTAAAAACTACAAATAAAACCATATAAATATTAAAAATGGAAATAAAACCTTATAAATATTAAGAAATGAAAATAAAATTATGTATATATATTAAAAATGAATGAGCTTAATGGGTGGCTGAAGCGGATGGAGGTGACGATTCAAGTCTGACACGACACGACTCGTCAATGTAGGCTTTGTCATGCTCGAACTAGATCAACAGTCTGTCAGTGTAGGCTTTGTTATGCTCGGACTAGATCAGCAGTCCCATGCTTCCAGGTGGCTCGGAAAGCACGGCTCACCCGGCCATCACTAGGTGGAAGCTTTGTGTGGGGATTGGGAAGGATTTGGGAGGGAATGCGAAAATTTGGGGGTTTGGGAGTGGGGTGGGGGAGGTGGTTTTGGGTGGAATCGTGGGATGGGGGGGTTGGGACGTTGCATTGAGATCGGAGGGTGGGACGGGGTGGGAGGGTGGTGTCGCGGATCGGTGACTTGGCGGGGGATTGGGGATCCGTGCAGGTTAACATTAGGCGCTGGATTCAAGTTGGAGGGTGGAGATTTAGAGGAGCGCGGTGCATCCAGGAGGGTTGTTCTTATACTGTTGTGCTACTATGATTTGGGCTGGGCCGAAGGTATGTAAGAGAAGGCCGTCGACTGAAATCGGCCGAAAAGCAGCATTTCGCCGCGTGCCAGTAGCCCTAGTTCGTTACACGTGAGACGAACTATAGGGCCATCCTGCTTGAACCCGGCTGTCGATTTTTTTTTCCTTTTTTTTGAGATCCTGCTGCCGACAAATTTGCTCAAGCCCAATAGTGCTACTGTCTTACTCAGAGAGGATATCAACCAGTATGATATATGTCAGTCGAATACCGCTTGAGTATGAAACATTGCGACTTTCTTGAGCATTTGAGTTCAGGACCGAGCAGTAATTCATTGGCGAAGCAACTATGACTTCTAAAGCCGAGACACATGGGAGGCGTCTTTTGAACAGTAGGATTTGCCTCTTAACAGCATGTCCTAAGGAGAATTTCGCTCCAATCATCTAGCCATCCATCTACTAGTACCAAGTACCAATGATGAACAGTGTTGGGACCACGAAACCACGGCTCGCACATGACCGGCAGGCGCCTGCCGGCCATCGATGTGCATGCGCGCACGGCGGTGCAATGCATGCGTGATTGCATATGATACCAACTAGAGCCAGCCAAGTGGGCGGTCTGGCCCGGTTCGGTGTGGGCAAGATGGGATACGACTCATCTTGGCACGGTCCGTTTTGGTCCAGCTATTAGATGGTCTGTGCCGTGTCGGACCGACACGAGTTCGTTTGGTTCATTGGGCCAAGGCTGGCCTATTTAGCCCGTTTGGCCAGAAAAAACTAGAAAAATTAGAAAAATGTGTGAAATTCAGAACTAGATATGAAGATTGAAAAAAATGAGACAATCATATTAAAAATGTAATAAAGAGCTTTATTAATGTCCAACTGGTTGCCTCGTTAAAACCTTTGCCAAGTAAAAACTCAAAATGATAAAACCTTGGCAAAGAAAAAACAGTATAGCCTATAGCTCTACATACATGGTACATCCTTGTTCTACGTGTCGGTGTCATTGTCTAAGTATATATTTTCGAACACATCCGATAACTCTGGATTTTCTACAAAGTGTTGTGTTCGTGAATCAGTTTGTTCCCAGTCCTTCACAGTTAGAAGTATCTCCACCATCTCACTTGTGAGACTTGTTCTTCTCTTCTCTAATATTCTTCCAGAAAGACTGAAAGCAGACTCGGAGAAAACCATCAAGACAGGAACAGTTAACACATCACGTGCAAGTATGGATAGCACGAGATATGTTAACTTAGGGATAATTGGCTACAGGGCACTGCCCATTGACCACCTTTGCCAACGGACACTGAAAAAATGTGGTACAGCCAGAAAACACCGCAAAACGTGTAATTTTGCCATAAGACACTAAGACTATTATTATATTATTTTTGGGTGGAGGAGAGAGAGAGAAAGCTCGTAAAATGTCTCTTTTGCCCTTTGGTCTCCTTCCTCTTCTCTTGCTCTTCTCTCCTCTCCTCACAGATCTCCCCCTTCTCGTGCCACCGCTCCCTGCCCGACCAGCGCTCTCCTCTCCAGATGGCCACGAGCTGCTTGCCCGCCCACCAAGCCGCTTCTCGCTTTGCTTGCCCACGCTCTCCCATCCGGCTCCTCGCGTCCTATGTCGCGGCCGCCACCCGTCGTGTCTCCTCCTGCTCCTCCTCCAATTCCTTCGCTTGCTCCCTCGCGGCTACCCATCATTGTCTTCGCCGCCCCTCCATGCGACCAAGACGAGGTCTCACTTGCCTCGCCGTCCTCGGCCACTTGCCACGCCGCCATCGCCCGCCTCCTCGGCGCGCCGCCTCCCGGACCGATCCTCTTCCTCGCCACGAGATCAGCGATGCTGCCGCCGCGAGGTCGTGAGGAGGCGTCTGGCGATGGGTGGATCAAAACTCTGGGACTCATTCCTCGTGGACGCGGCGGAGGCGCTGCGGTGCGTGGCCAAGGAGCCCGCGACGTGGCCGGAGATGTCGTGGGTCGCCGCCAAGGTGTCCAAGCTCTTCTTGGAGGCGCAAGAGTGGGCCGCCAGATCACGACGTGGACACGGTCGTCACGCCCGACCTCGGCTGTTGAGCGACACCACGTCGGAGTCCACCCGTTCTCGTGGAGGAGCTCCATCACCTCCATCAGTTGTGCCGCGAATGGGTTGTTCTCGCCGGACACGTTGTGCCGGGGCATCGTCGGAATCAGCGGTGGTGCTCGGAACACACTTTCGGCGTGTTATTGTACTCGCACACGTGCTTGAGGTAGTTCATGAGGTAGCGGGTGGCGGGTGCCTTTGTCGGCGACCTGGGTGGCCGCTTCTTGCGGCGTCGGCGGATGGAGCTCTCGAGGTCGCAGAAGATGGCGGCGGCCAATTCACCGAGGCGAGACCGCACGGAGGCGATGTCAGACTTGAGGTCGGATAGGGCGTTGGTGTTGTTGCTGTCATTGCCCGAGGCCTCGTCGTGATCATGGCGTCCGCCATGGCACGTAGCCGGTTCTATTGCCAACACTGCGCACTGAGGGCATCGAGGGCATTTTACCCAATTTCTCTCTCCTAATCACTCGGATATATTATTTTAATGGGAAGAGTGTCTAACAGCAAAATTACGTGTTTTTACAATGTCTTTTGGCTGCAGCACGTTTTTTGGATGTCCGTTGGCAAAGGAGGCGAATTTGCAGTGCCCTGTAGCCAATTCCCCCGTTAACTTATGGGACTGCCACCACCATTGCAAGATTTTGAAACTTTCTGAGTTGAAATCCACCGTATCACTGTCCAGATAGGTGGATAGTTCCCCGCTCCTTGTGGGTCTTGGCTGAGCAGGCTGCGGTGTAGAAGAAGAAGACTTGGACCAGGAGGAACAACCACCAAAGATCTTGCCCCATATATTTGTCTTGCTACTTGAGGCGGAGGCTACTAGAGGTTGTTGCGAGCGGACTCCCCGGAACTTATTTTCATACCTTTGATAAACCCCGTATAACCGAAAACAAATTTCTGCAAAATAGTCAGTATAGTCTAGCCATGTAGCCTCACTAAGAAGATCAAGTACACTACCAAATACATCAACTTTAGCTCTAGGATCTAAAAGAAATGCAAATGCATATAGGTAAGGGATTTCTCTTCAATATTTAAGGTATTTAGATTTCAAGAAAACAATAGCATCGCATAAAACTAAGTCATTTTCGTGCATTTTCAATTGAGTAGCAATCTGTAAAATACTATGCACGATGATAGGAGATGTTGGATGGTACACAGCGGACAAAGCAACAGTGGCCTCATAAAAAATTTCTAAAAATGATAGTATCTTCTCAGCAATGAACAAATGTTGCTCAGTCAATAGTATACTACCGTCGGTACTCTGATAGTGTGTTTGAATAAAAACAGAAAAGTGTTCTTGTATGGTAAAAGACTCTTAAGCATAAGGTAAGTAGAGTTCCACCTTACCGGCATGTCCAAACCGAACTTTTTTGGACGTACACCTATCGCCCTGCAGAAGTTCTTATGTTGTGCTATTCTTACGTTAGAATTATTCAAGAAAGGAATCGCATCGCGAAAATCTTTAATATACGTACTCAACCTCTTCAAACCACATTTGACTATAAGGTTGATAATATGACAAGCACATCGCTGATGTGGCAAGAAGGAATCGACATAAGTACTTGTCAGTGTTTTAGAACCGAACTTACGTAAAGATTGTTTGATTCGGGGGGTCTCCAAGACTCAAATCACGCAGAGAGAGGCAACACGGGATTTTTATACAGGTTCGAGCCTTCTCCCAGGGAGAATAACAACCCTACTCCTGTGTGTATGTATTGAGTATACTGGATTACAATATCAAGAGGAAGACTAGAATGAGGCGTCTTGTGCCCCTGGTTTCTATCTCCTTCCTCTCTGATGATTCTTCCTTTTATAGTACTCGGAGCATGCTGTTGTTCTTCCAGTCCAAAGGGTGCCTTAATGCTTCAGATTATGGAGCCGTTACTGGAGATTATTGTGGGAATGGTAACGTTCCCATGTCGCGAGGCAGTTACCACCATAACAGGAGGTTAAATCGTGCTATTATTTCAGAGAATAATAACGTAGTTTACTGCCCATATCTTTAGATATGATGCGGAAGATTCCCTGGTCGATTGAGCCCACATGTCTGTAAGCCCCATCGACTAAGGACTGGTTGCAGAAGAGCTTACAACCAGGTAGTGGTCGTAGAAGAGTTTACGACCACAGACTGATCGTAGAAGAGCTTACGATCAGGACATAGTCGTAGAAAGGCTTACGACTATAGGGTAGTCGTAGGAGAACTTACGACTATGGGTGGTCATAGAAGAACTTCGACCTCCGGCTTCTCCCTTATGAATATTAAGGGTATACTCAAGAAGCAGTATAGCGTCATTATTATCCATAATATGAATTACGGATAAATAATTAAATGAGGATTGTTATATCCCCGTCAGTACTCAACACTGGAGTAAGAATATCCATGGTCCTACAGTTCGAAGCGGCATTATCTAAAGTAATTGAGAATATTTCGTCTGTAAGACCAAAGTCTTCCATGACTTTGATAATACAGTCTGCAATATTCTCATCCGTGTGTGCTACATCAATTAATTTCAAACCTATAATTCTTTTCTCCATTACCCAGTCGTCATTAACATAATAGGTAACTACACTAAGATAATCCTCCCTAGCCCGACCACTCCATATGCCCGAGGTCAGGGCTATCGAAAATGTGCACGTACTCAATAGTTCCTTTATTTTATTACGGCATTCATTGTAGTATTTTTACTATATCCCTAGTTGTTGTCTGTCTAGAAATAGAATAAAATCTAGGATTATGCGTAGTCCTAATATAATTTTGGAAAGAAGCGGACTCCACAAAGCCTAACGGTAAATCCTCAAAAGCAATTAAACGATAGAAAGATTGACGGGCTACCTCAGGATCGTAGTCCTAGCTACGTACCATACCGTCGGAGTTGTACTACAGCTGTGTCTGCCTTATCACCAGTAGAGTTTGTAGACAGTTTATTGCGACAAATTTTACAAATAAAAAGGGGAATTTCAAAATTTGCCCTCATGAGATAGATGGATTTCAGATTTTGCCCCCTATGTGTCTATGACATGTGGGTCCAGGGCCCACATGTCATAGACACATAGGGGGGTAAATTCTGAAATTCATCTATTCACTGGGGCAAATTTTGAATTAGGTACCTCATTTCCTTGTGCGTCTTGTTTGGTTGTCCTGCCGAAATGCTCCCACACTCCCGATGTAGACGATCTTGGCCTCTTTGCTCTGGTTGGCGTGGAGTCTGATGCTGCCGTGGAGCGTGATGACGGAACTCCGCCTTGCGCTTCCAGTTGATTTGAGTCAGCTGCAGTTGCCTCTATGGATGCATTTTTCTCCAGTGAAAGTTTGTAATCACCATGAGCAAAGCTGTCGTATGGGTTGTCCATAACAAAAACTGCGAATTCAAAACTAACACTATTATTACTTTCATGTTAGCATAACAAGCACTAATAATAAAAGTATGCAAAAAATAGTATTGTACCTCTTTCGCTGACTTGCTGCCGAAAATTGAATTTTCTAAAATTTGGCACAATTTTTTAGAGTTTTGCCAAATTAACTCAACAGGAATTTGAATTTGCACAACAGAATTTCAAAGAGATAATGAGTGATGGAGGGGTGGTGAATGGGGGGGGGGTGTTATGGTGGCTATTTATAGAGAAAAACTTTTATATTTTTTGAATTTGTTTGCTATTTTTTAAGACCAAAATGGTCAAAAACGGGCAGAAATGCCCCAACGGTCAATTTTCATCGGGCCGTGCTGTGATAGGCACATGTGCGGCACTAGGTAGTGCCACAACCCTCTGCCTCCCTCCGCGCCGGCCTGCCCCGCCGCTGCCTCCCTCCGCGGCGCTCCACCTCCTCCCTCAGCTCCGGCGATCCTCCCTCCACTCCGGGCCTCCGGGCTCCGGCTGCCCCTCGCCCTCGCCCTTGGTCTCCCTCCATTGGTGCACTGCCACGGTAGTGCAGCACAGCAGCGGCAGCGCGGCGCTCCACCTCCTCCCTCCGCTCCAGCGGTCCGCCCTCCTCCTCCCTCCGCTCCGGCGGTCTGGGGCGCCCTCCTCTACCCTCCTTGGCTCCTCGCCTCCTCTCTTCCCGAGCCGGTTGTGCCGCTCTCCTCCTCTCCTCCTGTCCCGAGCCAACCCCGCCGCCATCCCCTTCCTCCGAGTCGGCGGCTGGCACCGCCATCCTCCTCCCTCTCTCGCCGACACCGTCGTCGCCTCGCCGGCCTGGCAGCTCCCCGATTTTGGCTCTCCCTCGCACTAGCGCATGCAAGCCACTCAGTGTCTTAGGAGCTCATCTTGGGCCGGACGACCCACCGTGCTGAGTGTCGGCCCAAGCACAAAGACCGCAGACGCCGTGTCGGTGGCAAGACCCATGAGCAGTGAGGGTTGTGCTGTTCTCGGTCGAGCCTCTGATTGCCATGCCTCAGGCCGGCCGATAGGCATCACCTGTTTGGCTAGCTCTAGTACCAGCGATTGGACGTCGGCTCCTTGATCATGCGGCATGAGCTTTGTTGTGACCGCGCTTGCCATGAGCAACTAGCAATTAGCAAACACGCTCTAGTAATGGGAAGTAGGCTAGTAGCACGGACAGAGAGTGCGAGATGCGAAGTAGGTGAGGCGCATGCAGCACGAGGTGGCGGTGTAGGCCTGTAGAGCTAGAGGGGTGCGATGGTGTCACCGTGTCAGGTGTGACAGTCTGTGTGTGACGCGTGTGCCCTGATGAAGAACATAGTAATCGCAGGAATTCAATCAATCAATCACCACACAATAGATGAATAATCACAGAGAGACAAACGACGTAGACACAATATGGAAAACATCTTTATTGATAGATTGATCTTTTCTGAGTACAATGAGATCATATTTAAAGACTAAACCCACTAGGGCAGTTTTGGTATTATGCCCATCAACCCATAAATCAGGGTTTCTCAACACTCCCCCTTGGGCGAATACTGTGTTATGCACATGTCTCATTAAAAACTCCTCCCAAAAACCCAGTAGGGAAAAACGGATCGGAGAAAAGAATACATTGCATCCGCAAGCTGTATTGCATCGTTGCCTCGTTAAAAACCTTTATGTGAGAAATCTTCATAAAAAACTTACTAAGGAAAAAAGATTACATCCTCTTTACCTTTTGGGTTAATCTTCAGGATTAAAGTAAAACTTCAGGACCTTAAGTGGATTATGATTCAAGAGATTCTCTCCCTGATCCCTGCAACTCTCTAAGCCGCTTCATTTTAATACCACGAACGCATTGTTGAAAACTGGATGCAGGCAAAGACTTAGTGAATAAATCAGCCAGATTTCCACAAGATCTAGTTTGCAGGGTCTTTACCTCATCGTTCTTCTAGAGTTCATGAGGGTAGAAGAATTTGGGAGCAATATGCTTCGTGATATTACTTTTAACATAGCTCGTTTGCATTTGTGCAACACAAGCAACATTATATTCATAGATAATTATGGGGGTATTGACGGTGTTAATGTCACATGACTTTTGGATATGGATAATCACATGCCTAAGCCAAACACGTTCGCGTGAGGCTTCATATAGTGCAATAATTTCTGAGTGGTGAGAAGAAGTAGCTACTAAGGTATGCTTCAATGACCTAAGAGATGGTTGCACCACCACATAGAAATACAAACCCAGTATGAAATTTGGCACTGTGGGGATCAGACAGATAGCCAACATCCGTATATTCCACCTTGGTCAAGTCTTAGTTCTTCTTAAAAAATAAGCCAAGATCTTGTGTACCTTGGAGGTATCTGAGAAGAATCTTAATGCCAGCCCAATGCCTTCTGGTTGGAGCTGCACTGTATCTAGCCAATAAATTAACTGCGAATGCAATATCAGACCTGGTGCAATTCGCAAGGTACATCAGTGCTCCTATGACACTTAAGTATGGAACTTCTGGTCCTAAAACTTCCTCATTTTCCATCCTCGGTCTGAAAGAGTCTTTATCCACATCTAGGGATCTCACTACCATGGTGGTCTTTAAAGGATGAGATTTATCCATGTTAAATTTCTCCAATACCTTCTTGGTATATGTAGAATGGTATACTAGGATTCCTTCAGGGAAGTGCTCTAGCTGCAGGCCTAAGCAATACCTAGTTTTACCCAAGTATTTCATCTCAAAGTCCGTCACAAGGTAAGAACTTGCTTTATTTATGTCCTCTGCAGTTCCGATGATATTCAGATCATCAACATAAACTGAGATGATACAAAATATGTTCTGGGACTTCTTTAGAAATACGCAGGGAAAATCATCATTATTTGAGTAACCCTTCTTCAGGAGAAAGTCACTTAGTCGGTTGTACCACGTTCTTCCCGGCTATTTCAATTCGTACAGCGACCTCTATAGTTTGATGCTATACATGTTGCGATTAGTGTTATTAGGATCCGGAGTTTTGATTCCTTCGGGGACTCTCATATAGATTTCTGTGTCCAATGACCCATATAAATATGTGGTCACTACATCCATCAACTGCATTGTTAAATTCATACAAGTTGTCATTGATATCAAGTATTGGAACATGGTTCCACTCATCACAAGTGAGTAGGTCTCATCGTAATCGATGTCGGGTCTCTACGTGAACCCTTGTGCTACAAGCCTCGCTTTATATCTCACCACCTGATTGTTCTCATTTCTCTTCCGGATAAAAACCCATTTGGATGCTACAGGGAACACTTTAGATTGTGTTCAGGCGACAGCACCAAATACTTTCCTTTTATTCAACGAGTGCAATTCTGCCTCAATTGCTTCTTTCCATTTGACCCAATACGAGCGCTTCTCGCACTCTACCATGGACTTGTGTGACTGCAGGTACGCGACCAAGGACGACGTCCTAGCGAGTGGATGGTTGTGCTCCAACACAACCCGCTTGATGCATACAGAGCCATTTTTTGGGCTCTTATGTAGCTTCATGAACACCCTACACCCAATCCTCTTGGAGGTCTCGCTATGTTCATGCTCCCTCTCTGGCATGTAGAAGCTGTGTTTCCCCTCCAGAATGCAATATGACTCTTTGATCGTTTTCCTACTCCTGTTCTTTCTGATGCCAAAACCAGCATGTCGTGCGTACCGACAGTAGAACTGGTAAGCAACACCCTCATTATCGAACTTCATGCAGACCTGGGGCACCATATGGTCGGGGACGTCCTCATCCTGACATCAGTAAAACGCAGTAATATACAGCAGAAAACAAGCAAACGCCACTAGATAGAACAGTAAATTATTGAAGAGTGTAAACATAGTAAATGGATGTCATACCGGTAGTAAAAACATGCTCAAAGACCCGTAAAACACACATACGTGGGTGTACGTCCGATCGGCGTTGGGTGTCCTCATCTTGCTCGGTGAAACAGCAGGGGTGGCGTGAGGACCGAGGCGTGAAGGGGAGGATCCCGGTGCTTACAGCCAGGGGTACAACATTTACCGGCAGCGTAGCCATCTACGTAGAGAAACTAGGGTGGTTCTGCCACACTATTTGGCCGAAGTATATTTAAGAATTTTTATCTCCTGGTGTTATGTGCATATAACATCACTGCAATAATTTCTTTTGTTTATTGGCTAAACACAAAGAGGATAAGATGACGTTGAAAACACAATAAAAAATACATAATTACTACTTTATAAACAATAATTTTACCTCTTCATGTATGCGCTTGCACTGTCACACTGACTAGTGTTGTACTGCCTGCTCGACATTTTCTACAAAATGATATGTGATAGCTCTTTTACTGTAAAATGTGCAAGCAATTACTAAACTTCTAATTTGTTTGGAATTACTGTGTGCGAAACATGTTTTACTACATTTGGGCATGTATTTTACTCTACCACCTTCACTTTCCTTTGTTTTGTATGTTCGCATGTGCATAGCTGAAAACACGGGTACAAAAATGTGTGGTGCCGCTCCGGCTGCCCGATGCGTCTCTTCTTTTCCCCCACTACAACTTATAAGGATGTACATCCGCTAACCAAGTAACACACAAAAAAACCCATATTATTTTCCACACAAACCAGTAAAAAAAATGCCTTCGAGCTCTTCTTCCTCTCAACTGTCCACAGTAGTTCTAGCCTACCTCACCCTTGTATACGATCACCTCTCTGATTGGACCTTGTAACATCCCAAATGTTTACTTCTAGTTAAAAATAAAATTTAATTGTTTTTCTTGAATTTTCTAGATTTTAAAAAGGTTTTTCCCTATAATTTTGAAGTAAAAATAATTTTATTTGCAAAGATAAATACCAATTTTAATTTGGAAATATATCATATAAGTTCAAAATAAATTAGGGAATTTCTATGATTTTTTTTCAAAAATTTTGAGCTCTATTGGCTATTTTCTAAAAGCCTATTTGAATTATCTCAATTTCTAAAATTACAAAACCCTCAAAAATCCAAATTTTCTAATTGGGCTGGATCCTTTTTCCCCATCCTGATTTTCTCCCACACGCGACCCAATTCTCGCGGCCCATTTCACCGCGCCAGCCCATCTCCTCTTCCCCCTTCTTCTCTCTCTAACATGCGGGCCCCCTGCTGTAAGCCTCCTCTCTCTCACCACCGTGCAGACCCCAGCCGCCAGCCCTCTCTCCCTCTCTCTTTCCTTTTCTCTCTCTCATTGTCATTGTGCCCCACCTGTCAGCCCCTTACTCCCCTTTCCTTTTCTTCTTCCTCCCGACGCTGCACACTTCCTCCATAATCGAGCGATTGCGCACGGATTCCTTGTGGAATTGGTGTCATTAAAACTGCTGATCCTGGTCGCGCCTGTTTCATCCCATGCCCCTTCCTTTTGCGTGCTCAATCCCTTGATTCTCGCCGTAGCTCCGGCTCAGCCATCTTGCACCGCACGCCTCTCTCGTGCCCCCCTTGCCCTATAAAAGGGAGCCCCGGCTCCGTAATCCCCCACTCACCCTCCCCCCGAAACCTGTCGACGATCAAGTTGTCGATCTTACAAAATAAATATAAAAAATGGCAAAGAGTTCTTGGAAGAGAATGTGGCTGCTCTTTATTGCAATGAACTGGAACCTTTAGGGAGGGTGCCTTTGACAAGGCAGCGGACTAGCCCTAATTACACTTGATGTGCTAATCGCTATGCTATTGCTTCAACCGTCTTGAGTTGCGGTTGTAGATCGTGTCTAGATCTTGTAAACTTGTTTTTATCCTCTGATTGTCTTCTCCTTTAAATAACTGACGAAGTGGTGGCAGTTACTCCTGGAAGTAGCGCCCTTTTGAAGTATCGCATCCGGTCAGAGAAACAGTGGCAATTGATAGAAAGCCGACTGACCAGCGGTTGATGTCAGTGGGAGATAAACCATATGATGGTTATTGTCATTGACTTAGAGCTAGAAACATCGTGTGGATTAGAGGAATTAAGACACATGTTCCATTCGTCACACGGAAGGGATGTGCTTGGAACTGGGTCCAAGTGCCAGTTCATCGTTGCTACAAGCTGTCATCTAGCCGAGGATAAGGTACATGACCTCTTCTGACTAGGGTACCCACAATGTAACCTCTGGAATCCTTACGGCCACGGGGGTCGTTAGTCTTAGGGGTTACAACCACAAAGGACGTGCGGTCTTTAATTAAATAAAGTAATATTTAGAGATTTTAATCATCATCGCTGGCCCTCGAACTTTAAATGAATGTGTAGTGTGAACCCTTCTTTGATGAAATTGTATCAGGCAAGCCCTAATTTAATGATGTAACAAATAAGGTGGTCTATATTCACTTTAAAGTTGAGGAACCGTTTTGGAAACCGAATAGATTTTCTGTTTGTTGCACTTTGGGTAACTCTCGATTGTAGTTAAGGAGTTGTGGCTATAAAATCCCTTCAGCGTAGGGGCTTTAGGGCTTTTACACTCTCGTATTTTCCCTGAATCCTCTTTCACCTTCTTGCGCAAAAACTTCCTCCGACCTCCTTTCATCTTCTCTGCTGAAAACTTAGTAATGTTGGATTCGATTTCCAACTGCCTGGTCTCAGATTTGAGCGGGAAGAAGCTTAAGGCATTGGAGGCGAGCAGAATGCTTCCCGACAAGAATTTGATTTCTTGGAGATCGGCGATCGGAGAGCATTCTCCGAGCAGTGAAGATGGGGAAATCTCTGTTTTCCTCACATACATTGAATGCGGATTTAGGCTTCCAGTGCACCCATTCCTCCCCAAGATCTTGGAGTACTACGGAGTTGAGTTAGTGAACCTTACTCCCAACTCTATTACCAATCTCAACATCTTCGTCTATCTCTATGAAGCGTACTTGGGGATTGCACCAGATCTGGAGCTCTTCATGTACGTCTGCATGATGGCGAAGTTGGGGAAATCGACGGGGTCACCTGGTGAGTGCACCTTGCACCTCGACGATGGAAAAGCAGAGGAGTACATCTGTATGTACTCAAAGTCTTCGTGGTCGTCATAGAAAGGTGGTTCTACATGACGGTCACCAAGAAAGACAACCTTTACTACGCCAGCAAGAAGACGGTCGAGAATCTAAAGTGGCGCTCCTCCGTGAAGAAGGATGGAAAGGTGGGGAGATGGGTTGAAGCCATCCAACACCTTAGTGTCAGGGGTTTAACTTCCTAGCATGTGGTGAGGAATTTCTCCATGCGCCGGATTAGTCACCCAAAATCCCAAGCACATTCCATGCTTTAGTACATTGGTTGGGACAATGCGACCAAGGACTCTTCGGAAGGTAAGTCCTAAAAAATCCTGACAAGTTTGTTTATTTTGGCTTATTACTTTTGTAACATTAAAGTCTCTCATTTATTTCTACAGTCCTTTCCCCTAAAGAGGTCAGGGACCGAATCAAAATGATCTGCGTTGGGGAGCCTGATGACAAGGCTGATTTCCCCCTGGATTTTAGTGATTGTCTCTGCAGAAGAGAGAGCCAAGTGGCTTAAGGTAAAGATAACAACCTCATTTCATCGTTTATGTATTTTTTGATCGGTTTACCATAATTCCCCTTTGACATGCAGTCTGTCGCATTGAGGATCAACGAGCTCACCGAGAGCTATGAGCCAATTGATTCTCTGACTACTTCTATCCTTGTGAACACTCAGGATGGTGGTCCTGCGGAGGTAGGGAACCGAACAGAAATGTACATTCTAGATAAAGGATTTTCATCATCTAACTAACTTTGATTATTAATTAGGTGGTAGGGAAAAAATCCATCGAGCGGTGCTGCGGCGGTCGTGGACTCCGGTGTGGTCATGAACGACCAGGCTGTTGCTACCAAAGCAATTGTTTTGGAGACCGACGAGTCCACAATCTTCAACCAAATGGCCAATGAACTTATTCTTGACCAACTGGTCGAGGACATTTCTTCTAACCTCCAATTGGAGGATAGGAGGGGTCTAACCAGCCCTATCAGTTCGGAACCGGTAAAATCGGTTGAAAAGAAAAGGAAGGCAAGCGTTTTGAATTTTGCTCTAGGGCGCTTTAAGATCAAGACCAATAAGACGACCAGGTATGTATATATGAAAGAAACTTATGTAAATACATACCTTTTCACTCAGGCCATCGGGGGCTTCTAGTTATGTCGTCCTATGCTAACGATGGATGGCACTTTCCTCACGGGGAGGTACAAGGACACCATCCTCACCGCGGTGGCGGCCAACGCGAATGACTAGCTTCTCCCAATGGCATTTGCTATTGTGGAGAGCGAGAACACATTCAGCTAGTTGTGGTTCCTAGTGAACGTGAAGAGGGCAGTGGTGGGAGACCGGCCCAACGTCTACGTAATCACAGACTACAATGCTGGGTTGTTGGCGACCATCAACACTATGTAGTGTGGGACGGATCCGTCACACTAGTGGAACGATGTGCAATCCAGGTGGTGCATGATGCATCTTGCATCTAATTTGTTCACATGGTTCCGCAGTCAAAAAGTCATGAAGACGTTCAAGGCATTGTGTCTGCAGAACCAGAGGCAGAAGTTTGACTCCATTTGGAGAGACCTGGAACACCGGACTACGAGGCATACAAAGGAGTCCACTCTGGAGGGAGAGCAACCCAGCAATGTCATAAGCTTCTCAGAGTGGATTAATGGCTACACTCCTGAATTAGAGAAATGGTCCCTCCTCTGTGACACAAATGGTGCAAGGTATGGGATTATGACGACTAATATGTCTGAGGTCTACAACAGCGTCCTCAAAGGTGTACGGTGTCTTCCTATCACCGCGATCGTCCAGGAGACATGGACTTGCACTGTTGATTATTTCATCAATAGAGCTACCGCAGCCAAACGACAGATGGACGAAGGCAAGCAGTGGTTTGAGAATATGCAGAGGCACATGGACCAGAAGATGGAGAAGGCCCGAATGCACAATATCTAGGTGATCGACGGCCTCAGATGGAAGTACGAGATCAGGCTTCGGCAGAAATACGTCAACAGTCATACACCCTGGGTGATGTGGCGATATGCACCTGCAACAAGCCGAAGCACCTCCACAAGCCATGCTCGCATGTGTACAAAGCGTGTGCACAAATGAGGTAGATGTCTACGCCGTACATCTCCAAGTACTACGACATACAACACCTTTTCGGTGCATAGAGTAGAGAGTTTCACTCGTACGGCTTAGAAATGAACTACAAGATTCTTTGGCCAGACATGGTGCAATGGGGTCCCAACAGGGACTTTAAGAGAATAGGGAAGGGGCGACGACAGACGTGGTGCTTCCAGAATGACATGGATGCCAGCCAACGTACTAGTATTAGCCGCACAATCAAGTGCAGGATATGTAAGACCCCTGTGCACTCAATGAAGGATTGTCCCAACAGACTGAGCTCGTCTGGTCGTCATTCAGTATCGTAATTTAATGTATTATCCTACTATACCCAGATATGTCGGACTCATCGGTAAACTTCTACGCGAGGATGCTGCAGAAGCGCAAGTGGTTTGCGTAAAAGGCCAAACATCTACAATACCCAGATTATTCAATGAAAGATGCTCTAGTACCACCATGGTTTCCGGTCCTGTAGTATGTGTGTGGTGTGCTGGCAGAGATTATTCAGTCCACACACCCAGACACATCCGCCCAAGTGTACTACACGTGCGGGTACCACCTTGTAAGCGTTTCTTTCGCACGCATCGATTTTCCTCTCCCTATGTTGAATTCCATAATTTTTTTACTTCATTCCCATGTAATGGCAGCCCAAGATGTGCTGCCACTTTTTTCAGTGGATCGATGGTCCGGAGATGTACGATAGGGCGTTCATCCAACAAAAGTAAATGCTGAACTATTCGATGCGGGCCGAGACCTTCGTGTAGTGGAAACCTTACGTACCGGACCCTGTTGAGGAGGCACCGAAGGAGCCCAGGACTCGCCCATGCATAATCCATATTGACGACGTGAGTTATGAAGAATTTACATTCTTGTTACGTTTTTCACTATACGGTGCACTTACATCATGGAATCGCAGGACGTGGACGACTTCGACATAGCAGCCCAACGTGGAGAGTCCCACGACATGGGAAAAGGGAAGGCTCCTTCAACTGAGACCGGCCGACATCGTAGCGTATCCGACCGATCGGGTGCACTCCGTATCGAAGACGTGAGTTATATACAATTTACATCATTGTTATGTTTCTTACTGTACGATCCACTTACATCATGGAATCGCAGGACATGGATGAATTCGACACTTGCTGCCACTGTGGGTAGCCCCGAGACAAGGGGCACTCGCTAAGGCGCTACTGAGACTAGTTGCACACATTGTTAAATAACAGCCCTGAGACAAGGAGCACTCGCTATTGGACTTTATATCATGTGGCCTGTCCAACTCCAATGTGGACTGCATCAGCATTCCTATAGATGCAACAGGAGTTTCATTCCTGGTATTAACCTAAGTAACACTGGACTGCATCAGCATTCCTGTAGAGAAAGTAATGTGTCTGGAAAACGTGGAATATCGAAAGACAACGAATGTGCTACTGGCTTGAAGAGACTGCAAACACCAATCAACATGCATCGGAGGTGCTACTATGTGATGAGGTGAGCCCACCAAGAAAAGAGATTGCCGTGGAGACTAGTTGCAGATACCTATTTTTATGCTATAGCACGCTATTTGTTAATTTACCAATTTTCTGTGGACGGTATTCTTTAATGTTGTATTGTACCATAGGCTAGATAACATTATGTATGAACCAACTGAGGGAAATGCATAGCGTGCAGATCATATAATGATGTACCGTAGCCTTCGAAACGCACACGAGTCAGAGGTTATAGTACATCGTTATATGATCTGCATGCCACACATTTCCCTCAGTTGGTTCATGCATGAGCTTATCTAAACTGTGGTACAATACAATATTAAAGAATATCATCCACAATAGACTGATAAATTAACAAAGAGTGTTCTATTTGATCGGGTTACATGTGATAATACCCCGTCCTCCTTCATCCTGGTTCATGCACAAGCTTATCTAGATTTTGGTATATCTCGTGTCATGCGATTATGTTTGGGGTATATTTGTATTCATATTTTGTTTTGCTATATTTGTACGCGTATTTTGAATGTTACATGTGTACTCCTGCGCCATATTGTATATCGACAGCTTGAATGGAGTTGCAATGCAGCTTTTTTCCATACATTCCAAGTCATATGAAATCATGAAACCCTAATTTCCGAAACCTAAAATCCATATTTTCGCGATCTAAATCCTAAATTTTCGAGACAATTCTAGAACACATATCAAATTGTCCAAACAGTATAGAATCAAGTCCACTGCGTGAAGAGCCTTCAAAATAAAATTTATAATTTTTGGAGCTAAATTTCTACATTTACAAATTCGTACAAACAGTACATTTATATGAAATTGCGAGAAAAATTCTGAACGAATAAAATTATAGAAGATTTACACCGCATAGTACACTGTGTCGGAAGGCTCCACATAAAATTTTATAATTTTTTGAACTCACTTGCTATATTTTAAAATTCCTACAAACAACTGCGAAACCCTAATTTTAGCCGAACAGTAAACCCTAGCGGCGGTGCGGGAGGGGAGAGGCCGGCGCGTGGCGGCATGTGGGGCGTTGCTTGGCGTACGGCGGATGTGCGGCAACGGGTGATGTGGTGGCGGGGCTAGGCGAGGGAGGAGCACGTGGTGGCAGGGGCGTCGTTGCCGCACGGCGATCGTGTGGCAATGGGCTGAGGTGGCGGACGGAGAGCGCTCTCCGCACGTTGGTCGTACGACAACGATACTAAATATGTAAATACAATACCGCGGTGATTAATCCTGCAAACACAACGTCAAAATGTGCTCTATCTACCAACAATTCGTTGTGACGTAGGGTTAGTGCATTTCACAAAAGTCAAATACGAACTCACGCTAGCTTTGATTGAGCATGGTTTAGATACGCACCTAGAACGCGATATATTGTATTCTGTACTGAGTAGAATCGTGGCACATGGCTAGGTCCAGGGACGAACCAACTGCCCCGTACTATTACGCTAGTATGGTCAGGGCCCGGGCCGCCGAGGCTTCGGTACGTGCCTGGGATAATAGCATCAGTGACCACCGTTAATTTAAGCAAGATCCTTCCAAACAAAATCCAATGGGGAATATGTTCTTCACCTACCACGGATACGGCCTCACATGGTTGCTTTAATTCATCGTCTAATGCCCGATTACGAGCATAACTCACCATAACTCCATGCATCAAATATGTAAGACATGAGAATATGTCTAATTGCCGCGGTAGTACTAACATATTAATATTGGGGCACCCAACAAGCAATTTTGCCTCATACTATAGCGAATCATGTCAGCTTTTTTTGCGAGGCGGAAGAGAGAGGGGGAAGAAAGAGAATAAACTTGATACTCATGTAAGTATCAGTTCTTTTTTGGAAACCGAAAAGATAATAGGGTCATCTCTCTCTAAAATAGTCATTCTCTCTTATGTAGTTGCAAGATTTAGTAATAAACTAAAGATACAAACTATTGGAGTGATTGTATTTAAAACATTTCGTATTATCATTATTTATTCTGTAGTAATAAGCTATAGTATCGATCTTTTAGAAATGCCCTTTGCATGGGATGACACCGCACGCAAAGCTATGCATGGGTGGTTCGTACGAAAAGGCAACGGGTCATGTGTTTTGCTTGAGAACGTACCAAAGTCTAGACTGTCTAGTTACCACCGCCTGCCTTTTCCCCTTGGCATCATGCTGCCGGCTTGGCCCATTAGGATCTCTTTGATTCGAAGGGATTTCAAAGGGAAAATAGAGGAATTCAATCCGAAGAAAAAAATGTAGGAAGGGTGTTTGATTTGTAGAATTGCTTCAAAGGCATATGGTCTCCTCGCTCGTCTTTTCGGCTGAAGCAAGTGTACATGTTCACCACTACCAACCAACGACTTACGGTCATCACATGATGACCCACCGGCCTACCTCCTTCAATTGCTTGATAGCTCGTGAAAAGTTTCTGAGTGCCCAAATTTCCGTTCACTTCCATTCCTAGACATACTGTTGCAACACGCATGCTCCTTTTCTATCTGGATGTGATAAGAGAAGATATGAAATATGCTGTGGCAAGAACACCTTCAGACTGGCGGCAGAACTAGAACCTCGATACTAGTCCGTACAACAATGGCCAACACCTAAAGAGGATAGAACTCGAAATTATCCCGGGTAGAACCTAGAGTATCAACCGTTAACTAAGCCAATTATTTCTTGATACTAGCTTTACAGCCAAACCGACGTGTTGTCCAACACGGCAACAGCTGCATCTCGTGAGCCATTGGAGACCTAAATAAAGTGTCTTCTATGGATTATTGGGCACCATAATTGCTGTAGCCTACATCTCCACACCTACAACTCAAGGAAAGGAATCCAGGGGCTGACAAGCAAGAAATCCAAGATTTCAGAGGTAAGGACAAGCAAACAGACAGATTTTTAGCACCCTTCTTACTGACGTCCTGTTGTCCACACGCTAACCAAAGAACACGTAGGTAGGAGCGTAGGAGTAGACGAGCAGTGGTTGTTTGGTATACACAGACAAGAATTAATATTAATATATAGAGAGAGAGAATCAGAGAGAACATGGGGCTCGGAGAACGCAGAAGCCTTTCTCTGTCTAAACTGCCCGTCCGCGTGTGCGAGAGCAAAAGACAAAGCCCAACGGGCAGCGCCACCTCTCCGTCTCTCCGCGACTCCGCCTTTCTAGTCTCTCCCTCGTTTCCTCTCTAAACACGCACAGGTGACATTTTCCACCTGTTTACTTTTCCAGGTCCCTGAATTGCTGCAGCTCACCTGCAACAGACACCTCTCTCCTTTAAGCTTTGCTCCATTTCTTTCCAGCTTTCTTTCTTCCTTTTCTTTCGGTCGCTTCACTGCATGCCATCTTTGGCTTCGTGTCACTTGTGAGCAAAGGAGGTGTTCAACACTTCAACCTAATCCAAGTTGTT
The DNA here is from genome assembly GCA_036346405.1 of Phyllostachys edulis. Lineage (NCBI taxonomy): Eukaryota > Viridiplantae > Streptophyta > Magnoliopsida > Poales > Poaceae > Phyllostachys > Phyllostachys edulis. The sequence goes on along the minus strand of CM070551.1, from coordinate 15,843,716 downwards.
GCCATCAGCTTGTTTGACCTCACCTTTTTCTTTCTTTTGCCTGCAATGGTTGGGAGCTTTGATGGGAGGATGCCAACTAGAGGTGTTGAGCAGGTGTGTAAAAAGTTCTTTCTTTTTTCCCTCTTTGCTATTTCTAGCCTATTGAGAATATCTTTTATGCCCATTTGTTAGATTTCTCCGTTGCTTTGGGGGGTGGGGGGGTGCGGGGAATGAAATGCAGTGTTTTCTCCCTTGCGCATCCTGTGGTCTGATTACTTCGTTCGTTCTTTCTTTTTCCCAGGCCATTGTTGCTTTGAAGAAGGGCGCACATCTCCTGAAATGTGGCAAGAGAGGGAAGCCCAAATTCTGCCCTTTCAGGCTATCTTCTGTGAGTAATTCTGCTATCTGTACAATGCCCATGTCAGCCAAGAATCTTACTGTATAAAGTTGAGCATTCGAAAGAGGGATTAGAAATTCTGAAGCCATGGGAGACCTCATGACAACTAGAAAATTATGCTGTTATTGGGCTACTAGTTACTCACATTCTCCGGAGTCCTCATGCGATGTGTCCATTGAAGATGGTTCAAGCATGTCAAGCACAATGTGCTAGATAATGCCTTTATCAATATTTTCACTTTGGTGATTGCAGCTAAAAACCGTCTGAAGTACACAAATTTGTCATGCAAATTGGAAAGTGCCTATGTGGCCTGTCACAGGGAATTTGACGAGTTCATAGGCAATTAAGTGATGATTGATATACTATTCTGCACCTAATAGCTTCTACAGATATTTTAGGACTTGTGCACTTGTATTTCTCAAATGCTGCAGAAACTGGACTACTACATTTTTTTAATTTTGGCGAGGACCGCTTTGTGTTAGTATTGCTCTTTAGTCTTTATTAGTGTTAATAAGTTTGACAGTAAATAAATTTCGGTCAAATGGAAGTATGGGGTGTTACATTTCCCTTTCAGATTACCATTATCACCTATAATTGGGTAAATTTACAGCTTGTTATGTTGTACTCATGTATATATATTAAATTCTGTCTTCCAGTCATGGCAAAGTATTTTTCTCCTCTTTGCAGGATGAGAAAACATTAGTATGGTACTCGAAAGACAGGGAAAAACAGCTGAGCTTAAACTCTGTGTCAACTGTAGTTCTTGGACAGAAGACCGTACGCAATTCATTTTGCACTGAACAAATTATGACGTTCATTATTCATCACATGGCACTACTATTTCTAAGGATTTCAGAATTTTGCAGATAAACTTTCTGCGTCAGCGTTGGCCGGAGAAGGAATCTCAGTCCTTGTCACTTATATACAAAAACGGCGAGTGCTCAATTGACTTGGTATTTCCCTTGCTAGATCTTAAGCCAATTAGATTTGTAAATTGTAATATTGTAAATGTCAAATTTTCCTTACTAGTTTCACATCTTTTGAAAATTATGCTGACCCAGATCTGCAGAGACAGAGACCAAGCTGGATGCTGGTATCTTGGCTTGACAGCTTTAATATCAGCTCCTTATAGTCCATTTTCATTGGTTGGTTCAAAGAGCAGTAGGCAGATAAACAGTTGCACAAATAGTCCCCATGGCTATATTCAGCGAAAGAGTAGGCTATCAGCTGTGCATGACACACAAAGGTACACACAGGTTAGTTCTAGAACTTACATAATGAAATCTAAGTGATAACGTGATAGCTAGCTTTTGCACACACTTCGTTTTGAAACTTCATCTTGTAAACTTTTTTTTTGTTTCAAATGGAGCTTTATGTGGCAAACTATATTTGATCGTATTTTGTTGACTTATCTGAACTCTAGATTCAGGACATGGCCGCATTGAAAAACACATAATTCTTAATTTCTACTGAGTTGTATCAATTTCAACAAACTATTCTCTATCCAGATAGTATGATAACTGCAATGGTATTAAATGAGATCCGCATATACATTATTTGACTTCCTTTGAATCCTATCTTTTCAACAAGGAGTGGCATTTTAGTTGTTCATGTGCTTAAGTAGACGGGCATCGCTGATCTGTGGTTCTGTTTCCAAATGCTGGATGTTCTCAGTCAAATTGTAGTATTCTTTCTGGGATTGATGATTCTGTTAGAACAGGAATTCCTTTGTATTTCCTTATATGTGAATGGCATATTTCCTTGTAATATCCCCTTGTACTCCCTATATATACTGCACATTGGGCCTCATGAACATATACACAATATTCATAACATGGTATCAGAGCTAGGGCACTAATCTAGCTCCTTCCTCTACATCCCACCACCGCTGCCTGAGGACGCTGCCGCCCGACGTCACCAGAGTGTTGGCCGCCTCCTACGGGAACGTCGTTGTCGCCGCCTTGCCGCCGCTTATGCCCGTCAGGCTACCCGTTGCCGAACGCCCTTGCTTACCCGCCACTTCACGGATCCATCGCTCGCCACCATCGTTCGCGCCGCCGGCCGTTGCCGCTTCGCCGCCGCGCTACGCCGCCTGGTTGCCCAGACATTTGCCGCCGCCCCATCGCCGAAACCAGTCGTTCGCTGCCTAGTAACCTCCGCCAGAGCCTCCGTTCGCCGTTGCCACCGCCCCTGCCGCCGCCGTCCTCGTGATTGGATCGAGCGAAGGCGTCCTCTGTTTTGTATAGAAACCAAATTCGGTTTCTATAAAAACAGAGATTTTCCAAAAAAAAATCATGTACTTTTCATGTTGATCTAATCGCTGCGCCGTCTAGCGCCGCTAGTTAGACTTCGTTGCCTTGGTCGCCGCGCCGTCCAGCGCCGCCTACCGATAGCTTCCGTTCCATCAGCTGCGATCCTATTCTCGGGAACAAAACTGCATGGTACGAATTATAGGTTGTGGTCTTCACTCATGGAGATCACACTCGATGGTCTTCGCCTCTGGGGACATATCACTGGTGCACAACCTTCTCTGTCACCGCTGGTTCAGCCTCCTCCCAGGCAGTCTACTTTTGCACCTCCTGCAGAAGATGAGGCCGCCAAGAAGGAGGCAGAGGCTGCTGCTGCTGCTGACGCTGCTGATGAGGTTTTTGATGCTTTCGAGCGCTAGTGTGCTGATAAGGCTCGTGTTTGAGCCATCCTGGTGGTCAGCATTGATGACTCTATCTAGCCAGACATTGTTGGTCTACAGTCTACTCGTCAGATCTGGGAGTACTTGCGCGAACGATACCAGTAGAGCGGTGATGCTTAGTTATTTTCGCTTCAGCGTGAGTTGGAGATGCTTTGCCGGGAGGAATCTTCTGTCGACGACTTCTAGTCTCTGGCGTCAGCTGGACGAGCTGACTTCTCCGCTCTGCCAGGAGTGCCATAAAGTGCAGAAGGCGGATCGTGACCGCCTTTGCCTTTATGATTTCGCCTGCCGTCTTCGCCCAGAGTTTGAGCCTGTCAGGACTCAACTGTGGAGCCGCTTGCCACGACCGACCGTCACCGAGGCTCTTTCGACGCCATACGAGGAGCTTATTGTGGGTTAGCAAAGACAAGATGTTCGATCGTGCTTTGCGCCTTCTTCTTCGACTATACTAACAACTTCTGCTTCAACTACAGTCCTTCCTTAGGTGTCTGTTTCCACTCCTGTTTTTGTACCAACTGGGGTTCAGTGCAATTATTGCAAGAACTTCGGGCATGACTACCAAAGTTGTGCGGTGCAGAAAAAACGGAACAAGGTGCTTGGGGGTGGACGATCCATGGGGGGGGGGGCAGGGAGGCTTTCCTCGACAAGAGATGCGAGACCCAAAGACGTCAGACCTTCTCGGCGAGGTGACTCTACTCAAAGAATTTTCCTGTGCTCTACTTCAAACAACTCTCTCACACCACCGAGTTACGCTAGTCTAGCTTAGACGTCTCCTCCAGATACTTCTTGGGTTCTGGATTTTGGTGCCTCTTTCCACATGACACCGGACTCCACATCTCTCACTTCAGTAGGATCTCCTGTTTTTTCTATCTTTGTTCAGACAGCTGATGGTACTTCTCTATTTGTCAGCTGTCAGGGCACTCTTTTGTCTACTGATTTTTCTGTTCCAGCTGTTTCCCATGTTCCCTAGCTTACCATGCAGCTTCTGTCGGTGGGTTAGCTTACCGATCTCGGCTGTAGGGTTGGTTTTGACTCTCACTCCTGTTTCGACCAGGACCGACAGACAGGAACAATACTTGAGACTGGACGACGCCGTATGGATCGTTAGGATCTTTACATCATTGACCGCCTCCACCTTCCGTCCACTTCAGTTGCTCCTATCACCTCTATGTCTTCCTCCACCGCCACTGCTGCTACCACCTCTAGAGTTTTTGCGCAATGGCATCATCGTCTAGGTTACTTGTGTTGGTTTTGCCTTTTTTTCATTAGTTCGTCAGGGTGTTCTTGGACGTGTTACTATTGACATGGCTATGTTTTGTCAGGGTTGTAAACTGGGCAAGCAGCTACAACTTCCTTATCATTCTAGTGAGTGCTTGTCATCTCGTCCTTTTGACTTAGTTCATTCAGATGTATGGGGACCTGGGCCTATTATCTGTAAAGACAAGCATAAATTTTATGTGATCTTCATTAATGATTATTCCCGTTTTACATGGCTTTTCCCTATGTCTAATCGTGGTCAGTTTCTTGAGATCTATCGTAGCTTTGCAACGATGGTTCGTACTCAGTTTGATTCTTCAATCCGTACTTTTCGTTGTGATTCTACTGGCGAGCACTGTTCTAGTGCTTTTAGACAGTTTCTTTCTGAGTAGGGCACTCTTTACCAAACTTCTTGTCTTGGTGCCCATGCTCAGAATGGGGTTGCTGAGTGAAAGCATCATCTTATTGAGACTGTCCGCACTCTTCTCCTTGTCTCTCGCGTTCCACCACAGTTCTGGGCTGAGGCTGTTTCTACCGCTGCATATCTCATCAATATGCAACCTTCCATTGCTCTTAAGGGTGTCAGTCCTATAGAGCGTCTCTCCTCTCGAGCCCACTAGTACACTCACCTTCGTGTTTTTGGCTGCACCTATTTTGTTCTGCTGTAGCCTCGTGAGCGCACCAAACTGTCGGCCCAGTCAGTTGAGCGTGTGTTTCTTGGTTATAGTTCTGAGTATAAAGGTTATCGCTGCTATGATCCTTCTGCCCGACGGATCAGGATCTCACAAGACGTTGTCTTGGGTGAATCTCGGTCTTTCTCGGTCTTTCTCCTATCGAGATCTCCCAGCAGAAGTATGTCCAGGATCTTCTTGATCGGTCTGGTCTGACTGACACTCGCACTGCCGAGACTCCCATGGAGTTATCCGTTCAACTTCATGCCACTGATGGTGATCTTCTTGAGGATCCTACTTGATATCGTCATCTTGTTGGGAATTTAGTGTATCTTGTGGGCACTCGTCCTGATATTGCTCATGTTGTTCATATCTTGAGCCAGTTCATGGCTCGTCCTACCCATCTTCACTACAGTCACCTTCTTCGTGTTTTTCGCTACTTGTGTGGGACTATCTCTCGTCGTTTGTTTTTCCCTAGCTCCAACTCACTATAGCTTCAGGCTTACTCCGATGCGACCTGGGCTAGTGATCCTTCTAATCGTCGTTCTCTTTCTGCTTACTGTGTTTTTCTTGGCTCCTCTCTGATTGCCTGGAAGACAAAGAAGCAGCTGCAGTTTCTCGTTTGAGTACAGAAGCTAAATTGAGAGCTATGGCAGTAGTGACAGTAGAGGTTACTTAGTTGAGGTGGCTACTTGCAGATTTTAGAGTGCCTGTGATGGGACCTACGACTCATTTGTCTGACAGTACAGATGCTATCAGTATTGCTTGTAACCCAATGAAGCATGATCTCACCAAGCACATTGGTGTGGATGCTTCATACACTCACTCACAGATGCAGGAGGGAGTACTTGCTTTACAGTTTGTGCCATCAGAGTTACAGATTATTGACTTCTTCACGAAACCACAGATTAGGGTACAATATTTGTATTCTCTCTTCAAACTCAGTGTGTTTGATCCACCATTAGTTTTTTTTTTTGGGGGGGGGGTGTTAGAATGGGAATTACTTTGTATTTCCTTATATCACTTTGTTAGCATATTCCCTTGTAATATCCCCTTGTACTCTCTATATATATTGTCCATTGGATCTCATGAATATACACACAATATTCATAACATTCTCTAATGAATTTATTCTTGAAGGTATATCCATCGTATGGGAGTCCTAAGATGACACAGAAAAAGTTCTTTAGTGGTAATCTTGATTGTTCGGAAGCATTATTTCACCCAAGACAACAAACATTGTCTGACATAGGTTCTTACATGGCAAAGCTTACTCCCAAGGTGGCAACTCCGGTAAAACATGGATTGAATGACATTATGGTTGCTAACAAAATTAAGGAACAGAAAACTCAAACACCTAAACTGAAAACATTTGAAGGGCCTCGGGCAGCATGTAGATTGGATTCTCTGAAGGATGTTTTTCTCTGGGGCAATGTTCTTGGCAGTATGTTAGGCAGTAAAGACCTTCCAAAAGCACTTCCGAGTTTAGTGGGCTCAACCAAAATGCTTGATGTACAGAGCATTGCTTGTGGGGAGAATCATGCGGCCATAATCACTAAGCAAGGGGAGGTCTTCTCCTGGGGCAAGGAGAGTAATGGCAGATTGGGTCACAAAGTAAATGTCGGCCTCTCCTGTCCGAAAATCGTCGAGTCTCTTGCCTCTGTACATGTGAAGGCTGTTGCATTTGGATCAAAGCACACTTGTGCAGTCACGGTTTCTGGTGAACTTTTTGAATGGGGTGAAGGAGCTAATAGCTTGGGTTTGTTGAATGACTGGTATGGAAGGAACCAATGGTTTCCACGTCAATTGTTTGGACATATGGACAACATTTCCGTGTCGAAAATTGCTTGCGGTGAGTGGCATACGGCTATTATAACATCTTCTGGTCAGCTATTCACATATGGGGACGGAACATTTGGTGTTCTTGGGCATGGGGATACACAAGGAATTGCTCAGCCAAAAGAAGTGGAGTCCTTAAAGGGGTTAAGAGTGAACTCCGTGGCTTGCGGACCATGGCACACAGCTGCCATCGTGGAAGTAATGAGCAGTTTCAAGGTTAACGCTCCAAGTGGCAAGCTGTTCACATGGGGTGATGCAGATAGAGGGAAGTTGGGTCATGCTGACAAAAAGATGAAGCTTGTACCGACATGCGTTGATTCACTCATCGATTATGATTTTATTCAGGTATCCTGTGGGATGGAACTGACTGTTGTGCTTACCATTACTGGTGTGGTGTTTACTGTTGGGAGTTCCAGGCATGGACAATTAGGGAACCCCCAAGTAGACGGTGAATCTATTTGTACTGTTGAAGGGCTACTTAAGACTGAGTTGGTGAAAGAGATATCTTCGGGTTGTTCCCACGTAGCCGTGTTGACTATGAATGGAAAGGTATTTACATGGGGTAAAGGTGCGGAAGGACAACTTGGTTTAGGTGACTACGTTAATAGGAGCTCTCCAACTTTAGTAGAGACATTAGAAGGTAGGCATGTTGAGAGTATAGCTTGTGGCTCCAATTTCACTGCTGCAGTCTGTTTGCATAAGGCAATCTCAATGAAGGACCAGTCTGTATGCAGAGGTTGCCAAATGGCTTTTGGTTTTACTAGAAAGAGGCACAACTGTTACAACTGTGGTTCTATGTTCTGCAATTCCTGCAGTAGTAACAAGATTGCAAATGCAGCGCTTGCACCAGACAAGAACAGAAGGTATCGTGTTTGTGATGTGTGTTTCTGTCAGCTACAGAAAGTTGTGGATTCTAGCAAAGTAAAGTCAGAACTAAAGATCAGCAAAGGAGAAATGTTTAAAACAGAAATGAAGGCATACACACCTAAGCTGTCGCGTATATTCAAGGAAGCAAACTTCATTGTAGAAAAGATGGCTTTAGTACAAGGTCCCGATCAGCGGAATGAGGACTCTACTGCTCCAGTTCAAGTAAAAACTCAAAGATGGGGGCACGTTGAGTGCCCTGCTCAATTTATATCTGCACAAGACAGTTTTCAAAATAATCCGATATCAAATAATCAGATGTGCGGTATCTCTTTTTCCCAAAGAATGCATGATTCTGTAGTGCTGAGATCTAGCAGTTCTTTGCAACATTCTGCTGATGGTCAGAGAGAAGAGCTGAATATGATGGAAACGATGATACTCGCAGAAGAAATAAAGAAGCTTCGTTCACAGGTAATTCATTTATCATCGATCAACAAATAATCTTTCTCCCTCTGAGAACTGAAGAAAGTTGATATTGTTGTTGCTGCTCAAGCAGGTAACTGTCCTTGCAGAGCAATGTCAGCAAAAAAGTCTTCTGGTTCAACTGTACAAACAAAAACTTGATGAAACATGGTTAGTTGTTAGGGATGAGGCTGCAAAGTGCAAAGCTGCCAAAGATGTCATAAAGGTTCTAACTGATCAGGTATGAACTTGACATAATCCCATTGTGGAGTATTGTTAGTATTTTTTTCAGTAACAATGTAATGCATCACTCCACCTTGATTGTAGGCCACTCTTATAGCTATATGACCCATTCACCTGTTGTAAATTGTGCAGCGTAATGCCCTGTCAGAGGAACTTTCAGTTGGACAACTATCAGAAAACTCCAAGGTCACACCTACTAGCATCCCAGGACAACCGATGAAAGCAGAATTGCAAGATTACCCCAGCAAAAAACTGGTCACAGGCAAACTTAGTCAGCTCAGCAATACCCAATATCTCCACAACAACAGTCAAGGAGAAAAGGAATATATACCATCATCAAACGCTGTTGTGCCAGCAGATGGATCATTCAGTCATCATAATGGTGCCAGAACATTTGACGGTGATGGTTATACCACGGAAGCAGATTCCGCCATTGCTCCAATTGATGGTGTGATTGAGCAAATTGAGCGTGGAGTGTATGTCACACTTGCTGTATCCCCAAAAGGAAAGAAAGGCATAAGGCGAATAAGATTCAGGTGAATTCTATAAGGCCTAACTGGTTGTTGCTGATTATCTGTTGTTTTACTTACACGATAACCTAGGTTCTTGGTTGTGCAGTCGGAAGCATTTTGGTGAGAAGGAAGCTCAGCATTGGTGGGAGGAGAACAAGAGCAGGGTATATGCAAAGTACAGCATTGAACAGATGGCAACACCGCCTCTGAACCACTCTTAACGGTGACCAGCAAAAGAATTGTACAGGGGCAACCAATATTAATACATCAAAATGAAATGTGTAGTCTTTGGCAAGAAGGCGCATTGCATGAAGCAGATGAAATTATGTAAGCAACCTAGATAATTAGCCACCATTTACATCTTAGGATGGGCTGTTAAATTTGCTGTAGATAAGCATCCGTTGGGCAGAACTGACTGGCTGACTGGGTAGGGCGATGGTTTTACCTTTAACCTTTTAACGTCCCTATATGGATGTACAGATATGTTTGATATTGATGAGAACATGCGGGTTGGATCTCTCGTTTCCTTTTCTGTTCCTGATTCAAGTGTCAATGTGCCATTGATCAGTCTGATGAAGAAAGCAACGCTGATATCAGATCTGTTCTGAATTCCTTCTGGACTGAACAATGGAAGTTGTGAAGATGAGTATATGGTTTCTGTTCTGACGAAGGAAACCTCCATAAACCGTGCCCGAAACAACTCATGGAAGAGAATATGAGAAGGGAAAATAGGAGTACGCTAGAGACCCTCGAAATCGAATAGGCTTATCCTCGATAATAGTTCCCTACCCACAGCAGTGGCGAGCGATCACGCTGTCTTCGCCTCCACTGTCACCCTTGCCGCCGCTCCTTCTAGAAGCACCAACGTCCCTACTCCTCTTCCTTCCCCTCACACCTGCTTCGTCCGGTCGTCGCCTCCGATCGGTCCTGTAGCTGGCGGCATCCCTCCACCCCCGCCTCTAGCATCCAGCCACCGAGTGCCTCCCATGGCGTCGCCACTAGGCTGTACGTCAATGGTAGGTATCTCGACGCACTTGCCACTACGAAGATCTTCACAGTCTAATCCCGTGATTAGGATTCCAAAGGAAATTAACTTGGATTCTTCGTTGGAGTATCTTCGTGTTCTTTATCACAAATCTTAAAGCACTTCACGTCAAAAACAAATCTTAAAGCACTCCCTCTGTTCCTAATCTCTTAGACCTCCCTCCCCCAAGCAGGCCTTTCGTTCCGTACAACCGAGGAGAGCCTTCGGGGTGCGTTTGAGAGGTTTGGTCAGCTCACCGAATGTGATGAGCTTAGGGCATCTCCAATAGTTAAAGATGACCTTGTCTTTAACATATGCTACATCATCTTTAGAGACAACATCTTCAATAGATAGTCTATAGCACACTCTTCAACATTTGTATTTTATAATTTTCCTTTCAAACGATCCTACATGTCAACTAGAGTAGATTAATGTATCATGTCTTGTTTCGCGTGCACGACCGTCTCTTCAGAAAGAGACGACCTATGCTCTCTCTCCTCCCTCTCTCTTCTCCATGTAGGATTTTGTTAATGTGGCATAGCTAAGAGACGACAATAAATACACTATTGGAGATGCCTTTATGGAGTAGATCAATGTTAGGAGAAAACTGTGTTCTGTTTTGCTTCAGAAATATTCAGATTTGGCCTCATGTGTGCTGTTGCAGTTAATCTTGTGATGGATAGGGTCGCAAAGCGATCGAGGGCTTTGCGTTCCTGTCTTACGCCTAGTCCACCAAAATCTCCTCAACTCGTCGTTGCAAATTTGCAGAGATCTTCCATCCTGGTTATCATTGAACCATATACACATACATTTTTCAGATTTCGGTCCAAAGTTGTCGGACTTGGGCTCGCTAAGAATGGCCCGTCCGTACGGGAAGTCGCGACGTCACGACGCGGGTGATCGCACGCACTGTTATTACGCGTCGGAGTAGTCGCCACCGCCACCTATACGTGAAGAGCAAGTGGCGGCGTACGGCTTCAACGTGGTGCTCTGGAGCTGGCAGCGGTCTTTGTGGCGCCACGACCTCAATAAGCCGAGCCACCAATGAACACAGTGGATCGGCACGACCATACATCGCCGCAAGTGAAGTCGACGAGCTCGGTCGACCGGTGCTTTCGTGGCGATACCACCCAAGGAAGGGATGAATCTGAATAGAAGAGGGGCAAAATAGGTACTTCACTAATGAATAGATGGAAAATAAGAGAAAAGAAAAGAAAATAGGAGAAAAGTAGAGATAATGGCAAATTTCAAAGGAGTAAGAAACTGGAGTGGCATATTTCTAATTTCAATATACTGAGTGGCATATCTCAAAGTGGCATGTTACTCGTTGGTATATATCAAATTTTACCTTAAATGCTTGCTTTTATTGGGTCAAGTGGCAGTGGGTGCAAGCAAATCGCGTCGTTTATCATTTGTCGGTATCTGATTCTTCTGGTGGAAGTGCGCGGTAATCTAACTGATATCTGCAATTTCTCTGCATCTTTCGCAGTTCCTGGATGGCAGAGTAATCTTTGTTGAGGTTGCAAAGCGGAAGGTCTGAACTCTGAGCATGCCCAGGTGCCAAAACAGAATATGAAGCCAATTCAAATAGGAAATTCATCTGGCTAAAAAACAAATCAGAAAATTCATCAGCTTGAAACTTTCATCTGTGTAATTATTTACGAGAGAAGGGCTTCAACAGCCAGTTGTCCTCTAATTCTGTTGTATATCTGACAACATAGCAACATCAAAGAGGTGACTTTTTTTTAATGAACTAGAAAATCAATGCATGCAAATTCACTTCATCGTAGATTTCTGTAGCACATTTGTACAAGTGATATAAAGTGGTAGTATAGTAGATTGTAAGACCATGATTAATGCCCAGAAACTTGATTATAGATTCCAGTCCCAAGTCCCAATTGAGATGCACTGCCAGTACCCAGACTTGTACAATTCAAGAAAACTATATGACGTCATGCAAAACATAAACAAGTCACCGCCCCTGTTATGCAAAATATAAGTACTAAATACAAGTAGAATTATAAGAACTTAGTTATTCTGGCATGCTTTACTTTATGCAAGTAGAAACGGGTTTCGCTTTATGGGCGTTGGTGTTAAGCTCATTTGTCAAAAGAATAACTGAAGAACGCCTTGAAACATTCTGTTGTTTTGCTGCCAAGTCATTGTTTCACTGATAAGAGTCATATAATTTACATCAATACAATCCTACTAGAACTCTCAAAATATAGGTCACTGCATGATAACCATTGACCTCTCAACCTCCATCATTGGGGCAAAATTACAAACACGCAATGAGGAAAATGGAAACACCACAGATTTGAACTATACATGGGCATACCAGAATCACAGCTGATCTTCCATTTGTGGAAGACCAGTGTGGTTTCAACCTGCCTCTCATCAGTAACAGAAGAACGGCCTTCCCGCAGCACATCAGTTCTAGTCATCTGTGCACAATATTAACAATCATCTGTAGTAGCAGTGAGGCTCTTAACAGTTACAAGCACAGCCTCGTCATCTCTCCATCTGCCTCCTCGCCAGGCACCTTTGACTGCAGCACCTCGCTTTCAGCTGCACACCTCTTGTATGGCACAAAACCTCGTTGGCCGATGGAAGCTGGGCTCACACATTTTCTTAAACCTGGAACAGGTACCATTTCGTCTTCACTGCCGTTTGCTTTTGTACATGATTCTGCTGAATCTGAATTCTGAGTTGCTGTTTCAGGCACACTGCTGGAGGCTGCGTTGGACTCCGTCCAAGATCCTTCCCTCTGCTTAATTTTGCAGTCTACAGCTTGAGGTTGTTGGTGCTGATGCTGTTGATTTGAGTTTACTGCCTTTGGGGGGCAAGGTTCACTTCCATTATTGTAGCTGAAACATGGGAGAGCAGAATGCACAGAGAAAACATCTCCTAGAGGAAGATAATACAGAAACTGCTGTGTATTGGTCAGCCACGGGCTCCATGTGTTTGCTTCTGCTGCACCGTGAGAAGAGAATTTTCCAGTTCCACTAGTCGGTGTCTCAGCTGAAGCATCCAGTTCCATGTCTACCACATCATGCAGGTTCCTGGTATTGAGGTTTGTCGGCTGATGTAAACCATTCAATACAACTCTCTTGCCAAATAGCCTAAGGACTGGAGCTTCAGATCTGTCACATGCAACTTCTTTGGAAGTGGTATTGCCCTTGGCCTCCTGAAATTCATATTCAATGAATCTATCAGGATTTAGAAGTTCCCAATTTTGTCATTCAGATCATGTTATCATACAAAATATCAGTGTCATATAGACTAAAATTTCGATTCCAAGATACCCAGAATTACTGTCAATGATGCCAGAATTACTAGTGTGTTGATGATGCCAGAATTACTAGTGTGTTGATATGGTGAAGAATTGTTGACTTAAGATCGGATACCTTATATATTCTTGCAAGATTTAAAGAACATATGCTTTGCAGGGGATGTTATGTCTGCAAAGAATATACCTTAACATTGGTATGTCGCACTTGCACAGCTAACTCAGCGGTTGCTATGCTTGGTGTGGGGCATCTCTCAATGTCGATCGTCGAGGCTGGCGACCCGCCACTATCACTGCCCAAGGTCTCAGACCCTATCTGTGCCGTGGTTAACACAGACGTCGGCGAACCCTTCTCCTGCTCACACAAGGTCTGAATCTGCAGCTGAGGCTTCTCAAGCTGTCTGAGTGCAGGAACGTGCTTGCCAGGTGCATTCCCTAGCTTGCGCGGGTATGGATGCACAGGTTTCCGCTTTGGCCGCGGTGGAGGAATCTGAACTGGTGGTGCAGCACCTGAACTGCTGCTGTTGTCCCCAGACGATTCTCGGATGACCTGCAGAGAGGGCAATGCATACAGCAGTCAGAAACACGGCCTTTACGCGGCATGGATAGCATCTGCTCTCCATGATTGAGTGACTTACATTGGCTTGCAAGCAACACAATCCATGGAAATTTTCGTGTCAGAAAGGGAAATTTTTGTACACGAGGAGAAGGCTGTGAGACCTTGGAGAAGAACTTCTGCGCGTGGCTCCTGATCTGCACAGCAGTCTTGGTGCCTATGTGCTCTGCAGAGTGTATGTACCTCGTGTCAGATAAGGCCTAGTTACTCTGATACTGCACATGGCCGTACATGGAGCTTCTTGCAGAGGTACGTACCTTGTATACGGCGCCAGGCACGGCCATGGAGCTGCAGGGCTTCCAAGAACAGCTTGTGCTCGTCCTCGGTCCACTTCTCCCGCTGCTTCGTTATCGTGTAAGCCTTTCGTGCCTGAACGGCAAGAGCCAAGAGTGTGAGCTTGATGCCAGGAAAGGCCGTAGCTTCACAAGATTTGCATTCTGCAGTGGAACTCAAGTGATTTGCAAGCAGACGAGTATTGTACCTTAGGGACTCGCGCTTCGGCTAGCATGTCCATATCACTGGAATTCAGAGGATTCCTGAGATTTTCCATGAGGTTTTGATGCCCAACATGATCAGCAACGGGTCTTTGATCATCTCTCTCCTTGGTTTCCTGCAGGGAGAGGAGAAAATTTGGTTGGACTCAATTTCAAGGGGAAAACTCGAATTGCCAGCATAGTATCACTTTTCTGCTACAGAATTATCTTCAGCAAATGTGTAGCATCTTTTTTTGGAGAAAAAAAGGCAATCTTGTAATCATGCATCTGCCATGAAAGAAAGACTTCCAAGAACATGGTTCACTCCAAACTACACGAAATTATCCAAAATAATCACAGGTGAGGAAAGAGAGACAAATTACCTGAAAGCGAACCATCTCCGGATTTCTGAATCGAAGTATCAGCAAAGCCAAACACCACCGAAACCAAGCTCTAGCACAGCTCACTGGCTCCTCACCATGGCCAGTCCAGAAGCAGCCATATATGGGGGCCAATTAAGCAACAACCACAGGGCGAACAAGAACCAACACCAAATCACCAACTCCTTCCTAATCTCTTTTTCCAAGAGCTGCCTGATGAGGTCTAAGAGACTGTAGAAGCAGGAGAGGTCTGTTGAGCTAGGAGAAGAGGCGAGAAATGAGGCGACACTGCATACGACCAGTCGACCAGAAGGCGAGAGGGGAGGAGAAAAAGAGCAAAGGCCAGGGTGCCACGTCGGACTGGATTTCCCCCCTTTATCCTTGCGTGCTTTTCATCGCTACCTTTTTTTCTTTCTTTTGGCAAATAATCCAGTGGAGAATTCGGGAAGCCGCTCGATTTTTGTGGCTATCGCTGCTTCCCTACAGTTCATGTGTTTGGTAGCAGCAGCAAGCCACGGCTCGATTATGCTACTATGTGGGTGTGGTAAAACCATGCGTTTTCGTGGGATTGCACGGAATGGAGGAGGTTCTTATCCGTTCCACCCGGCCCTGTCGCCTTTGGTGTGTGTTGCTGTTTACCGATAGGATGAGAGGATGTCAGGCTAGTATTTGCTCTTCTAAAAGGGCAGTGGATTGGCTTGGCTACGGGTGAAATTAGACAAGTCAAACTTTTCCTTATTTCAGGTATTTGGCTAACGAATCGAATTACCAGCTATAATTATTAGGATAAAGATAGGGCACGTACATACGATTCTTTAGGAAACCTTCCTTCAGTTGTCGTGCACTTTCCTATCATATATACATTCTCTACTACTTGTTCAGGCATTCAGTCTTATCTTCTTTCGTTTCTTCTCCACGGTCCACCTCTCCTTTAATTCTATCTACCAGGACATGCCGTGTAAGTCGGTAGCACTGAACGCCAACAAGATCGGTGGAGCGTTCCACCTGTTCGAGAAGGAGAAGCGCGCCAAGCTTGGTGGTGGTTGGAGACAGCGGCGACAAGGCTACCAGTGACACAGAGAGACACAAGGAAAAGGATGATAAGGACGCCAAGGATAAGGAGAAAGACAAAGACAAAGAGGGTTAGTCGCAGCCTCATTGGAAGCAGCGGCGGTGCTAGGCGCTGGAGCTCCACCGCCGCTTCCTGCAAGCACTGAACAGCTTGGCGGGTCCTATGGCCGGTTCCATTCCTCGCAAGGCGGTGGTGCAGGCCCGCCGCCAACTTGTCTTTTCATCATGACGTCAAAATTGTTGCAGTTGGTAAATCGAATTGTTGCTACTGCTGTTTTTTTTTGCTGCAACGTATTACTATAAATATTGTAGGTGTTTCGGCTGCTTTTAAAATTTGTTTCGGGAATCTTTTGTTTTTGTTGGGATTGGTTTTTTCTATTGTTGTAGCGATAGTTCTTATTTTGTAAAAATTTTTTACTTTTTTGTTGCGGATGTTGAACCGATTTGTTGTATGATAATGCGGTGGGTCTATTGCTTTGTTGCAACATTTTGTTTGCCATGGAACGGTAAAACGGAATGAGATTGTGCTGCACGCTCTAGTAATCGTTGTTGCGATTTGCTATGATTTTTGTTGCGTCTTGAGAGTAAATGTTGCAGTGTTGTAACACAACATTTTTGTTGTATCAGATGGGGATTTGTTGTAGGCTTACTAAATAATTGTTACGTCTCACCGATTTATTTCTGTGTTAGATCGGATGACTAAGATCAACTATTTTAAGTCAGATCTAACGATAGAGAGAAACGTACGATAAGAAAGAAAAGAAAAAGAAAAACTCTCATAGTACGTTCGAACTAATTTTTACAATGGTCAGTTTGCATGCGTACAAAATTGGTAAACATGAAACACACATCTTCTCCGGACCATAAACAAGCAAGGACTGGAAAAAATATCTTAGGCCTTGAACTCTAAAAGTATCTTGTATTTTGGATCACTTGTGAATTTCTGATGCTGTCCACTTATTCTTTTGATTTTTTTAGACTTCTTCTTTTGATTTTTGGGGAATGCATTATTGAGCTTTTTCTACGGGGAAAGATATTTGGTTTCTAAAATTGTAGCGCCAGAACAGGGCTGTGCCTGTTGGGATGGATAGAAAAGCGCAGGGGAGCTTTCCGGTGGCCCTTTTGGCTCGCTTTTTGACACGTCAAAGCCACCAAGCTGGCCCGCCAAACACAGGAGTTGCCACCTCACTTCGTTACACGTGGCACCAACAAGATAGCCAAAACATTTAAGCCCCACTATTTAGTGCTGTTTTCCTCACGAGAGCAACTGAGCAATCCTTGGCCACAAGTCTGAAAAACTCCCTGCCACATGTTTCGCAGCCAGGCAGCGCT
Organism: Phyllostachys edulis; assembly: GCA_036346405.1. Taxonomy (NCBI): domain Eukaryota; kingdom Viridiplantae; phylum Streptophyta; class Magnoliopsida; order Poales; family Poaceae; genus Phyllostachys; species Phyllostachys edulis. Next base: position 15,826,618 of record CM070551.1, on the reverse strand, counting down.
CATTGTTTTCTCAACTGTGAAGTTTGGCCGATGTGACGTGTGGGGCCCAAGTGCCAGACACGAGCTGCCACGTGTAGCACTTGGGTTTCTTGCGAAGGCAAACTATAGGGGTGAGATCGCGAGAGACGTCGTGCCCACCACTGTCGAGACGGATGGTGGCACATGTCCAGGTGTTACTAGTTGCCACTGCGAGCGCTGCAGATTCGACCTGCACCTCCCGTGCGCCGCCTTGCCGGGTGCGGCCACCGCGCCCGCGCCCACCCGAGCTCACCTACGAGGACCCGCTCAAGGGGAGCGCCTCGCTCGTGCTCTGCCTCGTGTGCAACAAGGGGCTCACCACGGCGCAGTGGTTCTACTCGTGCGAGGAGTGCAACTTCGGCGGGCACGTCGGCTGCGTCGTGCCGGACACGCCGGCGAAGGCCATGTATCCACGAATCGACGTGGAGAAAATGCGAGCGGAGGACGAGCGCTGCTGCAGCAGTACCAGCAGATGTCGGCACTGATCAGCGCGCACTCGAGCATGTTCGCGAGCAACACCGCGTCCATCTTAGGCGCCATGCAGAGCATGGCTGTGGGAGCGTCGGACCAGAACACGGAGCCGGAGATCAGGAGGAGGGAGGAATTCTACGCGCAGGTAAATTTTTGAGCTCGAATAATTTACCGCACAAGTAGGCATCACGTACTCTCATGTCTCGAGTGACACTTTTCTACAAGTAGTAGTATATACTGTCACCTCATGTCCATGACAGAATAATGAAAATGTGTTTTACTCTATGAAACGACGTTAGTTTCACGTTCTGTCTTCTTGTGCAAGAATTAGAGTCTTGTCTATGTCATCCATGGGAAATTGATTTGAAAATTGTTTATTATACTTATCAAACAATTCATCAAGTCCAAACTATTGAAATCAAATGAGATGTAGAGCTCTCGTTATTATATTTACTCATGTGTTGTGTAGCTTTGATCATGACTGGTTATAATTATTTTGTCACATTTAAACTAAAGCATGATATGGTGGAATACTTTGACTAGATTGATTATAGCTATTACTTTGCGATGTTCATCGACAAGGATTAGCTTTATTATGAGTCTTATTTTAAATCTTGGCTATAGAGCTCGTTGTTTCTTATTGCAATCTTTTTATGTTCACTCAATGGCTGGTTACTAAAAACAATTGAGAAAGAGACAATTGAAAAGATGTATGCTTCAAGCATGCCGTACATATATACATATAAAAAATATGCTTCAAATGAAAAGAAGTAAAAAATGCTACAGTGCTTCAAGCATGCCACCATTAAAAAGAAGTGTGCTTCAAGCATATCACCATTGAAAAGAAGTATGCTACAAGCATGCAACATGTTTAAGAATTGAGAGTGGAGCAATAGGTTGTTACATGAGTCTTTTAGCTCGTCTAGATTTAAAGTTTGCTTCACTTTTAGGTTTTAACTTTTCATTGTGATATCTCATTGTGCTCTTTATGATCGGTTTGGTCATTGTTGAGATGTCTGTCATTAATTTAAATTGATTAATCATTCTAAAGACTTGTTTTGACTTTGTCATATGGTATATGACTTTATATGATCTAGATAGCTCTACTAAAAAAGATGGCTTGGTTAATTTATTAAATTAATGCGAAGTGACTTGGATAATATACAAAGCTTCTTGATTTTTACTCTCCTTGCTCCTTTGTTTTAAAATTATTCTTTCTCTGAAGTTCTTGATGTTTACATTGCCAAAGGGAGAGAAAAATGGGAGAAATTTGTTTCCCTTGTGTTGAGGGAGAGTTTTTCAACTCCTTGTGTTGAGGGGGAGTTTTTCAGCTGTGGTTTTGAAGTGTTGGCTTTGCAGTTTTGAAACTTTCTTTTCGCCAATTTTTTTCTTTTAAAAATTGAACTCTCGATTTTGAAGTGTTGTCAATATATTCATCAAGGGGGAGATTGTTAGACCATGTGGCTAGGACTAAAATAATTTAGTTGATGAATAATTGACAATGTTATTTACTGATATTATTTGATGTGTGGCATGTGTGTGGACTTATGTCAGACAAGTTGGGAAGAACTTGTGCCGAAAAAATATGTTGTTTTGGTCTTTGCATGTGCAGAGTAACTCGGAGGCGATCGTGGTCTATGATGATGACCGGGAGATGGCTTGGTGCGAAGTCATGGTCCAGAGGGTCAAGGATGCTGGAGTGGACGATCGAGCTCGAGTTGGGACACATGGAGGTCAAAGATGGATGATGCGTGTTGGAGCTACGGAAGTGTGGTCCGGAGACTACGACACATGACATAAGTTAGAAAACCCTGTGTTACGTAAGGGCTGTAGGTCTCTTATTTGTTGGAATTGGATTGGAACATATGGTCTTAGGGATAAGATCATGGTTTGGGCCTAGGCTATAATTAGAGATAGGGTTAGATGCTAACCGTGAGGTTTTACAGGTGTTATTTGTGTCCTAGAGTTTGAGGGGTGCTAAGAGGACACTTTGTAGTCACAGCCATCATCCAGCGATAAAAAAATAGATCTATTCAGAAAAAATAGATCTATTCAGAAGAAAAAGGCGACGGTGGCGCGTCTTGTTTGTTTCGAGGTCATCGTCGACTTTGTTTTTCTCGACCGCCGCGGCTGCCCGAGCGGAGATAGCCACGCAGCAGCGTGCCTCACCGTCCGCACATGCTTTCCCGCGTGGCACCGCGTGCATGTCATCTGGGTGTTGGTTGACATTGCTACGCATGCCAATATCATGCGTGTGGAGCCCCGCCACACTGTTGCCTCGTAGCAGAATAGCAGCGTCACTCATGCCTGTGCGTGTGCCTCGAACCGAGTGCGACAACATCACTGGACATGCACACGCGGCGCTGGATACACGTACATGCACAGAGAGAGCAGCAACACTAGGAGAGAGAGAAGTGAAATTTCCTTGTGCACAGGAGAATCAAGACAAACATGCATTGATTAGCTACAGTACTAGGAGAGGAGTACTTCTTAGTTATTGTTTGCTCTTTGTTTTATTGTTGTGTTGGAGAATCGACAAACAGAAAACAGCAAGATTTTGAGAAAAAGCTTCGGATTATAATCATTCACCCTCTCTGATTGTCATTAACGATCCTACAAAAGAGGTACTAGTCCTGAACACACTAAAAATAATAATTTTCAAGTTTCTTGTAATAGAACTCGTAAAAAAGCTTGAGAAGCCGAGCTACTCTCTTTAGTCTTTAGTGTGTTGTCAACTTATTGTCGCAGTTGATTAACAAATATTTTGATCACTTAAAGCATTTTGTTTGTGAATAGGCAAGTTCTAGACTTCTACGGTTGACTGGTATTTAGCACGGCGTGATAGTGGTGTTGTGTCACGCCAATTCCCCTGGCGTGTCCAAATCATGCTGCCACGCCATGGGATATGACGTGACAATCCTGTCGTGTCACGCCTTTATATGTGGCGTGACAGAGCCTAATTCCAGTTGGTTTGTAAATTATGATAATTCTACTTGATTTATGGATTTGGAACCTGTGGTAAGATGGTAACAAAGGGAGTTCCTTTTGAAAGATCAAAAATAATTGAAGGTACAGTGATACATAACAACATGTACATGTAACATTTAACAACTCATAACTTAAAAATAGAGACCTCTCTACGTAACCAAATATAACACCATCATTTTAATTGAGAGTAAATACATATATGGACTGATAATCTTTTTGTGGATTGATAACCTTTGACACTTCAGCGTATATATCCATCATAAACACCCGCACAATATTTCTAGGCCGTGTCTCAGAAGTGATACATACTGCATCATGGAAAACATGAGTAATATATAAACTGTGTGGTACAACATGAGGCACAAGGATGGACATATGGTAGATAGTACCGCTGATGAAAGATGCGTAGACATCCTACTGGAACAATCGGTGGTGCTCTTCGTCACTTTGTGGTCGTAGACCATTTCGTGCCTACTTCCAGAACTTGTTTTTTTTTTGTGTTGTTGGATGCCTTGCTACGCGAAGAATTGAATGCGAAAAGACGACGAGATTTGAAGTTGTGAATTAAAATAGACTTTATAATAAAGCTGGAAATAACACGACGCACAAGGTTTGGTACGTGCATAAGAAACAACATCATGCACGATGCAAAAAAACCGAAGTACTTGTACGATACATATGCGCCTTTTTGGAATGGAAATAAATTCGACCTTCGGGGGACTAGTACAGAATGGCCCAACCTACTACGTGGACAGGGGCCATTTTCCCTTCCTTGCGAGCTCAGCATTGAACTCCTCGCCGGCCTCTTTGGTCTTGGCCGCCATTTCCCTCTTTTTCTCACGAGCCTCGCGCTCCCTGCCCCTGCATGCCTCGAGATGAGCTTTCGTCTCCCGACGAAAACACTCGTTTTGCTCATCATTGCGGCGCTCCTCCTCCAGGATCTCGCGGGCCCTTTTGGCATCCCACTCGTCGTAGTCGAGAGTCCACTGGTCATACGGGTGGATTTCTAGGTCGATCCACTTGCGGTAGCCACATGACTACGGATAGACATGAGAGGTTGTTAGTGCGTACTTTGAAAGAGAAATAGTATGGAAACACACTATAACTGGTCCTTACCGGCTGCGATAGCTGCTCGTGTCCCAACGGCGATTGGGATAGTCATAGGAGTAGTTCGTGCAACCCCAGTAACGCATGCCCAGGCTGAGCTGCTGCTTGGACTTGAAGAACTTGCATGGGTCCCAGCACCAACAGAGGAGCGACATCTCTCCCTCGGGCGAGTGTTGCGGAGAACGCTCGGTTAGAATGTTCTGGTAGGGGCTGCTGCTTAGGGGGGGCATTGCGGAAAGCTGCCCTTTTGGCACGCTCCTCTTGTTCGACCCTGGCCGTAGCAGCCCTTGCTTATTTGTCCTGGGCCCCAGCAGCCATTTCTAGTTCGCGGATCTCGTCCCATTGCCTCTTCATCTTGTACGTATTAGGTCATTATCCGGATCAGCAATGTCATTCCTGCTCTTCAACCCATTAGCACAAACCGTTTCATCAGTCATTCTGACATCATCGAATGCGTGCACCGACGGGACCTCACCCAAAACACTGCAAAAAACCCACCCTTCCTCAGAGGAGAAAAGCGGTACGAGAACCTCGTTTTCGATCGAGCTCCATCCTTCGTCGGACTCTACTTCACGGGTTGTTCTATCTCGGAACACCTCCTCCTCAATATCATTATTCATTACAACGCCATTGAAATCAGTCACGGGGTCACTAACATATTGCGGGGTAGGAACAGGCACATGTGACAGATCCACCAACAAGGAGCATCGTTGTTAACACTGACGACAACGATCTCTTCAGAAGGTGGCTCCTCTACTGGAGGGCCTTGCTAAAGATGGATATCGGATTCAAGTTCCGTCATGTTGCCATCCACCGTATCCAAATTGTTTGGTAAATCCTCTACAACGATTCTCCTCTCCACCGCCACTTCCAACGACTAGACCTGAGATGCGAGCACAAGATCTTTGTACGTGTCCTAATCATCGTCGGACAAGATTGGCACCAAACAGACGTGCACCTTACAACCCACACCAGCATCATATCGCCCTTGCAGTCCGACAACGACCCCGGGCTCATCCCATCCAAAGGTCGACTTAATCCTAGTCAGAAGAGTTCGAAAGTCTGGTGATTCGCGAAACAAAAGAACAGTTGTTTCCATGCCACCAAAGTCGACATCACTACCCGTTTGGCTAATCGGCCCACTGGTAAATACACGTACAACTTTATCCATCTACATCTAACAAAATATTGAAAAGTCAGTACCGCATGCCATATGTACGAAATATCACAATCGACATTGTACATAACAAAAGCTGCATTTCAATTGACACATGCTAGCAGTTTGAAGATACAAAGGTATGGTTAACACGTTTCAGTTGGCACATGCTAGAAGCTTTCGGGTAGTTTAACAATGATTTAGAAAGAGATGTTGTCAATTTTGAATGGGGGCAATTGTGATCTGTAACTCTCATATTTCTCTAGCAGAGACTAACGCATTATTGAGGTGTGTTAGGCTATACACAGTGGATGAATAACACCAAGAAACAATGAGATGCAAAAGGGTCCAAATCCTACACTATCTGAGTCTCTCGTGCTCAGTCACGCTCGAGATCCCGTTCTCGAGACTGTCCAAACCACGTGTTTGGAACCGCTCAGAGCTTGCCTCTGAGTGCGACCTACACTACCCTGGATCCATGTGCCCGGGTATGCTCGAGATCCCGTTCTCGAGACCGCCAAAACCATGTGTTTAGGATCGCTCAGGGCTCATTTCTGAGTACACCCAGGACTTCGCTCTTGGGTACGCCAGAGCTACACGCTCGTAGTGCCATGAACCATTCATTCAGAAAATCTGATATGCAGAAAGGAGATAAGGCACAATCTTTTCGCCTTCAGCCTATATTTGATTTCTATAGAGGTCTTTTCGTAGTTTATTTTCGGTAAACTATTTCTATAGGACATGAGATGAGAGCTTGAGCACAATGCGGATTACTTCTTTTTAGTGACATTGTCTAGTTCCATACTAGAGCTTATTTTTTCCTGTTGGACATTAACATGTCAAGTTCTGAAATTAACTTTGAACAATAGAGTTTAAATTATCTACATGTTGTCATATACAACTCGTGTTGCATAATTTTCTTGACAACTCAAGGCATCAATATGTTGCCTTTTTCCCTACTTGGTGGCAGTCCTTTGTTCATGCTTAGACTCACAATCAACAAGCAACATTGTACTTCAAAATCAACAATCAATGAACTATTGCAATGCAGAATCACAATAAACATTGTACTCCAAGTTTATGCACAAGATAAATTAACCCTTTCATGTATAAATCCAAGAACACCCTCCTCGTTCCAGTTTAGCACAAAATGGAAAAAATATCCAGATTTCTATTCTCCAATCACCAATTGGAACAAATTCTTCAATCTGTTCTATAAACACCAATTAACAATCTACAATCATACATTCACACAAACACAACTTCCATTATAGCAAAAACAAAAAAATCTAACAGTCACACAATGTACAGTCTACAATCACAACTTCCGGTCACAATCTACGATCGTACAATCAATGTATCACAACTCTGAGAGGAGGGAGACCAGTTACCTCGATACGCCACGGGGAAGACGTCGGCACCGGGAGCCGTAGGCAGGACACCTTAGGGGCGGCCGAGACTCATGATGAGGCGTAGGGAGGAGGCCGTCGTCGGGGACAGTGGGAGGCGCAGAGGGCGAAGCCAGCGTCGGGGCCGGTGGGAGGCGCATAGGGCTAAGTTAGTGTCGGGGCCAGCGGGAGGCGTGGAAGGAGGACAGCCGACGGGGGGCGCGGAGGGAGGACAACTGGCGGATGGAGGACGGCCAGCGGAGAAGGGCAGCCGGCTGGGGGGGGAGGGGGGAGGGGGGAGGACGGCCAACGGCGGGAGGAGTGCAGGTGGCGAGAGGTAGAGAGGCGCACGGGAGTTATGGAGAAAATGGTTTAACTGGCTGCGCTTAAACCCTTAAGTCCCCACTGTCACGCCACGCGATATGGCGTGACCGAGCAGGCTTGTCACGTCATAAATTTCAGCGGACAAACACCACGCAAGTCCTCCACGCTGGCACGGCGCACGGCCGAGGGCTTGCATGGCAGCTTTGGCCACGACAAGGTAGGTAGCGTGACAAAACGTTTTTGCTACGTCGCGAGATGTGGTGTGACCAAAGGGGTCAGATTTGAAAATAAAGTTTGCAAGTAATTAACTTTAAAATATTAATAAAAAAGATTAGACAGTAAAAAAAATTTCTTCGTCGTAGTGGCCTAGTGGGTACTACACTAGTACTCCTAGCTTGTTCTCTTGAATCTTGATGGAATCGTGCGGTTGCTCGCCTCAATGTTGTATCCTCTTGCTGAGCCGCAGCGGCATCGGCATCGTGGTCCGGGTTGGCGGGGACTAACCGGACATCGCGTAAGTCGTAACCCGTTTGCTTTCACCGTAAAAAATGCTCTGCGGGCCGCAACCCATCCCATGGGCCATGGGCCCATGGCAACAAGCCACCAACCGAGGTGCCTCTCATGTAGGGCTGAGGGATACGGTGCGACCGTATGCTGATCGCGTTCACTTCCGCGCGGAACTCTTGTTCCTCGTCGGCACGGGCACACGGTGCGGATGCCTCGTAAAAAACCCAATCAGCTTTTGCACGAGCCCACCGCCCGAGATCTCGTGATCTGCTGCTGGCTGCCCCGCCGGCAGAGCTATCTGTTAAGAAACCAGAGCTCAGACCTTGTAATCCTGGCTTCTGATGGGTTTTTTATCTGTCGGTAGACTATATATAGGAGGTAACCCCTAACTGTTGTACATGGTTTTGAGAAGAGAAATAAAGATGAAAAAGAAGTTGCTCCATATATCTGTGTTCAATCTACTATATGTTCTTGTATTGTTTTGCGCGATTCTACGCTTGTTTATGAGGTGATCGCTCGGACTAGATTCACTAGCGACGGTTTCTCAACACGTTATCAGCACAATCAACTCCGGCCAATCTCTAGGCCTACTCTAGTCGGATCAAAGGTAACCGTTGTAGCACGGCGCTCGTAGATCGAATCGTATTTTCTAGATCGATTTCAATTCCACAAATTTAGCATTCTAGATAATATCTTACGGTGCAAATCCGCTCTAATCTACCGCAAGCTGACTTAAAGTCGCCGGTATAATGTCGATCGGTAGGTTGCATGAAGGAGTAGATGTCGATTGCACTTTTGATTGTAGATTGCAAATCCGCTCTAATCTACTGCGAGCCGACTTGAAGTCGTCGGCACAATGTCGATCCGTAGATTAGGTGAAAAGAGTAGATGATAATTGCACTGTTCATTGATGAACATTAAAAAAAATTAAAAAAATGGGCCGACCTCAGTGCAAGGCTGGCCACCAGCCCACCAAGACGTACACGCCGCCATCACAAGGCGCCACATGCGCTCCGATCTCTGTTGCCTCCAGCCCGACTGCGACGTCAGAAGCGCCAAAGGCCGCCGCTCGCGTGTGTGCTGCGAACGCTTCGGCCTCCCGCATGAGGGCCGCCGCCGCATCCGCACCGCCCCACGCCAACCTCGCCACTCGGCATCCACACTGCCCCTCAAGCCACCGGCTCCCATGCGCCCACCGCCGCCGCCTCAAGCTGGGCTGACTTGCTTGCCGACGGCGCCGCCATCACCTTGATGGCGCTAGAAACCCCAGCGCCCATATAAACCGTCGACCATTGGGCGATTAAGTTTGGCGCTAACCCAAAAAAAAAAAGGCGAATGGGCCCGGCCCAAGGCTAATCTGGGAAAGAAAAAAAAGGGGGGAAATCTCGAATTTTTGCAAGAAGGCCCTCGGATTTTCAAAAAATTGCGTAGAAAATTTATCAGAATTGAAATTTAGCGGTTTAGCCCGGGAAATAGCAGAATTCGCCGAAAATTCATATTTCGGTAGAAAAGGGCCTCTGGAATTCAATTTTTGAATAATTTTGAACTTTTGAAGCATGTTTAACTCTTTTATTATTATTTATATGCAATTTATATATTGCATTTACAGTTTTTGATTGTTTATATTTCCTTTAATCACTAAAAATATCATTAAATCATGAAAAATGTATAGAAAAAATACGGAAACATTATGAGAATTTTGCAACTATTTTATACAACTTACCAGCAGTAATCTTATGAACTCTTTGTATAAATATGCAGATGACTGGCATCACGAACCGGGAGTTCGAAGAACTGGCCCAACATGGCCAGAATTACTTGACTTAGGCCTCTAACGTCGAGATCGTACTTGGGGCCAAGAAGCTCCGTGTTGCTATCGGATTTGGCACCTCGAAGGATGCCACTCCAACTGCTGAGAAAAATGACCAGGCACTTTACTTTCTCAAGCACCATCTCTACCTAACGCTCAAGAATGAGTATATAGCGAAAAAAATGCACTAGCTTTGTGGACCGCACTGAAGAAGCGATTCGAGAAGCTGAAGTTCACCATTCTTCCTCAGGTAGAGCAGGAATGGACCCGACTACGTTTTGTTGACTACAAGACCGTGGGGGGGGGTACAATTCTGCCTTGCACAGAATTTATACCAGTCTTCAACTCTGTGGTAAGGTAATCACGGATAAGCAAAAGATTAATAAGACTATCTCTACCTTTCACCGGAATGCGATGCAATCTGCACGTAACTATTGTCAAGACGGCTACAAGGAGTATGCCGAACTGATTGACATCATGCAAGTTGTGGATGCTCAAAGTGATGTTCTAAGAAAGAACTACATCTCATAACCGCCTAGTAGTAATGTTGGCCATGAAGCCAATGCTAGCAGCTATAAGGTGAGGAAGCCTTACTCAAAGGAAAGAGGCAAGAAGGGCAAAGTCACGGATCGCAAGACTAAGTTAAATGCTCAAGCCAAGAAGGACGAACAAAAGAAGCGCAATGACAAGCCCTATGACCAGCAGGACCAAGGATGCTACAAATGTGGCACATAGGAGCATTGGTCACGAGTTTACCGTGAGCCGCAACACGTCATTGATGCTTTCCAGTCTAAGAAGAAAGGCAAAGGATAGCATAAGGCACACCTCACCATTGCAGGCACGTAGGATCCACAGCCATTAGTTGAACTCATGGATGTGGATAGCCCAATAGCAGCCCTCATCCCCCCTCCTTTGGACATCGCAGCGGCCTCAGCCATAGTTTCCCAAGAGGAGAAGATCGCCATGGAGCAGAATCAGACAGAAGTTTCTTCGTACTTCGCTGATTCGATCTAGTGTACGCATTACACTTAGATCTTTTTCTAGTCACTTGTAGTTTATGGTTGTGATAGAATATTGAATTATTGAATAATGGTCGTAAGCTCTAGAAGAGCAAAACATTAAATTCTTATGATGAGTCCTGCAAGGCTTAATTTTTCCGTATTTATAATAGCAAGTGATGTTCTATTTTTGGAGTATTTTGTTTATGTGTGATTGCTTCTTACATCATATTAATAAATACTTTATATTAGAATGCGTGTGGCGCCCTATGGAGAAAGTGTGCTTAGCGGATAGCGGCACAACGGATACCATCTTGAGAGAGACGAAATCTTTTCAATCGATCAGCAAGAATGCTGAAAGTCTTACGACAATCGCAAGCAGCGATACTTTTATAATAGACTCAGGAAGAGCCACAATTATACTCCCGATGGGCATAACTTTGATCATTGAAGAAGCCTTGTTGTACCCAGAATCGACTAGAACTCTCCTAAGTTTTAAGGATATTCGCGCTAACGGTTTTCATGTAAAGACTGAAGAAGAGAATGGTAAGAATACCTGCTCATTACAAAGCATGAAGAAAGTGAAAAAGGGGTATAGAACGACTTCCTTCATATGAAACTAGGCTACACTACACTAATATTAAGGCACATACAAGCTATATTGTCCTGAAAACCACATTCAGGAGCTCTGATCTTTTTCTGTCTCTGGCATGATAGATTGGGACACCCAGGTCTTAGGATGATGAGAAATATAATTAACAATTCTCAGGGATATAATATCAATGTAAAGAATTTCCCAAATCGAGAAGATTTTGTATGTCCCGCTTGTGCCACTGGGAAATTAATTACTAGACATTCTGCTCTGAAAGTGAAGGATGAAATCTCTACATTCTTGGACCATATCCAGGGAGACATTTGCGGTCCTATATAGCCCCTATCAGGGCCATTTAGGTATTTTATGGTGCTCATCAATGCTTCCTCGAAATGGTTGCACATATGATATTGTCTACGAGAAACCACGCTTTTGCAAAGCTGACCTCGCTGATAATTAAAATTAAAAATAATTTCGCTGATCATCATGTGAAGTTCACTAGAATAGACAACGCCAGAGAATTTACTTCAAATACATTTGTTGATTATTGCATGGCAATGGGAATTACCGTTGAACATTTCGTACCACATGTCCACATCCAAAATGGACTAGCAAAGGCATTAATTAAAAGCATTAAATTTATTGCCCAACCGCTTTTACAGAATTGTAATTTACCAACTACATGTTGAGGACACGCAGTCCTGCACGCAACAACTCTCATCAGTTTTAGACTGTCGGTATATAATATCCATTCACCTATGCAACTAGCACAAGGGTCAGCACCGAAAATTTCTCATCTTCACAGATTTGGTTGCAATGTTTATGAACCTATACCACCACCGCAACGAACTGCAATGGGCCCTCTCCAAAAGTCCAGGATATACGTTGGTTATAAGACAATATCTATAATCAGGTATTTGAACCCCATGACTGGAGATTTACATACAATTGGCTTCGCTGATAGCATATTTGATGAGGATAGTTTTCCGTCATTAGGGGGAGGATAGTTTACTTCGAATACATTTGTTGATTATTGCATGGCAATGGGAATTACCATCAAGCATTTCGTACCACATGTCCTCACCCAAAATGGACTAGCAAATGCATTAATTAAAAGCATTAAATTTATTGCCTGACCGCTTTTATAGAATTGTAATTTACCAACTACATGTTGGGGACACGCAGTCCTGCACGGAACGACTCTCATCAATTTTAGTCTGCAGTATATAACATCCATTCACCTATGCAACTAGCACAAGGGTCAGCACCGAAAATTTCTCATCTTCGCAGATTTAGTTGTAATGTTTATGAACATATACCACCACCGCAACGAACTGCAATGGGCCCTCTCCGAAAGTCCAGGATATACGTTGGTTATAAGACAATATCCATAATCAGGTATTTTGACCCCATGACTGGAGATTTACATACAATCGACTTCGCTGATAGCATATTTGATGAGGATAGTTTCCCGTCATTAGGGGAGGAAATCAACCCCTTGATGAAAAATATCGAGAATTAACGTGGCAAGCTACGGAAATCCATGCACATGACCCGTGTACTAGTGAAGAAAATAGAGAAGTCCTGAAGATAATTGATTTGCAAGTATTAGCGAATCATTTGTCTGACCACTTTAGTGATTTGAAGAGCGTGACCAAGTCGCATGTGCCTACACGCAATGCACCGAAGAGGGTTCAAATACCAAAGAAAATTGAAGGTACCCCTAATCCCGTCCAGAGGCCTCAGAATAAAAGGACGAGAACTCTGGCCCCTCGAATCCCATGTAACCAGAGACGTCTGACGAAAAAGAATAAGAAGGACTTGACACAGCCGATCACTGAAGTTCCCTAGAACCAGAAGGGGAGCCAGTTGAGACCTAGCACCAGTATGGAACCTTCATAAAAAGGCATACTGGATTTGAACTTTCCCGCGGAGGGAGATATCAGTATGGATGTGTGCGCACACATCGGAGCTGAAAAACTAAAGTGACTTGCCCCCGTAAAGGGAAGCAGCAATGGGCAAGTAGAAGCATTAGAAGAATCGCCCCATAAAGAAATAGCTATAAACTATGTGACCACGGGAGAATCTATAAATAGGACAATAGCTAATATCTATTGTAAAACTTGGTGTGTTCGAATGGATGCTGAGGTCTGCCAGGGTTGCTATTGAGGGGGAGGGTCGTCTCTTCGCCTACCTTCATGACGGGCATTGCCAGCCGAAGAAGAAAAAGAGCTCGTGCGAGACTCTTGTTGGACCGAAACAGGCGACTAGAGGGGGGGGGTGAATAGGAGCTCAATCCATTTTCCTTTTAAGATTGGATTTAACACATATTTCAATCCACTAGCTATGGAAGCTATGAAGATCAATATTCAAGTACAGCGGAAGGCTTGTATTGAATCCAATCCAAAACCCCAAAGCATAAGATCAAAAGCTCAAATCACAGAAGCCGAGCGGTCTGACCGATTTGTATACGGCGGTCTGACCGAAGCCTTGAGCGGTTTGACCGCTACCACAATGATCGAGGGTGGTCAAGAAAGAGAAAAATAGCCCAAACTAAATCTGGTGGGCGGTCGATCCGGCGTCGAGAACGGTCGACCGATTTCTTCGTAATAGTAAGAAAAACGAAACCGAAACCCAAATCGGTCCAACTTTTGATCTATGAGGCCAAACTCCACAAAACTAGAGACACATCTTCTCTAAAATATTAGAAACCTATTCCAATCAAGAATCGCATAGATCCATGCCAAAGTTCTCATCTTTTTTAGATTGAACGAAGTGTGCTCCAAAACCGAGTCAAAATCGAAAACGGTGATTGAGATGATTTCGTGGGAGGAATCAATCTAAGAAGGCTAAGGATAGTCTCTCATACGTCCTAGCATCCTCAATCATAGGAAGAATCAAGTCAAAAGCCCTCAAGAGCAAAACCCCATAAAATCACCCTTTCTTTCACCAAAACCGGGCAAAATCAAAACTTAGATCCAAAAGCTTGCTCGTAGTTGATTGATGAACTAGATGATCCTAGATAGGTTCCCACATGTCATAGCAAGCTAGATCAAGAGAATAAACCAATAGAAAACTCACGGATTAAAGAAAGACCCAAAATCACAAAATAGAGAGTAAGAACACAAAAGAACTCATCTTGTGAAATCTTTTATGGATTGATTGGATAGATGGTATGTTTACAGCCACTCCACCATGGAGGACAAAGCTCAACACATGAGCACTCAAATCAATCTATCTCTCTAGAACCCTAACCTCCCACTAATCTCCTCAAGCCCTAACAACCAAAACTAGGGTTTCCAAATTCAAGGGTTGAGGGGGTGCAGCCACCTCCCTCCTCTATTTATAGTAGAGGCTTAGACCTTCTAGAAGCAAAACCCTAATGGGCCCCCGTTAAGGCCCACACACAAATGGGTCACACACGCACGTATTTTAAAGCGTCGTCTTCATCTCCTCTTGACCTAAACCGCTTCTCTATGCAACGTCCCGCGCCGCGGTTTAGCCAAGGCCAAGAAGGTGGTTTCGCTGACCACCACTTACCACTTTTTTGGTATAGAGAAATTTCCCAAAATGCCCCTCTACCGACCTTTTGCGATTCCTTCGCCTCGAAGCATCTCCCGTGCTCCGTCTTCATCCATGTGATCCCAATGGCTTCTCGCCAAGCCTCTCACGCGTCCAGATGCTACCGAACCGTCCTTTCTTGCAACTGGGACCAAGTCACTTGGCGCACTACATGTCTCACCACCGGTAGCTTCCGCTCCAGTTCCTTGTCTTCTCGGCTTGTAAGTACTCCACTAGCCTTAGTCATCTTCCAGCACAATCTCGATCGTTCTAGACCTTGGTTATCTTAACCTAGTCCTGATCTAGTCCGCCTCACCATGACTTAGCTCCGGTGTCCTACAACCATCACAAACAAGCAAACCTTTACGTAGCACCGCACGATGTGCACAATCATTAATTCTCATAATCGATGAGGCATGAGCACATACCTTCACAAAGGCCTTTGCTCAAACTTTGCCTTCTATGGCTCTTGTCCATCTTGCGTCTTGCTTGAGTCCAGCCATCTCACCCGACATCTACGACCGTTCTGGACCCTGGTTCTTCTAACCAAGTCCCGGTCCTCCTCGTTGTTGACCATAGTTGACTCCAAGCCACCTGCACAACAATAGACCAAGCAACCATTTTCGGGTACACGTTCTTCACAACTTGACCCATGTTAGCCAAAACATGCATCATGCGACATCTATGCAATGAAACCCATGAACTTGACCTAACAAAATAATCATCGCCACCGAGTTGGCCGATGAACAAGCCAAAACTGGTCAGACCGCCACTTTGGCCGGTCTGACCACCCCCTGGCCGGTCTGACCACCAGTCCATGAATTAGGCAAATTTCCAACCTAGAAACCCGAACCTTCTCTGAAAATTTTAATCGAATAGAACTTTTCACTGGAAGCTCCAAAAATTATGAGACCAAGTGCAGAAGAACCCTCTCACTTGCCTACACCCACTATTTTTGGCCCAACTCCAAAATCCAAAGAACCTAGAAAGGCCGGTCTGACCGCTCAGCAATAGCCGGTCAGATCGCTCCTCTGGCCGGTCGGACCACTAGTGCACATTCCAGAAAAATGGCCCAAGGTATGGCCAGTCTGACCGCTCCCATGGCCGGTCAGACCGCCAGAGGCCTGACAGCAGCTAAACCTCGCCGAAAACGGGTGATTCCGCAAACCCTCAACACCATTGCCAATTGTCTCATCATCCTAAGATCATGGGCATATCCCCATGATATCCACAACTCTTAACTTTGGCAGTGTGAACTTTCAACCGAAGCCACGCTGCCAAGCGTATGTTCCTACTCCGGCGGCGCGCAATCGCTGGGATACAGATTGGACACGGAAGTTGTTTTATCACACTAGCCCCATGGCGGATGGTCTTCGATCCGAGGGCAGGCTGATTCAGCTGATAGCTACGCCCACGATTGTGATTAGCTCCCAAGATGAGGCCCTCCTCCATCTTCTTCTCGACACGACGAAGCGGCTTTCTACGCGGGACTTGGTGCAGGAGTTCTGTGCTTTCGGGATTTGGCCTTTGGCCAAGGAATGGAAGCTGGAGCTTGGGGCTTCGGATATGGGGCTCTTGTCTTTGACCGCGGAGGGATGCAAAGGTATGCTTTGTGTTTATTTATTTATTTTAATTTTTTTTGACGTTCGCCCTAACATCAACGTGACAACTTGCTAGTTTTGCCCATCACTGAGGTTGCGCGTGCTGCGGAGGTGCTTCTCGGCCTGTATACGGGCAAAGAGCACTCGAGGCGTCGCACTGTTGTTAGGGAGCCTCGTTTGAACCGCGCGTATGATGCATTGGTTCATCTTGCTGAGCGAGCCGACCCTGACGCGGGGAAGAAGAAGCGTGCCCGTGCGCCTAAGGTCGGCGTCTTGGGACCAATTGCTGCGCCGCCTCTTCGTGCCATCTGGCCTGGCGATGGCACTGGTGCTTCGCGGGACTTGGGTGCCTTCGAGGAGCGGCCAGCCAAGGAGGTTGCCGAAGACCCCCCTAGGTGCGTGCTGAGCGCTCTATGTCCAGCAACATATCTTCCAATGATGGGGCCGCTTCGTGTGCGGAGGTTGCTAGAACCGGGGTCGTTGGTCGTACCGCATTGCGGTGCATAAAGCGATAGGTACTATTCGTTTTTTGGTTCTCGATGCGACGGAGTCTTCCAGCGATGGTATTCCGTCGCATGGCTATAGAACGGACCTCAAAGGCCTTGGAGATGTGCTTGCCACGCCGCAGGTGAATGTTGGTGAGTAATATCTACATATTTATTTTTGAACCCTCCGTTTTGTTGGCTGTTGCTCTGAGTTATTGGTTGCTCAGTGCTGAGCGAGGGCGATGGCAACGATGAGGACGAGGAGGGTTTCACATGCCACGCACCGGCGGGTTCCGAGCCTGACACTTCGACCCTGCGCGTGACCGCTGTTGTTGGCGTGGTGAACTTGGGTCGAATGCGCCTAAGCGATTCAAGGTGACACCAGGCGCTGCTACTGTCTGCAAAGAGGTTGCTGATTTCGCTGCCCCTTCATTTGTGTGGGAGCTTTTTGAGAAAGCTTCGCTGAAGGACATGTTTGCGAGCATTGAGGCGAATGCAGTGAGGGTTAGTTTTGTTTATTACGCGTGTTCATTATTGCCTATGTGATTGCTTGTGTGTGTGACCTTTTGCTTTGCGCGCAGACTTTGATGTCGTCCCGGGCCCTTAATGCTGATGTCTCCCGGGCGTATGGGGATATTCAGCAAAAGGTCGATGAGGAGCATGCGCGGAACAAGGCTTTGAGCTTCGAGCGGGAGACACTTCTTGAGAAAGTTAAGAGCTTGGAGGCCAAGCTGGCGGAGGTGGAGGCGGAGCGCGCTACACTTCGAAGCGAATTGGCGGACGCCAACAATGAGCGTACTGCCATTCGGGGTGAAGTGAAGGATCTGCGAAGTGTCCGCACTTCGCTCGAAGAGGATATCCAGTATGAGAAGCAGTTATCCGCCGCCATTGGTCAGTTCGCTTGGGAGTCCATGGAGGGGTCCTTGGTGAAGCTGGGTGCCATCCCTCCAAAGCGGAGCCACCGGCCGGCCGAGATGGATATTACCTTGGAGTGCCTCCGACGGGGCGGCGAGGCTTTCGTGCTTGCGGCTCGTGCTTATGGTGACCACTGTGCGAGGGTTACTTGGTTGGCGATCCTTGCGACCCTTGACAAGGCGGGGTGTGCTCACATGGACGGGGTTGGCGCTCGCTCCGTTCCCGTGGCTACGGCGGAGGAGGTTGTCGCTGCACATCCTCAGACTCGGAAAGCGAGCAAAGTCTTGCAACGGAACTTTTGGTTGTTGCGCAGACATGATGCTGCCGAGGAGTCCTTCCGAGCTGCTCAGGTGTATCAAGCGAAGGGCAAAGCTGCAGAGGAGGATGCTGAAGCTGGTAAGCGGGGGTCCACCCACGGAGACAAGGTGCGAATCCCCCGCTTGTTGCTTAGAATGCTAGGGTTTGGATGTTTTGTAGTTGACATGCTCTGGTTTTGTTTGTTGTTCATTGGAGCCGCTTTTTTGTGTAGAGGTTGGCCTCTTTTTGTGTAATGACCTATGTTCTTTAAATGGAATATCTTTGGCCGTGATTGGGCATTTTGCGCTTTGCTTGATTGTTGACTTAATGTTGAACCTCGCATTCTATACAGGTGGAATGATGTTTGTTTAAACGTGTCGCACAACGGGGTCCTTGGCCACCCCTAGGGCATAGGACTAAGAGTATTGTTCCTACGCGAGCATCGAAGTATGAACGAACTCTTCTATCGAAGTGGCATTTGCGTATTTGCTACCGGGGCGTCACATGCCACGGTGCTAAATGGCAGCGTTGGAAGAAGACCAACCCTACGGGCTCTATGAAGGCATTCTTCCGTTTCCGCGCGCGAAAGGCTGCGTGGGCTCAAGAGGAGATCCGGGCTTTCTGGGAGCGCAAGGGTGTGGCGTTTGCGCCTGGACGACCTTCCCAGGCCCGGGCCTCCGTGGAAGCTTCGACGAGCTCATCCGATACACCCGAAGATTTGGCCGCGGCGAGGGAATAGGCGGCGTTGCTGGCTACTCAGGCCTCAGATGAGGAGCTTCTGGAGTGGGCTACCCGCAAGGAGGAGTGGGACTTTGTACCTTAGGTGTACGACGATGCTGCTGCTTTGTGCAACTTGCAACGGATAGTAGCGTGTATTGTTGGTGTACTGTACTGTTTCGTAGATCGCTGTTTTGGGCGATCCCTTGTATGCGTGTACTTGTTATGCAGAGTGTAATAAAAAATGGCGTAATTGCCCTCGTACATTATTATTTGTTGCGATGGGAAGGAGATGCCTCGCGCCGTCCCCATTGTTTTTTAGATAGGGCTCCGGGGAGCCCTAGCTCTATTTTTTTGCGAGGGGGAGGAGAAACCTCACGCCGTCCCCCATACCTTTTTAGATAGGGCTCCGGGGAGCCCTACCTCTATTTTGTTTGCGAGGGGGAGGCGAAGCCTCGCGCCATCCCCTATACTTTTTTAGATAGGGCTCCGGGAAGCTCTAGCTCTATTTTTTTTTGCGAGGGGGAGATGAAGCCTCGCGCCGTCCCCCATACCTTTTTTAGATAGGGCTCCGGGGAGCCATAACTCTATTTTTTTTTTGCGAGGGGGAGGCGAAGCCTCGCGTCGTCCCCCATACTTTTTTAGATAGGGCTCCGGGGAGCCCTAACTCTATTTTTTTGCGAGGGGAGGTGAAGCCTCGCGCCACCCCCATACTTTTTTAGATAGGGCTCTGGGGAGCTCTAATTCTTTTTTTTGCGAGGGGGAGGCGAAACCTCATGGCCCCATACTTTTTTAGATAGGCTCAGGAGCCCTAACTCTTTTTTATGAGGTGGGTGGCGAGCCTGGGCCGCCCCCATACTTTTTAGATAGGGCTCGGGTAGCCCTAACTCTATTTTTTTTTGTTACGAGGGGGAGACGAAGCCTCGCGCCGTCCCCTATACTTTTTTAGATAGGGCTCTAGGGAGCCCTAACTCTTTTTTTTTGCGAGGGGGAGGCGAAGCCTCGCGCCGTCCCCGATACTTTTTTAGATAGGGCTCTGGGGAGCCCTAACTCTATTTTTTTGTGAGGGGGAGGCGAAGCCTCGCGCCGTCCCCCATACTTTTTTAGATAGGGCTCCGGGGAGCCCTAACTCTATTTTTTTACGAGGGGGAGGCGAAGCCTCGCGCCGTCCCCCATACCTTTTTAGATAGGGCTTCGGGGAGCCCTAACACATTCTGCACTGGTGAGGGCGACGCCGCCCCCTCCCCCCGGTGCGTTTTGGTCTCCGGACCATACCACGCGGGGGTTTGCTTTGTGCGTCGCCGTCGCCGGGGCGATCATTGCTGCTGGTGGGATTGGCCTGTACTGGGGCCGGAGGCCATGTTCGGTGGCTTTGTGTATACACTCATGCCTGCGGGAGGCATCGTTGTGCACCAGGGCCGAAGGCCATACACGATGGCTTTGTTTATACACTCGTGCCTGCGGGAGGCATCGGTGTGCACTGGGGCCGAAGGCCATGCACGGTGGCTTCGTTTATACACTTGTGCCTGTGGGAGGCATCGGTGTGCATCGGGGCCGAAGGCCATGCGCGGTGGCTTCGTTTTCGTTGTAGTCTCTTACTGCCTTTTGATTTAAGGGGAGCAAAAAATGCAACAAGTTACAGCTTGTTTTGTACATTCCCGGTCCGCTTTTAGCGATGGTAGGGCCATTTCCTGGGCGCAGTCGGTTTTACAATCCTAAGGATAGTACTTGCGGAGAGTCTTCGCGTTTCAGGTGTGGCCCAACTGCTGTCCTTCTGGTGTGGCGATACGGAAGGTACCGGCGCAGGTGTTACTGGTGATGACGTAGGGCCCTTCCCATTTGGTCTCTAGCTTGCCCACGACTGTGGGGTTTGCGATTCGCTTGAGGACCATGTCGTCCGGCACCAAGGGGCGGATCTTGACTCTCTGGTTGTATGCCCGGGCTACTCCATCGCTATATTTGGACATGGTTGCTATTGCTTGGACGCGGTGCTCTTCAAGGAGATCGAGGGAGGTGCGCCACTCTGCAGGGTCTGGTTCAGATGTTGCTCGGAGGGACTTTGCGGTGAATTCTGCAGGGGTCATGGCTTCGTCGCCGAAGAGGAGTCTGAACGGTGAGAAGCCCGTGGCTCTTGTAGGAGATGTGCGGGTTGCCCACAGGGCCTTTTAGAGTTCTTCTGGCCACACTCCCTTTGGGAGTCCGACAAGACGCTTCTTTAAGCCTTCTAGCAGATTGCCGGTGGCGCGCTCGACCGCTCCATTGGCCTCGGGGTGCCCTACTGATGCGAAGCATACCGTGATGCCTAGATTTTGGTAGAACGCTCGAAACGCTGTCGAGTCGAACTAGGTACCATTGTCCGTGATAATGTCACACGGTATCCCATACCGGCAAATTATACTTTTCCATATGAACCTCTGAGCTACTACCGAGGTGATTTTTGCGACCGGCTCTACTGCGACCCATCTTGAAAAATATTCGATGGCCACAAACACAGTCGCAGTACTTTGCCGCGGGTACGGTCCGATGACATCGAGCCCCATTCACTGGGCGGCCACACGGGTGGCGAGGCCGAGCGGACCGAGGGTGCCTTAGGTTGCTCGGCTGCCCACCGACACCTTTAGGCAAGGTGAATGAGGTCTTGGGCGTCTCAGAGCGCCGTGGGCCAGTAGAATCATTGGCGGAATGCTTTGCCGGCGATGTTTTAGGGCGCTTTATGTGCGCCACACAGACCTTCGTGGATCTCCTTTAGGAGGGCTTGGCCTTCTTCACGGGATAGGCACCGTAGGTAGGGGGCGCACACGGCCCTCTTGTAGAGCTGTTCGCCGAGGACATGGTAGTTTCTGGCTCTGTGGCGGAGGCGCTTTGCTTCGCTTTCATCTTCTGGTTCTTCTCCCGCGAGGTACTTGACGATTATGTCTCGCCACCTCGGCAACTCGAGCACGCTGCAGGCCATAACTGGTGGCTCCGTGTGTACCCTTGTGCACGGCGTGAGCCCCTTGTTCTTCGAGCGCAGCCCCTTGTGCACCGGGCGGAGCCCCTTGTTCTTCGGGCGCAGCCCCTTGTGCTTCGGTGCAGCCGAATGTGTCATCAGTACTTCGTGAAAAATATCCAGCGAAGGGTGCTGGCCGAAGCTAGCCATCTTGGCCAGCCTATCTGCTTCTTCGTTGTCGCTTCGAAGTAGGTTGGTGCTTTGCGCACTGCGACGAGGTAGCTTGTCATTTCTGGGTCTCTTGCGATGAAGGATTTGTCGAAGTGGCCCGCTACTAGGCGGGAGTCTCTTTTGATGAGTATCCTCTTTGCTCCCAATGCCTTCACCTTGCGGAGTCCCAGTAGCAGCACTTCGTACTCGGAGGCATTGTTTGTTGTTGGGAAGGCGAGGCAGGCTGAGTGGGACACGGTGTGGCCATCCGGGGCGACCAAAATGGCTGTCGCTCCGACACCAGCGCAACACCACGATCCGTCAGTGTACATTGTCCACGGGGTCTCGACCTGAGCGAGGGTGTGGTCTTCGCTGTTTGACGTCCATTCAGTGACAAAGTCTGCCAGAGCTTGTGATTTAATGGTTGTCCTTGCGATGAAGGTGATGTCGAAGGGCGCGAGCTCGGCTGCCCACTTTCCTACTCGTTCCGTGCCATCCTTGCTTCGCAACAGCAATGCTAGGGGGTAAGAGGTTGGGATTAAGATGGTGTGTGCCAGGAAGTAGTGGCGGAGCTTCTGCGAGGCCAAGAGCAGGGCGTACGCCAGATTCTCGAGCTCTGTGTACCGGGTTTTTGCACCTTGGAGTGCCTTCGAGACGTAGTAGACTGGACGCTGGCCATTGTCTTCTTAGATGAGGACCGCGCTCACCGCTGATGAAGAGGCGGTGAGGTAGAGCAGGAGGTCTGCTCCTTGCTTTGGGCTGGTAAGGTTTGGCAGCTGGGTCAGGTATTGTTTGAGTTCTTCGAATGCGCGCTGGCGGTCTTCGGTCCACCGGAACGGCTCCGTTCCGCGAAGTGTTTTGAAGAATAGAAGGGACTTCTCCACCGAAAGGAAAGAAACCGCCAGGGCGCGCAAGCCGCCAAGAAGTTTTTGCACTTCGTGGTAATCGTGGAGATTGCTTCATCTTCTGGACGGCCCTTATCTTTTCGGGGTTGGCTTTGATGCCCCTCTCGGATACAAGAAATCCTAGAAGTTTGCCTGCCTTGACACCGAAGGCACACTTCTCCGAAGGCACACTTTTTCGGGTTGAGCTTGATTCCATCCTTCCGAAGGCTTGCGAAGGTTTCTTGCAGGTCCTTCGTGTGTTCATTTGTTAGCTCGCTTTTGAGCACTATGTCATCGACGTAGGCTTCTACGCTATACCGAGCCGTCCTGGGCTAGGACTCCGAGATGAGTATTTACCGGGTTCGTCAAGATTCTTCACCGAAGGGCATGCAGTTGTAGCAATATGTGCCTACGGGGGTGATGAATGCTGTCTTCGGTTCATCTTCCTTGGCCATGAGTATTTAGTGGTAGCCGTAGTAGGCATCAAGGAAACTTATCAACTCACAGCCCAAAGTGGCATCCACCAGCTGGTCGATGCGGGGTAGTGGGAAATCATCTTTGGGGCACGCTTTGTTGAGCTCAGGTAATCGATTTATTACGCGCCATTTGCCTTCTTTTGGACAAGAATAGGTTACTAAGCCATTCCGTATTTGATTTCACGAATGACCCTTGCTTTTAACAACTTGGTGATTTGCTTCTTCACGCCTCCAACTTTGTCGGTGACGACACGCGCCGCAGCTTTTTGCTTTTGGTGGCGCTTAACCCGGAGGGCTAAGCGGTGCTCGATCGTTGTGCGCGCCACATCGGGGATGTCTTTTGGGCCCCAGGCGAAGACGTCCTTGTTACTGCAAAGTACTCTGAGTATGGTGTTGTGCGCTTCATGGTAACTCGGCCCGTGGAGACCGCCCTGTCTCGGGGAGTCATCCTCTAGGGGGACTCTCCGGAGCTCGCCATGAGGCCTTGGCTTTGGTGCCCACTTTACCGAAGGGGAGCTTGATTGTTCGCTCTTCTCTGGCCCGACAGTATGGACATGTCGGGCTAGTGATGATAATTGGAGCTCCGTCTGTCTTGCCAGATCCTGGTCTCTCCGCACCGTGATGACGCCTTCCAGCGCGGGTATTTTCATGCAAAGGTAATTGTGGTGGGCTATGGCGCCGAAGGAGTTTAATGCAGCTCTGCCGAGGGTGACGTTGTACAGGTATTGCATTTGGACAACGTCAAATGTGACGGACTCGGTTCGGGATGCATAGCCATCGGTGAATGTGACGTCGAGGGTGATTTGGCTGAGGGCCATCATAGGCTTTCCTCCGAAGCCTATCAAGGGTATGCCTGGGGGTGACAAGCGATCCCGAGTGATCATCATTTTGTCGAAGGCGTCATGAAGAGGAGGTCCGCGGAGCTTCCTCCATCCACGAGGACGCGCTTGACCTCGAAATCCGCAATGTGGGCAGAAATGACGAGGGGGTCTTGGTGTGGGAAATAGACACCCTGAGCGTCTTCTGGGCCGAAATAAATTGGTATTTCGGCGTAGCGGGGTGGGTTGGACGCGGGGTAAGCTGCGAGATGGTGGATTTGCCGGGCGTACGCTCGGCGCTGCCTTTTTGAGGCACTCCGAGCGAAGATCCTCCGGTGATCATGTTGATGATCCTGTGGTGGTGCTCGCTTCAGACTCCTTCTATGCAGGGTCTTGGCGGTGGTGTGGGGAGCCGATTGTCGCTCCCTCACTTGCTCTCAGGCTCGGTCGGTTGTTGCTCGCGACGCATGTAATCCTGCATGGCTGCGATGGTGCGGCATTCGTTGATAGTGTGTGTCCCTTCGCCGTGGAGGTCGCAGAACGGTGCGGGTCCTCTGGCGTGGTTGTCTGGCTGGCGGCCGGCATTTCGCCCGCATCCTCGTCCGTGGCCACGGCCCCAGCGACCTCCGCGCTGTCCTCCTTCGGGGTGTGGCGCGCCGTCCACATGGTAGACTCCTCGGCCCTTTTGCGGACGCTTCTTTTGCGGGGTGGTATGCCTGGGGCAGAGGTGGTGGGTGATCCTCTTCGGACGCTGTCTTCTTCAGCCCGGGCGTACTCTTCCATCTTGTTGAAGAGCTCCGTCCTTGTCTTGAACGAGCTTGCATGTGATCTCTCCGCGGAGGCCCTTTCGAGCCGCACGTAGCAGCGTTTATGACGATGGTTTTGTTGACGCCTTTCACTTGACACTTGACCTCCGCAAACTTTCTGAAAAAGCTGCGGAGGGATTCGTTTGGCGCCTGTTTTATTGCGAACAAGTGCCCTGCATCCTTGGGTTCCGTATAGTTTCCCTGGAAGTTGTTGCGGATGAGGTCTCGCAACTGCTCCCAGGCATAGATGGAGCGTGGGGGGATGGTGAAAAACCACGTCAACGCCACGCCCCTAATGGCGAGGGTGACAATCTTTGCCTTCGTAGTGTCGTCTCCTCCGGCGGCCTCCACCGCGGTTTCGTAAACCTGGAGGAATTCCGAGGGGTCGGTGCATCCCTGAAAGGGTGTGACCTCCGGCATCTTGAACCCTTGCGGCTAGCGGGCGGTCTCCAACCCTACGCTCAACGGGGAGTTGGGATCCCCTCTGAGCAGCGAGGCGGGAGGCTAGAGAGCAACCTCCGCTGCGGCGATTGGCGCGGGCCGTAGCGGAGCTGCGAGGGCTGTCATCGGTGGGTGTCGGAGGATTGCCATCTCACGACGAAAATCCGCCAACTCCTGCTGCAATGCTACGTACGACTCTTGGCTTGCGCCTGCTTCTCCGGACGGCGGGCTTGCTCGCTGGGTGTCACTCTCGATGATGCACCCCTGCGTGGAGTTGTTTGCTTCCTCCTCCGTCGACGGGGCTAGGGGTGCCGCTGCCGCGGAGGTTCTAGTTCATTTTTCCCTCAGGGTGCTTGGTGCCATGGCCGCTTCGGCCGCCGAGGTCTTGGAATTGGTCTTCTTCTGTGGTGCTATGCTCGAGCTCAGAGTTTGTACTTCGCAGCTTTCCTGCCGTCCCCACAAACGGCGCCAACTATCGTAGCAAAAAGGACTAGATAGTAAAAGAGGGAGGACCCCTGGTACACACAAGGTGTCCGAAGAGTCCTCGAGGAGGGGACTGGTTGTCAGGAAACTGTATTGTGTATTAATGTTATGAACAAGCTCTACCATTACATGGGGATGGAGAGCTATTTATAGCCAAAATAGCACGATACATGAGATTACATAAGCACCCCTACAAAAGTACTACCAATATAGGGACTGCAGGGTCCTTTCCTACCCCTATGCATAACCACGGTCCCTTGTCTTCTTCCTTTCCTCGGCCGAGTCTCCTTCGAACACCATTCGAATGCTCTTCGAGCCTCCTTCGACTGCCACTTCGGAAGACCCTTCGCAGGCTTCGGGTCACCCTCGAGGTACCTCCTGTACCCCTCGGGAGACCCTTCGCAGGCCTCGGGTCGCCCTTGAGGTACCTTCTGTACCCCTCGGGAGACCCTTCGGAGGCTTCAAGCCGAGGTACCCTTCGGCGACCCTCCGGAGACTTCGGGCCGAGGCACCCTCCGGAGGCTTCGGGTTACCCTCGGGGCACCTACTGTAGCTTCGGGACTATTTCGCCAGGCTGGTGGGGCCGGTGGGCTGCCCCTATGATAATATTTATTTTGCAAAGAAAATTATCACAATCATCGATCTTGATCCAGAGCCTGCATCGCTCGCTGAATGTAAGAAAAGATCAGATTGGGAAGATTGGAAGAAGGCAATAGCATTTGAATTATTATCTTTGAATAAAAGAGATATGTTTGGGCCTATAAACCGCACGCCTCCCCATGTGCACCCCGTAGGTCATAAGTTGGTATTTGTTCGAAAGATAAATGAAAATAATGAAGTTGTAAGATATAAAGCAAGACTTGTCCCTGAAGGTACCTGACGCAAGATATGAATGAAAATATGAAAGTACCTGAAGGTATCCCTGTCCCGAACCAAGACAGAGCAAATAGAAATTTGTATAGTATGCAACTCAGAAAGTCATTGTACGGACTTAAGCAATCAGGCAAAATATGGTATAATCACTTAAGTGACTTTCTATGCAATAAAGGCTACACGAACAACGAGGATTATCCCTGTGTATTTATACGATGATCCTAGGATGGATTTTGTATAATCTCAGTGTATGTAGATGATCTAAATATCATTGGGACCCTGGAAGATAGTAAGAAAGCAAACTCTTACATGGAGTCGAAGTTTGAAATGAAAGATTTGGGTAAAACCAAATATCACCTTCGCTTGTAGCTTGAGCATGCCCCTGTAGGGATATTAGTGCATCAGTTAACCTACACTCAAAAGGTGTTAGAAAGGTTCGGCTATGGTAAGACATACTCTTCGAAAGTGCCGATGGTCGGAAGATCCTTGTAGCAAGACAAGGGTCTATATAGACCTAGAGAAGAGGGGGAGGAAGTCCTGGGACCGGAATTCCCGTACTTGAGTGCAGTAGAAGCACTCATGTATTTAGCAAACTATACTAGACCTGACATTGCATTTGTCGTGAACCTATTAGTAAGGTATAGTGCAGAACCTACCAAAAGGCATTGGCAGCGAATAAGAACATCTTTCGATACCTCTAAGGAAGCAAAGACATTGGTCTATTCTAGAGAAAGAACCAAGACCTAACTATGATTGGCTATGCAGATGTTGGGTACCTATCGGACCCACATACAACCAAGTCGCAAATAGGCTATGTATTTCTATGTGGTGGAACTGCAATTTTATGGAAATCATCTAAGCAAAGTCTTGTATCAACTTCGACAAACCATTCAGAGATCATAGCACTGTTCGAGGCCTCACGAGAATTTACTTGGCTTGAACGAATGATTCACCGCATCTAGAAATCGTGTGGATTGAATACCACATAAACTCCCACTATTGTCTATGAAGATAATATAGCTTGTGTTGCACAAGTACAGATGAGTTATGTGAAGAGTCAACTCACAAAGTATATCAACCCCAAGTTTTTCTATGCTCATGAATTACAATAGATGGACGAAATTAAAGTACTGCATACTAAGTCATGTGAAAATCTTGCAGATTTATTCACTAAGTCACTTCCAGCATCTAGCTTTAAAAGGTGCACACATGGAATTGGAATGATGAGACTTAGAGAAGTGTAGAATTTAGGGGGGGGAGGGTCTTTACGAACTCATTATTGAAACTTGATCACGAAGATTGAGTTCTCAAAGAATAAATCCTGGATATTAAATAAAATTAGGTGGATTGTACTCTTTTTCCCTTAACGAGTTTTCTTGAAGTTTCTCGACTAAGGTTTTTAATGAGGTAATTCGTGCAGCACAGCAGAACGTGTTTTATGTACTCTTTCTCAAAAAAAAATTCCACTGGGTTTTTATGGAGTTTTGATGAGACATGAACATAACGGATGAGTACCCAAGGGGGAGTGTTAAGAAACCTGGGCCCAGACCTTGCAGACTTGGCCTATGATGGGCTCCTCATCTGCCGGTAGACTATATATAGGAGGGGACCCACAACCATTGTACGTGCTTTTGAGAAGAGAAATAAAGAGAAGAAAGAAGTCCCTCCATATCTCTGTGTTGAATCTACTATTTGTTCTTGCATTGTTCTATGTGATTCTATGTTTATCTACGAGGTGATCGTTCGGACTGGACTCGCCAGCTATAGTTCCTCAACACAACCTTTCCTTAGATGTTATCGTGGGATACCAAGAGTTGGATCTGATTCGATCACGTGAACTGACGAGGATTAAAATTTATATGTATTACTCTAATACATAATAAAAGATCATATGTCTTCATGGTCGTAACCCCTAAGGCTCATAACCCCTGTGGTCGTAAAGATTCCAAAGGTTACATCGTGGGAAACCTGGTCGGATGAGGTCTTGTACCAAGTCTCCGACCAGATGACCGCTTGTGGAAGCAATGAACTGGCATCTAGATCTACCACGTGACGTTTCATAATCCAAAGACACTGACAACAATAACCCTACGGTTGTGTATCTCACAGACGCTCAACTGCCGAACGGATGATACTTTATCAATCGCTGCCTCGCTCCGACTAGTCGCGGCACTTCCAATAGGCGCCTCCTCAAGGTGCAACTGCCACCTCTTCAACAGTTACTTAAAGATGGAGTGCGTGCATCGTACTGCATCAGACTGAAGCACAACAATCGGCATTAGGTTCACGTTTCAAGTCTGATTCTGCAATATAGCAAGCATTACGCTCAGTGTAATTAGGATTTGTCCACTACCTTGCCGAGGGCATCCCCTGTAATAGCCAGTTCATAGCAATAAAGAGTGGTCCCATTCTCTCCCAAGAACTCTTTGCCATTTCCTCTTTTTATTTCGTAAGATCGGCGACTTGATCGTCGACATGAACTCAATGGTGGAACTCGCAAGCCCAACTAACTGTGGTAGATCGATATACGGATATGGGCTGAGCAATTGTCCTGCCTGTTGCTAATCGGAGACAGGTATGATAGCTTGATTTTTTTAATAATCAATTTTTTATTCAAAATTACACAAATAATACCACTTTATTTTTTTGACGGAAATATTCATCTGTCGTCGTACCGTTGGGCGACATAGGAATAGTCGTCTAACCATTGGGCGACTGGCCAGGTTTAGCTACTTTGGTCCGTCGCCCAATGGATGGGCGACTATTCCTAGGTCGCCTAACCATTGGACGATTTAAGGTATTACCGGTACTATTATTAATCCGATTGGAATAATTGTTTGGGAATAAATGTCAAATTTTGTAGGTAATACATTTAGCAAATCCTGATGCTACGATGTTATTTTTGTGAAAAATAAAAGGGTGGTCACAAGGTTGGTTGGTCTGTTTGTGATTTTCGTAAAATCTCAAGGGTACGAAATTTGTCAAACTCACAATAACATTTTGTGATCGTCGTATGTTGTTGTAGTGCGCTAAAATTCTGAAGAATTTTTTGAGGATGATAGAGGTAGCAATGATTCATAAGTGCGAAGGTAAGTGATATCGCGATGCGCCAAGAAATTCATACACGGTGGAGAGCTTTGGAGAAATGACGCAACGATAATAACATGACAATTGATCAGACAAGGGGTTACATGGCAAGCAAACTAACGAACCAAGGACGGTACACCCATACCTTTAGGGAATTAAAAATACATGGGACAAACAAACAAAGAGGGTCGGACTACTGCGCGGACCGAGGCCATTTGCCCTTCCTTGCGAGCTCGGTGTTGTACTCCTCACCGGCCGCCTTGGCCTCGACCACCATTTCCCTCTTTTTCTCGTACTCCCTCTCGCGAGCCTCACGCTCCCTGTGCCTGCACGCCTCGAGATGGGCCTGCGTCTCCCACTGGATACGCTGGCTGTGCTCTTTAGTGCGGCGCTCCTACTCCCTCCTCTCACTGTCCCTGTTGGCATCCCACTCCTCGCAGTCGAGAGTCCATTGGTCGTGTGGGTGGATCTCTAGGTCGATCCACTTGCGGTAGCTAGATAGCAGATCCAGGGACTACGGGTAGACGAGAGAGGTTGTTAGTGTATACTTTGAAAAAGAAATGGTAGAGAAACATACTGTAACCTATCTTTACCAGCTACCTATAGCGGCTTGTGTCCCAACGGTGGTCGGGATAGTCGGAAAAGTAGTTCGCGGTCAGGATATGAAGTTCGATGGGTCCATGTGGATGGTCCCGCACACGGTGAGGACATGAGAGCATGGCTTGTAAAGGAGCTTTGGCTTGTTGCATGTGCAGCTAGGTTCATTCACATGGTCTCCAAGGCATACCTCGTGCGTAACAAGAGACCAAGCCGTCCCAAATCTGGCTCTGTCTCGAAGGACTACGTCGAAATGATGCTCTGTATTGCCCATCACGAAGACCGTGTGTGACTGACCTTATCGGTCATGGCATGCATGTACGATGTAAGTCTCGAGTAGTACGGTGTATGTGGGTTGGTTGTATGAAGTGCCGTATTTGCATGTCTTTTCCTAAAATATCCGATTGTACCGTGCAGAACGCCTTCCACAATGGCGATGAGGGGCTGAGAACGGAGGCCCCTAATAACCTAGTTGTACACCTTGGCAAGGTTAGTGATCATTATGTCGTACCTTGCACCGTCCGTGTCGTGCAACAAGGATCACTTCTCCAATGGCTCGGCCTCAATCTAATGGGAGAAGCACCCAATGTCCCTCAAGGTCCTCCACGTCATATGGGGAGGGTCGAGCTCCCGCAGTGGTATGAGGCGTTCGGGTTGCGCCGCCCCAGGAATGAGCCGACACTTGTTCCTCTCGACGACATGCTTCCTGGTGTGCTCCTCCAACATCCCCCACAACGTATCAAATTTACGCTGTTGGTTCTACATAGCAAGCCTCTTGAACAGTTTCATCAACGGTTGCTGCCTAAACTGCTTGAAGAAATTGGCCCCCAGATAGCGAATGCACCATCTGTTCCTCATGTCTGGCCAAGGGAACGGCTTATCGGGATCTTGCTGAAGTTTTTAGATGGTCTTTATCATCCCAGCGTGGCGATCCTGGATTAAGCAGACATCAAGACATGCCCCAACCACTTCCTCCTTTAGATGTCGAAGGAACCACAACCAGTTGTCGAAATTCTCACTTTCGACGAAAGCGATGGCTAAGGGTAGAATCTGATTGTTGCCATCAACGCCAATTGCTACCAGGATCATGCCCTTGTATTTCCCAGTTAGAAACGTCCCGTCCACTGAGATCACGGGAAAGATGTGTCTAAATGCATCGATGTAGGGACTGAAGGCTAAGAAGGCCCTCTGTAATACCATAAAACCTAGCAGCGGTCTTTTGGATGGCTTGTCCTTCACAACAATGTATGTGCCCGGGTTCCTATCCTGCAGCACCTGGAGCATATGAGGTAGGTTGTCGTAAGCTGCGTCGAAAGAACCGAACCTCCTTTCCAAAGCCTTCAGCTTAGCACGCCATGCCTTCGCGTAGCTAATCTTGTACTTGAATTTTTGCTCGATAGCCACCATGATGTGCTTGGCTTCCAGGTCCATCTTCTACACTATCTCTCCGTACATCACATTGGCTATGAATGTGGACGTTAGGTTGCGATGCCTCGGCAAAACACTACTGAGCAAGCAGAAGTTTGCCTCCACCTTGGAGACAATTCAGTGAGTCTCGTACTTGAGTCTACATACGTGCACAGGCCAAGGACACCAAGAGAAATGGCAAAAGAAACTGTGACGGGACTGGGTCTAGCTTTCTATACAACTGTCTAGTCGCTCAACCGTTGGACGACTTGGCAGCAATGACTGACCCAACGGTTTAGCGACATGTCGACTAGTCGCTAAACCGTTGGACGACTTGGCATTTTTGGCCCAACGGTTTAGCGACACGTCGACTAGTCGCCAAACCGTTGGACGACTTGGCAGTTAGTAGTGGGCCACTTTCTGCTGCTAAGTTATCCAACGGTTCAGCGACTAGGACAGAAATGATTGGTAAGTAATACCTTAAGTTATAGTACAATGCAAGAGGGAATGCATAGACAACCATGTCATAGTAACTACGAACTACAATACGTAAACACACAATACAAGTACACAGAGCACAACGAAGACCTCCTGCTGGCCACCCGCTACACCACTCGTAGCACCTCCTTCGTCGTCGCCACGTCCCACACCCGGTCCACACCTACCAGTATGGCCCCGCTTGGGCTTCTAAAGCGCGAGGTGGCGAGGCTGGGGCCCAGACAGGAAAAGCCGCTCAGGAGCCCTGCTGACCCATGCTCCCAAGGCCTCAGTGGTCAACTCCACCTGTGCCTACGTGCCCACTGGGGGCTCGCTAAGCTGCGACTCGGAAAAAACCTTGACTGGTGCAGGCTCAGCTGCTCCCCTGATCTCCCCGAGGTAATCCGCGAAGAAGGCGTCCACGACCTCGTGGGCGTCATCGTGCGGGGAGAGTTGAACTCTCGCCTGCAGTGTGAAACCTGCAGGACAAATAATGTTAATCCCTACATTATATCGACGATCACAAACCTAAAGAAAGGAAACGTACCTTCGTCATAGGTCATGCCGTGCGACAAAGGGTCATACCTGTCGTACTGTCCATACAGATCGGGGAAGAAAGGATACTGCCCTGGCGCTGTCGGGTAGGTGTCCAGGAACGATGGTGGTGGTGGTGGCGGGGTGTACCCAAGTGCCCACCCGGACCCACTAGCCTGCACAGGCGAAGGTGGGGGTGGGTATCCACGTGTCCAGTTTGACCCTCCAGCCTGTGAAGGTGGAGGCAGGGCATGTGTCCAGTCTGGCCCTCCAGCCTGCCCAGGCGCAGGCGGGGCACATGAACGTGCCCCTCCTGAGCCTCCTAACTGGGCTACAGGACGTGTCGGCCTTGGCGTATGCACCGACGTGGCCACCTCCTGGACCGTCCTGCACAACGTCAGGGTCACTGCATGCCTCACCCCACTGTAGACCCGACGGGCAAACTGCATCATCTCGTCCCGCGTCACCTTCGCACCGTGGGCGAGTCAAACTTGTAATTGAAAGTGTCAAACTTGTAATTGAGGTAACCGTACTCAGACATTTTGAAACACGGTCATACGTACCGCAAGGTGCACATTCTGCGAAGTGTACGGGGTACGCATCGGTCGGTGCTAATACATGAGCTGGGGGAGGGTCGACGACACGCACCAACCTGGTGCGTGTCTACGAGGCGTACCAGCGTAGGTACTCGTCGTACGCGTTGGGGTCGTACGGGGTGTCCTCCTGCATGCAGTCCTAGAGGGCATTCGCCCACTGCGCCACCCATGGCTCCATCTTCGCGACCCATCGTGTCTGGTGGCACCCTCCTACTATACTGCTAAACGTACCCACCGCAATTAGAAGCCGTCGTAAATGTAACCGCAAAAAATATACGAAAATGTGTTGTGTGTAACTCACGCATGGGTCGAGTCAGGCACCCTTGTCCCGACGGGAACTGGAACAATCTGACGGAGGCCGAACTGGCGCATCACCCTGTGCACCGCGTAGTCCTCGATGAACACATCGAAGACAAGCTTCTTTTGCGTCCGCCAGTACGCCTAGTCGCGCCAACACAGTGAGGACAGTCCCCCGAGAGCACGGTCCTCCATCTCCTAATCAGAGTACAGCTCCTAGCGCACGTCGTTAGCGGTGAGGTGATCTAGCTGCTCCATGAAGTGCTCGTACACACGTGTGACCTACAGGTGTGCATATTGTGCCTGCGAGCCGAAACAGTGGTTACAAAGGATGACCCGCAATACGACTGAAGTAAAGATAGAGGAAAGTGCGTACCCGTCTACGGCACCAAAGGGACCCTACAGTCGGTCGGTCTACCGCGTCCCCATGGTACATGTTCGCGCCGTATAGACTAGAGTCTACAAAGACGGCCGTCGAGGAGA
The DNA here is from genome assembly GCA_036346405.1 of Phyllostachys edulis. Taxonomy (NCBI): domain Eukaryota; kingdom Viridiplantae; phylum Streptophyta; class Magnoliopsida; order Poales; family Poaceae; genus Phyllostachys; species Phyllostachys edulis. Next base: position 15,792,285 of record CM070551.1, on the reverse strand, counting down.
AGCCCTCGAGCGACCACGATTCTGCGGCGAGGGGGCGACTGTGAGGATAGATGACGGCTTCGTCCTATAGCACGCATCACACATGCCGCGATATGTCGCGCAAAACGATCCGATCCTAGCGTCTGCAGCCTCCGCCGTCGGCGATGGCCCTCAGATACCCCACGACGGGCATCGACGAGTCCTTGGGTCGCTGTAAATTATACCAGCACAAAGGCCCACGGTTAGTGCGCCTCCGGTGCCGCGACACACGGTTGTCGGTGAGCTCGGGACCATCCGCTCGACCTACGCACAAACGAATAATTAGTAAGTTTGTCATATGGCTAGGATAGTGCATCGCTAAACATAGAAAATAGGTAGCATACGTACCCGAAACTGCGAAAGCCACCGCAGGGGCGGGCCATGCCGCTGTCGCTCCTGGAAGTCATAGTACAGTGGCGCGGCCTCCGTCGCAAGAACCCCCTGAAACCTACCCAGCAGGTTTTCGCGCCAATCGACAGGTGTGTCCGGCGGGGATGCAGGGGCTCCCACGATAGGTAGGCCGAGCAGCGCCGCGACATCTCAGGCCGCCACCGGTCCACTAGGGCTGTCAGGAGTGACCGATCGAACGGGAACCGTCGTGACCGCTCCGGATCGGCCTGGACCTCCCCATCGTCCTCGACCAGAGCGTCGTCCTCTTCGGTGGCCTCCACCATCTGCGTGAGAGGTAGAAGATCGACATGGCTCAGCCTGCAAAGCACGGAAAAGTAATTACATAGCGGACATATGACACAAAGAAGTGGCACAGCTTGCGGACATACATGTCTACCCAGCATGGGTCCAGTCTCTAAGCCTGTAGGGGTGTCCGCGTATGAACCACCCCCAAGTCAGTCGCATCGTCCCCGCGAACCAGATGCGGGACACGACGGCTCACGCGGTGCTGCGTGTCGACCAGCCGATCCAGCAGGCTGAAATGCCAGTCTAAACCACCAGGGTCATGAGCCATACCTGCAAATCAATTTCCAACTAACAATTACGACACAATTAGTGGGTTCAATTACTTATAGTGTAGCTTCAGAAATTCTGAAAATTAAGTTGCATTCTTACATAAGTCTAGTGATTTTTTTTGTTCATAACCTACCATGGTTTCTAAAGTAACCTACCATGATTTTATATGCAAACCTACGACTACGCTATTTGCATCTATTAACAATATGCATGGACTCTGTCCAGATGGGGTGCCCGGTATGCACGGGTGATGAGGATTAAAATCTCTATGTATTACTTTAATACATAATAAAAGACCATATGTCTTCATGGTCGTAACCCCTAAGGCTAACGACCCCTGTGGTCGTAAGGATTCCAGATGTTACATAATAAGTATCCTGGTTGGATGAGGTCCTGTACCCAGTCCCCGACCAGATAACTGCTCGTAGAAGTAATGAACTGACATTCAGATCTAATTCCGAGTATATTCCTTACCGTGTGATGAATGGAACACATGTCATATTTGTTCCATACCACGCGACGTTTCATGGTCCTAAGACACTGACAACAACCACCCTACGGTTGAGTGTCTCACAGACACACAACCGCCGAACGATTGGTACTTTATCAACCGTTTCCTCGCTTTGACCAGTCGCGACACTTCCAACAGGTGTCTCTTCAGGGAGCAACTGCCACCTCTTCGACAATTACTTAAAGATGGAGCGCGAAGAAGACTGCATCGGATTGAAGCACTGCAATCGGCATTAGATTCATGTTTCAAGTCTGATTCCACAAGATAGCAAGCATTGCGCTCAATGTAACTAGGATTAGTTTACTGCCTTGTCGAGGGCATCCCCTGTAATAGCCAGTTCATAGCAATAAAGAGCAATCATATTCTCTCCTAAGAACTCTTTGCTATTTTTCTCTATTTATTTCATAAAATCGGCGACTCGATCGTCGACAATGGGCACCACCATTTTCTAACAAAATATTATGTAATGACTACAAAGTTTTTAATAATATGTTCACACATATTTAAAATTTATTTACTGATGTTAGCAATTGTTATCATCAACACTCCATAAAATAAAGTTGTTTTCAAAACTAAATATGTGAAGCAGTTGCCTCATTGGGAAAAAAAAGCGCAACTAATTATATATAAACATTAAGTATGATCTAAATACAATTTTTACAATGCTTGGTTTACCAGCTAATAATTGCTAAATAACCTAATCTTTACCATCACTGCTACATCCCCACAAAAAATTTTTAGCTTCGCCACTGATAATATGACACTACACAGTACACATCTAAAGATTTTTATAAGGTAACCTACCATTATTTTATTTGCTAACAATATGTCAATACACATGATGCTGCTTACTAATTTACCATAGTTTCAAAAATACACGCATACAAAATAATGCTAGAGACTCACCACCGTCTTCGTCGACGTGAAGACACTTGTTTTTCCCCCTCTCCCTCTCCCTCTCCCCCTCTCCTCTTTCCCTTCCTCTCTTCTCCTCTTTTCCTTCTCTTTCTCCTCCCGGTCGCTTCTCTGGAAAGGAAAATGGCGAACTAGCGTTGGCGGGGCGCACGTGCGCCTCATAAACGCCTATAGTTGCCCAACCGTTGGGCAACTAGGGCCAGCGTTGAGCAATAGGTGTCCTAGTCGCCCAACGGTTGGGCGACTATGGCTCAGCGGTGAGCGACAGGTGTCCTAATCGCGTCACCATTTGGCGACTAGGAGGTAAACGGACCAATCGCCCAATGGTTAAGCGACTTTGACACTTGTCGCTCACCCGTTGGGTGACTAGCCCAACCGTGGAGCTATACATGATTATTTCTTCCAAAAAAAGTAGGATTATTTCTGTAATTCGAAATAAAAAACTAATTATTAAAAAAAGATAGCTTCCCTGACCTGACCAACGAAATCTCTTGTTTTCTGTTGCCGAAAAGTTGAATCCACCAATGAAGTCGCCAAGTCACCTCTCTCCATTGCACAATTACAGTCTGCTACCACATCTCTCCCTCTACTGGAACTAGTTTACTTGAGTTCACCGCATTGTGTCCTCTTTATCATAATCCTCTTCTGCATCGCCGCCGTCTCCTACTTCGCACAAGTCGAGCAAGCATCATCGCCTCCTCCTCGCTTATCACCGCGCCGCCGCCACTGCCTCCTCCCCTGGCCTCCCACCTCCTTGCTGCAATGTGCTTGACGAGTGCTGCAGAGGCCAATGCCCGTGAAAATCGAGTCGTGGCTTAGGTTCAGGGTGGAAGAAGGTGGTCATCGACGCGTAGTCCTCTTCCTTGTCAGCCGGCAATGGCTGAAAATAGGCAACACATTAGGGAGGGAAGTCGGTATCAACTTCAACTTCCAAAGGCAAACAATCTATGAGCTCAAAATTTTAATTTTCGGGTAATAATAGGTGATGCAATAGACGGAGTTAATGTTTCTATTTATATGTATGTGAAAGAAAATTAATATTTATTATGCGGTTTAGAATCTCGTCTGCTGATATGTATCACTCTCTTTTAAGGCTTCGTTGCAACGCATGAACATCCTACTAGTACTGATAAACCACCAATTCCAGCTGAATAATACTTCACGCAAACATTTCACAATACCATATCTTTACTGATCAGCGATTATTATCAAACGATCATCGGGCTAACAGTGGGTTGTGCTTATTCTTTAGGAGAGTAGAAAGCAGTGTAGACGGACATTGCTGAGAATGGTATGGCAATTCCAAGGTGGCACGAAGTTGATATATGCGAAGTACTATACTATGCGAGAACAGAACAAAAGGAAGACTTCAAAGTTTAAATTTAAGATTACATCAGAATGACAGACATCGATATCACTAGGTTAGCATGTCAAGTAATGCCATTTAACCCTGAAAAGCTGGAGGGGCCTCCTGACTCGACAAACCCGCGAACTGAAAGATCAGGAGCAGAAGCACCCCCCTCCTGCAGCAGCTCATGATCAATGAAAATTACGACAACTGTGATGTCATCATGGAAGAAGCGACGGACTCCTTTCTCAAGTTTCTTAATATCATTGTACCTCATTTCCCTCTTCCGTGCAGCTTCTTTCAAAGCCGCTTTTACTAGCCTCTTTGCAATACCCTACAATGAAGGAAAGCAGAATTTAACATCAGCACATAAAAGGTAAGTCATCAGCAAAGAAGAAAACGAAAAGATTGTAAGTTCATTCCCAAAAATACACAGAGAGGGAGAGAGAACGAAGACATACTTCTCGTGGATTGTTGTATACAATTTCGACAGATTGCTGGTTTGTCAGGTGCTCCCACAATCCATCCGATGCAAAGATAAAAAAACTATCTTGTGAACGAAGAACTCTCGTGCATATAGATGGCTCTGACGTTAGAACAGGTCGGCGGAGAGGCTCAGAGAGATGGAATCGAGTTATGGATGGATCAAGAGCGAATTCTTGTTTCTTTAAGTATGCATCACCTATAGACCTTGAAACCTAAGAGAGTAAATCAGAAAAACGTATGGAAGAAGAAATTTTCAGCAGATTTAACGGAGTCTCATATGGCATTATATAAATAAATAAATACTCTTGAACACAATGATACAATTCTGATCATAATGATCACCTGTTGGCTATCATATATTTAATAATTTAAATACTATGTAATTTTGCTCCGTTAGAGAGTTACTAAAAATTGAAGATTAGTTCTCTCTTGCCACTACAATTCTAAGGTTACAAGTTACTACTTTTATCACAACATACGCACAAGCTTCACAAATACAACACGTCATAAAAGGTTCGCCTACCTGTATAATGCCTTTGATGCGCCAAACACCATTCTTAAGAACAACAATTTGCGAATCATCAGGATGAAGAGATCTGAGTTCCTGCCTCACTTCTTCCATGCTTGCATTGTGGTCTCTTGTTAGCTGCTCAGCAACAATCTTGTTTGATCCAGTTAAACAACCAACGACTGCCCTAGAATCACCAAGATTGGCCAGATAGAGTGTTCTTCGCCATATGACACCAACTAGACAGCAAGATCCGATAGAAGCAATAGAAGGCTTTATTAAATGCGTCCTGCGCACAAGCGACAAGAAGCCTTCCTCTGTAGCAGAAAAGGCGTTTCGAACGACATCCTCGGATATTGTTCCACGTTCTTGGGCAAGACCTGTAAGATAAGAACATGTTAGCCTGAGAAATTTTATTTTCACTAAAAAAAGAACAAATGAATTGTATGAAAGGCGTTTGTTATTAACATGAACAATAGTCAGACTATGTGAGGTGGTAGTTCCAGTACTTTTAAGCAATCATCAAATAAAGTAAACTAACAGCCACAAGCAAGTGAACAGATGAATAAAACTTTTAATCAATCCTGTGAATGACAAGAACAAAGGATAGTGCAAATTTCACCTTCACACTTACAGTGGTCAGTGGGGCACACAAAAAGAATAGCTAAGATGCCATTTCCTACATCCTGTTTAGAACAAAGGATTCTTGTAGGAATTTTGTAGGAAACCAAACGTCTAACGAGAGTGGATTTCTCCTTTCCCACAAAATTCCCACATTCCAAATGAGATCACCCTCCATTGTATTGCCAAGCAAGTCACTAAAACATTGCTCGCGGACAAAATGGTCCTTGCACTATTGGCAACTATGTAGTACATCAAGATTCTCAAAAAGAAACATCCTCGAGAAAAACATACGGTGTATCAATGCACATGCAACTCTGAAAAATAAGCCGCTATCAACAACTTTTGCAGAACAAACTATCCCCAATAATTCAACACTAGTGAGCTAATACTAGGACTAGCAAATTTAACCAAACTTCGATCTATAAGCTAGTGGGTAAAATCGGGTGGGTTCATCTGGAGAGGGGACACGTACGGACGAGGTGCGCGGAAAGGTGGTTTGATATGAAGCGGGACGCCTCCGCGCCACCGTGGCCGTCATAGACGCCGATGAAGGTGGCAGCGGCTCCTGTTTCGACCTGGCTGTGGTCCTCCAGTACGTCGTTAGCCTGCACCACTGCGAAGGAGAACTCACCTGCCGCGTGCCGCCCGAGGTCCCGCGACCACAGCAGGTCGTCGGCGTCACCGCCGCTGCCGTCTCCACTGTCGTCATCATCCCTCCTCATAAGCGCGTGCCGCCGGACCCGGTCCCAGCACGCGGACGCAATCCTCTCCAGCCACGGCCACATCCCTCATCTCCCTGCTAGGCTTGCCCTGTGCCTCCCCTACCCTCGCCGTTGAAGACAAGACTGCCAAATAACTCGGCAACTGCACAAAAATGTTATTTGTGCTGCCTATTGCCCGTTCCAAAATCAAGGACACCAGAATCACCGTATTTTCCTCTGAGAAGTACCCAAAAATTAGTACCTTTGGTTACATTTCCCACCTCATTGAAATAACAGACAAAATACCAAAATGTAGTGGAAATCGTGTGCTAAATGTTCAGATTGTCTCCTGTCCTCGCACCTTTGCAAGCGCAATTTACACGGGAAGACGGGCAACGCAATCACCGCGACACCTCAAGAAGTGGCCGCTTCGTGGCAGGGAGCACCGCCCGATCCCCCGAAGATTTAGGGTTTGCGAGAGAAGCCTTCGGAATTGGTGGTGTCCGGATGTGGATCGCGATTCGCGAGGTTGGAGGAGGGAACGATGAGGTTTCGATGAGGTGGGAGCCTGGGAGGGCATTCGCACCCTCCGCTAAGTGTGCGTTCGTGGGGGGCCCAGTACCGAATTTATATAAGTATTTCGCGAAAATGTCTCTGGATTTTCAGGTATTTGCGGTAGACTTATCAGCCAGGCAAAAGTGCAAAAAGGTCTAGACAGGGAAAAAAGCAAAAGCGCAGCTCTGATCATGAGAGAGCAGCAAAAGCGCAGCTCTGATCATGAGAGTTTTCAGCCTAGATGGCACGGGGTTGGAGACGCTTTTACAGAAGTAGCGGATGTCGCGCGTATTGATAAAAAACGATATTGTGGATGTGCCGGTAGCTGATACGTGTGCAATTTTGTGCTTCCCGTGCCCGGCATTAATCTCCTCTGCTCGCCCGTCACCCGGACTTGTCTCGTGCCAGCGTGTGGCCTGGACAAGGCTATCCGTACACCTGTGGCTTGGACAAGGCCGCTTCCTCACGCCAACGGCCCGGACAAGTCGCAGCTGCACGCGTGGCGCACGGACAAACCAGCTCCACACGGCCCTCGCCTTGACAAGGTGCGGCCATGCGCATGTCGCCTGGACAAGACGCCTCCGCACGCTCCCCGCCCGGACAAGGCACTCCTGCTCGCCTATCGCCCGGACAAGCCACGCGTGTCGCCCGACCGACCGGATCTGCCAACCCCCCTCACCCGGACGTGCCACGTGGGCGACGTCCGCTCCTCCCTGCCCCAGACACCTCAATCGCTCACGCTTCATTTCCGATCGCCATCCATCGACTCCCATCCATCACTGTCACGTTTTATTCCCTATCACCATATCCATCTCTTTGCATGCAAGCCGGGCGCGCGGGAGGGAATCTGATTCCTCCCGTTGCTTCACGGTTGGCCCCGATTTGCATTAGGCAGCTATAAATTCTGAGGCAATGGTGAGACGGTTCACAAACTCCTCGCTCGCTTGCTCTCTCATTCTCACTCGTTCTGTCGATTTCGTTTTCGCAAACGATTAAGGATTGTTTAGAGCTGTCATTAGCAGTCACATTAGCAGGTAATTCTTTTCTCGTACGTATTTTCTTTATTAGTTGTTAGTTAGTTAATTAATCGTAGTTAATTAGTTGCAATTATTTAGGCGTAAAGTATGTAGTCGTTTTCATTTTTTCGTAATAAAATTTGTGGCATAGTTAGTTAGTTAAATTAATCTTACGTTATTATTCGTAGCATAGTTAATTAGTTACAAATTAATTAGTCATAATTAGTTAGTGTTAGTTCATTAATTAGTTGTAAATAATTAGTCGTAGTTAGTTAAGCCTTAATTAATTAGTTGTCATTAATTAGTCGTAATTAATTTAGTCGTATTTAATCCATCGTAATTAATTTATTGCCCTTGTTAAGTCATAATTAATTTAGTGGCCTTATTAAGTCGCAATTAGTTTTGTTGTAATTAGTCTATGGTAATTATTTAGTCGTAATTAATTTGGGTGCATATCTAGTGCACATAGTGCATTTGGTGCACATATGCACAAACTTTTTGTTTGGGTATCAAACAAGCATAAAAAATTCTGAAAAAAATTCTAGATGTAGTTGATGGTGTTTTGTTTCACCCTTTAAAATTTCAAGTTCAAACTCAATGTATGTTAGAAGAAACAAAAAAGAGAAATTCACTATGAATAGTAACATTTCCTGTTTTCTCTTTCCTCTTTCCATACTATTCACAGTGAATTTCTCTTTTTTGTTTCTTCTAACATACATTGAGTTTGAACTTGAAATTTTAAAGGGTGGAACAAAACACCATCAACTACATCTAGAATTTTTTTTTCAGAATTTTTTATGCTTGTTTGATACCCAAACAAAAAGTTTGTGCATATGTGCACCAAATGCACTATGTGCACTAGATATGCACCCAATTAATTTAGTGCTATTTAATTCATCGTAATAAATTTAGCCCTAAATAATCTAGATGTCATTATTAAGTTGTAATTATTTATTTGTAATTCATTTGTGGTAATTAATTAGTCCTAATTAATTTAGTGCTATTGAATTACTCGTATTAATTTAGTCACAACTAATTTAGTCGTACTTAATTAGTCATAATTATTTTGTCGCAATTAATTAAGTATTAATTACTTGGTTGTAATTTGTAATTTCTAGTAGTGCATCATCATTATTAATTTATTTACTAATAATATATTTATTTCATCTCTTGCAAGTCGTGCCTCTATCGGAGCTACTGGAACCCTTCTACGATGAGCATCACCGGTGCAAGTTGTGGATCACTGGAGACGCGGATAGCCCTTCACCCTTCGTGCTTCGGTCTGAGAGGCATCACTGGGAGCTTGACGCTTGCTACGTCACAATCCTTTGGGACACGAGCTTATTTCTCTTTGTGAGGCTGCTCTTGGTCGGACGCTACTTCACCCTGGACAGCAATCTGATATCGCCACTTGTCGACAGGTGGAGACCCGAGACACACACCTACCACTTTCGGTGGGGAGAGATGATGGTCACTCTCCAGGACATCTCATTCTTGATTGGTCTCCCGATCAGGGGTGAACCACTTGTTCCAGGCTGTCCGCCGGCGGAATGGAAGACCTGGTTGGGGTATCGGTTCAGCATACCTGTCCGGACAGTGCCCGTGGTGTCCCTTGGACATGGTTGAGGAATTTCAGCCAATGCCCAGCGGATGCATCTGACAAGGTTGTTAGGACACACCTCGTCGCTTACCTTCTTCATCTCTTGGGTTCGTCCATATTTCCCACCACACAGGGCGATTGGGTGTATTCCAGATTCATATGTATCGTCGAGTCTTTGGCTGATGCGGAGGCACGACACGGCAAGAGTGGCAGGCTTCGGGCCGTGCTTGGACCGCCACCTAGGCACGTGGACCGACATGACACGACCTGTTTCATTCGCGGGCTGGAACGGGCCGTGCCCGTGGCGAGCCGTGTTGTGCTGCCCATTTGGCCATGTCTGACCGTCAGTACATCGAGTGGTACGTTCCCTTCAGGAGACCGCTCTATACTGATACGGTCCTAAGAACTGCTCCAAACACTCTTTAATCTCCACAAAATGTATTCTGTTCTTTGTGTTCTCAGCGACGAGCGTGAGAACGAGAACGAAATTGAGAATGACTGAGAGCGAGAGCGACTCTAGTATTTATAGCCATGTGAATGCAATTCCCGCGGACAGTGCAGCATAATGGTGGTGGGAAATCCAAAGGCGCTGCTGGGTGCGGGGTGTGCGAGAGCGGGCCGCGTGGTGGCGCTGGGCGAGGGGGGCTGGACAGAGCCTTGTCCAGGACTACGGGCTAGGGAGGTGCAGACGCCCTACAAGTGGCGTAGCCGGGCAAGGGGAGCCAGACAGAGCCATGTCCGGGCGACACGCGTGTGGTGGAGGCTTGTCCGGGCAGGGGCGTGCGGAGGCGGCGTTGTCTGGGCGACACGCGTGCGGAGGAGGCTTGTCCGAGCGGCTGGTGTGCAGAAGCAGCGTTGTCCAGGCCACATGCACGCGAACAGCCTTGTCCGGGCCGCTAGCGCGTGGAAAGCATTGTCCGGGCTGCTGGTGCGTGGACAGCCTTGTCTAGGCCACATGCGAGCAGGGGCAGCCACGTGTCGGCACGAGACAAGTTCGAGCGACGGGCGAGCGAAGGAGATTATTGCCGGGCACAGGAAGCACAGAATTACACACGTGTCGGCTACCGGCGCCTCCGTGGTGTCGTTTTTGCCAATACGGCGCGGTATCCGCTGCTTCTGTCAAAAGCGTCTACAACAGTGCCATTAGGGGGGGGGGGATATTGTGATTGGTTAAGGACGCCTTTGACTTTTGCTTATCTTTTTTCCCCATATTTCTCCCTTTTTGTGTTGGGACAAGTATATCCAAAACTCTGAAATGCAATGCAGAAAGTTTTCTATAAACACCATCCTTTTTTTTCCTTTGGAGAATTCTTTAGAGGATTTCTATCGTTCAAGGAAGGGTCAGGTGATTCTCTCCTATACGGCTCCAGATAATGTAAAGCAGGATTACAGCAGCAAAAGCTCAGGCTCGGGGAAAAGGGGTCATCGGACAGCTACACGCCTACACTGATCAGCCCTTCTAGAAATTGCATGCAGGCATGCACCGCCAGCACCAAATAAAACAAAAAAGAGACATATTCGCATGCACCAACGCACAGTACTGTTACATGTATCACGATAAGTACGTAAGCGATCGATAGCATATCTCGCTTTACAGATAGAAAGCGCAGGAAAGGCCGTGGGGGCTGAAAGTTCAGTCAAACAGTTTGCATCACTGAGAACCTGTGACACCATGCTCTCGCGGGCTGTCTCGTTAATTGTGTGCCGGCCAGAGCTCAGCGCCTTTAAAGGCGCACTGTCGCACTGATGTTTACATCAACGTCGCAGTGGCCTTGGATGATATCGATCGATGATATGTGCTGCAGAGGAGAGCAAGTGATCGCGATTAGAAATTAATCGGATCGATGAGCGTATTGTCCTCAGTCCGAAACTGCAGACTTAGAAAATCACCCCTTCATTGTCCTCAGTCCGGAACTGCAGACTTAGAAAATCACCCCTTCTTTTCCAAGCCGGCGATCTGTCTACTCTGATATGAAAGAAAAAGGACAGTCAAGATTGTTGAATGTGATCTCTGATCACCGACTATCAGCACGTACGTAGGTATTTCGTGTACCATTTGAATGAAACAACAGAGGGCATGAATAGCACTTGCCATCAGAAAACTGATGTTTTCTTTGTTCACGTAGCATGCAATTGAGAACCGCACCTCTAGGACGTCTCCCTTCCTCCTAAAAACCTAGCCATCACCAAACAAGCCTCCTCTCCTCCTCATTTCCTCCTTGCCACCGCCGTCGGTGATCGCCGGCCGGCCAGCGGCGGCGGCAGGGCTTGGAGTGGCGTAGTCTTAGAGCGCTGGTACCTTCAATCCGGGGTGAAAACTCTTGATATGACCTTCGCTGGTTGGATCCGGCAACGACGTCGACCTAAGCGGCGTTATCTTCTTGTAGGCGTTGCTTTGGAGAACCGGTACCTGAGCTCCGGAGTGAAAACTCCTGATCTGACCTTCGCAGATTGGATCCGATGACGACGACGTGAGTCGTATCCCTTCTTGAAGGCATCACTACAGAGATTGACCCATCATCACTTTTTTGCATATGTGTTGCATGATGCATGTTTTGACTAACGTGGATCAATTTACAAAGTACTTGTTTCCAGAATTGATTTATTGGTCTATTGTTGTGCAGGAGACTTGGAGATCAACGACGGTCAACGGCGAGGATGATCGAGACTAGGTTTGGTGAGCTGAGGTCCAGAACGGTCGAGGATGTCGGGTGAAGTTAGTGGACTCAACCATGGCGCAAAATAGATAAGGATGACCGAATGGGTAGTTCGGTGCGATGAGTTGCATGAAGCAGCGTGGGGTCGGTGCAAGTGCCATAGTGGTTTCGGTGGGAGTCGGATGGGAGAGAGTTGTCGACATGAAGAGATTTGTTGATCAACCTACACGTGGTGAATTATGGGATTGCTTAATGAAGATTGGACTCGGTCTTCGGAGAAAGATCGAGAAGGGATATTTTGGTAATTTCACCAAAATACCGCCTTGATGACTTTTGGCTAAACCGCGTCGCAAAATGGCACAAGGAGAGGTAGTTTAGGTCAAATGAAGATAAAGATTACGAAGAAATAGATTCGGGAAGCTCGGTTCGTCATCCGCTTTGAGAAGCGTGTGTGAGTGTAGACCCGTTTGTGTGTGGGCTTAACGGGTACCTATTAGGATTTTCTCTTATAGCCTAGCCTCAACTATATAAGGGGATGTCCAGATGTGGAGTCCCCAAGCCCTTCCAAGAGATAAACTCTAATTTGTGTTTTGGGGATTTTGGAGTAGTTGAGGTTAGAGTTTGTGATAAATGGATTGATTGTGTGCTTAAGTGTTGAGCTTTTGTCTTCCATTGTGAAGTTGTTGTAAACCAACTTCAATATCAAATCAATCCAAGCAAGATTCTTTAAGATGGGTATCTTCTTGTTTTTACTCTTTTTTTAGTGATTTTTTGGTTTTAGGTTATCATTTGGTTTCTTATTGAGATCTTACTTGCTGTGACATATGGGAATGCATCTAGGATCATCTTGATTATCTCCTACCCACGAGCAAATTCTAGGATCAAAATTTGATTTTCCTAGGTTCTTGTAACCTCCTTCCCCCATCTATGAAATTTGTGGAACCTTGACTTCGATCTTCCCGATTGTCGATTGGAATATGTTCCTGACCTTCTTGATGGGCTAAAGTCGTTTGTTTACGTTACTACTGTCACTGTTTACGATATCACTGTTTGCATTAGTTTTAATTTGTGTATTTTAGTGGTTATGCTTCAGAGTTTCGATTTGATTCAATACAAATCTTCCGTTATGCTTGTACATTGATCTTTATAGCTTTTTATAGTTGGTGATGTGTGTTGACACTAGACAACTGGTGGGATCCGAAACGGACGTGGTCGAGTCGAGCCAGTCACCACCATCTGGTAAGCTTTTCACATTACGTGATTTCGTGGAAGACTGCAAATCATGCATCAGGCACTAACCGACAAGCAAAATGCAACGTGGAGCGAGATGAACGGTGAGTAATTAAGTCAGCAATCAGTAATGAAGTAAGCGGATGACAAGAAAGGCACTTATCACATTGGGCCGGGCCCCTAGCTTCGTACCTATGGGGGTGATATGATTGTTGGCCCAGTTGGAGAATGACCATGTCGAAATCTGTTATGATATTATTAAAGAGATATAAAAAGAAGACATCAAGTACGCAGAGGCAATTTGTCCGTGCATGTGATTTGGGCTCGTAGGTGATTCAGGCGACGTTTCCGCCAATCCGAGGCATGGGCATGCAGGGGTGAAATGCACCTCCTGGGCCGCGTGTGGCTTATTCGTGTGCCTACGGGAAATCGCGGATGCTCGGCAGTGGGCGGGCCAGCACGAAGGGGCCCGCGCAACTCAGAAGCGCGGTGACAGGGCCGTTAATTGCGTTTTTTGGGCTCTGCGGTGGTGGGGGTGTTTCTAACCCAACAAAGCTGTCGCCCCACGGGCGTCGTTGCGGGGGGCCGCACGTGCGACTCATCCGGAGTCGATTAACGCGACATTTCTACCGATCCGGCCTCGGTTCATGCAAGGGGCGAAATCCACCTCCATGTCCACGCATACGCGCGTTTTGGACTCCGTGTGACCTGTTTGGCAACGCTGACGGTCAGCAGCGGTTAGCCCAGCACGAACACGTAGCGCTGACGCTCGGCGACGAGGCCCAGCGATGGTGTTTATTTTTTCTCCGGCCGCCGGGTTGTTTCTAACACAACGATACTGTCGGGCTCCGATGGCGTCACCGCGCCCAGGGGGAGGGGGAGCACGCGTGTAATTTGGGCCCATTCGAAGGCCATTCGCGTGGCATTTCTAGCGATTCGGGGCCAGGCATGCGACGCTTGCAGATGGTGAAATCCACCAGCACGGCAGCGCGTGCGCACGCTTTCGACCACAAGTGGCCATTCTAGGCATCTACGGGGCACCGCGGACGCTTGGCAACGGCTGGGCTTGCACGAAAGGGCCCGCATAAAGCCAACGCCCCACGACGTCATTTTTTTGTTTACGTCCATCTGGGTGTTTCTAACCCAACGGGGCTGGCGGACCCTGCTAGCGTCGCGGCGGGGGGCCACACGTACGATTTGGGCCCATCTGGAGGCTATTCATGCAGTGTTTTTGCCGATTCGGGCCATGGGCATACGACGCATGCAGGGGGCGAAATCCACCTACACACCCATGCGTGCACCTGTTTTGGACCGTGTGTGACCTATTCGGGAGCCTACGGGGCGCCCCGGACTCTCGGCTGAGGTTGAGCCAACGATAATATTTTGATGGTCTACGGGCACCAGGGTGTTTCTAACCCAACAAGGCCGTCAGGCCCCACTGGCGTCACTGTGGGAGGCCGCTTGTGCGATTAGGGCATATTCGGAGGCGATTAGCGAGGCGTTTGTGTCGATCTAGTCCCTAGACATGCGACGTGTGTAGGCGGTCAAATCCACCTACACGCCCGCGTCTGCACGCGTTTTGGATCGCTTGTGGCAGTGGTAAGACCATCAAGCAGGGCCAACGGGGCACCTACTTGGCACTTCAAACGCTTGGCGGTGGTCGGGCCAACACGAAGGGGGCCGCGTAGCGCCGACACTCGGCGACGGGACCGACTGACAGCATTTGTTTGGTCTGCAATCATCGATGTGTTGCTAACCCAACGAGGCCATCAGGCTTCGTTGGCGTCGCCACGGGGCTGCGCATGCGATCTGGGTCAATTCGGAGGTGATTCGCATGACATTTCTGTCAATTTGGGCCCGGGTCAGTTGACGTGGATTAAAACCTCTATATATTACTTTAATACATAATAAAAGGTCATACGTCTTCATGGTCGTAACCCCTAAGGCTAACGACCTTATTGGTCATGAGGATTCTAGAGGTTACATAATTGGTACCCTTGTCGGACAAGGTCCTGTGCCTAGTCTCCGACCAAGTAGCTACTCGGAAAAGATATGAACTGCTATCTGGATCTAATTCCAGGTATATTCTTTACCGTGTGATGAATGGAACACGTGTTGTATATTCCATACCACGCGACGCTACATAATCCTAAGATATCGACAACAATCACCGCAATGCGGTTGTGTGTCTCACAATACTTAACCGCAGAAAGCGCTTGATACTTTATCAATCGTCATCTCGCTTCAAACCGATCAGAACGCTTCGCAAAGGACGCTTTCTCTAGAAGCAATTGCCACCCTTCGGAAACTATATAAGGATGGAGCGATGACAAAGATAGAACATCAGAGATCGGATCGTCCTGCATCAGATTAGAGCAACACAATCAGCCTTAGACTCATGCTTTAAGCCTGATTGATTAGCATAGCAAAGATCATACTCAGTGTAATTAGGATTAGTCTCCAACTGGGTCGTAGACACCCCCTGTAAACATCCAGTTCATATCTATAAAGAACAGCCACATTCTCTCCTAAGAGATCTGTGTCATTTTCCTCTATATTTTCGTAAGATCGGCGACTCGATCGTTGATAGCTGGCGCCGTCCGTGGGGAAGAATACGCAAATTTCCTAAAGAAATTCTTAGCTCATCAAATCCTCGTCCATTCCTCATAATCGCACATGCGGCTATTGCTGGAGTTTGGGACAAGAAGAACTGGTTCGACTTGGTGGACTACTCCAACTTCAATATGGAGGGATGCATCCGTGCCATGCAAGAAAACGGAATGTCATCATCCTCTTCCTCCGCTGATTCGCACGTCGCCGACATTAGCGAAATCGACCGGATGGATGAGGATACACCACTACGACAAGTGGTGCTTTCAGAAGAACCAGCCATTCCGACCAGTTCGGAATATCCAAAGACTTCTCCAAGCTCGGTCCTTTCGACTAGCAAAAAAGGTGACAAAAATTCAGCACCGCAATTCGAGAATCACTATACTCTAGATGAAATCATGGCTAAAAGGTACTCACCTACGACTTCTGGCGACTCTAGGAGCCAACCGACATCTGGTAACGGTGTGAATGAAACCCCCACTGGTCGTGAGCCAACTAGGGATGATAAACTCAGCATACGATCGGCAATCCGTCGGGTCAGGCTGAGCCCACCACGAAGACCTCAGGAGGTGCTCATCTCCGACCGCTCTCTATCGTGGAAACTCCTAGCAGAAGCATTGGAATGCTCTCCATTAGTTACGATGGAAGCTCGTGGGAAGATCGCTGCTGGAGGCACGAGGTCAATGCGACCGGAGATACAAATCAAGATGCCCCTACACGGTCCTACACACTCTGCCACGCCACCACGTGCTGGTAGAAATGACACGGGCCATTAAGCACCAAATGCCGGAGGTAACAGAACTGATAGACGTACATCAGTTAACTCGCTTGGCTCTGCCCCACCAAGAATAGCTGATCGGACGGAACAAACCAGAAGGTCGGGAGAAGGTTCAGATCTTCGAACACCTACTACCAGCATGAATCCTCCGAGACCTTCAATAATGGTACAAAACTTGCAACGTGTTCAGGATATTTTGAATAATTCTAACCCTACTCTAGCAGAGACCCCAAGTTTTGTACAACTCGTAGGCCAAATATTAGAGATTCTTCAGCAGACCATGCAACGAACGGAAGCATACCGGGAACAAAGGAATTCAGGAAGTCAAACCATGACTTCATCCCAACATTCCTCCCTCAGCAGAGAGCAGCATGGTCATATTGGGGAACAAACGATACCAAGGCCTCCTCAATGATTCCGACCAAGGAGTCACGAGGGGAGAATGCTATTTCAAGCAGCCACTCCATCATCTCGTCGAGAGGAGCGATCGCTTGGCCCTGGTGATCTTTGTCATCAACAAAACTAAGCAGGCGGTCGGAGGCGTCACATTAACGTTTATGACCGGATCGGGACACCGGAGATCCGGCAATCTAACCTCAGAAACCGGTCTCCGACCGATTACAATCCGGCACCTTTCCAAAGAAGGCGCCATGAATCGATTACAGGTTGTTGAGCCTTTTCTGCAGGGCTCCAAGTTGTACGATGGCCAAACATGTTCCGACCGGCCAACTTGGATAAGTTCAATGGGACTCAGAACACATTGGAATTTCTCCAAATTTATACCACCGTCATCAGAGCTGCTGGTGGTGATGAGAATATAATGGCAAACTATCTACCCACAGTATTCGAAGGGTCTGCCCGGTCGTGGTTGCTTAACCTACCGATTGGATCGATCTACACTTGAGAGTAACTTTGCGATCTTCTGATTGCAAATTTCCAAGGCATGTACGACCGCCCTGGAAAGGGGGATGATCTTTACCGAATCCGGCAAGGATCCAATGAGACTCTCCGTCAGTACATCAAAAGATTTAGCCAGGTTCGTAATTCAATACCAGAGGTCGCGAATCTTCTGTCATCCAAGCTTTCAAAGCAGGTCTAATGAATCGACGGTTTACGGAGGACATAGCCATGCACCCTCCAAAGACAACCGTCGAACTTTTCGACATGACCGATATATACGCAGCTGCTAGCGAAGCGGTTGAATGGTGTGAGGCCATTGATCGGAAGGATAAAATCCCCTAACCTGGCTTGGATAAACTAGAGAAAAAGAATAAGAAGGCTCTAAAGAAAAAGAAAAACCACAGACTCGACGATAAGGAAGTCCTTGCGATTCTTGAAAAGTTTACAAAGGGTAAGAAAGACTATACCGGTGGAGACAAAATAAAAGCTCCGACCGAAGGATACAAGAAAAATAAAAAGTGGCGTCCACTTCACCAACAGGCAGGGCATAACTTGCGCACCTATCAAGTCTGGCAAAAGAAGCTGGAAGATTACTATACAGGTAAATGTCCACTCCCCGCAATATAGGAATTCGGTGAGACGGGTTCCAAGGAGGACAAAGATAGTGACGAATAAATGGAGTACGAGGAGCCTCAACATACGGTCAACATGATCTTTGGTGGGTCTTCTTCGTACGAATCAAGGCATCATCTGAAGGCCATGGAGCGGGAAGTCAACCTTGTCGAGCCTCCGACCATCATCAAACCATCAAGGTGGTCGGACACTGTGATCTCCTTCAGCAAAGAAGACTACCCCATCCCTTCGACTTAAGCAGGTAGGTTCCCTATTGTCGTTGAACATACTATTAATAACTGTAAGGTTAATCGAGTCCTAATAGATGGATGTAGCTCTTTAAATATATATTTTTGCGGGAGCCTTAGAAGAAATGTAAATTCCCAGGTCAAAGATGAAACATGTGAAATATGCCTTCCATAGTATAATTCCTGGTTCTACCGCCAAACCGATAGGACAGCTTTCCCAACTGGTTACGTTCGAAAGATCCGACAACTTCCGAACAGAAAAGATTTCGTTTGATGTAGTGGATTTCGAATCTGCATACAATGGGATCCTTGGTCATCCGGCTTTAGCAAAATTCTTGATAGCCACGCACTACGGTTATCAGAGTTTGAAAATGCCAGGACTAAAGGGAGTCATCACGGTTCGAGGAGATCAGAAAATGGTTTATGCATGAGATCGAAAATCCTTAGAGCTGGTTGATGAACTTCCGACCAGAGAGGCTAATCCATCTACGGTGCAGGTCAAGCACTCCAGGCCAAAGATGACACCAAAGCCTTCCGACTAGACAAAGGAGGTACTACTCGACAAGGGCGCTTCTCCAGACAGCGCCAAGTTGCCACCTAGGTCAGGAAACACTGACTTGTCTACCCGAAAGATACTGGTTAGGGCAAGACTTGACCCCAAATGGGAAGAGTCGCTCGTCTCCTTCCTCCGAACAAATCAGGATGTATTCGCTTGGCAGGCGTCCGACATGTCCGGAGTCCCCCGGAAGGTAATCGAGCATAGGCTAGCTCTCCATCCTGACAAGAAACCGATCAAGCAGAAGCTGCGACATTTTGCACCTAATCGGAAGGAAGCAATCTAGTCGGAGATTGACAAGTTCCTCAAGGCTGGATTTATTCGTGAAGTCGACCACCCTCAGTGGCTCACCAATTCTGTAATGGTTAGGAAAAATAATGGGAAATGTCAAATTTGTATTGATTTTACCGATCTTAATAAAGCTTGTTCAAAGGATAATTTTTCCCTTCCACGCATTGACCAACTTGTAGACTCAACTTTCAGGTGTGAGTTATTAAGTTTTTTAGATGCGTATTCAGGGTACCACCAGATTAATATGAGTAAAGAAGATGAAAAGAAAACTTTGTTTATCACCCCATACGGCACTTACTGCTATGTTAAGGTGCTGTTTGGTCTCAAAAATGCTGGTGCGACTTTTCAAAGGTTGATGCAAAAAACCTTTAGTCCTCAGATAGGTCGAAATTTAGAAGCCTATGTTGATGATCTGGTCGTAAAGAGCATCAACGCTAGCGATCACATTCCCGACCTACAAGAGACTTTCAACAACTTGAGAAGGCATAACCTCAAGTTAAATCCGGAAAAGTATGTGTTTGGAGTTTCATTTGAAAATCGCTTTTCTTAGTTTCGCTAGAGGTATCAAACAAACCCAAGAAAAATATCGGCCATGGACCGGATCGCCCTCCGACCACGAAGAAAGAAGTCCAAACTAATCGGTCAGATGGCGTCATAAGTCGTTCATAGCACTGTTAGGGAAAAAGGACCGCTTTTTTAAGCTTCTAAATATGGAAGTTTTAGTGGACTAAGGAGGCAAACGATGCCTTTGAAAACCTTAAGAAGTACCTTACGAGTCCTCGGCCTTAGTTTCTCCAAAATCGGAGAAACATTGCTAATTTACGCTGCTGCAACGTCACATACAAGCGGTGTCATCGTCGAGAGCGTGACAACGTCCAATGACCAGTGTATTACGTAAACGAAGTCTTACATGGACCAAAGTAAAGATACCCACATGTACAAAAGTTGCTCTATGGTCTCCTTATGGCTTCAAGAAAACTAAGGCATTACTTTCAAGCCCATAAAGTGGTCGCATCAACCAGATATCCCTTGGTCAAGTCCTTGGAAACAGGAATCACCAGATGAATAGCAAATGGGCGGTTGAGCTAGGGCGCTCGACCTCCATTTCATCTCACTAACAAAGAATCAAGTCCTGTGCAATAGCGTAATTCATTGCCGAATGGACAAACCCTGAACCCACCTAAGGGCCCGAGTACGAACACCACGACGAGTGGATAATGTACTTTGACGGTTCCTTGATGCTCAAAGGCTCGGGGCTGGAGTTATCTTGATATCCTGTACTGGCGAACACATCAAGTATGCCATCCAGTTAAATTTTTCTGCTACAAACAATGTGGCAGAATATGAAAATTTACTGGTAGGACTCCGAGCAGCTCGTTCGCTCTGGATTCGCAGATTACTAGTGAAAGGTCATTTTCAACTAGTAGCGAATCAAGTAGGGAAAGAGTATCAATGCTCAAGTACCAAGATGTCATCTTATTTGGCGGAAGTACGGAAGCTCGAAAAGCACTTCTTCGGTTTCCAGATTCAACATATTCCTAGAAAGGAAAACTTTCTAGCAGACTAGTTGGCACGGATGGCCTCCACGAGGTCAACCGTCCCATCCGGAGTTTTTCTCGAGCAACTTGATTCGCCCTCGGTGGTCGAGCTTTCCGAGAACATACATGCTTCTTTACAGGTCATACAAACCAATCGTGAGAACATAGATGCTTCACAGGTTGTTGACGGTTGGCGCTGTCACGATCATGGTAGAAATTGGATGACATCGATCTACAATGATCTTCAGCATGACATAATTCTGGAAGATGATGTAGATGCTGATCATATAGCACGAAAAGCCAAATCACACACTCTGATCGAAAGTACCTTGTATAAACGAGGATCTCACGGAGTGTTGATGAGATGCATATCTCAAGCGAAAGGCGTTAAATTGCTAACCGACATTCATGAAGGAGTCTGTGGAGCACATCATTCCTACAGAACACTAGTCGGTAAAGCCTTTAGACAAGGATACTATTGGCCAACTGCCCTTCATGATGCAAAAGAACTTGTGACAAAGTACGTACAATGTCAATTTATAGCTGACAAGTATATCAGCCGGCACGAGCTTTGCAAACAATTCATCTTTCTTGGCCTTTTGCAACTTAGGGATTGGACATTCTGGGACCTTTCCCAATAGTACCTGGGGGCTTCTAATTCCTTTTCGTCATGATTGACACGTTTACAAAATAGATCGAAGCCAAGCCTGTTATTAAAACAACAACTGCGGCCGCTAAGAGGTTTCTCACAAAAAATGTGATCACACGATTTGGTGTACCCAATAGTATAATCACAGACAACGATGCTCAGTTCTCAAGTGGTCAATTCGAAGAATTCTGCGAAGAACTTGGCATCAAGGTACATTTCGCTTCTGTTGCTCATCCGCAGAGCAATAGAGCAGTTGAGCGAGCCAGTGGTATCATTATGGAGGGAATCAAATGCCGAGTATTCGACCAGTTAATCAAACGGTCAGGAGCTTGGGCTCAAGAACTCCTTCAGATATGGGTCGTCAACCACTTACTACCGTAAGCGATCGTGAAACACCTTTCTTTTTAGTTTATGGTGTTGAAGCCATGCTTCCTCCAGAACTAAAACTTGGCTCTGCTCGAACTGATTATTTCAATGAAAACGATCAGAATGAACGACAACTTGATAATATCAATTTCCTTGAAGAACGACGAAACCAAGCCTTGATACGATCACCGGTCTACCAACAAACCATGCGAAGGTACCATAGTCACAAGGTGCAACCTCGCAGTCTCGCTGTAGGTGGTCTGGTTCTCGGAAAAATTCAGAACCAAGCAAATCGCAACAAACTTTGTCCTAAGTGGGGAAGGTCCTTACACTGTGGTCGAAGTCATCCGACCAGGTTCTGTACGACTAGCCATGTAACGCCCGACCCGGGGTCACCCGGGGAGGTCTTACAGACCACTCGAGAGGTCTAGCAAGACCTCTCGAAAGGTCCTTCAAAACCACCCAGATGTCCCCAAGGTGGACTCGAGACAGCCACGAGATGACCCCAAGTGCCACGGCCTAACCCAGGGGTGGTCGAGAGACCAAACCCGAGGAGGTCGTGGAACCAAAGGAGACCCAAAGACCTCCCACGACCAGGCCCGAGGGTGGTCGTGGAGGGCTAGGATCACCCAAAGACCTCCTACGACCAGTCCCGAGGGTGGTCGTGGGGAGCGGGGATCACCTCATGGTCCTCTATGTGAACCGAGCTAGTCCCAAGGATCAACAGCTAGCTCTTCACAGCATACAACAGTGGAAACATACATCAAACGCAAGCTTTATTAACAACAAAGTTGATTACAAAGGGGAGGCTTACAAGCCCGCAATCAAAACATAGCGGAAGATAATTGAGTAGACCACCCGATACACCACAGCAATCTACCGAGGGCGATCCTAATCGGCCAGACCTCTAGGTCCACTACGAAGACCTCCTCAAGCTTTTTTCCTCGCCAATAAGAATGTCACAAGAGTGAGCACAACAACCGGTTTCGCAAGTTACACCGCCAAATAATGTAATGACATGCATAATTGATATCTCAAAGGAAGGCTTAATATGGTTGATTTGTATAAAGCCAAGTTTATTTCAAATACAAGTACTAAGTTCTAAGGCAGATAACAATAATTAAAATTCATTTTCTAAATTCCAGTTTTCAGTTGGATAACATTCATCACAAGTGGTGAAGGATACCCTCCTGTCACGAGGCTCCCTGCCCGAAACCCATTTGGGTAGAGATCCAAAACCATTTAACAAACCATTTTGAAACAAAACTGAGATCTAACTTTGAGTGGCTTTGCTAGCATGTCCATGACCATGGACATGGCTATTCGAATAGTTTTACACTCTACAGAGGTTGTACACTTTACCCACATGACACGAATTCTCTAGTTTGTTTGGCGACCGGCAATGCCACCACTCACTACCGAAGGTAAGTGGTCTAGAACTCATGACAAGGCCTTTACAATGCATCATTCCACCGCAGCCCACCCTCATTAAGGTTTCACAAATCCCCCCTTTGGATAGAAACCCACCGGGTTAATGGGTGCCCCCTCTTATGCCAGGTGGGAATAATAGTCATGAAAGATTTTGTCAAAAGAAATGGCCATGAAAGACTGCCCACGTACAAACAGGATCAACCGCGATGGAACTTTGCAAATTAGTTGGCCAGGTCCTGCCCATTCGGGACATGTGGTTGCACGATAAGGCATAGCCCATTATAGGCATAGCAAGATGCGGCTCTCAGACCGGTCCTTAACTGACCTAGGCGACCCCCACGAACCCTGGGGTATCGGATCACACGACCCCCGTGCATAGACATACACCAACCAAACAACCAGGTTCGTCCAAGTCCAAATCCATTTTCCTTTTCTTTGCTTTTCAAACACATTTTCAAATCTCCATGACAACCCAATGTCATGGCTAAGCATTTAAAACAACAGTTTGGTCTTGGATGATAAAATTTTCCCAAATCAAATGCTTTTGGGTCTAAGCATGACTGAGCATAATGTTTTTAAATGATCCTAGTTCACACTATGGTATCAACCAGGTTTTATCTAAGGTGACAACAGAGTGGATTCAATATCAACATGGGCCATACGAAGGATTCGGCATAGCTATGGATTTAAAACAGGTATTGAAATAATTAGCATAAATAAGCATGCAATAATTTTGAAATAGAATTTAAATAATTTGAGATACTAGGCACAACATGATCAAGAGTGTAACTTGCCTGGACCGAAAGCTTGATGAACTACTGGGAGAACTCGGGCTCCCTGAAGAGTCACAATCTACATGAGACAAAGCAAAGCAAAATCAAATAATAGCCAATAAGATCCAAATGAACTCCAAACAACTCAAACAGTAAAGAACAGAACAAGATGAACTAAGAAAGGGGCACTCAGGAGGAGGTCCAACAGAAAGGAGGAGGTCCACGGGAGGGTGGTCTTTGCAAATGACCGAAGAGGGTGGTCTTTTGCAAAGAGCCAACAAAGACCAAATGGGTGGTCTTTGCAAAAGATCAAGGAATGTGGTCTTTGCAAAAGACCAAAAAGGGCGGCAAAGACCAAGAAGGTGGTCTTTGCAAAAAAGGAGGTCCTAAGGAGAACTTAAGAGGGTCGTCTCTGCAAGAAGATCGAGAAGGTCGTTCTTGCGAAGAGACCTGCAAGGACCGAGAGGGTGGTCTTTGCAAAAAGACCAGTAAAGATCGAGAGGGTTTGGTCTTTGCCAAGGGAGGTCTTGAGGGGCTCAAGGGACGTCCTAAGGAGGATGTCCCGAGGAGGTCAAGGAGGTCTTAGAGGAAGAGATCCTTAGGAAGAGATCATGAGGAGGTCCTCAGAGAGTCATCTTTGCAAAAAGACCAAGACGGTCATCTTTGCAAAGAGGAGATCCTCGGGAGATCCAAAGGAGGAGGTTCCACAAGGCTACGACTACGCGAGGTGGTCGTACAAGGAGTTAAGGGGAAAAGGGACAAAGCACAGGAATACTCACCAAGGCCGAGAGAGAGGTACAAAAGGAGGAGGGAGGAGGTGGAGGGCTCGGCGACAACGGTTGAAGGTGACGCTGGCACTCTGGCGAACTCCTTCGGCGGCAAAGTGGCGGCGCAAACTCCGGCGAGCTCCTTGTCGATGAGGAGGCGACGGCACCGTCTCAACGGACTCCTTGGCACAACTTCAAGCACTAAGCAAGATGGAAAAGAGTTGGAGAGCTAAGTGGCCAAAGGTGAGAAAAGGAAGGCTGCTCAGGCTATTTATAGCCAGAGCTTCTGTGGGTTTCAAGGCACACGTGTGCCCCAAAAGTAAGTGGAGGAAAAGATGGGAGCAGGTAAGGGAGGCAACAACAGAGGCAAAAAGGGGTACAATGGAAAAGACAACATTTAATGTGCTGCAGCAGCATTAAATGTGCGTAGACTTCTGGGCCACAAGGACACACGGGAGGAAGAAAGGAAAATGAGCAGGACTGACAAATGGGACCAGTCAAAGCTCAGGTGAGAGGTTCTACGAGGACCTTGAAGAGGTCCCGCAGGGGTCAAGGGAGGACTTGACCACAGGAGGTCGCGGCAACATGACAAAAGGAGGAGGTCACGGCAACACGATAAAAGGAGGAGGTCGCAGCCTCAAGGGGAGGTCGCGGCGAAACGACAAAAGAGAGGAGGTCCTGACCACAAGGGGTGGTTATGACCAAAAGACCACAAGGTTGGTCTTCACAAAAAGACCACAAGGTTGGTCTTTGCAAAAAGACCACGAGGTCCAGACCACAAGGGTGGTCTGACCCGAAAATGTGGTCTTTGCAAAAGGACCAGGAGAGGATCTCAAGGTCAAGATCAACTCAAGGGAGGTCCCGACGATCGGATCAACTCAGAGAGAGGTCCTGATGATCAGATGAGATCCAGGGAGGTCTCAGAAGGGATGGGACGTTCGGATCAAATTAACGTACAAACAAGATCGGTCGTCCGACATGCATCGATGGTTTCAAACGAAGGCACGGAGGTCTAGTCCATCAGATCCAAATGAAGGGAGGTCTGAACCATCAGATCCAAACGAAGGGAGGTCTGGACCATCAGATCCAAACGAAGGGAGGTCTAAATGGAGGGGTTTCAAAGGGAGAGGGATCCAACAGAGGAGATCCACAGAAGATGGTCCAAAGGAGATCTTGACTATCAAGATGAACTCAAAGGAGATCCCAACGGTCAAGGGGAGATCAAGGAGGTCTCAACGGTCAAGATGAACTCGAAGGAGGTCTTGACGGTTAAGATGGAAATCAAAGAAGGTCCTGACGGTCAAGATGAACTCAAAGGAGATCCTGACGGCCAAGATGGAATCAAAGGGAGGTCCTAATGGCCAGGATGAAGCCGAGGGAGATCTCGATGGTCAAGACCAACACAGGAGAGGTCTCAACGGTCAAGATGGAGCCAAAGAAGATCTCGACGGTCAAGACCAACACAAGGGAGGTCTCATCGGTCAAGATGGAACCAAATGAGATCTCGACGGTTAAGACCAACACAGGAGAGGTCTCAACGATCAACATGGACTCAAAGGAGGTCCTGGATGGTTCAGATAAATCAAAGGGAGATCTTGACGATCAAGACCAACAAGGGAATGTCTCAATGGTCAAGATGAAAACAAAGGAGATCTCGACGGTTAAGACCAACATAGGGGAGGTCTCAACGGCCAAGATGAAGCCAAAGGAGATCTCGACGGTCAAGACCAACACGGGAGAGGTCTCAAGGGTCAAGATGGAACCAAAGGAGATCTCGACGGTCAAGAACAACACAGAGAAGGTCTCAACGGTCAAGATGGAACCAAAGGAGATCTCGACGGTCAAGACCAATACAGAGGAGGTCTCAACGGTCAAGATGGAACAAGGGGAGATGGAGCAACAGAGAGGAAAGGCACGGAGGAGCGGGGGCTGCCAAATTACGATTGGACGGAGCAAAGCGATGAGGATGTTCGAACCGGCTGATTGTGCCAACAAGATCGGGTCGTCCAACACGGATCGGACGGTCCACAAGAGATGAAGGTCTGGAACACGCGGGAGGTCCGAACGGACATGAGGGAGGTTCGAGGAAGGTTCAAATGGGCACGAAGGGGTCCAAATGAACACAGAAGGTCTAAATGAACACAAAGGGGATTCAAATGAACACAGGGAGGTCTGATTGAAGGGGAAAAATCAACCCGAATTGAATTTTGGAATTCAAGGGCATTTGAAACACACACCCGAGCTAAAACGCCACGGGGTGGACGTGTCCCAAGAGGAGGTCGATCCGAAGGGGTGGTCTGGACAAGGAGAGAGGTCCGAACCACAGGGGAAGTCTGAACCATAAAGAGATTCAAACCAACAAAGAGGAGGTTTAGACACAAAGAGACCTGGACTCAAGGAGATGGCCGAACAAGAGGGAGGTCTAGCCACAAAGGAAGTCTGGACACGAGGAGAGGTCCAAACTCACGAAGGTCTGGACAGAAAGAGCAGGGCTGAGAGGGGAGCAGAACTAGCAGAGAAAGGGAGAGACTACTCCAGAGCTTGAAAAACTCCAAATAAACCAAGCTTTAGGATTAGTTAAAGTTTGGTTAGTCATTTTAAACACTCAAATTCTGAAAATCTCAAGTTAAGCTTTGAATTCTCATCAAAACAAAATGGTTCTTTTTTATTTTGGAAAATTTCAAAAACCTCAGAAAAACCAGGGTGTTACAAGCCATGTCTGATGGGCAAGTTTTGTCTAATTCTTGGAACATTGATCAATTGCGTAAGTTCTTTGTTTAAATTATTTCGTACATTCTTTCAATTCTTTTCAGTTAAATAAAGATTAGTCATTCCTTTATTTTGACGAGTGATATTGTTTATATATCTGTACCTATACTCTAGTCGTCTACCGTTGTTATTTACACTGATCGAAGAAGACAGTTTTCTCTCCGACATCCTTTACAAGGATCTCTGTTACTCTTTGGCAACGACTTCTAAGCCATCAGATGTATGGGTCCTAGTCGTGATCATTCCCTGAATGATTCTCACGCGCGACTGCACACTTTTCTCAAAGAAATATATGAGCAATCAAAGCATAATACAAATAACTTCATGTAGTGACTCATATGCTTAAGATTGTGAAGGCTATATTTCCTCATTTCAAGATTATGTTCTACTCTCGTTTGGCTACTAGCCAGGACACATAAAGCCTCCTAGTCGAAGTCTCTCCTTTTTCGCACGTGGTCCTGCCCACTGGAAAGAGCTTCCTAGCGACGGTTCTTTTTTTACGATCCTCCGCCACGGACTTGAGCCCGAGCACGCTTCGCAAGGTATTTCATGCCTTCGCCTAGCGTTCTTTCCGCCGCTTTTAGATACTATATATAAATAAGATTACTTGTCATCCATTGCATACATTTTTGCATAATTTCTTTTCTCATCAAAACAAGTCTATTTCTTCCTACCATTTACTATTTTGTTTGGTATTCCGATTATTACAAAACATATCTATAACTAGTCAAAATCATACACTGGTTTCGACCAAATTGATTACCTAGTATTACTACGATCGGTTTTATAATATAATCGGTATATGCCTTCAAAATAATGGTTGAGACTTTAAAGTTCTCTTTTCTTGGCTTACTGCTTATATAGTAAAGTTCTTCTACTATAAATCAGTCGGGGACTAGAGAATATATGAGTACTTCAAAAGTCAAAAGGATAAACAAAAGACTTGTTGATGGCCAAAAGGTAAGTTTTATATATGTCATAATTCTTATATCACAATGTCCTACTCCTGGATATCTCCAAACTAGTTGCTGCTTGATGGAGATCCGACCTCTATTTTCTCGGCAACCTTATCTCCGAGAGGCTTTACTTCCTCGAGAAACCTGGTCGCCTCATCAGGCAGGCAGTTGAAATCTTCTTCAACAGCTTGGATATTGGTAGAGGGATCAGAAGCCTTTAGTTTTGCCAAAGCAAAACTAACTCTGCTGGCCATAGCTTCTTTCATTGTCCGGGCATAGTTTTCTCTAGTAGTTTTGAGCAGGCCATTGAGATCTTCTAGAAGTTGGCCTAAATAGTTCATTTTCTCTGTTGAATCTCTTAAGGTAGGCAGATTCGATCCTGATCCCATATCAAAGATCATTTTGTTAAGTGCATGGACTTTTTCGTCAAGGTTTTGCACAAGAGCTGTCCCCTTGTCTTGTTCAAATTCTAGAGCCTTCTTTGTTCTATTTAGTGCTTGAGTTTGCTCTGCACGAGTAAAACAAATAGTGAATAAGTATGATTAGAAGAGATGATATGCTGGTCAAGTTTACGACCAATTACCTTCAATCTTCTTTTCAAGAGTCTCAACGACTCCCTTGTACCGGGTTGTCACGTCTGCGATCGACCAGTCCTTAGCTTGGCATTCTTCTTCAAGCTGGGTTATTCTGGCTTTATCAGCCACAACCTCTCTTTTTATTTTCTCCAAATCTATCAAATATGATAAGGGAGAATAATTAAATAAAAGAACAAAGTATTGAAGAAGAAAAGTTAAGAAGAAAGTTCTTACTTTCCAATTCAGAGTGTTTTTTCTCAAAGAACTTTATTCGCTGGGTCAGTCCTCCGACCACAACAAAATTCTCGACCATGTGCTACGCAAATAACATTCTTCATTAAGTTTCTTATAAAATTTTTAGTGGAGAAACTATGGAACTAGTCGTGGATACTTACCTGAATTGCCATGTTATTATAATCGGGAAAAATATTATAATCGACAAAAATTGTATCAGGACCTATCTTGGCTTGATGGTCCGATATTTTTCTCCAAACCTCGTCAAGCTCCTTATCCTCGATAAATCGGGGACAAAAAGGGAATTTGTCAGCTTGAGAGGCATTATCAACAGGGGTCGGAACCTCTTGAGGGTCTTCCTTGGGTGTCTGTTCCTCAGCAACGTTTTGGTCAGAAATGATCGGAACACCAGAAGATCTGTACAGAAAGAAGAAAGGAAAATCAAAACTTCAACTTGTCAAAGACTTTTAAATGTATGTACTCATATGACAATTTTGTTTATATGTACCTGGTCGATTTTTTAGTTTTGACCTTGAAACGCGGTAGAATAAATTCCGTACCGTTGGCTTTCCTTTTCTTCTCAACCAATTTCACCGGTTCTGAGCCGGCAGGGTTGGTTAAACCCCTCACATCTTCCAACATGAGGTCAAAAGCAATATTCTCGACCAACTGGTCGAGGATAGCGTCCCTGACCATCGGGTTAGAGGGTGTGGTTTCGTTGACCTCCAGATCAATTGTTTCAGTAATAACTGTTAGGTCGTGAACGACCACTCTGGGGTCTACAACTTCACTAGCCTTGCTCTGTGGACCCTCAATTTCTCCCACCTAAGTCAAAGAACAAGTTTGATTACGTGATGAAATCTTCTATCTAAGTATATATATCTTCTTTCAAATGTTCTTTTACCTCGGAAGAATCATCTTCTTCCACCGCCTCGGGCAGAATCGGCCGTAACCATGGTAGGATTACGGCCTCACCGGATTGTATGATTTTCAATCCCACCGCTCGCAAAATTAAGAGCAAGACCAATAAACTGACGGATGATATATATATATATATATATATATATATATATATATATATATATATATATATATATATATATATATATATATATATATATATATATATATATATATATATATATATATATATATATATATATATATATATATATATATATATATATATATATATATATATATATATATATATATATATATATATATATATATATATATATATATATATATATATATATATATATATATATATATATATATATATATATATATATAAAGGACAATTGATTATCTACCTTAAGTCTCGCTAGTCTCTTTAGCAAAGGCCATCGCTAAGATGTTAGGAAATGACCTTTCTCACCAGCTCTCAACAAGATATCATTTTGATCCGCCTCGATTTCTCAGAGAAAGGGCTTGAAAAAAGACGTAAGAGATTTTTAAGGTTTTATGATAATCTATTTATAAATTATACTGGTCAGAGCTTCTTCGAAGACTTACCATCTCATGAGTCTGTGATTACTTCATCACGCACAAGTGAACGAGTGAGCAGGGTTGTGTTCGAGTTTCAGATGGTCGATTCGGCGCTTGGTGAAATCTTTCACCACATGCCAGAAGTCAAGCCATTGATCCTAGATCTCGAATGGCATCCACACACCTTCCGACCTCCCCTGTCTTCTCCACGGTCCCCTCCACTTAGGATTCTCGCTTGCCCTAACTCGCCAAGTAGAGGTTATCGTCACTGTGAACCGCTATGTAAAACCAGTTCTTTTTCCATGACGACCACGAGGGCTTTGAGTACATTTGGATGTACTCGTCAGTTTTTCCGTCACGAAGGCGCAGCGTGCATTCTCTAGGAGCCGTCGTGGATCTTCCTGACATCGCCATCCGATAAAAATACCCGAAGAGCTTCAAGTTTGGTCGCACTCCCAGGTACGCCTCACACAGATAGGTGAAGATGCTAATGTTGGCGATGGAGTTCAGAGCCAAATTCACCAACTCCACCCCGTAGTACTCCAGCACGCAAGGGAGGAATTTGTGCACCGGCACCCTCAGCCTGCATTCAATGTAGGCGAGGAAAATTGGGATTTTCCCATCTTTATAGCTTGGATAGTGCTCTCCGGCTGCTGACCTCCATTTGATCAGATTCTTGTTCGGGAGCATTCCGATTTTCTCCAACGCCTCAAGCTTTCTCTCTCTCAGATATGAGGGTATCCACTTTGTGATTTGATCCGACATGATGAAAGCTCTCAAAGGAATGAATAAGTGGTCGGAGGGTGCTTTGGGCGAAAAAGAAAGCAGAGGTCGGAAAGGTTTTCTTGGCAAGGAACTGAAGGGGATTGAAGTAAGATCTGGAAGCGTAAAAGTTCTAAAGCCCAACAATGGGGATTTTATAGTTTCTTATCTTTAACTGAATCGGGAGTTGCTTAAAGTCCAACAGATAAAGCCTTTTTGTCCAACGGACAGAAAAACTCTTTGGTTCCCAAGACAAGTTCTCAACTTTAAAGTGAATACAGACCACTTCGTATGTCACGGCATTAAATGAGGGTCTGCCCGATACGACTTCATCGGAATAAAGTGCTCACACGACCTATTCATTTAAAGTTCGGGGGCTAGCTGACGAGGATTAAAACCTCTATGTATTACTTTAATACATACTAAAAGACCATACGTCTTCATGATCGTAACCCCTAAGGCTAACGACCTCACTGGTCATGAGGATTCCAAAGGTTACATAATGGGTACCCGGCCTGACAAGGTCTCAGGCCTAGTCTCCCACCTGTAGTCGCTTCGAAAAGATATGAACTACTATCCGTATCTAATTCCGTATATTCTTTATCGTGTGATGAATGGAACACGTCAGATATTCCATACCACGCGACGTTACATAATCCTAAGACATCGACAACAATCATCGTAAGCGGTTGTGTGTCTCACAATCACTTAACCAGAGAGCGCTTGATACTTTATCAACTCGCATCTCGCCCGACTACCACAATGCTTCGCAAAAGACACCTTCTCCAGGAGCAATCGCCGCCCTTCGAAACTATATAAGGATGGAGCGAGGACAAAGATAGGACATCAGAGATCGGATCGTCCTACATCATATTAGAGCAACGCAATCAGCCTTAGACTCATGCTTTAAGTCTGATTGATTAGCATAGCAAAGATCATCCTCAGTGTAATTAGGATTAGTCCCCAACTGGGTCGTAGACACCCCCTGTAAATATCCAGTTCATATCTATAAAGAGCAGCCACATTCTCTCCCAGGAGATCTGTGTCATTTTTCTCTATATTTTTTGTAAGATCGGCGACTCGATCGTCGACAAGTATAAAATAGCATGCCACGAGTTCAATTGATTCTAGAGGGTTTACCATATCAGGTCTATGTGGGTGCATTAATTTAGTTTGAACAGTTTGTCTTTAAAATAGTAAAACCATATTATCATCTTAACATCTCAAAATGCCTACTTGTACCCCATTTACTGGAATCACCCATGAACACAACTTCATTAACTGGAAGTACGGCGTATTCGAATACCATTGATTATACTCTGTAAATTTGTCCAACTTTACCCACAAGATACCTCAAACTCATAATGTCAAACTATTTACACGCAACATGATAGTGTGCGGCTGAGTTGAGATAATAAGGCATTTTTACTGCTCATTCTTTCTAGCCTCTACCCGGTAGGTCTTTGGACAATACAACCATTGAGAAACCACCGACCAATGGTGGAGTGCGCGGTCCGATGTCGATCTTGTTGTATTCTACTGCTAGGTAGATCAATGAGTGGCCTAACTCGCCCACTGCCTCACACCTAATCAGGATCGCTTCTATATAATAAGAACATGTGATACCCTGTAGATATTCAATTGGAAAAGCAATGTACTGAGCCAGGTTGGATATACCTAACCCATGGTTGGGCAAGTTTTGTGTTTGTTACTTAGCACAAGGTTCTAGTCCTTACCTGTCTCAAGTGAGTAGATGGATTCTCAACCAATTCGTGGTTGTCCACCTTCTTAGTCTCACTTTCGACTCACTTTTTCTGAGTCTATTGGATGAGGAGATTGACCCTCAACCAACTCGTGCACGTCCACCTTAGCATCAACCCTCAACTTTGCACCAAATCCATTGGCGAGCAGCCAATCATCTTTACCGGTATTTGCGAAACATTGTGTGACAATGTCGAACCATTAAATAACATTATATTATATTTTACTTGTCAATATGAATATGGCCTACAAGAAAAGGTGTGGGCTTGTATGTAGGGTGATATGAACTAGCTATTTATTATGACATTCTAAATTATTATTTCATTAAAGAAATAATTAGCATAAATACTGTAAATGAAAGTAATAATAATAATTGAAATGTGGGTTCAACATGATCAAAGAAAGCAAATTTCCTCCTTGTTTGCAGTCTTCAACTAGGTCTGCTTCTTCTGCGCCTTGATCAGCATCTTCTGTAGC
The DNA here is from genome assembly GCA_036346405.1 of Phyllostachys edulis. Classification (NCBI taxonomy): domain Eukaryota; kingdom Viridiplantae; phylum Streptophyta; class Magnoliopsida; order Poales; family Poaceae; genus Phyllostachys; species Phyllostachys edulis. The sequence continues at coordinate 15,758,606 of CM070551.1, read as the reverse complement.
TTGATCATCAAAGTCGGAGTCTAATGCAGAAGAAAATTAAATAAAAAGGTCTGGGCTCAACAAGGGGCGAGCTGAGAAAAAATTAAATAAAGAAATTTGGAAAACGTATAAAGAAAGATGGTGTAGGAAGGTTGGGATTTATTCGGTGCATGGTTAGGTCAAATAGAGTCGAAAAAGGATTTCACGGGGTCGAAATTGTAACATCCCAAAAATTCAAACTTGGAATAATTGTACTGAGAATAAATTTGGAAATACTGTGAGCATGTTTTTGAAATTTATCTTAAATCAAATATTACATTTGCATACAAACAATTCCCTTAAAAGAATTTTTGGGAAAATTCAAAATAGATAAAATTATGGAAAATTTCACAAACAACTACACTGTGTCAAGAGACCTCACAAAAAATTTCATAATTTTTGGAGCTCGTATACTATATTTATAAATTCTTCAAGCTTTCAGTCTATTTCAAAATTTCAAATCCAATTCCAATTCCGGCTCACTTTTTGGGCCAAAAACCGCCGTGGCCCACTTCCTTCACGCGCCATCTTGGCCCAGCCATCCCACCCTGCTCCCTCGCTCGCCCTCTCACTGACACCATGGCTCCACCCGCTAGGGGTCATCTTGCACCTTGCCCCGCTCACCAGCGCGCGTCGCGCTAGCTCCGCCCCACCCTTGGTTTGCGACCATCGTCCACCGTTTTTCGACGAAGTGACGTGCCACTAACTCCACTGCGCCCCATCCCGCTACTACATCGACCAACCACCCCTCAGTCGTCGCCTTTTTCCCGCACGGGCGGAGAGCCAGAGCGTGCCCCCGTTTTATCGTTGCTCCGCCATTTTCTCGCCGTCCATCTCGTGCTATTCTCAGCAGTACTTAAGCCCCTAACCACGTCATCATCTCCTCAGCCCGCCCCTCATTCCAACTCGCACAAACTCTGAGCTCCTTGCTCTCTGGATTGCCGAGAACGAGTGTGTTGTTGTCGACGCTGGTAAGCGAGCTCCCGACCACCATTGCTTCAGGTAAGCTTCTCCTCCCTCGACACCCGCATCACCATTTGTCTCATACCTCCCTCATGCCATTTCCTTGCTTGATGTTGCCTCTAGAGCCTTGTGACGCCGAAGTGCCATCATCTTCTTCACCTTCAGCGCACACCCCGATCCAAGTCGGTGTGTTCCCGCCATTCTGGTAAGCTTGAGCCTTGCCTGACCTCGTCACAGCATGTTCTATACGCTGATAATGCAATTCCCTTAGTCTATGTTGGTCTATATGCGGAGGATCATTGGGATTGTGCTTCTTCGCCATCTCCGGCCGCCGCAGCCACTTTCACTATTTGCCACAACCCTAGTGAGTCACTAATTGATTCCTTCCTCCTTCACGATCCCAGTGTGCATGCAAGCCAATGTGCACATCCTTGTAGTCTCTCCATCATTGTAGAGCGCCATCGTCGTGAAGCCGTCGCCGTCGCCACTACCCATTGCTGCTCAACCCTCTTCGGCCATCCTCTGATGCTGTTAACCACCTTGGTGAGCTTCTAGTAGTCCCCTAGAGCTAATGCGTCTGTTAGAATGGATGATTAGCTAGCATAGCATGGAGTTCTCGTAGCCGATCATGGCGCTGCCACTCCGGTAACCATTGGTCCCCTTGCCACCACCAGTAGCATCGCATTAGTCCACTAGAGCTTATGTGCACCATCTTTTGCTTTGCTTCTTCTCCATTCGCGAAAACCGTCGTGGCCCTGTTTTGCATCGCCTTTGGAAGTCGCCACTGGTGATGCTCCAACCACCCATTGCCACACCGCCACCACCCGGTAGGATCACCATCGAGCCAGGAATCTATTTTGGCCCTCCCCGAGACAAGCCGTTGCGCCGTCTCCGAGCCAAACCTTTGGTTAGACAATTTGTAATTCGCACTGATCATTACAGTTTGAAATTCCTTCTCAACCAACATCTCTCTACGATTCTGCAGCATCAATGGGTAAGTAAATTGTTTGGTTTTGATTTCATAGTGGAATATCGTCCGGGGCATCAGAACCGAGTTGCAGATGCCTTGTCCTGGCGGGAAGAAGAAACGGTGGCTCTGTTGGCAATTTATGGTCCTCATTTTCAACTCCTTGATGATAGTCGTGAGGAGTTACAGGCAGATGATGAGTTGATGATCATACAACAACAGATTACTACGGGTGTGTTGGGACTTCCATGGGCCATTGTAGATGGATTGATCACCAAGGATGGTCGCAAATACATACCAACTTCCTCTATCTTAGTCTAGAAAATTCTTGAGGCTATTCATAGTACGGGCCATAAGGGAACGCAGAAAACACTTCACTGTCTCCGGGTAGATTCTAGCATAGCCGGTGATCGCAAATTGGTGGCTGATTGGGTACGTTGCTGTGCCATTTGTCAGCGTAATAAAACTGAGCACTTGCATCCAGCAGGGCTTCTTCAACTACTAGAGATTCCCAGTAAAGTTTGGTCTGATATTTCAATGGATTTCATGGAAGGCCTTCCTAAAATTGGTGGAAAATCTGTGATTTTATCTACTGTGGATCGGTTCTCAAAGTATACCCACTTCATAACTTTGTCCCATCCTTATACGGCAAGTTTGTTTGCTCATACATTTTTTTGTGAAAATCGTGCATCTTCATGGATTGCCATCTTCCATTGTCAGTGATCGAGACACTACTTTTACAAGCAATTTTTGGAAAGAGCTTTTCTGTTTTTTAGGAGTTCAACTTAATTTCAGTTCAACCTTTCATCCACAAACCGATGGTCAAACCGAAGTAATTAATAGGATCATTGTCATGTATCTTCGGTGTTTGGTGGGTAATCGACCGCGAGGCTGGATCAAGTTGTTACCATGGGCAGAATATTGTTATAATACAAGTTTTCAACGTATTCTCAAGACTAGTCCTTTTCGAGTTGTGTATAGAAGGAAGACTCCAACAATCAAATCTTATGAGACAGGACTAGCTAAGGTGGAAGCAGTGGATCAGTCCTTGATCGACCGAGATGAATTCTTGGTAGAAATTCAGGAACGCTTACGACTCGCACAACAGACCATGAAAGACCAGCACGACACACATCATCGGGACCTGGAGTTTAAAGTTGATGACTGGGTTTGGTTGCGTTTACAACATCACCAAGCAATTTGTGGCCTATCGATTGAAACTACCGACAAGGACTCGAATTCACTATGTATTTCATCTTGTCTTGCTCAAACGTTTCCATGGCGATCCTCCAACGGTGATTCCAGTTTTGCCCCCTATTATGCATGGCCGGGTGGTTCCAACTTCAGTGAAAATGGTACAAACTCGTCTCCGATAGGATAAGTGGGAATTACTAGTTAAGTGGCAAGGTCTGGCAGCGGCCAAAGCAACATGGGAGCCATTGGATCAATTTCAACAATTGTATCCTGAATTTCAGCTCGAGGACGAGCTGTTTGTCCAGGGGGAGAGAAATGTTGTGGACTCATATTGGGGGAAACACTATCAGCGAAGGAGCAGGGTTCGTGAAGATCAAAGATTGCATGCAGAAGAAGCTCCAACAGTGCTTCCAAGAACTGATGAAGCTACAAAGGTAGAGAGTCTGTAGCGTATACGATAATAGGTTGTAATTGGTTGGTTTCCGAGTAGGCTACCGAGTTTGTATTGACGTTAGAATTTCAATACGAGTCGATTTAGTTGGTTAGCTCTTAAAAATCACTAGCGACTCTGTAATCGGGAATCAAGTAAGAAATAAACTTATGTCTTTCGCTTGCTATTCTCTTGCCCTATGATTTCTCTACTCTACCTCTGCTATCTTGTTGTTGTCAACAACGGCGCCGTCTCGCCGAACCCGAAGGCCACGTTCCCCAGCGAACCATCCATACCACCTATGTAGCCGAGGCCGACTATAAAAAGGTATCTAGTGGATATAAGTGTTCCAACCCTCTCAAGTGGCACCCCTGGAGCTCTATTTATAGTGACTATGTGGGGTTGGCAGGTTAGAAGAATATCATTCTAAAGTGCTACAATACAAGAGGCATGGGTGTTGTTTTGCCCCTGCCAGCATCCACATGTCGCCCCTTGCTTGTTATCACATAATAGGATGCGGTAGACCTGGTCATGGACGAGGTCCACTAGACTGATCTGGATCATGTGGCCATGGACGCCAGTGGGTGGGATCTAACGGTTGTCAGATAGGGTCCCCCCTTGGCTTGCGCTTATGTAGCCAAAAAGTGTTAGTGATATGACATAGAGGCAATCATAGATATGATTGTATCGCTTCTATGTTTATGAACTTTTGAATAATATGTTATTTTGTCCCTTGAATGAAATATTATTTATATTGATTGGTAAGTATGTGACTTGTTTGTGAAACTCTCTATTTATGCTTATGATGTCATTCTAAACATCCATGATCTTATGTCATTATGTGGGACACTTATGATTTATGGATCAACACATGCATTGATTAATGATCACGTTTCACAGATCATGGATATGAGATATCAAGTCAATAATGTGGGCATATGTTGGAGAACATAGTGTTGGATTGATCTGCCTTGAGACTAGAAGAATTATTATGTTCTTAAGTGTGATCAATTGGCCTTATACATAGTATATGTGTGATCCTTAAACATTAGGTCATCATGGTTTTCTACATGTGTAATAGTTTACTTAGGAGTTGTCAAACGCTGCTTTGTAAATGAATAGTCATAGAGGTAGCTTTCGGGTTTACTATGAAACATGTGGTGGAATGTGAGCGATCAAGATGTAATTTGTCCCTCGTATTTAACGAGAGAGATATCTCTGGGGCCTCAATGTGGTTGGATTAAGGAAGTGCATGACCTTGCCGAATATGGTTGATGAGTCAACTACAACTAAGTAATCCATTACAAGATTGAGTGAAGGATAGAACTATCATAGGATGTCACGCATCTCGCCTTGAGTTTAATATGATATCGTGAAGTAAAAGGATCAACACATGAGCTTTATAAAAATTCATCTGATATGATCTTTATGTGTATTCGGGAGTCACTATGTCCTGCTAAGAACCGCTACCGACTTGTGTATCGAAAATGAGTTTCCGGGTCATCACCGATTATGCATGAACCTACAAGGTCGCAGACTTAATAGGTTGGAACAAACTAGTTCGGATTGGATCCATTAGAGGTTTAAATCGGATTATAATCCGTATGTGGTTAAGAGTCCTAATGGGTTTCTAATACAGAGATCCGCTAGAGGCTCTTTATAAAGGGAGACGTGGTGTTTTTGGGAAGACGGAAGGATATTGTACCACCCACTAAAACCCTAGCCACCACCTCCCCGAAGGTCATGTCGTGCTCTCTGGTACTAGCACACCGGCACACGGTGTTCCACCCTGGACGTGTTGATACTGTAGAGACATTGTTGCAATCATTGTTGAACTGATCGAGTATGATCCGCAACGTATGTAGGGAACATGGAGGTTGATGGAGGAGACGATCGGTGGCTAAGGACGTTGGACGATCAACTACTTCCACTACATCGACGTGCGCAATGTTGGACCGACCTGCTTCAACTCTTCTTTCGCTGCAATGCGCGTCTAGTGGTAATGATCCAAGATCTCTTACTCGCATAACTTTCGGCAGAATTTTTTTTAATTGTACGCTATCATAGCCTATCGGTATCCTAATAAAAAGGTGGACAGTGGTGGTGGGGGCAGTTCTAGGGGTGGTAATGGGCTGAGGCCCAACCCGAACCCCACCCCAGCCCATGTGTTTGGGGGTGGCCCCAACCCTCATCCAACCCCACTACTCAACTTTTCTACCTAATCCAGCCCAACCCATTAAGCAATAGGGTCTTGATCCTTTTCCTGGCCCATTCTAAATCCTCGAGCTGGACCATTTAATCTAAAGCAGGCAGCCTTGTGGCGTTTCACGTTTGCTCGAAGACCTGTTGTTTCGGCTGCTCATTGTCTTTTCTTGTTGAAACCAATATTGACCACATCACAGAGACGAACAAGTTTATCTGGAATCTGGACTAGAGCAGTTTGGAATTTTGGATATTGCACTCCTCAAATACTTACAGCACTGTTATAAATAACGTAATCCTGAACCTATTTGCATGTATCACAAGTTCATAGTGGCACTTAATATGGTCAAAACTATATAGGTAGCAAAAAGAAACGAAATGAATGAGAACTATTGCTTCTTGTACTGATCTTATTCCCATCTTCAGTTGCTTCTTGGTCTCAGCCCAATCAATTCATAGGTTTATGGATCATGTCTACATCTCCACTTTTGAAAATAATACTACTGACAATAACACAAAAACCATTAATTCCCATCTTCAGTAGCTTCTTAAACTCATCCCAATCAGTTCCTAACATTAACACAAAGAAACAATTTAGATATTGATTCTTGAGACATATATGTTCGTTGAGATCTCCAAAAACCAACAAAATCATAATGAAAAATGCAATGATTCGTTTCAAAAGAAAGAAAGAAGATATATACATAATTTAACAATGGTAAATTCAGAATACCAATGAGAAGTCTGTCCTGAAGATGTGGAGTCAAAACAACATAATTATTCTACTAATGAGTTTAACTACTTAGATAAAGTGGCATTCTAGACACTAAATTTAACAGCTGTCAATTTAAGAGGATCAATTCGAAACACAAATGACTAATGAATTATACTAGCCGGTGGTCACCAGGATACAATAAGATTATGTTGAATAAATAAGCTTGATGTTTCGAACCAATGGAACCAAATTACTTTCACATGTGAAATTTGTAACTCAGCTACTAGAGTAATATCACGTGCATACCATATCAGGGTTCGAAAAGGTTATGCCATTTTATACAACAGATAGACATAGAATATAGACATAAAGTTTAAGGAGACTAATTTGCCAAACCACGATAGCCACATTACAAGGAACAACGGAGCTATTGCGGAAGATGTGACGTACGCAGAAAACTACATGCACTGCAGGTTTGTGATATTAATTTTTACATGCTCTTACGCTTACCATGGGGCACATGCTGCTTACCCTTTCTATAATATGACGTAAAAAGGGTAGCACACCACAAAAAACATACATGTGATGGCCCCTAAACTTTTTTCTGTGCATCTAATTTGTAAAATAATACATGGTTCATTATCTCCAAAAAAAATCTCCTGCGCTAAATTGCTGACAATCTTGAAGTCAGAGGAAACATTGACTGTATCTAAACCGACTTTGCATATGATATATGTCATATGACTGCTGATAACAGTAGCGAACGATTATTTCTCTTTCCCGCTTCAGGATTGAATCTTGATTAACAGGTCAGAACCCCAGAAAACTAGATGCAACATAATTTAGCAAAACAGGAATGTTCCACTCCTTGTTTGCATGTACAAATATACAATCACTGGGTAAGCAATTAAGCATCCTAGTTAAACACTTAAACTTAGGGCACATTGAAAAAAATGTAAGTCGTCATCATAAATTTGCAATTTCAGATCAAACTATCAATAAAAAATACATTCCTTTATACCTCAGAATTTATAATCTATATCTAGGGACCAGGATATAAAGCACCAAACAATCCTAATTCTAGCATATGAAGTGTAAGCGTCATTACCATCCATTTACTCAGTACTAAAGTCTGTCAAAGCTCAAAAACCTGGGATGAACTGGGGAAGTTTTGCACTACACGGAGCTAAAAAAGTGACAACATTTATTAGAGAACCATCAATGGTTCTCTCTTCTTGCTTCTAGGCATTGCTACGTGCTCTAAACTTTAAGGGAACATCGGCAATATATAATACAGACTACAAAGTACAGACACCCTGGTACTTAACTAAAAATAGTAGGTTTTTCTGGATGAAACCACTCTTAACACACTAGCAGTCAGTGTCACGGACATACCTTGAAATGTCCTCTTGCAACTCACAAGCACTATATCCTTCCATTGCTTCTCCTGCATATTGAATCACAAGAAAACAGTTCATATTATTGGAAGGTACAACTACTGCTTAAACTGAAAGTAAAATACTCTAGTAATTATCAATTTACCTTCATCATCATCATTATTAAATCCAATAAACCAATCTTTGCTGCAGATTAGAGCCTCGAGGCTTTTAGGGGATAATGAAGTCCTATTTTTACCAATAAGTCTGCCAGCAGCATTGAATGTTGATTCAGAGGACACCGTACTGATAGGAATTGCTAGAAAATCTCTAGCCATCAAAGACAAGATCTGTGTTTCTCTTCCACCAACCCAAAACATCAAAATTCTCATCAGAGTTCGGGGGGGGGGGGGCTAGGATCTTGTAAGTATGTGTCCAATTTAGATAATTGTGCACATGCTTCTAGATTTTGTGAACTAAACTGAGCGAAGGCAAGTTCTATCTGTCGTTTACCAAAAAATGCACCTCCTAGAGAACTAGGCTCACTAGCAACCATATGTTCATCGGACTGTACAAATGTAGGCAAGGCGTGGCTCCTCACAATTTTCTCATTCTTTGAATAATACTTACCTACAGAAGTACGCAACTCACTCATCTTTTCCTCAACATATTGTTCAATGGTATGAAAATAGAACCTAAGGAAGTCAAATTTCTGTGAAGGGTCCAACACGGCTGCTATAAGAAGCACAACATTTGGCTCAGACCAATACTTCTCAAACTTGACATATATAACACGAGCCATCTCCTTTAGAAGCTCATCTTGATTCCACCTTTCATCGAGTAAAACATCCCGAATCGCCAACACCAATTTCAAAAGGAGTTGTGCTATGGGGTGTCGATCTGCTGAAAATGCCTTTGTGACATCATTAAAAGCCTGCAAAAACCCATGAAGAGCTTGAGCCTTTGCCCAATCTCCCTCAGTTCGAGCTTAATGGTATTGCTTAGTAGCATATCTATTGAGAGCAATTTTATACTCCAAAGCCTCATGGATCATGTCATATGTTGTGTTCCATCTATGAGGGACATCCAGTACTAGCCCTGACTTTGTTTTGAGGCCCAATCTCTCAACAATTGAATTAAAGATCTGCATTCATGATGGTGAGGATGTGACTGTTTTAACAATGTCCCGCACCCTCCCAATTGCATGAACAACCACCTTTAGTCCAACTTGAACCATGATATTCAGCATATGAGTAGCACACCTTACATGGAAGTCCCCAGCTCTAAGAAACGTTTCAACACCCAACGTGTTGCTTTGTTATTAACACTTGCATTATCCAATGTTAACCAGCTTGCTGATTAAGTCTCACTCTACCAAACAAGAGGTAATTACATCCCGAACAACATAAGATATATGTAGAAAGGAAGTTTGCTTGAATGCTATGATTACCTTATGAAGCTTGAATTCCTCGCCAATATAGTGCGCTGTGACACAAAGATACCCTATGTTTTGGTTTGATGTCCAGAGATCTGCAGTCAAATTGACATGGGAGACCAATTTTTTGACACTATCAAGCAATCGTTTCTTCTCCTCTTCATATAGTGCAAGACAGTCTGAACGAATAGTTTGCCTACCAACTACTATGAAAGATGGATGGAAGTAGTTCAGTAGCTTCTTCCAATAAAGATCATCAGCTTTTCAAAATGCAATCTCTGCACTAATGAAAAACTTGGCAATTAGTGCACGACACACTTGAGGGTCAAAGAGAGATTGATCCCCATCCATGGCCTGTCTCTTGCAACTCACTAGAAATCTCTCCCTATCTTCATGTGGAATATTACGACAATGAAGTCCTATATGCCTATTCAGATGATTAGTGCCTTGCCCAGGTTCACAAGATAATTTCATCTTACAGTACTTACACACTGCCTTTTCTTTCCCATCTATAGTTTCTAACTCAACGTATTTCTAGACTTTAGCCCTTTTCTTTGACGTGCGACTTGGCGGGTCACCCGAGAGAAGGTCACGACCATCCACTGAAATTTCTGACATGGAGGCAGTCCTCTCCATTATAAATAAATTACCTAATGCCAAACAAATGAAATGAATATCTATTGCAAATGAAATGAACATGGGTATCCACATGTGAAATGTGTACCCTTATACCTTAGCAGAAGACACAACATCAGCCAATGAGCCTTTAAACCTCGTCGTATTAACCAAACCTTTTCCTGAAAAGTTGCCAGAAACGACAAGTTGGTGTTAGGCCCTGTGATATCTTTAACATCACCATCAATCAAGAACACTAGTGGATAAGCATGGCAACGACCACAAATTTGTTGAGTGCATCCACAAATTTTGCTTGGCAAGGCTATCTGTACACATAAATATTCAAATCATACGGAACAAAATCAAATTGCAACAAACTCAATTCATCGATGACTTCAAACAAAGATCAAATTGCAATGCAATATTAATGCACTCAATTCATCGATGACTTAAAAGGAGTATCAATTTACACTATCTCAACACTACTGATTTAATCAGGCACCTTTTTTTGGGTAAAGAAATCTTACAATCACAGTAGATAGAACTTGAATCAAGAAACAACATAGTAATTACTGGAAATTTTGGGGAAAATTTCATGACCAAGAAAAGCCTGTGAATCAAAAGGAGAGAAAGGTACCTGGGGGCGAGGAAGAAGGGGACGAGATCGCGGCTAAAGGTTAAAGCGAGGTAACCGGCAAAGTTGTTGGTGATGTTGAGTTACACCGCTTGTTTCTCCTCGGCGTTGTCGCGATGGCCATATCGTTCTGCTCTTGCGCGTCGTCCAGATTGGTCACCGCCGCCTAAATCCATAGACAAACAAACCAACCATCAACCAACCAGATCATGAACCGCCCGATCGAACCCAATAAATTAAAGGAATCCAAGAAGAACCCGCATTATCCCGTCTAGGTCCCATCTTCGTGTCCAAAATCGAAACCCCAAAGAAACCAAGAACACCAAGAAGGCTCACTGGAATGTAGCACTGCCTAGTGGCCACCTCATTGTGTCGCCGCTCACCCGGTGTCCAGTTGAGGCAGCGCAAGTGAGGATTTCCTTCGCCAACCAACTGAGAGCCAACCCTATTCCATTCATGGGTTACGAGAGAGGGTTGGGCCCTTACACGGCCCACAATTACTAGCACATCTGAGTCCTAGCCCAATCTTATTTAAAGCCAGCTCAATTCTATCCTTACCTTTTTTTATTTCTACCTGTTTGGTATAACCCAATGTTAGCTCATTTACCGGCCCAACCCTTTCAGCCCGATAAACCCTGGCCCATTACCAGGCCTTGTAGACCCGATACACTCGGCAACGGGAGGAGACCGTTCCTTGATGCGCTGTCCAAGTGCTTGAGCTCCACCAACCCGGACCCGGTGGCCGCGTGCCTGACGACGGCAGGGTGGCTGAGCCATTCGCTCGCGTCGCTCGCCGCCGGGGACATGCCGCTCGCCGCGTTCTCGGCTCTCATCCCGCGGCTAAAGCAGTGCCTGGCCAGCGCATGTTTTTGATCTTATCTTCTTTGCGCGAGAAGACCCTTGACTGAGGAGACGTGTTTAGCTTGGATGATGCCGCTATGCTCCTATTCACTTTCAGAGACCGCTCTGAGTTTGCCCACCTGCAGGCTCGGCACAGGGTCCTCGCGTCCGTGACATTGCACAACTTCAGCAAAATCCCAGGTAATTAACACAGCCTCAAAACCGCGAAAAATGGTACGAAAGCTCGTCACATCGTGGAGCTCGGCGGACAGTCGGCCACTTGGCCTTGCCTGATACCAACTGCAACGCTACAAAAGCCAAGCACGCAGTCATTAAGCCACGAGATTAGGATTGACGAACTGACGGATTAATTGCGTGCGGACTGCAGGGTCCTACTGATGCTGCTGGCTGACGGCCTGCGCGAGCACCTGGCCGAGCTCGAGGGACTGATTTGGACGGCAAGGTCAACAGTCCGCCGAGCTCCACGAGTGACGTTAACCTCCGCACGCCCTAAGCCGCATGCAAGTCGCCGGGGCCTCTCATCTTGGCGGAAGATTCAGCGGAAGTGTATGAAGCGCGCTGCTTCTCTCGACCCTTTCGGAACCGTCTGAACTCCTAACAGTTCGCCGACAGTGACAAGGCGATATACGCTGTTGCATACTGTACAATGCATCTTCTTTTCTCCATTGTTCTGCAAAATATACGATGAGGGGCCGGCTGGTGTAAATATAGTCTGATGCTTTTGACAGAGACCTGTAGGTTGGTACTTATGAATTGTTTTTAGGCACTGCATTAATGAATTTTCAGTCTTTGAATTGATTATTTCCTCTTGCAGAATTTGGGAGGTGGAATAGGGCATTTGCAGTCTTTGCGGGAGCTATGACTCGGAATAGCAGCACTTAATAAAGAGATTTCGCCAAGGTGAAACCTATGGGCTACATGGTTTTAGATGTTTACTGTCCCTTTCCTTTGCGTGTACGCCAGCTTGATCGACTTGGTTTTCATCTTCTTTTTTTCGTAAGACTCTGAGTGTGTTGGGATTTATCGCCATAGTGTTATGATTCACATGTCGTTAGAACTAGTCCACACCTTTTGTCCTGGAAGCGGACTAGTAGTTGACCCGAAATAGCAAACACAGTCCCGACACAATTCAAGCAAAGTAAGGGGCCCGATCTGCAAGTCTGCAACTACTCTCTAGCTTAAGAAAAGCGAAAGGCTGACCTGCAACTGCTCGCTACTTCACTAAGAACATAGGAACACCTAGTCATGAGAATGAGAGAAACAAAATCGCATCCTGCCTACTCACCACCCTTCACTTTCACCCTCTACGTGAAGTAATAGAAGTTGAACGAAGGGGGCAATCCACGGATGGAACCCATTATACAAGGATCCAATCATCGATAAGCCGTGCAAACGACACTATCCACTACGGATCCGAGATTCCGAATCACTCCACCGCAAAAGCAAATCTGCACCAAAAGACCAGCAAACAATAGTACCAGCAATTAAGCAGACAAAAATAATTGTGTCCAACCTTTCACGAATGCCACAGCTGCAGGAACATGCATGGTTGTGACTCATCAGCGGGTGAGTGGAATTTTTGTTTGGACTCTTCACGTGCAACAACTGTGCTGCAAGTATACAAAGCCGCTGCAGCAATCTGCTCACCACCCATCCAGTTGCGAGCTGCGACAGACTGGACAAATATTTCGCAACCTGAAGCCGACATGCCAAGTACTGTCAGTCTAGCACTCTAGCCAGCAGCGTACAGGACAGGCAATCTTTCCTGTGTGGCTGTGACGGATCGATTCTGCGCACAGTTTGCAAAAAAAACTATATCCATCTTTCTCGCAGCAAAGTCTCTCCTGAGCGTTAGCTGCTGCGTATGATGCAATGCAATCCAGTAACCATGTGCACGGCGCCGACCATGACTGCGAGCATAGTTGTAGCAAAAGCATCGCAGAAGGCAAAGTCAGAACCCATCATACGGACAGATCGGTATCCGCCCGTATAAGCTGTGCCAACATTAGCATAATAAATTGCCGATTTGCAATCAATTGAACGGTTGGGCGTGGAACTTTTTTTTTATTAATTAACCTTTTTTTAAAATTTTATTTTAAAGTTAACACCTAGCGAACATTATTTCTAATTTTAATCCCTTTGGTCACGCCACCACCTGTAGCGTGACAAAACAACGTTGTCACATCATATGATAAATCCGCTAAAATAGCGCCTTTTGTCACTCCACTGGCCGTGACGTGACTAAACAACACTACCACCACACGTGACAAGAACTTGCCAAGATATGGATTGGCGTGACAGTGTTGTTTTGTCACGTCACAAATGATAGCGTGGTCAAAGAGGTCAGAATTAGAAATAAAGTTCGTGAGGGGTTAACTTTAAAATAAAATTTTAAAAATGATTAATCAATAAAAAAATTTCTTGGGCGTACCATGGTTGTCCATCCAGCGAGCATCCGGCAGATTAAGTCAACTCATTTATCAGTTTTAATTATCTTTTTTGACATAAAAATGTAGAGAACTCTCTACCTTATAACCGTCATATTAAAATGGTTGTCAAAGAGTAATACAACGCCAACGGCGTCGAAAGATCTTGAATAAGTAAAATCAAATCAAAAGCAAACAAAAAGAAAGAAGCTGTACAAAATTAGAGGTAGAAAAGGAGTTATCTTTTTTCAATTTTCTTTCAGCATTGGAATCAATTTCTTGCTCCTTATGCTTGTCCGGGATCTGTAGATCCTATACCAACATGCATCAAAGATACCAATTGAGTCGAGTAGAACGTGTCTCACGTGAGCGAAAAGCGCCAAGGCATATCGTGAATATGCCAACACGAGCAGGTATCCTTTTGTGCAGTGCTGGTGCATGGAAAAGCTCCATCCAGTTTGTCATTGGATCGATGAAACCATCGTGGGGCAGTAGTATATTTCTTAGTCATTGTGGATAATCATGGAAAGATTAAAAGTTACCGAAAGCCATACGGAAAGGGGAAAAAAATGGAAAAGGCAATGCTGGACGCCTGGACCTATGTTCCTACAGAAAAAAAGCTAAGATAATGTCTAGGACTAGTATTCACTTTTCAGAAAGTGAATATCCAGCAACTTGCACGAGTGAAAATGTTCTTACGTTCGGGGAGTGGAAATGGTGAATTGTTAAGTCAGGGTGTAATCTTCATTGGGCAGAAGACTCTATTCATACGGATCAATCAACGAATCAAATACACCGATCAATTAGCATATGACAACGGACGGGGATGATAAAGAAGTTGTGGCTTTTACGTATGGCGTCACCGTTCATCTAGATGGTTATGAGCACGAATGGGAAGGTTAGAAGTACAGTCACCGCATTCTAACCTGTGCAATGGGAACGCGCACAGGTAAAAGCCAGTCAACTTTACGAGTCAAAAGTCAGCAAAATGACCTTTACGGCAGGAATACACTCTTGCACACATTTTAAATATTCATAGATCCGATCTGATGAATCGGAATGACGGGGGGTAATCCGAACTCTATATTCTCTCACCGTCTCACGTATATCCTCAGAAGGTTCCTCTATTGGTCTTCCGCGCTGCTCACTTGCTTTCCTTAGTCACACTCCATCATCCTCACAGCAGCTTTATCTGGCTCTACGCAGCTCTGCTCTGAACGACAGCCACTATGACTGACAAGTAGGGTGATGCTTTCTTCGGGCCCGCGTGCCAGCCAGAGGAAAACGGACGGCAGCCAGGTGACGTGGGTAGAACGACCTCTGCGGGGACGGAAGGGAGGAAGCGTCGGCGCAGCCACGCCCGCGGGCCCCCCCTAACCTGCCTGCCGCCGCGCGCGCACGTTGCCCGCCAGGCAAAAATGACACGCCACCACTCTAATTATACTTGTTAATTGGTTAAATATTAAAATATATTAATTTTAAATAAAATTGAATTTCGCGGTTCAACTCGACTTGTTAGTTCGGTTTTAAAAATATTTTCAAACTATAAATAAAATGATACTAAACTAAATTATATTAATTTTAAAAAAAACTCGATAAAACGAGTATCTAGCTCAGCATCACCCGAGCAGCAGGGCGGGTTTTAGCCCAGTTCATGCACGGCGGGCGCTTTCCTTCCACCGGCCGTGCGGGTACCGAGAGCCCCACCACCCACAACCCGGAGCCCCACCACCAGCTGCGATGGGTTGAGTGTTCCTGTCCGCTTCGCTCAAACCGAGGCGAGGGACGAAGCACAGTGCTGACCTTCGTCTCACCCTCGCTTCACCTTCCTTCCCACCTGCAGAAATCCAAAAACGCCCGATTAAACAAGCAGAGCTAATCGATCAAACGTCATTCTTTTATTGTCTTTCTCCGCAACCGCACGCATCGCTCGCTACGTTTTGTTGGTATCAGCCACGCTGGCTGCCGCAGTCCAGATTAGTACAATATACTACCAGCGTCCAACAATTCCTATTCCTGTCCGCACACGAAAGAGTCTTTTGGCTCTTTGGCCACTTTTTGGTTGGTTTTAGAAAAAAAATAGTCAGTGATCGAAATTATAAAAATGATATCGCGACAAACTAGTCAGTGACATACAGCACTCTGAAAATATGGCAAAACGTTCGCACCATAACAGGAACCACAAGTGTGGTAGCAGTGTGGTCACGGTAGAAACCACCAAGCGCTGTAGAAGTAACGTGGCAACGCGATAACAAACCTGTCACGATCTGAAAGTACGATAGATTCACACAACACATACCTATAACTGTTTGAAAGCACGGCAGATACCTGCAGCGGTTTAGAACATGTAACATCTGCTTAGCTTATCGTAACGCTATTTTTACGATTTCAGACTAGTTCGGCTAAACAAATAGCTAAACAAATAAAAAAGCGGCCAAATCAGGGGCGTGGGGAAACTCCACGAAGCAGGGCCAATCCAAACAGCAGTAGGCAGTAGCTGTTGCTTTCGCTTTCCCAAACGTGACCGGGAGAGAGAGGGGAGAGAAGTCGCCATGAAGCAGCCTCCTGCTGCTTTCCCACCTCGTTAAATCTCCCTCCCCCGAACCCCACCCAGTTTTTCTCTCCCCACGCTTGCTTGCTCCCCAGCCAGAATATCTGCGAGTGGCCCGGAGCTTGATGTGCGAGGGGCGCCCGCTTCTCCCCGTCGTTTGATGGGCAACGCATGCGGCGGCTCCCTTAGATCCAAGTACCTGCACAGCTTCAAGCACGCCGCGTCGCAGCGCCACGACTCCGATTACAACGCCGCCGCACCCGCAGCCGACTCGCCGAAGAAGCCCTCTCGCCCGGCCACGCCGCCCGCAGCGGCAGAGGCAGCAGCAGCCACGACGGACGCCTACACGCCCCCCGTGTCGGCGCCACCCGCCGCCATGAGGCGCGGCGGCGCGGGCGCGCCCACCGACCTCGGGTCGGTGCTCGGACACCCCACCCCCAACCTCCGCGACCTCTACACGCTCAGCAGGAAGCTCGGGCAGGGACAGTTCGGCACCACCTACCTCTGCACCGAGCTGGCCACGGGGGTCGACTACGCCTGCAAGTCCATCTCCAAGCGCAAGCTCATCACCAAGGAGGACATCGAGGATGTGCGCCGCGAGATTCAGATCATGCACCACCTCTCCGGCCACAGGAACGTCGTCGCCATCAAGGGCGCCTACGAGGACCAGCTCTACGTGCACATCGTCATGGAGCTCTGCGCCGGCGGCGAGCTCTTCGACCGCATCATACAGCGCGGCCACTACAGCGAGCGCAAGGCCGCCGAGCTCACGCGGATCATCGTCGGGGTCGTCGAGGCCTGCCACTCGCTCGGGGTCATGCACCGGGACCTCAAGCCTGAGAACTTTCTGCTCGCCAACAAGGACGATGACCTCTCGCTCAAGGCAATCGATTTTGGGCTCTCCGTCTTCTTCAAGCCCGGTGAGCTGCTGACGCAGAATCCGCAATCTTTACATTAATCGTGCTTTAGTCAAGATTGCAATGTGTTTTATTGCACGGAATGTGTTTAATTGATAAGAGCGAAACTAATGCTGGTATAATTGTGGTTGTGCTTCTGTTCTGTTTTATTCATGCTCGTAGGATTGGACATGGATGGTTATAGGTGAAATGTTTGAACAAAAGCTTTTCTGGAATCATGATGTCACTGAAATCAGAAAGTAGTGATTTTTATGTGATGGCGTTAGACAAACATTGCAACAATGGAATTTCACATTAGCAGTTTTAGCATGCAACTGCAAGCTCTCAGTTTTCTGAACAGCTCAGTTGGGCAGGTAGTGAAATGCATCTTCCAACTTGCCATTCAAGGAGAGTAGTGGCAACATTTTTTTTTCACGAGTTTACCGCCAAAATTCCAACCTGCCAGGTCTGGAATACAAGTTCACTGTGAAATATTTCTTAGTTGTACGTTACATCAAAAAAAAATTACATCAAAAAGTTGTATGGCATCACAAACTGATGGAAGCTGCTTCACATTTTGTTCTAGTAGTCATCTAGTAATGTGCATTATGGAAAATATTTTCTATTGCATTTTATGGTTTAGTTCTATAGTCTACACTGAACCTTTTCTCTTCATTAGGTTATTTGTGATGCACTCTGCACTCATGCCTCTTTTTTTCCCTTGTTTTATTCCTTCCAGATCAAGTTTTTACAGATGTTGTTGGAAGCCCATATTATGTAGCTCCAGAAGTGTTGTGCAAACATTATGGACCAAAAGCCGATGTCTGGACTGCTGGTGTAATTCTCTACATTCTACTAAGTGGTGTACCCCCATTCTGGGCAGGTTATTTGATCCCCCCAACCTCAATTAACTTGTCTTGTGATGATTGCAGGCTGACCTTTTAATGTGTATAACGCAGAGACACAGCAAGGAATATTTGATGCTGTATTGAAAGGTTTCATTGATTTTGATTCTGATCCCTGGCCTGTGATATCTGATAGTGCAAAAGATCTTATAACAAGAATGCTCAATCCTCGCCCTGCAGAACGCTTAACGGCACATGAAGTTATATGTTAGTTTCATTCACCACTTTATACTCCTGGTTTCATTATTTTTTTCTAGTGACTTAATTCACTTGACATATTTGCAACTGTTGGGCAACAAATAACACTTGCACTTGTGTCCAGGCCATCCATGGATTCGTGACCATGAAGTTGCTCCTGATCGGCCTCTTGATCCAGCTGTCCTATCTCGCATTAAGCAGTTCTCTGCAATGAATAAGTTGAAGAAGATGGCTTTGCGGGTGAGTTCAATTCTTTTCCGCTTAAGTCTTTGCTTGCTAGCTTTGTGATACAAGAGCTTATGATGAAGTTATTTCAATTATCATTTTGCTCTTATACTAGACTAGTAGACTGTTTGGCCACCTTTTCATCTCACACAGAATTGCTTTACAGATGCATTTCATTGCCAATTTTTTATGTATTACTGTTCAATTGGTTTCTGTTTGGGCAATCCTATGATTTTTATTGAGCGCCACCCACCCATCAGATTGCTTAACTGATTGGATTCGTATTATCTAGTATTAATAGGAGTGATATGCTTGATCATTTGTTTTCGATCTTCCCTTATGCGGGGAGTTATCGAAACCTACTGTGCTTTGGAATTTCTGTTTGTACAACGAAGCCTACCTAGAGAGTTTTGCATAACTTGATATTTGGTGTTTATTCTACCAGGTAATAGCTGAGAGCCTCTCAGAGGAGGAAATTGCAGGGTTGAAGGTAATGTTCCAGACTATGGACACTGATAACAGTGGTGCAATTACGTATGATGAGCTCAAAGAAGGCTTGAGAAGATATGGCTCCACATTAAAGGATACTGAGATTCGTGATCTTATGGACGGAGTAAGTTAACTTAAACCTTTTAGAATGCTGGTTTGTATTATTTTTAGCTTAAAGGATCTAGAACCTAAAGTTTCCCTAAGCTTAAACCCCCTGAACTCTTTGCCTTTTGGTGTCGGCCTATAGAAGGTTTTAAGTCTCTTGAGAAGCTCAAGCTGCCTCCTGCCAGCTCATAAGATCACGAGACTTTGCGGAGAAACTAGGCCGCTCAAAAGACAAGCCTTTACTTAAGCCAGTTGCAATTTTCACATGATATTTCACCTTTCTTGAGAGCATCTGTGATTAAGAAGCATGCAGTAGACAACATCTTGCCTTTTCATTTCTTCCTTTTGTCTGTTATGTTGCAAACAGAACTTCTGTACGTATCTGATATCCAAAACTGCATTCTTGAGCACATGCTATAACTAATATTTGCTTCTCTTAAACCACTTGTCATTTCATATCTCATGAACCTGTGCTTATGTGCCAGGGGATGAGTATGTGTACTGCATTCTTGAGCACATGCTATAACTAATATTTGCTTCTCTTAAACCACTTGTCATTTCATACCTCATGAACCTGTGCTTATGCGCCAGGGGATGAGTATGTGTGAAAGTTATTTTTTTAATTGATTGGTTTAGCAAGTCTACATAAATTTGCTCTGTTGGCTCGCTGATAAATTCAGATCTCTTTTATGACGGAGGTTTTGAAAACATTTCAAAGACAAGTTATAAGTTATAACATGGTCAACCAATATGCTTACATGTTCCTTTTTCCCATCGATTCATCAGGCAGACGTGGACAACAGCGGGACTATTGACTATATAGAATTCATTGCTGCAACGTTGCATCTCAATAAACTGGAACGCGAGGAACATCTAGTGGCAGCCTTTTCATATTTCGACAAAGATGGAAGTGGTTACATCACAGTGGATGAACTGCAGCAAGCTTGCAAAGAGCATAACATGCCAGATGCTTTTCTTGACGATGTCATTAATGAAGCTGATCAGGACAATGTAAGCCTGGTGTTAATTATACATATTTAAACCTTCTAATATGGTATATAACTTGGTTACCTATTATTTTCATCTTAGCTGGGATATGTAGGATGACTGCAATGCAACAAAGCTTGTTCGATAGTCTTTTTTTAGCTTGTTCAATAGTCTAGTTAAGACAATACAATAATTTGTACTAAGGTTGTCAGTCTTAGAAAAAAGAACATCGTACCTGAACCACCTAGGTCGATCAAATACTTTCTGGGAGGCATAGTGGCTTAAATAGCTGTCTACTAGTTTTTCCTTGGGGCTATGCACTCTATATAAGAAAGTCCTTTTTTACATTGGACATATATATTTGGTCCTCTAGTGCTGCTTCAAAAGATAATTTGGCCCAGAACAAAGGGGGCTGTCATCAATAACCAACATAGTTCATTTGTTGCTTCATTAATCAATGTTTATGGTTCTGTTAGTAACTAAAAGAAGTAAGTGGCATTGATTTGTTTGGCCAATATTGCTCTCTTTTGTCAGGATGGCCGCATTGACTATGGAGAATTCGTTGCCATGATGACCAAGGGCAATATGGGAGTCGGGCGAAGAACAATGAGAAACAGCTTGAATATCAGCATGAGGGACGCACCTGGTGCACTCTAGACTTCCACGATGTACAGCTTGTGGCTTTAGTTTCTTCCTGCCTTCCTGCCCTACGAAGCCTTCCTGCAATTTTTTAATGTTGTTAAGTGTCTGTGTGGATGTGTGTTTCTGTGGATTCTGATTTAACTCGACAACTGATTCGATGAAATGCATAGCAGGATGTCCATGTCACGCACGAAGCTGGGTTGTAAATGATCTCATACGTTGCTGCTGCTTAACCCTGCAAATGTTCAGTGAACTAGTTCGTATTGTATCTATCTGGAATTGTTCACTCTGAAGATGCCATATCCCAATACAATGCCCTGTTTTTGTTGGACGAATTTACTGGGCGAGTTGTTGTTTTTACCACCATCTACCGAGCTATGTGAACTATATGCGGCTATTGTAAATATGATCTGACCTTCCGGCCTATCCTTTTTCCATTCTATACTGTTGAAGGCCGCTCGGCTTCGCTTCCCCGGTTTCCCCACTGTGCATTATTTGCGCATAGCTTTCCTAGAGTTTTTTCTGGTTCATTCCTACAAGTAAATAAAATTCGGCCTTCAAGCAAACGAAATGGCAAACCTCGCACAGAAAGTAGAGAGAAATAACACGAGAAAAAAAAAAACAAAGTGCGTATATTTTACTGCTCTCAACCAACCAGCCGGGCTACAAAAAAGAATTAACAGGGGATTTCTGTGGTCACCAGTAGTCCCCGCAAGAGCAGGAACCACCTTTTAAGTGGTGAAATCGAACGGCATCTCGAATCACAAGCTCCCGACCAGTCACCGAGGATATCAACTTGATCACCGTGTGGCAGTCACCGCAAATGCGCAGGTTCTTCATGATGTGGATAGGCATCCAAGCGGGTAAGCTCATGATCCCAAAAGCCACAGCCAGCCTCTCGCTGTGATTAGGGGTGAAAATTGGTAAATGATAATCCGTTTTATCCGATATTCATATTCGAGAAAACGCAAATGTGGTAAGTAAAATCCGCATTCGAATAGTATTCATATCCGTATTCGGTGATATTCGTATCCGGAAAAAAACCGGATAGTATCCGAAAAACCAAATACTATCCGAGAAAAATGAATACGAATACTATCTATTTTTGTCCCGGATACGATTACGAATACTATTTGTTCTACCGAGATTTGTCGCAAAAGTTGTCGGATATTCGCATTCGATCGAATTGAGTACATATTCGATTCGAATTCGTATTCGTATTCGAGAATATTCGAATTCGTGTTCGTATTCGTTTAAAAAATAGGGATTCGTATTCGTTTAAAAAATAGGGATTCGTATTCGTTTTGAAAATAGGAATTCGTATTTGGAACTATTAGATTCGTATTCGATCCGTTTCCACCCCTAGCTGTGATGAATCTCGGAGCGTGGGGACTCGGTCCTCACGTATCCGAGGTGTGCAATCTTCTCCATGAGTTCATCCAGTTTGTTACGAATCGTGATCACTTGGGGGTGGCTCACATCATCGGCTTTGAAGACGTGAACCTTGTTGTCAACTTCCATCCAGCTATACCCGGGATTTTTCTTTATCCCTTTATCTCGCATTAGCTTCCTGACTTGTGCGGAATCATCTGATTTCCCAGCATCGGCATAGATCTTCGCCAGAAGCATGTAGCTTCCGGAATCCGGTGAGTCCAGCTCAAACAAGTGCTTCGCTGCCAATTCTGCGAGTTCGTTGTTGCCGTGTATCTTGCAAGCGCTACGAAGAGCTCCCCAAACTTCAGCAGTTGGTTTCATGGGCATCTCGTCAATGAGATTCTTGGCTTCACTCAAATGCCCTGCACGGCCAAGAAGGTCCACCATGCATGAGAAATGCTCCAACCCTGGAGATATGTTATGGACTCTCTTCATCGTATCAAAATAAAATTTCCCCTCCTTCACGAGTCCAGAGTGGCTACAGGCTGACAGAGCTGCCACGTAGCTTATGTAGTCAGGTTTTGCCCCTTTGCTCAGCATACGATCAAAGATCTCTATAGCTTGCTTTCCCATGCCATGCTGTGAATAACCAGTAATCATGGCATTCCAAGAAACCAAATCCTTTCCATTTAGGAAGTCAAATAGTTTTCGAGCTTCTGATATCCTTCCACACTTGGAGTACATTGTGATAATAGCATTCGTGACTGATGTGTCTAAAATGAGACCTACCTTTACAGTATGTCCAATAATCTGATCACCAACTTTATTTGCACCTATATCTGCACACCCTCTGAACAATGTAACATAAGTAACCCAGTCAGGTATGACATCCTTCTCACTTAGCATAGCACTATACATCTTGAGGCCATCTTCCTCAGCTCCATGTTGTATAAATGCCCCCAACATTGCATTCCATGTAATGACATTCCTCGTGGACATGCCATCAAAGAACTCACGAGCCTTCGTGATGTTCCCCACTTGAGAATATGCGGTAATCATGCTAGTCCATGATATAATGTCCCTTTCAGCCATCAAACTGAATATAAATTCAGCATTCTGGAGATTGCCACACTTTGCCTACATAGAGATGAGAGAATTGGAGACGACAACAGCTCGAGTGTGCCCACTTTTCAGACAGAGTGAATGCAGCTGCCTCCCAAGGCACAAATCCATCCTGTTGGAGCAGCCACTAATTAGAGTTGCCAGTGCAAACTGATCAATTGTCATCAGCTCAGCTCTCTTCTGATTGAACAACTCAACAGATTCACTGAAACACCCATACTGCAAGAATCCTCCAATAAGAACTGTCCATGGCACATTGTTCCGATTGCGTAAAGAGCTGAATATTCTCTTTGCTTCCTTGAAACAGCCACATTTCATACAGTTCAACTAGAGCACTGGCAACATACGGGTCAATGTGTGGTAGGCTCCGAATCACCTGAGCATGGAGTTGCTTACCCCATCCCAAAGAAGATAATCTAGCACATGCAGTCAAAGAACTAGTGTATGTTGTTGAATCAAGACGCACACCTTTACTGTGCATCTCTACAACCATATCAAGGGCTTCCCTGACTCGCCCACTCTGAGACAATGCTGATACCATCATGTTCCATGAAACAACATCTCGTTCAGGCATGCTCTCGAAAAGCTCAAGAGTGTGATAAACACCGTATGACTTGGCATACCCCGCTAGCATACTGTTCCAACAGAAAATAGTTGGGCTTTCAATCCGACTGAACAGCCTTGAAGCAAAATCCACAGCCCCACATCTCACGAACATGTCAACAAAGGCAGTCCCGACGTCAGGATCATCCTGGGAATCAAACTTCCAAACCAACCCAAG
This sequence comes from Phyllostachys edulis, assembly GCA_036346405.1. Lineage (NCBI taxonomy): Eukaryota > Viridiplantae > Streptophyta > Magnoliopsida > Poales > Poaceae > Phyllostachys > Phyllostachys edulis. Next base: position 15,734,495 of record CM070551.1, on the reverse strand, counting down.
CAGCTGCAGTGCCAATTCACGCCACCCAAGAGCACCGCAGGACTTCATAACGCAGCCAAAAGTGAAGGCGTTTGGCAAAGAATCCCCACTTCGGCGCATGGACACAAAGCTTTCCAGAGCGCTCAAGAACCGACCGCCCTGGAAGTACCCGGACATGAGCGTGTTCCACGAGGCGACATTCCTCGTAGGCATTCTATCGAACAGCTCTGCGGCGTCGCTCAGGTTGCCTAGCTTGGCGTACCAATTCAGCATTATATTGTGGGTGATGACGTTGGGCTCGGTGATGTCGGCGAGCAGCAGACGGCGGGCGTCAGAGAGGGCTCCGCAGGAGAGGTAGGCATGGAGGAGGGTGTTCTGGAGAAAGACGGCGGACGCGAAGCCCACAGTAACGACGCGGCCGTGCAGCGAGCGCGCTCCGGCGAGCGCACCGCGGGCGCTGCACGAACGCAGCGCGTCCGCGAGCGCCTGCGTTATGGCCATGTGGGAGGTGGCGGCGGGATGAGGAGGAGGAGACGGCGGTGGCGGCCATGGGTGATCCACCATTCAAATGTATTGCGTCTGACGCCGCGGCAGAGAGGGATACAGCCATACAGGCCAGTCAGCCAGTGGAGCCGTGGAGGCGAGGATGACGTGAGGCAGACGCTGACAGGTGGGACCGGAGCTGTGTGATCCTTGGTTTGGATCACACGGTGGTGTTGTTTGGAATTTTTTTAAACTAATATTATTTTTTAAAAAAAATAAATAATTGATTTTTTTTTTACAAAAATAGGCTATTGTCACTGTTTGCAATGGAGAAATTGCCATAATGTTGTTTCAATTGGTGACAGTATACCTATCACCAATTGAAACAGTGCTGATAAAGTCATGTTGCTAATTGAACTGGCGACAGAGCCTTGTCGTCATTCCAATTGGCGATAGAGCCCTGTCAGCATTATTTTTTGGTACTTTTATACTATTTTTTGGATTGTTTTTTTCTGACCGCTCCACTCTAGTGTCCGAACCACCACACAACACCAACCAACTAAACTACCACCACCAACAGCGTCACCAGCGAAGACAATAGTGGTGGTTTCAGAAATAAGATAAGTTACACATTACAATTGGACGCACGACATAATAAGAAACATAATCAAGTAGTAATAAAAACAATATTAGCGCAACAAAGAGTAACTTTCATCGAGTAGAAGTACATATTCAACTACGCGAAGCGAGCCGAGATATTCGAACGCTGGAAACCTTACGTACCCGACCCTATTGAAAAGGCACCAGGGGAGACCAAGAAAGCTGGGTGGTGGTGGAGGACCCCCAAACAGGAAGTTAAGTACGACCGGACCGAGCGAGCGGCGGACAAGGGAGAGGCTTCTGCTACTGAGACCGATAGTTGTCCTAGCGCTCCCCATCGCCCGGGCGCACTCCATATCGAAGAGGTAAGTTAGGTTCAATTTGCATCCTGATTATTGATTTGGCCCTATGTTGTGCTATCCTAACATCATTCAATCGTCTAGTTCGTCTCGCAGAATATGGCTGACTTCGAGACTAGCCGTCGCCACGGGTAGTCCAGAGACAAGGGGAAGAGACCGATGAGCTGCTAGGACTAATTAACTTCGTTCCAATCAATCTTTTTTTGGATTCCAAAAAGACGCACATGTATAGTAGGTGTTTTCCGGTTTGTTGATTTATGCATATTGTCGTTTCTAATGTATGTAACCAAACCAGCGCGTCATATAATTCTCAATTAAATTATGAAGTCTTTCAAATTTAAATCTCTTTTCCCAAATATTTTGTCTATTTCAAATTTCGTACTATTTTTCCAAAGGAATTGGTTCTACAAACAATACAATCAGGACAAAAGTGCACATGGCAACCCTAAACCCAAATATTTTTTATTTCGCTCTGAAGTGGGCTGTTTGTGTTATTACGCCACCAATCTCGCATTCTTTACTTCATATTTCGTTATCTTCTCCAATTTTGGATTCCGAATTACGCGGACACTTAAAAATATTACCAAAATTTTTCCTGAAACTCATTAAATTTTTAGGTTGAATTCTATACATATTGCCGATTGGAATGACGACAGGGCTCTGTGTAAGCTCAAGCTCCATTAAATTGGTTTTGGTGATTAATGACAAATCTAAATGTGAGACTAACTCGTTTGTCGAGTATGATATTGTTTAGTCTTATTTGGATGAAAAAGTAAAAATCATGGAAGTTATGTTCCACGATGATGGAGACTTTGGATGGCATCATGAGTTAATCGTCATCAAGTCAAGGTTCAAGAAGAGGATGCATCATGTATTGATGCATATCAAGATCTTGTAGAGGAGATGATCATGAGTTGATCATCAAGTCAAGAGAAGATCCATCATGTGTTGATAGAGGGCACGTGAAGGATGCATCACGGGTTAATGTATATCAAGACAATGACCCGGACTTGAAGTAAAGCTGTACGCCATCAAGCTTCAAGAGGATGCTTAAGGCAAAGATATAACTAGCTAGGGCTAAGGATGTATTCATAATCTTTTACCGATCTTGGTGTTTGGTTCGACGACCGGATTGCTACTATAGAATTATCGTACTATTAAGACGGGTCTTGTCTAGTAGTTTGAGTCTTATCATGTGTTGATAGCTCAATCCCGCTTGCTCTAGCTCTCTGTGGCATGATGCTATTGTTTGTGAATGTGTTTTGCAAATAGCTGAGGCTCATGCATCTAATCTTTGTAGCATGTGGCTATAATTTGTAAATATGTTTTACAAATGGTTGAAGTCCATGCACCTACTCCTTGTGGCATAATACTAAAGTTTGCAAATGTGTTTTACAAATAGTTGAGGCTCATGCATAATCTTTGTAGTATGTGACTATAACTTACAAATGTGTTTTGCAAATGGTTGAAGTCCATGCACCTACTCTGTCGACGATCAAGTCGCCGATCTTACGAAATAAAATAGAGAAAAATGGCTAAGAGTTCTTGGATGAGAATGTGATTGCTCTTTATTGCAATGAACTGGATCTTTATAGGGGGTGCCTTAGGCAAGACAGTAGACTAGCCCTAATTACACTGAGCACTATGCTATGATTTGCTTCAATTGTCTTCAGAGTGAATCCAATTGCATGTTGTCTTGTGTTGTAGACTTGTTCTCCTTTAAGTAACCGATGAAAGTAGTTACTCCAGGAAGAGACGTCCTTTAGAAGTGTCGTGTCTGGTCGAAGGAAAGGTGGCAGTTGGTAAAACGCCAACTAACCAGCAGTTGATATCAGTGGGAGACAGTAACCATATGGTGGTTATCATTAGTGACTTAGGGCTGGAAACGTCATGTGGTTTGGAACAAATAAGACATGCGTTCTGTCGGTGTTTTAGGACCGATCTTATGTAATGATTGTTTGATTCGGGGGGTCTCCAAGATTCAAATCAAGCAGAGAGAAAGACATAGGGATTTCTGTACAGGTTCAGGCCTTCTTCGGAGAGAATAACAACCTTACACCAATGTGGATATATTGAGTATGCTGGTTACAGATCAAGAGAAAGACTCAAACGTAATGTCTTGTGCTCCTGATTGCGCTCTTGATCTCCCTCTCCTCTTCTCTTGATGATTCCACCTTTTATACAAGACTGGCTGGCCGCCATTTCTCCAAATTCAAAGTATGATCAATGCTTCAAATGTTGAAGTCAGCATCGAGATTATTGGGAGTAGTAACGTTCCCACATCGCCAGATAGTTATCACCAGGACAGAGAGTTAAATCATGCTATTATTCTAGAGAATAACAGCGTAATTAACTGCTCATATCTTTAGATATGGTGTGCAAGATTCCCTGACCGACCAGGCCCATATGTCTGTAAGCCCTATAGGACTAGAGACTGGTCATAGAAGTACTTATGGCCAAGTGGTCGTAGTAAAGCTTACGACCTCAAACTGATCGTAAGAGGACTTACGATCAGGGGATAGTCGTAGAAAAGCTTACGACTAGGGAATGTTCGTAGAATAACTTACGACCATAAGTTAGTTGTAGAAAGACTTACGACTATGGAATGGTTGTAGAATAACTTACGACCATGAGCTAGTCGTAGAAAGACTTACGACTATGGGGTAGTCGTAGAAGGACTTACGACCGTGGGATGGTCGTAGAAGAACTTACAACCTCCAGCTTCTCCCTTATGAACATTAAGGGGTATACTTAAGAACCATATGATGGTATTATTATCCATAATAAGAATTACAGATAAATAATTAAATGAGGATTATTAGATCCTCGTCATGTTCCATTCGTCACACGGGAGAGATATACTTGGAATCATATCTAAGTACCAGTTCAAAGCTTCTTCGAGCAGTTATCTGGTCGGGCAGTAGGTATAGAACCCCTCCGACTAGGTTACCCATCGGGCAACCCTTAGGATTCTAATGACCACAAGGGTCGTTAGCCACTAGGTCTACGACCACGTAAGCTATGTGGCTTTTAATTAATATTTAGGAATTTAATCCTCATCATACTCCTTGTGGTATGATACTAAAGTTTGCAAATGTGTTTTGCAAATTATTGAAGTTCATGCATCTTGTAATCGTGATCCGAAAATCTATTGTCGAGGAAAGCCAGATGACCACTTTTGAGAAGCAGTAATCTGCATGTGCAGTATGGTGATTTCTAGTTGGCAGTACGTTATTTCCAGAAAGCATGTTTTTGGGAATTTTTCTCCCCTGGAAATCGGTAGTACCGATTGAGCCGAGCGGTAGTACCGGACATTGTGAGTGCGGTAGTACCACACCAAATCGTAATGGCTAGTTCCGAAGCATTTAATGCACCTCATACGATCGTTGAACAGTAGGTGCAGTAGTACTGGCCGATCCATGGCGATAGTACCGCACCTGCTGATTTTTTTAGGGAATCTCCTCCAACGGCTAGTTTTGGTATGTGGGCTATATACCCACCTTGGCCGGTTGTGAGATAATCTCTTAGCACTCCACTTTATTCTATTGAGCTAGTGTGAGCTTCTCCTCTCAATTGTGCATGTGTTGCACCTTGTGTGCAAGAAGAGATGTCTCTAGTTGCATATGTTACATCTAGAGGTAGATTTCGTATCCACTTGAGCTTGCGCATTCGTTGCACGTGGTGAGAGTCAAGCAAGGGGCTTGACTTATTACTCCTGGAGGTTGCTGACTCCTAGACGGCGTTGGAGGCGTCGTGTCCGGTGATCTCTTCAAAGAAGATTGTGAAGAGGCTCGACGTGTTGTGAAGGTTGGAGCTCACCTACTCGGAGCGGGAAAGAGCTACCACTAGTGGAATTGAGGTGTTTGGCTTAATTCGTGGAGCTGGTCCAATTTATTTGGGCTTACCTCAACATGGACTAGGGGATACCGGTAAGTCTCCTAACACCACAGTAAAAAGAAACCGTGTCATTATGGTTTGCTTTCTTGTGCTCAATTTATATTCAAGCTTTTTACATTGTTATAATTAAATTGATTGCTTGTCATACTAGAATTGCAAATCTTGACATAGACTTAGGTTGTTGGTGCACTTAGTGAGACTAGTTGATTTAGGTCTTAATTGTGCAAAATCGATTTGATTTACTCTTCCGCACATAAACTCAGTTTTAGCCAAAGAAAATTTAAAAACCGCATATTCAACCCCCCTTTAGTCGGCCTCCTCGATCTTACACTCTATCATCACGACAGGGCCCTATCATCTCTGTTCTAATTGACGACAGGGCTACTGTCTCTATTTGGAATGATGATAGCAACCTATTTTTGTAAAAAAAAAATTGACTATTTATTTTTGTATTTTTTTTATTAAAATAATATTATTTTAATAAATCATGTTGTTAGTTTCTACGGGCCGGTTGGGCCTCCTCTATTGGGCTTATCCATTTTGGGCCTTATGACGTTGTGTTCGGCCCATATTTGTCCAGAGGATCGTGTAATGGTGTATTGTAATAGGGAAAATTCCATCCATAACACAACATTTTGGCCAGTACCAAAAAATACCACAAAATTTTCTAGGTACCAATTAATACCACAACTTGTGGCAAAACTTCTCGTTTATATCACTTGGACATTTTTGCCCTTCTTCTTCTTCCCTTCCCCTCATCTTATCCTCTCGCCCGCATCTACTCTCCCTCCTCCCTTGCGGCGGCAGCGATGACAACGACGATGGGGTTGGAGATGTAGGCGTCGATCGGAGTGTCGGTGCTCGTGCTCCGCTTCCTGCTCTACTTCATAGCCACCATCCCAACGAGCCTCCTCACACCGCGTCGCCTCGACCCACGACCCATCCCAGCATCCTCGACGCACCGCACGCACCCTACCTCCGCCTCCGCCATCGTTGCCACCAGGTATGCATCGACGTGACCTAATTAGTTGATTCCTCCCTATCGCCTGCTAGCTTCCTTCTGTTCGATCCGTCGTCCTGAGGTCCAGTGTTCTTTGTGTCTTGGGGCATAGGCTTTTGGGATCTGGTCTGAGCAGACGCACGTGGAGGTTGGAGGACGCGTCTATGGATGGAGATGGGGGACTGATGGTGCCACCTAGGGCGTCCGGTGTGCAGAGGTACAAGGTGCTTGCGCTACGACGCTTCCATCCCGACTTCGTTAGGCAGCAAGCAAAGCAGCGGGTGTCTCGAACACAAAGAGTTGCGGATTTGGGGCGTCGGAGAGCGATGACAAGAGCGAGGGAAGTCGGGGATTGCCAATCGTGGAGATTCACACGCAGTGCCGCTGCCAAGTGCTCTGATGCGGAGAATACGGAGAACGTTGGTCTCCGCCGGAAATGATGGCAATTTGGGCAAGTCCGAGAGCAATGGCGGCGACGGCAGGGGAGCGGCACCGGCTTCAGCGCGAGAAAGAGAGAAGAGAGGTTCCTGAGCAGCAAGGGCACGGGAGGTTTCGGTGGCCGGGAACTGGGCGAGCGGCAGCGGCGATGGCTTGCTCTGTTGCTAGATGTGAAGGTGAGAAGACTAAGGGTAAATGTGGAATTTAGAGAAAAAGGAATTTAGGAAAGAGTTTTTATTAGATAAAACTAGCTTTTGTGGTATAGATGAGAAGTTTTTCCACACGTTATAGTATTAATTGGTACCCAGAAAATTTATGGCATTAATTGGTATCGGCCAAAAATGTTGTGCTATGGATGGAATTTTCCCATTGTAATTTGTGAATGCGAAAGCGTAAAGTAATCCTTGCCTGCTTACCGCCTTCGACTCTGTCTTCCTCCTCTGTCCTTGCTCGCGAGCCGCGTCCCAACTCCCAACTCCCACACCCAGGAAGACAGGAAGAGCAGTGTTAGGGTACAGGGTTTGGTGCGAGGCCATGGAGGAGGGCGGAGCCGGATCCCTGGAGGCGCGGCCCGGTGTCCTCCTCGTCGGCGCCCCTGGTGTCGGCAAACGGACCATCCTCTCCCGTGAGATCTCGCTGCCTCTCTGTCCTCCTTTCTATATCTTTTCATGTCATGATTTGGATGCGAAATATCGACCCGATAGAATAGGAAAGGTGTTTGCGGTTCAAATAATGGAAAAAAAGAGTTAATTTTGGAGTAGATGAAGAAGAAGAGACTCGGGCTCGGTAGTGTTCTAGCTGATATACCAGTTCCAGTTTCAGCCACTGGCTTGACAAATTCCTTGTGCTGTGGTGATTCAGGTGCATATGCTTTGCCATATCGCGAATTTTACTAGTCTGTGATCGGTTGGGCACCTCATATTTTCTGATCATTCTCATATCATCATGAACTGCAGGGTTGCTTGCAGCTGAAATACCGGATATACATGACTTGTCATCGGGTGTGCTGTGTCAGGGGTATGTGATTACACGATAATGAATTACCTTATTGTGTTCTGACTTATGAGTGAGAGCACTTACAGAAGTAGCAGGCCTAGTTTTGAGTTAGTATTTTGATACTTGACTGAATCTCTTTTGCTATTGATTTGGTATCCAGGTGGAAAATTGACACAAAGTATTACTCAGCTGATCTTTCCATTTGGACAGCGCATCTCGAGGAAGGATTTTTTCTTGGTTCACTCCCTCATCTTGACCGGTTGGCCGCTCTTGTTATGGTCTTCGATATGAGTGATGTCAGAACTGCAACCCCATCATACATTTTTACTGTTCTTATTAAGCCTCTAGTTCCATTTTCAATCTATAATTTGTTTAACTCTTTTGAGCCATGTAATGTGTAGTGTTTAGTTCTTTGACCCTCAATGCTACAGTAGGCTAATTGTCTTAGCAATTTTGCAGGAATCATCCTTTTTTACTCTCCAAAACTGGATTGCCACTGTTGATGTTCAGAGGTTTGAAGTTCTGTTGTGCATAGGAAATAAAGCAGATCTTGTACCTGGCCATGGTGCGCATGTAGAATACAGGAGGTGTATGCAAAGGATTGGTGAGTCAAGTACTGATCCACATCCTGAATATTTGGATTTTGGGATAAATGAAACTGAGGGTTGTGGCTTGTTATCAGAGGAAGAACCTTGCATCGAGATCAGAGACTCCACCACACAGTGGTGCAATGAGCAGAACATTGAGTATATTGAAGCTTGTGCTTCCAATGCTGACTTTGACAAATGTAAGTTACTAAGTTGTCTTGTGGACTGTAACTGTTAAGTGTTTTCCTCACATCATTTTGACCATCAACTCATTCTTGTTTTCCAGTTATCAGTATGCTACCGTGAATTCTAAATTGAGCGCCAATTAATTAATTGTGCACTTAGTAGATATGGTCATCCTTAAGACTATTGGTTTTATTATGACTAACTGTGATTTTTGTGATACTTAACATAAATTTTGCGCACTATTTTATCATAATAAAGGATGTCACCCACCTGCTTTCATCATAGTACATTTATCATCCCTGTGTTGAGTGTGATTCATTAGTATGTGTAATATGGGCTTATTTAGACCCTTTTTCTATGGTGTTTTGGCCTTTCGTGGAGGGCTTAACTTGTCTTAGTAGCGTCATAAGCTGGGCTTCTTAGTGAAGCTGGGGACATTGAGCTTCTTAGTACAAAGGGCCAAAGGAGCTTAAGTTTCTACGCAAAGTGCCTCCAGCTGAACCATTTTTTGGAATATTTGAGCTTTTTGACATCTTGAGGCTTAAGTTCAAGCCTGACCTGATTGGGCCTTTGTAGATTTCCATTTATTAATGAAGACTTTGAGGCCCTTTCTTACTTTACTAGTCAGTGTCTTGGAGTTTAGTATCCAGGCACATTTTTTTTAAATATTGTTGAATGCCCTACACCAAAAGGCTAACAAGTTAGATGGCTGATATTAGCTGTGGCATTTATGGTTGTTTTTTATTGTGGTTTTTATGAAATATTATTCTAATTGTTGGATGGACTCCGATGAAAGGGGACCTATATTCTAGCCAAAGTTGAATACTGAATGAATATGTAACTGGATCTTTGGATGTTTCTTTCTTAATTAACGCCTGTTCATAAGTCATAACTAAGGTCTATCGGTGGATGGTGACAGCCAAGGCTTAGAGCGACTCTTTGGGGTCCTTTCTGCACACATGTGGCCTGGAATGATTCTGAAATCTGGAAACAGAATAACCGCTCCATCCTTGGTTGAGAAAGAAGGTGAGTTAAATCAGGGAAAACATCTTACAGTTTGTAAGTACCATAAACTATTAAATTGGTGCCACGGTTATTGTGATAAGTTGATTAACTATGCTTGCTTTGTACTATAGAACAACCATAGGATGACATGCTAAGCTGGTTCCTCTATCCAGTTATTTTAGTTATTAGAATATGCTTGCCCTCTTATGCAGAACATGTGTTGTTCAATTAACACAAATATGCTACTTTGCGTTGTTCAATTTAAAACCCTGTATTTGGACCTAATTATTCAGTCTTCTTTGGACAGAATCTACAGATGATGAATCGAATTATGAATTTGAGTACGAGGTCCTATCCCATGGATCTGATGAGCAATGGGAATTCATTGGTGAGTCGAGTACATCAAGAAGCTTGGAGGGATTAAATCAAGCTAAAGCTATGCATGATAACACACAGCAAGTTGTGAATGCCGGTACTAATTCTTCAGCGCCCAATCCCCTTCCAAATGACAGATCCACAGAAACTGCTGAAGAAAAACATGCAACTCAGAACCACAAAACTGAGGATAGTAATCATGTGGATAACACCGAAGCAGATACTTCTGAGGACCAGCAAGCTGACACCCCAGAGGTGAACAAGCTGTTTGAGGATGAGCATTATTATGGTTTAGATGATCTGGAGCGGCTATTGTCAGAGATTGGCAACATGCGCTCCAACCTAAGGCTCATGCCTGACTTCCAAAGGAGGGAGATGGCTGCCAAGCGTGCCATGAAAATGGCAGCCATGTTTGGTGATAGTGACGAAGAGGGCTTTGAGGATATCTAAGCCAACTCATGGAGTTCCACTTTTTGCTTATCTTCAGACAGGATTGCTGGTGATGGCAAGTTGGTTTGTACAGGCAGATAGGCAGGCCACCTAGGGCAATTTTCATCCTTAATGCCATTTTTCCCAAGGGAAATTTTGTATCTCTTAGGTGTTCCGTATTTACCGTTGCTACTGTTGTAAGATGTTTGCTGTATTATTATGAACTTAATTTCTCTTTAATCAACTGGGCTAAATTTATGTATGTTACTTGCCGAATATTATGTTACAGTGGAATCGAGCAAAATTCAGGTGATAAATAAGAGAATCCAACCCAATTACCGCCGTATACTTCTCAGTTTCTGAGGATGACAGGGTGCACATCTGGAAAGCTTCTGACAGAGAAAATACCCATTTACAACATATGAACACATTCAATAGTAATGTTCCATATTAACTGCTGACTATGTAAGCCCATTGTTCCAAATTCCAAAATTCCTTTATCTACAGCTAAAACCTGAGAACACTACGCAACAAAAGCAAGTGCCAAAGAGTAAATACAATTCACAAATTTATTGTCCTTCCAATCTTTTTTTATTGTGAACTGTTGTCAGAGCTATGCTTCTCAGACTCAAAGATTGGTTGGCCATTTTGATTCTTCACAATGTCAGATTCTGAATGTTGCAGACTCCTAGATGACTCGCCTGATAACCTCAATGGTCTCTCACTGCGCTGCATATTCCTTGGACCAGAAGAAAATTTTGTAACCTGCAAACATGACAGAAACTCTAGAGGCATTATTCTGGAAGACTGGTGGTAAAACAAAATTAGACCATGTTGTTAGTTCAATTATCAGGTTGGGCTTCAAACTTTTGAAAACAAGCCATATATCTGCCTACATTTTTAAGCGAAATATTAGTATATTTTTCTGGCTTGTGGCATTGTGCAGGTCAAGAGGATCATGTTTATTGATTAAAAAACACTCACGTCGTTTGAAGCCTCTAGCCTTGTCTGCAGAGCTTCATGATCAGCTTTAACACAAGATGGGACACCATTCTTTTGATAAACATTCTGCTTGGCAGTTTCCTCATCTACTTCGCTTGAAGCAGCAGCAAATGGGTGGTTTACTGGAATCCATCTAACTGTATCTGGATCAACATCTGGTGGTATGTAATCACCTTCTTTAAGAAACACAGTGGGCCTTTTCCACTGATATGTACATGATCTCCTTTTCTGATGCATTGCTTGTTGTTCTTTTGTAAGCTTAACAGGAGCCAGCCGGTACTCCTTGCCAAACATTTGAGCAGTAGAAGTACCCTCATCAATCTTGACTAATGGATTATTGAAAGGATCATCGTACACACGGGGTTTTGCACTGCAGGAGTTACCTTGGTCAAAATTATTGCATGATTTAAAAGAGCCTCTAAGACCGATGCAATTGAAGGGTTAAAACAAAGCTTCCACATTAGCACAACGGTTTTCTTTTATCATTTATGTTTTTCATGTGAACACTATCAGTCTATCACTAGGTGCTTAAAGTAATATTCCAATGGTCACAGCACTCAACAAGTATAGTGTGGCTTTGCAATGACATGAAGCAAGTTACTAGACACAGAAAAAATGACATAAATTCCTCACAGAAGAAATCACCCTTATAGTAAGATCATTAGAAGGGAAAATCAAATCAGTATATAGTGGGATATAATGACACCAATGGTCTAATGGTTGCGGGATACATGAACACCTTATTTCAGTTATGAATGTTTTGTAAACATGATTCATAAACACATCCAATTTTATAGCATAACTTCAAAAGTTCATCAAGTATAAACCCGGCAAAACATCAGTGCTAGGTAGACTATTGATATATCTGATTAAATTATAGTTAAGACTTATGGTGAACTAATATATTCCAATAAAGGTAGACTTGCATGCAATTGTGAGAAATATGTCCCTAATAACATCTAGAAGAAACAGTGAAACAACATGGCCAAATTCAGCAGCCAAGTCCAATTCAGCATATGGACAGCTTTAGCAGATACCATAGAAGTGAATGCAAAATTGAAGTTCGAGAAGATAGCAACATACATCCCTCGTTGCCCTGATTTTAATTGTCCACGCCTTACTAGATCAGCAACAGAACCTCTATTATCATGCTCTCGAGTTCTTACGATGATCTGCCTTGCAACCGCAGCCAAAAATGCAATGCCGAAACAGAAACCAGCGACAAAATTCAGTCCAATATTTTTCCTGATCTGCATGAAAAGAGAAAATAAGAGAGTGTGAACAGTGCAAAGATGGAGCTAGATACAGACGGAACATGAGATGGTAAAGTATTAAGTATTGACAAAGCAATACCTAAAATCTCTAATGCCTAAAATCTCATAAGTTGGAAAGAAAGAACAGCTAAAGTTGCCCACAATGCCTAAAATCTCAAAATACATGATGATGGGGGTAGAGAAGAGCAAGGCATATAAAGTGTAACCAATTCCCAAGTGAACTGCAGATTGCTCACGAACAGCGAACCACCATATTGCCATTAATTCCTTAGCGTTCCCACAAAACCATTTAACTGGATCAAATTCAATAGAGCGTCGGTTCAAGGTAATTCTAAATTGCAACTTGAGTAGATTCATAATCACAAGGGAAGCATCTATATTATACATTTGTTCAAACTTACAACTTCCTTACATTTGCCGCGTTTTCTTGTCTAGGCTAACATAATTCCGCAAGGAAAGCCCCATCTCTACACAGCGCTTAACAATTTCATACCGCCTGCGCAATTTCCGCATTGCTCCCCTTCTACCCATTTCCTGGACTCTTGCACAATAAGCGCTAAAACTAACAGCAATCACCACCTCACACTTGACATTAACCAACCCCACAATCCAAATGGACAGAAATACCAAGCAAAGGAGCGCCCTTACCGAAGCAGCAACAGGAGGCACGGAAGCGACGAGTGCCCTCAGATCTCCCACCCTCCTCTCCAGAGTCCCGATCTTCCGCTCCCCGCTTGCAACACCATTCGTGTCGCTCGAAGCCCTAATTGGCCGGGGCAGACTTACCCTCCCGCAGTAGGGTCGGAGCGGGAGGAGGCGGAAGGAGAGTGAGATGGCGACGGAGGCGGCGGGCGCCATTGCCGCCCTCGCATGGGGACTGAAGTCTTCAGTTTGGTTCAGAATTGTCGGGCGCTGAGTTGAAGCGAGCAGAAGTTAGCTGGAAGGGGTATGGAAGCTGGACGGTTTAGATGTTTTCTTACCGCTTAGTTGAAGCTGGACGTTGAGGATTGATCAGTTAAACCAATGGCTTGTTTCACTGCTTGGACAATTCACCTTTCACTATTTATATTGTCGTTATTACTTTCATCTGAACACTTTTGTGTTTTACCGCCGGAACTCAAGACTGTATTAAACCCTGTTAATATGGAAAGAAAAGGAATCTTCATTATGCCAAATACTTGTACTTAGCTAGGGTTAGCATAAGCTTCTCTCCCAGCGCCGTTTTCCCACCATATAGCAGATTCTACTGAATCTGTTACCCAAATTACCAATCCAGTTTTGAGGTTATGACAAATTGGTATAAGAGCTGCTCTGTCCTTGGAAAGGAGTACATCGGAGGAAGAAAGGTTGGTGCTTTACCGTAAAATCCCTTTCTTCAGTCTCAGGTTTTGGCGAAGGAAAGGATTTGCAGCTTGTACACGAAGAGTCCAGATCTGGTATGTGGAAAACCCCTAAACTGATTCTTCATATCTGATAATGATGACCAGAGGGGGAAAGAAAGATGGTACCAGTGACGGATCTGAAGGTGCAGAGGCAGCAGCCGTGAGAATGGAAATGAAAGAAATGAAATCTCAGTTGGAAACCCAGATGGGGGTCATCCAAGGAGAAGTGAGCGGGTTGCGAGGTGAACTCGGAGAGATTAGAGAACTCCTCAGATCTCTGGTGAAACCTTCAGCAGGAGATACTAACTCAAGAATCATCAATACTGAAGTGAGACAAGAAGCAGACATGGAAGAAGCAATGAGAAGGAGGGTATGTGCGTTGGCAGATCTGGATCTAAATGGCGAAGAGATCCCAACGCAGTCCCAGCAAGGAGAATTCCGTGCGAGCAATTCACCTGGAGAACAATCAGCAGCTCTCAGGTTCAGAGGTAATGTTCAGAATTTCACCCCTGAAGCTCCTACTTTAAATCTTTTGAGTGGATGGGGAGGAAGAAGAGAGGCTTTTGGGAAAGCAGTGAACCAAGAGGATAGGAGCAATGAGTTTTTGAGATCAATTGCTAAAGGGCCTCGATTGGAATTTCCAGTATTTGATGGAGAAAATCCACTAGGTTGGATTAGGCAATGTGATAAGTATTTTGAGTTAGCCAAAGTCTCGGAGGAAAACAGAAGTGATCTAGCAATATCATATATGACTGGGAAAGCTGATAACTGGTTGAGAGGGTCTGGACTGCTAGCCAACCCGGTTACTTGGTCTATCCTTAAACTGAGGATTTGTGACAGATTCGCTACACACAGTATATATGATATAGTTGAAGAGTTTCATGCAGTCCAACAGCACCACACAACTGTATCTCAATACATTGATAAGTTTGAAGAACTTATGGCGATTATGAGGAGCGAAAACCCGATGCTGAGAGAAGATTACTTTGTGAAGTGTTTCGTTTAGGGGTTGAGAGAAGATATCAAACATTTCGTTAAACCTCATAGACCTCAAAGTCTTTGTGAGGCTTATTGGATGTCCAAGGATCTAGAAAAAGGGGCCAATGCAAATGTAAGAAGAATGGGAACCACATCAGGCTCAGGGTTCCAAAGAAGTGGCTTTGTTAAAGGAGGTTTTCAAAAGACTAACTTCAAGGCTGGGACAGTGAACAAATCTGGGAACTTCAGAGATAGCACTGACCCGACAAGAAGGGGTAACCGGTCAGTTTACCCTATGGTGGTAACTAGAGAGCTGGGCAAATGCTGGTATTGCGCCGAGAAATGGGCTCCAGGACACTCTTGCAAGCAATCTAAAGTGTTGAACATTATGGTTATGGACCCGAACAATTTGGATGAAGGGGAGTTAAACGTAGTCCAAGAAGATGAGGAAATGGATAACCCAGTCAAAGAGGAAGAAAAGCCAACAGAAGAAGAATTGTTACAGATATCATTGCAAGCTGTAAAAGGGGTGCCTTCCGTAGCTACCTTCTCGGTAATCATCACCATGAAGGGAAAGAGAGGAGTAGCACTAGTGGACAGTGGCAGCACACACACGTTTATTGATTTGAAATTTGCTGAGAGTGCTAACTGTGTAGCTCAGAATAATGAATTGCAAAGAGTCAAGGTTGCTGGTGGTGGAATTTTGTATACCGGAGCTCATTTAGCCAGATGTGAATATAGTATACAAGGGGAAAAGTTTCTTGGAAGTTTTAAGGTACTAAAACTGCATTCCTATGATATAATCTTGGGATGTGACTGGTTGTACGCTCACAGCCCAATTCAATTGAATCTGAAAACCCGAGAATTGACTATCAGAAAAGAAGGGCAGCTAGAGCTGACAATTGGTGACTTTACTTCTGCACAACCGGAAAGATTCATCAGTGCTAGCCAGTTTAACAAGTTATGCAATAAGGAAATTATGGGTTATTTGATATTATGTAGTGAGGCAAAGGAAGAAAGACTTGATCATACACCTCCAGTGGAGATACAACTGCTGTTGGAGAGGTTTCAGTCAGTATTTAAGGAGCCGACTGGACTACCTCCTACTTGAAACTGTGATCATGCTATTCCATTGAAGCCCGATGCCTTTCCTCCAAATGAAAGGCCATATCGAGTACCTTACCAACAAAAAGGTGAGTTTGAAAAACAAATCAGGCAGTTGTTGGAATCTTTGGTAATTAGACCTAGCGAGAGTCCTTACGCCTCACCGGCCATTTTGGTAAGAAAGAAAGACGGGAGCTGGAGAATGTGCATAGATTATAGAAAGTTGA
Source organism: Phyllostachys edulis (assembly GCA_036346405.1). Lineage (NCBI taxonomy): Eukaryota > Viridiplantae > Streptophyta > Magnoliopsida > Poales > Poaceae > Phyllostachys > Phyllostachys edulis. The sequence continues at coordinate 15,718,194 of CM070551.1, read as the reverse complement.
ATGCTCAAACCGTGAAAAACAAATTTCCCATTCCAGTAATTGAAGACTTACTTGATGAGTTGCATGGTGCTCAGTATTTCTCGAAATTGGACTTACGGTCAGGTTATCACCAAGTAAGAATGAAGGAGGAGGATGTCTTCAAAACAGCGTTCAGAACTTATTTTGGACACTTTGAATACTTGGTCATGCCGTTTGGACTTACAAATGCCCCAGCCACATTTTAATCCCTTATGAATACTATCTTCAGTGATTACCTCAGGAAATTTGTGTTGGTCTTTTTTGATGATATTTTGATATATAGCAAGAGTATTGAGGAACATATCAATCACTTAGAGTCAGTACTCAGTTTACTTCAACAACAACAACTTTTTGCAAAATTGAGCAAATGTGACTTTGCGGTAAGACAAGTGCATTATCTAGGGCACATAATCAATGGAGAAGGAGTATCGACTGACCCAGCTAAAATTGAGGCTGTGAAGGGTTGGCCAAGTCCTGAAAACATCACCCAATTGAGGAGTTTCCTAGGGCTTACCGGCTATTATAGAAGGTTTGTACAGGATTATGGCTTGATTTGCAGACCACTCCATGATGTATTGAAGAAAGGAGCTTTTCAATGGGGAGATAAGCAAGAAGTTGCTTTCCAAACCCTTAAGAAGTGTATGACTACCACTCCTATGTTAGCTCTACCAGATTTTGCTGAATCTTTCACCTTAGAGACGGATGGGACTGGAATAGGGGCTGTGTTGATGCAGAAAGGAAGACCTATTGCTTATTATAGCAAGTCATTGGGAGTTAAATCGGCTGCTCTCTCCACATATGAAAAAGAAGCTATGGCTATCTTAGAATCTTTAAGAAAATGGAGGCATTACTTCCTTGGTAACCAGCTCATCATTAAAACCGACCAAAAAAGCTTGAAATTCATTACAGAGCAGAAGATATCTGAAGGAATACAACACAAGCTTATGCTGAAACTTTTGGAGTTTGAATATGTTATTGAATATAAAAAGGGAAAGGAGAATAAAGTGGCAGATGCTCTCTCTAGGAGAGAACAATGCAATGCTATGACTGTTGTAACCCCTACATGGATGGAAGACATAGAGAAGAGTTATGAGGATGATAACCAATGTCAAGAATTATTGAGTCAGTTGGTAATCAAACCAGACCCGACTGGACAGTACTCTTTGCACTCGGGAGTGATTCGATTTCATGGCAGGATATTTGTTGGAAATGATCTATCTTTGAAGAACAAAATCCTGGAATCACTGCACGCCTCAGCCCTTGGGGGACATTCTGGAGTAGCAGCCACTTATCAAAGAGTGCAGCGCTTGTTTTATTGGCCAGGGTTGAAGAAAAATATTCAGACATTTGTGAGTGAATGTGCAGTTTGCCAAAGGTCCAAAGGGGAGCACTGCCACTCCCCCGGTTTGCTAGAGCCTCTGACTATTCCCGATATGGCGTGGACGCATATCTCGATGGATTTCGTTGAGGGATTACCCAAGTCTAATGGGAAAGAGGTAATTCTTGTGGTTATTGATAGACTTACCAAATATGGACATTTCATTCCCATGTCACACCCTTACACTGTCCGAACTGTGGCTCAAGCATTTATTGAAAATATATTTAAGCTCCATGGGTTGCCAAAAGCTATAGTGACTGATCGAGATCGCATATTTACTAGTCGGTTTTGGCAAGAGATCTTCAAGGCATGGGGAGTATCATTGAGATTCAGCACCGCTTATCACCCGCAAACCGACGGGCAAACGGAGAGGTTAAATCAGTGTTTAGAATCCTACCTCCGTTGCATGGCATTTTCAGAACCAAAGAGGTGGTATTATTGGCTAGCATTGGCGGAATGGTGGTACAATACCACCTATCATTCATCATTAAAGATTACCCCTTATCAAGCTCTCTATGGGAACCCTCCACCTCTCATTAGCGAAACTGCTGTTCCTGGACCAGAGACTACCGAAGCTAAAGATTTCTTAGCTGAGAAAGAAAGTATGCTTAGACAGATCAAACAGAATTTGGCTCAATCCCAAGAAAGAATGAAGAAATATGCGGATCAAAAGAGGAGTGAAAGAATTTATGAAGTTGGGGATATGGTTTATTTGAAAATGCAACCTTATAGATTATCTGCCTTTGGCCTTCGGCAGTCCTTGAAGCTGACAAGCAAGTATTATGGTCCCTTCAGGATTCTACAGCGAGTTGGGATGGTAGCCATCGATTCTGATTACGGATGGAGTTGGCATTCACCCGGTCTTTCACATAAGCCAACTTAAGAAGCATTTGGGGCCTAAAGCTATTCCTGATTCAAGACTACCCTTGGTGGATGCAGAAGGTAGAATCAAAACCGAACCCATTGCTGTTCTGGACACCCGGGCATTACCAAGACCTCCAAATCTGGTAACACAGTGGCTAGTTCAATGGCAGAACCTTTCTCCCGAAGAGTCCACCTGGGAAGATGCTAATTTCATTAAAGGGGTTTTTCCCGAGTTCTACGCTGATACTATTCGCAGCTGGTTTCCAGCAGAGGAATCTTGAGACAAGATTCATTTCAGGGGGGGAGTATTGTCAATCAAGTCTTGATTTGGTTCGTAATTGTCGCCGCCGAGTTGAAGCGAAGCGTGGTTAATGGAAGGGTATGGAAGTCGGACGGCTTAGATGTTTCCTTACCGCTTAGTTGAAGTCTGGACGTTGAGGATTGATCGCTTAAACCAATGGCTTGTTTCACCGCTGGACAATTCACCTTTCACTATTTATATTGTCGTTATTACTTTCATCTGAACACTTTTGTGTTTTACACGAACTCAAGATTGTATTAAACCTGTTGATATGGAAAGAAAAGGAATCTTCATTATGCCAAATACTTGTACTTAGCTAGGGTTAGCATAAGCTTCTCTCCCAGCGCCGTTTTTCCACCATATAGCAGATTCTACTGAATCTGTTACCCAAATTACCAATCTAGTTTTGAGGTTGTGACATCTGGGAATGTTCAGGTCCCGGGGGAGCGCCATTGCCGCCCTCGCATGGGGATGGAGGGACTAAGGTTAGGGTCTGGGAATGTTCAGGTCCTGGGGTAGGGGATGGAGACGGTGGGCATGGCTAATAGCTTCCCGCGGATTAAAAAAACAATATTAATTTAAAAGCAGAGATGCACGATGTCTTCTGGAGATGAGTTGTTCCTCGAAAAGCAGAGAGCATGAGGAGGCGGTTGCAAAAACCGACGAAGCTTCTCGTCGAAGCCTTGTTGGAAACTCGCTCATTCGTTCATCTCCGATTGGTGAACACGCGTCGCGATGGAGGGGAGATCACCCATCCCCTGATGGCGAGCGCGTGTCACAATGGGCGGGCGTCCAGCCCTCCAACGAAGCTTCTCGACGAAGGTTACCTGGCGGGTCGATCCTCCGTGGCTTCGTCCATCTCTTCATGGCGACATGTCGAGACGGGAGGAAGGAGCCTCCAGGTCCAAGGATGGAGTATCTGGGCCGGCCCACAGGTATGGAACGACCCTCACTGATATCTTCGCTCATTCCTAGCGTAGAATCCCGATATCAGTGCGGTGGTGGGTTCCAAAGAGAGCGTGTGTGGGCGATTTAGGGTTTGTTGCGAGAGCTAGTGAAGTTCGCCGGTGAGGTTCGGGAGCTAGAGCTGCTCGGCGGATTCCAGATCCACCGCCTCTCACCAGATCTTACGCAGAAGTTGTGAGTGGGGAGGCGATGGATCGGGGACGGGGAAGGTTTCCTCGACGGTTCGGAGGGGGTGGTCGCAGTTGGGCTAGAGGAAAGCGTAGTGCGCTTGATGCGTGGATGGAAGATGATGATCTCTCGGTGGAAACAGATCTGCGCACGAAACTTCTACGAGAGCAAGATCAAAAGCGGTGGATCCAGGAGTTTCATCGGGGGGGGGGGGACCCGAGATCTAGTATGTCCTCTAATGCTCATGGTTCAGATCGTGCTCGTTTTGATTCGAATGTTCATGGGGGAGCTATTAGAGAAATTTTTTCATAAGATAAGGGGTGACAGAATGAGCCCCGCCGTGAAAACTTGAATCGAGAAGGGGGATCTCGTTGGGATGATTCTCAGAGAGGGAGATCTAGGGGTGGTTATGGAGGAAGAGGAGGTAACTTCAGAGATGATAATAGTGGATCTCAACTAAAATGGGATCCTCCTGTGGTTGCTGATAAAGGAGATGACATGAAAAAAAAGCTAGGGTGATATTGGTTCGAATACTGGGGTGCTTCGATATGAGGATCAAGGGACTTGCTTTAGATGCTTGTAGTCGGGACATCATCAAGCTCGCTGTACTAACCCTCTTGTGTGTTATAAGTGTAAAAAAACAGGACACATGACTTCTGGCTGTCCTAAGGAAAAGAAAAATCTCAGTCTGAAGTTATATGGTTTTGGTATTCCAGGACAAGGTTTTTACAGTTTGCAAGTGGCTGGTTTGCAATTATGAGGACAGTTAGCTGTCTCAGGTGTTGTAAGCATTAAGGAGGGGGTAGCTTCTATGAACAAAATTGAGGCAGAATTGAAGCATCTGATTAAATCTGATTGGGATTGGAAAGTCAGGAAGCTTTCAGAAAAGGAATATGCTGTGGTTTTTCCTTCTAAGGAAATGCTGGAGACTTGGTCTAAAGTAAGGAGGTGGAACTGAATCTTTATTCTATCAAAACCAATATTGACAAATCTAATTTGGATTTTGAAGCCTCTTCTGTCCTTACTGCAGCTTGGATTAAGGTTTATGGGATTCCAATTCCAACAAAGTCAAAGGACATAGTTAAAGAAATAGCTAGCACGGTGGGGAAGCCTATAGAAGTTGATGAGATAAGCTTGATGAGGGCGGATCCTGTTAGAGTAAAAGTGCTTAGCAGAGACTCTTCTAGCATAAATCGTTTTGTTGAAATCTTCATCAACTCTATGGGGTATGAAATTAAATTTGAAGCAGAAGGGGGTGTGGCAGGAAAGAAGAAAGGTCCAGTTTATGACCATTTTCACAAAATACATGTGCATAAAAAGTATGATGATGATGAGGACGATGAAGCAGAATCCAGTGAAAGTAATTGAAAAACTGAATGGGAAAAGATGGCATAAAAGTATGGTGGAGAAAAGCATCAATCTCCTGACCATAAAAGTGGAGATGGGAGTAACAAGTCCAAAGGTAAACAACATAAAACTCTTATTCTGAGAAGGAAGTTATGTGTTTTGACATGGTGATTTTTCATCCTAGTAATCAAGGAGAGGATGTGTTGAATGTAAATGATACAAAAAAAACTATTATTGAAGAAGGAGAGAATTTGGATGATAATGTGGGAGATGTTCAGGAGGAGGAATTTCTTGATGTTCTTCAGATTGTTTCTCTAGCTTTTAGGTTTCCAAGTGATATCAGGAGGGATGTTGACTTGGAAAAAAAAGTAGATAAGGTGTCTTTGGATTCACATGGAGGTTGTGGTCTCTAAGAAGACCAAGTTGAATTGAGAAATCAAACTGGTTCTGCTTCTCTGAATTCTTCTCAAGGAGATATTGTAGTTCATACTGAAGGTGGCCCTACTGTGTTATCTGCATCATTATGGCCTTGTTTACAGACACCTACAGGTAAACAAACTGTTAAGAAGTCTTCAGGGAATTCAGCAACTTCTCAAGACAACATTAAGTTTTCTGGAAATAGATGTATGATCTCAGACACTATGGTTGACCTGGACAAAAATTTAATTGATAAGACAGAGGCTGTAAGTGATATGATTAATTTAGGAGAAGACACTGATCCAATGGGTAACACTAGAATTGAGGGGGTGACAGAAATGCGGGTGTCTCCCAAAAAGAAAGGTAGGAAACATAAAATTCTGGAACCTCAACAAGCCATTCGAAAGAGTTCTAGGATTCAGGACCAGGGGATCCCCATGGAGAAGAAGGCCTCTAACTTGAAGTCTATCCAGAACTTAGAGTATCAAGGTAAACCTGAAAATTCTTTTAATGTTCTTAATAATGCTTCTATTGATTATTTAGAGACTATTGCTATTTCTTGTGGTATTGTTTTGGGTAATCATTCTCAAAATAGCAAGGATGTGATCTCAGCCATGCAGGCTCAGGAGCTTGTTAGAGCTACTGTAGCTAAAGCTGAGAAAGACAAGTTGACCAAGAAAGATCAAGAGGTTCAAGTTTTTGATGATACAAAGTCTGAGGAGGGTGCTGGTTTATGCAAAACTGATACTGATAAAAGGGGTGCTTTAGATATCATAGTGCATCAAAGGATGAGTGATAAGACGAAAAGAGGGGGTGCTGGTCGAAATGGGTCATTATCATGAATTTTTATTTTGGAACATAGAGGTTTAGGGAAAGCTGCTCGAAAGAGACAACTTAAAGAGATTGTTATTCAAGAAAATCTGGATGTTGTGGGGGTGCAAGAAACTATTAAGAAGAATTTTTTGTGAGAGAGAACTTAGGAATCTGGTGGGTAATCTTCCTTTTAAATGGCATTGGACTCCGTCAGAAGGGCATTCTGCAGGCATTCTGTTGAGGGTTAAAGAAGAACTCCTTGAAGTAGAAAGCTGTGACTCAGGTAAATTTTTTTTGTTAGCATGGGGATTAGAAGCAGGTTGAGTCATTACAGATGGGAGTTGATAGTGGTTTATGGGCCTGCCCATCATGACCTGTCTCATTGTTTTTTTGGATGAACTGGATAGTAAGTGTAAAAATATTGTCCTTCCTATGGTTTTGGGAGGTGATTACAATCTAATCAGATAAGCAGGAGACAAAAATTCCAGTAATTTGAATTATAATCTCATGAGACTTTTCAATGATTTTATTTCTGATAACCAACTGCTTGAGATCAAAAAAGGGGGTGCTAGATATGCTTGGACTAATAAACAAAATCGTCCCATTATGGTAAATCTAGATAGGATTTTGGTTTCAACTAGCTGGGAAGTTCAATTTCCTTTGTGACATGTCCAAAGTTTTATTAGGGTTGGTTCTGATCACAATCCTATTCTTCTAAATTCTGGAGAAGATGATATGGTTAAGACTAGAAGATTCTATTTTGAAAAAAGTGGACCTGTCATGAGACTTTCAGGGGTGTTTTACAACAAAAGTGGCTGGAGTTTGACAGAAGAGCTACTGATAAGGTTTACTCTCTTGACAGATGGAACAGTTGCATAGCTCTGCTGAGGAGTTTTCTGAGAGGTTGGAGTGTTAACCTGAATGGAGAATACAAGAGAAAGAAAAAGGTTCTTCTTGATCAGCTCAAATGTTTAGATTCTTTAGCAGATTTACAAGGGTTGAATCCTGACGAGTGGTCTTAGAGGTATTCTATTGAAGTTAAATTGGAATAGACTTATACAATGGAAGAAAACCATTGGCATCAAAAAAGTGGTTTAGATTGGATTACCAAGGGGGATGCAAATACTGGTTATTTTCAAGGTTGTGCTAATGGGAGGTGAAGGAAGAATTATATTTTTAGCCTAGATCAAGATGGAGTTATGTTTAACAGTAAAGAAGAGGTTAGAAGACACATTTATGATTTTTACAAAAATCTTTTTGGTTCTGGAGAAAGTCAGAAAGTGGGTTTGAATAATGATATGTGGAGTAGAAGGTTGAGAGTTTCTGATGAGGATAATCTCATGCTGGTTCAAGACTTCACTGAAAAGGAAATTTGGCAAGTGATAAAAGAAATGCCAGTCAATTCAGCTCCTGGTCTTGATGGCTTTCTAACTTTTTTCTTTAAAGGGTTCTGGGGGGGTGATAAAGCAGCAGTTCTTAGAAATGGTTAAAGACTTTTCTAAAGGTAATCTGGACATGAAAAGACTTAACTATAGGGTGATTACTTTGCTTCCTAAGATTAAAGAGGCAAATAATATAAAGCATTTCAGGCCCATATGCCTTTTGAATGTCAGCTTTAAGATTCTGACTAAGCTTCTTGCTAACAGGTTGGGTAAGCTTCTTGCTAACAGGTTGGGTCAGATTGCTGATAAGGTAGTTAATGATTGTCAATTTGCTTTTATCAAGGGTAGGTATATTTTGGATGGAACTATTGCTTTACATGAGATTACTCATGAGATTAGATGTTTTAAGAGGAAATGGGTGATTTTGAAGCTGGATTTTGAAAAGGCTTATGATAAGATACAGTGGAGTTTCTTGGGGGAAGTTATGGGGAGAAAAGGTTTCTCCAAACTTTGGATTGATCAGGTCATGGGGACTGTTAGAGGGGGAAAGGTCGGTATTAATATCAATGGAGAGGTTGGTCCATTTTTTTAAGACTTATAGAGGTTTGAGACAAGGAGATCCATTATCTCCCCTCCTTTTCAATTTGGCTACAGATGCCTTAGCAGAGATCATTAAAATAGCCCAAGACAATAATCTGATTAAAGGGGTGATTCCTCATTTGGTTCATGGTGGGGTTCCCATCCTGCAGTATGCAGATGACACTGAACTCATGTTGGAATATGTAACATTCCAAAGTTATGTTACCAAAATAAAAATTAATAAAGTTATTATTTTATTGGATTTTCTGAAATTTGAAAGAGTTTGATTGCTTTATTTGAATTTATGAAGTTTTAAAAAGTCAAAAATAAAATCTATTGAGTTTAGTGGGTTTTATTTGGATTTAAATTTAAAAATAAAATCTTAGTTAATTTATTGAATTTTCTGGATTTTAAAAAGGGTTTTCCTTTTTCCCGAAAGCCAAAAAAAATTTAATTGCAAAATTAAAAGCAAAAGTTAAGCTGAAAATATTTTTTTATTAAGTCCCAAATAATTCAAGAGATTTCTGTGCACTTTTCTTGAATTTTTGGACGGCTTTAGCTATTTTCTAAAAACCTTTTTGCTTTTTTAGATTATCTTTAAATCAAAAATTAGTTTTAATCCCCCTCTACTGTTTGGGCCAAATTCCTTCGGCCCATTTTCCCTATTCATCCTGCTGACCCAGTAGATTGCCCTTCAAGACAAATTCTGCACCAATGCACCTCCTTCACACGCTCACGACAGGTGGGGCATACTGTCGACCACTTGCCGCATGACTCATCTTCTTCTTCGAGCCGTTGGGCGCCCATGCCGCACGGTGTCAACGCCGGGTGTGGCATTTGCGCTGCCCGCACCAGCTCCCATCGTTGTCGCCCGTCAAGCGCATTCAATGTGACGTCGACCCCCACACCCGCTGTCGCCACCCACTCCCCCTCCCATGCCCTGCTCTGCCCGTTGTGCGCCCATGCCGAAGCTCCGCCATGGCCGCAAAAGTCCTTCGCCGCCCATACCTCTCCTCGATCCTCCCCGCGCCTATTTAAGGCGAGCACCCGGAGCGCCATGGCCTCCTCTTGCTCTTCCCCCCACTCACTCTCCCTCTCTCGTCTTCTCACTGTCGTATTTCGAGCTTCAACCGCCGCTACCGAGCTTCACTCTACCACATCCGCCGTCGCCGTCGAGCCCCCTCCGGCGCTGCCGCCTCCACGTCCGGGTTCGCAAGGACGCCGCGTCTCCTGTGTGCGCCTTCCCATCTCCGAAAGCCCACCGGAACCCCACCTCCACCTCCGGCCGCCGCCGCTCTTCGTCTTCACTGCCGGCCTCCCCTCAATGCCGCATCCTCAAAACCCTGCGCACCAACTTCACCGCGACGCCCTCTCCTCGTAGGTGTCTCGCCACGGCCAACTCGGCCGATTCTTGGCGACCATCGTGGCCGTGGCCACGCCTCGGCCGACGTGGCACCGCCACCGTGGTGCCTATTCAGCGGCCAACTTAGCCCTTCGCTGATGTGGCAGCCCCGTCAGCAAGCCCACGTGGCTTTTCTCAGTTTTTCTTTAGAAAAATAAATCCGGAAATTCCGAAAATCCTTTTCTTTTATCATTTCATGTTTTTGTATCTTCCAAAGGCCATAACTTCTCCGTTCGAACTCTGATTCGAGCGATTCAAATTTCTAAATTCATCTAAAATCAAGATCTACCTATCTACACTAAAATAATTTATTTTGGAGTTCATTTGAATTGTATTTGGTTTTTATTTGAATTTGGCTTATTTTCGTCTAGATTAAGCGACTTGGAGAAGGATTCGGACGCTTCTCGCATTTCGGCGCCATTTAAGAACAACAACCAAATAAGTAAGGCAAGTTACATCCTTTGATCATATTTGAATCCCAGTATTTTTTTAATTATTTAAATTCTGCTTTAAATTATTATTGCATGCTTATTTAAATTCAAGTAATTTAAATCCCTGTTTTAAGCTTTATAGTTATCCCTAATTCTATTGAATAGCCAATAATTATCAAAATGAGAAGTAAGAAAGACCTTTCCAAATGTGAAGTATAATCTGAAAATAGAAATAGGAATTGTGAATTATTAGAATATATAATTGTTGGAGTCGGATTATAGAAAATATGATTGTTGAAGATTGGATTGTAGAAATACATTATTTTTAGATTATTGGAATATGTCCTGTTGGATTATCAGAGTATGCTTTGTTGGATTATAGGGATACATGATTGATGATTGTTAGATTATGGAAGCATAACTTGGATGGATGGTATAATGGATTATTGTGGATGTGGATTATAGAAATAAATGAATTGTTGATGTTGGATTTTAGAAATAAATCTTGGTGGATTATAGAAATAAATCTTGGTTGGATTATAGAAGTATATATTTCTTTGGATTACTAGAATATATCATTTTTGGATATTATAGATGGTGAATTATTAGAAATAGATCATTATTGAAAAATGAATTATTGGAGATCAGATTATAGAAGTAATTGTTGGATGTTGAATTGTATGATTATATAATTATTGGAGATTGGATTCTAGGATTATATGATTATTGCGGTTGGATTATAGAATTGAATCTTTGTTGGATTATAGAAGTAATTTTGGTTGAATTGTAGAGAATTGATGTAATGGTGGAGTTAATTGAATAAAAGTGTTAGGATGATCTATAATTGTTGATATTGGATTATCAAAGATTGGATTATAGAAATAGATTATTAATGAATACCAGATTAATGAATGATGGATTATAGAAATAGATTGTGTTAGATGTTGGATTTCTGAATATTGGATTATAGAATTATTATTGAAGATTGGTTTGATGGATGTTGAATTATTAGAAAAAGAATATTGTTGGATTATTGGATTATGACTCCACTGTGGATGGTTGACTTACTGATCTCATATTTGACAATTCTCAGACATTGAATCCCTCACACCTTATCACGTTAGATAAAACTTTGGTTAATACATTAGTATGAATAGAATATTTTGAAAAACACTATGCTTAGAAAAAGATTAGACCAAAAGGTTTACTTTGGGGAATTAGCCAAAAATTCAATTATGATTTGAACAATGTTATGGTATGTCTATACCATACAATCTTTGAAATGTTTAACTTGTAAAATAAAATAAAAAGTGGTTTGGACTTGGGCGAAATGGATGTTTGGATGGGTGCATGTTCATGCACGGGATCGATTCATTTCTATGATCGAGGCCCGTGGGTTTTATGGAAAGTCGTCCAAGTCAATTAAGGACCGGTCTTCGAGCCACATCTTGCTAAGACACATCGTACTACCACATGTCCTGAGAATGGGTAGGGGACCTGGCTAACTAATTTGCAATGTTTCACCGTGGTCGTTCTGTCCGGTTGTGTGGGTGGTCTTTTATGACCTACGTACATGCATTCCCACCTGACGCAAGAGGGGGCTAGGAACTCTGCGGATTTCTATCCAAAGGGGGCGAAACCTTAGCGAGGGGGGACTGCGGTGGAATAGCGCATTGTAAAGGCCTTGGCACGTGCTCTAGACCGCTTACTTAAGGTAACGAGCGGTGGCATAGATGTATGTCGGACAAACTAGAGAAGTCATGTCATGTGGGTAAAGTTGTACAACCTCTGCAGAGTGTAAAATTATTCGAATAGCCGTGTCCACGGTCATGGACATGCTAGCAAAGCCACTCCAAGTTAGATTTTGATTTTGATTTCAAAAGACTTTATTAAATGTTTTTGGATTTCTATCCAAATGGGAATTGGGCGGGTAGCCTTGTGATAGGAGGGTATCCTTCACCACTCATTGATTAATGTTATCTGACTATAAAACTTGAGAATTTACAAAATGAATTTTAGTTATAGAATATCTGCTTTGGAACTTAGTACTAGTATTTGGAAAGAAAACATTACTTTATGCAAAACAGCCATATAAGCCTTCCTTTGTTATACCCCTGCATGCATCATAATTCTGTTATTGGGTGTAACTTGCGGAGTACATTCATTTGTACTCACTTTTGCTTAAGAAAATGTTGTTCAGAAGAGAAGGACTCTACACCTGCTGAAGAACTAGACAACTAGGTCACTACCCCGATCGATTACTGTGGCGAATTATTTGGGCTCACCGCTTCTTGTTTTGTCTTCATTTGTGTTACGTATTGTTGGCTCATAAGCCTTTCTGGTAATCAACTCTGATATTTATTAATAAAGTTTTGCGATTATGGTTGTGTTACCACATTTGTTTACTATGTGAGCTAGCCACTGATCATGGGACTAGTTCAGAAATGCACAGAGGATTTGGGGTGTTAATCCCGGGTCCTTACAGAATATGATGAGACCTACTTTCTGAATTTGAAATTTCTCCTTTATTGTTTTGAATGGATGTCTGGTCTGAAAATAAACTATCACAAAAGTGAAGTGATTGTGCTGGGGGGTCTGATGAGGAGTCTGTTAGAGTAGCAAACATCTTTGATTGCAACTTAGCTTCTCTGCCTATGACTTATCATCTTGGAATCTTAATTGGAGACAAGCATATTGGGGTGAGGGCAGTAGATAATGGGGTCAACAAATTAACTAAAAATCTTGATAACTGGAAAAACAATTTCTTATCTTCTGGGGGTAGGCTAATCTTGGTTAATAGTAGTTTGAGTAGTCTTCCTACCTATACCATGGGCTTTTGCAGATTTAATGAGGAGGTTCACAAACAAATGGACACCATCAGATCTAGAGTCTTTTGAAGGGGGGGGGCAAATAACAGTTTTAAGTATCACATGATGAAATGTGATGCTGTGTGCAGACCTAAAGACTTTGGGGGGTTAGGGGTGATTAATACAAGGGTTATGAATGACTGTTTGATAACTAAGTGGATTTGGCGTACTAATTCTTTAGATAATGAGCTTTGGTTCATAATTCTTAAAGCAAAATACTTCCCTAGAAGCACTTTCAGAGAAGCCACCTCTCACAGGGGATCTCAGTTCTGGAAACAGTTGATTAAAGCTAAATCCTTCTTTGACTAGGGTGCTAAATATAAGCTTGGGAGCGGTCATAATGTTTCTTTTTGGGGTGATGTCTGGACTGGTGATTGCCCTTTTAAGATCAAATATAGAAGTCTTTATAATATATGTCACTTCCTTGAAATGAGTGTAGCAGAAGGTTTGGTAAATGAGAATTGGAATATTCCTTTTAAGAGGTGTCTTGGGACTGAGGAAGCTACTCTATGGGAGAGTTTGAAAAGTATTTTAGCAGAAGCAGAACTTAATAACAACTTTGATAGGGATGTTTGGTGTTTCGAAAATTCTGGGATGTTCTCAGTCAAATCATTATATAGACAACTTCTCTTTGGGGGTGTTGTTTGCAAGAAATTGCAAAAGCTTTGGAAATGCAAAATTCCTTTGAAAGTTAAATTTTTTGTGTGGCAATGCTATCATAACAAAGTTCAGACTTTGGAACAACTTAGCAAAAGGGGGTGGAAAGGGGGGAATGAATTGCAATCTTTGTGGCTGTATTGAGAACATTGATCATATCCTGTTCAATTGTATTCTGACTAGGTTCTTCTGGCTTTGTATCAAAGAGACTCTTAACTGGGAACACGCTCTAGTTTCTATTGATGATTTCCAGTTGAATTGGTTAGATAGGAGGGGGGCTACTGATTACAATGTTATTTTGTTTAGTTTTGCAGCTTCCGCTTGGATTATCTGGAAAGTTAAAAACAAAGTGGCATTTGAGGGGATTTATCCTCGGCAACCTATGGATGTGATATTCAAATTTCTATCTTGTTTATAGCATTGGCGAACCCTCGTCACCGGGGCTGATCGTAGTAAGTTGGATAACTTCATGAAGGCTGTCAAAGACTGGTCTAAGGACTTTTGTAGTTTGAACAAACCTGATTGTGAAAACCTGTAATCTTTTAGTTTGTTTGTTCCTGTTTTGTCTGTGCTTGTAGCGACAACTGGTTATCCCAGTAGTTTGGTTCCAACTTTTGTAAGAACTGTTATATGCTTTATAAAAGCTGGGTTCTTTCCCTTTTCAAAAAAGAAGAAGATAATTACAAAAAAAATAGTCAATTTTTTTTAACAAAAAGTAATCGATTTTTTTTACAAAATTTGATGATTTGCACACTCTTCAATGCCATGAACATAATTTTTGTTTCCATTTGTACATGATAAATATTTCATAAATGCCGAAGACACTTGTTAAACAAGGAAAGCAGCAAGATACCTATGAAAAATCTATAAAAATTGAAAAGTAGTTAAATAGGGTATGTAGAGCTTAATCAAAATAATTCTAGTTTAATTTTGGTTTCTATTTGTGCACGGTAAATATTCTGTTAATACCAAAAATACTTTTTAGACTAGAAAATAGCAAGACACCTCTAAAAATTATCTAAGAAATCTAGAGTAGTTACATAGGATGTAGAGCTGAATTAAAATATTGTGAACTTAATTTTTGTTTCTATTTATACACGGTAAATATTTCATAAATACTGGAGACACTTTTTAAACAAGGAAAGTAGCAAGATACCTATTTAAAATCTATAAAAATTATAGAGTAGCTAAATAGGATATGTATCCCAACTTAATTTTGGTTTCCATTTGTGCACGCTAAATAATTTACAAACAAGAAAAATAGCAAGGTACCTATAAAAATTCTATGAAAATTCAAGAGTAGCTAAATAGGGAATGCAGACGTTAATTAAAACATTGTGAATTTAATTTTACTTTCCATCTAGACACGGCAGGATACCTCTAAAAATTTATATGTCGATACAGTTGTGTGTAGATCAATTTCCTATGTGTCACTAATCGTGCAATAATTAAATTAATTAGATACGTTGCTTCTTAATACTTTTTGTATATTTTTCATAGTATTTTCAATGTATGCACTGAATTTTTAGGTATGGCGGACCTAGGAGACACTACGCAATGGCCGTACGAGTTGCTTGACCTGACCATTAACGCGCATCACCGTAATTGACTTAGTACCTGTAACACCCCAGCCCAACTAGTGCATGGAATGCTACTAACTAAACATGATAACAATTTAAACGTAAGGCATAGTTCTAAATTTCGGCAGAACCTCCTTTGTATAATTAAGTATACGGAGGTTCCAACAGTTGCATATATCCTAATCAATATCTCAACATTCAAAATTCATTCAAGCATTAAAAATAATCTATTCGACTAAAGCATTAACAAGCATAATCAAAATTTGCTACTATCATTATTACAAATAATCCAAAACATTCAAACATAGCCATAATTAATCCTCATGCAATTTGCTTATTATTAGAGTATGATCTAAATGATATCCATCTTTTCAGGTGTGTGGTAGTGAGTGCACCCAAGCAAGCCTACTCCCTCCATGCATGCCGTTCTTGCAAGTGGTACCTAAAAACACAGCAAAGCAAGAGTGAGCCCAAAGACTCAGCAAGTATCAAATAAAGAACCACTAAGCTCACAGTTATAGCATCAACGTACCATAAGAAACGTTACACTAAAATAACTCCCATGTCTATGTAATGCGAACGTGCAATGCATCATTTTCTCTTTTACTCTTTTCGCATTTTACCGGTAATGCGGGGTATACAACCATCGATGTATACCCTTGCCTATGCCCTCTGGCACAGGGACCAAGAGCCTATACTTCACAAGTATAGGGACCACAGCCGATCATCTTCCTGAAGGGGACCTCTACTCAATGCCCACATTCCACGAATGTGGGGACCACAAGCCCGTCACCTAAGTGACGGGGACCTCAAATAGACATACTTGGTCACCATGTGACCAAGTCTCAGGTATGTTCTCATCATGCACATGTACTAGTACTCTATCTTTCAATAACATGGGAATCAACAAATACATATCACAAACTTAAACATTAAATAACATGTATTGCATCAACAATGTGCATGAATAATCTTTAGCCAAAACTCAAGTAATCACCAATTTTATTCATACATATCACACTGTCATTCATGCATAGCTAATATGTATAAAACACAAGCACTCACTATCAACCATTCATAATTATACTAACAACCAGAATACTTGCCTCAACCGTGCGGGAACGGTGGACGCGAAGAGGGCGTTGCCCCCGGGACTAATCCCCCACCTGAATATAATTATAAACCACGCTAAGACAATCACATTGGACCAAAAACATAAATAATAGCACAAACAAACTTGCTATACTCTCAAGCGCATTCCCCATTCCAACTGCTAGAGATCGATCTATCCCCTCTGTGGATAGCCATACTCTAAAATCCATATCTTTTTGTGCAGGAGTCCAAATGAGGTGTTCTTAGACTTTCTGGAAAGGTTAATAAATTCTCCAACTAATTCTAGTTGGTGACCCTCTCTTAATCGGTAATCTAATACCCCTACCAAGCCAATTAATAAAACATCGATTTCACGTCGGGTTTTCTGGACAGTAATACCAAAACGACCATAACTTTTGGTACTATTGTAAAAATTCTGCGTTCTTGAGCTTTCTGGAAAGATGAGGCAATAATCTACAACTTTCATCAGATTGACCTTCTCTAATTTTCCTTTTAACTAATTGCTTAATTCAGATTACTAACTGCTGTCAGGATACCGACAGATTAGCAGGATAGACTCACTAAGAAAAATTCATATCTCACAGCAATTGACAATCGATCTACTAAATGAATTCATAAACGCATCTAATACAAAACATACAGCGAGGGGGGGATCTTCGTTACCCTTGAAGAACGCAGGAAGACGATGAACTACCCTCCACGAAGATGGTCTCCTCCCTTCACCTTCTTCCTCCTAAGGCCAGCCACCACAAAACGGCCTCTTCTCCGTCCAACTCGGCCAATAGCAGGGAGCTCCAAGGGCACCAATGGCAGGTCGGTACCCAAGGGAGAGGAGGCATCTTGGGGAGGGGGAGAGGAGAGGTGGAGGGCAGGAGAGCTTGGGGGGCGGCGGGGTGGGGCGGCTTGGGAGTGGGGAGGGGTTAGGGTTTGAGCCGCCCCCTAAAGCCTTGGCTGGCTCCCCCCCCCCCCCTCCATGGGCCTTTCGGCCAGCCCACTCATGGGCCTCCCAGCTAAAGCCCGGGGCCCAGGTTTTCCAACAAAAGCGAAACCCCCCCTCTATGGCTGCTTAATTGAATAATTTTCCAAAGGATCCTTCTCCTGTACCGATTTTTAAACAGTCCTTTCCTTAACTCAATTTAATTCTCTCTTGATAGTCCTTTCGAATACTTTTGGGGTATTACATTCTACCCCCCTTAAACTGAATTCGACCCCGAATTCTAACCACGCTTACTCCAAAGTATAATCACCGCTAAAACTTAAAAACATTAACACGTACCTGCCGTGAATAACTCTGGATATTGCTCGCGCATGCAAGACACCAATTCCCAGGTGGCCTCTCTCTCGGTCTGCTGCGACCAAAGCACCTTAACGTACTTCAATGTTTTATTCCTCAATGCTCTTTCCGATCTCTCCAAAATTTGTATCGGCTTGGACTCAAAGGATAAATCCTGCTCTATGGTTAATGGCTCTAACTGAACAAGATGCTCTGGATCTCGCAGGTACTTCCTCAACATAGATACGTGAAATACGTTATGCACTCCACGCATAGACTCTGGAAGGTCCAATCGGTATGCCAACTTCCCAATCCGAGCCAAGATCATGAAAGGCCCAACGTACCTTGGGCTAAGCTTCCCTTTGGTACCGAACCTCACCACACCCTTAGTGGGAGATACTCTTAAGAGCACCTGATCCCCCACTTCAAATTCCAAATTCCTTCCCCTTACATCTGCATAACTTTTCTGCCTGCTCTGGGCTGCTAGCAGATTCTGTCTCACCAAGGCCACTCATTCAACTGTCTTTTGGACCCAATCTGGGCCCAAGACTGCCTTCTCACCCACTGCTTCCCAACAAAGGGGTGACCTGCATTTACGCCCATACAAAACCTCGAACGGTGCGGCTTTAATACTTGAATGGTAGCTGTTATTATAAGCAAATTCTGCTAAGGGCAACTGATCTTCCCAACTACCCTTCCAGGACAAAACACAGGACCGCAACATGTCCTCCAAGGTCTGAATGGTGTGCTCTGACTATCCATCTGTCTGTGGATGAAATGCTGTACTCAGACGGAGCTGGGTGCCCAGTGCACTCTGCAAACTCTCCCAAAACTTAGAGACAAACTTGACATCTCTGTCAGAAATGATGGTCTTTGGCACACCATGCAATCTTGCAATCTCACGCACATAGATAGGAGCCAAGTCGCTCGCTGAGTTGGTCATGCGGATAGGAATAAAGTGCGCCGATTTGCTGAATCGATCCACTATCACCCAAACTACATCCTTACCTCGCGGTGATCGAGGTAACACAACCACGAAGTCCATAGAGATGTCATCCCATGGCCATTGAGGGACTTCTAATGGCTGCAATAATCCTGCAAGACGCTTATGTTCTGCCTTCACTTGCTGACAAACACCACAAGAGGCTACATAATTAGCAATATCCACTTTCATTCTTTTTCACCAGAAGTTCTGCTTCAGATCACGGTACATTTTCGTCTCACCCGGATGAACAGTATAAGGGTGCGATGTGCCTCCCTCAAGATGTTATCTTTAACCTCCATATACATGGCACACAAAGCGACCCTTAAACCGCATAAAGCACAGACCCATCAAGCGTAATCCCTTCTTTGCCCATATCCAGACGCTTTCTGACCCTCTACAATAACTGATCATTCCGTTGTGCTTCCCGCACATGCTCTGGAATGGCTGACTCTAAGATCAACTGTGTCTCAACACGTGCCGTGCCTTCATAGCAATAAGATATCCCCATGCAGTCAAAATCAGCAATAAGGCAATCCAGAGTAGCAGGCGTCGCCTTGTGACTAAGGGCATCAGCCACCACATTTGCCTTGCCAGGATGGTACTGAATTGTGATGTCGTAATCCTTGATCAGCTCCAGCCATCTGCGTTGCCTCAAATTCAGATCCTTCTGTGTAAAAATGTACTTAAGGCTTTTGTGATCAGTAAAGACATCACAAGTCTCGCCATACAGATAGTGCCTCCAAAGCTTTAAGGCGAACACTACAGCAGCCAACTCTAAATCATGGGTTGGGTAATTCTGCTCATGCTTCTTCAGCTGTCTAGATGCGTAAGCCAGAACCTTACCATCCTGCATGAGAACACAACCCAAACCAACCCGAGATGAGTTGGAGTAGACTGTGAAATGCTTCCCAGGCTCAGGAATGGTGAGAACAGGAGCGGTCACTAACTTTTCTTTCAATTTCTGGAAACTGCGTTCACAATTATCATCCCACCGAAACTTCACATCCTTCTGCGTGTGCCGGGATAACGGCTTGGCAATGATGGAGAAATCTTGCACAAACCGCCGATAATATCCTTCCATACCAAGGAAGCTTCTCACTTCTTTGACATTGGTTGGCCTTCCACATTCTACCACTGTGGAAATCTTACTTGGATCAACTGATATTCCCTTATCATTGATAACATGCCCCAAGAATCCCACCTTAGACATCCAGAACTCGCACTTTTTCAGCTTAGCATAAAACTTATGCTCCCTTAGCGCCTCCAATACAAGCCTCAGATGACGCCCATGATCTGCTTCATTCTTTGAGTAGATCAGAATATCATCACTAAATACGACTACAAAATCATCTAGATACTCATGAAACATCATGTTCATTGTCTCCATGAAAGCAGCAGGGGCATTCGTTAGTCCAAAAGACACAACTTTAAATTCAAAATGCCCATACCTTGTGGAGAACGCTGTCTTCTCAATATCCTCCTTTCGGACAGGAATCTGATTGTATCCCGACTGGAGATCAATCTTTGAAAATACCTTTGCCCCTCTCAACTGGTCAAATAAATCTTCGATGTGCGGCAAAGGATATTTATTCTTGATGGTCAGCTGGTTGAGCGCACGGTAATCAATACACACGCACCAACTACCATCCTTCTTCTTGGTAAACAGAACGGGAGCTCCCCACGGAGACACACTAGGACGAATAAGATCTTTCGCTTTTAAATCATCCAACCGCTTCTTTAGTTTCTCCTGGAAAGGACGGGCCAAACGGTATGGGGTCATGGAAACCGGTCAAGCACCCGGTACTAAATCAATCCTGAACTCCACTAGACGAGGTGGTGGCATCCCTGGCAACTCTGCTGGAAATACATCCAGAAATTCCCGAACCACCGGAATACTTCCTGCAGTCAAAGATGTACTCGGCTTTTCCACCAGAGATAAAAGAAATCCACTCTTTGCTGCTCGACTACTAGGAAACAAACTAGCCAGCACACAAAGTGAGTAAGAGGGGGCACTACCCTGAAAAACTATCTCCTGCCCAGACGGTGCTTGCAAGGTTACTGTCTTCCAAAAACATGATATGACAGCTCGGTAACTATGCAACCAATCCATACTCAAAATAACGTCAAACGGCTCCATCTTCATGACCATCAGATTAGCAATAAAGTCTTCTCCATCTAAAGAAATCACACAACTAGGAAAGACTGTGGAACTAGAAAGAATTCTCCCAGGAGAATTAACTAGAACTGACTGAGCTATATGCTGCATACTCAACTTTGCCCAGCTAGAAAACTCTAATGATGCAAAAGAGAAAGTAGCTCCAGAATCAAATAAAATGAAGGCCTCCACTGAATCCACAAGGAGCGTACCTGTCACCACATCGGGATGACCCACCGACTCAGCAGTCGGCATGGCATAAGAAACTGATGCTGGGGCGGTGGAAGACCCAACACCCTGGTATGGTAGTGCAGCAGCTGTCGGAGGTGCCGGAGGCTTCACAAGCTGAAGCAGTGCCGTGGGGCGGTGGCCAAAAGTACCACAGTGGTGGGATCCTCAGTACAAAGAAGTAAGGCCGAGGTCGCCCCAAGGCCGAGTTAGATGGTGCTAGCATTTGCCTTGACCCTCGAGAAAAGCGGTGGCACTTGTCTTGACGTCTGGTGGCTCCCACTTGATAACACTGGCTGGATTCCGCCGACAGACCAGCACCTTGTGGCCCGCTAGACCACAGTGGCGGCACGCTCCAGACTAGGAACAGTTTGAAGCGCGATGCTCGGTACCGCACTTGAAGCAAATCATGCCTTGCCCCGGAACCGGACGGAGCATGGGAGCACTCGCTGATGGTCGTGAAGTGTTAGAAGACTGCGGCTTTGTGAACTTGGACTTGAATGAGTTCTGCGAGCCCTTGAACTTCTTGGAAACGGGCTTCAAAGATGACCCACTTCCTCCTCCAAATTTCCTCTTTTGACTGCCACCTGCATCAGTTGGAACCACAGTAGCACCCATACCTTGTATCTCTTCCCCGAGCTGCATCTCTAACTCCATGCCCCTGGCTTGCTCTACCAGGGAGCTAAAATCGCGCAGCTCCAACGCCCCCAATACCCGATGAAACTCCTGTCTGAGCCCTCTGCGAAACCTCTTGGCCTTCTCCGCCTCATTAGTAGCCCTTTGTTGGAGCAAGTGGATTATGTTATTAAAACCGCTTCATACTCGACATCGACAACTTGCCTCGCTTGTAAGCTGTTCAATGAGACTTCCATCCTCTCCACAAATGAAGTGGATAAAACCTCCTCTGAATCTTTCGACAAACGGCTCGAGTGGCGGGCCATGGGCAGAGGTCCTAGCTGTCAGGACTCCCTCCCACTAGATATCCGCCTGCCCCTTTAATTGGAAGGCCACAAACTGTGCCCTCATCTCCGAAGTCATTCCCAGCGCTCCGAAGTGTCTCTCCATGTGTCGCAACCAGTTAGCAGCATCAACTGGCGTGCCCAACCCATCAAAGGTATCAAGGCGCAGGGCATTCCACTGATGCAGTCCCATAGTAACCACCATAGGTACCATGCAGAGGCTGCCAAAGGCGGCGGTGGAGTGCAGTGGTGAGCTGACTCCCGGCTCTTGAAGCAACCACTTCTTCTGATTCTGCAGAACTGGCCTCCCTAGCTACAGAGTTCTGAACTTCAGGCGGGGGCATTGCCTGGCCTCGTCCAGCACCCTGCCGGCCACGGCCCCTACCCCTTGCCATCTCTAAACATCACAACATCCTTCCCCAAGAGGGCGAGGCGGCGGTTGAGCTTGGAGCGTTGCGGCTACGCACGCCCATGAGGGCATGGAGGGTGGACCTACGTTGGGTTTTGAGGTACGTGTAGTTGTGACCTTCGTGTACTCAATTGTAGTCTGACTATTTTGGGTACACTCACGTTTGTTCTTAATCCTTTCAACGTAAGTTGAGAGCGGCAGGCTTCCTTCACTAGCGTGGATGATGGAGGCGACGTGAGAGGACGACCAAGACCATGCGGGCGGTGGTCGTACATCAAGGAGCTTTTCGTATGACTGGTACCTCCTGACGGCATTGGTTGACCGGTGGAGGCCGGAGACGCACACGTTCCACCTCCCGTGCGGGGAGATGGCGCTGACACTTCAGGATGTGACCTTCTTGACTGAGTTGCCCTGCGCAGGATTTCCCCTAGCGGTGCATGACGTCCCGGCCATGTGGCGCACAGAGTTCCTCGCAAGGTTCTAAGGGGTGTTGCTGCCCAACACTGGCTACAGAGAGTTCAATAGCACCCACGGGGCCGTCGCTGAAATGGATCTGCCAGTTTTACGTAAGTTTTTGTAAGTCTTGTCCTTCCGCTTCAACTGCATTGTGCAACTTAGTGATGTGTATACGTCTTCTTACAACCAGAGCGTATGGCAGAGGACGCACCTGAGCACACGGTGAGGAAGCACTTGGAGGCCTACTTGTTGTGCCTATTCGGGTGGGTGATGTTCCTAGGATCTCACGGCAGCTGGCGTCAAGACACACATGATCTGAATACGCATCGTCTGGAGGCCCAGGAGGTGGAGGAGATCGGCCCTATGCAGGGGCAGCGATCTTGTCTTGTGACGTCTTGCGCCTTGTGCGACACATCCCACCAGGTTCGGGACAACTCCATCCTCTCCGGATGCCCGTTGCTCCTTTAGCTATGATCCTTCAAGCATTTCTAGATCGGAGGACCACAGTTGGACCTAGGAGCCTACACTGTCTCCATGTACGTCGCCGCCGCCGACGTGGACCTGCCGACCATGGATACAGTGTGGTGTCGCTGACGGGTAAGTTTTTTGAACATTTATTTTTTTTTCGTAACGTAATTCAATTTCTTGTGCTAAGTTTCCGTTGTTCTATTCCACAGGTCACCTTCACTCTGATCACTACGCACGCGTCCTACCCAAACTACGTTGCGATGTTCGATGGACACCGTACACTCTCGACACGTGGAAGCATCTAGGCCCCTAAAAATTGTTTTGGTAATTAATGATAATATGTGAATATAGGACTAACATGTTTATTGAGTATTTACAAGGTTAAGTCCCAATGGTGAGTTTGATAACTTGAAGATACATGCTAAAGGACAATATGAAGATCAATATGGTTCAAAGACAAAGTACAAGTAGTCTAGAATCCTTTTTATGTTTTACCAGTCTTAGGAGAAACAGATGGAAGACCTGATTTTAGGTTAAATACCGTACTATTAAGAGGGATCATGACTAGTAGCTTGATAGCATGTTCTTGTGCCATTTGGATCAATTTAGGATCATGCATGCATTTGGAATTTGTTTTGGAAAACCAACTATGCTTTGTTAGGACAATCGGTAGTCTGAAGCGTTAAGTCGGTACTACCGCTCGTGACTACTACCGCTGGTGATCTGACCGAGCTCGTGGTGCGGTACTACCGCAACCCGGTTGTTCCGAAAATGAGTTGGCGGTACTTTATTTCCAGAGAGACACCTTTTTCGGTTGGGTTGCAAACCCTGAGAGCGGTAGTACCGCCGTTGTTCAAGCGGAACTACCGCACCCTGGTATTTCCAAAAGTTGAGCGGTACGTATTTTCCAGTAGGTACCCTTTTGGGTCCTTTGAGAAACGGTAGTACCGCCCTTGTTGGGCGATATGACCGGCCAGCGGTAGTACCACATGATGGTTGGCAGTAGTACCGCGCTGAAGTTTCCAACGGCTATGTCAGAGCAGTCAATGCCACTGTTGTAGCCGTTACGGAGTGGTAGGTGAGGTGCGGTAGTACCGCATGTTACTTGGCGGTAGTACCACATTTCACTGAAAGTTGGAGATTTTCTCCCTAACGGACGTATTTGTTGGTGGGGTGTATAAATACCCCTCCACCTGTTTAAGGACAAGTACCTAGACCACATTTAACATCCTTATAGTCTTGAGCATCATTTCAACACCTCAAATACATTTGTGCATTCATTGTAAGGTAGTTGAGCCAAAATTCAAGTGCATTTATTCTAGATTGATCCATTGCACTTGAGTGCCGTCAAGCGAAGGTCATTGATTCATTACTCTTGGTGTTTTGCCAAACACCTAGACGGCTTGGCAGTGTTAGCACGGTGATCTCTTCAAGAATATTGTGAAGAGGCCCGGTGCCAACATTGTGAGTGGTTTGGTGTTCACCATCTCTACAGCGGAGGAAGAACAACCACTAGTGATCAAGGGAAGGCTTAATTCCTGGAGCCGGCTTGATTTGTTCAAGCTTCCTCAACGTAGACTAGTGAAGACCAGCAAGTATTCGATACCACGGAAAAACTTCATTGTCTCAATTATGGTTATTTCTTGTCTTTACTTATTCCGCATTTACAATTCTAGCATTTATCATATGTTGAATTGCTTAGCTAGAATTGTATCTAGTTTAGACTTAGCTCATAATTGGCTTAAATTGTTAATTAGTCAAAAAGTTTAAAAACCTCCTATTCACCCCCCGCTAATCGGTTATCCTTGATCCTACAAGTGGTATCAGAGCTTGGTCTCTCACTGATTTAGATTTAACCGTCTAAGAGAGAAAAGGATGGCTAGTGAGGGAATTGCTATAGAAAAGACTCATTTGTTTGATGGCTCAAATTATGCTTATTGGAAAATTAGAATGTCAATTTATTTAAAGGCCATGAGTCCAAGCATTTGAAAAATCGTAAATGAGGGTTACGTCATGCCTCTTAATCCACTACTTCCTATGGATCAAGAGGGGCATAATGCTCATTTAGATGCCCAAGCTATGAATACTCTTTTTGGTGCTTTCAACGCGGATGAGTTCAATAGAGTGAGCAACTTGGAAACCACTCACGGAATCTAGACCACCCTCTCGGAAATCCTTGAGGGAACATCCACGGTCAAAGAAGCCAAATTGTATAGGATTGGGATCAAATATGAGACATTCGTAATGTTGCCTCATGAAAATATCACCGAGATGTATTCAAAACTCAACAACACTGTGAATGAACTCAAAGGTCTTGGCACTAACCTTCTTGATGTTGATATTGTGCGCAAGATACTTAAGGCTCTATCGGACAAGTATGAGACGTTGGTAACGCTATTTCTCAACTCTCCCGTGTTGCCAAGAATGACGCCAACAGGACTTTTGTGCAATCTCATAACAAATGATTTGTTCAAGAAAGATAAGAAAGAGCTCTTGGAGTCATCTTCTTCAAAGAAGAAGATTATCGCTTTCAAGGCCAAATCGGAATCAAGTGATGATGAGAATGAAGAAGGAGACTCTGAAGAAGAGTTTGCCTTCCTTGTAAGAAGAATGAAGAAATTCATTAGAAGACGTCCACATAGAAGCTTCAACTTTGACAAGAGCAAGAAAGGGCAATCCTCAAGTGACAACAAGTGTTATAGCAACATCCAGCGCTATAGTTGCGAAGAGAAGGGGCACATTGCCTCTCATTGCCCTGCAAAGAAGGATGACAAGTGCAAGTCATTCAAGAAGAAGGAGTTTGATGGCAAGAAGAAGCTCTTCAAGAAGCTTCACAAGGATGGCAAGTATGAAGCTCACATTGGAGAATGGGATTCCGATGAGAAATCAACTGACTCCGACTCTGATGAGGATGAGCCCCCCAAGAAGAAGGGACTCGTTGGCATCGCCATCAAGGAGGCTCCATCAATCTTCTCCACTCTTACTTGCCTCATGGCAAAAAGAGATAAGGTAAAATCCATTAATGTTAATGAACCAACATATGATGAATTAATAGATATGCTTGAGGACTTGAATGAATATCTCGGAAAAGAAATGTCAAAATATAAAGTCTTAAAGAGAGAGCATATCTCTTTAAAAGATTCTTATGAGGAGCTAAAGGAAGTTCGTGACTTGTTTATCTGAGAAAATTCAAGCAATTCTTGCTCTAGTGTAGGTATTACATGTGATATTATGTGATATTATTGCTGAAATGCCTAGTGTAGAAATTTCTAAGACCAATGCATCTACTTCATGTAATGACCTACTTGCTATGCCATGTTGCTCTAATATTAACTCTAATAATGATAATGTTGAGTCTCATGATGCAAAACTTGTTGTTGAAAACAATGAGTAGAAAGAGCAAGTGACCAAGCTAAGCAAAAGCTTGGAATGGTGCTTTAAGGGTAAGGCTACCCTTGATAAGCTTTTGAGTGAGCTAAGGTGCTCATTCAACAAAGAAAGACTTGGGTATGTCCCCAAGAAAGGTAAGAAACCGGTAAACAAGCCCACAAGGTTTGTTAAGCAAAATGGTAAGTATTACCATAAATACCGGGAAATAGGACATTTGTAACAAGCTTGTCCTATTAGTAAGACTCCATCCTTTAGTATATATGATTCATGCTATATGCTTAGAAAAACTAAGGATGGTAAAGTCATTACTAGATTTGTTGGCACTTTAATTTTAGGTGCTAAAAAGAATGATATTTGGGTGCCTAAATCCTTGGTCACTAACCTCCATGGACCCAAACAAATTTGGGTACCTAAAAGAACTTGATTCTTATTTTGTAGTTGAACTACAAAACCGGTGGAAAACATTGGGTGCTTGATAGTGGATGCACTAAATATATGACTAGTGATAGAAAGATGTTCACCACATTCGAGAATGGTAAAGGAGTTAACAAAATCACATTTGGTGATAATAGCAAAGGAAAGGTAATAAGATTGGGTAAAATCGCTATCTCAAATGACCTTTCCATTTCTAATGTATCTTTAGTAGAATCGTTAAAATTTAATTTGCTATCCGTTGCTCAAATATGTGATCTTGGCTTAATTTGCTCATTCTCTAATGAATGTGTTACAATTTCAAATGCAAAAGATAGTTCGTTAGTTTTCAAATGTTTTAGATTTGGAAATCTTTATTTGGTTGATTTTACTTCAAATGAATCATGCTTAAAAACTTGTTTAATTGCAAAAACCTCTTTGGGTTGGCTTTGGCATAGAAGACTAACTCATGTTAGAATGATTTAACTTAAAAAGCTTTTTAAACATGATATAGTTGTTGGCTTGAAAGATATGAAGTTTGAGAAAAATAGACTTTGTAGTGCTTGTCAAGCCGGTAAACAAGTCACAAATTCTCATCCTTCCAAGAGTATCATGTCAACTTCTAGACCATTGGAACTCTTACATATGGATTTGTTTGGGCCAACAACCTATAAGAGTATCGGGGATAATAGCTATTGTTTAGTTATTGCGGATGATTACTCTAGATACACATAGGTATTCTTCCTAGATGACAAAGCCGAAACCTCCGGCATTTTCAAATGTTTTGCAAAAGGGGATCAAAATGAATTTGATTTCAAAATTAAGAAAATTCATAGTGATAATGGTTCCGAGTTCAAGAATACTAAAGTTGAAGACTTTTATGATGAACTTGGAATAAAGCACAAACTTTCCACAACTTACACTCCAGAGCAAAATGGAATTGTAGAAAGGAAAACTCGTACATTAATTGAAATGGCAAGGGCAATGCTTGATGAGTATAATACTTCCGATAGTTTTTTGGGCAGAAGCAATTAACACCACTTGTCATGTCATAAATCGTCTTTATTTGCATCATCTTTTGAAAAAGACTTCTTATGAGCTTCTTGCTGGAATAAAACCAAACATCTCTTATTTTCGTGTATTTGGTTGCAAATGTTATATTTTGAAAAAGGGTGTTCGTCTTTCAAAATTTGCAAGTCGTTGGGATGTTGGTTTCTTACTTGGTTATTCTTCGAATATCAAAACTTATCGTGTCTTTAAAAAAAACTCCGGTTTAGTTGAAGAAAGACATGATATCCAATTTGATGAGACTAATGGCTCTCAAGAAGAGCATGAGAACTGGGATGATGTAGATGATGAAACCTTAAGAAAAGCTATGGAATACATGCAAATAGGCGACATCAAGCCTAAAGATGATCTATTATCTTCCATTCAAGTTGAACCTCCTAGCTCCTCAAATCAAATCTAAATTATGAAGAGGACAATAAGGAAGATAATCGACCATCCAACTTACCACCAAGAATCCACAATGCAATTGCAAAAGATCATCCAATAGATCAAATATTAGGTGGCGTAAGTAAGGGTATTCAAACTTGATCTCGTGTCGCTTATTTTTGTGAACATTACTCTTTTGTCTCTTCTATTGAGCCTAAGTATGTAAAAGAATCACTTGATGATCCAGATTGGGTGAATGCAATACATGAAGAACTCAATAACTTTACTCGAAATGAAGTTTGGACATTGGTGGATAGGCCTAAGGAACACAACGTCATTGGTACAAAATAGGTCTTTAGGAACAAGCAAGATGAAAATAGTATGGTTGTAAGAAACAAAGTAAGATTGGTCACTCAAGGATACTCACAAGTCGAAGGTTTGGATTTTGGTGAAACATTTGCTCCCGTAGCTAGACTTGAGTCAATTTGGATATTACTTGCTTTTGCATCATGCTTTGATATTAAATTATTTCAAATAGATGTTAAAAGTTCTTTCCTAAATGGAAAAATATCCGAACTTGTCTTTGTTGAATAACCTCCTGGTTTTGAAGATCCTAACAATCCAAATCATGTCTATAAACTCTTCAAGGCGCTCTATGATCTTAAACAAGCTCCTAGAGCATGGTATGAACGGCTTAGAGATTTTTTAGTATCAAAAGGATTCAAAATCGGGAAAAATTGATTCAACTTTATTTACTAAAGTTTTAGATGATGATTTCTTTGTTTGTTAAATTTATGTTAATGACATTATTTTCGGGTCTACTAACCAAGACTTTTGCAAAGAATTTGGTGATATGATGTCTAGGGAATTTGAAATGTCCATCATCGGAGAATTAAACTATTTCCTCGGACTTCAAATCAAGTAACTCAAAGATGGAACCTTCGTAAGTCAAACAAAGTATGCAAAAGATTTGATCAAGAGATTTGGCATGGACGATGCAAAACCCATCAAGACTCCCATGGCAACCAACGGTCATCTTGACCTAAATGAGGGAGGTAAATCGGCAGATTTAAAACTTTATAGGTCTATGATTGGTAGCTTGTTTTATCTTACTGCATCTAGGCCCGATATTATGTTTAGTGTTTACATGTGTGCACGCTTTCAAGCAACTCCAAAAGAGCGCCATTTGATGACTGTAAAAAGAATACTAAGATATTTAAAGCATTCCTCTAGCATTGGCCTAGGGTTCCCCAAAGGTGCTAAATTTGATTTAATTGGATATTCGGATTATGATTATGCGGGTTGTAAAGTGGATAGAAAAAGCACCTCGGGTAGTTGTCAATTCTTAGGAAGATCCTTAGTATCATAGTCATCCAAGAAACAAAATTTCGTAGCTTTATCCACTGCCGAAGCCGAATATATTTCCGCGAGTAGTTGTTGTGCTCAATTGCTATGGATGAGGCAAACCTTGATGGATTATGGAATTAAATTTGATAAAATGCCTCTTTTGTGTGATAATGACAGTGCGGTGAAAATAGCCAATAATCTTGTCCAACACTCAAGAACTAAGCATATAAATATTCGCCACCATTTCTTGAGAGATCATGTGAGCAAGGGAGATATTGAAATTAGATACATCCGGACCGAAGACCAATTAGCGCATTTTTTACCAAACTATTAGATGAAGGCCGCTTTTGCAAATTGAGGAATGAATTAAATGTTGTAGACTATTCAAATGTTGTTTGAACTCTTGCCTCAAGCATTTTGCTTCATTTGGTGTTATTTGAAGCCTTTTATGAAAGTATTTTCAAAATATTTTATTAAAGACTCCTTTGTTCATAAAAATTATGTTCTTAGATAGACATTAGTCTGTTCAATGCATAATGATCCTAAATTATATTTGTTTGAGTGCAAAACTAAGGATCATTTGCATAAATTCTCAATCCAAAGTCAATTCCTGAAGTTCTAGGATAATTGAAACTACCGGCTTGTTAATCGCGGTACGACTGCAGTGCGGTACTACCGGCGATATAGCCACGGTACTACCGCTTCACGGTACTATCGGCGGTAAAAGTGCGGAACTATTGCATTGGTTGGTAAAGAGGGCATTAACTGCCTTTCGGTTTTACCCTTTCACCTTCTTACCACTGAACGGTTCGACCGCACCACAACCAATGTTTTAGTTCCTCGCTCTCTCTCACACACACCCCTCAGAACCCAAAAATCCCCTCTCAAATCCTCAAATTTCTTCGGTGATTCTTCAATCCTTGTTGATTCCTTGCATATTGAGGGTTTCACTCCTTCAATCCTCAAGGTAAAACTCTTCTTCATCCTCGTTTTACCCTAGTTTGAAACCTCAGGTCTCCATTTAGAGTTAATTTATTATGTAGATGATTTAATGCGGTTCTTGTTGGGAAAATTGACAAAATTGATGTTTCATGATGATTACACATATATTCCATGGATTTATTCCATAAGAAACATCAAAATTTTCAATCAAATTCATGCCCTAGTACATGTTCTGGGAAAGCGGTACTACCGTTCCTTGAGCGCGGAACTACCGCGATGCGGTCGTACTGACCAGACAATGGTGGTACTACTGGATCCCGGTACTACCGCCCATGGAACTGCGGTACTACCGATTTCCCTGACAGAAAAGCAAAGATCATCCCATTAAAATTAAACATATTTTGTTTGATCATTTGCACCCTTTGTAACTTATCCTCTCTGTTTGAAGATGCCAAGGACCAGAATTGCTACTCAGAAGTCCGTTGGCCCTCCTCGAGGTCAATCTTGTTCAACTCCTGCAGCTCCTGTTCAAGGAACTCGAGAGGTTCGCCAGAAGGATGCTCATGACAAAGGCAAAGGGCCAGCAGCGAATGAGTCTGAAAGTGAGGAAAGGTCCTCTCAAGCTGAGTCAGGATCTGAGTATGATTCTAAGACAGAAACTAAAATTTAGGAAGGATCAGATTAAGAAATGGGAGAACCAGAAGAGCATCAGGTTGATTTGAGAACCATTTGTGCTGATGACTATGCAATCTTGTGACACAGTAATCAGTATCTTTATCCTTCAAATTCCATAAATCCAACACTACAACACAACACTCATGTAGAGACGTCCAATCTATAGGCTAGAGACGTGTTATTTCATCTCTAGAGGATCATAGAGCTGTTTTTATAAAGCGTCCTTGGAGCGTCTCTCCACGGACCGTGTCAAGAACCGTAGAGACGTTTGTAAAATATGTGTACATGATATAAGACACTTTATAGAGATGTTAAAATTCATGTCTATGTATGTAGAGACGTTTTAGTAGATACACTTACATAGCATCTTTACTAATATAGACACGTCCGATTTGCGTGCCAACAAACATAGAGACGCTTTTACAAATATATTCAATTCATGTGCGCACAATTTATACACATTATGTAGAGACGTTATATACGTCTCTAGGTACGCAAAAGCATATGTTTGGACATCTAACTATAAACTTTTTTATTTCGAATTTAATTGGATTATTTCGAATTTGATTCGTGCATTTTGCTACAAACGAAAACATATATCGTCATATGAAGACATTATTCCACCTCATCCAAAAAAAACTAGAAAACAGTTGAGCATATGTCGTCACATGGATGCATCATATTCTCATAATCAGCAAACTAAGAAAACTGTAGAGCATGCATGCACTTCATAGCAAACAACAAATATTTGAATTCTGACAAGTGGAGTTCTGGCTGAATCAAACATCCATATAAAAAAGGTGC
Organism: Phyllostachys edulis; assembly: GCA_036346405.1. Taxonomy (NCBI): domain Eukaryota; kingdom Viridiplantae; phylum Streptophyta; class Magnoliopsida; order Poales; family Poaceae; genus Phyllostachys; species Phyllostachys edulis. The sequence goes on along the minus strand of CM070551.1, from coordinate 15,685,975 downwards.
AAATACATTAGGAAAAGATCCTATGGATTGACACAATTTTTTTCTAAATAGTTGGAATCTATCCATAAGCTTTGTCCAGGGAGAAACAAATACATGAGCTCCTCCATCTCCATTGCATTCTCTTTGTAGTCCTCAATTATCATACAAAGTCGGTTGAAAAAGAAATAAATGTCCTAGTTAGAAAAGTGTAAGATGACAAGTTTTTTTTTTATGAAATTAGAAGAATGTAACCTACCAGATTGTTTTGTATCAGAAGAAGTTATCACTTACCACCCAGCTGAATTTGCTAGTTATGTAAACTAAAGGTTGACCTAATGTTGGAAAACTAAGGACGAAATGCTGACACTAACCTCAGGAGGATTGAACTTGGCACCTAGATTGCTCAGTTTAGCATGAGCTTCAACGTAGTCTTTAAAGTAACACCTTGAATGCTGGGTCCTCAAATAATGCAGCATCTGTAGGCAAGACCAGAAGATCCTGATCACTTTTCTCTTTTATCTCCTAAAGTATTGCAATCAGCTCAGATCTCAAAAAATTAGATGAATTATTCAGTATGTAAAATATGGCAGAAGGGCACGTACCTTGAAGTAACTGTTATCAAACTTCAGCCATTCAGCTGTATTGGAAAAGAATCACAAGTAGTTCCTTTCTAGAGAGATTAAGGGTAATTCTAAGCAGAGACATGAAGTACCAAAGCACTAATAAAGCACAATGTGGTCCTTATTGCAAAATGATAGCATGCTATGCAATCGTTATCAGCAAGTAATGAAGCATATACTTAATTTAATTGTTTGTCACAACTCTGCGGTTTGTAACTTGTAAGGGAAACAAATTGAAAATAATGGAAGAATTCAGTTATCCCTTCTATAGAAAATGTCTTATATTTGACTGAAATGAATATGACAATGATGTGTTTGAACTGCAGAGCTTTTGTCAACTGTATGCAGTAAACAAGAAGGAATTCTACTAATTTAGACATAGTCTAATACTACCTTTCTGAAGTGGTTAACGCGTGTGTCCAAAATATGTTACTTCAGGATCCCTAAATTTATAAGGAGATCTTATAGTAATATATAACATTTCTTCTCATTTAACTAAAGCTTTTCATGATTGATCCATGCATGCAATATGTGAATAGCTGACAGTTGTTCTTTACCACACAAGGTTTGTTCTGTGGAGGGCATCCATTAACAAACTTCTTTCAGCATCAGAGTGTGCAACCTTTGTGAAGACAGGAACATTCTGGCCATCAAAGATTGTCTTCAAAAATTAAATGATGTTCTCTTTCAGTGGAGCATGATAGGATTATCAGTTGTCGACACTTTCAGTTTGTAGAAGCCACACTTTAGTAACACTTTTGAGCAGAGATTGTTGAGTCAATTTGTAGGGATGCTGATATGGACTACTCTGGTGGTTCCTACAAGAGTAAGATGCTCAACAAAACCCTGAAATTTTGTGAAGGTAAGCAGTGAATAACAATCAGAAAATCACACAAGAGTAAGATGCTCAAAAAGATAAACATTCACGCAGGCAGTAGACATGACATCAGGAAAATGTAGTCAGTTTATAACAATTATGTTATCACCTAGAACCCAACTCTGTCGTCCATGCAAGCATCCCAATATGATTTTGTTTCCTAAAGAACATGATCACAAAGCCCATCTAACAGCAGTGGACATCAAATTATAAAGGTAAAGGAGAAGATGTAATGTAATAACAAATTGACAAAATATTTATCAAATTAAAATAAAATAGTCATTTTCATACCTCTTTGGGCCAGAAATGCATGGCTCACCCTTAGCAAGGTCCAAAGTGTACTATTTAATAGTATCAGGAGAAAGTGTGAGATACAGAATTATCATGAATTACATATATACCACCTTTACCATGCATATTTTGGATACCACAACATTATGCTTACAGAACAGGGCAAGAGAGCAATTAAAAAAGGAAACGGTGATTGATTGCTAAGGAAAGCAAAGGCAGCTAACTTGCAGGGTACAAAGCACATAAAAGATCCTAACAACAGAAGTAAATAGTTTAAGAAGAAATATTTCCATCAAATTATTGCCAAAATGTCCTTTCATCAAAAGAAGCACATGCGACGCCAAACACGGATGTTGAAAAGACAACTAACAAACCGAGATGGATACATTGTTAACTAAAAAATTCTGAAATAGTAGGTCCAACCATTCTTCTCCTAAAGCTATCTGTATTCATTAGATGACCTTTTTCCTCGATCATTCTGCCTATCTTAAGTAGTTTATGTATAAAGAACAGTGTGTCGAGTGAACCTTTTTAGCAATCATTAGTATGTAAAGAACGATACAACAACAGCTAACGAACTGTTATGCTTAAACCTAACTCCCCTTTGCCATGATCACTTAAGAACTTTGGTTGATTGCAAATAGTAAAGAGAAATGTGCGTGTATGATGCACACCTGTTTGCCCCAAAACCATGAATCAGAACCAATGTAAGGCCAGATGTTCCGGCGTACTGATAGCGAATGTTGTAACCCCTCCATTTCCATGTGTTGCACAAGAACAAAAGGAAATCGAAGATATCAGTAAGAAACAACAAGAAGCTGTCAACCACAGCTCCTAATCGACACAATAGAAAGCAGAGTTTCTATAGAATTGCTTTATAATGTGCATATTTTCTTACCCTTTTCTCCTCATAGAACTAAACTGCACTATTTTATAAACTTTAATATTGCTTAACTTCGTATTACCCAACAGCTAGGATCAGCAATCTAAATCACAACCACTGTTGCGTCAAAGCATCCACATAATCATGTAACCACAAAATCACATGATTTGTACTAACATGGCTTAAGGTGTAGTGTGAAAACACAAAGCTGCAACATTTCCTCAAAATAGATACGACAACCCAGTCTAATCAACCTAAGCAGTTGCCCCAATGCCTAATACAAACATTGAAGAAACGGCGTTTTCTCCATAATTGCTACAAAATAACCATCCACACTTACCTATTTCTATAATTTAATTCATACTACACAACAGATGGGATCCACAATTCCTAAATCACAAGGAGCGTCAAAGCATCCACGTAATGTAGCACAAGCAACCGAAATACATGCAACTACAAAATCACATCATTCACATTCACACGGCTCAAGGTGTAGCATAGAAAACAGAAATCTGCAAAATTTCCTAGAAATGGATTAGCATATAGAACAGCCCATTCTAATCCCTAAAGCAGTATAATCACATTAGAGTTTTATTTTGCATAGCCTAAACAACCTAAGAAGCAGTCCACAATAACTAACAAAAGTAGTAAAAAGAAGAGGATTAATCCCTTACCTGCAGCCGCGCGTGCAAGTGTCCCCAAGGATCATGATGGTGGTGGTGGCGGTTCCCATCTCGCCGCCGGACCAGCACACGCCGAGGTTGTGGCAGCGCGCCTCCTCGCAGATGGTGTGCAGCTTCAGTTCCTGCAGCTTGGCCTTGATGGCCGCATACTTGGCGCCGCTGGGCACCATCTGCTTCATCCACTTGGGCTTGGGCAATGGCCGCTGCCCCGTCCCCACCTCCACCGAGTACACGAAGTTCCCTAGCGATGGAGCATCAGCCTGCAGCCGCCCCTGTAGCTCTGGTGGGCGGAGGCGGAGGCTGAGGCGTGGGAGGCCACATGGGAGGGGCAGAAGACGGCGGCGCAGAACACAAACTCCTCCAATTTCACCTCGGAGTACACACATCCAAATCGAAAGCCAAAATGAGCTGGAACGAGCACGAGTACCACAAATCTCCCCCAAAAAATTACAACCCCCACGAACCTCCCACGAACTTGACCAAATTAGAATTAGGCAACGAGCTCAAATGGTGAAGTCGCCATAGATGACGAGGGGGAGAGATATCACCGAAGCCTAGATACGGCGGGGCGGGAAAGGTGGCACTGGTAGAGAGGAGCGGCAGAGGAGGGAAAAGGAGGGGCGCCGGGGAGAGAGAGAGAAGGGGGGAGGAAGCGATGGCGTGACGGAGAGGGAGAGAGGAGTGCGGATCGGACGCAAGGGGTTGTGGGCACTTTGCCAGAGAGGCGAGAAGCGGGCGGCTGCACAAGGCACCGCGCATGGCGTGAAGGATGTGAGGGACGGACAGGGAGACAGTGAGAGGAGGCAGAGGGCGCGACAGCGAGCAAGGGCGGCACGATGGCGGTGAGGTGCGGATGCGAGGGAGGGACGGAGGGGCGAGGGCGAGGGCGATTGGGAGGTGGGACAATGAGGACGAGGGTGTACCAGGCGAGAAGGGTGGGGCAGGGTGGGGTGGTTGCGAGGAGCGGGAGAAGTAGGGGGCGCAGCGGTTGCGCGAGGAGAAAGTTTGGGTGGGACGATCGTCCGCTGGTGCGAGGAGGGAGGAGTGTCCGCCGGGCGTGGAGGCGAGGGCGCGGCGACGGGTGTGGAGGAAGGGCGCGGAGGGAGTGGTGACCGCCGGGTATGGAGTAAGGGCGCAGATTGGAGGTCGAAGAAGTGGGGAGTGGAGAGACCGAGTCGTGGGGAGGTGGAGAGATGGCTACAGATAAGAGATTTTGTGTCGTCGTATAAAACGTCTTGAGGAACATCTTTACATATGAGACGTTTCTCGACGTAGAGGCGGATTTAAAAGCATCAAAATAAAAATGTCTTTACGTCATAGTTTTGTTGTAGTGCAAGGTTTCACACAAAATTTCAGAAACGAGTATATGAGCAGCTTTATGGACCTAACAGAAAATTTGTAGATCATAAGTGGTAGCACATCAACTCTTTGGACAAGTATAATGGTGTGTATCGGCTTTTTCAAAGAGCCAATCTTCATGATCTCGTTGCTCTACGAAATGACTATGATGAGGAGATTGTGAGACAATTCTATGCCACCTTGCATGTTTCTCCAGATTTTACCAAAATGCAATGGTTGACAGTAACCAGTTATGTGGAAAGCAGCAAGGAAGATTTTAAGCGTGTCCTGAGAACACAATCTAGCAAGTGGGAGAAGCTCTATGACATGCCTGCTTTGCTAGCTCCTGCTTGGACAGATTTCTATAAACAGAATATCAGGCACACCCCAGGGAAAATTCATGGTCTCCAACACATTCCTAGTCTGATTAATAGAATCATTAATCATACTATTCTTCCCAAGAGTGGGAACTTTGATGTTGTGAGAGGACATGCCTAGAACATTATTGATAACATCATGTATGAGAGAAAATTTGATGTGGTGGATGTCATAATTAGGGGCATAGCTTCTTCAAAGAATGATAGGGTCAAAAGGATTTATTATGCTCCCTTTATCATGGCTTTGATCCTCAGCAAGTTTTAGTATCATGGAGGTTTCGGCTCTCCCCACAAGGCATACAAGCCACGAGAAGGTCCTCCTATTCGTTTTGAGGGTCAGCAAAGGGATGATGCTCCAGAGGAAGCAGCTGCAGAAGAGGGTCAGGTAACTCTCGCTCAGATTCTCAAGAATCTGCAAATAGTTATCACTAATCAGCAAGAGCTTAAGGATACTCAACAAGAGATGAAGACAGCACAGATCAAATTCCAGAATGAGACCCACAACAGATTCGCTACCCTGTCAGAGCGTGTCTTTTCTATGGAGCAGATTTTGACTACTCCGTAGCGCTACACTTCTCGTCGTCGCCCTAACACTCCTCCACGGGATTCTACTTCATCTGCTCTAGCTACTCTTCCTTAGGCCCCAGCTACTGTTCCTCATCAGGACCCAGCTACTCTTCCTCCTCAGGACCCAGCTACTTGATATGTTTTTGGTACTTTGATGCCAAAGGGGGAGAAGCCAGAAGAGAAGCTTAGGAGAAAGATTTAGGGGGAGCAAGACTTATGCTATTATTATATACTCTATGTGTTTTGTGGATTATTATGTCTTAATGTTGAACTTGTTATGATTCTGTGCTTGTGCTTGTAATAGTTTAAAACTATGTTATGGCTTTATTGTTATCTTGTTGAACTTGGTGGTTAATATTATGTTGATGTCATTCTCAAAATTACAATCTCTATTATGGTCACATTATAATGTTGCAATTTTCCTCAAGTTCCAACAAGCAAAAGAAACTCCGCCAAAATTTTCAAAAATCTCTACATGTGCTTGCAAAGATTCTCTATCATCTATATGCACATGTTTAGGGGGAGCTTTCTTTATATTGACTTTAACAAGAAAATAATTCTCAAAATTCTTTTGAGCTCATGGTAAGAATTATTTTGTTGTTAAGTCATCAAAAGAATATACACTCGTTTCACAACAAGGAGTATATTCAAAATAATCTTTCTCACATATTAGATGGGTTATCATCAATTACCAAAAAGGGGGAGATTGAAAGCATGTAGGCCCCTAAAAATTGTTTTGGTAATTAATGATAATATGTGAATATAGGACTAACATGTTTATTGAGTATTTACAAGGTTAAGTCCCAATGGTGAGTTTGATAACTTGAAGATGCATGCTAAAAGACAATATGAAGATCAATATGGTTCAAAGACAAAGTACAAGTAGTCTATGATCATTTTTATGTTTAACCGGTCTTAGGAGAAATGGATGGAAGACCGGATTTTAGGTTAAATGCCATACTATTAAGAGGGATCATGACTAGTAGCTTGATAGCATGTTCTTGTGCCATTTGGATCAATTTAGGATAATGCATGCATTTGGAATTTGTTTAGGAAAACCAACTATGCTTTGTCAGGACAATCGGTAGTACCGACGTTAAGTCAGCAGTACTACCACTCAACGGTACGATCGTGCTCGTGGTGCAGTACTACCGCAACCCGGCTGTTCCGAAAATGAGTTGGCGGTACGTTATTTCCAGAGAGACACCTTTTTTGGTTGGGTTGCAAACCCTGAGAGTGGTAGTACCGTCGTTGTTCAAGTAGAACTACCACACCTTGGTATTTTCGAACGTTGAGCGGTACGTATTTTCCAGTAGGTACCCTTTTGGGTCCTTTGAGAAACTGTAGTACCGCCCTTGTTGAGCGATATGACCGGCCAACGGTAGTACCATATGATGGTTGGTGATAGTACCGCGCCGAAGTTTCCAACGGCTATGTCAAAGCAGTTAATGCCACTATTGTAGCCGTTACGGAGTGGTAGGTGAGGTGCGGTAGTACCGCATTTCACTGAAAGTTGGGGATTTTCTCCCCAACGGTCGTATTTGTTGGTAGGGGGGTATAAATACCCCTCCACCTGCTCAAGGACAAGTAGCTAGACCACATTTAACATCCTTAGAGCCTTGGGAATCCTTTCAACACCTCAAATACATTTGTGCATTCATTGTGAGGTAGTTGAGCCAAAATTCAAGTGCATTCATTCTAGATTGATCCATTGCACTTGAGTGTCGTCAAGCGAAGGTTGTTGATTCATTACTCTTGGTGTTTTGCCAAACACCTAGACGGCTTGGCAGTGTTAGCACGGTGATCTCTTCAAGAAGATTGTGAAGAGGCCCGGTGCCAAGATTGTGAGTGGTTTGGTGTTCACCATCTCCGGAGCGGAGGAAGAACAATCACTAGCGATCGAGGGAAGGCTTAATTCGTGGAGCCGACTTGATTTGTTCAAGCTTCCTCAACGTGGACTACTGAAGACTGGCAAGTCATCGATACCACGGGAAAAACTTCATTGTCTCAATTGTGGTTATTTCTTGTCTTTACTCATTCCGCATTTACAATTCCAGCATTTATCGTGTGTTGAATTGCTTAGCTAGAATTGTATCTATTTTAGACTTAGCTCATAATTGGCTTAAATTGTTAATTAGTCAAAAGTTTAAAAACCTCCTATTCACCCCCCTCTAGTCGGTTATCCTTGATCCTACAACAGGGTGTATGCACGTGCACCCCGAGGCCTGTCGAGCCTATGTACGCGAGACCACACATACTGGTACACGTGGAGGAGCTTGGTGCATGAAGTATTCGTGGAGGAGTACCAAGTTCACCGAGTGATGCATCAGTTCGGTCTACGACAGGAGGTCCCAGTCCCCTGAGGGCAGCGGGTGGTGCCGAATATCCATGGGTAAGTTCATGTTTTACTTCTATCTTACCATTTGCCTTGCGTACCTATGAAACAATCGTTTTGCCTTTCACATGTACACTAGGAAGGGAGTACCTACTAGAACTTCCTGAACGGATAGGATGTTCCCTTGGGTTCAGGGCTGGCTCCCATGCCTTGGAGGACATCGTCCAGGAGGATGCTCCCTGCAACCCCGGGATGTACGAGGAGTACATCAAGTGGTACTCCAGTCGGACGAGGGTTCGCTACGTTAGGGTTGTGTACGATCCACCACGACACGAGGCAACGACGTCCAACACGTACCCCACCCAGCTGGACACCACATTCCATCGTGTGGTACGTATTGAACGATCCGTACATCTTATTTGCTTCGCAAGTTTTCGGTTTCTAACTTGTTAATTATGTGTACAGATCGATCTACATTGGGAGATGTACGAGTTGGCGACCTCCGTGTGTCTTATGACGCTCGGGGAGCGCTTCAGCATGACAACGTAGAAAATTAGAGAGGTCATGGACCAGTTCGTTGAGAAGACGAGGCAAGGCATCCAGCTGGCGTCTTGCCATAGGCCGAGGGAGGTGGTGGACCCACCTGTGCATGGACGGGGGGAGCCACGGTGCGTGACGCCCCATGACTCCCCCTGGACGCGGCGGGCGGGTCCTCATGGCACCGTGCTGGGAGTACCTTGGCACAGTTCGCAGGTCAACACGAAACACTTACGCCTGATTGTTTATTTCGAACTCCACTAGTTACTAACGATAATTTTCTCTGACAAGTCCTGAGTTCCACCCGTACACGGGACAGGAGTATATGCAGAGCGGTCCACTACCTTCGTGCGACAAGGTATGTCTATCCTGTTTGCATGCACGATGTACTATTTCATCATTTTCGCCATGTTTACATGCATAATGTACTGTTTCACAGCTCGTACATCCCTTTGGTACGAGGAGCTGGTGTCGCATGAGGAGTCACACCCCGGGGACTTCGATTTCGACCAGGGTGGCGGTGGGCCTTCACACGACGAGAGCAGTCAGGTCTCTGTGGGGGCTTCACAGTTGCACGGTGCGCCCGGAGCAAGCCAGTTGACAAAGCACCCTCTCGCGACACCCCCTCGGGCTACTCGCGCCGGTAGGGTGCCTCGGTCACCTGAGCCTTTGACCTACTCGTACCAGCGCCTGCAGCTGCACCGAACGAGGCTAGGAGCCACACGTGGGGTACACCCTAAGAGGGTCCGCGAGTAGATATTTGTTCTTGTAAATATCAATCATATCATGTAAATATAAATTTTTTTACAACTTACATTATGCTAGTCTCGTGTTTTGATACTATTTGTTCTTGTGTCTACAGGTCACCATGTGAGGCAGCCAGCGTTGCGACACTCCACCTTTTCAGACCTTAAAGACCGTACCGGGTCACGCCACACACTGCCACTTTTGTATACCGAGATGACAACATACTTCGATGCTACCTTTCCACACTGAAAAGACCACACTCCGCCACGCCCCCTTTTCAGACCGAAAAGACTGAACTCGGTTACGCCACACACTGTCACTTTTGCAGACCAAAACGACAACACACTTCGGTGCTACCTTTCCACACCGAAAATACCACACTCCGCCACACCCCCTTTTAGGACAAAAAGACCGCACCCTGTCACGCCACATACTGTCATTTTTGTAGACCGAGTTGATAACACACTTCAACGCTACCTTTTAAGACCGAAAAGGCCACACTCAGCCACGTCACCTTTTCAGACCAAAAAGAACGCACCACGACACGTCACAAACTGCCACTTTTGCAGACCGAAATGACAACACACTAACACTACCTTTGCAGACTGAAAATACCACACTCTACCACACCATATTTTCAGACTGAAAAGACCCATTATAAAAGGAGGGAGAAGAGAACCGAAGGAGAAGAGAGCTGGAGGAGAACACTACACCACCACACCTAACACTTCACTAAAACTTGGTTCACACAACTGAGAGGAAGGAGATATCAGACTCGTTGGCGAACTTATATGTGAAGATGCTGCGGAAGCACAAGTGGTTTGTTGAGAGGGCTAAACCCTACCCGGATCGTTCTATGAAGGATGCTCCAGTACCACCGGAGTTACCATGCTCGCAATGTGTGTGCGAAGAACCGGCTAAGATCGTCCAGTTCACACATCCGACGACAGTCGCCCGAGCATACTACACGTGTAGGAACGTCCTCGTCAGCGAATCTTGTACACACATAGATTTTTCGCATCTTACATTCTATTCCACTAATCCCTAACTACATCGGTGCATAATGGCAGCTGGATATGTGATGCAACTTTTTCCATCGACGACCAGGACATGTATGATAGGGTGTTCATCGAGCATAAGTACATGTTAAACTATGCGACGTGAGTCGAGACCTTCAAACGTTGGAAACCTTACGTACCCGACCCTACTGAAAAGGCACCAGAGCAGCCTAGGAAAGCAGGGTGGTGGTAGAGGACTTCCGAACACGAAACTGAGTATGAGCGGGCTGAGCGCGAGGCGCACAAGGAGAAGGCTCCTACTAGTGAGACTGGTGGCTATCCTAGTGCTCCTCGTCACCCGAGCGTAGTCCGGATCGAAGAGGTAAGTTATGTTCAGTTTGCATCCTGATTATTAATTTGGTCCTACGTTGTGCTATCCTAATGTCATTCAATCGTCCAGCCCATCTCGCTGAACATGGCTGATTTTGAGACTGGCCACTGCCGTGGGTAGTGCAAAGACAAGGGGAAGGGACCGATGGGCCGCCACGACTGATCGATTTCGTTTCAATCAACCTTTTTTTTTGGATTCCAAAAAGGCGCACATGTATCGTAGGTGCATTTTAGTTTGTTGATTCGTACATGTTGGTATTTCTAATGTACGTAACCAAACCTAGCGCGTCCTGTATTTCGCAATTAAATTATGAAGTCTTTCAAACTTAAATCTCTTTTTCCAAATATTTCGACTATTAAATATTACGTAATCTTTTCCCGAAGGAATCGGTCCCATGAACAATACAATCAGGACAACAACATGCATTCCAACCCTAAACCCATTTTTTTTCATTTTGCTCAGAAGGGGCTATTTGTGTTATTGTGTCGCTAAACTCGTGTTCCAAATTGTGCCACTGATCTCGCATTCTCTACTTCACATTTAGTTATCTTTTCCAATTTCGGATCCCGAACTACGCGGGCACTTGAAGGTATTACCAAAAAACTTCGTGAAATACACTAAATCTTTAGGATTCTCTACACATAAAAAAATATAGATCCCTGTCACCATTCCATTTGGTGACAATATCCCTGTTGCCAATTGAACTGGCAAAATTGTCATGTCGTGAGTTCATTTGGCAACAGGAACCTCTCCACACTGTTCAAATTGACGACACGGATATTATCGCTAATTGGATTGGTAACAGTTATCTATTTTTGTAAAAAAATTCAAATTTTTTTTATTATCTTTTAAACTAATATTATTTTTTAAAAAAAAAATCGCTTCCCATGGCCGTGGCTCGAGGCGCTCAGCGTGAGTGTATCCAGTGATTGCCACGCGTTGGGCCAGTGCGGTGAGCGATCGTGTGAAAAGCCCATGGGCCTAGTTTTCCTCAGTGGCCATACCTTCCCTCACCTGTGTCAAAACAGTTGAATCTTGGCCCTACTTCCGGGAGCTGCAACTTTTGTCATAAATTATTATTTTTTGGCTGAAAAATAGTTTTAGCTGATAGTTGTAGTTTTTGTGAGAAGTCGTTTGTCAACCTGGTTTTTTATTGTGTTGGTGCCAGGTTGCTATAACTGTGGATGAATGATAAAATGTGTGAAATAACTTTGATGGTTCTAAAGGCATGTTTGTAAGTTGATTTAGCGTAAATGTGATTATTTTTATTCTTTTGTGAAAATATTGATTAAACGACTTAATTTTACTAAGTTATGAACAATTGAGCAACAATTTGCAACATTCTCTCTGTTGTTGAGCTACTCCAAGTTGGCAAGATCGCTTTCGGGTTTAAGTGTTTCAATGAAGTTGTCATTATTGCCTGTTGGACCATCTAGAGTATTCGAAATAAGCTCATTTTTAGTAATGGGGCAGTGTCTCTATCTGCTTGGAAAAGAGAATTCGGAGAAGCTTTTACCTTGGTTATACTTAGGGTTAAGCCTTCTCTTCGAAAGGAGTTTGTTGAGTGGTTGCTAGATTTTCATTAACATCGCATTTGTCCTTGTGTATATTCTTCTTTCCTCTCTTTGTAAATAACTTTTGTTCTTTAATATATTTTCAGTAGGGATCTTTTCCCTCCTGTTTTCCGCCAAAAAAAAAACAATTTGCAACATAAAATATCACATTAAGGAGGTGAAATGTACATTTTCTTTATATAAAGCAATACTAGTCACTGCTGAATTTACTACCAGACCATGATACAATTACTACTCAAGCTATCCTAATTTACTACCAAACCTTGATACGATTACTACTCAAACTATCCTATTTTACTGCTATACTCCGATTCAAATTACTACTCAAATTACGCATCAGGTTCAAATTACGCGTCACAAAATTACAAGTAATTTGAACTTGCACATAATCATCATATCTACACACACAAGTATCAATCATATCTACACACACATGCATCATATTTGCGCGCGCACATGCATCAGATGGCAACAACGGAGTTGGGGATGCAGCGGTCATCGGAGCTGAGGGAGGGATGCGGTGGCAGTGGGAAGGACAGCGATGGCGGCGACCAGGACTAGGAGGTAGGCAGCAATCTCCTTGAGGGAGGCAGTGGCGATAGGGGCCGGAGGGAGGCAGTGGCGGTGCGGGTGAGGTGCAGAAGGAGGTGGCGGCGATGTGGGCAAGGGGCGGAGGGATGGGCACCGCGATGGAGGGCTCCAGTGGCGATCGGGACCAACATGAGGTGTAGGCATCAGTGGCGACAACCGGAGGGAGGTCACCGGTTGCGGGAGGGTGGCGGCGGGGGCATCCTTGTGCTTTGAGTCGGCGGCGACCAGGATGGGGAAGGTGGCGTCCGAACAGGATGGGTCGACGGCGGCCTTGCGCTTCGAGTCAGTGGTGAACGGGAGGGATGGTGCCGCCGGTGGGTGGGCGGGTTGGGGCGGCGACGGTGGTGGGTAGACGGAGGTGGCAGAGCGACGTCGGCATTGGAGAAGGTAGGGGTAGGAGGAGGCGGATGTGGCTTGGATCTATTTTTCCACGCACCGGTATGCCACTGGAAAAAAAATTATGGGACTGGGCCTCTCTAAGGCCCCTCCTCCATCTCCATCCATTTCTCCCTCCCCCTGATATTAAGGGCTCGGATGGCTTAGGGGAGGGGCCTCACCGTGAGGCCCCGTCCTATAGAATTTGCTTCCTATGCCACTTATGAGTGGCATGCCCTGAGGTGACTTTTTGGCTTATTTTAGTTATTTGCAGGGTAAGACCGGTTTGGCCAAAAATCGAAAAAAATTGGCCAATTTTGACTGAAATTTTTATTTTTATTTTTAGATTTTAATTTTTTAAAAAAAATCAAATTCAGATAGAATTCAAGCAAATTCAATTTTTTGGGGATAAAATTCATCCAAACTGATTTTTTCAGGGCTGGTTTGTATTCCTATCGGTCCCCACCGGTAAATTCGGTTGAGGAGCCGTAGGAGACGAAGCAGGCGGCGACAACGGCGGAGAGGCCACAAGAGGAATATGTAGAGACTCAGTGAGATGGGTGGACGAGGGCAAGACAGATATAGGTATATCTGGAAAGGTCAAAAAACAGAGACTCCACAGAGGAAGTCGAAGGAGAGACAGACGATGGGTAGAAGGGACGAGACTCATCGAAAGTCACATCCCAAGAAATCCAAGATCCGTCGACCAACAGATCCCAAAGACCGATAACCCTTGTGTTGAGATCAGATCCCAAAAGACACACTCAATGATCGAGTAGTCAGTTTGGTGCGTTCTCGAGGGGCGAGGAGAACATAGCAAACGTAGCCAAACAGACGAAGGGTAGAGTAGCCAGGAAGAAGACCACAGAGACGCTCAACAGGGATCGCACCCTGAAGAGCTGAAGAGGGCTAGATGTTGACGAGATAGGTGGCAGTGGAAACGGCCTCGGCCCAAAAGTGAGGTGGAGTAGAGGCGGCAATCATCAGTGCACGAGCCGTCTCAAGGAGGTGACGATGCTTGCGCTCAGCAACACCATTCTGAGCATGAGCACCAGGACAAGAGAACTGAGCGAGAGTGCCCTGCTCAGTAAGGAAGCTACGTAGGTAACGAGAGAGGTACTCGCCCGGTGAGAATCAAAGACGAAAGACACGAATAGGAGTGGAGAACTGTGTGCGAACCATAGTGGCAAATTGTTTATAGATAGACAAGGCCTCACTACGAGAAGACATGAAATATATCCAAGTGTGGCGAGAGAAATCATTTATAAATATGATATAATATCGATGACTCCCTTTCGAAACGAAGGGAGCCGAACCCCAAACATCTGAATAAACAAGATCAAAAGGACGCTGAGACACTGACTCACTATGAGGATACGGAAGCTGAATCTGTTTACCTAACTTACAGCCCTGACAATCTAAAGACACGTCTCCTGAGACATACCCCAGAAGGCCACGACGAACTAAAGACGACAGACGAGATCCACACAGATGACCAAGATGGTGATGCCACTGCTGAAAAGAGCCGATAGACGGAGTGGCAGAAGCGGAGAGACTGGCGGCGACGGTGGCAGCGGAAGGAAGGTGAAACCAGTCAAGCTCCCAGAGACGCTGTGAGTCATGGCGCCGAGGGCTAGAACCAACCAGAGCTCCCGTGTGGCGGTTCTGAACACAACAAGAGTCAGAGTCGAGAATGGCCCGACAACCAAGGTCAGTAATTTGCCCAGCAGAAAGGAGCTGCATGGTAAGGCAAGGAACATGAGCAACAGAAGGAACACGAAAAGATGAGTTGCTAAGAGGTCCTCGACCAGAGACAGAAAGAGAGGTACCATTAGTAGTAAGAACACTGACAGGAGAATCAAGAGGTGTAATGAAAGACAGAGTGGAAGAATCAGAAGTCATGTGAAAATATGCTCCAGAATCAAGAATCCACGGGGAGGTGCCTGACTGTGGAGGTGGTGGTTTCGCAGGTTCAAGAGTCGAGTAAGCCCGAGAACTGCCGAGGAGAACACAAGCGGCAAGCAGGCGTCGAAGTCTGGCTATCTCCTGCTCGGTGAGAGAAACTGCTGAAGGAGTCGATATAGACGTCGATGTAGAAGCACTAGTGCCAGTGCTAGTAGAAGAACAGCGTGAAAGATGTCGTTGCTTCTTATATCACTGGGACTTTATGTGGCCAACCTTGTCGCAGTAGGAGCAGTGAGGATAGCCACCACCACTTGTTGCAGCCGCTGGAGGAGGCAGTGTGCTGAAGCGTGGAGCAGTCGGTGTAGCAGGTGGACGAGCTACGAGCATGGAGGGGAGTGGCATCAGACCAACACCACTCAGGCGAGGGTGGAAAACAGTACCCATTGGTAGGCGGCGCTGGACGGTGCAGCGACCAAGACAACAAAGTCTAACAAGCGGTGCTGGACGGTGCGGCGGTTATAACGACGTAATGATATATATTTTTCCTTTTTTCCTTTTTTTTTCTTTTTCTTTTTTTTCACGGGCCGGCTAAAACTCTGCCCAACTCACCGAAGCCAATGCACAAGAAGTAACGCACCACGCACTGGGGGAGAGGGCCCTGCATGGCGACAATGGCGCAAGGCGGTTACCGAAAGGCGGCGGCGGCGGGTGGAAGCGGCGGCGGTGGTGGCGAGTGGAAGCGGCCCGAGGTGACCCGGGTTCGATCCCCGACAGCGGTGGTGGAGCGGCCTCCACCAGAGCTCCCCACCGCCGAGAGAGGAAGAAGATCCGCGATGGGTCTAAAGGCGGCGATGGCGAGAGGCGAGCCAAGACGGCAGAGCCCGAGCGGCGCGATCTCGGGCGAGGAGCGGCGAGCGAGGCGGCGGTGGTGGCCCGATCCGGTGAAGAAGAATCACGGTGGTGCGGGTGCCCAAGCGCCCTAGCTCGAAGCCGGCGACGGTGCGACAAGAGCGAGGCGGCGACGCGGCGCGGTGGATCGGCGGCCATGACGAGGCGCGGTGGATCCGGCGACACGCGGTGACCGCGATGGAGCGGGCCGGATCCATCGAAGAGCGGCAAAGTAGCGAGCGGTGATGGCGTCCGGAGAAGGTGTCTGTCCGCTGCGGAAGAGGAGGCGTCGGATCTGTTATTGACGACGGCAAAGCGAATCAAGTGAGCGGCCGACGAGGTGACCACGAAGACAAAGCATAGGAGCAGAGGCAACGGGGCGGCGAGCGGCAACTGGCGGCTGAGGAGGCCGGCGCCTGTCACGTGAGACACGTGAGAAAACCCTAACCCTAGTTTTGCTCTGATACCATGTTATGAATAGTGCTTGTATTCATCATGAGGCTAATGGGCCAATATATATACACAAGTACAGAAGGTGAATATGTAAATAACCCCTCATAACAATGGAGAATAACACACTATACATATATCTCTAACAATTTGCAGGGTAAGACCGGTTTGGCCGAAAATTGAAAAATTTTGGCCAATTTCGATCGAAATTTTTATTTTTATTTTTGGATTTTAAATTTTTTAAAAAATCAAATTCAGATAGAATTCAAGCAAATTCAATTTTTTGGGGATAAAATTCATCCAAACTGATTTTTTCGGGGCCGGTTTGTATTCCTACCGGTGCCCACCGGTAAATCCGGTTTGGCCAATTTTCGGCCGGTAAAAAGTTCCCTGGTTATGTGTGACTTCTGGAAAAGCAGCAGAGGCTGACCGTTTGGGAGGCTTCTGGTTTTTTTGAAGCAGAAGCTGACTTTAAGCTCCTCAAACATGGTCTTAGTTATGTGTGGAAAACAACTTTTTAAAGCTGATCCGTTGGGAGGGGGGTTTTGCCTTTTTGGAAGCAGAAGTTGGCTTTACGCCCCCAAAACAGGTCCTTAGTTATGTGTGGAAAATAGCTGTAAAGTTGATCCGTTGGGAGGGGGGCTTTTGCCTTTTTGAAAGCAGAAGCTGACTTTAAGCCCCCCAAACAGGGATTAAACGCAGAGGATACTTTGTAAACAGTGCTCGAAAACACTGTAGCACCAGCGAGTGGTAAATGCCAGAGTGATTTACTGTAGCGATTGCTCTCAGCCGTTTTATATTAAACGGTAGATCGGACGGCGAAGATTGTTACTGCTGATACACTTTTGCATCTCTGCATTTACTGCAGCAACGCAAAGGATCCAATTCCCCATACAGGGCTCAAGACAGCGACCAAAAATCCAGAATTTATCTTCTTTGTCTCTGTCGCTTTATCAGTTTAAAGTGATTTTTTTCCTTAAAAAAATAATGCGATTTTTTAAGTGATGAATGTTAGACAGCTAGAAATCATGTCAAAAAGGTCGCAGATCAAGTACTAGCCGTAACAAAATAAAAGTCAATTTTTTGCAGTAGGTGTATCAAGTTGTGGTATTGTACTTGTCAATTTTCTATAGAAGTCTAGTATGTTAAACAATATACTACTTGCTACAAGGTGCACGTGGAAGGTTTTGAACCTTCGCAATTTCAACTTACACTGCAGACCAACTGTGGGCTGCGGTTGATCCATCAATTTAGTCTCCAAATTCAGTTTACCCTGTTAAATCCATCATTTAGAGGCAGAAAAACAGACGACGCCAAGAAATTGTAATGGTAGATCAACTGGCAAATATTTGACTTATCGGTATTCTGTTTTTAGGGCTATCGATATTCCTATTCTCTGACGAGAATGTCTAGATTTTTTTTTGTTGAACGAAATAGAATGTCTAAATTTATAGGGCATCTGGATTAATAAAGATTTGTTCAAGGAAAAGGGAAACGTTTTTCTATCCGAATGCTTCAGACAGAGTTGACATTATAAAAATTAATTTACATGTCTCTGTCATGGACTCATGGTTGTACACTTGTACTTGCTTACAAGCTCCACCATACCCCCATTAAAATTGTTCTCTACTAGATGAAGCTTACAAATGTTTGCGTAGTCAAAGTCTTTCTTGGCGCTGGCCGCTGGTGCTTCATTTCTGTGAAGTTTCTGCCGCGCAATCTCTCAATATGCCTGCCCGTTCACATTGTTGAACGGCATTGTTTAATGCACCGACGCTCAATGATATATGATTGACATTGGTTTTGGCTTTTTACATTTCTCCTGCAATTTCTTCCCTTAAAGCCTTCAAGGCATAACCCTACGAATCCACCTCTTCTTCTATCCTACCGGGGAGATTGCAGGAACCACTAGCCATGACAGTCCATAACAGCATAAGGTGTTTTATCCTGCTAGCTTCTTCAGCTCTTGTCATCCTAGCCAGAACCTGCAGTTGCATGCAATTCGCATACCCCAGCTTTGACTCTACCAACCAGGCTGATTTCAGCTTCAGCCCAGGCTCAGGAGTAGCAAATGGATCCCTGCACATCACGCCGAGCACCGGGAACATCAGCCACCGATCGGGAAGAGTAGTCTACGCTAGGGAAATCCTCAAGCTCTGGAACAACAAGCGAACGGCGCTCACGTCGTTCACCACAGAGTTCGTGCTCAACATCCTCCCACAGAACGGGACTGGAGAAGGTATGGCTTTCATACTCACAAATAGCCCGTCATTGCCCAGCAACAGCAGCGGCCTGTGGCTCGGCGTATGCAACAACCAGACGGATGGCGCGCCGACGAACCGAATCGTAGCCGTGGAGTTCGACACGAGGAAGAGCTACGCGGACGACCTTGACGGCAACCATGTCGGGCTCGACATCAACAGCATCAAATCTGTTGGGCAGTATCCACTCGGTAATCTTTCCATCATCCTCTCAAGTGGGTCTGATGTATGGGTCAGGATCGAATACGATGGTACAAGTCTGATCGTAGCTGCAGTGCAGGAGGGGAGGACTTTCACATATGCTTGCCCTATTGATCTATCACAGTATCTATTGGAGGATATAACTCTGGGTTTTGCAGCTTCGACCGGCGAGTTCGCTGAGTTGAACCAGATAAAGTCTTGGAATTTCAGCACAGTCGGCGATGCCGACAATAAATGGGGACATCAGAAGAAACAGAATTGGTATCTTGGTTTGTTGATTCCGCTTGCCATCGGTGCTTCGTTTCTGGCGTTCTTCGTGTGGAGAAGGTTGACCAGACAAAGAAGGCTAGCCCATCGCAACCTCGAGAAGATGATCGACGCCCATGGCCCGGTCAGATTTAAGCTCAGGGAGCTCAGGAATGCAACTGCCAACTTCAGTCCTGCCCGTAAGCTCGGCAGAGGTGGTTTCGGCACCGTGTACCATGGTTGCCTGAATAAGATGAACATAGAGGTGGCCGTGAAGCGGGTATCAACGAACAGCAACTCCAACCGAGGGGATCAAGAGTTCGTCGCGGAGGTGAACACGATCAGCAAGCTCTCGCACCGAAACCTGGTGAAATTGATCGGCTGGTGCCACGAGAAAGGCGAGCTGCTCCTCGTGTACGAGTACTTTCCCATGTGCAGCCTAGACAAGCTCCTGTACGCCAGAACAAGAAGCGCGTCGTCGGAGACGAACACCCCTGAGCTTACCTGGGAGCGACGGTACAAGGTAATCTGCGGTGTGGCATCTGCGCTCGACTACCTGCACCACGGGAGCAGCAAGCGGATCCTCCACAGGGACGTCAAGGCCAGCAACGTCATGCTCGACGAGGAGTACAACGCGCGGCTGGGCGACTTTGGCCTCGCCCGCGTCATCCAGCTCGACGGGGTGACGCACCACTCCACGCAGGCGGTCGCGGGCACCCGCGCCTACATGGCGCACGAGAGCTTCTTCACCGGCCGCGCCAGCCTCGACACGGACGTGTACGCGTTCGGGGTCTTCGTGATGGAGGTGGTCAGCGGGAGGAGCCCGAGCAGCTCCGTGTTGTGCTACGGCGACCATGACGAGTCAAGCAGGCGAGGACAGCCTATGTACATTGTGGATTGGACGTGGAGGCTCTACGGCGAGGGGAAGGTGTTACAAGCCGCCGATGTGGTGCTCAACGGCGAGTTTGACGAGGCGCAGGTGGACTGCGCGGTGAGCCTGGCCTTGGCGTGCTGCCATCCGAACCCGAGGGAGAGGCCGTCCATGAGGACGGCGGTGCAGGTGCTGACAGGTGGAGCCCCGGCGCCGGAGCCCCCACTCGAGAAGCCTGCGTTTGTTTGGCCTCCGGTCGGGAAGCAGCAGGAGATCGAGCTGCCGCACGTCGGGGTGCTGTTCACGGGAGGGGGAGGGCAGCTCAGTTTCTGTTCCATGACCTCCAGTTCCATCACAGGAAGGTGATTGTATTTTGACTTTTGAGGCTGTGCATCTGTTCCGCTACAGTTGCATTAGAGTTGCACGTGGGAAATGTATAGTGTAGGATTGTCTTTCTTGTTGTAATTTTAGATGAACAGATTTGACCGCACACTAGTGATCTTTGTATATTTCTTTGTATTAAAGAAATCTTCAGGTTTCCACAAACGAAATCAGATCATATATAATTCTGTTGTCAATGTGTAGTGTTCTGCTACTGTCCAACTTTCCCTAGCATTACAGAGCATTTGCTCCGAACAACAATATTGAAGCTGTTGTAAAAAAATGCGGTTTTAGTAAATAATCATCATTTATTCTAGCAAAAATAAATGACTACCCTTTTCTCAAAATGAAAAATTAACAAATAGACCTCCAAAATACAACAGAAGCAACTTACGGCGAGCTGCGTTTCAATCATAAAGCTGGACTGTAACTTTGTTCTAGTGTGATCCTAGGCTTCAACTTGTTTTAATAGGATTCTGATTTCCGTAAGATCATCGTTGGTTAGACTCATCGTCACCTCATGAACGTATAGGCCGGGCCTCAAGCTCTCATCCCAAACAACGGGAAGAAACTGCGGAGAGGCCCATGAAAGATTGAAAGCACAACAAAGATAGGTGCTGCAGCGCCAGACCGCATTCCCTGTCCGATAACTCTCCGGGCCTTTCTCCTGCTCAGCGCCTAGTGCGGCTCCATAGCATATTTGCCTCCTCATGGGCTCACCGCACAGCACTTCCCAACCACAAACGAACGCGCCGCGCAGCTACCACCAGCCCGCCCCGCACCGCCGTGCAAGAGGAGCCCATACCATCTGCTGCATGCCTGTCAATCTACCATACCTTCCACGCGCGCCGCGCCCGCACTCCCCTCTCGCTCACGGGCCACGGCTCGCTCCAACAGGACAACACAAATTACGGCCTGGGCTGGCGGCACATGGCTCGCTCCCACGTAACTCCCACACACCGTTACGCACTGCTCGCTGCCGTGTCATGCGTGTCGCCTCTCGCCGTTCCCCGCTGCGATGGCTCCCGCCACGTACGACGCCATGCCCAACGCTCGGCTCACCCGTACCAATAGGGTTGGATATTTATCGAGTTTTTCTCTTAATTAATTGATATAGTTTAATTTAATATCATTTTATTTATAGTTTGAAAGTATTTTTAGAAATAAGTCGAGAGCTAGATGTGAACATTAATCTAAGTCTAAGCAACATAAATGACATTAATCCTAGCTCACTGATGAACACCTAGCACAATCATTAGAGCGAAGCGCATTTAACATACCCGAACTGAAGAAGCCATTGGAGTTGTGGATCTGTTGATGTAGAGGTGGTCGTGGCGTAGATGGTGTAGGCGAGGCCGACGCGGTGACGGCGGCTTGATTAAGAACGACGCCGGCCTTGGCTTCGGTCTTCGCCCACCGCTTTCGAAATAGATCGGATCTGTGTGGAATATAGTTGCCTAGAACAACTTGCGTGCGTAGCTAGGCCTGCCAAGTCCCCTCAGTTTTATATAGCGCACGGTGAACGGGACCGAAATCAATAAGTTGGTTGCGCCCCCGATCGAGGCACGAGTGGGATGTGACCCTTGAATCTCGGGGTCGGTTGTTAGCCGAGATCATCCCAACATTCTCCCCTTTGATCGTAAGGCTAACATCATAAGCCCATTCTCAATAAAACAGCATACCAAGGTAATGCGTCGCATGATCAATGAAGTGTCATACAACCACAGTACCTATAGTGTACTATCCTATCTTGAAATGGATATTCATTATACTTTATGGGAGTTGGTTTGCTTTAAGGTCCTTTTTTTATCCAGAATCAGAGGCTTTCCAATAAACCCATGCCGGCAACATGATCACGAAAGATATTGGGTGGTAAGCCTTTAGTAAGCGGATCCGCAAGCATTGACTTAGTACTAATATGCTTGATACTAATGGTTTGATCCTGGATTCTATCTTTCACAACATGGTACTTAATGTCAATGTGTTTGGCAAAGATCACTTGACTTGTTATTACTCGCATAAAAGATCGGGTTTGTTATCACAAAGATAAGGTGAGTGGTTTAGAGATGCTTGTCTACCACTCTAAGTCTCGGATAAAATTCTTAAGCCATACAAATTTCGCCCAAGAGCCTCATAACATGCCACAAACTCAGCTTGCATCGTTGAAGATGCCGTAAGGGTTTGTTTTGAGCTTTTCCACGAGATAGCTCCTTAGCGAGTGTGAAGATATAACCGACGTGGATTTCTTAGTATCAACACATCCCGCAAAATTTGAATCAATAACCAACAACTTCAAGGTTGTCATAATTTTATATGTGAGCATGAAATGTTTAGTAGCTTGCATATAACGCAAGACTTTCTTAACGGCCTTCCAATGGTCCGGTCTCGATTTGACTGATATCCGCCAAGCATCCTACATAAAAGCTAAATCGGTAGCGTACATACTTGAGCATACATAATGCTTCCGACAGATGAAGCATAAGGAACCGACTTCATCTTATCAGTTTCATATTGGTTCCTTGGACATTGAAATGTCCCAAACTTATCGCCCTTAACAATAGGAGCAGGTGAGCCAGAGCACTTATGCATATTATATCTCTTTAGTACTCTGTCAATGTATGCCTTCTGAGATAAACCTAATACTCCTTTGGACCTATCTCGGTGAATTTCAATGCCAAGAACATAAGAGGCATCACCAAGATCCTTCATATCAAAATTAGATGAAAGAAATCTCTTGGTCTCATAAAGCATATCTTTATCGTTGCTAGCCAATAAGATGTCATCCACATAAAGAACTAAGATGGTGAATTTACTCCCCTTGAACTTAACATATATGTAGTTATCAACTTCATTTTCCTTAAACCCAAAATTCCTTATGACCTTATCGAATTTGAGGTATCATTGCCTTGACGCTTGCTTTAAGCCATAAATTGATTTCTTAAGTCGACATCCCATATGCTCCTTGCCTTCCACGACAAAACCTTCCGGTTGAGCCATGAAAACGTTTTCTTGCAAATCGCCATTAAGGAATGCCGTCTTAACATCCATCCGATGTAGCTCTAAATCATAATGAGCTACAAGTGCCATAACAATTCGAATGAATCTTTAGTTGAGACAGAGAAAAAGTGTCATTATAGTCAATCCCCTCTTTTGTGAGAAACCTTTTGCTACAAGCCTTGCTTTGAACCTTTCGATATTTCCTTAGAGTCATGCTTGGTTTTGTAGACCCATTTCTGACCCTCATCGCTTTTGACTCGTCGAATTTCTACTAAGTCCCATACATCGTTAGTGCTCATAGACTTTAGTTCATCCTTCATGGCATCAAGCCACTTAGAAGAATGTTCACTTATCATGGCCTCCTTATAAGAGGTGGGATCTTCTACCCTCCCTATATCATTAATATCCTCATTCATATAAACAACATAATCATTTGGGATGGCAGATCTTATCTCCCGCTGTGATCTTCTAAGGTTCAACAGCTATTGCAAGGGACTGCTGAGGCTCATCATTAGGTACGACATTAGGAATTTCAGAGACCTCAACAGTGGGTGCGACAACAAAGATTTTGTCTTTGGAGGTGCAACCACCTAAAACATGAGAATAAAGATCTCGGGATAAGCGGTGAAGGAACATAAACCCGCTTCTCTTCAAGATCTATTTTCACGGCTCCGTGTCCTCGCTATTCTCTAAGAACACAGCGTGTCTTGTTTCTACAAACTTAGTTATCCTATCAGGACAGTAAAATCGATACCCTTTGGATTTTTCAGGGTACTCAATAAAATGGCAACTTACTGTCTTAGGATCTAATTTCCCAATATGTGGATTAAATATCTTAGCTTCAAAGACGACAACCCCACACTCGTAAATATTTCAAACTTGGTTTCCTCCCAGTCCATAATTCATAAGGTGTCTTAGGTACTGATTTACTGGGAACCCGATTAAGAATATGTGCGGCCGTCTTTAGTGCTTCCATCCACAAACCAGTTTGCAAAGTAGAATAGCTAAGCATGCTCCGTACCATATCCATAAGTGTACGGTTGTGTCGCTCGCCATTACCCCATTCTCACGAGGTTCACCGTGTAGAATCTCGGGCAACAATACCATTTTCTTGAAGGAACTTAGCGAAAGGGCCGGGAATTTGCCCATAAGGGCATGTCTCCCATAATATTCTCCCCTACGGTCCGATCTTACCACTTTAATTCTTAGGTTGTGCTGATTTTCAACTTCAATTTTAAATATCTTGAATTTGTCAAGTGACTCAGATCGGTCTTTAATGGGAAAGATATAACCATAACGGAGAAATCATCGATGAATGTGATGAAGGAATCAAAACCATCCACCGATGTCACAGAAAAGGACCACAAATATCAGTATGAATTAATTCTAAGAGTCCTGTGATGCGAGTGGCTCCCTTCTTTATTTGCTTTACATATTTTCCTTTAATGCAATCAATGCAATGGTCTGAGTTAGAGAAATCTAATGGGTGGAGAATTTCTTCCTTAATGAGACGCTCCATTCTCCCCTCAAATGTGGCCTAAACGACGATTGCCACAGCCAAGAAGTCTCATCATTATTTTTACGCTTAGCATCACATACATTCAAAGATACATGAGATTCATTAAGGGAAAACATATAGAGTTTGTCTTGTCTAAAAGCAAGACCAACATTATTTGAATTAAATGCAATAATTCACTTATTGTTACCAAAATTACATTTCAAACCATCATCGTCCAATAAAGAAACTGAAATCAAATTCCTCCTTATGGAAGGAACATAGACTACATTATTAAGACGAAGTATGAAGCCGCTATCTAAAACTAATGAAACAGATCCAAGCGATTCAACTTCACTTCCTTTCCATCCGCGACTCTAAGACTTCGCCCCCTTTCTTAGTATTCTCGCGGTATGGAATCCTCAGAAGAGTTGGTAGCGTGCACGATTGCACTGAGTCAATCCACCAAGACTTAAGGAGAAATCAAGATAAAGAGTTTCATCAATAAATGTTATTGTATCATTACCCTTTTTGCGAGCCACTTGAAAAACCGACACAATCCTTCCGAAAATGCCCCGATCGCTTGTAGTGACATTCATCCTTTAAGTGCTCCAATGAGCAACATGGGGCTTAGGTGTATTGTGCACCTTAGGCCCCGACTTATCTGAATTGGGGAGTAATGCGGCTTTTTCTTGGATTTGAAGTCCCCGAGAACTTCCTTTTGTTAGGACCGCCAACTTGATTCACGAGATCTTTCTTTTCGGTCCTTATTCTTTCTTCCTCCTCGACACACATGGCGATTAAATCGCTCATGCTCCACTTATCTTCTCGAGTATTGTAATTTATCTTAAATGCAGTGTAGTCAGAAGGAAGAGAGGTCATAATAAAATGGACTAGGAAACCATCAGATATCTCCATGTCCATGCCCTTGAGCTTTCTAGCCATATTAGTCATCATCATGATATGCTCTCTTATGCTACCGGACCCGTCATACTTAGTGGTTAAGAGCCTCTGGATTAAAGTACTAGCATAGACTTTAGTGGAGCCTCTGAATTTCTCCTCAACTGAAGCTAGGTACTCCTTAGCATTTTCGGAATCTGGGATTGCTCCCCTGATCCCAACTGAGATAGAGGTCTTCATGATCATTAGTGACAGGCGGTTAGACCGCTCCCATTTTTCAGCATTAGTGTCATAAGTTTTCTTTTTCTCATCATAATTTTCCTCACCGTCGATTGGGGAATGTGAGGAGTCACCCTTAACGATAGTCAAGGTCTAAAACTCCAAGGACAACTGAAATTCTTTCTTTCCAAGCGGGAAAATTGCTTCCCGTAAGCTGTTCAATGTTGTCAATTGTGGCGGCAACATTTGAAGCGTTTATTGCTGCAAAAATTTAAAATAACATAAAGATATATTGCATACAATTAACCCTATGTTGGTTTGATTAATAACATGCAAAACTACAGTTCTAATCCATATCACCGTTGGGCAGAAAATAGAAAAAGAACTTAACAATTTTAATACGGCGACACATGATTATAAACAACGTTGGTCAGAATATAATCATATGTATACATAATGCCAAAATAAAACAAAAAAAATATCTCTAATTAAAATATCTCGTTGGTTCAATTTTAATTAGAGACTAAATATTATGCATAATTCATTGTCATTTAGCAACTAGATATTAATTAAAACAGTGCATAAAACATAAACCGACGGCTTAAAAGTGCATAAAAAGCGAAAAGAGACTAACCTCGGGCCCAAATTTCATTTCTACCAAAACCGAAATGGCATGATGGCCGTTGGATGTCATCGGGCGGCTGAGGATGAAACCGGAGAAACGTAAAATGCCCCAATTCTTAACCCTAGCGCATTCTCTCCCTTCTCCACCGAAAAAATCGGGCGGTGGCGGCAATGGCGGCGGCATGATGATGCGGCAGGCGGCGCGGCCGAGAATGACAATGGGCGGCAGCCTCGAGGTCTGGGCGCTGCCTCGAGGCGGCAAGGCAAGTGAGCGCCAGAAGCGCCGGTTGAGGCAGCTGCACTGCCTCAAGGCCGAACCCGAGAGGCTTCAACGATCTCCAAAAAAACGTAAGTCTCCGCCGCCGCACCTTAGGGATCTTAGGGTTCCGATTTTGGGGGTTCTGATTTTGAGGATTTTTCGGATTTTGCAAAAGTTCTTGATTCCCCTCCTTCTAAGTGCTAAACTGAGAGACTAATCATGTAATCCGGTTCGGTTG
Source organism: Phyllostachys edulis (assembly GCA_036346405.1). Classification (NCBI taxonomy): domain Eukaryota; kingdom Viridiplantae; phylum Streptophyta; class Magnoliopsida; order Poales; family Poaceae; genus Phyllostachys; species Phyllostachys edulis. The sequence goes on along the minus strand of CM070551.1, from coordinate 15,658,877 downwards.
GGACTAATTTGGGTTCAACATGAGTCTAGGGTTGCTCTGATACCAAATGTGAGCATTAATCTAAGTCTAAGCAACATTAATGACATTAATCCTAGCTCACTGATGAACACCTAGCACAATCGTTAGAGCGGAAGCGTTAATTAACATACCCGAACCTGAAGAAGCCATTGGAGTTGTGGATCTGTTGATGTAGAGGTGGTCAGCGGGCGTAGATGGTGTAGGTGAGGCCAACGGTGACGGCGGCTTGATGATAACGACGACGCCTTGGCTTCGGTCTTCGCCCACCGCTGGGCCGAAATAGATCGGATCTGTGGAATATGGTTGCCTAGAACAACTTGCGTGCGTAGCTAGGCCTGCCAAGTCCCCTCAGTTTTATATAGCGCACGGTGAACGGGACCGAAACCAGTAAGTTGGTTGCGCCCCCGATCGGGGCGCGAGTGGGACGTGGCCCTTGAATCTCGGGGTCGGTTGTTAGCCGAGATCATCCCAACACCAGAACGAAATCTAATTTCATTCGAAATTGACTCATTTTAATGTTTAACTAATTAATGAATATAATTAGAACAATTACGAACCAAATCAGCAAACCCTACTAATGGGCGTTTTTTTTCCACCCATAAATACCATGCGGGATACGAGCCCAACGGGCGCTGTTGTCGCACTGTTGGCCGTGCCGCAGTGGGGATCAGCTCGGCCGCAGTCCGCGCCAACCTTTACCTCACCACGCCCTGCTATTCACATCCGCGGCTTACCCACACAACCTTGTCGATGACGCACTGGTTGTCGACTCGTCACTTGAATCGGTGGGGATTCGGCTTCGGCAACAACCACGGCTGCTTTTTAACGGCCAATAATTTTTAACGGCCAGTCGGCTACCACTTTATAAATGGTTTTGCAGCACGTTGCCCCGCGCGTTTTTTCTGGAGACGTGCTCTGCTCCTCCTGGTCAATTTCTAATGGAAAATGCCACGCCGTTACATTGACTTGATGCGCGCGTTACTTGTTTCCAAATGGAGTACTACTCTAATACTGAAACGAAGATGCCAGCCTGCTACCCATTCCGGTGAGTGAGTAATTGCGTTGCCGTATTTTACTACCAAGGATGCATATATGATCTAAAGATATTGGAGGCCAGAACAGAAAGTGCCAGACTGATTTCATTTTCTAATGGAGGAGTAGAACTTAGCTATAGATCTCAATTAGAACTTTAGTGCTTTGCACTTTATATTTGTGCAGTCGCTATTATATTGCTAGATGCAGGGGTGAATCTACTAGGGCTTCGTTAGGCTTCAGCCTACCCTCCGCCGGTGGCGTAAAACCCCTCCCTCCAGCGGCAATGCTGGCCAGTCGACCATGGATGCAATGCAAGAGCTAAAGGTTGAGGGAATTGAGTGGTGGCGCTTGCTTGCTGGATGGTGGCGACGTGGTGGATCTGGAGGTGAGAAAGCACCGGGGTTTAAGGATTGGGAAGATGAGAGGTGGCAGGGAGGCGGAGTTGTGCCAGAGTTGGAGAAGGGGAGGGAAAAGCAAGGGAGAAGAAGAACAGTGCCAAGCTCAAGTCATAGGAAAGGGAAGAAGAATAAGGCTTCAGGTTTCGGAAAATTATGATAAGACCCCCGTGTTTTCCTTCTATTGGACTCTCTGGAGCTCCAATTTGATCGCGGTTACCCTACGCCTCTGTGTCAACACGTCCATTTAAATATACGGTGCAAATGCCAAAAGTCCAATTTTGAAGAGTATGCGCCTCGTCGTGCTGGATTGCAAGAAAATGTAAAATGATAATTTTTTTGGCAAATTAATAATAGAATTAACAGTCAATGAAATATAGTCACAAAATGCCGAAAATGGCGGGTAAATAACAGGAAAATAATAGAGAACATTAGTTTGGCACCATCGTGAAGATGTATAAATTGGAAAATGCTATCGCTTGTGAGGTTGACAAGTGGGCCATGAGATCATATGTCAGTGACACGTCGATGATATTTTTCAACTCGAACTATCTTTGAGATGGTACGTAGCAATTCACCGCAAAAATAATATGCAAATATGAAGCATGTCAAATTGGTATTTGGTAATTTTCTAATTGACAATTTTGATGAAATGACAAAATTTACTATTTATTCGTAGATTTACAATAATAGAGGATATATCTGCTATTTTTTTCTCAATTTAACTTAGTCAATTAAGCCTTTCCTCCATTTTCATCCTCGCTTTGCCACTGGCTAGATGGCATGAATCGCATGATCCAATAATTTGCCGGTTCTTATATTGGATAAACAAAAATAATCCTTGAATTAGCTTGTGGTTTGACCCCAACTGGTTCTTACCAACAAACACCAACCCAACCCGACATACCATTCCTAGTGCAACCTACGAATACAATAACACAGGGACCAACTCTTATCTTCCACGATTAAACTAGAGTGTCAATTGAACTTTTGCATCACACGACGTGCTTATAGATTAGGTTGACCCGAGTGCTCCTGCAAGATTACTTTTGTGTTTCTTTTGCCATTTTTCCTACTTGGCTCGATGCGCTTTCTTCTTTCAACGGTTAAACTAATAGCATGTGCGCATATAATTTGTTCTACTCTGATACTTCTTATGTGTAACAGCCTCCAGATCAGATCAGAGTTGTAAGATACAGTTAAGCCACTTATTACTACTGGAGTTAGGACTGAGCAGAGTGCGCTTGTTTTTATATAGGTGTCGAGCTCCTTCAACCAATCACTAGGAAGTTTGACTTGGCTAAAACCTAAAGTGATGGAGTCGTTCAAGTCCTTGACTGCCAAATGTTAAGATGCAAAGAACCAAGGAAGCAAGCAACTGGCAGTAGTGCAGTAGTGCTTCGCAATTCTCTGGAGTCTGGAGGAAGAGAAGCGTACCTAAGCACAGATGATACCAGTATGTCACGCATTCTGTTTGTTTGAAACATATTGTGATATACCTCCACTGATATGTCATCTCCATGCGAAAATCAACATAATACCAACGCGTTTATGGTTTTATGGCCTCACAAAAATAGCTTCTCCTTAGTAAAACAGAGTCGCTGTGTAGACTGTGTCCTTTGGTTTTGTCGCAAAATGTGTCCTCGATCCAGTGGTTTTGGAAGGGAGGCCTCATTCGAAGCTCTGCCTAGAAATGGCTTCAGTTTCGATACTTTTAAACGAGTTTTTTTTTTCTTCTTATTTGAATGTATCAAGCGCTAACTCACTCCTCGGTGCTAACATGCTAATAACGTAAATCGTCAGATCAATGTGAGAATGTATTGTGTTTGTTGATTTTGGGAAGGTGACAATGCTGATGCCCCTCGGGAAGATGGCAGCGCCCTAAAATCAAAATCAACTATCGCGATTTATTCTCGGATTGATCGGACATCACATAGTAGAGTTATCGAGTTAGCACCTATAAGGACCTGTTTGGATATCCAACTCAATCCTTTCGGATTAACTCGAAATTTAAACTAAAACCTCTTTCAATCCGAAAGGATTAGTTCTAATTTCTCTCTACCAAAACAAGCCCTAAGGGAGTTGGTGCTGGATACATCTGGACATCCCCTTTGAGATTTATGTCCTCTTCGTTATGGGAGAATTGATTATTTGCCACTACAAAGAAGAGCATTTTACTATTTATCACTGCTAACATTGTAATTGATAATTTGACACTCTAAAGATTGGCTGATTAGTAATTTGCCATTTTGGCCTTTTAGTTATATTTTCTCTCATTTCTCTCCTTTTCCCCAAATGAATTGTCCTTACTGCCCCCGCTCTATTAACACAGCCCGCAGCCCATCTCACCCCACTCGCTCGATACGTCTCCTCCTGCGGCCTCTCCCTCTTCTCTAGGGGCGGCGACGGCGGCGTCTCCCTCAAGCGGATGGTGGCATCTCCCTCAAGCGGATGGTGGTGTTCTCCAGGGGCGACGGCGGCGCCGACTCAAGGTCAATCCTATCGGAATGTTAGGAAAAAAATAAAAAAATTGCTACATCCTTGCCCTGTGATCGAATCGCCGAACAAAACGTTACATGCTCAAGGGGATGTCAACATACCCTGCGGGGATCTTGCTGGGGTCCATGGAGCGAGGAAGAAGGAGATGCTTGAGAGAGAAGGCGCCGCTTGAGGGAGAGGCTGCCGCCGTCGCCCTTGGAGAAGGCGCTGCTTGAGGGAGACGCCACCGTCGCCCCTGGAGAAGGCCACCGCTTGAGAGAGGCGCCGCCGTCGCCCCTAGAGAACGCCGCCGTCCGCTTGAGGGAGACGTCGCCGCCGCCCCTAGAGAAAAGGGAGAGGCCGCAAGAGGAGACGTATCGGGCGAGTAGGGTGAGATGGGCTGCGTGCTGTGTTAATAAAGCGATGGCAGTAAGGACATTTCATTTGGGGAAAAAGGAGAGAAATGAGAGAAAATATAATTAAAATGCCAAAATGGCAAATTATTAATCAACCAATCTTTAGAGTGGCAAATTATCGATTACAATGTTAGCAGTGGCAAATAGTAAGAGGCTCTTCTTTGTAGTGGTAAATAATCAATTCTCCCCTTCGTTATTCATTGGGAAAATTGCATATATGCCACTTGTTAAATATAAGTATTAAGTATTCTAAGCAGTTACACCATGCAAAATGCATTTCTTAAAGACTTCTAAAATATACAAGATACTCCCTCAGTTCTTAAATATATGACGTTTGACCAAACATGTAGTCAAACTTATCTAACTTTGACTAATAATATATGAAAAACTATTTAGATTGATCATAAGTGAATAGTATCATTAGATTTGTCATGATAAATATTTTCATAATATAATAATTTTGTAATTTTTTACTAACAAAATCATATAAAAAATAATAGTCAGAGTTATATAAATTTGACTGCACGTTTATGCAAACATCATGTATTTAAGAACGGATGGAGTACAAAGCATAGAAGGAAATTTATGCAAATCAAGGATCCAGATAATCGTCGCACTCGCACCGATATAACTGGTATCTGACAAGAGCAACCAAAGACCTCAAGATCAGAATATTTGCGATGTCAACCACAATTGGGGATCCCGCAAGATAATATGAATATAGGATCCTCCCAATTAAAGCTAATTACATATCTTATTCTTACTTTTCACAGATGTACAAAGCTAAGTTGCAGTCGCAACACCTTATCACCCGCTTGCAAACCAGGATCCCAAACTTCCAATTCCCAAATGCTACGCATTTCCAACTAGGCACTAAAAACTAGTGCTAATAAACAAGGAAGGGTAAAAAGTAAAAGAGCAAACGAGAAATTTAACCAATAGGCTTATGAATTGGTTGATTTCTCAGCTCATCTTCTAGCTCTAGTCCGGATCTCCTGAGCGCGCGCTGTAGTGGTGGCATCTCGCTGTAGTGGGTCGGCTTCCAGCGCGCGCCAGCGTCGGGCCGCGCACCGCAGCGGTGGCACCGCTCGCCTGGTGGCAGCTCGAGGACCAGGATCCGCCGGCAGGAGGGGCAGGACGAGTGCCCGCGCAGCCACTTGTCGATGCAGGCGGCGTGGAACCCATGGCCGCACTGGGGCAGCACGCGCATGGCCTCGCCGTGCTCGAACTCGGCGAGGCAGATGGCGCACTCCCCCCCGGCCTCCGCCTTGCCGCCCTCGCAGTCACCGGCTACGTACGCCACGGTGGGGATCGCGCGGAGCACCTCCTTCTTGACGCCCCTGTTGGCGGCGGCCGCGCCTGGCGCCCCCGGCGCCGCGGCGCGAGCACGCGCAGCGCGCGACGAGGCCGACGCCGAGGACGCAGATGAGCGCGCAGAGGAGCGAGGCGAGGATGGTGATGATGTCCCTGTCGTTGGCGATGGGGCCGCCCGGCCCCGGCGTGGCGGCGGCGTCCACCTCTAGAAGCTTCCTCGCCATGGGTTGCATCCTCCGGGTGGGACGGGTGGCGCGGGTCACGGCCTTATCGTTGCGGGGAGGAAGGTGACAAGTGTCAAGTGTGGGTGGGAAGCTAGCTTGGAGTGGCCTGTGCTTATATTATGGAAGCCCTCCTGGCTTTTCTTGCCTTTTTTAAGGTGTAGATAAAGCAAGCGGCAAGCCGCAGTGTTTCAGGGTGCGAAGGATGGTGGGATGAGAATGAGATCGTCGGTTTTGGACTTTTGGGAAAGACGGTGGGCCCTCATCAAATCAAGTACGCTTAATAGTCTTCCGTGTTGTATGGATGGAGTTGTACTAGCGTATAGCTAGACCTGTAGTTAGTGAAGGCTAAAAGAATACAACAGATGGGCACTGTATAGGCACACGTTTTATTGTTATGGTGTATTATACAAAGTTACGAATGTAAGGTGATCGTAGCGTGGCTTACAACCATATAGAGTGATCGTAGAATAATTTATGATTACTAGATGTTTATGACTTCTCTTATTGTTAATATTGAGAGGTCCTCGCATAAAAGACTTTATCATCTATAATAAATATTAAAGATAAATAATTTAATTAATTAAGAATTATTAAAGATAAATAATTTAACTAATCAAGAATTATTAGATGCGTCCGTAAACTCGTTCCTGCTATAGCAATAAAGGGTTGTTCGGCCAGCCGGACCATGTGCGTACAGATGTCCGGGTCCCGGCATATCCCAAACGGGCGCACGTGACGACATGCATTTCACTTTCAGTTACGAGTTTTCCACTTTCAGTTACAAGTTTTCCACTTTCAATCCAGGGCGGCGCGCCGTCCAATCTGCCGGCCGCTAACCTCGCTCTCGATCGGCCTCAGCATCGTCCGTTTCGAGCAGACGGTTCAGAAGCAGCTTTCAGAAAAGGCTACCTCTTCACTCGTTTTTCTCGCTCTCGCCTAATGCTACTCAGAGAGGGAATGCTTCCGCGGTTAGGAGAGAGAAGCGGCAAGATCAGGTCACGATGCGTGGCCGGGAGCTAATCTTTAACGCCGGCGCCGGTAAAGTCGCGGGGGGGAGGTGTCATCCAAAGATGGCCTTCGCCCGCCCGACACGCCGTTCGCGTGGAATGTGCCGGTTCCGGGGAATGGTTCCCAAAACGGCTCGGTCTTGCTGTAGGGTGCCAAGAGACCCGGCCTGAACTGTCCGTAGCAACTGGGCCTTTTCCTTTCCCTGCAGCGTAAAGCGTATGGTCGCCGAGAGTTGGTAGGCTCAGTTGCCTCCTGGATCATATACGACACGTAGCGCAGGACCGATGCACGGTTCAGTGCGTGCATGGGGTCTGAAATGAAGCACCGGCGTATGGTATATTTGTGGTATCCGGCACGATTTGTTGACACGTATCATACTTCCTGCACTGACGCCTGTTGCGTCTCGTTCTTGTAGTTGTAGATGCTCCTCGCAGTTCACACCGAGATTTTTTTTTTTGGTACGCGGCACACGGCACACGGAGAGGAATGATTCTAGGCACATTTCAGGCGATGCGCTCGAGAGGCTCGAATGGTACTAAGCAGTTCCGTCGAGATTTTCAGCTTACTTTCTTCAGCTTGGATGGTACTCAGAAATTAACGTGGCTCTGAAATAATGCAGGGGAACTGAATCATGAGAAAGAAACAGTCACTTTTCGTTTCACCACAAGGTGATATAGCCTATCATCACGAACAATGTCTTTATCACGTGCAGGGAAGGCCATTTAGATGACAAGTACCGACACTTTTATCCAAGAGTTGAGTTGAGGGGACCGAATTTGCAGAGCCACCACCACTTGCTCGGTCATTCCTCCGCATGGATTACTTGAGTTCCTGAGAAAGTTGTGCAAAAGTGGGCCGCAAAATATGATTGTAGCCACTGAGATATACTCACGGACAGTTAAGTCAGCAAGTGCGCAATGCCCTCATCTGGATTTAAGATAACTTGGTCGGTTGACATAACACAAAAGATTAACCATATAATTACAAGATAATCCACCAAGATATCATAAAGGAAAAGGAAATCTGGATGCAACTACGGCTGTGGGAAGCTTTCCCACTGTACGGTCCGGGCCTGATGCATGCAACACCGGATAAAGAACAGTGCAATATTTTATTTCTCTGGTTGTAACATATCAAACATTTATATGTAATATTGTCTCAAAAATCTTAGGATCAAGCAAACAAACATCCTCGTAATTAAAACAACACAACAATTATCAGAAAAACATACACACAAACACATCTGGAGATGCCAAACATATCAAAAAAATGCAACATCTCAAAATTTTGTATGCAACATTTTTTTCCATCGTATGCAACAAATTTTCCCCTCGTATGCAACAGTTTTTTCCACGGTTGCAACACTACGGAGCCGGGGAGCCGAGGTGGCCTTGATCGTTTCAATGGCCGCGCGCAATGAGCCGCCGAGGGCGCGTGGAGCCAAGCCAGTGGGGCTGGGCGGTGTGGGGCGAGCACGACCGAGGGGGCGGCAACGCAACATATCAAAATCGAGTACTCACCCCGGAAGCAATTGCCTCTGGCGGATGGCAAAGACCAGTGAGTGAGGGTCAGGCGGAGTTGGCAACCTAGGCAGTGATCGCCGTCGGGGACGACGACAAAGAAGCTGGCATTGCCTCTAGCGTGGGTCGGCGCGGTCCGAGAAGGCGAATCCGTCTTTGGGGTGGGAGGAGGAAGAAACCGGCGTCGGCGCCAAAGTGAGGGAGACAACAGGTATGCAAGCGGAGGGCATGAATTAGACGACGCCCGTGGAGTAGAGGCTGGAAAAGGTGGTCGGGTGAGAGGAAGGCGACAGGGCGGAGAGTAGGAGGCGAGCAGATCTGGCGTCGGGGGGAGGCAAAGGGGAGCAGTCGGCGTCGGCGACTGCCGCGGGAGGGGCGGCGTGTGAGAGATGAGCGTGGGGAGAGGAAAGCAGGGGAGAGAAGGGAATGGGGGAGCAAGATAAGAACGAGTGAATATATGGCTGTGAGAGCACATGGGAAAAAAAGAGTGAAGTAGGCATCCGTTCCACCAAACGTTTGACACGTATCATTACTCAAAGGAAAACCATATATTAGTACATAGCGTATAGCTGTGGAAGTAGTGATCCCTCATTATCCCAAGCAAACCACTCCTCTAATTTTTCCTTATAAACATAAGAGTCTCCATGGTTTTTGCATTAAATCGGGAATACCTAAATTAATTTCAATTTCCACCTAAATGACAGAAAAATCATAACCTACAATCTGTCTGATGTAAGAACAAAGACCTATGCATTGAACAATCAAGCAGAGAAACAAGTGTTTCAGAAGACTATTCCAAAAAAACAGTTTATTTCACGGTAACCTAGATAAGTGATCTTTCTGGGGATCACTGGGAACGAACACCGGGAGCTGGTGCGGCCGAGACCCACCGGAGCGTTGGCTCGAACCACCAGGATCTCTGAAACTTCTTGTTGCAGGATCCGTCATCAAAGGTCCACCAAAGAATATAGACTGTCCAGTGTACAGAAGGTCGGGACGGCCCAAACGAGAGCTGGATCCCTGATTTGCCTGCGCAGACACGAACCGGCCAGCTTCCTGATCCCAGTAAACAGATGACCGAGAAGATCTTTCTTCGTTCGGCGCACCAAACCTCCCTGCGTTGTTGGCTTCTGAGATGGCCGCTTCATTGACACCACTTGCTTTTGCTGAAAATGGAGACCTGTTTGCTGAAGTCTGATAAATTGGGTTGAAATGCTTTGAGGGATGGTGCTCTGCGATAGGTGTCGGAGTCCGCGAGTTGCTCTGGAAGCTGCTCGGTGTCTGAGGATATAGCTCAATGTCATCTGCACTTGCTCTGCTGGGTGGATAAGAGGACTTGTATTGAGAATTCCTGCCAGACCGAGTGTCTATGTGGTGTCCGGTATCAGCACTCATGACACTGCTTCTACAGCTGAGGTTGTCACTGGAGCACCGGTCCGCCTCATATTGGGCACGGGTATTTATTGGTTTCAGCACGGATGAAGAGGCTCTGGCTTTTGCTGCTGCTTTCATAGCCTCGTTTGAATCCAGTTTTGCGAGCTTCCATGCGCTAATGCGGACTGGACGTTTAGCATGCTGCTTGGCTCTTTCAGTCGGGTCCATGCTATCAGGATCAACAGTTGAAGGTACTCGACCAGGTTCCAAGTGTGGGATGATTTCGTCCTGTGATGTGATGCAGACAGGATCAGATATATGCAGAACAACTTTCTCAAAAGGTAAGTGATTTTTTCAACTTCAAAATGAAGACGATTGTGATGGGCAGAACATGACTCTTAAACAAACAGTTCTGATAGATTATCTCAAATAACAGTGCAGGTTTCTGATAAGGTTTGTTGAAGTGGAAAGCATAATTCCTTCATTGAAAAAACAAACTATACAGCAAATTGTCCTTCCAACGTAGAAACACGAAAATCGGACAATTAACTCTCTGGAAAGTTGATATGGCCTAGAAGTATTACTGGATACAATTCATACCTGGTCAATAAAGATACGCGGTGGAGTGCACCATGCACCTTTGTAGTGCCGTGCAAACGAGCTCCCGCTGAAAACAGTTGGTGCAGAACTCATTGGAGAAGATGTTAAGCTCAGCTGGTCATCATTGACAGAGGGACCAGGATGTTCACTCTGGGCCCTCATTGCCACAACATATTCATAAGTTGTGATGCCCTACAAAAAAAAGTGGTGTAAAAAAGCAATCTCATACTCCATTCCTGGACAAAATATGGGAAAATGAGACTAGAAAACTAACAGAGGATAACAAAGTGACCAACCTTCCGGATTAATATCATATGGAAGAAGAACAGCTCCCCCAGTGGCACTGAAGCAAGCATCGAAAGAGCTGCCCCTAGGGCCTGAAGTCAAGAACTTTTTTAGTTAAGATTGTATTAATTTACACTTTACAATCATAGCTATATCATGTTATATACTTCATACACTGATTGACTATTGCATTGCCCAATAGAGGTCAGTATACATAATTCAAACATTACTAACCATGCAAAATGCTGCAATTATGAACAAGAGCAAGTGAATAGTGACAACATTTTCTTCATCAATGTCATATTCTTCAGCAATAATAGTCTTCGTCATAAGAGCCAAACCTAGAACGACTAATTAATTGATTATAGATAGATTTTTTGGGCGAAAACTACTAGTCTGATTTGTACAGCTGCAGCTTGCACTTAGCAGTGGCAATGCTGGCTCACAACTGCTGCTGCACACAATTAGAAACTATGTTCCTTCACCTTGTAATAAGACTAATTCTAATCATACTAAGTTAACACCATTATCCTGTCTCAGCTCAACAGCAATATTACACTAAAATACTACAGTTTTGATTCTGCACCTTACAAAGACCCCACCACAATTAAGAGGACGGAAATTGTAAAATTAGTCATACTGAAATCCAAATGTACATGAAAATTACTGCAGCTATATGCTTAAAAAATAGATGGAAAACTAGATCAACAAAAGAAAAACAACAAAAGGGTTAACACTTACCACAATGGCTGCAAAGGGAGCTCGTGAAAGACCATACCCCAGCTTTTCCCCTATCTGATCTTCAATGGCTGTTTTGTCAGTGAAGCAACGGACAAAAACAGCAATACCAACTCCACACTCAACAGCAAGCTTTATGCATACAAGATTATGAACAATCACAATTAGAAACAGGAAAAATGCTTTCAGAATATCAAATCCACACTCAATGCAAGCTTATCGGCATTTAAAAGAGTATAAATGTTGACAGATAGAAATATCAAACATTCTACAACTTTTCTACATACCCAAGCAAGACTCACAGCCATAAGGCACAAAAATGTGATATAGTTTTTCCTTCCAACACAATTGTTTAGCCACTGCATCAAAAAGACCAAAACAGATATCAGAAAATCCACGTCAACAAACTATAGAGAAAGGGTAAAGAGACAAAATGAACTACAGAAGCTTCAGCATGATACCTACCCGGCAATGATGATCAAACCCATCAACACACTTGTCACAACTTCGGCAATGTTTACTATTTTTGCGCACCTATACCAATACATAAGGAAAAGACACTGAGTATGAACCAAAACATTGGATTAATAGCTTATCTCTGTAAACATAAAACACACTGGATAACAATACATGACCAAAGTAAAAGCAAGCACTGTTGCAAACAAAGTTAAATGCTCTACTCATAATCTACTAAATACTAATATTTCAGAAGCACCAAAACAGAAAAGTAGCACACAATGTAGATGATACTAATCATAACTGATCTAGTCTCATAAACATTGTCCTTTTACTCTGTTCCTCTTTCCTTTCTTTCGAACTGACCTGTTTTCAATAGAAAAAGATTTCTAGAATTACCTCATGCATGCATCCTTCAGTAACCATCCTTGATATGAGTTTTCTTTGCCAACTACTACATTGATGTTAATTTAGTTCATTTGCTTTGGCCATTTACATCTCTGTGTTGTCATAGGGACTGCATATGCCTATGCGGCCGAAGTAGATTCAACTATCCTGTTATGGAAAATATTTTACAAAGCGATGTGTCCTGCATATTGCCTGTTACCAAATTCTTGAAATTCTCTAAATATTGTACATTATTATGCATTCATGCAACCATAAATTAAAGTGAATAGAGATAAATGATAATTTGTTTGATGCCTAACCTCTTTAACATCTGTTGTAATGTAACCATCAGTAATAGCACTTAAGTTAATGATAAATAGACAGGTACACAACAAAAGGGTAAATTAGAATCAATGGATGCAGGTATTCACAGCACAACAATTTTTCAAAACTACCGTGACTAAATATAGTGTTGGCTAAAAAGGAGAAAATGAGTAGGAACTATTAAGTATGGTATACTCTGCACACTGAAATAGGGTTGGAGGTGAGCATAAGTACCTCCGCATTGCAAAGGGTGCAAAAGAGTGCCTCCTCACCATAATCTTCTTGATGGTGAGCTTGATCTTCTTTGCGACAATCCTCTTTCAAAAAAATAGCACAACAAAAACAACCAGCTCCTAAACATGACTTATGCTTTTGGATATCCTCATTTGTTCTCAATCCTGACTTGCCAGCTTCTTCTTGAGTTTCTACGTTTGCTATTAATCAAAAGGATATGCTGCATTAGTATAACATGTGCCTACCACTCAATGAATTGGATCGAACTTCAATAGCAGTGTCATTAGGTATCAGGACATACCCTCCGATTTATAGATTAGTGCACCATTGACAGTAATCAGGATGCCAGGATCGGCAGGATCAATAGCAGTACATCTAACGTATAGAATCAGCACCGATAAGGCCTGATGTAAGAGAACATGGATATCAAACACTTATCAAATGAAATCTACTACAGGATTCGATGCATGCATGAGAAGTGGAACCTTACCAGAAAACTATAAACACCTATTGCGATATACTGATACAAGTCCTTCCCAAGAAATGGAGAGAAGAAAGCATAGAATGCTATACACAGCAAGAAGAACACTGTTATAGCTACCACCTGCAAATAATGATAAATAAAAATGTTTCATTCAATTTCAAGCTCTCCCAAAGATAAGAGGTAAGAATGGATAGCTTGCAACAACGCCAGCATAGGAGGAAGTACAAAATCCAACTAAGAGGCCACAAGTTCAGCAGAAAAACAAGACCAACATCCCCATACACAATCATCCTTCTAGCTGGAATCCAAACTGAAGACTCCTAATCATAGGGGGTTTTTATACACAGTGAGCATTTCAAGTGCTTGAACTGTCATGTTTACAGTGGCAACTTAAACTTTTACACAAGGCAATCATGCTAGCTCAGATTTTATAGATTTCTTATAAGACACTCATGAAGGCATAATAGCTCAGCGTTTATAGCATTCCCTCTCTGCTTGAACCTCAGAACTACATCTAAACTTTAATGAGTAAGAGCAGATAAGATGATCAGATAAAGGTAAGCAGGATGAATTGCTCTGCACATGGACCGGAGCTATTACTAACAGAATGTTCTCAAATAAAGAAAATAGCTGCTCAATAGCACTGCATACATGGACCATTTTGTCTAAAAAAAACGTTGTGAAACACATCCTCTTGTTCCTCCCAAGACTCAGGTCAGAAGCCAAAACTTAAGAGAGAAACATCCAAAAATCTTTAGTTCTAAATTAATAGCAAATTCAATAGACAAAGGTTCCTATTACAGTTCATGCTTGTAAAATGCTAGGTCACTTCTCCCCCATCTACTGTAATTTCAACAGGATACCATTTGTTGGAACCAAGCCGAAGACGGAACGTACTGGAGGAAGTCACATACGCAAGAACTCTCTGGAAGTCGATCTTTGGTGCTGCATGCGGTGCTGCATGCCAGTGCATGACAGCGTTTCTTCTATTGATTTGCTTCTCGCTTTACATGACTTCACACGAAACAAGAACCGACGAACAGGAGAGGCGAATGATTTTTTCTGCCGCTGGCAAGCTTCCGCTATTCTCTTTATGTTCTGTTCTTTATATAATGGGTTACATGCTACCGGAAGGAAGCAACACGTTATCTGCTAGCAAGCAATACGTGATATGCTAACAAGCCAACAAACTAACCATCAACTACTAGCTTATCCAATATTACCACTAATCTTTAACAGACTAAGGATGCACGCACGTATATACTAACAAACTCTAGACTAACCAACTGGCTATCACGTGCAACTACTAACCGATCTGCTAATTACTAACAGCATCCAAACCAACTAACTGTATGTCAAGATTATGGCTAACAATTTCCCCCTAATCTTGACACACCGACTCTAACTTGTTGTGGTAGTCGGTCTCAACTGCGACTTGCTCAACTGATACTCGACACAGGATGGCGAACACACCTCAACATCCTGGACATAACGACTCAGGATGGCGAACACATCTCCTCAACATCCTGGACACAACTCAATGGACTCGACTCAGGACGGCGAACACATCTTCTCAACGTCCTTGAATTGATTACTCCGCATTTGAAAGGTCGATCTTCTGTCGCATCTCAAAGAAGATTTACCTTCCACTTGCTGACCATGCCACCGATGACACAACTTCCCGGCGTCTTTCACTTCTTCACCGCCGGTGACACCTCGCCGGCGATTTCGACCTCTACCTCAGCTCCAATTGTCTTTCGCCGGTGACACAACTTGACAGCGACAGAGACTCAGACCGAAGCTTACACACTCCTGATTACTCACGCTTTCTCGTGGACACAACTAACACAAGAACACACGCGAGTACTCTGGACACACGCTTTTCTCGTGGACACATCTAACACAAGAACTCACGCGTACAGCATGCACGGACTCACTCTACGTGCACTTACATAAGACGGGCCCATGAAAACGGGCTCAACGCCTCCGCGTCTCTTGCCGCATCCTTCCTGCCTACTTCCGCGACGCCCTGCGCCATCGCGACCACTGGCCGAAGCGCCTGCGCGCTTGCTATCTTGCGCCCGGTTGCCGCCTCCAAGCAAAGACGCTGGCGTCGGCACCGTGATGCCCTTGCATGCCACCGCTCTCCCCGCTAATTGTCGTGCGCCACCGCCACGTGAACCCGTCGCTCCGTCATCGCCGCGCCTATAAGCCGCCGACTTCGCGCTGCGTCGAGGCGTAGCCCGTAAGCCGTCGCCGCCGACCGAAGCTGTTCGCCGCGCCGCATGGCATCTCCTCGCACCTTGCTCTGATACCACTTGTTGGAACCAAGCCGAAGACGGAACGTACTGGAGGAAGTCACATACGCAAGAACTCTCTGGAAGTCGATCTTTGGTGCTGCATGCGGTGCTGCATGCCAGTGCACGACAGCGTTTCTTCTATTGATTTGCTTCTCGCTTTACATGACTTCACACGAAACAAGAACCGACGAACAGGAGAGGCGAATGATTTTTTCTGCCGCTGGCAAGCTTCCGCTATTCTCTTTATTTTCTGTTCTTTATATAATGGGTTACATGCTACCGGAAGGAAGCAACACGTTATCTGCTAGCAAGCAATACGTGATATGCTACAAGCCAACAAACTAACCATCAACTACTAGCTTATCCAATATTACCACTAATCTTTAACAGACTAAGGATGCACGCACGTATATACTAACAAACTCTAGACTAACCAACTGGCTATCCCGTGCAACTACTAACCGATCTGCTAATTACTAACAGCATCCAAACCAACTAACTGTATGTCAAGATTATGGCTAACACCATTGAGCCGGGGATACTGCATCTACAGAAGTAAACTACAATTGTGCATTGAATCCAGAAAAATTCTGGCAGCAAAGATAATGCCAAGTGCCACCAGAGGTGGAAAAGCTAATGACTGGGAATTGAAGCTAAAAATCCTAGACATTAAGAATTATGGGCCAATTTGGAACGCAGGAATTTCACAGGAAACATTCCTAAATAGGATAGATAACTTACTATGACACTCAAATTTACAGTCAAACTACTATTTTCTTTATTAAATGTAACTAATTTGATTTCAAGGCATCCTATTATTTAATTAAGGCAGAGATAGCAGATGACAAGAAAAAAAATCAAGAGAAAAATATTTGGTTCTAGGGAAAAGCTAAGGAACATAGCACCGCGTGAAGCTTGCTTCTATTGCAACAAATAGCTAACAAGCAAGAAACAAGGCCCAAATAACAGAAGCAACAAACCGCACGACACAAGGATCAGATTAAGAATGGCAAGGCGAACGGTCCTGAACCGAACACCCCGTCATTTCAAACACGGATGCAACCATTCTACTTCACACGGACAACATACAAGAGAAACTAAATTACTGCATTTGGATAATCAACCAGAAATCATAGGGTCCATGGATGGCCTCCTGGCTCCTGCTGTCGAACGCAAGGGAAACAAATCAAATCAGAGAGCCTGTAGCAGGAAGGAAGGAGACAAAAAAGTGAGTGGGGGGCGGCGAAGCCGAACTCCAAGGTCCACTCCAGAGTCCCACCCACATCACATCAGAGAAAGAACAGAAGAAACCGATAGAAAACAAACAGAAGGTACCACTTTTTATCCGCTAGAGAGAAATGGCAGATCAAAACAGACACGTATAACGCACGAGATGAGAACGTACCATCACCTAAAATTCAGGTAGCCAGCATGCTATCAGGGGAAACCATTAAAAATCAAATCCATGTATAATTTCGCGTCAAAACAGCAGAAATTACCAACACACTAGTGGTGATTTTTAGAGCAGAGTAAAGTCGCGCAGAAGCATCAGAAAAAATACAGGAAAAAGCAACCTGCCACATCAAACACACGCAATTACGAAATAAGAGTGGAGCCGAAAGTGAGAGAGAAACATCAGATCAAATAAAACAACGCGCATCAGTACATCACTCGTCAGAACCTAAACATACTAGTATCGCTGTCACAGAAGGGTAGCACCAGGAAATTTTCGAATGCCACAACCCCAACACTGGGCTCGTGAGAACACCGGAAATTTTCGACGTCGGCGGCAAAACGAACAGAACGCGATGAGATCCGCAGGCGCATTGCGCGTCCGAGAACAGACACAGCGGAAGGCGACTAGCAAACGCGCGCGTACCTGCAGGGTGTGGGCGGGGAGCTGCCACCCGTGACGCCGCGCCATGGCGGCGGAGGGACGGCCTCGGGATCAGCGGCGCGGCGGCTGCATTGCGGCGCGAGATCCCGAGCCCCGCGGAGGAAACCCTAGCGCCCGTACGAGCCTCTCGGCGTGTGTGAGTGTGTCCGTGCCGCCAGGCGAGAGAGGGAGTGGAGGGAGGAGGGCGTGGTGTAGTGAAGTGGGGGTGTCTGGCGACGGTGGTGGTTTTTTACTGAGGCGGTCTCGGATTCTCTTCTTGGGCCGTCCTCTCCCCTCGTCGCCGTAATGAGTATAGTCGTGGTTGGTGCGTGGACAGTGAAGAGTGGAGACCCTTTCTTTTTCTTGTTTCTATTTGAGTAAAGTCCATTACCGGTCCTTAAACTTTTTATGTTGTGTCATCCCGGTCCATAAACTTTCAAAGTGTGTCATCCCGGTCCCTAAACACTGTTTGGGTCTCAAATTAGCCCGTTACGGGTCCGGCTGGCTGATTAGGAGGCGTCGACGTGGCGTTAAATTAATCGTCGTCGCCGTTATGCAAATAGGTCCCCATCTCCCTCCGTCGTTTCAGTTCTCCTCCTTCCCCTTCTCGTCTTCCTCGCGACGGTCGCCGCTCTCGCGGTGGCCGGCGATCGCCCGATCGGAGCTTGGCTGCGGAACGCGAAGGGGTGCACGACTCTCAGGCGGCGGAGGCGGACAAGCTGGGCTGGGTGGCGGTTCACCATGGCGGCGCGATTGCGGCGCAAAGGGCAACCTGCGCCGGTTTGTCTCGGCAATGTAGGTGACAGTGGGGATCAGTTCACTGTAGAGGTTCACCATGGGGGATTTTTTGTTGGTTATGGTAATCTCAGAAGCTATGTGGGTGGAAAGGTCGACTTTTTTGATGATTTAGAGGCAGATACTTGGTCCCGTCTCTGGTTTGATGACTTTGTGGAGCAATTAGGCTACCAAAAGGATGAAAGGTTGAAGTTTTACTGGTTGTTACCTGGGAAGACCTTAGCAGATGGCCTTAGAATCCTCCTAGAAGACAAAGACACTAATGCCATGGGCTGCTTTTTGTGAGCAAGATCAAGAACTTTGTAGTGTATTTCGATCATGATGACATTGTCGATGGGGTTAATTGGGACGACGTTGTAGCTAATCCGATGGTTGAACTTCCTAAAATCGAGCCCACATAAAGTGCAATATATGCCTAAGAAGGTTGGTGAAAAGCTCCCGATTTTCTATCTTGATTTGGAGAACAGAAAGTGCTGAGAATTCAAAACCATGAAGGTGAATCAAGTGGTCCTAGAGATAGCACTAGTGAACAATCGATGGTTTTCTTGACGGTGACTATGAAATGGAGGATGGGGATGAAGACATTTTGGAGACATTTGTTGATCTTGATGAGGATGAAGCACATGTGAGAGAGGTCACTTTGTGAAAGAGAGTAGGAAAGCTAAAGGCGCGAGTTGAAGCTTTTCGATGTGATCGAGCACGATGTAATGTTAGAAGAGGAAGACATCGATGAGGAGGGCCTTGAGCTTCCGGACTCGATCTTTGAGGGAGAAGGTGGTCACGAGTTCAAGTCATTCAGAGATGAGGACATGACAAATCTGCATTTTCAGTTGGACTTGTGTTCCCTTCGGTTGAGAAGCTTAGAGAAGCCATCAATGAGTATAGTGTCAGGAACAGAGTTGAGATAAAGATGCCAAGAAATGACAAGATTAGAGTCAGAGCTCATTGTGCTGAAGGATGTCCATGGAACCTTTACGCTTCATTTGACAGCAGGATGAAGTCTTTTGTAGTCAAAACCTACTATGGAGGTCACACTTGCCAGAAAGAGTGGAAAGTCAGGAAGTGTACTGCTAGATGGATTGCTGGTAAGTACTTGGAATCCTTTAGAGCCAATGACAAAATGAGCATCACCAACCTAAGCAGAACAATACAGAAAGATTGGAACCTAACTCCTTCTAGAAGTAAGGTGGCCAGAGCAAGAAGGATCATTATGAGGCAGATTCATGGAGATGAGGAGCTCCAGTTCAGTTCTCTATGGGATTATGGTCAAGAGTTGAGGAGGAGCAACCCCGGGTCATCATTTTTCCTGAACTTGGTTGATAGTAGGTTCAGCACATGCTATATGAGTATTGATGCATGCAAAAGGGGATTTATTTCAGCTTGCAGGCCCATAATTTGCTTGGATGGCTGCTTCATCAAGACCAAATATGGGGGCCAACTCCTTACTGCAGTGGGCATGGATCCCAATGACTGCATTTTTCCTATAGCAATGGCTGTGGTTGAAGT
This sequence comes from Phyllostachys edulis, assembly GCA_036346405.1. Lineage (NCBI taxonomy): Eukaryota > Viridiplantae > Streptophyta > Magnoliopsida > Poales > Poaceae > Phyllostachys > Phyllostachys edulis. The sequence continues at coordinate 15,639,110 of CM070551.1, read as the reverse complement.
TGAGTCACTTGCCACATGGAAGTGGTTCTTGGAGACTCTCAAGTCTGATCTAAACATTGAGAACACCTACCCCTGGACTATAATGACAGACAAGCAAAAAGTAAGTCTGATCTAAACTTATCTTCTATTGTAACATGCTGCCAACTCCTTGCTGTCATGTGTACTTTGTGTGGCTCATAATCTTTGTGCATTCATTCTTTGGTCAGGGCTTAATACCAGCTGTGAAGCAGGTGTTTCCAGAGTCTGAACACAGGTTCTGTGTAAGACACCTGTACTCAAATTTCCAAGAGAAGTTCAAAGGTGAAGTGTTGAAGAACCAACTGTGGACATGTGCTAGGTCTTCTTCAGAGGATGCATGGAAGAGGAATATGGAGAAGATGAAGGCATTGGATGCTGGTGCTTATGAATGGCTGTCAAAGATGGCACCCAACACCTATGTAAGAGCCTACTTCTCTACTTTTCCCAAATGTGACATCTTATTGAATAACAACTGTGAGGTGTTCAATAAGTACATATTGGAAGCTAGAGAGTTACCAATTCTGTCTATGTTTGAGAAGATCAAGTGCCAGTTGATGACAAGGCATTACAACAAGAGAAAGGAACTGGAAAATGAGATGACAAGCTCTTTTTGCCCAAAAATCAGAAAGAAGTTGGCCAGAAATGCTGAGTTTGCTAATGTATGCTATACCATCGCCATTTGGGGTTGGAGTGTTTGGTGTTAGTCAAAGATTATCAAGACATTGTAGACCGACACCAAAACATGTATCGCAGGAGGTGGCAATCGACCGGCATTCCTTGTCATCATGCGCTTAGTTGTCTAAGACATGAGAGGATAGCACTGAACTGCTCGCCAAGCCGCTACTCTTTGGATGCTTATAATAAATGCATATGCCTCTGACATTTGGCCTTGCAGAGATAAGTCGAGTGGGAGAAAATGGATGCACCATGGGTCCTGCCACCAGTTTATGAGAAAAGGGTAGGTAGACCTCCTAAGGCTAGGAAGAAGCAGCCACATGAGGTAGGAGGCAAAAATGGCCCAAGGTTGTCTAGGCATGGTGTCACAATGCATTGCAGCCATTGCTCAGGAGGTGGACATAATAGTGCTGGATGCAGCCTCAAAAGAATGGGCTTCAGTGCAGAAGAGGCAAAAGCTTTAGTTGCCACAACACAAGCCACACTTCAGAGAGAGGCAGAAGAGCAGGCAATGAGAGCAGCTGCTGATCAAGTCCCTGCTGATCAAGTCTCTGCTGAAAATGAGACACCAGACCCACTAAACATCTCAACCACTCAACCACCATCAATTGTAGACATGACACAAGCTAGCACCACAGTTCTTTCTCAAATGCTTGGAGAGGTCAGATTTCTAACTCATATATTCATTGCTCTCTTATTCCTGACATGAATCGTTCACTGATATTTTCTAACACAGGAAACTCAAGAGAGCTCACTTTCACAACCCCAAGGGCCTCTACCAGAACCAAGCTTCATCCTGTCTAACCAGCCAGTGCAAAGGATAATTCCACTGAATACAAGCATAAGCAGTGCGGCGTGGTGCATTAGCCAAGAAGAGGAAAGCATCCACAAGTCAGAAGACATCTTCCAAGAAGACAAAGGCATCTACCTCCAGATCTTCCAAAAGAGCATCCCAAGTGGAAGAGCAAGAACATGCTGATATTGTGTAGTCAGTGAAGTGCTAGAGTGCATCAGTAGTCATCACATCCTTTTATTTGTCTCAGTATGCACTGTGGTATGCGCTACTTCTACGCCTTTGTGTTAAGAATTTACCTCTATTTGTTCGAAGTGTCACCGTTAATCGGGTTAAGATGACATTTATCTCTATGAAATGTGCTTTTGGGCTGCAAATTTTGTGTCCAATACTTTGTTGTTTATTGTCTGTGATGTTCATCTAAAATATTTCATTTATAAGCGGTAATGTTCTTTGTTTATAGCGGTGTTCACAAAGAAAGTATTGAGCAGAGTCGGTGATGTGCTTTTCTTTCTCGGGCAATAGCGGCGCTTCCTCTCGTTCTTGGCCAGACTCTGCTCCACCCTCTAACTGAGAAGGAGTGCTGTTTGAAACAAAAATAAACAGAGGAGGGGCTTTTTGCTTATATCCATAGGCGCCTGACGCGGGCAAGATGGGTAACGGGCTAATTTGAGACCCAAACAGTGTTTAGGGACCGGGATGACACACTTTAAAAGTCTATGGACCGGGGTGACACAGCATAAAAAGTTTAAGGACCGGTAATGGACTTTACTCTTTCTATTTTGTTATGCTAATTGGGTTTTTTGGTTAAAAGAATAACAACTCTTATGCCCGATTGAATCAAGGATTTTCACTGAATTTTTACGTGGAACAATTCAATTCCCGCATGAATCTAAAAAAAATCTATGTCGATGTTTTAGTATCAAACTTATGAAATAAATGCTAGAAGGGGTCTCCTTACTCGAGACTACACAGAGATGAGACACAGAAAATTTAGACAGATTCAGGTCATCTCCTGAGAGAATAACAACCATAATAATGTGTTCTTGTATTGATTGTGTTTACAGCAAGAGCGAAGTCACCAAAGGCTAAGATTAACGACTCCTGTCTGTTTCGTTGCTTGTGTCATTGTCTTTGTCCACCGACGTTATCTCTTATATAGCGTCTGAGGGGATGGCAGTTGTCTATGTCAAGAAGAGCCCCAACGGTTGATGAAATGCGTACATTGATGTTAGTTATTGTCAGAGAGACAACACCTCACATTCGCCTTGCAGTTATGCTAGAGACAGAGATTAATACGTGCAGTTATATCATATAACAAAGGCACATATTAGCTATTGTGTGTAATTAGACACAGCGTATGGAATCTCTAGTCTATTAAGTCTACATGTTTGTGGTCCTTATCAACCATAGGGTGGTCAAGAAGGACTCGGTCGTAGTACAGCTTACGACCATAAGAAGATCGTAGTAGGATTTACGATTAACAGGTGGTCATAAAAGAACTTACGACCATTAAGTGATAGTATGATAACATACGACCAAATAGGATGGTCGTAGAATGACCTACAACCACTAGATGTTTATAATCTCACTTATTGTTGATACCGAAGGGTACCCTTAAAGGTTGTATAAAGATATTATCATCTATAATGAATATTACATATAAATAATTTAATTAATTAAGAATTATTAGATCCTCGTCTATCTATGTGTTCCAATTGGAGCCTTGATTGAGAATATATATATATATATATATATATATATATATATATATATATATAGGAAAATGGTATGGTACTCGGGAGTATGTACTCCCACCTCTCATATACCACTTAAATCATATGATGATATCTCTTTATCAATTTGAGTATACTCCAATAATGATTATAAGATACCCAAAGCGAGTTCCATGAAAATTTCATGAAAATCCACTTTTATACCAAAATCCGTGTATATACTTCTTTTATATATGAAAAATGGTATATAACAAAATAAAGGACTCCAATGAAATTTTTTCAATCAAGTTGCATTGGAGTATCTTATAATTGATATTTAAGTATATTGAAAATGATAAAGAAGTATAATACGTTCGTTTAAGTGGTATATTCAAAGTGGGATATGTACTCAAGAATGCAATATATATATATATATATATATATATATATATATATATATATATATATATATATATATATATATATATATATATATATATATATATATATATATATATATATATATATATATATATATATATATATATATATATATATATATATATATATATATATATATATGACTTGCATTCTCGAGTACATACTCTCATCCTTCACTACCGTTGATCAACTCGAGATGTCCACCACCTAAATAGGGTCGTCTGTATTGGATATACCCATTAGCGGGTCATGCATCTGAATAAGGTGCATTGCATGTTGTTTGTTGCGTTTTGCATGGGTAAGGTGCAGTGCATGTTGTTTGTTGTGTTTGGCATGGGTAAAGCAGTATATGTGTGATGTAGTATATACTACATGATAAAAGAGTATACTATTAAAACATGTGCGTACGTATGGTTCTAATGCTATAAATTACTTTGTACAGAATAAAAAAGGAGTATAACTAATTCAGATAAATGTATGGTTGTTAGTATGTTGTTGATCGTCATTCAAAAGAGTTAAAACTCATGCATTTATCCCACAGTGTTTTATATCAGATACAAATATGCATTGTGTGTGGAGTTGTCGAGCAGTATAAAAAATAGAGTATATTCACAAAATTACATAGTCCAAATGAGAACCAAGACTTCTTTTTATTGAAAAAAATACCCTTTCGAGTTGATACACAAGAAATGCAGTTAGTACAATGGTACTACGTTATGTAGTTAGTAAAATGGTACTACTTTTGGAGCTTTGTTTCTACAAAGCTAATTAGTCCAGGTGGAATTTAAGTGAGTGCCCCTTGTCAGGTGCTTGCGAATTGCCCAATGTTGCAGCTGATGTGTTTCCGTTGAGGAAGTATGCTCCTTAAATCAATAAGCCCAGTTTCAACAATCTCCACCGAGCTGCCCGGAAAGCACTGCCACTGATGCAGGTGCCATGTGCCCCTTCTAGATACGGATCATGACAAACTTGCTAAAATTTTCTGAACAGCAAGGGTATTATAACCATTAGTAAGTAATTGCAAGCATAGTTCAGAAGACAATTGTCAGTATGTACTCCCATACATCGCCACCGTTCATCACTTGGAGATGTGTATTGGCCCAAACTGTTCCTGTCATGGATACATCCATTAGGAGGGTTGATACCCCTTTTGATGTGGGTCCTGTAGTTAGTGACTTCTGTAATCCGGCAGTAGCAACAACTAAATGCTTGAAAGAAAGCATCGTGGATTAACGGCCATAGTTTTGTACGGTTTTGGTGCTCCAGGGAGTTTGCATAAGCATAAAAAACAGTATAAACATAATAATCCCTCTTCGAAATATTGGAATCAACACAACTAAAATTTCACTACACTAGAATAAGGGAGTATTTACCTGTCAGTATTGACTTGGGCTCCTTACCATCCATGCATTCCTTAAAAGTTCTAAATAGCCATTTGAATGAATCGGCCAATGTTGCATCTGACGTGTTTTCGTTGAGGATGTATGCTCCTTAAATCAATAAGCCCAGTTTCAACAATCTCCACTGAGCTGCCCGGAAAGCACTGCAGCTGATGCAAGTGCCATGTGCCCCTTCTAGATACGGATCATGACAAACTTGCTACATTTTTCTGAACAGCAAGGGTATTATAACCATTAGTAAGTAATTGCAAGCATGGTTCATAAGACAATTGTCAGTATGTACTCCCATACCTCCCCATCGTTCATCAACTTGGAGATGTGTATTGGCCCAAACTGTTCCTGTCATGGATACATCCATTATGAGGGTTGATGCCCCTTTTGATGTGGGTCCTGTAATTAGTGACTTCTTTTATCCGGCAGCAGAAACAACTAAACGTTTGAAAGAAGGGGTCGTGGACTAGGTTGTTGCATCTAGGAGAAAATGAGGTGGCATTCACAACCGAAAGATTGAAGCTAGGAAAGGCCGTATTTTTGTACGGTTTTGGTGCTCCAGGGAGTTTGCATTAATGGAGAATGTACATGAATGCACTTTGCATGGAGGATTAGAGATGCTACCACATATTTCGTCTGGTGATGAGCTAGTCCATGGAGATAACGCTTGGGGGCAGCCAAGGAGGTATGATTCCTTTAGCTTCATGATATGTGGATATACCCAGCGTGTGGTGATGAGTTAGTACATGGAGAACATTTGTATTATAAACCGAAATAAGAGACTGAGTGAAGGGGTACATCCCCGAAAAGGAGTGTACATGCTTTGAAAAAAAAAGATTACTGTGTTCGTAAAAGAAGTATATTGCTAGTTAAAAAAAACTGGAGAGCTCAAGATGCACAACGTTAGGATTCCAATATTTGAACTAATACAAGTATTACAAAAGAGGTATGATGCACCCAATGACTAAAAATTCAGATTTAGAAGTATATACATCTGAAGCTCATCTGCACTGGGTTCCCATGCAGCAGCAAACTAATTTGGGAATGGAAGAAATATATATGTTGAACCAAGTGATGTAGCATATAACATAAGCCCCTTACAGGTAGACGCCATGAATCGCATTCGTGAGCACACATGGAAGGCATACACTTCTGATGGTTAGCATACTGATTATGGTTACATAAAATTTTGCAATCTTCCAAAAAAAATGCATAACTACTGATTATGTAGGTTTACCATTCTTGAGTCACTACTCAGCAGACTCGTGGTTCAAATTACGTTGATTGGCAGGTATGTACATTGTACGTACTACTGAGAATGAGGTATACCGTATACTAAAGTCCTATACTACAATCCTGTTTAGGATTTTTTTTTTAGCGCTAAAAAACGAGACTCCAGATTGAGTAAGAGAGCAAGTATTGGCAAACAAATCAAACAAGAAACCAGCAAACAAAATCTTTTGATTACGTACCTGGGATGAGTTCGGTACGATTCTCCTGATATGGTCTATAACGGGAGTAGTATTCGCGACGCTCTCACCGGCCTCGACGTGCTGCGCCGCCTCCATCGGAATCCTTACCTAAGGAGCTCCTAATCTTATTTTGCAGTATTTTCTTCGTCATCCATAATCCATAGGGCCATCTCCTGAGCTATTGTTTCCAATGTTTGGTAGCATATTGAGAATCATATCCACGTGATAAACCAAAAGGAGATCCTTCTGAAGGTTGAAAAAAGCCTTTTGATCTTAGCACGATCTGCAAGAAAAGATAATATCATTCATCACTATTTAATTAATCATACCACATTTTGCTAATTAACAAATACGCTAACAAAAAATAATACAAGACAATCATTAGCACTGCCCCAAGCTTCAAGGGTTGTGCGTAAGGCAACAAGGCACAATAAAAAGATGATGGCTACATGGTCGCTATCCTGGTACCATATGGGTGCAGGTTAAACATAATTTATCTAATAAGTAACTAATTAACCAGAAAAGTTTACAAAGCCTTAAATATTATATACTACAGAGTATCAAAGAAGCATGTGCTTGATAAAATCAGTATAACTGATAAAAGGTACAATACACATATTATCATTCAGTCTAAATTATACTCCTAAAGAAAGGACCAGAGATTGCACATTCAGATGAATATACTCCATTTTCTATGAATATAGTCCTATTTCAGAATAGTATTATACTCCTTTAGATAAGCATATACTCATATTTCAGATGAATATACTCCATTTTTTATGAATATACTCCCATTTCAGAAGAGTATTACACTCCTTTAGATAACTATACTACTATTTCAAATGAGTATAGCCTTTCGTCTCACTGTGCATTCTCCTTTTGCAAAATAACTGTACCAAGCACATGGTTATTCACCTACAAATTAACTGAACCAACTTTTCCTCTCCAGTGGTATATGTAGAAGTGCAATATTGAAACAACTAAACGTAACTTCATCTGACATGAATTGCTTCAATCATATCACAAGATGACAAGAACAACACAATTAAAAGGTGTAATTCAAAACTAGAAGGGGTAGATGCATAAAAAAAGAAGTGTGACATAGTTCTCCACCTACATGTCATGGCTGGTCAAACGAATGCAGCTTCTTGTTAGAACTTACATTTATGTGGTATTTATTGCCTCACCAGATCTGATAAATTAACATCACAAAATAAAGGTAGGAGTAATCAATTACCAAATCCATGGTCGATGGTAAAGGCTGCATGTCCAAATTTAAACTCCAACGAATCACGGAAAGGGAAATCATCAATCAGCTGGTGTCGAATGGACCGCTGCCCCCGATGACAGCGGATCTCATCAGACCTCCATTGAAAATTCACAGGCCGTAGAAATACTAAGGTAAGGAGCACTAAATTAAACGGCAATCTTTTAGTAAGGATGCAACAAAAAATCATGGACGCTGATGGAGGGTTGCATACAACAAAATCGGCTACATACCTGAGGTGAGCTGATATGCTCCTGGTCTTCCGAATGGGGTCGCTTGGACAAATTTGGTGGAATCAGGACGATGTTCCTGTGCGAGGAGTGATGCGTCGCCGCCGCCGCCGCCTGAGATAATTGACAAGGTTGCGATGGAAGTCAACTAACTCGTGCGATGCTTCAAGCCTTCAGCGATTTAGTCGATGGTTATCTGATTTTGCGACCGTCGACGAAAATGATCTATGGTTAGCAAGGGGAATGTTGTCGTACGGCCGCTGCCACAGAAGAAATCCCAATGGAAGCTTTTATCCCAATCGGCATTGAGAACAATCCGGATCTAACAACCTAGGAAAACAATGATTTGAGTGTCCTACTCAAAATCTCACTAAAAATCGACGAGAATCAAAACAAATCGTTACATTGTCAATAGATTGCATCTCGATCAACGCATAGAATGATTACATCTCTAATCACCACAAGATGAATCGACCTCGCCTCTTGAGGATTTTGCAATTCCTACCCCCAATTGACAGCTCCCAATTGGCCGTCGCATTGTGGTGCCAAAAGGGGCTTGGGAGGCGGTGAAGGCCGAGGAGACCCCGAGGTCGAGCCGTCATGGCGAGGGCCCAGGCAAGGTAGGCGATCCCAACGAGGGCGCGCGAGGATCCGATGGGAGGCTGGCAAGGGGTGGTGGGCAAGGGCGCAGGCATGAGGCCCCGGGTGGAGGTGCTCTGGAAGCGGGAGGGAGGCCCGTCTTGAAGGCATCGTCGTGCTGGAGGTGGAGGCCGGGGGCGCAGAGGCTCAAATGGGCTTCGGAGGCGGCCCAAAGGTGGCGCGACGCTAAGAGGAGGCCCCGGGGTGGAGGTGCTCCGGATTCTTCTCCGCCCAAAATCCCGAAGGAATAGCGCGAGCCTGATCCATCCAAGGAAATCGGAGGTCAACAACGGGTCTTACCTTCGCACCCAGTAGTAGCGTGCCCGGAAGCGTTAGATTGACGGTGGATGGAGCCGAGAGTATGTACTCAAAGTAGTACTAAGCCATTTTCCTATATATATATATATATATATATATATATATATATATATATATATATATATATATATATATATATATATATATATATGAAAATGGTATGGTACCCATGGGAGTACGTATCTCCACCTCTCATATACCACTTAAATCATGATACATCTTTATCTATTTGAGCATACTCTAGTAGTGATTATAAGATACCCCAAAATGAGTTCACTGAAAAATTTCATTAAATTTCACTTTTTATAGTTAAATTTGTGTATATACTTTTATATATATAAAAGGGTATATAAAACAAAGGGCTCCAATGAAAAATTTTCAATTAAGTCGCATTGGAGCCCTTTTGTTTTTTTTTTTTGCTATATACCCTTTTTCATATATAAAAGAAGTATATACACAAATTTTTCTATAAAAAGTGAAATATAATAAAATTTTCATGGAACTCACTTTGGGGTATCTTACAATCATTATTGAAGTATGCTCAAATAGATAAAAATATATATATATATATATATATATATATATATATATATATATATATATAGAGAGAGAGAGAGAGAGAGAGGATATTAATTGAGAATATTGGTTCCAATGAGTAGTGGGCCAGTTGATAACATGAGAATTAAGGCAGGATAATGTCAAGTAAACAATGGACAATTAATTGAAAGCGAGGCTTCCCCTAAAAAACCAGGTATGACACAAACGACCCCACAGTTTTTTTGTGAAAAAAATCATAGTATTATTGATAGTTACAGCAAAATACATAAATTGTAAGGATTTTAAAGGTAATAACCCACGCATAGTTTGAGTTCGGATCCATGGTGGACCTGTCCATCCATTTGTTTGTGTATGTGTCATGTGTGTGGCTTAGACAATGACTCCATGAGTAGAGTGGTGAACCAGTTGAAACTGGGATTGGAGTATATTGACAAGAGTTTTTATCAGGTTTCAAGTATACTAGCGGCCCGCGTGTGCGCATGGCGCGCCGAAAAGGAAGCCCGCCCAATGGGCCAAGGAGGAGGCACGTGCACGCTGAAAAAGGAGTGAGCCTGGTGGGCTAGGGAGGCCGTAGCCCGTAGGGGCGTTGCGCCAAGTGAGCAGCGGGAGCGGCAAAGGCGCCAGATGAGTAGCGACGCGAAGCTTCTCTCGGGCACGCAAAGAAAAAATTTAATCAAACGCGAGAAAAGCGGCCACTGGGAATCCGACGGCAAAAAAACAAAATGTGTGACGCGGCCACCCTCCCTCATTTCAAAACTCTCTCCATTTACCCTTTAGGATCCCCCTCTCGCTATCCAGTCTTCTCAAGTTTTGTATCTCATAGTATAGGTATGGGTGCTGCAAGTCAGAACAGGCTGTTTTAAAAAAAAAAACTAGAACAGCATGTAGTATCAACAAATCCTTGTGCAAACACCTTACCCATACTTTCCAATGCCAGCTCTAATTGAGGGCCTGCTTGGATCATTACAGTCCTTTCTTTGCCGAGGGAGATCTCGGTGTATTCGCCGCGCTTTGCTTGCTTCTACGCCTGGACGTTAGGCGCGAATCACCTTTGATTTCTTCGATCTAACGGTCTATTTTTTATTCACCAATTCTAGGCACAGACTTCCAACCAAACAACTCATTTCAGGTTTGCCTGGCCAGGCAAAAACCATCTACTTTCCAGGCTACCTCCAGACACCACTTTTTCTCAGACATGAAATCCAGGGCACCAACCAAACAGGCCCTGAAAGCGTGAACATGTCATCTGCATCTCTACAGCCTACTCCTAGCGGAACTAGAAAAATATAACGAGGATGATTAATTAGTTATATTTTTTTATAATAAAGGAGGCCAAATAGAACTTTGATGCTATTTTTATATAGCACATTCACATGTACAACGGCATATCTTGTGCACATGTCTTATTTGGTGGACATGTGCACATAGACCATATGAGACGTTGCTTGCGAAATCTAAGGCCGAGATTTTCCCCATCTCCCACCTCCTGCTTCTTTGCAAAAAAAACCCCAGCGCGAATCATGTTTTCCCTTGCCTCCCACTTTCTTCGTTCGGCCCCCGCACCAGCCCGAGCTCCCCTCGTCACGAGCTAGGGTTCCCCTACGCCACCTGCCGGAGCCCCTACGGCGTCGCCCGCCGGAGCCGAGGTGAGCCTCCCCCTGCGTGTCTGCCCTACATCCGCAGCCCCCTACGACGCCACCCGAGCCTGCACCCTACATCCGGCGCCCCTTGCACCACCCGCCGGAGCCGAGCCAGGACCATGGGCGATGGCCCGTGCGTTGTGGCGAGGCCCTTGCGCCCGCCCACTGCCGGCGCCACCCGAGCTCGCGCTTGTATCTGCTGCCACGCATCCGAGGCCCCCTAGGCCAAGGCAGCTAGGCCAGATCCATGCCCTCGCCCGAGAGGCCCCCCTTGCATCAGGCTACCAAGACGCATCTGCATCTTTCTTGTTGCAGATTGTATGGGTGCCGATGAAGAAGCATTGCGAGAAGCCAAAGCATCCATGAATGTGATTGTTTGATTGTATGACTTGTGTATATAGATTGCATGGATTGTTTGGTTGTAGCTTGAAACTTGCCCAGTCCCTATTTCTGTAAACTGAAAATGTCATGTTCAGATCAAAGAATTCTGGATTGGTGGACCCCTATGCTGAGCCAAGTTTAGATGAGGAATTATGTATGCTTCTGGTGAAACTGAGGACACCATATCAGATGAAAAATTGTTGCCATTCCTTTACGGGATTGGAGGACTCCCTATGCTGAGCCAATGTCATGTTAATATGCCTCACAGAAGTATGTATTTTGTGGTGCTGTAATAGATGATCTTTGCCTTTCCTTTACCTTGTTGGGTACAGGTGGCCAGTCACTGCAGGTGATTTGCGCAAAAAAATGGTTGTTAGTGGAATACATGCTAAGTTTAGTTTTACAACGAGTGTTCCATATAAATTTGTATGTGCCAGCAATGAAAATTGAAAACTCTGAATTAGAATTAGAAAAAGAAACATTATATAAAAAATAAATCTGACATGTTCAAAAGCAAACTGACCCACTTTATCTCTGTCTTTGATATCTTCAAGAACTATTGTAATGTAAGGTGGATGACAATATTATATTCTTCTATTGGTTATTGATTCAAGTTCTATAAATTTTCAATAAGTTCTTTCTAGTTGCCAAACATGTTGATACTTGCTATTCGTGTCTAATCAGCAGGATGCAGTTTTGATGAAGATATTGATCTTTGTTGCATTAAAAACATGTATGCTATCATTCTGTTCATGTCACTGTACGTAAAGGTTCAATTGACTATCCTTTTACATCATGGTGAACACTGGCAGTCTGTAGATCAAACTAATGCTTGTGTTGTAGCCGTGTGCCATTCCTAACATACAAGGCCAGTGCCATTCCTAGCAGTACCAGATTCATTGATATCAATTCAAATCAGTTCAATTCCATTTTAGACATAGTTCAATATTGTAGAAAGATGCAGGCATCTTGGTAGCCTTGGCGCAAGAAGGGATGGTGGATGCAGGCGCAGACTCGAGGCGCGCAGGGCGCAAGGGGCCTCGCCATGGTGCAGGGCCGTCGCCCATGGTCTTGGCTCGGCTCGGCTCGGTGGGCGTGCTGGGCGTCGGATCTGGCCTTGAGCTCGAGGCGTCCCTGTGGTGCCACGAATCGTGGTGGCGCAGGAGGCTCGACTCGGCCCAGCGAGCAGTCTGAGGGGCGCGTCACAGGCTCCGACAGGCACAGAGGGAACCCTAGCTCGTGGTGAGAGGAGCTCGGGCTGGTGCGGGGGCCGAACAAAGAAAGTGGGAGGTGGGGGAAAACAGGATTCGCGCTGGGGGTTTTTGCAAAGAAGCAGGAAGTGGGAAGTGGGGGAAATCTCGGCCTTAGATTTCGCAAGCAACGTCTCAGATGGTCTATGTGCACATGTTCACCAAATAGGACATGTGCACAGGATATGTCACCCACATTTACAAGGGATTGTATAGAGCACGAGAGGCCAGGCTACCCCTAGCACCCCACGTCTCTGTCCCTAACTCCAGGCACTTTGCATATTCAGTTCTCGACAAGACACAGCTACTGACACCTACTCCTGCCCATCTAACCTTAGCTTACCAGTTGAGAATTGTGATATCACTACTAGGCATACATAATACTAGAAGATCACCCGAGCCCCTGGAGCGGGCACGAACGCGAAGGCGTGGACGCGATGTGGGCTGGGCCGTTCTCTCTGGGCGATGTGGGCCACAGGAGCTGTTTTGGTGGGGCGTCGTGGGCCGCAAGAGTGACGATGTCTCCCACGAAGCGCAGTCGCTGGAATCGTGCGGTTGCGAGGCTCATGTGGAGCGATCGGACGGCGCGTGCGTTCCGGGCGACGTGGCCTACGCTCGACCGTGGCTTCGAACGGCACACGACGGCTCGGGATCGGCAGCGCGGCGACGCAGCGCCGATCGAGCAGCGCAAGTCTTCCTGTCGATGTGGAGCTCGCGAGGCCGCGGGGTCACTTGACGCGTACCTGGTCGGATTGGGCTGTCGTGAGTGTGCGCGGGCGCGATCCGACGGCCGGTGATTTGAGGGCGGCGATAGCACAGCTGGGAGGAACCCGTTTCTCCCACAGGCTTAAAGTATCTTTATATATAAAGGGAGACGTTCTTTGAGCTCAGCTATATGGCCACGTCATCATTTTCTTTTCAGCCGTCGGATTTTTCTGTCATCTCATCCTCGCCATCCGATTGGATTCGGCGTTGCGCTACAACGCGCTGCCTCCGTTTCGTCGTCCAATGCTTCGGCCTCGCCCACGTGTTCTTGCGCGTGCCCACAGCTGCCTTCCTTCGTGATAGCAGAATGCTTCTTCGTCGCCGCCCTCCCCACTCCTTCGGTCTTCTCCCTCCTGCTTCTTCGATGCTACCCCCCCACCCCCCACCCCACCTTCTTCTCCCTCCTTCTTCCTTCCTCGGCGGAAAGCCTCCTTCCCTTCCTTTCTCCACCGCCGTCGCTCCCCTACCCCCTCCTCTTCTTTTCCCCCTCGCGCCTCTGCACGCAACCTCCCCTTCCCTCCTGCTCCCAAAGAACGGCGGCGGTCAGATTCTCGCCAAGACCACCCTCCAAACTTGTCGTCGGCCTCTCCCAGCTCCCCGGACCAGACCACCACGGGCCCACCTCCCCTTGTACTCGGACGACTCGACGGGAGAAGGAGGCGGCCGACGACAGCAGGGCGAGGAGCGGTCGATCTGCTCAAGCGCCGGATCGAGTCGCGTGGCGACAGATCTCGCCATCGCGAGGTCAAACGTGCCGCCGCATTAGTCGTTGCCTTTCTCTTTACTTATTTGCTGGTTGGTTCTTTAATGCGGATCTGCTCCTCTCGAGTTGATGGGGAGGGCGACCTTCGCTGTCATGACGGTTTGCCGGTGCTGTGAGTTCGATTTGTTTGCCGTTCTTGATCTCTTCTGGTCGATGTTGTGATTATCATGCCTTTCTTTAGAGAAGAATTTTTTTTGCGAGTTCGATTTAGAGATGGCGAGGACGACGCCGCTACGGATCGAAGGCGCTGGAGATGATTCTTGACAACCCTGCAGAGGTGCGTGTTTCACATCTTTTACATTTACGCTGAAATGAGATTTGGTTCAAGAATTAATGAGCTAATGCAGAATGCCATATATGAAGCAAATGTTGTAGCATCGCTTATATCAATACGTTCTGTTGGAAAATCTACATGTGTATCGTGGAATCTCGGATATAATCACCATAAGATACTACAACATCTCGAGAGAACATGTTCACGTTGCGCATCCATATTAATCAAGACTGTCTTTGCAGAGTTTGAAGTGAACGCAGACATTGAACTATATTAAAGTTGGAAGCTTCATGTCTAATCCTTTTACTTAATCCAACGTGATGTTGTGGCGAAGAAGGAAATTTCCATTTGTGGATGGAAAACAGGAAGAGATCATGATAGGTAATTGATCATAATATTTCTTCTTTTGGTCTTATCTAAAATGGAGTGCCTGACAAGTAGAGTTGCGGGGTGTAATTGGTGTGTATTAACACATATCACTGTAATGTAGCGCTACCTTGCTTGTCTGATTCATGGAGAAGGGAAATAGCCGCAGGTGCTGAGAATGGGAAGCGGGCCAAGGGATTCATGGAGAAGGGACATCTGGTTCCCAATGAGATTAACATTTTCATTCTATTGGATGTAAGTACTCAATTAGATCAGATTATTGACATGTAATACAGATTCCAAAACATGTTTTATCTTTAGACTACAGAATTTGTCACTATTATACCATACTACTTGTAGTACAGATTATATTTCTTTGAAGTTTTAACCTTACAGGCTTCAGGACGCTGTTGTTGGCTATCCTTAGGCTAATAAATAGCTTGAACAGTGCAAGTGCTGCCAATTGTGATCAATGTAGCAGTTTTTTTTTACTGACAGATAAATATAGTGTCTTTCTTTAGCGAGCTACATAGTAAAATTTAAATATTCACCCTTTGCAGAATAAATAAGATTCACAGTTTTGATTCCAGCCTTTTACAGTCATTACTTGTGCTAAGTGCTAACACTGGAAATTTATTATGCATTCAATATTTTTCATGCTTTATCTATCGCATTGAAATGGACTGCAATTTAGTAATTAGAATTCAGAAATGGAGGATGCACAAATATTAACTCTTTTTTTTTGGCCAGTGTTGGTTCCAGATGAAATTATTGTTCAAGGGGTGGTTGGGATATGGCTTGATCCTGTAACAGGGAAAATATACCATCTAAAGTATTCTCCAGCAGACAATGAAGAAATTGCTTCAAGGCTTACACAGATTAGATTTTCTATCACCTGCGAACAAATTGCCTTGCTTGGCTTGGTCTGTCAGCATGGTTTCGGGAGCATATATAGAGCTAGAATCTTAGCTTGGTACCTGATTATCTATTTGTTTAGTATTTTAGTGTGAATAATCCTACATTCTGAGAACCTAAGATCACTGCTTTTCTTCTTGCAGATTGTTGGAGGGCTTCAGGTTCACATCTTCAGGAGCTGAAGAGGATTCCTTGATCTCCTTTGCTCTCCGGACTCATAGATTTTCCATCTTGCTATTGCTTTTGTTCACAAATAAAAAAGATCTGTCTGATGCTCCAGGGCAATAATAAAGCTACTAAAGCTAGCGTCTTTCCTATTTTTTTCCTTTGTTAATCAACCAAGAGAAGGAAGTTTGTATCTTCCCCCTTCTTATACTTTATCTTTGTGGCAATTTGATCATCCGGAACAAAGAAGATTGTTGTTAAGAAATGCTTGAGGTGAAGCCTGTGGAGATTGTCCATCATCCACCCATGGATCAGCTCCAGGGATTTAATTACTGCATAGACTCCAACCCTTCTTGGGGTATGTATCACACTGCACTCAAGTATATTAGTTTTTCTATGTTTGATCCATTTTTGTGTGTGTGTGTTGCTAATTCTGAATGTTTGTGGGGGTTTCAGGACAGGCAATTACTTCGGGGTTTCAGCATTACATATTGTCCCTAGGCACTGCTGTGATGATCCCCACAATGTTGGTTCCTCTTATGGGTGGAAATGATGTGAGAATTTCCTCCTTATTTATTTATTTAGTTGACTCACTAATTAGGTTGTTAGAATTCAATCTTCTGAATCTGAAAATAGATTAACTATAAATTTATTTCATGAGAAAAAAAAACTGACACTCTTTTTCCTCTTCTAGCATCTCAGTTCTCAGATGTTATAGAAGGTAGCTAAAAGATGTGGCATTTCTTTTTCAGGTCATTTGGTTAATGGTTCAGTGTAGAATCTATTTTGACTACAAAAATGTTGTATGTATTTGAGCAAAAAATGATCTTTGTACACGCATAAGTGTAAAAGGGTTGATCCTCTGAACCTGAGGACATTTAATTAAGCACTGCCTTGCATTCCGGTGTCTGCGTATCTTCTCAGCCATGTCCAATGCTTCTCTTTCCCATGTCAGTTGGATGTCCACACAGAAATTATCTTTTCTTACTTCTACATACCATATACTTGTTTTCGAATTTGACAGACAACCAATCAGGATATGTGTTTACTGCTGTAGTAGCCTCAATTTGTTCGGTTCATTCATAACCCGACAAGCAGGTTATTGGTACATGAGCAAACGAAACTAAGTATAACTAAGCTTAAAGAGACATGAGCATGGAAACCGGAAAGCTACTCCTGAAATGATAAAGGGACAGGTAGATATTTAATTGTAACTTTGTATAAATAGGTCTGTCCATCTCAAACCGAATGATTTACCTCTTAATGGCACTCTAAGGTGCAATTTTTTCTTGGTGTCTTATCAACAGGAAATAGCAAGCTATTTAGGTCTAGAACTTGGGAAGATTAACATAATAAGGTTTGGTACTGCCGAAATATATGTTCAGTTACATGAGAGTGTAAGGAGCTGCGATGTTTTCCTTGTGCAACCAACATGTCCTCCAGCAAATGAGAATCTTATGGAACTTCTGATCATGATTGATGCCTGTAGGAGAGCATCTGCTAAGAATATTATTACTGCAGTTATTGCTTATTTTGGTTATGCCAGAGCTGACAGGAAGGTAATGTTGTTTTATTATAATTTCTCTAATTATGTCAATGGTTTGGAGGTTACTTTCCTTTTTGAATGGCAAAACATAAAACCTACAACGTAGCACTTGTCACATGCTTGTACCACTTTGCTTTTATCAGTGTTGTGGATAAGCAATCTTTCTAATGTAAAATTTATGCTATGTCCATATGTGGAGGCCTTTCAGTATTCACGAATGAGGGGAATTGAAGTTAATACCCAATATCATTACATATTGTCTTACTAGGAGGAACTTGCTGTTCTGAAAAGAGAATGAATTATTAAATTTTAACTGCACATATCAGAAACTTGTGCTACTAAAAAAAATACCTTTCTAGATTTAGTGGATATAAGTCAGCACATACTACAGCGACCATCTCTATTCATGGAAAGTTAGTGTTGTAATTATGTTATATCTACAAACGATACAGACTACATGCTGACATTAAAAAAGTTTTTTTTCCCTCATGAAAGCCTCACCCATCGTTATTTTTATGCAGCTCCCCTTGCGGTTCATCATAGAACTAACAAATGTGAGATTCAATATAGCGATCTATCTATCGATGTTTATCTCCTTCTAAAAAGACTCTCTTTCGTTATCTATAGCAGAAAATGGAGCTTCGGTTGGTCTACCCATCACCGATCGGTGATCCCATACTACATAAGCCCTCTTTGTAAAGCTGCAAGTGACCGACTTTGCACAGATTCTGCAGTCTCTTAGTAGCTACAAACCAAGTCTATGTAATATGTAATAGCGAGAACATGTTCAAGTACCATAAAAAAACTGCATGTAATATATGACCAATCAGTATCTTAGACTCTTTTGATATACCCTCTACTATATT
The DNA here is from genome assembly GCA_036346405.1 of Phyllostachys edulis. Lineage (NCBI taxonomy): Eukaryota > Viridiplantae > Streptophyta > Magnoliopsida > Poales > Poaceae > Phyllostachys > Phyllostachys edulis. Next base: position 15,620,662 of record CM070551.1, on the reverse strand, counting down.
GCTACCTTTTCTTCTTTGTTCCATGGTTTGGTTCCTCACAACATACATGTAGAATCTCTCAAATTAATATGGCAGATTGATGAGATCTAGATAGGGTTTACTGTTCTTTCATCTCACAGTGTATATTATACTATTCCGGTCTAACTATTTACCTTTCTTTCTATACAGCATAGTAACGCGCACACACAGACACACACGTGTGTGTATATATGAAGCTTCCAAATCGCCATCATACATCAGTTTTTAGTTTCGCCCATGACATCGCATGCTGGTCTACCATAGTAGTAATTAAGCCCAAGGTGCTTCGTTTTCATGAAGGCAAATGGCACCTTGTTGATCACCAAGATTGCTTTTTGCTCGAGTCAAGGGCACAGTGATCTATCCTGGGAATCGGCAGTAGACTACAGATTAAACTACCATCAGTCCATGACCTTTTCACCAAAGCTAGGGAGGATGTCTAGCTAGGGATGTAGAGAGAGAGAGACCAAAGGGAACAGGAAGAATACACAAAAATATTGCTCCACCGTGGACCCTAGTTTTTGTGATAGCTCTCGCCTATGGAATGCATGGAGGACGTTGGGATTTGCAGCGACGTGCTGATATAATAATGCAACTGCCGATGCTGCATCGCCTACGACGAAATGCACATACAACAACTGGATGTAGTATAATGCAGCGTGACAGGTGACCCACTTTCACCGCTTCTCTTCTTCCTTGTAGCTGACCTACTATAAATAATTATTAATGAAATACATAGAAGAAATCTTCTTAATCTCCCAATTCCATTGACAACAGATGCAGATTACACTGTTGCTCAATGTGCGGATGACACCTTACTTATTATGGAAGTGGACGCAAAATAACTTTTCTGTCTAAAGGGATTGCTGAATACTTTTGCTTCTTTCACATGGCTACGAGTGAATTATAACAAATCTTTTGTACTTCTTATCAATGTAGTGAAGCTAAAAAACTCCATTCTAACAAATATTTTTGGATGTCAAATTGGAACCCTTCCTTTCACTTATTTTGGATTACCACTGGGAACATCAAGACCAAGAGTAAGAGATTTCTCTCTGTTGGTTGATCGAGTGGAGCGTCGTTTATCTAGTTGTGTAGCTTATTTATCCTATGGTGGTCGACTCACAATGATCAACTCGGTATTATCTCATCTCCCAACCTTTTATATGTGCTCTCTAAAGATTTCAGTGATAGTCATCAATAATATTGACCGGGCTCGAAAGCATTGCCTTTGGAGAGGATCGAACTTAAACTAAAAAAAATGTGGAAATTTAGTTGCATGGGACATTATCTGCAAACCAAAAAATAAAGGAGGACTTGGTGTAATAAACCTGCAAACACAGAATGAAGCTCTCCTAATGAAGAAATTGCACAAATTCTACAATCACCATGATCTACTCTGGGTTAAGTTGATATGGAAAAGATACTATAACAACAATGTCTCACATAGTTCAAGGGTTCAAGGCTCTTTTTGGTGGAGAGATGTTATAAAATGCATTACAATTTTCAAAGGGATTTCTATGGCACAATTGGCTTTGGCTCCTCAGTATTATTTTGGTTGGATTGTTGGAATTCTAACCTTTTTTTGGCGAAAATATCTATCGCTCTTTAATTTTGCAAAGAATCAACAAATTTCAGTGATTGGCTTTCTACACAACCCAGGGTATAAGAGAGCAATTTAACCTGTCTTTATCCATTGATGCTTTTGATGAATTTACTGCATTTAGTTATGATATCAAACGATTTCTTCCCATAAACAATTGTCATGATACTTGGGCTTACATATGGGCTCCGCACAATACTCTTCTCAAAGATATTATAAGTTTTGTTTTAGCACTCTCAACCCACCACCACAACCTCTTAAATGGACATGAAAAAGCAAGTGTGTTATGAAGCTCAAATTGTTTGCATGGCTTTTGTTGATGGATAGACTAAACACTAAAGATATGCTACTAGGAGGCATTTTCACTCCGAGAGTGACCAGTATTGTGTGCTATGTCAATATAGAGTGGAAGAAAATTTGAATCATCTATTTTTTGATTGTCAATTCAGCCAAGCATGTTGGAATAATATTGGTATCATTTGGCACAATTCGATGGGCGTGAATTTCAAAGTGGTGAGAACAAGATCAACCTTCAATTCTATGTTCTATATGAGAATTTTTTTTATTGCTGCTTGGCCTATTTGGAAGCAAAGAAATGGTTTGGTGTTTGAGAATATCACGCTAAATATTCTATATGGAAATGCTTTTTTCAAAAAATGAACTCGTGTTGCATGTGCACCAAGTAAAGGAAAAACAAAGACAGATAATCTTTGATTGGCTAGAAACAATACTCTAATGATCTTTGCCCCTAGAGGGTGAAACTCCCCCCCCCCTTTACGTTGTATATAAACCTTTTTATTACTTATATATATACATACACTAGTAGGGTGTACATGCGTTGCAATGGAACCCCAAAAGAAAACGATACATATTAGCAGACGGAATCCTAAACTACATAATAAATATCAATTTTCTTTCACACACATATAAACAGAAATATTAACTCCGTCTATTGCATCACCTACTATTACTGCTACTACCCGGAAATTAAAATTTTGAGTTCATAGATTGTTTACCCTTGGAAGTTGAAGTTGATGCCGACTTCGCTCCCCGACATGCTACCCATTTCCAGCCATTGTCGGCTAATAAGAGGGCTACGTGTCAATGACCACCTTTTCCCACCCCCGAACCCAAGCCATGACTGGGCACATTGCGACGAGGAGGTGGGAGGCTGGGGGAGGGGTGGTGGTGGCATCGCGATGGTAAGCGAAGAGGAGACGATGCTTGCTCGGTCGGCACGGAGCAGGAGGCGGCAGCGGCGCAGGGGAGGATTAGGATGAAGAGACACAGTGCGGTGAACTTGAGACGGCGGCGTGGCAAGGGAAGGACACATTCGTCTCTGCCTCTTCCTTGTGCGCCATCGCTGCCTCCCCTCCTTCACCGGCACCGTCACTTCTCCTCCAAGGTACCGCCTCCTCCTCTCCTCCTTTCTCTCCCAAGGCCTTCTCCCGTCCCCGGTGCTGCCTCCCCTCCCCGCTACCTCCTCTTGTCGCCAACGCTACCTCCTCCTCTCATCGGCGCGACCTTCACGCGTCGCCGCCTCCTACGCTATTGGATCCCCTCATCTTCGTGCACACCGCCTTGCAACCCGTGGATTGAGTACCGAAGAGGGTCGGGATCTCTGAGACACGAAGCGAATGTCGGATGGGAACAGGTGGCTAGTCGCGGCACGAGACAGGAAGGAGTGGGACGGCACCGAATTTCGGTGTGTGCATGTGAAGAAGTGGGGCGGTGACGGTTTGAGTGGTTGCGGAAGAAGTGTGAGCATGGATACGTTCGCGAGTCACGAGGGGATGGCGGAGCGAGATCTTGTCCCTATCAGGTTGGGTCCACATGTTGGTGTGCTTGGATGAGGAATTTGAGAGGGGTGGGAGAGGCTAACCGCGTGCACAGGAGAAAGGACATTGTCCCGCTGCGCAGGGGTAAACTCCTTCTTTTGTTAGTTCCTGTCAGGTTGGGTCTACATATTGGTGCGCCTCGATAAGGAATTTGAAAAGGGTGTGAGGCTAACCGCATGCACAAGAGAAAGGATATCGTCCTACTGTCAAAAAAAATGGTATAATGCAGCGTACTGTGCGGGTATACATGATATGCACATTATTGCTGGTTGATCAAGCAAGCAGTTGACATGCTGGTTTCCTGTACAACTTAATCCGACATGTCACTTTGGTGGCTCAAATGTGTTGAATTGGGGCACCGAATTTTTTGTATCTTAGTAGAAAAGAATAGAATTGGAATCGCACCTGTGATGCATGGGTGGCTCACCTGCTCCCTCCTCGTCTGGTTTGAGGATATTTGATGTATAAACTAGTGTACACACGTCAACGGCTTCGCGTTCGTTCTAAACAAAATACAAAAAGATAATGCCACACAGGTGAAGCTGGCATGTGACAGTTCCTAAAATAATTCGACGAGAAGATTTTGGCATTCTTCAGTCCGTTTTAGATCCAGAAGTGTAAGGCTGTTTTGGTTGCCTATCCAGTTTGGGGTGTGATCTCTTGGCTTGTTCACTGATTAGCCTCTTATGGTACTATTTTTAGGATGTGTATGCGCTGTTTACGAGGAAACAGGTCGTAACAAGCGCTCTCTTTTCCTGTTTCTACTAGCTTCTGAAGATGACCATCCATAGCTCTATATCGTAGGGTGTACAGTGCTTGTTGTACAATAGTGAGTCATGATTCTTGTATGTATCTGCTATTGGCTGTCCATCGACCAACATCCAGCTATCCAGAATAGTAGCAGTACACGTACGTCTTTATAGCTATCGCATATGGACGACTCGAGTTTTTGCGTGGTCGCCGCGTTTGAAATAACAACTAGACACCTGTGCGCGCATTGGCGCGAATAGGAACTTTGGTAGTGTAAAAAAAAGGAGAAAAGAAGATAAATAGGTGTGAAGGTGGTTGTAAACCAGTGCGTTTTTTTAGCTGGACAGTCCTGTGCGAGAAAATTATACTATGAGACTTCACAAGAACTGTGTCTGTTAACTATAGAAACGTGCGTACGCAGGTATGTAGTAGAAGAGTTGTAGGTTTGATCTAATGTATGTGAAGATAACATAGGCAAAACAACAGACAGGCAATAGAAAAGTAGCAGAAAAAAAGAGGTATCTTGAACTGAGCAAAAGCGCAATCTGTTGGAGGCTGTAAAAGGAAAGAACGTGGATCCTGAGTGCAAGCTAAACAAGACAACACATATTTTTTTTAGGGAAGTTACAATCACAGCATGATATATATATATATATATATATATATATATATATATATATATATATATATATATATATATATATATATGTATGTATGTGGATGACCACGATAGATAGAGACTAACATAGATGTCTGGGTTAGTTCTACAACAAAAGATGGGCGTTTGCATCATGCTGGACAAAAGGTGCTGAAAAAAAAAGCAAAACATATATGTATTAGATGTGCTAAAAATGTGACTAAGAAGTTGTTCTGGTAAAGAAACAAAAATAGATGATCAAATAGGATAGTGTAATCGATGAACCTAAATTCAGGTGGCTATTTTTTGACTTGGCGTCCCTTTTTTTAGATGGAGCATCAGTGATGTTTGGAGGCGATGTACATTGAGAGGCAATGTACATTGAGAGTTGAGACAAAGCATGTAATCTATAAGAACAGTATATATCTAGGGTTAAATAGAGCAGAGTTAACTTAAAGCAATATTATGTACATGGCTGTCAACAAGACCATAATGATATAACAATGCGGGTCTATACCTGTTTGGTTTTGAAGCAGATCTATATCTGTTCAGCTGGTACCTCTTGAACAATATGTTTGTACCTATGTGATAACACCATATAGATAGCAGGAATATATATTGAGGTACAATGATGCTATCACATAGGTATGGCCATATCAAGACGATGAAAGTTACTTGTTAAGTTCGATTGTATATCGACACAAACTTATATAGCATGACGATCATTTCAGCACCTATGAACTCTGCACTTTCCGAAAAGTAAAACAAGCAATCAAGGAAATATTTGAACTAACTAACCAAGATCATGTGCAGTGTATACGATATCTGCACTTTCCGAAAAGTAAAATAAGCAATCAAGGAAATATTTGAACTAACTAACCAAGATCATGTGCAGTGTATACGATATCTATCTTGTATACAGAGTGGGATGATATACTTGGTACGCAATCATCATCTAGAAAAAAGAATCAGTAAGGTAGGTAGAAGCAAAAATGTGTCGATGTGTGATGTATAGAAAGATGAATGAAAACTGTGTGTAGGATATAGACACGGTCTATGTTCTACATATAACAAAATGGTTACGTAGCCGTCTTGAATAAATGAAATTTGTTGTGGCATGTATTAAAGTGTAGGACATAGAAAGAGTGCAAATACTAAGAAGTGTAGCGAGACAGAAGTTAGTAAAGACGCAATAAAAAGAGAAGCAGCAGTCTGTAGCAATGTTGAATCCAACAGCAGTAAGTACTTACAACACATGTGGCCTATTTTCAGACGGTTCAATATAGCCTTCTTTGTCAGCGGAGCATGGAGCATCCTTTGTATGATGTGCAGCATGTATGTTATGTAAAAAAAACAATACATACGTACTTAGCTGTAAATGGGCGAGTAGTGTATCTAAACATTAAGTAAACCTGAAATGGAATCTAGCAGAATGAAATATAGAAGATAAATATGGTATGTCGTATTACCTGATGTGTAGAAGACAACGGGTCAGAAAGCCTCTTTCGAGTAGAGGGTAGGGTAACAAGAGGTTCTTTTGAACTGATACTATGAGAAACAAAAATTGTTACAACACATGGGTATACAGATGTGAGATATAAGAACGCAACAATAATAGCGAAACAACAGAAGTATATTGCATATGTTTTTCTTCTTTAGTGGCATACATGTGTTGTGGAGAAGGCGGTGTCGAGTAGAGGGTAGGGTGACAAGAGGTTCTTTTGAACTGATACTATAAGAAACAAAGATTGTTACAACACATGGGTATACAGATGTGAGATATAAGAACGCAACAATAATAGTGAAACAACAGAAGTATATTGCATCTATTTTCCTTCTTCAGTGGCATACATGTGTTGTGGAGAAGGCGGTGTTTTTTTACGATGCCTAAATATACACAGATATGATTATCGGCTGAAATAGGAATACTATATACAATTCTGCAAAAGGCGGGTAAACAAAGTATTATGAACTGTAAGAAACCAGGTATTATCTATTTGCCTGGTGTAAAGCACGACAAAATAGAAACCTCTATTACCACTTCATACATGTGGTGCGAAATATGTAACATATGGAGAATGCATCAGATTCAAGAAAAGCGAGGTGAAAAATACATAATGCGATGGGCGACAAATGAAATTTGCACAAATCAGAGTGGTACAACCAGCAATACCTAACGCGATGGGTAGACAGCAGTACCTAATCTATATATACTGTATAGTAGAATAGCTCTAGAAACAGCAGGTAAACATACAAATCCAGCTAGCAAGATTGTGTTCGGCTAGGACAGTTAAGAGAAATGCAACAGGGGGATCAGCCTAACCTTAGCATCATCATACTTGATGGACTGAAGGCCGAAGCGACACTTGGTGTCATACAGAAGCCTGTAATTCTCACCAGTCTTGGGAATGGAAATGACATCTACCAAAGAAAGCAAGGAACACATTAGTGGTGAAATGATGTTAATGATAAAGCAGCTGGTGTTTTTTTTACAGGAAAACCAATTATCTTGCTCTTAGAAGAGAGATCTATGCATACCCATGAAACCAGCTGAGTAGGTCTTGTTAATTCTAACCTTGCCATCCACTAAGGCATGGCGCTGCATCAGGATAGAAATCACCTCACGATATGTTAGCACATACTTGAGCACATTCTCGATGATGAGGATTAGAGGCGAGCACCATTGGACTTGTGAGGACCAGAAGATGGCTTGGGAGCCTATGATAAAAAGATACTTCAAATATCAAAAAACTGAACTGAGAAATCCCCAAATGTTGTAGTACAAGATAGAAGAATTGGTGAACTTACAAAAGCTCCACCAAGCTTGTCCAGCATCCAATGCTTTGGCGCATTGAGCCTCTTCATATGCTTCTTCAAACCCCTTGCCTATTTTATGGGTAAAAAAGACAAAATAATTGTATCACATCAACACATAACCAAGAAAGTAGTATCGTATAAAAATGCAATACAACATGACAAAACTTAAACCATGAGACCAGCCCTCCAACATTGCAGACTAACACCTACCCAGTCAAATTGTGGTGCCTCAGTTGTGTGTTTTTAAATCTTGAGAAAGAATATGTCCTACTCCTAATTTGTTTCTCACCATAACAGCTCTACTGATTCTAACAAATTCGAACATAAGAAAGATGCAACAAACAGTGATGTAAACAGAATAGGGAGCTTCAATGAATGCTCAAAGCAGTATTTACACAACAAGACAGAGATTTTTTTTAAAAAAAAGTCGCCATTGGTCATCACCTCCCAAACACAAGGCTTGCAAACACACCATAATGGACAAACTACGCACCTGCCCCTGATACTACGAACATCCATGCACGCGAAACTAAAGGCGCAAGCAAGACCCAAACCATCAAAATGACAAGTATGGAAATTTATGTAACGCTAAAAAAAACATAAGCACCGTTGTGTGAATAAACACAACAGTTCACAATTTCAGACAACAAAAATGCTCTTATCCTTGCCAAAATTTAGTATCACTCATTTATTGTCATTGGAAAATAGGGTTTTTATACAGGAAGATGGTGAACGACGAATCATAGTTGATGTCTCAATTTCACAAAAGTATAAGGCAAATAGAGGCCTAGCAATACCATAAAACATTGTAGAGAGCCTTGATGAACTGAAAGAAATTGCTACGTCATGCGGCTTAGTCTCACGGGCATTATGAGCATTGAGCCGTGTGCGGCAGGATCTTTTTTTTGATCAAACTCAGCTAAAACATGGTACCTACAAAACAATGGATGGTTAAAGAAGAAAACAAACAGATAACATATTGGTCTATAGGAACAGGTCCTCAGTCTACAAGGTAAAGCATCTTATCGGCAAAAGATGTGCAATCAATGTGCATAAATATGTGTTAACCAGCTAGGAAGGAAGAAGATTGCCTATTCCATTATTCACACCATCCCGCTGCTTGGAATGCACAAGGGCCCATGAAAGCCTCATAAGGCTATCATTTTTCTGTTCTTTGGTTGCAGCCTCAGCAACCTCTCTTTCACAGCCCTAAGTATAACATGCAAGCACGAATCATCATCAGAATTAGAAACATGCCAAAACAACACCAATTCAATAGATGAGCTAGTCTCCCACCAGGGCAGCATGAAGCACACATATTGTAGAAACGCAGGGACTACAAATAAGCCCCAACAAACTAAGTAAAAATGGTATACAATCAAAGCACCACAATCACCACCAGTCCAAATCATCTGCCGTAGTCAGCTCACACTAATTCATGAATCTGCAACCCAAGATGTAGAATTTATCTTGATATTTTCGCTCAACCGACGCAAAATACTTCATCATCTGCAACATCTCATTCCCACCACCCACAGCGGCAAAACCAGCTCATTTGACCTCCCCTACCAAATCGAGGTAAAACCAGACACTACAAGCACCACCAAATCCAAAGCACATAGCAAGATGAGCACTGGATCTTTGTCCTTGAGTGGTCAAAGCGATCGGTGACGAGCATCACGCCGGCGGTCTTGCGGGCGGCCCGTCGGTGGGGTGGAGCACCATCATGATCGGTGGCGGCTCCCATGGGTCCCCGTGAGAAGGCGGCGGTGTCCTCCTAGGAGGTGAGGCCAGCGCCTGGCGTCGTCGGCTATCTTGATCGAGGGAGAGCGGTTGCGGCGGCAATGTCGAGGAGGAGAGCTGTCATAGTGGTGCCGAAGAAGTGGATCTGGAACCACCAATTGGCGTTCTTTGTTGGAGGAAGGGGAAGGAGGAGGAGGAGATTGTGGGGCGCGAGGCGAGAGGAAAGAAGCAAAGAAGCTGCGTGCTGGGTTTGCCGGCTCGACACGAAGCACCTCACGTGGCGAGCGGAAACGAGCGCGCGGCAAGCGAAGGGCCAAACGCGATCGGACGGGCGCGGACGCTCGGAGCAAAAATCGGACGGCTAAGAAAAACGTGGTGACGTGGCCAGTCTCTCCTCATCCCCTTTCTGCCTCCTTTTATATAGGGAGATACTACCTCTCCCTCCATATATTATAGGTTAAAATGGCATCGCTCGCGAAACCGTGAGGACGAGACACATGTCCTCGTCTGCATCCTGGAGACCGGATTCCCTATTCTCCGTGCTCCCGTCCCATGGCCCGATCATCCTGTCTTTTTTTTTTACTTCGCACTTGGACGTGGGAAGTAAAAGTCCACGAATCGAGTGATCAAATCAAACAAAACAAAAATCGTAGAAAGTAATAGTAGTAGTACGGTTAGTATACTACTCGGAGCACGAAGGAAAATAATATTGGTACCCGAAGTCGACCGAGACGTAGAGGAAATCGTGCTCCAACTTCACGGCAACATTCCGATACAGTTTTTATCTTCTTTACGGATGTAAAAAAAGAAGTACATATTACCGCATGTACCAAAAAATTTATTCCATAAAATTTTTTTTGCGTGGTCGACCGCCTAGCCCACACATGCTGATCAAATCAAACTTTCGTTGTCGGGGGAGGGGGTATTATCACATGTGACGAAATCATATCAAACAACATTTTTAGATGAAATTACCTAATTTCATTCCAAAAATGTATTATCACATGAACAAAAAAAATCACAAATTTTTACACATGAAATCACGATGCAGCATAGCCAAGGGACATTCTTTGTTAATTTGCCGGTTTAGTGGATGGTATTATTTAATATTGTATTATACCACATGCTAGATAAGCTTGTCCATGAATCAACTGAGGAAAATGCTTGGCATGCATATCATATAATATCGTATCATAGCCTTTGACTCGTGTGCATACACATTATAACAAACAGGTCGCACTACGTAGTCTACATTTCACAACACGACCTAACCAAAATTAATGAATTGCAGCTAATTAATTATTAGTATTTAATAAAGCCTAATTAATTAGGATTATTTCATTATGGTAATTTAATTAGGTCTATTTCCAATACATCTAACTAACGATGACTAATTAATTACAGCTAATTAATTAGGCTAAATAAATTACGAGTAATTAGTAACGACTAATTAATTACTACCACATAATTAGTAGTAGTTAGTTAGTAATTAATAACAACTAATTAGTTATGGTTTATTAATTCCAACTATTGTAATTAAGACAACTCACTACTACAAAAACGCTATCTTGGGCGCCTCATCACGGACGGTTAACCAAAACCGTTTGAATTACATGCAATCACGATCGGTTTTGGTTTAGAGACCGTCGTGTTACTTACTGCGCTAAAAGCAAATGCGTGAAGAGGTAATATCACGAGCGGTTCATGTTGAAAATGCATGAAGTATCACGAGCGGTTCTTATTAATAATAAATGCGTGATAATTCTACATATCACGAGCGATTTTCAACAAAGAACGTCAGGAAACATCCTGAGCGGTTCTAACAATAACCGCTCGTGATATTACCACATATCACGAGCGGTTTTTGTTATAACCATACGTGATAATATCGCTCTGACCCTAATCGCGCTCGTTTTCTTCGTCGCCATCCACCCGGCCCCGTCGTCTCTTCGTCGCATCGATCCGCTTCGGCTCCCCGATCGTCTCTTAAATCTCACGCTCGAATTTATACCTTGTTTTATAAAAGGATCATCGCCATCAAAGATGTGATCATCCCCACATACTTATAAGAAAAGCGAAATGGCTACCTCTTCCTTGTCGCCGGTATTGATGGCCTACAGCCGCCTTTGTCACGAGCACCTCTCTCGTTGTCGTTGAACCGTCTTTGCGGAAGAACACTTGCTTCAACAGTGTCTTCACTCCTCGTCGTCCGAGAATTTCTTTGGAGCGGATGGCGGCCACCTTCCGCCGTCTTGACATCCTCCTCCGCTGTGTCTTGGGTGATCTCCACTTTCGGCGAGTTTACCACGTCATCGATGTAGTTCTCCAAAACGACATTGCACGTCTTGAGGAGGCTTGCCGTCACTTGGCTAGCGTGTCGAGGCGCGAAGCGACCTAGTCGACGGCCGAGACCCTCAAGCAAGGAAGAGAGCCTATGGGCTCAATTCTTCTTAGTTCAACGATCTGAGGTCTTGGGAGACACTCAAATGAGCGTCGTGAGTGGGCGCATTCGAGCTTCGTTCACGATGATCGAGGAACCGTCCGATGCCGACACTGCCGCTTATGAAGTATTGAAGATGGAGATAGACCTACCTCCGCCACTAGAAAAACTTTGTTTAATATAAACATGTAATTTCTTCATGTCATGTAAGTGTATATACAAGATAAATATACTTGAGAAAAACCATTTCACTGAGCGGTTCCATTATAGAACCGTCAGTGATAATTATCCTTGACGGTTCCATAATAGAAGCATGCGTGATAAATCTCTTTATTAGTAGGAGCCGGCCGACCGCTAGGCTTTGCGCTCTAACTCGTCACTCCTCAGGTGCCTTACTCTCGTCCGTTCCCTCCCCACCCGAGTGACCCCGTCTTTTGCAGTGTCACCGTTGTGCCACAACTTCTGATGGCCCTAACTATCGTCACTCCCGGCTCCGCTAGGGTTTGCGCCCGCCCTAACTCGTCACTCCCAGCAAGCATTTACTCCGTTCCCTCCCCACCTCGGCTTGCCGCCACCCGACCCGTTCGCCTGCTAGGGTCTGGCGAGCTTTGCTCTCCATCCTCCTCTATTCTCCTCTAGATCTGTTAGCTTAATGTCTTTTGTTGAGTTTGATTTTTATGCTTGAGCCTTAAGTTGTGTCACGATGTTTGTGTGATTTATGCAAGGTGAAGGAGATGGGTGAGGGTTGTCTTTGGTGGTGGGGTCGCCACCGTGGTTCTTATTTGTCTTGAGGTATCACCCTACCTTACTCCCTCTCTGTCTCTACCCCCTTGCTCTGTGATGAAAATGGTTAGTGCTCTGCGATGGATGCCGAGGGCTACTACTGGTGTGGTGGGTTTGGACACCCTTGGTCTTGTTCTCTTGCCGATGAAGCTGCTCAATGATGTTAATAGTCTTATCTGAAATTGAATTGATAATTAGTTCATATTAATAGTCCCCTTGCTCTGTGATGTAATGATGTCAATAGTCTTATCTTTGAAATTGAATTGATAATTAGTTCATATTAATAGTCCCTTGCTCTGTGATGCAATGATGTCAATAGTCTTATGCTGAAATTGAATTGATAATTAGTTCATATTAATAGTCCCTTGCTCGTGATGTAATGATGTCAATAGTCTTATGTTAAAATTGAATTGATAATTAGTTCATATTAATAGTCCTTGCTCGTGATGTAATGATGTCAATAGTCTTATGCTGAAATTGAATTGATAATTAGTTCATATTAATAGTCCCCTTGTTCATCTTAGGCCAAGTTCTCCTACCTCTTGCGTGCAGTCGTCCTACCATTCCATTCATAATCTCTTCTCTATAAAGTCTCCAGCGTTGGTTGCTTGTGCCATTAAAACGGCATCATATATATATATTATATATATTATTAAGTGATCTCGACCACTTTAGGAATTAGTCCATGCGACATGAGAAGAATGAGGCGGTATCACGGGCAACCTCATTGAGCCCTGCAAGTTTAAAAAGTATGGATGCAAGGAGGCGTCGGGACATCCAATTACCTAGATTGGACATCGCTATATTGAGAAAGTGGCGTTGATCTTAACTACTCCATTGGGAAGTGGCATCATCTATCGACAACCAACAATTCTTGAGCATGTAATTGTCTTTAAAGCCAACAAGAACACCAAGTAACAAGTTGAGAATTCTTTTGAAATATCGGAATGGTTGCTTGGTGTTCTTGTTGGGTTTAAAAAAACGTTATCTTTCATGATGATACTTGAACAGAATAGACGATATATATACATGATATGAATACTATAATCAATTGAGACTTTGATGAAAAAGTCATCAGATGACGGTTTCGGTCACAAAGCATGCGTGATAAGTACATATCATAGGCGGTTTGACCACAAACCGTGCGTGATAAATACTTATCACGAGATAGTTTCATCCACACCATCGTGATAAGTACTTATCATAGGCGGTTTCTTGGTGGAAAATGCGTGATAAGTACTTATCATAAACGGCTTGTGGTGAAACCGTCTATGATGTGTACTTATCCTGCAGCGGTTTGACCACAAAGCGAAATGTGAAAGTATGCATCATAGGCGGTTCAAAACCGTCTGTGATGATCTCATGTTATCAGCGACCTATAAACTCGGGCGGCTCACAAAACCGTGCGTGATGGCGTTACGAACGTCTGTGAATACCTTTTACGTAGTAGTGACTAACTCGACTTCTTAATTAAGCCTAGTTAATTACGACTAAATGATTAATAGTACTTAATGTAGCCTAATTAATTATAGTTAAATATTTAGGACAAATAAATTATGATTAATTTATTGCAACCAATTAACTACGATGCGTAGTTAGGTTTAACTAAAATAGTGGTTTTAATTAACCCTAATTAATTATGAGTAATTAATTACAATTGATTAATTATGACTATTTTAGTTAATACTAACTAACAACAACTTTCTAATTAAGCTGGCTAATTAATTAATACTATTTAATGAAGCCTAATTAATTATGATTAAATTATTACATTAATTAAATACAACTATTTTAGTTAATGGGGAATTCGACCCCGAGGGGTTAGGATGAGGCAAATCCGGCCCCCAAGGGTTAGGACAAGGAGAATCTGACCCCCAGGGGCACGGACGAGGTCACGTGTCGCGTCTGCACGGGTCTGTGGTGCCATTTTTGTCTTTGATGTGCAGAGGGGGGCTGGATTTGTTATTGTGCATGTCAACCGTACTATTTTAGCCAAAAACTCTAGACAACTCACATTCACGAGCAAACGAAGGCCAACCCTATTTGCCATAATTGAGGGCTAGAGGTGCCTAAATGGGTTGTGCTTCCCGGGTTGGCCCAAAGCACGGGACTATTGGTTTGGCCCAAGCAAGGCACGACCACGATGTCGTGCCAGTCTTGGCACTAACACGGTCGGCACGGCGACAAGCTGCTGAAAGAAGGAGGCTGCATGCCGAGGAGGGGGGTAGCGAGAGGAGGAGGCGATGGTGCGGGTCGGAGGTGAGGCGAGGGCGAGGAAGAAATGGCCGCAATGGCTTTCGGCATTGCGTGTGCGTGCTTATCTCGGCCCGGCCAAGACTAAGCGATGTCGACGCGGCGAGAAACAGCGTGTCGTGCTTGGGTCGACACCCCAGCTCATGGGCTGACACGGCACAACCCGCACAAGTAAACGGGTTGGCCGTGCCGGGCCTAATTGTGTTGGGCGACCCGTTTGGCCACCACTATTGAGGGCCTATTTCGCATGACTGTTGCTTTTCTGAAAAAACATCTCCCAGTTGGGCTAAAGGGCTGAACGACTAAGCTGAAGATGTTTGATGTTTGGCAGTCTGGCTTTTACGTAGACCGACTACAGCTCCAGAGTTGGAAAATATCTGTAATGCTCTTGAGGGTGAGGCAATTGACGATAATTAACAACAACTAACGACAATTGATGATAATTAATTGTAATTAATGACAATTAATGATAACTAACAATAATTGATGATAATTAATGACAACTAATGACAATTGACAGCAATTAGCGATAATTAAATACAATTAATGACCATTAACCGTAATTGACGATGGCGTGGGAGGAGGAGGTCGGGGCAACGACGAGGGAAGTTGGGGTGACAGCATAGGAGGAGGAGGGAAGCCGAGGCAGCGGCGGTGTGGGAGGCGGAGGTCAGGGGAGGAGGGAGGCGGTCGGGGAGGCATGGACGGCGTTTGCGTCGGTCGGGAGAGGGCGAAGGTGGAGGCGGAGGGGGGCATGGATGTTGTCGGCAGAAGAGGGAGCCGGTCAGGGCGACATGGATGGTGGAGGCGGTGTGAACCGAGGGAGGAGGGAGCCGGTGTGGATAGCGCCGACAGCGAAGAACGAGGTGGCATTGGGGGAGGAGGACAGAGGTGGCGCCAGTGTCGAGGAGGGCGGTGGGAGGAGGCAGAGGCTGCAGAGACCGAGGGAGGAGGCACTGGAGAGGGGGTGGCACCAAGGTCGAAGGAGGGAGGCGGTCGGGGACAACGTGGACAACATCAACATCGGTCGAGGGAGGGCGGAGGCGAACGAGGGTGGTGTAGACGGCGGAGACTGAGGGAGGAGGCACTGGAGAGGGGGGACAAATGAGAAGCGGTTTGAGGATTTTTAAGTTTATACACGATGACATTGGTTGGTAATCTCATCCCAACTTCAGTGGAAAAGTCCCAAAATCAATCCGTCAAAACCATGGGAAGCTGCTCCAGGACGGCTTCCCGCTTCCCCACGTTGAAAACAACTTCCGAATTTTCCAAAAGCGGCTACTGAAAGCCGCCCGTTTGGGACAGCTTCTGGCTTTTCCTAATGAAAAGCCAAAGCCGAAACCATCCCAAACAGACCTTGAAGCTTTTATGAAAAGCTGCTTTATGATTGGACAACTAATCTGGAGAATTGGTAGTTTAGATTTTAGTTGGATTGGCTGGCTGTTTTGAATTGAGAAATGTCTGAAATACCCCTCATGCATATGATGGCTTATTTGATGCCCATTAAGGGACATTTTGAGTAGGTTTGGCTTCTTTTTTTTCATGTTCACATACAAATGTAATTTTTAGCATTAAACATGAATACGTTGGAAAATAAATTACATGAATAAGATGGAGAAAGAAATGGACAAATGAACAATAAATCAACACAAGATTATCAAGATACCCTCTTGTTACACATGCACTCAAGCAATCTTATGTATATATGATCACCTTTTCATTAGAAAACAAATGATGTCAATAAGAGTTTTATTTATCTTTGTGCAAGGAATACATCTCAAGACTCCTACTAGTTTGCAAGTCCCATACACTCATCAGTCATCACTAAAATATCAACATGAACACACAAAACTTATGTACATGAACTACAGTACTATACACTAATAAACTAACACAATGAGTTCCATGCAACTCAACTACTAGATAGAGATCTCAGTGGTAGTAAGTAGCTCTCTCCTCATTGAGAAGGTCTCCGGCACTAATATTGCCGTGACCATTGAGTGAGAACCTTGCTAACCATGATTAGTTCTAGCTAAACCTTAAACTGCAAAACAGAAAATAGCGTATCATAAGTTGAATCAACAATATATTTTCTTTAGGAATAAGTCCATATTACACCCCTGAACTTTGACGAGAGTCCAAAAAACCCCTTGAACTCTAATACTGTTTAGTTTACACCCTCGAACTGTTATTACCAAGTCACCCAACCACCCGGTTATCGCCTACGTGGCATCACTAATTAACTTAGGCCCACTGGTCAGACACAAATGCAGATAAAGAAAGAGAGAGTAACAGAGGGGTGTCTACCTCATCCTCTCCATAAATTACATTTTTCTTCGATCACTTGTTTCTTACAGATTACTCAAAACCAACCAAGCAACCAATGAACAAATCAATCGAGCAACCTCAAGTAATCCCTGAGATCGGTCGGGAAGTACAGATACTGCCTCTAGAATCCCCAGTGAATCCTCATCATCCGCACCGTCTTCTGCTTCATCGACAGCGTGTTCTCGACGTGCAGCAGCCCCAGCAGCTTCGCCACGGCACCGGTTAGCACCATGTCCTCGAGCACCTTCTTCGATGGCGCCACCATGGACATGATCCACATCACCTTGACAGTGAGCTACGTGGCCAACTCCGACACCCGCAGCATCGTCCTCGCCACGGCCACAACCGATAGGCCATGCTTTGTGAAGGTGAAGCGCCCCTCGGGGCACTTGCACAGGCGCTTGAGTAGCGCCCCTCGAGGACATCCACCGCACCGACCTCCACAGCCTTGGCACGGCCCCTCTGCGATTGCTTCACAACGTCCACTAGCACGTTGACCGTGTGAGAGCTGAGGCGCGTCGAGGCCTCGCTGGACAACATATATCGGCCAATGAAATGGCAACACTCTCATACCAAAAACAAGAAAATTCATCGTTCGATGAGCTTGTCGGCGCCTTCGGACTCCTGGGCAATGACCATGCTCTTAAGGACGAGGTTGAGCGAGGTCGTGTTGGGCGTGATCTCGAACTCGCGCATTTGCTTGGCGAGATCAAGCATCTCATGCGGCAGGTCCCCCGCCATGAGGTTGGCACAGAGGTAGTGGTTGAAGAGGTCGACATCGGGGCAGTTGGGCTTGCCCATTCCGGTGTCGAGCGACTGCACCCAGAACTTGAAGAGCTGCTTCATGTCCTCCCACCGCTGCTCCGCCATCCACTCCGCAAAGGTTTCCTTGAGCTCCGCGGCGCCGAGGGTGGTGGAGAAGGCGACCATGCGATGGTTTGCCGCGAAGGGGCTAGCGACGACGACGGTGGGAGGATGGAGGTGTTGGGGTACGGATAGGCTACGATAGCAACAAATCAAAATTTTCTACCACGTATACTAGGAAGCCAAGCAAGTAGATGATCATAGATCGTTACCACCAGACGCTCAGAGCAACGGAAGAAGAGTTGGAGCAGCCTAGTCCAACGTAGAGCGCGTCGATGTAGTGGTCGTAGTCGATCATCCAGCGTCAAGCACGTCGATGCGGTGGTCGTGGTCGATCGTCTCCTCCAGCGACCTTTGCAGTTCCTTATGAAGATCGCGGATCGTCCTCAAGCACTTGACAACGCGATGGCGCCTCTACGGTATCCACCGTCGGAGAAGGAACAACCATGCCGGTGTGCTAGCACCAAGTCGCACGGCAGAGCTCTCAGGAAGATGGCAGCTAGGGTTTTGGGGGAACAACTCAACTCATGACTTTCGTGTGTCTCATCTGTTACATTCACCCCCGTCCCAATAGTCTCATGCATCTCCTTATAAAGTGCTCGTGACGGATCCTATCCGAACACGTTTGACGAATCGTATCCATACTAGTTTGTTCCAACCCGTTAAGTGTGTGACCCTGTAGGTTCATGCGTAATCGGTTGCGACTCGAAAACCCTTTCCGATCATGAGTCGTTAGTGGCTCCTAGCAGGACATAACGATTTCCGAATGCACACAAATTATATCAGACGAACCTTAATGCAATATGATCTTTGACCAGGTCCTCATCACTTACGACCAGCTCGTATCTCCATACGACCAGTTCATAACTGATCGAACTAAGCGACCTACTCGTGTATTCTTCCTTTGCCTCATGATGTCTGGTTGAACTCCAACTGAGATGTTGTAACATCCCAATTTTCTGAGCTTTAAAAATCCTTTGAATAGTTGGTAGAGAGAAAATTCACCTTTTGGATTTATTTGAATTTAATTTAAAAGCTTAATATTGGAATTTGAGTAGCAAAACAATTTAATATGGATAAAGTCAACATGAACAATAGTCAAAACTATTTTATTTGGATTCTATGTACTTGGATATATTTTCTAGAATTTTCTAGAATTTTTCCAAGTTCATTTGCTAATTCTATTGCCATTTGGAATTTACGGTATTTTCTAAAAAGAAAAAGCTAATTTAAATCTCCAAATAGTGTTGGGCGAATCTCTTGACCCATCTTCCTTTTCTCGTAGCGTGGCCAGTATGCCAACAAGACGTGACCTAACAACCCACCGCCAAGACTTTGCACTTGGGCCCCTGTCGGCCTCACTTTGCCGGCCACGCGACTTCGCTCGAGCCGTAGCCGCTGACAAGCGGGCCCCACCTTGTTACTGTTTTTCATCTCCGAATCCGTTGGGGAGTCCGTTGCGCCGCCGCTCGACCGTTTGGGCGTTCGTTCCCTGGAAGCTCCGGGTCATCAGCATATAAAGGGGACGCGAGCCCTCGACGTCCGCATCTCAACCCTAGCCGCCTCCTCGCCTGCGCCGAACCCTAGCCGCCGCAGGAGTCGTAGATCCAAACTCCGCTGTCGTCTACTCCGACGAGCAATTCCTCCGCAACTAGAGCCGCCTGAACCTCATCAACCGCACCTCCGGCATCGCAAGAGCAAGAGCTTCCTCTGGTGGCCTTCACAGCCGGAGCATCATCATGGCGGATCGTCGAGCCAAGCCTCTCCGCCGCCGACCTCGCCGCCCGTCCGCCATAGATTGTCCTCAAGCACCGTGAGCTCACCCCATGATCCCCCGGACCCTCTACCTCCTGTACCACCACCGTCGGCGACTTCGCGCCGTTCGCCGGAACCATCGGTTCCGTCGGCGCCGCCCTTGCCGCCGTCCACGTCACCCTCCGCCTCAACGCCCCGCCTCCGTGGCGCGTGCGTGTCGACCACGTAAAGGCTGCGTCGGCCTTGCATGTGGTGCGCCACGCCGGCCGAACCACATCCCGCGCCCTCGGTGAACCCGGTCCACGGTGCACCCGCCACTTACAGTGGG
Organism: Phyllostachys edulis; assembly: GCA_036346405.1. NCBI lineage: Eukaryota > Viridiplantae > Streptophyta > Magnoliopsida > Poales > Poaceae > Phyllostachys > Phyllostachys edulis. The sequence continues at coordinate 15,600,505 of CM070551.1, read as the reverse complement.
ACCCACATGTCGATGGGGGCACTGTCTGACCAACCTTTGATGGCGCTTGATGTTGCGCAATAATCCGGTTTTCTTTTAAAGAAAATTTGAAATCGATAAATCAATTTCTAGGATTTTCTTTAGATTCAAACTTCCAAACCCCATAACTTTTGCATCCGAACTCCAAATCAGTCCATTCAAATTTTTAAATTCCTATAAATTCAAGATCTATTTAATGGAGATATTTATTTATTTTTTTGGAGTTGTTTTGCCTCTGTTACTTATTTAATTTGTTTGTTTGCTTCGTTTGTGAGTAGACTTCGACGCTTCGGGAAGATTTGAAGAAGAAGAACACATCAAGACCAAGATCAATTCCTAGACCTGTTCCAAGGCAAGTCATGCTTTGACCATGATTGAATCGATTTCTAAATGTTATTTTAATTCAAAGTATTGCATTCTATTTCAAGTAATTATTTAAATACTTTTGGGATTAGTTATTAAATCCAATCTGTTATGCCTTCCTTGTATAATTATTATGCCTTGATCCTTTGTCACCCTAGTTGATATTTAGTTGGTAAATATTGTAGCACCAACGTGAGTTGGTTAGTGCGATTAGATTACTTAGCCATGCCACGAATCATCTATTCATGTAAAGTGCAATTATTAACTTGACTAAGTGACTATGTAACTTTGTAATAATCTGTGTGTACTATGTGTCTTTGTGGCATGTGTTGCACTTAAATCAACTGGGTGGGAAAAAGGTTTGGACTGAGGCAAGTGGAGGGAACTGTGTGATATGGTGGCTATGTGAAATGGGATTGTGAATCTGTGTGTCAAATTAATCTGTGTGCCTTAGTTAGAACAATGGAAGTCTTGCCTCGGTCATTTAAGGATTGAACTTTGTGCGCCATTGAACTGAGCCCTTCCGTACGACCACATGCCTATTATGGGACGGGCCTAGCATAGTACGATATGAATTCTTGGGATTGATTGCTCAGGCAGTAGGTTAGGCTATGTGAAAAGGGTGGAGGTGTGTGCTACCATATAGTCGCATCATGGACGGTTCGCCGCTTCCACGTCCAGCGGTGTGTGTTGTACCCCTGCTGTGTATGGTGTGGTATGGCGTAAGCACATCGGGAGCATCTATGTTAGGATGAAGTTTACGAAATGCTTTGTTACGATTAGTGCTTGCAACTTGGTTGTATCTTGTGGGTAAAGTGTACAAACTCTCTGAGTGAAAACAATCTATTGAATAGCGGCGTCGTAATACCCCAAATCTATTTAAGTGAAGCGAAAGAATTAGGAGAATGACCAACTAGAAAAATAGAATTAACAGAGGATTAGAGGGTTTACGCAATTCTTGACAACTTTGGACCTCGGGCCTTGGCCGGGAGACCCGTGAGGACGGTCACCAATAAAAAGGGGAAACCTAGGGCGGGCACTGTAGCAGGCGTGCTACAGTAGCCGCCATTGCTATAGTACCCCCATGAACAGTGCCTCTCCACCTCCCTTGCGGCCGCCTAAGCCATGGTGCAGCACCCCATTCTCTGGAGCTCCCCTCGGTGTCGATCTCCCGTTCTTAGGCCTCCCATAAAGGATTGATTGGTGCCATGAGGGTTGCTGATCAAGGCGGCGGGGACTTCTCCACGGTTCAATCTTCGGGTTCTGGGTGCTCCAAGGGTAACCATCGTTGATCGTTGTTTTATGTTTGATCGTAGAAGCGAAATTGATTAGAATCGTTTGGATCAAAGTCAGTCTGCATTAGATCAAATCTGTTCAGTATGTTGCGCGGGCTCTTTCGCGTTCTTAGAAGCCGAACCAGTAGTTTTGATCTTCTACAGATATCTAGATGTTGTTCTTAACTTTCTGTGGCCACCGATTTCACTTGATTCCGACGTTCGAGTCAAAAGTTATGATAGATTTAGTATCTACTGTCTAGATTTTTGACGAGATTAATATGTTTTGTTATTTCGTAAATTATGAAATTGTAATTGGAAGAATCTGGGTTTTCACCCAACTAGGTTATTGTAGTTAATTTGATAAAATTTCCAGATTGTTAAAGAACGATCAATTCGGAGTTATAGATTAAAAGTTATGATCGTTTTAGTGCTGCTATTTATTCTGTTAGACAGTTTTTGTGCTGAAAGTTCATCAGTCTGTTGACGTACTAATTTGGCCGAATTAGATTATCTTGTCAACTAGAGTATTGTATATTTGTCAGTTAAGAATCACAGAAACTGGATTCACCTCATTCGGAGTTCAGATCAAGAGTTATTCATTACCGTCTTTGCTGTCGAGAGGTGGTTTAGGCGAGAATCGTTGGTTTTCGATTTAGAGTTTCTAGTTAAATATTGAATCGCGGGGAAGCATTGTAGAACGTTATTCAGTAATGTCGTGTTCATCGTATCCTTATTTCAGTTATTTAATTATTTAGGAGGTGAAGCTTGGGTTTAGGAGCACCATCTTTTCACCTTAGCGTCGCATCATGAAGGCAAATACTTTGATGTTTTGATAATTAGGAAATGTTGGATGCTTGATGTTGATCCTGTGTTTTCTAAGATCCATGATAATATTTAAGTTCATGTTCCTTCCATATGTGTGTTATCTCCATGATTAGAGAGCGTGTCTTTTCAATATATATATTTCATTCCATGCATTCATTATTCATGTTCCATCCACGGAGTGGATTAAAATACCCATCAATTCAGGATGGGCACATAAGACCAACCATTCTAATGTGGGCAGTTTGCGACACCCGTATGAAACGTTCTTCATACGGGACTTGGATCCCCGCATTTTGTTAAATGTGGGCTTAAGTGAACACCGACGGGTGTGTCACTAGCAATACCGTATATGCATGTGTGTAGTCCCTTCATTCCATTCACTCCATTCATTCCATTCATTCAAATACTAGTTACGTGATTTCTTCATAATGTTCAATGATGTTGGATTGTTAATGATTGTTGTATGTTCCATTTACTCCTTTGTACTTCTTTGAGTCTTGGACTCATTCTTGCGTTGTTTGTTTTATAGGTAAACAACGATGTTGGCTCACTTGGGATGGAGTAGACACACACTACTCATTCACATCATCCTATTCAAGTTCAAGATTATAAGTTAGTTCCATCTTTCATTCATTATTGAAGCGTAATAAATAATTCTAAATGGTGAAGGAAGGATACCTTCTCCATATTACGATTGATTTATTACCGCTTGTGAACCTTGATTAATGATGAACTGTAATAAATAAATTTAGATGGTGAAGGAAGGATACCTTCTCCATGTGTATGGTTGATTTATTAATGCCATTAGATGTTATTTTATTCAAATTCTTCCGCATTGTGGTTGTATGTTAGAGTATTTAGGTGACATCTTGACTTCCAAATAGCCAGGGTGTTACAGTGTCCTCGGTCATGGACAATGCTCGGGGATTTCACACGAGGGGTAGATCTTCATAAAATGTGTGGGAAGGGAGCTGTGTGATCTAAATCATATGTCTATGTGAATAATCTGTTTAGGCTGTGTGTGTCTTTGTGAAATCAACTGTTAAAATTATTATTATTGTCTATTTGTTTTACACCTTTCAATCTATTATGGTATTCAAGCGCAAATGTTGCATTTACAAAAAGAACCACAAAATACCATTCCCTTGTAATAAGCTTGCATGTATAATTGCATTTACGTGGTGTGACTTATGATGCGGTGTGTACTCACGCTTGCTTTAAAATAAATCAAGCATAAGAGGAGGAGTCTTCACCGACATTCGAGGAGGAGTTTATCGAAGGTGCGATCGTGAGGTCTTGACCCGATCGGTTACTGTGGTGAATCGATGGGATGCCGCCGTTCTGTTTCATTGCTTTATTTCTCTGTTAGTCCTGCGTGGCTTAATAATTGTAAACTCGACCATAAGGTCAAACCATTATTTATTAATCAAACTATTTATTTATGTTACTATTCGCTTGTGTGGATCGATATCTACCTTTGTTGACACTGTGTGCACTAGCGTGATCCTAGACTAGTGCATTAAACACAGAGGGTCTAGAATCATAATTTTGGGTCCCGACAGATGTTGTCATCCATGAACTGTTGAATACTTTCTCGTTCGAGTATCGGATAACTTCACGTTGTCGAACACTTCGACCACTAGTGGCATGGCCATGCACTTTCTTTATCCGACCACAACGAGGGGCCCAGAGACATCTCTCCTATAATGTTAGGAGGGGCAAATCCTATATCCGACCAGTCACATTCCTCCGCATGTTTCATAGCATACCCGAAAGCTACCTTTATAACTACCCAGTTACGAGTAGCGATTGGCAACCCCTAAGAGTGCTATTACACATGTAGGAAACCATGTTGATCTCAGGTCTAAGGATTATACATCATCATTGCTTGAGACCAACTAACGACACAAAGAATCATAACGATCTAAATAGTGTCTCAAGGTGGGTTAATCCAACCCCATGTTCTCTAACATGTATTCACATTATTGATTCGATATCCCTATATCCATGACTGGTGAAACATGGTCATCAATCAATACATGTGCTAGTCGATAAAGTCACCGGTATTCTGAACATTGATATCCGACCAGGGATTCATTTAGAACGACATCATATAAGTTAAGAGTTCCACCAACAAGTCACATACTTGTTAATCTTCACAACCGATGATCCATTTAAGGAACAGAATAACACTTATTCAATTAACACATAAACATAGACGTGATATCATCATCTCCATGATTGCCTCTAGGGCATATCTCCAACAGGAGAGGGCGGGTTGGATGCGGCGAGGTTGCGCTAGTTCTCTCCGTAGAAATTTGTCGCTTGAGTGGGGTTTAGGAGGTGGGCGGAGGGGGAGGTCGAGGCGGCGGTTGGGGGCGGGAGGCTCGAGGCACTCTGGGAGCACGCGAGAGAAGGAGATCGGCCTTGAGCAGAGGGGAGGGATGGGCCAGTGGAATGGAAAAGAGGAGCGGAGTACTCGTGCAGTCGTGCCCAGCGTGGGAGGGTGGTTTTGTAATTTCGCCCTATGGTAAACCGCGCTAGCGTGGCATGCGTGGATGCCACGTCAGGGAGAAACCGGGTGGTTTCGGCCCGAGGGAGTCGAGTGAGATGGTATTGACAGTTCGAGGGTGCAAACTAAACAGTTTTGGAGTTCACGGAGGATTTTGGACTCTCTACAAAGTTCAGGGGCGTATTGTGTACTTATTCCTTCTCTTTATAACTAGACAACTTATGGCAAATGCATTTCTAAAATACATCCAGATCACCTCAATGCTTTTGCGTTCGAACCACCACGGATAGAGCAGTTATGGCAAATGCATTTCTTTTCTTGCTGCAAGATGCATCGTCCTATACATAATTTTATCACATTTCTATAATTTTGTTACAAAGTAATGCTAGTATTTTACACTGAAAATTATGCTTGTTAATTTTGCATTCAACAATTTAATATGGAAGGAATCACTTGAATAAGAATTTGAGGGAAAATATGGACCATGTTCAGAGAAGGGAGAAATTTGCTTCATACCATTCATTTGAAAACTGCTAGACACAAAAACAAGTGAGTTCTATTTAATTTCGTGTTGAGCTCAATACACTCATATCTGATGTCTCCTAGATCAATGAGAGGAAACCTGAAATTAATGGTAATTCCACATGCACATACAGAATAAACCTGACCAAATTAATCGGATCTGAAACAAATACTATTGTCTACTAATCACAACTCAGATCTGAACATAACCAAATTGATCCATAGCGCAACTAGCACTGCAATACTATCTTCTTTTTGGTGGCATATATGACATGGACATGAGAAAGAACAAATGTTGTTCCAATCTGAACGAGTGTGAGGGGAAGAGACGGAGAAGTATCTCAGCGGAGGGAGGTGGCGCAGAGCAACCAAAGGGAACCAGGCGGAGGCGGTAGTGACAACGTTGGTTGAGGCATGGGATGGACAACGGTGCTAACAAGAGGCAGGCAGAGGGCGGCTCTGGCGGGAGTTGGAGGGGAGGTAGCGCCGGGGACGGGACGGGAGGAGGAAGATGGCGGAACCGGGGGAGGCCGTGCTAGCGGCTCAAACCCTAATCACCTCCAAGTCGCCTGTGTGTGCTGGTGGGGGTGAAGGGGACGAACTAGGATGGGGACAGTGAAGTCCTGCATTTTATATGTGTTCGGTGGTGGGTATTTTCTTCCAATTTTGAGTAGCAAACATGGAACCCCTCCCACAAAAACCATGGAAGTTGGGTCTAGAGCTGGCCAGATGGACCGTGTCGGCCGGGCCGGCTTGAGGCACGTCCTTTGTTGGCTGACCCGGCCAGCCTGATGCACTGCTCAGTTGTTTATGGGCTTTCTTGCCCAGCATGACGGTCCGTGTCGTGTTTGGAACGCCACTTAGGTACGGTGGGCCAACCCATCACAGCATTGTTCGTGTCGGGCCATGCTAAGCAAGGCCGATCTTGAAGACAGGCTCATGTGGCCCGAGGAGGTGAGCCGTCTGCAGCCATAGGCATAGAGAGGGCCTTGGGGAGGGAGGGAGGAGGAACGGCGAGGGAAGGAGGGAGGAGGAGGAGATGGCGTCGGCGTGGAGGGAGGAGGCCGGCTCGGGAAGGAGGGAAGAGAAGCGGCGTGGCAAGCCGACGAGGGAGGGAAGGAGCCAGGAGGAGGCAGCGCCGGGGTGGAGGAAGGAAGGAGGAGGCTAGGAGGGGTGGTGGCGACATGGAGGGAGGATCAGGCGGTGGGCTTGGCTCGAGAAGGGGGGAGCTGTGAGGAGGAGGAGGAGAGGAGGGGGAGGGGGAGGAAGGAGGCTAGTAGGGGGCAGCGCCGGCTGGTAAGCTCAATGGTGTGGTGGGTGGCGCCGATGGGGCTGGCTCGGCAACAGAGAGGCGGCACCATGATGGCAGTAGTCCAGTGCGGCAAGACCGCCAAGACAGCGAGGCATGGCAGGAGGATAGGGAAGGGACGGCGCGGGTAGGCGAAGGCGGGAGGCGGGCCACGCTAGCATGGTGGGCCGTGCCTGGCATGGCACGGCCTGGGAGAATCTGACCGTTGGCTTTTTTGACTGTTTTTGTCATTTTTCACCGTTTTGCACTTTAAAAATAGGAAAAAATTCAAACAAAATCCCTTTTTCTATAAATAGCCACCATACCCCCCTCATTCAGCACCCATCTATTCCTCAATCTCTCCTTAAAATTCTATTGTGCAAATTCAAATTCATTGTGAGATAATTTGGCAAAATTCAAAAATACTTTGCCAAATTTTGGAAATTTCAATTTTCGGCAACAAGTCAGCAAAAGAGGTACAATTCTATTTTTTTGCATACGTTTATTATGAGTACTTTTTATGCTAAGATTAAAGTAATAATAGTGTTAATTTTGATTTTGCAGTTTTCGTTGTGGACTGTTACAACAGCTTTGCTCTTGTTGATTACTAACTTTCATTGGAGGAAGTTGCATCCATGGAGGCGGTTGCGGCTGCCTCAAGCCAATCGGAAGGGCAAGGCAGAGCTCTGTCATCAGGCACCATGGCAGCATCTATGTCGGCGACCTCCGCAACAAAGAGGTCAAGGCCGTCTACATCGGGAGTGTTGGAGAATTTCGACTGGACAACCAAGCAAGACGCACAGTGAAATCAGGTACCATATGCTATTTATAAAATTTGATAATATGTCTCTTCTGTGTGATAATGATAGTGCCGTGAAGATTGCAAATAACCCGGTCCAACACTCAAGAATCGAGCATATAGATATTCGCCACCATTTCTTAAGAGATCATGTGGTCAAAGAAGATATAAAAATTAGCCACATAAGGACTAATGATCACTTAGCCGATATCTTCACCAATCCTTTAGATGAGAGCTAATTTTGCAAGTTGAGGAATGAGTTAAATGTCAGAGATCGTTCTAATGTTGCTTGAAACTCATGCCTCATGTTATTTGCTCTCATTTGGATTTCTTGAAGTATTTATGAAAACTATTTTAAATCTTTCTAAAAAATTCAATAATTTGATATAAAAAAAACTATGTTAAATTGGAGTTCTTACTATCTATCTCCTATATAATGATCCTGAAAAGAGTTTATTTGAGTTTCATAATAAGGATCATTTACATTCCTATTCAGCTCCTGCATTTCCAGGAAAAACGGTAATACCGCGGTTTACCATCGATACTACCGCGTCCCAGTAATACCGCGACTTCATTGCAGTACTACCACATGTAGCTGGTGGTCCCAAAAATCATTTTGGCCGAATCCTTATCCCTTGGCCTCCTTCTCCCGTGTGGTGCAACAGCTCCCTACTCTAGAAAACCACCAAGCCTTTCTCTTCTCTCTCTTCTCTTCCTCTCCACAAGAACTCCACTCAAAATCTATCAAGTTCTTGGAGTTTTTAGTCGGATTGTTGATTGGGATTTATTGCAGTAGTCATATATCATCTATCCCTCTAGGTATTTGCCCTTGATTCAGCTCTTTTCTCAAAGTTTTGGCAATTATCTCATTTCTAGGATTTGAGTCAAATGTGTATGATTTAGTCAATTTCTTTTGGGCAAATTGGTAGAAACAGGTATTTGGTGACATATTATATCTATTTCATGAATTGATTCATGCCAAATATTGGCTAGATGTGAAATCGAGCAAATTGCCCTAAGTGGTTCTGTGAAAGCAGTATTACCACCCGAGGCCTACGGTACTACTGCCAGCCGGTAATACCAGATGTCCATTGCGGTACTACCGCTCCTACAGAAACAAATTAATTTAATCATGCTCTTTTACTCAAATTCTATCATATCTTGTTCTAATTGCTTTCTTATCATATCTTAGCAACTATGCCTCACAATTCTGGACCTTCTTCTTCAAAAGGAAAGGAAAAAGTTCAATACCTATCTGAAAATGATTTTGAAGAAGATTCAACTGATAATGACACTAGTGATGAAGACTATGTGCCAAACAATGCCCCTTTCTTTGTTGCCGATCCAAGGAAAATCAAAGGTGAAACCTATACTACAATAAGACATGCAAATCAGTATCTCTTACCTAAGAATGCAGTTGATCCTTTCTTCCATACAAAGTTCCAAGAAAATGTGTTTTATCACATCTACGACAAAAAGAGTTTTGCTTATCAGCAGTATGTGTCTTGGGAATATTTGAATCAGAACCACTATTTCAATGGACTCTACTACACCTTTTTCAGAGTGAATCTGGATAGTCTTGTGACTCTGAAGTGTGATTATGATGACAGGACGATATAACAGTTCTATGTCACATTATATGTCTCCCCTGAATATGATTCTATCACATGGATGACTGGACCTCTGAAACTCGGTGCATCAAAGGAAGATTGTCATGAATCTTGGCACATCCCTACACTTTGGAGTGGCTCAGTAGCTATGAGAGTACATCTTGAGGAACCATGGAATTTGACTCATATTGAGAGCTTTATGATACCTATCAACCTTTTGAGATTAAAAAAGCTATTGGACTCTTGCCTATGCCAAGCATCATAAACAAGATTCTGATAAAGACCTTCTATCCCAGAGCAGGCAATAATGATGATGTTAATCGAAGGACTTGGAACATTATCTGGCACATTCTGAAGGAAACTAAGTTTGACATCATGGATTTTATTCTAACAGAGATCCCTTTCTAAATGAGAGATACAGAGGATAGTATATTCTATGCTCCCTACATAATGAAATTGATCCGAGACAAGCTTGGCTTCTTCATTGAAAGTAACACAGCTCAGACAGAGTTCAAACCAAGCCTCATTCCTCCTTTTGAATGACTCCTTTTGGTATTTGATGCCAAAGGGGGAGAGATTTGGGGAAGGTTAAGAGATTAAGGGGAGATATTCAAGACAATATTATTATCTATCTTATAAATTATCTATTTGGACTTGGTTATGTAATGACTTTACGTTATTTGAACTTGTTGGATGCATGCTTGTAATAGCTTAGTTAAACTTTATGGTGTTTCGTGACTCTTATGCTATGCTATGCTACATAACGACTATTATTTGTGTTTAATCAAAGTTTATATGTTCAAACATGTTTGTCATGATTTTTATCTATATGCTTGAATGATTACATATTCCTCATTTTCAATAAATAAAGGAAACTCCGCTGAAATTTTTAAAAATTCACAATTGTGCATACAATCACTTCTTGAACCTATATGCACATCTTTAGGTAGAGTTTTGTTTATTTGTTGGTTGACTTTGAATGCAACTAATTCTTAATCTCGTTTGAACTCATCTCAAGAATTTGTTATAAATCAAAAGTCAAAAACAAGAATATACAACTTGATGTATATTCAAAACCTTTAAATTCATTCATATTGTGTAGGTTGTCATCAATTACCAAAAAGGGGGAGATTGAAAGCATCTAGGCCCCTAAAAATGATTTTGGTAATTAATGTCAACAATGCGTTATAGGACTAAGCTGTGTGCTAAGATGCTTTAAAGGTTTAGTCCTGGAGTTTAAATGATGACATAAAAAAGGCATTGCAAAGATGTTAGAGGTTCAACATTGTATAGCCTAAGGATTCTTTTGTAGTTTTTATCGGTCTCGGTGTTTGGAGAAAAGACCAGATTTGTAGGCTAGTTGTCGTACTATAAAGAGGGATCGTGGCTAGTAGCTTGAAAGATTGTTTTGTGTCATTTTGATAAACCAAATGACATGCATTGCTTTTAGGATTGCATCTGGAAAGTAGTTCTGAAATATTGGTATGACCGCATTTGATGAGCGATACTACTGCAGGTCGGTAGTACCAGATTCTAGATGGCGGTATGTTTTTTTTCCAAAAAGCATGCTTTGAGAGTTTTTGTTCGCTCTTGAAAATCGGTATGACTGCACTTCTTAAGCAGTACTACCTCAAGTTGGTAGTACCAATCTTTTATTGGCGGTATGTACTTTCCAAAGAATGTGTTTTGGGGAGTTTCTCTGTTTTCCAAAAACGGTATGACCGCATTCCTTGTGCGATACTACCGAAGTGCAGAAGTACCGATTTTTACATGGCGGTACATTATTTTCAGAGAGGATGTTTTTCTTGAATTTTTTAACCTCTAGAAATCAGTAGTTCCGATTGAGCCGAGTGGTACTACCGCGCTGCGGTAGTACCAAACCTTGTGAGTGCGGTATGACCGCATCTTTATATAACAGCTACTTCAGACGTATTTAATGAACAACAGTCGACCATTGAACAATGGTTCCGGTAGTACCGGGTTTGTAGATTTTTCCAGGGATTTGTTCCAAACGGCTAGTTTTGTTGGTGAGGGTTATAAATACCTCCCCACCTGCCTCTAGATCAGAACCTTTGAGCATATTGAACCTCATTGAATACATTTGAGCTTTTAGATCACTCTCTACTACCCATTTGCTTTGAATTCTCATTTTGAGGTAGTTGAGAGTATTCAAGTGCATTGCATCATTAGTTGATCATTGTATCACTTGTTCTCTTTAAGCAAAAGCTTTGGTTTATTACTCTTGGTGCTTGCTGGCACCTAGACGGCTTGGACAAAAGATTGTGCGATGATCACTTCAAAGAAGATTGTAAAGTGAATCGCCAAGGAATTATGAAGTGGTTGTGTACTCACCATCTCCGGAGAGGAGGAAGAGCAACGATAGTGATCGTGGGAAGCGCTCGTGTGGAGCCAACTTGATTCAATCAAGTTTCCTCAACGTAGACTAGTTAAAACCGACAAGTCTTTGATATCATGGGAAAAACATCAAGTGTCTACATTGTGGTTTTTCTCTTTCGCATTATGTTTCCGCATTTGCTCTCTAGCTCTTACTTGAGTAGAACTATTGCTAGAATTGTTTTAGTATAATCTTGAATTGCCTTAGCATAAATTTGATCATAAATTAGAGCACAACAATTTTTATAACCTTCTATTCACCCCTCTCTAGTCGGTCATCCTTGATCCTACACCCCGATGGTACAGTATGCATCTGGGACTACGATCTTGAGGTAACCTGTCAATCTCTCTATCATTTAATTGCTTCTAAGGATTTATCGTTGGGCTTTGGGGAGTCTGCTGCTTTCCAAAATTACATTAGGACTGCGCATAATCCTAGATTTTCTGTCGTTTCTAGACAGACAACAACTAGGGATCTAGTAAAATACTACAATAAACGTCGTAATAAAATAAAGGAACTATTTAGTACGTGCACATTTTCGGTGGCCCTGACCTCGGACATATGGAGTTGTCGGGCTAGAGAGGATTATCTTAGTGTAGTTGCTCATTATGTTAATGATGACTAGGTAATGCAAAAAAGAATTATAGGTTTGAAATTAATTGATGTAGCACACACGGGTGAGAATATTGCGGACTGTATTATCAAAGTCATGGAAGACATTGGTCTTACAGACAAAATATTCTCAATTATTTTAGACAATACCGCTTTGAACTTTAGGGTCATGGATATTCTTACTCCAGTGTTGATTACATACGCCGATTTCTTATTGCTACATCAGCGATGCGTTTGTCATATTATTTGTCTTATAGACAAATGTGGTTTGAAGAGGTTGAGTCTTTATATTAAATCTTTTGGCGATGCGATTTCTTTCTTAAATAATTCTAAAGTAAGAATAACAGCATATAAGAACTTCTGCAGGGCGATGAGTGTGCGTCCAAGAAAGTTCAATTTTGACATGCTAGTAAGATGAAACTCTACTTACCTGATGCTCAAGGGTCTTTTACCATATAAGAGCGCTTTTTCTATTTTTATTCAAACACACGATGAGAGCACTGACATTAGTATACTATTGACTGAGCAACATTGGTTCGTTGCTGAGAAGATACTACAGTTTTTAGAGAGAGAAAATTATGAGGTCACTGTTGCTTTGTCCCCCTTCTACTATCCAACATCTCCTATCATTGTGCATAGTATTTTACAGATTGCTACTCAATTGAAAATGTATAAAAATGACTTAGTTTTGCATGAGGCTATTGTTGCTATGAAAAGTAAATACCTTAAATATTGGAGATAAATCTATTTCCTATATGCATTTGCATTTGTTTTATATCCTAGAGCTAAAATTGAAGCATTTGGTAATGTACTTGATCTTCTTAGTGATGCTACAGGGCTAGATTATACTAACTATTTTATAAAAATTCGTTTTTAGTTACACAAGGTTTACCAAAGGTATAAAAATAAGTTCTAGAGAGTCCGCTTGCAACGACCTCTAGTAGCCCCCACCTCAAGTAGGACAAATATGTGAGGCAAGATCTTTTATGGCTCTTTCTTCATGTCCAGATCTTCTTCTTCTACAACGCCGCCTGCTCAGCCAAGAACCCTAAGGACAACGAGTAGGGAACTATTTACCTATCTAGATAGCGATACGGTGGATTTTAATTAAGAAGGTATCAAAATTTTGCAATGGTGGCAAGCCCATAAGTTAACATATCATGTGATATCCATACTTGCACGTGATGTGTTAATTGTTCCTGTCTCAATGGTTTCCTCCGAGTCTGCTTTCAGTTTTTTTGGAAGAATATTGGAGGAGAGAAGAACAAGTCTCACAAATGAGATGGTGGAGATACTTCTAACTGTGAAGGACTGGGAACAAGCTGATTCACAAACACAACACTATGTGAAAAATCTAGAGTTGTCTAAGGTGTTCCAAAATCTGTAACTAAACAACGACATATAGAACAAGGATGTATGTAGAGCTATAGGCTGTACTCTTTTTACTTTGCCAATATTTTCTCATGTTAAGTTTTTACTTGGCAAATGTTTTAACGATTCAGCTATTTGAACATTAATAAAGCTCTTCATTACATTTTTAATATGTTTGTCTTTTTTTTTTTACAATTTTCATATATGTTTCTGAATTCTACATATTTTTTGATTTTTTTTATTTTTTCAGACCTAACTAGCTAAGTGGGTCGAAACGGCGCTAAATAGACTTAGATCGGCCCAGCACGACATACTATCTAGCCATGCCTGGGCCTAACAAGAGACGGACCGCCTATCGGCCAGCTCTAGTTGGATCCGAGCGGCTTCTCGCTTCTCGCAGCTACGAGAGACTTCCAAAAGCTACGTCCGAAAGCTAGGCGTTTGGGGGGCTTCTGAAGCCCCCAAACGGGGCCTAAATCCTAATGAGAGACTTCCCAAAGAAAAGTTGCGCAGTGTTGCGCAGTGCCAGTCAGTCATCGATGAGCGTGGAAAGGAAGACATGCAATAATCCATGTGTTGTGATCATGCATGTTCGTCCTCATCATGGGCTCGTGTCATTCTCGTATGCACCATCACGGCTGTCATGAAAAGCGGTCTAGGTTCACACATGCCGTAGTCGAATTCGACCAATTCGACTGCGTGAGTAGGCCGAACAGAAGCTAATTTCACTGGGTAAAAACGACCTTCTCCCAGACAAGAAATGAGACCACATTGAGATGCAGCTCCAACTTCTACTGGGCCCAAAGCGTTGCACAAGGACCAGTAGCCATAGTCTATAGGCCAGCCCAATCCGTGTTAAAACTAAAGCTAGCTGCAGCACGGACGGTGGGCAGTGAATCGTCCGCCGCAAAGGGAGGCGCGCGACGTCCGGCCCGCCCCCGGCGCCCGTTCCTGGGGCTACGGCCTCACGCTTCGCGTAACCACGTGCCGAAGAAACCGAACGACATGTGCAAGGTGCGGTGCGTGTGCCACAACTCCGCGCGACGACAGGGGTGTCGGGCTGCCACTGCCCAGCCGAAGAGCCTTCGGGGATATCGGCAGTCTACAGTATTTGTCACGTAAAATTTTTAATAATGTGAATAAGAAAGAGTGAAGTTGTTTCAAGATGCAATGCATACCATCTGAAGACTTTATGCAGTATCGTTACGTTGTTGTATCCGTACTATCTGTACAATTTATGGAGTTATACGTACATAACTTAAAGACAATTCATTGTATTAGTTATCTTTAATTTTATTTATAGATGATATGAAGAGTATTACAGACACAGTCGTATATATCATTGTACATGCCCTAAGCATGGGAAGAGGCGTACAAGTCTGGTGGTGACAAAGTAAAATGCGCAAAGGTAACGTCCCAAAATTTGACTTTTCAAAAATATTTTGAGTAGTTTAGGTCCCTGAAAAATTTCAACAATTTTATTTGAATTAATAAAGCCTAATTGGGAATAAATATTTAATTTGACTAATGTAAACATCAATTAAATCAAAACCATTGTTATTTGGCTTCCTTGTGTTCCAAAAAATTTTCTGGTATTTTCTTGGATTTTTTAAAGTTTGTTTGTTATTTATTTGGCTCTTTGATTTTCAATCTTTTCTTTATTAAAGAATTCATTGTCTATTTAAATGTCAAGTGGACTTGCACTGTTTATCTTCCCAAACCGAATCGTATCCAGAAGCCGTACGCAAGCCAACTTCCTCGTTTCTATATCTTCCTCCACGGTGCATATAAAAGCCGAGTATCCACGTCAAAACGATCACCTTGATCTCCTCTTCCAAACCCCCGAATCGGTTTCGTCGATTTCGACTTCGTTTATTCGCAATCTGCAAAGAAACCGAGCACCATCGGAGGTCTTCCCTGTTGCGTTCTGCCGCCATCCGATGTCCTCCGGCCGAATCGTCTGCACCATTGAGTTCACCTCGACTCGTTCTACGTCGAGTTTCCGTCCCTATCGCTCGAAGATCACCGAGTCACCGCCGACCATGTCGAGCTATGACCTAAAACGCTTTCTTTGTGTTCCCTGCTTCTTTGGTGAGTTTCTCCAAAATCCGATCGCGACATCATGTGTCCCTCGTCCCGATCTATCTTTATCATCTTTAAGTTTAAAGTTTCATCCACTGTGCACCGAGAACCAAGCTATATCTCTCCTTTATGCCCGTCCTCCTTCGGCTAAATATGCCGCAACCATTGAGCTCCTGCCTTCATCTTCACCACCGTTGGGTTCGCGTCGTCGCGTTCTACGTCGTGCTCCCCTCTCTTTTCCCGAAACGTTGCCGGAAGTGCCACGCCACCATGTCGACCACCGCCATTGCCGCTCATTGTCTTGCCGCTGGTGACTGCTGCCGATTCACGCCGTTTGGACCGCGTCATCATCTCTAGCGTTCCGTTTTGCCTATTGGCTGATGCCGACCGCCGCCACTACCGTGTGCCAGAACCGGTAATTCTCTGTTCAGTTCTCTATTCGTTTCTCTGGTTCGTTCTCTATTGTCTTCGTTCCATGTTCTCTAGTGCGTCTTTGGTTCCCTTTCTCTCTATGAGGTGTGGTCCCCACTTGTCAGCCAACCAATCCAAGCCTTGTGCCTTCTTTGACTTTCTCTGTTACTTTGCTCTGTTAATTCTTTCTATCTGCGACGAATGGGTCCCATATGTTATGCAAGGAAATAAATCCCTTCTCACTTCCATGTGGACCCTACATGTCATCCACTCAACCGAACCCTAGATTATTTCCTCTCTCACTTACATGCGGCCTCGCATGTCAGTCAAACCTTGGTCAACACTAGTTTCACGAGCTTGGTCTACCATGGACTAGCATCTCTCTGTGGACCGGGTACATAGACCAATGGCCCACGTGTCACTCACTCTGTATTTTTCTAGAATTATTTTAATTCTAGAAATTCATAACTATCAGTAGGTCCCACATGTCATACACTCAACATTTTCTAATATTCCCGAAATAAAATATTCTGAGAATATTCAGTGGACCCCACATGTCAGTTTCTCTCTCCCTTTTCCTTTTTCAGCATTTTTCTTTTCGATCAAACTTCCGAGAGCTCGTTCTTCCTCATACGAACTCTGATTGAACCTATTCAAGTTTCTAAATTCATCTAAATTCAATATCTACCTTTCAGTACTATTCAATTTCAATTTGGAGTTTATTTGATTTGTCTTTTTGAATTTGGTTTGTTTTGTGCGTTCTCTCTCGTTAGACGTTGAAGTTCTAGAATCATCCGAAGGAGCTGAATGTCGAGGAAGTAGAAGATCGAAGATAAAATAAGAACATCATTGCTATAGCAAGGCAAGTTGTACCTTTGACCATGTTGAACCCAGATTTTTCAAAATTACTTTGAATCAAATTATTGCATTTTACTTTAAGTATTTATTTAAATGTTTTGAGATTATCTATAAACCATTTGATTACATCCACCTTGCCTATTGTAATATCATGATCTTTTATCACCCTAGCTTGGTTAATTATTAGTTGGTGATATCATAGTACCAACATGGGTTGGTTAGATACGAATAGTTCGCTTAGCCATACCACAAGTCATTCATCTCAGTTGAGTTGCAAATATAATTTTGACTAAGTGATTATGGAATTGTGTGTCAAACTGTGTGTTGTGTGCTATTACTCGTTGATGGTATGTGTTGCACTTAACCAACATGGTGGAAAAAGATACAGACTGAGGCGAGTGGATGGAACTATGTGATATGATAGAGTTGTGTGCTTGGAAAATATGAATTGTGGTTACTTAGTTAGAATTTGGTAGTATCACTTTGGTCAATTAAAGACTTAACTTTGTGTGCCATTGAATTGAGCCATAACTGTACGATCATATGCCTGGTATGGGATGGACCTAACCTAGTAAGCTATGGAGTCTTGATTTTGATTACTCAGGCATTTAGTTTAAGCTGTGTGCCAGGGTGGAGGTGTATTTCTGTCTGTGTGGCGATTCACATTTATGAGTGGTTCGCCATCTTTAGGTACAACGGTGTGCGACAGACTAATCATCTGTGTGAGGGTTGATACTGGCAGTAAGCACAGTTGTTGAGATGAAGTTTCGGAAAGATTTTGTTGTGATCATCTCTGATCCAGTTGATTGCATCTTGTGGGTAAAGTATACAACCTCTACAGAGTGTTAAACAATCTATTCGAACAGCCGCGTCCATGGTCATAGACATTCTCAGGGATTTCACATAAGGGGTAGATTTTCATAAAATAATTGAGAAGTGACAGTTGTGTGATTTAACTCATATGGCTCTATGAAAGAAATTGATTAGGTTTTGTGTCCTTTGTGAAAATACTTGTTAAATTAATATTGTTTAATTGTTTTGAATTACGCTTTCAATCTATTATTTGTATTCAATTGCAAATATCGATTTTATGCTAAAGAACCATAGAAGCCATTTCCTTTGGAATAAGCCATCATCTATAATTGCATTCCATGGTACAACTTGTTGAGTACTCGGAGTACTCATTCTTGTTGCAATCATTCAGATAAAGTGGATGAATCGTCGTCTGCTTTCAAGGAGAAGCTTTACGAGGATGGTGATCGTTAGGTCACGCTACCCCAGTCGATTGCCTGTGGGCATATGGATGAGTTTCACTAAAGGTATTCCGTTACCTTCCGCTGTAGTTTAATTGAGTTATTCGCCTTCTCATGGTTGTTACTCCGATAATTACTATTATTTTCCTATTTATTAGTCATTTTTGCATATGGAATGATGTTTCATCGATGTTACCACTGTGTGCACTAGCATGATTCTAGACTAGTTTAGTATACACAGAGGGTCCAGATTTGCATATTTGGGTCCTGACACGCGGCTCGCACATGTCGTCGATCGTTAGATGGTATTGGCATGCGTGAATGGTGACACTTAGTGGAATTCAAGTCTAAAGACATGCCACATAAGTACGTGTAAAAGATAGCACTTTTTACTCTAAGTAGTAGGGTGCTCGTGCGTTGTAACAGAACCCTAAAAGAGAATGATACATATCAGCAGACGGGATCCTAAATTGCATAATAAATATCAATTTTCTTCCACACACATATAAACATAAACATTAACTCCACTTATTGCATCACCTATTATTACTACTTGGAAATTAAAATTTTGATTTCATAGTTTGTTTACCTTTAGAAGTTGAAGTTGATGTCAACTTCTCACCCCAGCATGTTGCCTATTTTTAGCCATTGCCGGCTAATAAGAAAGAGGGCTACGTGTTGATGGCCGCCTTCTTCCATCCTGGACCCAAGCCATAACTCGGTTCTCATGGCCATTGGTCTCTGCAGCTCTCGTCAGACACATTGCGGTAAGGAGGTGGGAGGCCAGGGGAGGAGGCAGTGGCGGCATCGCAGTGGTAAACGAGGAGGAGGCAGTGATGCTTGCTCAGCCGATGTCAGAGTAGGAGGCGGCGACGAAGTAGGGGAGGATTAGGATGAAGATGACACGATGCGGTGAACTCGAGATAGAGGGATCTCAAGGCATGACAAGGGAAGAATGCCTTCGTCTCTACCTCTTCCTCGTGCACCATCGCTACCTCCCCTCCCTTTCTTGGCGCCGCCGCTTCTCCTCCAAGGTACCGCCTCCTCCTTTCCTCCCCTCTGCCTCCTCCTGTCACCGGTGCTACCTCCCCACGTCACTGCCTTCTATGCTGTCATATCCCCTCATCTTCGTACACAACACCATTGCAACTCAGAACCGAAAGTGTCTGGGAGGGTCGGGATCTCGAGGCATGAAGCGAATCGCCGGACGGCTTAGGGAGAATCGCAAAGCGAGACAGAAGGAGGGACAACGATTTAATTTCGATGTGTGCATGTCAAGAAGAAGTGGGGCAGCGACGATTTGGGTGATTGCGGAAGAAATAGGGGTGTGGATACGTTCGCGAGTCACGAGGGGATGGCGGGGCGAGACCTTATCCTGTTAGGTTGGGTCCACATGTTAGTGCGCCTCGATGAGGAATTTGGGAGGGGAGAGAGAGGCCAACCACGTGCATAGGAGAAATAACATCGTCTCGCTAAGCGGGGGTAAACTCCTTCTTTTATTAGTTAAAATTTATGTTTAAAGACATACCACATAAGTATGTGTAAAAGATAGCATTTTTTACTCTAACTGGTAGGGTGCTCGTGCATTACAATGGAACCCCAAAAGAGAGTAATACATATAAGCAGACGGGATCTTAAACCACATAATAAATATTAATTTTCTTTTGCAGACATATAAACAGAAACATTAACTCCGCCTATTGCATCACCTACTACTACTACTCAGAAATTAAAATTTTGATTTCATAGATTGTTTACCTTTGGAAGTTGAAGTTGATGCCAACTTCCCTCCCCGGCGTGCTACCTATTTTCAACTATTGTCGGCTGACAAGGAAGAGTGATGCACGTCGATGGTCACATTCTTCCATCCTGAACCCAAGCTACGACTCGGTTCTCATGGCCATTGGCCTCTGCAGCCTTTGCCAGGCACATTGCGGTGAGGAGGTGGGAGGCCAAGGGAGGGGGTGGTGGCGGCATCGCGGTGATAAGCGAGGAGGAGGCGGCGATGCTTGCTCAGCCGGCGCCAGAGCAAGAGGCGACAACGGCGCATGGGAGGATAAAGATGAAGAGGACACGGTGCGGTGAACTCGAGATGGCGGCGTGAAAGGGAAAGATGTCTTCGTCTCTGCCTCTTCCTCGTGCACCATAGTTGCCTCACCTCCCTTCCTTGGCGCCGTCGCTTCTCCTCCAAGGTACCGCCTCCTCCTTTCCTCCCTTCCCTCCCAGTGCCTTCTCCCCTCCCCACTACCTCCTCCTGTCGCCGGCGCTACCTCCCCGCATCACTGCCTCCTACACTGTCGAATCCCCTTATCTTTGTACGCGCCGCCATTGAACCCGCAGACTGAGTGCAGGAGGGGGTCGGGATCTCTGAGGCACGAACGAATGTCGAACGTGCGCAGGTGGCGAGTCGTGGCGCGAGATAGGAAGGAGTGGGACGGCGACAAATTTTGATGTGTGCATGTGAAGAAGAAGTGGTGCGGCGACGGTTTGGATGGTTGCGAAAGAAGTGGGGGTATGGTTACGTTCGCGAGTCACAAGGAGATGGCGGAGCGAGATCTTATCCCTATCAGGTTGGGTTCACATATTGGTGCGGCTCGATGTGGAATTTGGGAGGGACGAGAGAGGCCAACCACATGTACAGTAAAAATGACATCGTTCCGCGGTAAACTCTTTCCTTTATTAGTTAAGAAAGATAAGAGAAGGAAAGGTCAAATAATATAAGATGAGTTGAATCGATTACTACCTTTAAGGGCCCACGTGATAAAAAAAAAGCTGATCTCTCTCTCCACGTCGTTCGCAAGTCAGCAACGAACTCCCCAATCCCCCACCTTCAACCCTTCGTCATCGCTCTGTCTCTGCCATCTAAAAAGATCGCTCTGTCTCTCTTCGCCCAAACTGAGCACCGCCCTCTCTCCGGCGTCACCCCATGAAGGAACGAGGTGGTTAAATCTGGACGAGACGACGGACCAAGACAACGGCATGCAGCGACGGAGAGCTCGGCGTGACAACCTCAACAACGTACGGAGGCTGCGGAGAGCCTGGTGTGTTGGCCTTGAAGACCCGCGCGATGGACAATGACAATCTCTCAGGTGCAAGAAGATATTTTTTATTTCTTGGGTTAGATTCAAGAAGAGGGCTCGGCTCCATGTTTGTTTTTTTGGAATCGATAGCCCCAATATATTGAATCGATAACCTCAATATATTGAATCCTTTTTTGTTGGAATCGATAGCATCAATATATTGAATCGATTCGATGCACTATCTCTCCTCCGTTTGAACCGGTTTAAACTCATATTACAGATGGCCTTAGGTAGCTAGGCCCCCGCGACGCGCGCGGCAGGACCTCATAGCGTCGGCAGTGAGCCATGCGCGGACGTGCATGTAGCGGCCGTCGTGGACGGTAAGTCGGCAACATTGTGAATCCGCCCATGCATCCATATATGCATGCATTCACGATCCTGACTCCTGAGCAACAATATCATCCGTCTGGGAGACTGGGACGATACAGCGATACTGATGGTGTAAGATCGATGGATGCATATGCAGTTTTATCAATCAAATTGCTATATTAGCATTTGAAACAAAAAAGGTTAATTACATTTGAAATTGCTATATTAGCGATGCAGTAAGCACAAGAAATTAAGGGTATAATACAACGTCCGCGAAGTAGTCGATCGAGAAACTGATATTAATCGAAGCTGCTCCATGTGCACTAAAGCTTACACCTCTACAATTCTGCAGCACAAGGAGAGGCAAATAATACGCCAAGTCATGCATGCATGCACCCGTGCATGTACATCCAGAAGGATAAATACTAGTATACTACGATCTATGCATACGTGCACTAGTTGGGGCATTGGACGTACGCCAAAAATTAATTGGAAGCAAAAACCTGCAAAGGCCGGCCGTCACTAGCATGAAGTGCTAGTGCTGCAGCTATTACTTGACGTGAAGCTGACACCGCTAATGGACCCTCCTCCTCCCAGTGCCGCGGCCGCCTTGTCTTTGGATGCTTTCCGAGTATCGGTTTCCCGGTGGTCAGCGAAGGACAGGAACGCCTGAAGTCTGCTGCGGTTGGAGCGGGAGCCGCCGCCGCCGGTGGACAGCGCGGCCTGCTCCGATGGGGCGATGTGGTCGTAGTACTGGCGGACGAGGATGCAGACGTGTATGGCGAGGGCGAGGAGGCACGCCAAGCCGCAGATGAGGAACAGGCCGGAGAAGCTGTACAAGTGCAGCCGGTCCGAGTCCAGCTCGTTGGCCTGGGTCATGGACGTGGCATCGCTCGCCAGCCACTTGTCGTGGATTCGTTGGAGGTCGCCATTCTCCGACAGTGTCAGGATGGCCGTCGACAGGTCCACGGCGAGCGGCGAGTCCCTCGGGAACGCCTAGCAGATAAGAGTGTTCAGTTGTGAAAACCTAATTGCGTTAGAAAATACATGGAACTTAATGAAGTGGTGGAGTGAAACTCACGAAGCCCCAGCCACTTTTGGTGAACTCCGAGCCCACAACTGCAAACTTATTATGCTGAAACAAGAAGAGCGCAATGTACGGGCGCTCGTCGACTATGGCCGCAACGCCTCCTTTATGAGGGCCAAGCTCAAGTGCTTTCTTATACTCGTCTGGAGAACCGAGCGCTTTAAGCCTAGACTTGGCAACGCCGAGCTCGTGCACGAGGTAATTTTCCGCGAAGGAGCCGACTTGAAACCCGATGGGCTCTTCACTGGCGACCAAGCTATCTATCCCCGTGATTGGAGATGAGAGCTGCTGCACAGTGAGTATGGAAGTCAGGCTGGCAGTGTAGCTGGACTGGATAATCAGAACCACGAAAAGCCATATGATGATCACGAAGCGGCCGAGAGTACTTCTGGTGTCCTCTCCTGTAAAAAAATAAAAGATGCATAATAACTTCTATGAATTTGGCAAGGAAATTTTCGTCTTTATTACTAACTCTGTTCAAAAATGTATGACGTTTTAGACATTGGTATAGTCTCCAATATCCAACTTTGACCATTACTTTTCATATGATTATGTTAGTAAAAAATTACAAAACTATTATATTATGAAAATATTTACCACGACAGATCTAATGATATTATTCTCTCATGACCAATCTAAATAGTATTTCATATATATTATTAATCAAAGTTAGAGAAGTTTGACTGCACATTTTCTAAAATGTCATACAGTTCTGAAGGGGGGGTAATATACATGTAGAAAGGTTTAGAGCTGCATTTCACTCACTGTGGGCGAAGAACAGAGTTGAGAAGCTGAACCTGCAAATGCAAAGTGAACATAACATGTTACGCCAGGCAAACAAAACCTATGCATGGTTCAAGAAACTAGATTATGATTATGTTGGTGAGCTAGTATTATGATCTAGTAAGGAGCCATGTTAGAGTTGGATTTAATGTTATGTTAGAGCCGGATTCAATATTTAGACTATAAAAAAGGGTGGGGGATCCTACGGGAGACACAATAATTTCCCCAAAAAAATCAGATTATGTTTGGCATAAAGTCCATGAGACTACTCAACTGTACCAAGTGAAGAAGTAGAACATTCCTAGAAAATGTTTTCAGCGAGCAAAAAAGATTTGGTTCACTCCCCCTTTACAAGCAATACTACAGGTAACCTTCCAAATTGTCTGTTAAAATCACAATAATCAATGTCTAGCACGAAATTTGACAGCTGCAGATACTAGAGTTTCTGGTTGGCACATCTAGAATGGCAGAGAAGCAAATAATAATAATAAATTGCTGGCTTTGTACACGATGGTCAGCAAAAGATGGCTCAAATCGATATTCATGTGAGACCTTACCAGAATACAGTAATAACCTGTCGTGTTGGAGGTCCGCGGAAGTCATCATTGATTCTGTGCTCAAGCATCCAAACCACCGTTCCTATGATAAGAAAGAACAGTCCTGTGACGCACCACATCCTGATTGTGAATGGCTGCAAAAAGGCCCATCCACTCGAGCTCTGCCTCTTAACAGTGGTAAGTACCACAAGCCCGGACTCGGCAAATGGCTGAGTGAAATCAACCACCTTTGTCCGATTTGTGACGATAGTTATATCACCTATCACAGCATCAAAGTCCTAGCCATAAAAAGATTATTAGTACTCAATACATTATTAGTACTCAATACAATATACATCAACCATAACATGGTGTAAATTTTAGAAACAGAACTTACATCTGTTAGAATTTTATTGATAAGTTCCGTATAGCTTGGATTCTCACGACCATTGCCAAAAGGCATAAGCTTATATGGAACTGGATATGGCAACAAGTTTATTGCAGCAACAAACACATCAATACAGAACCCACGCACCATTCCAGTTTTAGCGTCAGCTGATACAAATTGACGGTAACTTACCCTCTTGGGAACTCCAATTCTTATCTCATTTCCATTGTTAGGAAACACCCATCCCCGAGGCCTTGTTATAGTCTCACCTGGCCAGATCGCGGTGTAGAGTTTCTGATTTTCCCTAGTGCGATTTGCTGATTTCAAGTAAAGAGTCTCTGGAGACACAATGGACAGCCCGGAATAGTTGGACCAGTAACCAATTGTCCGCAAACCAGACCCTACTATGTTGACAATGTCGTACGCAGGCCGGATAAGATTATTATCTGAATCAAAATTTACAGGGCCAGTTGCACCCGTGAAATTTACTTGGCGGATTCTTTCTAGTAACTGCCTCCCCCCATCGAAGACACTCATTGCTTCCAAATGCAAACTTCCTCCTTCAACTTCATGTAATTTAGGGTCAAGAGAGAAAGAAATGTTTCCGCCACTATCGAAAAAAGCATCCAGCGCATGAGCAATCATCCAGACAGTATCATAAGCATACAAGCCATAGGAATTAAGCAAGAACCTGCTGTCACCACTATCCCCCTTCACGAGTGCACTCCATTTTGAAGCCAGCATACTCTTCCTTCTGGTATTTTCTGTGTGCTGACGCAATGTAAGAACACCCTGCATCGAGCTTAGCAATCCAATGTTGAGATGTGGTGATGAATCGAGGACTGAACCGAGCCAATCTGTTGCAATCCACACATATCCACTGGATGTCATGCCGAGATTGAGCGCTAATGAGAAAACCGCAAGTCCAGAGTCAGGATTTGCATGCAGAATGAGGACCCGAGACTCCATCATTGCAACCTTGACCAGTACATCAACTATTTCACTCTTGCTTGCTCCTGGTCTAATTGCAGCTTTATACAAGATCTTAGATCGCCTCTTGGCGAGTTCATCACCTAAAGAAGATATGCCATTTCTTCCATAATCATCATCGATAAATATGGTCGTCACTTGCTTCCACCCATAATACTCAATTAAGTCAGCAACAGAAGCCATTTGAAATTGATCACTATGGATGGTCCGCACAAAGAAAGGATATTGAAGTGACGAGAGAGTTGGATCAGTTGCAGCGAAGGACATCAGAGGTACTTGGAGTTCATTTGCAACATGAGAAATGACATGCGCGATGACAGAAGACTGTGGGCCGATGATTGCAACTGTATCTTTCTCCATGAATCGCAAGGCTAACCCATGCAAAGAAGACGAAGGTAGTTGTGTTATACCATGTGGATGATATTGTTGTCATAACATAAATCTACATGGTTCAGTGGCAGAAAAAACATGAAAGAAGTACCTTGCACAATGCCAACGAAGCCATTGCAATTGGAATCTTGCATCTGAACAACCAGCTTCGTGTCTGGAAGGATACTTGAATCATTGTTGACGTCATTGACAGCAGCAGAAATGGCAACCTTGGCAACTCTCCCAATTGTGGAATTGAATGTGAAAAGAGCTCCGATACTCACTGCATCGGGTCTCACAGAGATATTCTTGCTGAGTGCAGAGGAACACAGACAACAGAAAATGCCCAAAAGATGGAGCGTGAACTTCATGTTGAGTCTAGAGGATTACTGAGGTGCTCTTTGGGACTTAGGATTCCATCCTTCAGCTCAACAATGGATAGGCTGGAAGAACCAAAACAAAATTTCCTGATGATGCCTGTTAGGCAGATATCTTGACTAGCTAACAACTCAAAATACGATTAGAAAGTGAGTGCCTAGGGTAAGAGAGGAGGATATATCATACATCAATAAGAATTGGGGTTCAACAGAACAAAAATGGACACCCCTTGAGAAGAAACACTGGGAAGACATCACCAAAATAAGAATCAACAAATGCTATCTTCTGTAATAAAGAAATTAAGCAACCCCTCACCTTAAAACATGCTCATGCAAAGAAAAAATGGCATAACAAGAAAAGTAAGAAAAGAACCGAAGGAAGAGCTGCTGAGATGAGCTTGACCACTAATTTTCTTTATGAGCTCGAGGGGCAAGAAGATCAGCTACGAAGTCGACATGGAATTAAATTTTCTATTGAAGAAAACAACAGGGTGAATCCGAAAGCGTGGTACATGAAGGATAAACAAATAATCGCCCCCTGAACCTCTTTCCTTTCTCCTTTTCTTTATGTGAATTCAGGCACAGTTCCTCTTACCGTTGGGTCTGAAGCAGCTTTAATCGGTAGTTGCTTCTACTCGGATGACACGCGATAGACGTTAAGTGTTGGTAGTCCGTGTGAACAAGAACAATTATGATGGCCCTGTGAGGCCTCACCAAATCTGGCACTACCACAGGTTGCTGTTTCTGAAGTCCCTACTTTCAATTCGCCTAGCTATGCCCTGACAGCGCCTTGGAGTCCACATACTAATGACCGTCTAGTTTGTTAAGAAAGCTTGCTACTTGGTGAGCCGAGGTATCACGTTCTCAGCACGTTCTGACTTGATTATCTAGACCAATAAGATGCAAACTTTCTTCTCAGAAAATATATTCAGGCCCTCATATTTTTTTAGAACCAGAGAGCTACACGCCCTCATGTCAAACATGTGGTTGGATGTTGAAACAGTAGCGAATACAGCTGTATCTACATTCTACATCTCTTTCACACACGTGATACCATACGTCTGTGAGCATTATCTGAGCACCACTCAAAAATCCTGTCAGGTCGATTCACTCAACAAGGACCCCACCCCATGCCGACTAGTACAATAAAGCACGCAGGACAAAGTTTCTTTTACCCAAAAAGATGATCAAGAGCTCAAGTAAACATGATTAAGAATTGCGTTTCTGTGCAAAGATTACCTGAGGATATTGAGCTTGAGCGTTTGGATGGACTAGATAGTTTGGCAATCCCAATCCACATATCATACCTGGGAGGCTGGGAAGGCCGACATCGTCAGACCTGGCGAAACAACACAAGCTGCTGCAGTCGCTGAAGACGATGTTGGGCCCAGATATCACATCTAATGAATAAGCAAGTTACAGCATCTTAGTTAAATCCGTTCTTCCTTTATAACCGGAATTTTTTTTACCGGGTGGCCGGTAAGGCTGGTTTGGTCGAAAATTAAAAACAATTGGCCAAAATTTTCAAAAAAAAAAGAGAAAATTTCAGACTTCAAATTCTAAAAAAATCCAAGCAAATCCGAATTTTTTTGAACAAAATTTATCCAAACCGAAATCTTCAGGACCGGTTTATAGTTCTACAGGAGTGGCCGGCAGGACCGGTGTGGCCGAAAATCAGCAAAAAAAAAATTCCTTGCAAGGAAGACATCCTCCTACGGGGAAAAGATACGTTCTTTTCATGTGTTATTCTGGAGTATATTTTTGTTGGCTCTGGGTCATACACACTCGTGCCGCCAGATTAACCCACCCAACAAAGACAAGCCGGTACGAAGATTTCAGAATTGTCTTCTGTTGAACGCATAAATAGGCAGATGAATGGACCATTTGAAGAGCTTTTGAAGACGCCAATCATCTCATTGTACAGATCCCGTGACACCAGAGGAGTTAAAAACATGTCGTAGAAAGTTCAGTAAAACAAAGCAAGCATAGAGTTTATGTAGCTTCGAAAGAGAAACGGTTACTTTTGTTTTAGTGGCATTAACAACATAAGGTTACGACAGATGAAGAAAGCAATTAGCAATGAGATATAACCTTCTAAATCCAGTCACATTACAGGCCGTTTCCCTCAAAAGTCAAAGTTAAGTACGTTACAGAATGTAATCCAAGCAGTCTCTTTAGGAGAATTATTATTGGCAAGATAGGCCCACAAAGATGGATTAAATATTGCCTATCCACCCTTTGCACGCTTGCTTAAGCTGAAATGACATTTACTCTAAATAATTGGCAATGTTCAAAACTACATCTTAAGACTGACAATAATCAGAACAAAAAAATTACTCACATGATTTATACTTCGCGACTTTCAGCTCAAAATTTATGTTACAACAATGGAAGACTACTAAAATAACTTCGTAACATAATATTTTCCAACCTGTTCAAAAACGAAACGAAACTAAAAAGGTGGGACCAGACAGCACATGGTCCCCCCTCTTCAACAGTCTTTAACACTTGAGAGCAAAATGTTACACCCTGTCTGGGACCCTACTCAGGTCTCCACACGTAACCTTTTGGCGGGTGAGCTGTCACTAGTCTCTACCGTATGAATCCCATTTCCTTCTACACTAGGTTCTGCCTTGCAATTCGATTGGTCCTCAAAGGCCCATCCAGGAAAATCTGACTCTTGAAATAAAGAAGTTGGTGTAGTTCTGTAGAAAGCAAGGGGAACTTGTTTTATACACCGCCGCACCTACAATTCGAAATTCAAGATTGGTAAATTGTAATGAAATTCCTAATGACCATTAATCAGACACTCAAATGGCAGCGGATAAGACGTGTGACAAGGACTCAGCTTTGGTCTGAACAATAACTCCAAAAACAGTTAAATGAGAAAGAGGACGCAAGCTGGTTTTGCTGCAATTCAGGTTATTAGAAATACCAGCAAGACATGGTCCACAAGTATGCGTGAACCAGAGGGCGAAATCTAGTGAAAGGGACGGTGAAGACCTACCTCATCTCTGATATGTATTTTGGCACAGCACATATGCTGATATCTCTACTACTTAAAAGGAGTTTACAGTCGCCTGTCCTCCCTCAACGGTGGAGATGCTCTCAATGATGCTCTTACATCCGTTGGAT
Source organism: Phyllostachys edulis (assembly GCA_036346405.1). Lineage (NCBI taxonomy): Eukaryota > Viridiplantae > Streptophyta > Magnoliopsida > Poales > Poaceae > Phyllostachys > Phyllostachys edulis. Next base: position 15,571,255 of record CM070551.1, on the reverse strand, counting down.
CGGCGAGTGATGGCCTAGGTCGCATCGAAGCCAGGCCCCGCACCCACCTCCCACGCTACGACGCCCTCTCCTCTCTCCCACGCCTCTCATTCCCTACACGTGCCACCCTCCCTCCCTCCCCACCCACGGCGCCCGCCTCTCCCCATCCATGGCGCCTCCCTCTCTCCCGCTCAAGGCGCTTTCCCTTGTGGCAAGACGCTCTCACCAAGGCGCCCGCTCTCTCTCCCCACCCACGGTGCGCCTCCCCCACTGCCGCCCACCTCCTCTCTCTCTTCACGCCCACACCCGCCAGTATGAGGTGGGCATTGGGAAGAAAAGGACGAGGCGGCGCTGAAAGGCACCCGAAGGCCGGGCGGAGGATCCATTGGCACCAAACACCCGCCAGATCTGGTTGTGCGATTGCCTCCTTCGCAAATACAAAAGTATTTCTGTGTGTTCCATTTTGGGGGATTTGTGGGGCATTTGGGTGGTTGGTTGGTAATCCTAGCGGTTGCGATTTAGGATCGACATGCCGCCGCGATTTTCCGGGTTGGCGCCAAGCTTCGATTTGGAGCCCACTAGCGATTCTCCGTGACGGCGAGTTCGGATCTTGATGGCGGATCGAGCAAGTCCCCGAGCGATCGAGTCTCCGAAGCGATGGAAGGCCAAGGTGGCGTTAACCTCCGCAAGAGCTTGGCTCGACAACACCTTCTTCACCAAATAAGGTTGTGCTTTATCCGACCCATGAATCAAATCTTTTTGTTTTCTAATTACCATGTGTTATGATAGACTTGTGCGTCATGATGTACATAGATAGCAGGTCCTAACATTTCACTTAGCAGCTCTTAAGATTTCCCTTTCTTTTCTGTCATTGCCACTTGTTATATAGACTTGTGCATCATGATTTCAAGTTGGCTGCGATTTCAACAACAGTTAGTTCCTCTACCGGCATATCTTGTGTTTGTGTTCATCGCTGAGGCTCATCAGTTTAAAAATGATAGCTCTTTGTTATATGACCTTACATATACACATTAAATTACAGCATAAAGATTTGGACGCTTTAAAAAATTACAAATCTCCATGCACTATTGTCTTGACTTGAATTGTGAGTGCTCAGATTCGTGCTAATTACAAGGTTGTGGTCATTTTAGTGGTTCATTGTGGAATTTAGATTACATCCGGCTACCTAGCTAATTGCTGACCCCAATGAAATTTTCTGGTGGTACGTGTCTGACTTTGAGTGACACGGTATCTGATAACTAGTATATTTGTTCTGATTTTGATTCCAGGAAAAAATTTCATCAGGGTAAACATCTACAATATGTTATACATGATATTGTGGTGAAAAATGCTAGATGCTTTTGATATGCACTCCAATTTTGCTGATGAAAGAGCCATTCTTCAAAAGTTTGTAGTATCAATCTGTATTTTATAGTGGACACATCTGCCTTCTGCATTTGCTTTTGAACAAGGAAATAATATACCATATTCCTTATTTGGTTTTGCAGATCAAGTGGTGGATGCAAGCAATAAACTCCACATAAGTTGTTTACCCCTAATTGAACTAGAAGGTGATCAACTGATCATTGAGGGATGTTGTAGGATAGTTTGTTGAATATCTTGTTCTATTCTCCCTCTCTTTCGAAAGTTTTCTTGTAAGTCTATGAGACTAAGCTCCCAAGTTAATTTTGAGGCGAATGAGTTCCCTGTAAGACTGATGTCTTGAACTTGAGGTGATCTTTGAATCGAAACAAGTGTTAGTATTTTATTAGAGCAACGGTTAGGTGCTAACTCAAATACTTGGTTTAGTCTAACATATAGCCTCTTGGAATAACATTTATGTGTTTTTTGGGATTCCATTGCAGCGCAACAATTGTGCAAGGAGTTGAGAAACGTCTTTGAGATGCTTGGCAGAAGTAGCAATGGAAAAGAAATAAATGAATTGAAGATGGATAAGGAAAACACGTCCTCTATATTATTGGGTAAAGCAAGGATAGTTTGTAATTTACACTTTTCTTTTAGCCATTCATGAGATTTAGCCCTTAGGTGCTTTATAATGCTGAAATAAATTTAGTTGTTTATATCCCTCCTTTTTATCCTTTGACAGCGATTATAACATTATTATAATGGTGCGATATAAGTTGTTTTTGAATGCCAATATATTTTTTGAGAAAAATGTATGCTAATATTTTTTTTTGAGGAAAATGTATGCCAATATATTCAAGTATACATATGGGATTATGTTTCATGATATGTATCACTCTCGTTTGGTACTTCGTTGCAACGCACGGGCACCTGACTAGTGCATCCATAAAGCTGAGCGTGAATGTAGTGAAAGGTACAGTATAGACATACCTCATCTCTGAAAACAGTTGCATAGGAGCCTGAACTAAAGTCTGTTATTTTCATCTCAGTAGTTTTGGCCCGAACAGTGAGATCATTTTCAAGCGAATCAACAAATCTGGCAGCAATAACACATAAAATGAGCCAAAAAATCACAATAAAATGAAATATCATAGAAATCAGTACACTAAGTTGTCTTCCTGTTACCTAGAAACTGCAGGAGAGTAATGATCGCGCAGTGTGTCTATTTCCCACAAAGAACTTCCTGTAGTGCATGATCAAAGATTAATACAAGATATGCAGGAAGCAGTTCACAAGAATATTCCATACAAAGTGAATAGCATTTGTACATAAAGATGCAACCATGCTTGCATCTTGACTTGCAAATTGCAAAGTGGCATCAAGCTGTAATTTGGAGGAACAAGCAAGTGAAACCATCGCCAGTATCTCAACACTTTGGCTCAAAATGCAGACTTCCATCTAGTTGGGTCCAATACGGTTGCAGTGGCAACCAAACAACAGTAGTCAGGGGTCAATTCATTTGGGGCAATTCACTATATGCCACCGAACAGCTTCGGATCTTTAAAATATGCCACCGGTGTCTCACTGACATATGAGCCCTGGGTCCACATATCAGCCTCACAATGAGTGACATATTATGCATCATATAGTTATTCAATGGCATATTATGAATTTTCTCTTCATTTAAGTTCCCAGCGGTTTTCACTAAGGGCATTGTTGGTTGATCCCAGGTTCCTATTGGTATTGTGCAAAGGTTCTCAGTTTCTTCCTAAGTTCTATATCAAAGACAACAAAACCTTACGACAACCTGGATAACATAAAGCAATATTTCTACAGATAACCAAGTACTAAGACCAAAGGTATAACGTAGAAATATTGGAAATATATTTCAATTCAACAAAAAAAAAAACTCGAAATAATATTAGCATAAAAAAGCAACAGACCAATGAACTATTCTGTACTCAAAGTTATACTTCCTCTTTTCAGAGAACTTTAGGTGCTACTGCTAATTTCCATTATAGGTTCATGTGACAGCAAAATACTACTTGTTGGAATGAACTCATCGATATTCCAAAGGGCCTAAAGGCCAACATATACAGGTTACAAATGTATGAAAATATACAAAGAACACCCTATACAAGTCATATCTAACACCCTCTCAAACTCATGGTGGATCAACAACATTGAGTTTGGAGAGATAGAAACTGTGCTAAGCTCTAGTTTGTGCCTTGGTCAAGAAATCTGCTAACTGAAACTCTGAAGGCACATACTGAAGAGCAATAACTTAGTCTTGCACTTGCAATCTCATAAACGAAGCATCTACTCCAATATGCTTGGTGAACCAATGCTTCACTGGATCTCGAGCAATACTGATCACACCAATACTGTCTGATAGGAGAGGAGTCGGTGCAGAAGTGAAAACACCGAAATCCTCAAGTAACCACCGAAGCCAAGTGATCGTAGCTGTCAACGCCGCTATGGCTCACAACTCAGCCTCAACACTCGAACGGGAAACATCAGTCTGCTTCTTGATCTTCCAAGCAATCAGGGAGGAGCCAAAGAAAACACAATAGATAGAAAGAGATCAGCGATCAGAAGGATCGCTAGCCCAGATCGCATCAGAGTACGTCTGAAGCTGCAAAGGGCTGGAACAAGGAAAGAAAAAGCGACGACTGATGGTCCCACAAAGATATCGCAGAACACGAAGAAGGTGACTATAGTGAAGCTGAGTAGGAGCAAAAATGAACTGACTCAGAATGTGGATAGGATGATAAATGTCAGGTCCAGTGATCCCGAGATAGACAAAGCTCCCGACAAGATGGCGGTAGCAAGTGGGATCCTCAAGAGACTCCCCATCAATAGGCCAAAGGTGAACACTAAGCTCCGTAGGAGTATCCACCGTGCGCTGATCAGTAAGACAAGCGCGAGCAAGAATATCCTGAATGTACCTCCTGGGAGAGGTAGTAGCCATTGGTCATAGAAATGACCTCAATCCCAAGGAAGTAACGAAGAAGACCCAAATCAGACATCAAGAACTGCTTACTGAGACGCTCCTTCACAAAATCAATATACGTAGAGTCATCCCGGTAATGATCATATCATCCGTAGAGGGAAGGATGAGCGTCCGACCCCGAGGAGAGGTGTGGACAAAGAGCAGGGTTGTGATCACTGGCAGAGAAACCAGAAGCAGTGACAACATAGGAGAAGTCGTCAAACCGCAAGTAAGGGTACAAGATCTCAAGTGCTACTACACTCCAAAGCAACAATCTCTTCAGACATCGCGAGCTACCACTCAGGGTGAGCAACAACCTCACGATGGGTCGTAGGCTCAAAAAGAGCAATGGCTGCGAAACCATAGCGCTCATGAGGCATGACGGTGCGACGATCACAAAGATCGTATCTGGGAGGTGGATAGGACCCAGGAACTACGGAGAAGAAGAACTAGGAACAGGGCCCAACAGAGACGGGTGCTCAACTGGAGGAGTAGGCCAAGGACGGCAAGAGTAGTGCAGGGGAAAGGGTGAAACCTCAACAAAAGAGCTAGAAGGAAACTCTGGAGAGGGAACAGGTGGAGCCGTAGAAGGAAGCGGAAACGAAACAGAAGTGGAAAGCCGAGTGTCAGGAAAAGTCATAAAAGAGATCGACTCAACAAGCGAATCTAAGCTGATAGTAGATGGGCGAGGGTAGTAAGGCCAGGACTCATCGAAGGTGACGTCCCGAGAGATCCTCATCCGGCGAGCAACAGGGTTGTAGCAACACTGTAGCCAAAAAAAACACACACTCAACTAATTGAGCAGTCAGCTTGGTACGCTCACGAGGTGAAAGAAGGACGAAGCAAACACAGCCAAAACAACGAAGGTGATTGTACTCGGGAGACCGACCGTAGAGACGCTCAACAGGAGCAGAACCCTGAAGAGCGGTGGAAGGTTGCATGTTGATGAGGAAAGCAGTAGTAGAGATAGCCTCAGCCCAGAAGTGAGGTGGAATAGAAGAGGCAAGCATGAGAGCGCAAGCTGTCTCAAGCAAGTGATGATGATTATTCTCAGAGACACAGTTCTGGACGTGAGGACCAGGACAAGAGTACTGGGGAAGAGTACCCTGCTTAGCGAGAAAGCAACGCAAAGCAGCAGATAGGTACTCGCCAGCAGAATCAGCACGAAAAACACGAATGGCCGTATCAAACTGAGTGCGAATCATGGTGGCAAACCTCTGGTAAAGAGAACGAATCTGACTGCGAGAGGACATTAAGTAGATCTAAGTATGACGAGAATAATCATCAATAAAAATCACATAGTATCGATGACCCCCTTTCGAAATGAAGGGAGCCGGACCCCAAACGTCGGAGTGAACAAGATCACAACGACAAGCCGAGACAGAATCACTAGAGGGATAGGGGAGCTGCAACTGCTTGCTAAGCTTGCAACCCATACAAGGTAAAGAGGTGTCACCAGAAACAGACCCAAGAAGACCACGACCGACTAGAGACGACAGTCGCGAACTACAGATATGACCCAAACAATGGTGCCACTGAGCAAAGGAAACAGTAGAGGATGTAGCAAAAACAGAGGTAGGTGTAGTGACCGATTGGCTGGTGGAGACTGCGGAAGGAAGATACAGCCAGTCGAGCTCCCAAAGACGCTGTGAATCATGGCGCCGAGGGCCGACACCAAGCAGAGTCCCCGTGCGGCGGTCCTGGACATAACAAGAGTCAGACTCAAGAATAACACGACAGTCGTGATCAGTGGTCTGACCGGCCGACATAAGCTGCATAGTAAGCTTGGGAACATGAGAGATGGCGGGAACATGAAAGGAAGAAGTGGAAAGGATGCCTCGGCCTACAACAGGAACAGAGGTACCATATGTAGTCTGAACAGTGGTAGGAAGGGTTGTGGGGCACAGAAGTGAGGTGAGTAGAATCTAATGTCATGTGAAAAGAAGCACCAGAGTCCAAGATCTACAGAGACAAGATACCCGATGAGGAAGGTGGCTGAGGCGAGGATGGCTGAGGCAAGTGGCTGATGAAAGCAGAGCCAAACATTGCGGCAGCAAGCGGCTGGCTGAGGTGGGTGGTGGCAAGAGCTGCCGAGGCAGAGAGCGCGGATGTGGCAGCAGCCAAGGCGAGCGGCATGCAAGAACTCAAACCAGATGGACGGCGGCCGAGGCAGATGGCAGTCGCGCCCCGAGACAGCAGCGCGAGGCTAGCTAAGGACGAAGCGGCGAGCACGACCTGGTATACTACGGGCGCGGCGAAAGGTGTGTACCGTGGTCGTGAGATCTGCGACCGCATCATGTGGCGGCTGGGGTTGATGGAAGAGAAGCGATGGTGTTTTGCATGCCGAGTAAAAATTGGCATGAAGCTTGAGCGGCGATCGAGGTGTAGGGGCCCCAGACGGCGGGAGAGGCCTCAGCGACAGCCGGAGGGTGGCGGAAAAGAACCTCGGGCGGCGGTGGAAGGATTTTGGTGGCCGAACAAAGCATGCAAGGGAGGCGGCGTCCATCTCGAAGCAGAGCATGCACGATGAGTTCCGGGCGTCAGGAAGGTTCTCGGGCGACGGCTGGAGGGCCTCGGTGGCGGCAGTAAAGCACGACGAGAGGCGACGCCCATCTCGAAGCGAGGACGCGCCTGGCGAGCTCCGGCGTCGGAAGCCGGTGTTAGTGCTCGGGCTCAGTCGGGCGAATGGCGGCCGCAGATCCGGGCTCGGGCGGCCTTCGAAAGGGCGGCCGCAGATCCGGATCGGCAAGAAGGCCTTCAGGAAAGCAAGGGCACGGAAGCGTCGAGGCTTAGGCGTCCGGATCGAGGGCACGATCCGGGCATCGCCTGTGACTCGAGAGAGAGCGAGGAGAGCAGAGGAAGACTCGGGACAGCGGGGGCTCGGGGCGTCAGGGCGCAGCGGCACGGGTCAGGGAAGAAGAAAGCCTTGGGCACTAGATCTGGAGTCGCCCGAGAGCTCGGGGCGTCGATCTGGAGCCGACGGTGCGAGATCCGGCGTCGAGGAGCTCGGATCCAGAGGCGGAGCAGTGCTCGGGCGCTCGGGAACGAGAACAGAGAAGGCTCGGGAAAGCAGAGGAAAACAAAGGAGGCTTGGAAGCTCGGGCGGCGACGGTGGCCTGAGGGCGGAGGTGAATAGTAGCTAGGGTTTTTTGAGGAGAGTCATGACTCTGATACCATGTTGGAATGAACTCATCGATATTTCAAAGGGCCTAAAGGCTAACATATACAAATTATAAGTGTATGAAAATATACAAAGAACACCCTATACAAGTCATATCTAACACTACTGACAGGCAGCACAAGATCCTTTTTATGATGGAAATTCATGCATATGATATAGTGCTGCTTTCTGCTCCAGGTCTCCTCAATGTATTGAAAACCTGAAATCCTTCATCTGACCATCAAGCTGGTTATCTTAAAACATATATGCTTTGGGATGAAGGAAATTTGAGTTGAGTTAACAGTATTTCTGGTGATTGGGTGCCACTTTTTTTATAGAACAGATTGTTTGCCAGTTAGGATTGCAAGGAAAATAAATGTAGAAAGAAGTGAGAAGATAAAATCTGCTCGATACAATTAGATACTTACGCATTGCACCAGACTTTGAAGGGTCTGTCTCTTCATTGTTAAAAGGATCAGCACCAACCTTCTTAGGCTGACTAGCTTCTCCACTGGCATTGGTTACATTCTGATCAACTTCCTGAAAGATTCCAAAGCATTAGAATTAGCTTATGGAACGACACAAAGAACATAGAAATATTTTCGCAAAGGTTATTGCATAGCGCAACACAAAAATGCAGAGCATGATCATGTATTAAGTGAATATGCTAACATGTGGTTCATTGGCTGCACACAGATGTATATGCACACTAGGATAACTCAAGAGCTCCTATATATGCACTAAAAGGTTATAGCTAGCAACATACCCAATGAACCAAAAAATTAATCGAGGGGTGCCTCCGCAGCAGATTATGAATTAAAGCAATGATAATAAGAGCTCCAGCTGGTGGTACTGAGAGGGAGAGTCTACTCAATCTTTTTGCAAATGCAGCAGCAAGATATGCAGGAAGATATGAAGATTTCAGACATGTGTCTAGAAGCTGCATGAACACAAGTCAAACGTAAAATCGGAATCAGAACCATAACTAGAACTCTAATAAAAAAGATATCCATAACTAGACAGTAATAAAACAATGCTAAAGAAGAAAATTTTAACCGGTTTCTACTTTAAAGATTCCATAGCATGTATTATATTTATATGTGATCAATCAATCACATGTGATTATTAGTTATTCAAATGAATTTGGCATGTTGAGATAATATCAAATTCAACGATTGAGATAGTTCAGAGCTCAAGCACTTGATCCATCATTCCATCTAGCTGCATTCACAGGTCCATCCCTTACACAACATTAAGGGCGTCATCTATCTTTTTTTCCATCCACCGTTATGGACTTGTGCTCGATGCTTGCAGCAATGGCTCAACAAAATAGGGTGGATGACAAAGGAATGCCAAGAGGTGGCATTACACAGCCTCTTTGGATCCCATGGATACAAATTGCGTCAAGGTATATTCAGATTTGGCAGGCTGCAGGCATCAGGATTAATTTTGCATGGTTAACTCTTTTTGCTAGTTGATTGTGTTATCACATTAAGATGGTGCATTCCATGACAGTTCCACCTGAAAAGTAGTTACTGCCCAAGCAGATTACTTATTACTGGATAATGGATACTATAACAATATTTAGCTTTATTGAACATGCAGAGATGCTCTGGAACAGCATTCACAACATGTAAAGGTGTGTGTGGCTCCACAGCCACTGTTAAAACTTAAAACCCCAGAAATTGTGGACATGGAGTGGAACTATAGCTTGGCAGTCTTTTCGAAACCCCTTTTAGTTCACAGAACTTGATTAATTGTAACAGATGATAATATCACATTAAGAGGGTAACCATAACATGACAATCATATTTATTAAGAGCTACTTACTTGCAAGAACACTGCCCGATGTTTTACCATGAAAACAGCAGGAGTCAGTAATGCATAGAGCTTTTCATAGAATTTTGGATATTCCAGACCATGTTGTGTCATAAGGATGAAAAGACCACTTAAAGCCATCACACTGATAACACCACCTATGTCGTATGATCTAGTCAAGAAATCACTTCAACAAAAAAATATAAAGGTTATAAGATTTCTATCAGTGGCGTCAAACAAATTACAAATATGTAAATAAAATGGACATAAACACCTACCATAAGATGGCTGGGTTTGACATTGAAGGAATTACATTCTGATGAATTGTAGCAAGGACCTGCAAATTACAAAGTATCACTCAAGGTAGGAAACCACAGCCAGCAATTAGAGCGCTTTTCAGATAAGGTATTATTGCAAATTAAAACCAATCATTCTTAACTTAGAATAGCAACAGTAAACAACAAATGATTTCATCGTCCTAAGTGGCTATATAGTTCCTGTATTATAACAAATTATCCTTACATGGAAAATTGAGAGAAAACTTAGTCCATAGCGTTACATGTAAATCACACCGTCAGAAAATTTGATGTTGCAAGGGTGTTCATAGTTCAGATGCAGCACAAATCAAGGATACAAAACCCGGTAATGGGGAAATTCCCGGCCGGCCGGCGGTACCGGTTACCGGAAATCCCGGAAAAAAAACCCGGATAGAATTCGCTTGAATTTGCTTAAAAATCGGCCGAAATTCGAAATTTGAATTTAAAAACCGGAACAAAACCGGCCGGTTTTGTGATTCCTGGACCCCACCAGTAAGACAGGTTACCACCGGTAACCGGCCGGGTTTTTTTTTCCCTGGCACAAATAACCATTCATAAACAGTTCAAGATGAAGCAGTTGAAAATTTGGTATTTCTTGTGGGATACTGAAAAAAGATTCTGATTTTGAAGCCAAGAAAAAAAAATAGAAAGATTGCATCGTACTGTTATGGCTTCCAGAACAAGAACAGATTTACCTCCTTGTACACATCAAGCGGAAGTGGTAGCTTGAGAAAGGCTAGCCATGCTTTGGTGAACTTCAATTTGAGCTTTTTGTTAATGTAAGTAGCAGAGGAGTCCTGCAAAACTTCAAAGCTTAGTCGCTAGAAACTTTGAGCTTAAGCTGAAAAATGCATGTGTACTACTTTACTTCATAAGTGTAAATGAAATACCTCAGAGGAGTCATTTTCTCCTTTTGAAGAAAGGCCTTCATAAGCACAAAACAAAAGCCAAGGTAAGAACATCACAGCCAAGCACATACCCAGAAGGAAACATGAAAATACCGGGAGGGGGGGGGGGCGGGGGGCAAATGGGTGAACTGAACATCGGAATTATCCCAACAGAAAACAATACATATATGAGAGGGGAATGCAAAGCATAAAAAGAATACTGGAAATGCTTTTGAAGACTAGAGGAAATTTGGGCCTATGAACAAAGCCAGAAGATACTCACCAGCAGTACTCCACATATAGAACTTTGATTCCTTCTGAAAATCCAGTGAAGGAATATGCACCAAAATATTGTATAGATTGTGTATAGAAATAACACCTCTGTTAAAGAAAGATGAAAAGACCATAAGAAACAGAATTAAAATAGTTGTTCGGGCATATCAGCATAGCAATAATTGCATTAAAAGGGTTGTATGGGATGAACCGAGAAACAATTGTGATATAAATATTTCACACCAAAGATCATCAACTGCAATTCTGCAAATGACTTTGCAAAGCAAAAAACTAAAAGACCATACCATACGACATGCAACATGACAAATCACATCAATACAGAAATGCAAGCATGAAATACGAGCAAAAAATCAACATGCCCTATGTTCCTAACAACATGTCAGTTGTCTGTAACCAAGGTGCTAATGGTGGAGCCTGGAACATGTAAAACTACAAGCATAACTTTCCTGGCTTCCCTTGTTCTTTTTTTAGAAGCAATCATGCTCAGCATTTGGTGCACGCGCATTTGTAACATATCATTAGATACGGTGCAGAATTGCAGATTGTTTAGATCTTATGGTGAAAAAGAAACATCCCTAAGCCCTAAGGAAAGGTCATACAAGCATAGTTCGGTCACTGAAGTTGTGCTCACAAGCATCAAATCACTGTCCGGGTTTTAAGATAAACATCACATAAAGAACCAAAGCATACCTGTCTTCAGACCTATCATCCCCATTCTTCAAGCCATCTTTTCCAGAGCCAGATTAGAGCAAAAATAAAGTAACCACTTTGTAAGAAGTTAGGTATGTTGATCTATATAAGTGTCGAGAGAAAGGGAGAGATTACCAGTGGTTTTACTGCCCAGACTGTTGGTGATTTTGTCTAAGCTAGTGTAAGTAAAATAACTACAAGAGCAATTGGAGAAAAAAATAAGTATGTTGCAAGAAACATATCACGATACTGTGGGAATTCCACCAACCAAATTAACAATACTACCAATTATGAGTAATTGAAGTCATCAGGAAAACAAGTTTTTCAAGGACCTGATACTGAAATATAGCAGAAATAATTCAAAAAGTGGCCATCACGTACCAAACATCAGCATATTTGAAGTACTTTGGTCCAAACAACTCTAACAAAGGGTCAATCGAATCGGTAGAATGAACCTGCAGAAAAATTGGAAAAACTCAAGATCAAACACTAAACACTAGTCCTGGCTGCAGGAAGGACGTTACTTGACCACAAACAAAAAGTGGTTACGAAAAAACGAGCTTAGTTCTCACACAAAGCACATCCCCAAACAGTAGGGAAATCTGTAGTATATTTCCTAATCTCACACAGACGTACTGTCATAAGAGTTGGAAGACTCACCACACCGTGGAGCAACTTGTGGTAAACTGCCGACTGGAACCTCCCGTCCTTCCCTAGCTTCACGAAATCCATAAGTGCATCGAGCGCCACATCCTACCGCGAGCAAAAGTGTATACTAATTTAACCGATTCCCCGTCGCCGAACACGCAAATGGATAACAATAACTACTGCAAAACTCACCCTGATTGCTTCGTCGCTGTGCGGTGACACGGCGAGCTCTACGAGCGCGGCAACGAGCTCGTCGAACCGCTGCCGCAACCACGACCTGAACACGAGCTCGGGGTCACTGCCCGCGTCTCCGGCGGCGGCGGCGGATGGGATGGAGGGGAGGAGGGGCACGAAGAAGGACTGGAGCGAGATGAGCGCCTCGAGGGCGAGGTCGAGCCGGGCGGAGGGGGAGAGGAGCGCAAGGAGTGTGGGGGCGTGGTTGAGGTGGGCGCGCGAGGAAAGGAGCTCGTGGCCGAGCGACTTCACCTCGTCTAGGGTTAGGGATCCGGTTTTCGACTTCCGCTTCTTAGTGGTGTTCGCCGCCGTCGCCAACGACGATTTCGCCATGGCAGGAGAGTGTGCGCGGGAGGCGGCGGCGAAGAGGGGGACAAGGTGCGGCGAGGTTGGGGGCAATGGTTGGTTGGATGCGGGTTCTGGGGTTTATTGACGAAGGAGACTGGCAAGCTGGTCTCACCTGTCAATTCGACCCACACGAAAAGCCCACGCAGAGCCCGGCCGAAACTATATAGAGCCCAACCCATAGGGCCCCTGTCTGATGATGCCTTGAGAAGTACGGAGTGCAGAATACGGCGATGGCCATCAGGCAGATGTGCATGTGTGATAATTAACTACATTATGTGGTATAATCGACGTCGTGTTGCCGATGGATGAACTCTCAACTCATAAATAATAGATAAGAATATAAGTATGTAGCCACAATCTTCTCTTTTTATTGAATTATTTGCCCGTAGACCTTACCCTCTTATATAGGAGGATGTCTCTCTTCATGCATGAATAAGCAGTATAGAACTAAATTAACTAATGGGTCGCATGGGCCGATAGCCCCCTAATGGACCCTTGTTTATGTAGACATGGACCCTTGTTTATGTAAAGTGTCTACACATAATTGAGCCATGGAAATAGGTTGATATAAAACACCCCCTCTGGACATTCATAAATAATAGATAAGAATACAAGTATGTAGTCACAATCATCTCTCTTTATCGAATTATTTGCCCGTAGACCTTACCCCCTTTATATAGGAGGATGTCTCTCTTCATGCATGAATAAGCAATATAGAACTAAATTAACTAATGGGTTGCATGGGCCGACAGCCCCCTAATGGACCCTTGTTTATGTAGACATGGATCCTTGTTTATGTAAAGTGCCTACACATAATTGAGCCTCAGAAATAGGTTGATATAAAACACCTCCTCTGGACATTTTGCCAACGTCATGCTCACGCCTCATTAAAAACTTCTTTTGAAAATCCAATGAGAAAAAAGAGTACATAACTCGCATTCTTCCCATTACACATGTTGCTCAATTAAAAACCTTTGAATAAGAAAACACATTGGGACAAAACTCAAAGGAAGGAAAAGGAGTACAACATATATTTATTCAATGATGAATATATATGAACATCATATATCTCCCCCTAAAGACAACAACATTTTGTGTCTTCTTATACCAATACCACGAACAAGTTTCTCTAAACTTGGTCCTGGCAAGGCATTAGTAAACAAATCCGCAAGATTCTCACTTGATTGAATTTTCTGTATTTCTATATTCCCATTTTCCTGCTACTCATATGGGTAGAAATGTTTAAGGAGTATGCTTTGTCATATGCGTCTTGACATAGCTACTCTTCATTTGTGCAATGCAAGCTGTATTATCCTTATGGAGGACTGTAGGAGTTTTGTCCACCTCTACACTATAAGACTCTTGGATATGGTGAATTAGTCTTCTAAGTCATATGCACTATCGAGTTGTCTCATATAGTGCAATGATCTCAACATGATTTGTTGACGTAGCAACAATCAATTGTTGTGTAGATGTTCAAGAGATAGTTGTAGAACCACTTAGAAAGACATATCTAGTCTGTGACTTGGCATTGTGGGGACCAGAAAGATAGCCAGCGTCTGAGTAACCCTTCAACCGTATATCTTGACCCCAGGATAAAAGAGTCCAAGATCAGTTATACCTCTAATATACCTAAGGATTCCCTTAATTCCATTCAGTACTTCTTCGTAGGCTTGGAACTATATCTTGCCAAACAATTTACTACAAATTCAATATCAGGCCTGGTAAATCGGCAAGGTATAGCAATGCTCCAATAGCACTGCGACGCCCCGTGTGATTACCCCAGGGGTAATCACACTTAGGCATACGGATTACTATTCGTTTACTCAGTAGAACACTGCTCCAACGAATAACAAGCCTTTACTAGGGTCAACACAGCAGAACAATGAAATAGAAACTGTAGCAAAAACTTAGGTGTGCTTCTCGCTTGCTATGTTGTACTAATTACTTTATTAACTCTCATCTCCACATCAATTTCTATTCCAAACCTCTTTCAAAAGTGTTATGTTAAAAAAAAGCTTACCTCTTCTTAAAGTGACATTCCTGCTAACATAGAACCATCTCTAAGTTAATTCTCTGTCCGAGAGAGTGTGGGGAAAACGTATGCCTCGTCATAGGCCTCGTGTTGTTATTTCTGCTAAATAACCTGTCAGGCTAGCCATCCAACATAGGATCGAAGATTTAAGACTGTATGCAAGGGAGTATCAATATAAGATCATAAGTTTTCATGCTTGGGCTAGAGGCACGGAGTAGAACTCTGGCATGGACCTGCTCTTCCACTTGTTGGATAAGTATGGACCATACCCATAGCATCCCTTATCTCTTCGTCTGAATCACTCAATTAAACCGTCAGCATTCTAAAAGAAAGAAAGTATACTTAAAGAAAACACATAAAGGCTGACGATGTAAAACATGTGACTTATCCCATTTCTATATATCAGATTTCCCGGACGAGTGGTCCGTGGCACTCCGAGCGTGCAGCTCTGGCGTACCCAGGAGCGAAGTCTTAGGCGTACTCAGGAATGAGCCCTGAGCGTTTCCCAACACGCAGTTGGGTGGTCTCGAGAACGAGATCTTGAGCGTACCTGGGCACATGGATCCAGGGTAGTGTAAGTTCGCACTCAGAGACAAGCTCTGAGCGGTCCCAAACACGTGGTTTGGGCGGTCTTGAGAACGGGATCTCAACCATAACTGAGCACGAGAGACTCAGCTAGCATAGGGTTTGGATTTCTTTTGCATTTTAATGTTTCTTGGTGTTATTTGCTTAATTGTGTATGGCATAGCGCAACCTACCCAAGCCTGTTCGAGAGAGTTCAATTTCGGGGACGAAATTTTCCCAAGGGGGGTAGGATGTGAGAACCCGCATAATTAGACTAATCTAAACCGCAGTAATCTGTAATCAGCATTAATTAAAAATCCATCAAACAGTGATCAACGTGTAATTAACACGCTTGATTTTATAAATTGTGATATCAACATTTCAAAACAACAAATAATATACAAAGGTTTCAACCTCAAAGAGTTTACAACATTTAGTTTACAAAAGCATAATTAAAATTTTACAACCCAACAATGGATACAGTATTAATTTTACAACCAATTACAATGCTAATTACAAGAGCTAATTAAATTACAATTCAATGTTCTTGCATTCATTTCATCGAAGCCTTTCTTGCCATCGCATCCAACCATCCTTCACCTTTCCTTTTCATGCAAACCAAAAACTTAAAGAGTAGTTAGCAAAAACCCAAGGACGTTATTGCTAGTTAGAATGAGATATAGATTGCCGTCAGTTTCCCCGAAGTTCAATAGGATTCCTATATTAACCTAGGTCAACCAGTCCCTCGATTACTAAGATAACCTGGCCAACTGGAGTTAGTCGGCCCCTGTGGTAACCAAGATAGCCAGGCCAACCCAAGAGAATAGGCATCTATTACTTCTGAGGGTTTCATCATATGACATCATTAGAGCCAACCCCCACTATTTGCAATTACCGCAACCACAGTACAATCCCACAATGCACATCCCATTAAACCCAACCCTCAGCCAAAGCATCATTGGGTATACCAAAACCAGCACCATTAGTATCCATGTTGTGCAGCCAACATAAAAGCCTCCCAAAGCCACCAGTGCAAGTCCAAGCTTCACAATGCATCCTCATTTAGTAACCAATGGACCAAAAGGTGCTTCTCTCAATAGTATCATGAGAGGGCATAAGGGATAAGGCAAGGGACATAGTAGTCATTACCATGCCACATGGGAAGCCAGTCAAAAACACAAAACCAAACCCACTGCCCTCCACATTCCAATGTCCACCAAGAGCTAGAAGCCCAAGTGAAGCAGTGGACCAATCAAGCCTTCAGGAAGGAAGTAGTAATTAGGGAGATTAAGCAAAGGGAAAAGGAAGACCTGCGGATATGATCATAGTAAGAATAAGAATAGAAGCATGGTAATAGGATTAGGGTAAATAGGATCAAGGTAAATAGGAATAGGGTCATGGTAAAAATGAAATTACCCCATGAAAGGATAAGATCGAGCCTATCTCTTTAGCCCCCAATCCAGCCAGCAATCCCCCCCCCCAACACATTCAGCCCCTTCACAGCCGAAAGAGGAGGAGCAAGGTCAGAAGCATTCCTCTCACACATTCATCCTACTTCAAGGCCAAGAACAAGCCAAGCAACCAGGAGCCAAACCCAGCCGAAGACAAGGCACATGCCTCCCACTGCCATCCTCAAGATCAAGACAACAAGGAGGAGAAGCCACACAGGAGACCACCACACTAGGAGGAGACGACTAAGACCGACAAGGACCAAAAGCACAAGGGAGCATAACCCCACGGCCAGCATCAACATCGTCACAGCCATTCTCAGAAACCAACCAAGAACAACTGAGGTAGTCCACTATCCAAAACCCTACTATCATTTTATCCCAATCAATCACTCCAATATGAGCTAACCTTCTCCTGAACTCTAAAAATAGCACCAACCAAAATCATGCAAGTATAGCAGTAGCATCACCCTTTATCTCCACCCTAGTAGCTTTATCATCCCTCAACCATACCACAAAACCTCCATCATTCATTCATGCCATCACAGAGCAAGGGGAGGGTCTGGGTTAGAGAGGAAGGGGGAGGATACCTCAGAGTGAGACGTGGGCATCACCACCATCACCACCAGTAGCAAGCCTCATAGCCACATCCAACACCCGTTGTTCATGCATAATCAACATTAAAAACCCACATCAGAGTAATAATCAAAACTAATAATAGAACTAAAATGTAAACGGGGAGTTGAGGGTGAGTTTAGGAGGGAAGTCCAGGCGGCGTTGTGGGTCGAATCGAGGCGGTCGGCAGCCAGAGGCCGAGCCGACCGGCGCATGGATCAAACCAGGGCTGAGGCGGCGCTAGCCCAGGCCGCGCCGAGGAGACCAAAGAGGGGACGCTAGGGAGCCAAGCGGCGGCGTAGAGGAGGCCGGGCTGAGGTGCCAGAGGGAGCTAGGAGGGCCGAGGCAGGCCAAGGAGCGGGAGAGAGGAGGCGCCAGAGGAGGAGTGGCGGTACCAAGCAGTCGGCAAGAAGGAGGAGCGAGACACAGCAAAGACCGGCGACGCCATGGGCCAGCCGAGCTGAGCTGCGCAGGGGGGAACCGGAGGTGGCGCGGAAGGAAGTGGCTGAGGCCGACAGGCAGCATTAGGGGACCGAGGAAAGCAAGGCCAGGAGGATGCACCATGGGGGAGGAGGGCCGGTGGTAGCAAGCCATGGGGGGGGCCTTGGGGAGGAAGGAGAAGAAGGATTTGGGGAGAAGAGCAAGTGAGGAAATGGCTGTGTGGGTGTGCGGCGGCAGGAAGGGAGATAAGGAGAGAGAAGAAGATTAGGGGTAGGAGAGGGGTTTAGAAAAGGGAATTTGGTGATTAGGGAGTTAGGTAGATAATTAGGGGGGAAATTAGGGTTAGAAAAGTGGTTTTAGAAATCTAAATATAGGAAAAATTGTATAACTCTAGTAATTTGTGATGATTAGTGTTGTAACTTTGGAAGTTAGCAAATAAAATAATTAAATTATTAGCACGACGTAATTTTGCAACCGAGCGAACTCGTTTAGGTCACTTCGGGCTAGACCGTCTTAAAATCAATCCGTTGAGTAATTATTAAAATGAGATAGGATATTATTATTTCTGTTAATTAAAAAGTAAAAGTCGTACTTAATAAACCTATACCTCGTTGGCGAATAGTCAGGCAGGTCGAACATTTTAATCAAGCTAATTTAATTAACTTGAAGCGAATCCGAGTATTTGTAGAAAATTAAATAATTACGTACTGATTTAAGTAAAAATTAATTAGGAGTTTTGCTGAGTAAAATTTAATAGACTTAATGAAATGTGCGTGTGAGACTGTGAGTAGTATTTCTTTTCTCGTTAGTTTAAACGTAAACGTAGGTATTTTCGACCCTAGAGCAAGTCTGCGACGCCCCGTGTCATTACCCAGGAGGTAATCACACTTAAGCATACGGATTACTATTCGTTTGCCCAGTAGAACACTGCTTCAACGAATAGTAAGCCATTTATCAGAGATAACGCAGCAGAACAATAAAATAGAACTGTACATCTTTATTGCAGTAATAGCCACGCAAGGCTATGGTTCTTAATACAAATATTACACAAATACAAAAGGGAGCTTCTGCGCTTCTCTCGCTTTGTCTCAAGTAACGGCCACCTATTTGCCCTCGCGTCCTCCACACTATGCCCTCTTGACCAACACCACAGTTGCCGGTGAGATCCTTGTTACTGCAAACCCTCATCCCACTCGGGATAGATCCCACGACAAGGATCTAAGCAAGGAGAGATAGCAAGAGTGAGTACTATAGTGTACTCAAGAAGCATTAATAGCTAAAATGCAATTGATGACTCTAAATTCCATCCTTATCAAAATTCTTACCTCTTTTCTTATTCGAAAATAATTTTCAAAACTTAGGTTGCAAATTTTACTTCTGAAGATACTACTTGATTACTCGGAGAGAAGAAAGACCCCCGGCGGTTCCCGTAGACTCCAATCCAAGAGACTGGCATGAATTCATGATTTGTATAGCATCGCTGCAGCTTGTACCACTTTACCCATAGTGATTCTCGAACTCTAAATGAACCGGTCCCCTGATTTCCTTTGATGCGGTTCGAGTTCGAATACTAACGTTTTCCAATTACGTGATTAAGTCTCCACCCATTACCTTTAAATCGGTCTTGATTTAATCACGTTCTTTAATTCGCCATACACCGAAGTTTCAAGATAATGTTAGTTGAGGCGGCCAACGTCCGTGCTCAACCATCCACCTTTTTGGGGCGGCTCTCTTCCCGTGCCCAAACGCTCCAATGCGACCCGTTGTGGAGATCATAATTACGTAAAGAGGTAGCATTTTCTGCCCGCCGAAACGGGAAAATGGTTGGTACGGATTTACGGCCTCTGACCGAGTAAGAGTTTTGTTTGTCCTTATATTATAACCACCAGTAAAAAGGGACCCGCCTCTTACCTCAACATCACCGTCATCGTCGTAGTTCCCCACCTGGGTCCCCTTTTACCAACCTAGTAGCTTTCATCTCTTTCTTTCTCATTTCTTAATTCTTTTCATCTCTTTCATATTTCTTATCTTTTCATTTTCATCTTATTCATTCGAATTGATTTTTGAAAAATAGTTTTGATGCAATACATATAAGATAGAGCAATATACGCTTTACATTTAAAATAGCTATGTTAATGAATAAGGAGTAGCTTGCTCGTGGAATCTAGAGGAGAGATCGCCCGATTTTAATCGATACTAGCTATTCTGTTGGTTCACCCACGCAATTTATACGATGGTGCGAAATAATAAATATATAATTAAATACTTATCAATAGTATGCGGGACTATGTGCATGCTAGTGGAATGATTCTTTTGTTAGCGGGTTTTATTTTAATAACACTTTTGAAACCCGTGAGGTTAGCACTTCAACTATGGTCGTTCTTGTATATCGGTTCGAGGTTAGAGTTGCCGATATTCACATTTTATCGTACGAGAAGAATATAATATATGCAATCACATTTATTTGAGTTTATCAATTTTTAATCGCACAAAACTAAATTTATCAAATGTATGCAAGCAATTAAGCGATTAGCTTGATTTTTATGCCGGTGCTAAATATATGAGTCTAGTTGAATAAATTATTCCTAACGCCTCAAATTACTTATTTCCTTAATTTGGGAGTTCTATCGACGACTAACTCGAATCTACGATCTCAATTTGATTTATGCGTATTTTTCGTTTTTAGCTCCTACCGGTCGATTTACCGCTAAATATTTTAACATAGATTAAATGGCTTAACTTACCAGTGACTCAAACGAAGATCGCAATTATACTGCTAATTTAATCTCTCTACTTATTTTAAGTTTTACAACAATATCTACAAAAATTCTCCCTTTTTCTAATTATTCTTTCTTTTTCCCTAACTTCCCTTTCCCTTTTCTATTTATTTTCTATCCTACCCTATTCTGCCGACACAAATTATGAGCCCATCTCCTGGCTCCTTCCTCAAACCCCAACTCTTTTTCTTACTCCCTCTCCTCCTTCTTCAACTCCACGGTTGCCACGCCATGGGGAGCTTCCTCTCCCCCCTATTTCCCCCGTCGGCTCCTCTCTCCTGGTCACTCTCTCCGCCTCCCCTCTTCCCTGGCCGGTGTGGTCTTGCTTGCCGCCATTCTTGCCTGCAGCCCTCCACTGTTCTGTTGCCATTGCGCTGCCGCCGCAAGGCCGCCCTCCTCGTCTTCGTCCGGCAGGGGGGCCAGCCGACGCTTCGACCCGCCACTCGCCGCCTCGGGCCTCTTTGCCGCCCTAGGCCCCGTGGTCCCCGTCGGCCCGCTACTCGCCGCTCTGGGTTCAACCGCCATGGCACGGCCTTCGGCGTGGTCATCTGCGCCTCCCACAGCGCCCAGCTGCTCCTCCTCACCGTCGGCCCGCTTATCTCTCTGCGGGCTCCCTCGGCTCTCCTCGGCGGCCTAGGGCAGCGCCTATCGGCCCTCACCTCCCGTGGCTCGGCTTTGGCATGGTGCCGTCTTGTGGCGGCAACTGCTGTGGCACGCCCTGCCTCTCTGGCTCTAAGCACTACACTAATCCTTATTTTCTCTTCTCTGGTACTCTAGATTAGCGATTAATTGGTTACTTTTTCCGATGTGTGATGCTTACGGGTTCACTTTCGATTTTTATGTGTTGATGCTTGGGGAAAGAAAAGGAATATGGATGCATGGAGGAGATGGGAGGTGGACTATCCAGGCTTCACCGCTATCTCGAGGTAATACTTTCCCTTAACCTTCCTCACCGCCTCCGCTTCATGCTTATGCGGCGAGGACACTTAAGAACTATTTTTGATGATGCTGTATGGTCGATGTGGCTTTCGGTGCATGTGGATTCTGTGGCTAATGTCTGTGATCTTGATCTAGTTAGTGGTTCATGTGCTTGGTGAAAGGTATTGCTCCTATTGGGGAGAAATGAGCTACCCATTGTTTTGATTCTTGTCGAGGATCGGGGTGGCTTGAGGTGGGCTTGATCCTCGTCTGCCTTCTTGCCTCCTTGCCTTCTTGTGGTTGCTTTTGGTTGTGCTGGTTGTTGCCGTGAGGTTGATGACCGCACGCCGGTGCTCCTTGCCCTTGTGCTTCCCTTCCCACCAGTGGCTTGCTACTAGCTGGGAGCTTGCTCTCTCTCTCTCTCTCTCTCTCTCTCTCTCTCTCTCTCTCTCTTGTGGCTGTGAGAATGAGAATGGGAATGGGGGAAAGGCTTGGGCTGTGTGGGTGATCTTATCCTTGCTGGTTGATCTTATCCTTTGGTGTGGTAATTTTGTATTTACTGCCTCCCTATTCATTTTTACCAAAGTCTTATTTACCTCACTCCTGTTGCTTCCTATTCTTGGCTGCTCTTTATGGTGATGCATATGGGCTAAATAATGATGCTGTGAGCAATATGGCTACCATTGCGGGCTTTCCGGTTGATCGGCATTATAATGTGGGTGTTGGATTTGGTGGCCCAATGATGTATTAAACA
The DNA here is from genome assembly GCA_036346405.1 of Phyllostachys edulis. NCBI lineage: Eukaryota > Viridiplantae > Streptophyta > Magnoliopsida > Poales > Poaceae > Phyllostachys > Phyllostachys edulis. The sequence goes on along the minus strand of CM070551.1, from coordinate 15,548,971 downwards.
GAGGGTGGAATTGAATGGGAATGCTTTGTTGGATTCTAATGTGTTTGAGGTAAACTGGAAAGGTGGGTGTTGGGCTTTCGGAATGCCGGATGATGAGACCCTTGGAAGTAAAAGGTACCTATTGACTCTGGTTGATTTGGATACCTTGATTACTAAAGGAGCCGACTAACTCAGGTTGGTCAGGGTGCCTTGGTGATCGAGGGACTGGTTGACCTAGGTTGATATGGAAATCCTATTGTACTTCGGGAAATTCTGACGGCAACCTATCTTCGATCTAACTAAGATTTCTGTTTTCGGTATTGGCTAACTACGTCTCAAGTTTTATGTTGCATGACCAGGAAAGGTGTAGAATGGTTGGACGAGGAGGCAAGGAAAGTTCCGATGAAAATGGATGCAAGCATATGAAACTGTATCTTATTTAATTCTTGTAATTGTTTTGTAAAATTAATTTTGTATCCATTATTGAGTTGTAGAATAAATTTTGTAACGAGAAATTTGGTTGTAATATTTTAATTCTGCTTTGTAAACGGATTGTTATAAAACTGTGATGTGAATAAATAATGTTTGCTTAATTTGCCAAACTCATTGCGTTAATTACTCAATTAAATATAAATTGAGATTATGCTTGAGATTAGTTTAATGGAATTTTTACTTACGCTAATTACCGATTATTGTTGATTAGCTTAGTTTTAATTATGCGGGTTCTCACATCCTCCCCCCCTTAGAAAAATTTCGTCCCCGAAATTGGACTTTCTTCCGAGGAGGTTTTGTGGTAGACTTCGCGTAGTTCTTCGTTGTTCCTTGACGTGGCTTCACTGACGGAACGACTTTCCTCTTGTGCCCAGCACGAATGTATAGCCTTGTTCCCTGTCTTTCAATCCTCTTGTCGAACTCTGATCCCACAGTAATGCAATCGTGTCCCTTTGAGTTTTCTGACGGACTTTGGTTTAGTTTCGTAATCGATACTTACTTCTTGGGCGACTAGTCAATCTATACTTTATAATTACTTTTAATCTGCTCGCTTTTGTAACAATGAGGTTTACCATGAACTTGGTATTTGTGAAAGGTGAACCCCCACGGACGTTTCCACGAGCTCAGAATTTCTATTACTCCTCGCTAATAATGTATGAGGTATAAAGAAATGTAAAAGGATAATGCTTATGGAAGGTGAATATAATGGTGTACCCGTTACTGCACTTGGTGATTCTTCAGTCTGTTTGGCAATCATGTGAGTCAGATGTGCGGGTCCTCCTATTTCAGCTCCTTTCATGGCAGTCTGGTTGCCTTCGGTTTGTTTCATATAGGTGATCTGTAGTGGTGCTGAAATAGGCGGTCTTGGCACAAATGTTGGTGGTGGTGTTCCAAATGTTCTCCATGGGTGAGGGCAATTAACCTTGCGATGCCCGGGTTGTCCACAATTGAAGCATGCATCCGTTCCTCTTAAGCAATTCTTTGTCAAGTGATTTCCCCGACACTTTCCACATCTAATCGCTAGGGGTACTGGTTCTGGCTGAGCTATTGGTATCTGAAAAGATGGGTTGGAAGGTCGCTGTTGTGGTGGTCCATATATTGGTGGTTGCTGCAGTGGCATATATGGACGAGGTTTATGAGCAGGTGGGGAATGGTGGTCGGTTTTAACTTTCTTCCTCCATTCTTCGGTGAGGTTACTGTGTTCATTCTCCAAGATTATAGCTCTATTGACGAGGTCTTGGAATTCGGTGATTCTGTGGATGGATAAAAGCATTTTAAGGTATGGGTGCATTCCATCCAGAAATTTCTCTATCTTCTTTTCCTCAGTGTCAACATCAGCTGGGGCATAGCGGGAAAGGTCGTTGAACTGACTAAGATATTCTATCATCTTCTTTTCTCCCTGAGTTAAAACTCTAAACTAACGCTTCTTCAGTTCCATCCTTCCTGTGGGTACATGGTTTTCAGTGAAGCGTAGTTTGAACTCGGTCCATGTAATTGGTCGTCACGACACTGCGATTCTGATTATAATTGAGCCACCAGGTAGCTGCTGGTCCGGTCAACTGGTGTGATGCGTACCGTACTTTCTCTGCATCTGAGCATCCTACTGTGTCCAGTTTCTTTTCTATCTCGATCAACCAGTCACTTGCATCTAGTGGATCAGTAGCTTTGGCGAAGGTAGGAGGGCGAGTTTGTAGGAAATCACCCAAACTAACCCCATGCACTGGCTGAGAGGTAGTAGGTGTCATTCGAGTCAATAAGGTCTCCATAAAGCGGTTTTGATTTTCTTGGGCTTCTCTTCTGGAGTTCTCTAAGAATTTGAGTACTTCTGCCATGATACCTAAGGGATCAGTTACTCCGGTGGGTGGTAGTTGACTGGTTCCTGGCATGGTAGGGGCTTGGGGTTGAACAGGTGTTGACTCATTGAGGTTCACTGCTGGATTTTCTGGGTACGGTTCTCGTGGCATGAGTTCCAATGTCAATCTCAATTCACGTTCTCCGCTTCCTTGACCTTCCATCCTGTAGGGGGAGGTGTCAAGAATTTGTTACTTTAGTGGTTATGTTGGTGGCATATTCATTTTGAGAAGTCTGTTGATGGTAGTATTAATGCTTTATTCTTTAGCAGTAATTTGTGATAGAGGAGAAGGCATTACATTTATCTGGTAGAAGTTAACCGCGGTTGATTTGCATTAATCCATACTCATGAGGCAATTAACACCAAGAAACAAGGAGATGCAACAAGATCCAAATCCTATTCTAGTTGAGTCTCTCGTGCTCAGTCACGCTTGAGATCCCGTTCTCAAGACCGCCCAAACCACGTGTTTGGGACCGCTCAGAGCTTGCCTCTGAGTGCGAACCTACACTACCCTGGATCCACGTGCCCAAGCACGCCGAGATCCTGCTTCGAGACCGCCTAATCTGCGTGTTGGGAGACGCCAGGCTCATCTCGAGCACGCCCAAGACTTCGCTCCTGGTACGTCGAGTCTGACGCTGAGTGCCACGGACCACTCGTCCGGGAAAACTGATATGCAGAAATGGGATAAGTCACATTTTTACATCGTCAGCCTTTAGGTGTTCTCTTTAAGTATACTTGCTTTCTTTTAAGATGCTGACGGATTTAATTTAGTGATACAGATGAAGAGATAAGAGATGCTATGGGTATGGTCCATACTTATCCAACAAGTGGAAGAGTAGGTCCATGCCAGACTTCTAATCCATGCCTCTAGCCCAGACATGAAAACTTAAGATCTTATATTGATACTCCCCTGCCTACCATCTGCAATCTTCGATCCTATGTTGGATGGCTAGCCTGACAGGTTCTTTAGCAGAAATAACAACGCAAAGCCTAAGATGAGGCATACGTTCTCCCCGCACTCTCTCGAATGGAGAATTAGCTTAAAGATGGTTCTATGTTAGCAGGAAGGTCACTTTAAGAAAAGGTAGGCTTTTTTTAACATAATACATTTGAAAAGGGTTGAGAACGGAAATTGATATAGAGATGAGAGTTAATAAATAATAAGTGCAATATAGCAAGCGAGAAGCACACCTAAGTTCTTGCTACAGTTTCTATTTTATTAGCGTGGCCCGATCTTATTGCTCGATACAATTGCGACGCTCGTGTCATTACCCAGGAGGTAATCACACTTAAGCATACGGATTACTATTCGTTTGCCCAGTAGAACACTGCTTCAACGAATAGTAAGCCATTTATCAGAGATAATGCAGCAGAACAATAAAATAGAACTGTACATCTTTATTGCAGTAATAGCCACGCAAGGCTATGGTTCTTAATACAAATATTACACAAATACAAAAGGGAGCTTCTGCGCTTCTCTCGCTTGTCCTGAAGTAACGGCCACCTATTTGCCCCTCGCGTCCTCCACACTATGCCCTCTTGACCTAACACAGTTGCGGTGCAGATCCTTGTTACTGCAAACCCTCATCCCACTCGGGATAGATCCCACGACAAGGATCTAAGCAAGGAGAGATAGCAAGAGTGAGTACTATAGTGTACTCAGCAAGCATTAATAGCTAAAATGCAATTGATGACTCTAAATTCCATCCTTATCAAAATTCTTACCTCTTTTCTTATTCTGAAAATAATTTTCAAAACTTAGGTTGCAAATTTTACTTCTGAAGATACTACTTGATTACTCGGAGAGAAGAAAGACCCCCGGCGGTTCCCGTAGACTCCAATCCAAGAGACTGGCATGAATTCATGATTTGTATAGCACTGCGCAGGCTTGTACCACTTTACCCATAGTGATTCTGAACTCTAAATGAACTGGGTCCCCTGCATTTCCTTTGATGCGGGTTTGAGTTCAGAATACAGAACGTTTTCCAATTACGTGATTAAGTCTCCACCCATTACCTTTAAATCGGTCTTGATTTAATCACGTTGCTGACCTCGTCATACACCGAGTTTCAGTAATGTTAGTTGAGGCGGCCAACGTCCGTGCTCAACCATCCACCTTTTTGGGGCGGCTCTCTTCCCGTGCCCAAACGCTCCAATGCGACCTGCCAGGAGATCATAATTACGTAAAGAGGTAGCATTTTCTGCCCGCCGAAACAGGAAAATGGTTGGTACGGATTTACGGCCTCTGACCGAGTAAGAGTTTTGTTTGTCCTTATATTATAACCACTAGTAAAAAGGGACCCGCCTCTTACCTCAACATCACCGTCATCGTCGTAGTTCCCCACCTGGGTCCCCTTTTACCAACCTAGTAGCTTTCATCTCTTTCTTTCACATTTCTTAATTCTTTTCATCTCTTTCATATTTCTTATCTTTTCATTTTCATCTTATTCATTCGAATTGATTTTTGAAAAATAGTTTTGATGCAATACATATAAGATAGAGCAATATACAGTTTACATTTAAAATAGCTATGTTAATGAATAAGGGAGTAGCTTGCCTGTGGAACTGTAGGAGAGATCGCCGTCGACGGAATCGATACTAGCTATTCCTGTTGGTTCACCCGCTGCAATTTATACGATGGTGCGAAATAATAAATATATAATTAAATACTTATCAATAGTATGCGGGACTATGTGCATGCTAGTGGAATGATTCTTTTGTTAGCGGTTTTATTTTAATAACACTTTTGAAACCCCGTGAGGTTAGCACTTCAACTATGGTCGTTCTCGTATATCGGTTCGTGGTTAGAGTTGCCGATATTCACATTTTATCGCATTTGAGAAGAATATAATATATGCAATCACATTTATTTGAGTTTATCAATTTTTAATCGCACAAAACTAAATTTATCAAATGTATGCGAGCAATTAAGCGATTAGCTTGATTTTTATGCCGGTGCTAAATATATGAGTCTAGTTGAATAAATTATTCCTAACGCCTCAAATTACTTATTTCCTTAATTTGGGAGTTCTATCGACGACTAACTCGAATCTACGATCTCAATTTGATTTATGCGTATTTTTCGTTTTTAGCTCCTACCGGTCGATTTACCGCTAAATATTTTAACATAGATTAAATGGCTTAACTTACCAGTGACTCAAACGAAGATCGCAATTATACTGCTAATTTAATCTCTCTACTTATTTTAAGTTTTACAACAATATCTACACAAATTCTCCCTTTTTCTAATTATTCTTTCTTTTCCCTAACTTCCCTTTCCTTTTCTATTTCTTTTCTATCCTACCCTATTTCGCCGACACAAATTATGAGCCCATCTCCGGCTCCTTCCTCAAACCCCAACTCTTTTTCTTACTCCTCTCCTCCTTCTTCAACTCCTCGGCCACGCCATGGGAGCTTCCTCTCCCCTATTTCCCGTCGGCTCCTCTCTCCTGGTCACTCTCTGCCGCCTCCCTCTTCCTGGCTTGGCTTGGTCTTGGCCATGCCCGCCGCTCGCCCTCCACCCGATCTGTCATCGCCACTGCCACGCTGCCGCAAGGCCGCCTCCTCCCTCGTTTTTCGTCCCGGCTGGCAGGGCTATGCTGTGGTGCTCGCCCGCTACTCGCGCCTCGGGCCTGCTGCTCGCCCTAGGCCCCGTGGTCCCCGTCTGCCCGCTACTCGCGCTCTAGGTTCAACCGCCGCCATGGTCTGCCGGCCTTCGGCGTGGTCATCTGCGCCTCCTCACAGCGCCGAGTTGCTCCTCCTCCCACCGTCGGCCCGCTTATCTCTCATGGCTCCCTTGGCTCTCCTCGGCGCTGCCTAGGGCGGCGCCTATCGGCCCTCACCTCCCCGTGGCTCGGCTCGGCATGGTCGTTGCCGCAATGGCCGGCCACTGCTGCCACGCCCTTGCCTCTGCTGGCTCTAAGCACTACACTAATCCTTATTTTCTCTTCTCTGGTACTCTAGATTAGCAGTTAATTGGTTACTTCTTTACTGATGTGTGATGCTTACGGGTTCACTTTCAGATTTTTATGTGTTGATGCTTGGGGAAAGAAAAGGAATATGGATGCATGGAGGAGATGGGAGGTGGACTATCCAGGCTTCACCGCTATCTCGAGGTAATACTTTCCCTTAACCTTCCCTCACTGCCTCCGCTTCATGCTTTGCGACGAGGACACTTAAGAACTATTTTTGATGATGCTGTGTATGGTCGATGTGGCTTTCGGTGCATGTGGATTCTGTGGCTAATGTCCTGTGATGCTGATCTAGTTAGTGGTTCATGTGCTTGGTGAAAGGTATTGCTCCTATTGGGGAGAAATGAGCTACCTTACTGTTTTGATTTGCTGACAGGACTGGGGGTGGCTTGAGGTGGGCTTGATCCTCGTCTGCCTTCTTGCCTCCTTGCCTTCTTGTGGTTGCTTTTGGTTGTGCTGGTTGTTGCCGTGAGGTTGATGACCGCACGCCGGTGCTCCTTGCCCTTGTGCTTCCCTTCCCACCAGTGGCTTGCTACTAGCTGGGAGCTCCAGGCTTGCTCTCTCTCTCTCTCTCTCTCTTGTGGCTGTGAGAATGAGAATGGGAATGGGGGAAAGGCTTGGGCTGTGTGGGTGATCTTATCCTTGCTGGTTGATCTTATCCTTTGGTGTGGTAATTTTGTATTTACTGCCTCCCTATTCATTTTTACCAAAGTCTTATTTACCTCACTCCTGTTGCTTCCTATTCTTGGCTGCTCTTTATGGTGATGCATATGGGCTAAATAATGATGTTTGTGAGCAATATGGCTACCATTATGGCTTTAGGTTGATCGGCATTATAATGTGGGTGTTGGATTTGGTGGCCCAATGATGTATTAAACAGAGGTGGAATTGAATGGGAATGCTTTGTTGATTCTAATGTGTTTGAGGTAAACCGAAAGGTGGGTGTTGGGCTTTGAATGCTTGGGATGATGAGACCCTTGGAAGTAAAAGGTACCTATTGACTCGTTGATTTGGATACCTTGATTACTAAAGGAGCCGACTAACTCAAAGTTGGTCGTGGTGCCTTGGTGATCGAGGGACCTGGTTGACCTAGGTTGATATGGAAATCCTATTGTACTTTGAAATTCGACGGCAACCTATCTTCGATCTAACTAAGATTTGCTTTTTCGGTATTGGCTAACTACGCCTCAAGTTTTATGTTGCATGACCAGAAAGGTGTAGAATGGTTGGACGAGGAGGCAAGGAAAGTTCGATGAAAATGGATGCAAGCATATGAAATCAGTATCTTATTTAATTCTTGTAATTGTTTTGTAAAATTAATTTTGTATCCATTATTGAGTTGTAGAATAAATTTTGTAACGAGAAATTTGGTTGTAATATTTTAATTCTGCTTTGTAAACGGATTGTTATAAAACTGTGATGTGAATAAATAATGTTTGCTTAATTTGCCAAACTCATTGCGTTAATTACTCAATTAAATATAAATTGAGATTATGCTTGAGATTAGTTTAATGGAATTTTTACTTACGCTAATTACCGATTATTGTTGATTAGCTTAGTTTTAATTATGCGGGTTCTCACAAAGTCATCATTAGAACGACCGTAGTGGGGAATGCTAACCTCACGGGGGTTTCGGAAGTGTTATTAAATGAAAATCCACTAACGAAAAGAATCATCTAACTAGTATGCACTGCACGTAGTCGCACATAATTACTGCTAATTATTTAGTTATGTATTTATTACTCGCACCATTGTATAAATTGCAGCAGACAAACCAACAGGAGTAGTTGATCTCGTGTTCATCACCACCGCTCGTTTCTTCTTCTACTAAGGCAAGCTACTCCCTTGATCATGAACATAGCTATATTAAATGTAAATCGTATCTTGCTCTATTTTATATGTATTGCATCAAAACTATTCTCAAAAATCAAATCAAATGAATGAAATTGGGAAGATAAGAAATTAGATGAAAGAAAGGAAGAAATGAAAGCTAATGGGTTGGTAAAAGGGGGCCCGGATGAGGGAAACGCAACGGTGATATTGAGGTAGGTGGGCCCCTTTTTACGGATGGTTATAATATAAGGACAAACAAAACTCTTACTCGGTTAGAGGCCGTAAATTCAGTGCCAACCATTTTCCCGTTTTGACGGGCAGAAAATATTACTTATTACGTAATTACACTCTCCACATCGGATAAGAAAATACGGGGAGGATCCCAGCAGCTGGGGGACCCAGGGCGATATACTATCGCACAGGGGAGTGTTGGGACTGGAGTGCCGGCCAACCAACATTACCGAAACTCAGTGGGTGACGAGGTCAGCACCGTGACTAAATCAGCACCGACGAAAGGTAATGGGTGTAGACTTAATCACGTAATTGGAAAACGTTCTGTATTCTGAACCCAAAATCGCATCAAAGGAAATGCGGTGGACCTAGCTCAGAGAGGGTTCAGGATAGCTATGGGTAAAGTGGTACAAGCCTGCATAGTGCTATACAAATCATGAGTTCATGCCAGTCTCCTGGATTAGAGTCTACGAGAACCGCTAGGTTCTATCTTCTCTCCGAGTAATCAAGTAGTCTCTTTAGAAGTAAAATTGCAACCTAAGTTTTGAAAACTATTTTTCGAATAAGAGAAGAGGTAGGAATTTTGATAAGGACGAAATTTAGAGTCATCAAATGCATTTTAGCTATTAATGCTTGCTGAGTACACTATAGTACTCACTCTTGCTATCTCTCCCCTTGTTTAGATCCTAATCCGACCGGGAGTTATCCCGAGTGGGATGAGGAATGTTGCAGGTACCGAAAAGGTCGCAGGTGACGAAGGCGTTGGGTACGCGAAGCAGGGCAAGGTGATCGCCTCATTCAACTCGTGGGACGAGCAAACTGTCGGAGGAACCTAGCAGCAAATAGCGGGAAGTGTTTTCCCCTTTGTAATTAAATAATTGTATCCAAAACCCTAGTCTTGTGTGGCTACTGTTGTAATAAAGAGCAGTTTCTATTTCATTGTTCTGCTGCGTTAACCCTGGTAAAGGCTTGCTATTCGTTGGAGCAGTGTTCTACTGAGCAAATGAATAGTAATCCATATGCCTAAGTGTGATTACCCCTGGGGTAATGACACAAGGCGTCACAGGCACTTAAATAAAAGGGTTTCAGACCCTAGTGTACCATCGTTCTCTCGTCTAGGTCCATATGGACCTTTCTCCACTTCTAGTGACCTAACAATTATGGGTGTACCCAGTGGATGAGATTTATCAAGATAAAATCTCTCCAACACTTTCTTCGTGTTAGTGGTCTGATGCAGAAATATGCCTCCAAGCATATTTTCAATCTACAACCCGAGATAGTATTTGGTTTCACCCAAATCTTTCTTCTCGAATTCCGTCTTTAAGTATGAGTTCGTTTCGAGAATATCTTTCGTGTTTCTGATTATGTTCAAGTCATCACATATATAGAAATGATGCAAAATCCATTCTTGGATTTCTTTATGAATACACAAGGACAGACTTCGTTGTTTATGTATCCATTTTGTAAAATGAATTTACCCAGTCGATTGTACCACATACGACCTGACCGTGCAACTCATATAGTAACTTTTGCAAATTAACACTATACATGTTGTGATGTTTATTCTCACTCATACATGGGACTTTTAATCCCTCTGGAATCTCCATTAAGATTTTAGAATCTGGTGACCAATATAAATATGCAGTCATGACATATTGACATCCATAAGTTTTATTTCCAAATTCATTCCTACTATCATAGCTATAAGGTATCGTAACGTTGTCTCATCCATTACAGGAGAGTAAGTTTCATCGAAATCGATGCCGAGTCTCTGCGTGAAGCCTTGTGCTACTAATCTTACTTTGTATCTCACCACTTCATTATGTTCATTCCTCTTTATTATGAACACCCACGTGTGTTCAACAGGAATAACATCATGAGGTGTCTTGACCATAGGTCCGAAAACTTTCCTCTTATTAAGCGAGTTTAGTTCATTCTCGATTGCTTCCTTCAATTTATCCCAATCTTGATGATTCTTGCAATCGTCTTTGGTTCTGGATCCGATTCGATGTGGAATACAATATTTGAGATGAAGCAACTGCTATTAGCACTCATATGTCCATATAGAAGACTTCTCATGTTTCCCCATAGTTTGTGAAAAACTCTTTGTCCAATTCAATTGGAACTTTATTTAAATCTACCAGCTCTCCACTATTTCCTAAAATGGCAGAGCCTGACTGTTTCATTGCAGTATCATCAGTTGGTGCACTCCCCCTTTACTAGTCATCTGTCCCTGTAGTCTGGCATGGGGTGCCTCCCCCTCTGCTCCTATACGGGGCACCACCCGTCGTGTCTTCACTCGGGGTGTAACATCCATCGGACATTTCACATTCATGTTTGGTTCATGGAGTTTCTCTCCCTGTTCAATAGACCTATTTTGCGGACGTCTCCGCGGTTTTAGATCCTTTGACCTAGGAGGTCCCCCCTTTGGCGGAGTCAGATGCAAAACCCAAAACCCAAGATGGTTCTACTCTTTCAGGTGAATTTACCGCTGGTATATGCGACTTTGTAACTTCTTTACTAGCTGTGAATGAATCTGGCAGTTGATTAGCAAGATTTTGCAAATCTATTATCTTCTAAACCTCTTGTTCAGAGTCCTTAGTGCGCGAATCGTTATTATGAAGAGTACTATCATTCCATGATAGTTCCCGGCATTTCAACTTGGGGTCCTTTCCTCCCCCTAATGCTGAGAATAGTTCTTCATTAAATACAGTGTCAGTGTATCTTGCTTTTAGCAAATCCCCTATCATGGGCTTCAAATACTTTATTATAGACGGAGATTCAAATCCCACGTAAATTCTCATTTTATGGTAGGGTCCAATTGACGTACATTGAGGAGGTGATATAGGTATGTAAATAGCATAACCGAATTTACGCAGATAGAAAATACTTAGCTCTTTCCCACACACTAGTTGGAAATATGACAACTTGTGTTATGCGAATGGCCAGAGTCATATTAATGCTGGTGCATGTAAATACGGCATGTCTCCAACACGTACTTGGTAGACTAGATCTCATTAACAAGGGTCTAGCGATCATCTTGATCCTCTTGATTAAAGATTCAGCAAGTCCATTCTGAGTATGAACATGTCGGACTGAATGTTCCACTTTTAGGCATAAGGCCATGCAATAGTCATTAAATGCTTTTGAGGTAAACTCTCCAGCATTATCCATTCTTATGGATTAGATCCAATGGTCCAAAAACTTTGCCCTTAGTGCAATAATTTGTGAAATCAACTTGGCAAATGCGTGATTCCTAGTGGATAATAGACATACATGCGTGTACCGAGTGGATGCGTCTATTAGAATCATAAAGTATTTGAATGGTCCAGACATGGGCTCTATGCATATATCTCCCTGAATCATCTCAAGGAAATCAGGCAATTCATCATTAAACTTATGATACGAATGTCTCGTAATCAACCTGCCTTTCGCATAGGCTTCAAACACAAAGTGTGTTAGTTCGGGGTCTTTAACCTGAACGCTCATCGCAACATATTCTTCATCACATTTAATAAATGTGTAGTACAACTCGGAGGAGAACATAAGGAGTTTCTCTACTACTTTCCGATATCCATCTTTCTTAGTGATAAGAATGTACTTAGAACCATTCTCTTCCTCTATTTCCACGTAGAAACAATTATTTCAGATATCTTTCAAACTTAGTAGAGTTGTAGTTGATTCTAGGAACAATAATGCATTCTCAATGATTATTTTTGTTCCCACCAGTAAGACTATCGTGGCTCTTCTAGTACCTATAATATTACCACAGTTGCCAACTATGATAATTATATTGCCAATCTTAGAACTAAAGGTCTGGAAATACTTCATATCTCTTAGGATAGAATTTGTGGTACAAATGTTCACAAGACAGAGTTTATGTACTCCCTCCATTGTATGTCAACTATAAGCAGGAGATAAATAATATGCATGAAAAAACATTGTATACGCATAAATGCAAACATAAGACATGCAGATGAATTGGATATACTTTATTTATTTCATAAAATAAATATTACAAGAAGTAATTTTAATTCATAATAGTAATATTGTTGACTAATTCAGGATTGACAAAATTTAGTGTCCAATTTAGTAACATCATCCTAAACACATCATGAATTGACTTCTAAATTTAGGGAGATAATGTAGATTAATTATTACGACTCTCGTGATCCTTTTTTGGATGAATATCCAGTAACTCATCATCTAGTAGAGGAGAATATTCGTCATCATATAAAGCATCATTGTCCGATTCCACCTCTACTATCAGTTGATGGGTTTCATTGTCCTCTTGCTCTCCTTCTGTAGGTGCTTCCAAAAAGTGAGCTTTTGGTTTATTATGGATTTTATTTCTTTGAGACACTTGATAGAGCTTCTGTAGGTCCTCTTTCCTTTTACACCGACATTCGTCCTTTTTAGAATGTTATGTGCCTCACATGCAACCTGAGTTCCTTAGGACGAGCATTATGATTCATGATGAGGAGCTCATTGTGCTTTTCTGCCACTAGAAGTGTGGTTATCAATTCAGAGTGGTTTTAATATCCTTTTTCTTTGTATTGGTGTGCTAGCACCAAATTTGTAGCAAGGAAAATGGAAATAATTTTCTCGCTTAGTTTTCCCTCTATAAAATCTCTTCCACAGATCCTGAAGAGAGAAATTATCATATGGAGTACTGAGTTATAAGCCACCACAGATTTAAAATGCTGGAAGTGCAAACTCATACAATCATGCTCCGCATGTAGGGTAGTGGGGGCATTAATTCCCTTTGCTGATTATATCTCTTTTGAAGGAAAACCCATAGGGCTAAAGGATCTCTCTCAGTCAAATAATCATTCTTGGTATCCTTATTCAAATGATGACATAGGAAGAATATGGCCTTAGCCTTGTCTTCCTCTAGGGGCTTATTAGTATTGTTGTGAGGAACAATAGTTGCACTTAGCCCTTCAGAGGTTAAGTAGAACTCCACGTCCATGGACCATGTTAGGTAGTTGCTCCCGTCAACTGCCAATTCATCAAATTCCCCTTTTGTGACGTCGGTCATGTTGCCTATAGCACTGCATAGCAACGTATAAAATTACCATAAGGTAATGAATAGATACATCATGCACCACCTGAGTCAAAATATGTTTTACAGCAATAAACGACTTGCATGAGTAGTAAAAATAAAATTTATGGATTTCAAGTTATTTTCTACTAATTTTCTAGGCATAGAACAATTACTATATCTACAAATTGATAGAAAAGCATTTTATGGTATTTAAATAAATCACAAAAGACATAAAATAAAAGAACCATAAAACTTTCGAGGTTTAATTTGCAAATTTCACCAAGTGGAAGCCCTCATACTTTATTTCGAAAGCTCTAGAGTCCTTTTCGGTCCAGAAGGACCTAATTTTAATAAACTAAGGACTTGCACTTAATTTTGAAAAAGTCTAAGGGTTTTTCTACAAAAGCGCCAAGGTCGGTTGGATCCCATTCCGTTCAGGCCTTATGGGCCAGAACCAATGGTCCAGATAGGGCCTTTGCGTGGCCCACTTAGTCGCCCCTACTAGGGTTTTCCCAAACCCAAGTGCGGGTCGGCTCGAGGTCGTCCCATCTCTCTTTTTCCTCCGGTGAGCCAGCGCAAAGGCGACGACAACAACAAAGTATGGTGGTGGTGGTGGCCATGACCACGTGTGATGGCGCTGATTTGACTGGCAACGTGCGACGTGGAGGTGGCGCACGACACACCTCGCCTGATGGCGAGGTTGTTGCTCCATGGAGCCCGACGACGCGTGTGGAGGTGAGCGACGGCGAGCCCAATCTCGATTGGTGGTACGACACGGAGACGACGTCCTATCTGGTCGAGATGGCGAGATCGATCCGGCGACGGCACGTCGAGGAGGCGGCACCCAGTGCTCGTTTCATGGTGACAGCGCACGGTAGTTGCCGGCGGCGCGTGCGCGAAGGCACATGGTCGAACAGCCCATCAACGTTGATCGGTGAAGGTACACTGAGGCATACCCGAACCAATCTCAATGGAGTCCGGTGTCGCGTGCGCAGAGACGCATGACCGGTCGACTCGATTGGCTGGCGGCATGCCGCGGAGGCGGAGCCTGATCGATGGTGGCAACAACAAGGCCCAGTCGTCTGAGGAGGCGATGATTGGTGCGGCGAGGAAAGCGCTGATGCTGCATGTGGAGGTGTGCTGGCGCCACGGTGGGATCGACGACAATGAACAATATAATAAAAATTAATCTACTAAAAGAACATTACTACTAGAATTGAAAACTTAGATCAATGCAACGTACCAGGAAGCCTTAGCTTAGAGTTGCCGATGAAAGAAGCTCTCAACTCACAAATAATAAACAATGGACAAGAACATAAGGATGTAATCCCAGCCTTTATCTATTTGTTTATCTCTTTGGCCGTAGGCTTGCGTGTACAATGACAATCCCCTGCCCCCTTTTATATAGGAGGAGGATGTTCCCCTTCGTGTATGAATAAGTAATATGTGATTAAACTAACTAATGGGCCCTGTGAGCCGACCGTCCTATAATAGGCATTTGTTTAGATAAAGTGTCCACACGTAATCGAGCCAAATAAATGGGCCGATATACAACACATTTGATCAATTTATTTTTTTAGATGTGACGGGATAAAACTTATTTCCTCATACTTCAAATTTAAGATAGAAGTGAGATTCGAACTTGATAATCAAATTAAGAAAAGCAAACGTAAGGTACTACATTTAATCATAAAATTAAGAAACACAAAAGTAAGGTATTTGTTTGTTCATACATGAAACATCTGCAAATTTCAAAATTTCAAAATCAATTTGAGTTTTCATTTGAATCTCGTTTTCAAATCTCAGTTTAGCAAACTTCAACCAAATTCATCAAAAATCCCCAAATACATCAAAACCCAAGCAAATCCCGCTTTCCCTTTCTTCCTTCCGCCTTCTCCTCCCCGGTCGCGCCATCGCCTAAACCCGCCTCCACCCCGTTCCCTCGCCGTCACCGCCTCCAGCGCCGCCACCGTCATCTGCCACCTCTCGCGCCACCTCGCCCCCCTCTTTAATGCATCCCCGCGCCCCCCAAGTCGCCACAGACCGCCGTCCCATCCCCACTGCAGCTCCCCCACTCGGTGAGGGCATCGCCACCGCTCCCTCTCTCGCGACCGCCCAAACACGCGACAACAAGACATCGCCGCCGCCGCTTTTAATGCGCGCTCAAACCCGAAAGTGCCACTCGCCACGCACGCTCGCCCATGTCGCCGCCCTGCTCCCACCGCCTCCACGGGGCTATAAAAGCCACCCCCCACACGGCCTTCAAACTCGCACCAAGCCCTTCCTCTACCTCCCCCACCCACCCTTCTCCTTCCCCAAGGCCGGCCAAGAGCCGCCGCCGCCGCCACCACAACCCCACCCAACCGCAAAACCCTAAGGTAAGGGGACTTACTCGGTGGAGCTTCCCCGCGCCGCCCTCCCTCGCGCCGCTAGTCACCATCGCCGGTCGCCGCCGCCGCTGGAGTGCCGTCGGTTCCGCTCGCCTTCCCTTCCTCTCAAGCGCTTGCCGCCGCTTGCTTTGTTCCGTCGCTCAACAAGACGGGCGCTTTATTATTCGCCAAGCGCTTCGGCCTTTTAGGCCCGGCCAAAATGGGCGTGGGCATGACAAGAACGGGCAGGTTTTTTATCTTTTCATTACAATTGCCCAAACACCTTTTTCACAAAGACAAGAAAAATAGTTAATGTTCCAAAATTCAGAAAAATGCACGGTAAACCCTAACTACTGTTCATTTCAGCTAAACACAATAATTTCAATTACTATACACTGATCCATTGTCATGTATAAATAGTAAAATAGCACTATTCATCATCCGACTCTATTTCGCCCGAAACCCTAATTTGACATTATATGTCATTTTGACTGTTTTGAACCCGTAAATCCAAATCTCCACTCTGTTCAGCTATACCAAGCTCCAAATAAATCTTTCCACCTTCCTATAGATTTCTTTAATCCTTTACAATATTTTTGTTGTACTTGGATCCTAATCTCGAACCCCGTTCAGTCCAATCAAGCACCAGATAAATCCCCACCATCCCACACCACCTTCCTTTAAGTTTCTTTTTGGTTTTATTTACTTGCTTGTTGTTCCCAGCTCATTCCTTGTCGAGCTAGTTTTTACTTGGTTTCTTTTTATTGCATTGCTTCTCGTTAGGTCACGATCTTGACGACCAGACTCCAGAAGATGCCAGACAAGACCAGTATTAACAGGACTTTGTGCAAGAAGGCAAGTCGCATTCCTTGAACATTTTGAACCCACATGTCAAATATTTATATTGATACTTTCATTATTATATTTGAGCCAATTACTTTAATTATTCAAATAATACTTTTGAATGCCATGATAATTAGATAAATCCTATAACCCCACATATAAACCCACCCAGCACTTGTAGGCCATATTCACCTTGACAAGTTCACATAAAATATTATCTATGTAAGTAGCTTTGTCACGCAAATATGCTATCAATTAAAAGAGAGTATTGGCGGTTCGCCAATAGTTTTGGTGGAGAGTTGAGGGTTGTGTCCAGGAAGTTGGACAACCCAATAGACTTGTGTTAAAAGTGAGTCATCAGTGAGATCTCGAGGTGGACAGCCACAAGTTGGTGTTGGGCCATCGCCTCACTGGATGACAAGTAAGGACAAGAGCCTTGTGCCAAGTAACAAACACAGAAAATCGCTCAACCACATGCGTGGTCATTACTCCCTGGCTTAGTACACTGCTCACCCGATTGAATATCTGCAAGGAAATGTAACTACTCTTGTGTGATAGAGTAAGTGCGGAACTGGGGTGTGACAGGAGTGGGCCTGAAGGGATACTTGGTAGTCTACACACAACGGTAGGTGCCGTCAGCATAGGGATGTGAGATCCACCGGGCCGGTGGAGTCTCCCTAAGGCTGTATGGCCCAATAACCTACCGGGTAGAGGCTAGAAAGGTTGAGCAGTGAAAAGGCTTTGTTATCTCAGCTCAGTCGCACGCTAACGTGTTGCGTGTATATAGCTTGACAGTATGAGGTTGAGATATCATGTGGGTAAAGTTGGACAGTTCTGCAGAGTGAATAAAAAGGTATTCGAATACGCCGTGCTTCCAGTTAATGAAGCTGTGTTAATGGGTGATTCCAATACATGAGGCATAAGTAGAGTTTTGGAGATGGTAAGTTGGTAATTATGGTTTGTTGAGAAACCCCTGATGTTATTATTTATTATTGTTTTACTGTTTTAAATGTAAACTGCTTTAACTGCAAATTGCATCCACATATGCCTGTTAAGGTAAAAACCTAACCATCCTTTGAACTCCTTGCATGTAATTATTTAGCTTTTCCATGTGGCTTGTTGAGTACGGTAGTTGTACTCATTCTTGCATAATCTGCAAACAATCTACAGAAGAAACCTGGGAAAATGCAGAGGATCCGTTGAACAGATTTTGGTGGACCCTGATAGCGGCGACTCATCGTTATTAGGTCTCAGCCGCGCTCAAGTGTGCCTGTGGTTTGTTGTTCTTTTGTCTTGTATTATATTAACTTTGGCTTGGATGCCGTGTCAGTGTCAAAACTGGCTGTTAAGCCTTATCCTTGTGTAATAAAATGTTGGCTTTTGTTATAATCGAAAGCTTGCTTGAGACACTGCTTACTTCGCAAATGCACATCCTAGACGGTTGTGAAGAGTTTAACGTTCCCAGAATTTAGGGGCGTTACAATACATTTTTTATTTTTCCATCAAACAAAACCGGTCCTTCAAGCTTGAATGGGCGGAAAAAAAGAAAATGTTGAGTTTCGTTCCAGCTTCATGAAATCAACCGGGCTAGAGTTTCTTGTTCTTGTCTTCTCGAGTGCTCGTATGTACAGATCCATTGTAGTAATCTTGCTCATTTAGCGCAGTGCAATACTGCAATTGCATCTATGCAGCCGAACCATCTAGCCAAGTTGATGCAACAGCAAATTTTGCTAGGCATGCTTAAACTTGAACTTCCAAGTGAAACATCTGAGAACAAAAAAGGGGGGCGCTGCAAGTATAGAGAGGCAACAGAAAACCTGTACCTTCTCTATTGAGTCTTGACAGAGCCTGCCTTGCTCAGATGAGATGGATAACATCAAGGAAGTGCATGAATTGGCATAACTATTTATTATCCTTCAGTTTTTCTCAAAGAAGCAAAGTGCTCCATAAAGTTGCCCCAGTGCCAATGAGATTGAATTAATCATCGTCTTGCACTCTTGCGGGATCAAATTCATAAGCCAGGTTCATGCTTAACATTGTCACCTGTTGACCATAAGCTTTTAAGTTAGGGTCGTTTGGACTTATGAGACATAATGCAACTGAAAATGTAATTACCATAAATTGAAGCGGGCAGAAGAGAAAAAATAAAACACTACAAAATTAGTGGCCAACCTTTCCATTAGTTCTTTGTTAAAAATAAACACAGCAGCTTTGGTATGCTTCACAGTTCTCGTTTTACTGTCCATAAGCATGTTTTATTGGTTTAATAACGAAAGGCTGCGAAACAAGCAAATAAGATTAGAGGACGCAACACTAAAAGAAACAAAAAATATGCCGACCAGAAAGTTTTAGAGACAGAGACCAACTGAACTTCATTTAATCACATTTTCCCCTCTGAAACAATCTTTAAACGCATTGTCAAAGGTTGGACTTGGACCGGCGACCTAGCCAGCTTGGTTCAGCTCAGAGATGGTCCATGCATTCGGACCGGGAAAACCCAGCCGAACCGGCTGGTTTTTTAGTAAACCGGCGAACCGGTGCCGGTTTCATTGAACCGAGCAGAGAGGAAATGAGGAACAGAGGAAGGCAAGAAGGTCAAGTGCGGTGGCGGCGGAGGAGTATGTGATGTTCCAACCGGCCAGCCAGCTACCTGCCAGTCGTTGGGTACGCACGGAAGGGAGCGCAGCGGACGCAGTGGTGTTGTTGTTGCCGCCTTGGCTAGCCAATCGGGCGGCGTCCACGACCGCATTGTGCACGTGGTCGATGGTGTCGACGAGAAGGCCTATGCCGGCGCCGTCCTTGAAGGTGCAGACCTAGGCGTCGAGATTGGCGAGGCGGCGCGATTGGGAGGAGGAGGGGGAGGCAAGGCGACGTACCTGTCGGCGAATCCTGCGGCGAAGGCGGCTGTGAGGAGGAGGGTGGGAGGGAGGCAGGAGAGGGTGAGGGCAGCGAGGAGGAGGGGGAGGAGGAGCGACAGCAAGGCATAGGATTGCGGGAGTTGGAGTGGGAGGCGAAGGGGAGGTCGGGGTCGGCCGTCGACGGGGAGGTCGGGGTCGGCTGTTGGCAGCAAGGTCGGCCCAACCATTGTACGAGGAGGAGAAGTAGTGGGTGGAGGCGGTAGGTCTCCTCAAGTTGAAGTAGACAAGGAGAGGCCGCGGGAGACGATGCGGCGATAGGGGCATGGCCGTGAAGATCTTGAGGAGGAAGAGGAGGAAAGGAAGCAAGGATAGGAATGATGGATGAGGACAAATGCTTAATAGTGAAGAGTGAAGGCAGCTGCTTAATATGTATAAAAATCGGTGGTTGGACCGGTAAACCGATGAACCGGCTGCTCGACCGAATCGATTGCCGGTCCGACTTTTTGCACTATGGTCAGAAACCGGCTCAAAAATGGAGGGGTACATTTGTGAACCTTCGGATGGTTGTATAACTTTCTATTAGTAGATTGATAATCGTCATATATTTTTAAAGTAAAATTGGATAAGCCATTTTGTAAATCTTACGGTGGCTGTACACCTCTTTAAACATAGAGTTAGATCCTAGGGATCATATTTCCTTTTAAAAAAATGGAGAGGTCATTCGGGTTTTTCACGGGAACCGTCCGTTTTTCGTGAATTTTGATTTTTTTTCCCTTTTCCTTTAGAATTTAAGTGCACATCATATACTAGAAGTGAATCTTATCACTTTTGTAGAAAATTTTATTGCATAGTATGGGTTTGGGGCGAACCGGGGGTTGCATACTGAAGTTCGAAAAACCGAAAAATGGACAGTTTTGGTTTGATGGTTAGTTCTCGGTGGTCTGTTGTTGTCATAACCCTGCCCTTGGTTTCTCTGCGTTGCTTTTGGAAAATGCTAGTGTCACATTTTCGTGCCGAGTTTGGTTTCGATTAAACTTGATGAATATCATGGTGTTGCGCTTTAGACAATAGCCAGACATTATGCATGGATCAATTTTTGCTGTTCTCCGAACCTTGTCCGTGGTCTCTCCGCGTTGATGTTCAGAAAATGATGAGGTGTGACTTTCGTGCCGAGTTTGGTTCTGATTAAACGCTATGGATAGCATTTTTTTGCGAGGTTACGAATAGCATACTGTTGCATTGTGGCCAATGGCCAGTAGCCACATGCATTATGCGTAGATCAATTTCTGCGGCTATCAAAACCCTGTCTCTGCTTTGTTGTTCGGAAAATGCTAAAGTGTCACAGTTTCGTGCAAGTTTGGTTCTGATTAAATTCAATGGATAGCACAGCGCTGCGCTGTAGCCAATAGCCACATACGTAATGTGTGGATGAATTTCTGTGAGCATAATAAACTGACTAAACATTCTCAGTTGCATAAGCTCAATGCTCTTGTTTTGGTTGTCATTTTCCGCACACGTGTATCTTCACAGTTTAGTTCTCTACGCACTGGAGACGATAGAGGAGAAAACATAAGCAGACATTTCATAAAGGTGTACAACAGACAAACATGTAATGTAGAACTGCACAATTTGAAGTAACTATAGCTCAATAACATGTTCAAATATTTGTCACGCACAAACATAGAAACTTTTTTTAAATGAAACTCGGCACTTTCATTAGTAGCGTATGTTTTTTGTGTAAGCTTATCACCTCTAATCGTGAAGTAATCACAATAAATAATCCATGTACCACGCTAATCCAGGGGGAAGAAAAAAACTAATAAAATAAATAACCCAGGGGAAGGTTTACACAGTCTAGGCGGAAACGGATCCTCTGCATTAGAGGTATAAATGCAGAGGATAAACAACCCGATGCATTATGAGCGTCCGATCGAAATCCAATGACTCAGACCAAGTGCTACAGTGGCAGCGCTACAAAAAAATCATCCAACATTAAAGTCGAGTATTGTTGCTACAGTGAAGCGTAGCGCGTTAGACACTGTAGCAGACTCATAGCATTGTGACATCGTCTCTCTGCTGTGTTGCAGAGGATCCGGATCTGACGTAGCCTGCAAGCCACCTACATTACTTCATGCTCAAGTGGATGCCACAGCCACATTCGAGTTTCGAAGTCCAGATTCACACAAAACTCTCATGCCAGCATCAAATTGTAGGATATTATTCGCAGTAGCTCTCAGCAATACTGCCTATGCACGTCAGACTCCTTCCTTGTGCTTGCATTGGAAGAACGCAAAACTGAAGTGTGAATATACTTCACTGAGCACTTATACATCCAGTGGCTGGTCTTCATCGTTCATTTCCTTCATAGCAGTCCAATCTTGTGGCCCTGCAAGATGATCCAACCACAGTAGTACAGTACTAGGTAAGATCTCTCCTGATTTGTACTACATAATTAGGCGGCAAGGTGATTTTGTAGCATGTAGCAGGGTGCAAAATCACAGAATGTTGAATGGCACTAGAGCCAACTTACTAGCTCTCTTAGTGTCATAAGCCACCATCAAACACCTCTGCAAGATTGCCGCCATAAATAGGAAAATAGAACACATTCCAAACACTATTGTTATGGGGAAGGCATTCACCTGCAGTGGAAAGTGTCAAGTAAACTTGAACATAACATACATAAGGCATGACTTCTAAATATCAATATCAGCCAACCAACGCTATCAGGTGCTACTTGCTAGCAAATATTAGATCTGAATAAAGCCGGTACATAACCTAGATATATTGCATGTTAAAAAAATATCTTTTCCTGTAATATATGAGTTCAAGCATAAGCTAAAAGTAGCCCATAATACATGAAGCAGAAGTGCCTTGTTTACATTGTAAAGCACACCACAAACAAAGATATTCAGGGGAATACAGAAGTTCATGAGGCTGCTCCCAATGGGTAATATCTTAGTGCAGTTTCTTAGTGCATGAGGAGTGTTAGGATACTATCTTTCCAATGCAAGGTTTCTTATTGTGTAGTATCTTAGGCTGTTTCATTTAATTACATGCATGAGTATACAATAAATTTTACGCGTTGGATTTCGAGCCCAAACTGGTATCCAAATTAGATACTAGAGTACTATCTCTCCTCATTAACTATGATGCCACATCATCAATTTGCCTATATGGCATGCTTAAGATACTAGCCAAGGTGGAGCATTGGGAGCAGCCTGATGGTGCCCCTCGCCTCCTCGGGGATGTACTGGGATCTCATTTTCATAATTGATGGCCAGAATATCCCAACACATGCCTCAAAAGTGCAGAACCCTAAAAGTTGGATGCTTCCAGCAAATGATATGCTACCCCCTATTACACCAGATGATGCTATAAAGAACTGTTGGGCATTGCTAAGAATCAACAAAATTTAAGAACTGGATGAGCTATGACTATGAAAATGATCCTTACAGTTGTTACACCAGGGAGAAGCAGAGTAAAGGCAGAAACTACAAAAACAATCTGCATATAACTTTTGACTTTAAGGGCTGGATGAGCCATCAGCCGTGAAGCAATTGAGCTTCCCAACATTGAGGAAAGCATGAAAATGTTGGGGCTAAACAATACAATTACCAAAAGTTCAGCACCTCTACTTATAGTGAACCAATGAGGATAGCTTCAACCAACAAATAAACAGCGGAATTAACAACAAGAACATGCACAAAGTGACATAGCGATTTACGTGAAAAACCTCCTCGATGTGAGGAGTAAAAACCACGGAGTTTGCACAGCCCACTCCCAAATCTTCCACTATAATCAACAATGAGTACAAGAAGTCTTCTCTAGAACATTTAGAGGTACATAACAGAAGCAACAACATCATCAAGATATAATCTTGATATCATCATCAACAACCATACACAATTAACAGGAGGTACACTAACAGCCAAGCAGAGAAGACATAGTTTTTGTCCCCTTCGGTTATCAGCTCATATCTCACAAACCACAGATCCAAACTGCGTAAAACTTGGCAGGAATGTGGATCCACGAGTCCCTAATAGACTGGCCAAATTTCAGCCAAACCGGACAAAGTTTCACCACTCAAACAGAACTTGTACCAAATCTACTCGGTACTGAATCTGCTGCTACCCGAACTGACAAAACTCCTCTCAAATTAGGTGCTCCTCTCAACCAATCCTCAATCCAACCGTACAAATCAAATAGATACGAGTCAGGAACTCACAAACCAAATTTGAGGCAGATCCGACCACGTTTGCTACTCCGATCGACGTCTTGATGAAGACTGCACATGATCACCCGAGATAGAATAGAGCTCCTCCTCTTCTTTTCCCTCTTGTCTCTTGTTTTGTTGTGTGCATATGCTTCTCTCCTACTAAGCTTCTCCTTCCAGCAATAGCTTAAGGAAATGGCTAGGGTTTTTCTTCCCTTCACTAAGGACGAGGCATCTCAACCGTTGATCAATA
This sequence comes from Phyllostachys edulis, assembly GCA_036346405.1. Taxonomy (NCBI): domain Eukaryota; kingdom Viridiplantae; phylum Streptophyta; class Magnoliopsida; order Poales; family Poaceae; genus Phyllostachys; species Phyllostachys edulis. The sequence continues at coordinate 15,525,030 of CM070551.1, read as the reverse complement.
GAGCAATCAACGGTTCACAAGCTTCTAAGTTTATGGGCTGATTTTGGGCTTTTTCTCCATATGTAGGGACTCTAGCCCAACAAAAAGTAGCAAATATAAATCCACTAGGAATGTCTTCGTCATTTGGGCTTAGAGCCGGAGTCCACAAGAACACAAAGGTATACATGGAGCTCTCAAATAAGGACTGTATTGCACCCAGAAGAGCAATTTTCTCATCTGAATTTTCGATTTAACCATTAGAATTTGTAAAAACCAAGATTCACCCAAGAGCTGATACAAATTAGATTAGCATAAACCTCATGCAATGGCAGCGACGGCAACTTTGAATTGAGCCATCAAATTCTTGCTGTCAGATGGATCGCCATAATTTTCAGTCCATGATGACATAATGATAGCCATTCCTATAGCCAGGAAACAAGCTGCCGCATCGAATGGAGCAACGGGCCCAAATCCCAAGTTATCGGCTAGCATATTTGCAAACAACCCACAGACAATGGCAACAAGACCATTTGCAAGGAAAATAGCCTTGGAGAAGGTTAATGGCAACCATTGTGCATCAAAGCCTCTCTGTAAAGAAACAAAGCACATCTTTTCAGGAGTTGAGGATTGTACATGACAGACATTTCAAAAGGTACTCAACAACATAAATACATGCTCGAAATTATAAATGCTACAATTTTTAGTAATGATTAATGAGTTTGCCTCAGATTAATGTACTCAAATGCGACACTGAAGTGAAATTCATGAGTAGGTGGTTCAGTGCCATACGCTAATAGCAATATAATTAATCAGCTGCAAAGGTTTACTTTGTTATGTCTTACATTTCCTTATATTCAATCACAAAGATAAAGGGCACAACAATAGATGGCTACGGCCTACGCATCAAAGAATCCAAGCATCTAAGAGAGCATCAATTATCAAGACATGTGGTGAACTATGAGCTTAGTGTGATATCAAAATATAGTTTTTCTAGGAGAGGCGATGCTTCAGAGCTTTACTTTTTTACTTCACATGCTAATGCATCTATAGCAATCTCAGGGACATCTCTTGTACACTTACAGAATGAAGAATCAAATGATCCAGTAGTCAAGCCAGAAACTTCTCTTCTCTAATTCTCGCTCACATAGTAGCCAAACATTTGTTGAAAATAGGACATCTGACAAATGTTACTCTAGTGGCGAATCACAAATGAAATCTTTATGAAACACTGTTGGCCTGGTTTTGAGACCTAAATTTATCATGACAGCGATACGCTTCATTAGGGTATAAGTTTAGTATTAGCACTGGTAATTAACACAGTAAGCAAATGCGGTTTTAGATCCATAAGCTACTAACTATCATTCCTTCCACCAAAAAAATGAACAAGTGTAAAAACAAAAATCACCTTGTTGCGCTAGCCATGATTCGAATGCCGAGAAAAGCAGCGGTGTTGCAATACCCCCCCAAGATACGACTGATCATCAGTATCACTACGTTGTACTCTGGTGAGTGCTTTGTGATGCAGCTCAAGATGTAGCTTATACAATATGTGATGCATGCCCTCTTCCGACCCCTACGATCTAGACCAACATCATCAAGGTTTCAACCTTGCACAATACATGATTACAAATTTACTTAGGAGAAAATGATTTGCACAAGAAACATACTTAACTGCTTCCTGTGCTCCTTAAGAAAGTATATGCTTCCGATGCCAAAATCTTAAATCACGGTAATGTTGTTAACTTGCTATAAAAATGTCAACAACACGCCAGTTTGGTGCAATTTAAAATTGTTTTATTTATGAACAAGCAAATGCTGTTAAAACCAGTGTCAACACCAAAACTAGGCCTGATTGAACAAGTCAAGCAGTATGCTTAATATTCGAATTGTGCTTTCTTAGTATAACGAGTTTGTGAGTTTTAACAAGGCGTACCTTTTGTTCCATGTTCAAGTATGCTTAGGTCAATTACAGCTGCAAGGCCGGATACAAGTACACTCCAACATATTCAAATATACAACTTAAGCGCATTTAAAAGTACACCTGAAATTCTAAGCATAAACGATTGTGCTTAGCAGAGGTAGAGCACGATAAGCAAGTTAAGACTAGAAAAAATCTCACTGTTTATCGGCAAGGGAGCCAACGATGGTGCCAAAGACCATGGAAGAGGCGGCCGATATCTCCCTTGTCGAAGCCGTAAGTGCTGTACGGGTAGTATACGTAGGGCCCTTGAAGCCAATCCCTCACCAAATATTTCGCTAAGAAAACTACGAAGATATGGGACACAATTTCAACGAAACAATGCAATCTACATGGAAGTGACAGTTCAGAAATCAGAACAGTCCCCTGAAATCAATCCCCTCAGGACTCTCAAGAATAGTCTCGTAACCGTAGTAAATTTTGAAGTTGGTGGAGTCCGACATATTTGATGTACTGCACCGTGAACAAGATTTCTACGATTAACCACATATTTAAAACTCAACTACCCACTAAAAAGGATTATGTACAACATACTATACTACGCAACTGTACATCTAAAACCATGTAATTCATTCTGTTAAAAAAATACCTAAAAGGTGGACGACCAGACGGACAACACTTCGTTAGCTTCTCACCTCCCCTCTACTCATCTCTGCTCCTCTCCCTTCCCTTTCCTCTTTCTCTTTTTTCTTAATAAAAGTGAGTTATGCCAGAATTTTGGGATCTTTTATAGGGTAAATTGTGTCACCATTTGGAATGATGACATGGATTTGCAAGATCCTTGTCGCCATTTAAAATGATGGTTTTTCAAAATTCTAATATTAAAAAATTTAGGTTCTCTATCGTTATTTAAACTGGCAATAGGGCTCCTATCGCCACTGCAGGAGCCTGTCGCCACTCCAGATGACGACAGTAGCATATTTTTTTTTTATAAAAAATGACTATTCTTTATTATTAAATAATACTATTTCAAAAAAATATCCGTAGTAGCACACCTCCATTGCCATATCTCCTACGGCTCCGTTCCCGTGGATCTCTTCGAGTGTCGCCGGGTCGCTCAGTCTGCAGTATGTGTACGCATCGCTACCGGGATGGGGAATGCGTCGGGTTCTTTGCTACATGATGCTTTGATTGTTGGGTTTTTGTTGCATTTGGGCCTACTACTATTCATACGATAACCTTTTTTTGGTTGCGCTCGGATGTACCGTTGGATTTGGGCCCACTACGTACTAGGTACCGTACTACACTCGCATGCACGCCGTCATAATATCATATGGTTAAAATGTGTGTGATCCGATCTAAAAAGCTTTTGAAAGCTTTTCTTACGTTTTGGCTAACTCACCTGCCGATGCCTCGCAGTAAACGTCTCATCGGTAAAGTTCAAAAGATTCCTTTGCAGTGCAAGTGAAGCAACAGTCTAACTGACAGCAAAAACACTCCAAACAGTCTTAACTGAAGCCAGGATGATGGAACGACAACAGCAAACCTGCCTACCGACAACAACATGGAGCAAGGCCGGAAGGGCAAGAAACTCCCGAGTACTACTAGCTTGAGTAGCCACCTGAATTTGAATGAGTGCGCGCGTGCGTGTGTGCGTACGCACGCAGGTTTGGAGGTTCTGGACGTTCGGGCGGGGCGTACCGCGTATGCAACTATGCATGCGCCGCGCGGGCAGTTTCGTGCGGTATCTTGTTCGCCGATGGGGGCGTAAGGCCGTAAGCGTACGTCTAAGCGAGCGAGGAGCGGAGCGGAGCATGGAGAGAAACCACCTGGGTGCTGGGGCCTGGGGGAGTCGCGGCCCGCGGCCGCGCGGGTGGACCGAGGCGGGGCTGACGAGGTGGAAGCTGAGCGCGGTTGCACGTTGCGCCTGCTTCACCACGCCCCCGCGGCCCCGCCGTTCAGCCCGGCCGCCAAAGGGAGGGCATGGTTGACTGCTCGCCAGCTTGAAGAGTACAGAGCAATCAGGCACCATCACTGGTGAGGTGAATGCTATGAACATCACACACAACTCAGAAGAAACTTGAAATCACCATGTGTCTCATCAGCCTGCTTGTCTCAGCTCCAACACCTTGTACACTACCTTGGGAACTAGCTACACCTAAGTACTAATTTAACAGGAGAAAATCTTGCAGCGAAGAAAATTCCAAACCGCATGTCTGCGACAATTCCACTTCAGTTTCGCATGCAGCCACGAGACTTTCTACAAATACATGCATCTTCCTAAACCATTAATTTCCTGGATATTCATGAAAATGTAGGAGAAACGAGCCCCTTTGCGTTCAGTTCCCATCTGACTTCTCTTGTTTCTCGTCGTTGGGCTCATCAAGTCTCCTCTTGAAGATATCTGAATTGCGAAGCTTTTCTCAAGATTCATGCGCCGAAGGTATTCTTGTGTTGTCTCTGTGGCCCTGAACAAATGAAGGAGGAGATCACATAAGTTTAACTTAAACAGAGATTTCATGAACTTGAGATATACAGTTACTTGTATCGTACCGTTCTGATAGATCCTCTCTTGTTTACATGGTGAGTATCCTTCTCTTTTACAGCACCAGGGAAGATAAGCTTCCAAGCTCTTTCAGCGAACTTGAAGCCCTCAACATCACCACTCTTGATGCCTGCTTCTAGCTGCGAAGGAACAAAGCATCTCGGCAAATGAAACTACCTTACTTGAATACTGAAGAAGTTCACTCACTGACCAGAATATGTAAAATGCAGATAAAGATGCTAGCAATAGGTAGCCAGCTTTCTTCAGGGGACAGAGATAAGTTCGTCCTGAAAAATAGCAACAATTTTTATAAGTGACCTTAGCAGACAGCGTGAGTCCAAACTCCAATGGAAGGATCAAAAAAATAAAGGAGGTGTGTGAAGTGTAGAACAGGTCATTATAGAACAAGAGCAAGTAATACATGGTACACCATAAGAACAAATGAACTACAGGGCAGGGCGGCCAAAAACATCTGGTAAATTTAACACTAGATTTATAGCTGTTAGATTTTGGAGAGAAGATATTTTTGCTATTCAGAACCATGCAAAATGAAAGGGACGTTCAGATCTAGAAAAGCTGAAAGGATATAAGAGTTATACTTATTTGCCAAGTCTACAACCTTTGCACTGAAAATTGGTCTCAACAGAAACAAGACCAAGAATCAAGATAGAGAGACGTGAGCCACACAAGTGCCCTCAAGCGACGATGTCATTGAGGAAAAGACTTACAAACAGAAGTTGATGCAGAAGGACAAAGAGTAGACGGACTAACAACAGAGGATAAAAGAATAGTAGCAGGAGCAATACGAGGAACGAAGGATAAAGAGAGACTCGGACCATCAAGAACATAGAGCCCTGCAGAACCACTCTTACGATGACTTGTACCGATGACAACTTTTGTCCAACGATCTTACACAAAGCAGGAGTTATTATCAAACCCAACAAAGCAGTTCATATCCGCGAGCTGCCCGACAGATATGATATTCATGGAGAGCGTAGGGACAAGTGAGACATCTGAAACTGTGAAGTGAGAGGTGGCAAGTGTCCCCTGATGAGTGACCGTGCATGGCGTTCTATTAGCTGTCTGAATCTTGATACCTTTTGCAGCAGGACGACATAATGTGAGCTGAGATGCATCAGATGTCATATGGAAAGAAGCTCCTGAATTCAAAAACCATGGGAATGAAGCACCCAACACAGAACATGATGGTGTAGTAAAACCGGTGGATTCACCAGAAGATGTATGCAGCTGACACAACTGGGCCTGAAGGTTGCTCATTTAAGTCTGTATCTAACTAAACTGAGTTGCATAAGACTCCGAAGCATTGGCAATGACAGAAGAAGCAATAACAGCATCACCTTTGAACGTCATGATCGATCCGGCGACTGCACAGCAGAAGCAGAGGAGGCTATCGCCGAAGTAGACCCTCTCGACGGACTTCTTGGGGAGCAGCACCGGGTTACGCGATGGTGACCCCGGCCAGCAAATTCCCGAGGAGCTGGCACAATAGTAGAACAGCCGGTCGAATGTAGCTGAAGCAGAGCACCAGGAGGCACTACGCCAGCAGCTTCCCGACGACAATGCTTTGCTACCTGACGTCGATGATGGAGGTGGAGGAGAGCACTAGGATAACAGGTTGAAGCAGAGGCAGTCGCAGCATGGTACCACGCCCATGGATTGGCAGGCCAGCAGCTTCCCGACGACAGTGATGGAGGAAGAGGCGGGGCTGACGGTGGGCGACAATAAAGGATTCGACCCCGACGGCTAATGTGACAAGCTGGCGGCGGCGGAATCGAGCGGATCCAGCCCCGGCAACGATGGTGACGAGGTTACAGTGTCGGAATCAAGCGGATTCGGTCCCGGCGACAAAGGTGACGAGCTAGCGGCTCTGATACCATGTTAGATTTTGGAGAGGAGAAGATATTTTTGTTATTCACAACTGTACATCTTATTCATTATTGAGAAGATATATAGACAGTAGTTGGACCTCACGGGCTACAAGGGCTAAGAGAGAGACTACTAATATATACAAGACTCTTAACAATATCATTATAGCCTATCGAAGCGGGGGCACAACGAAAACTATGGTGTCAAGGCCTCTATGTTACCGGCTTACTGCTCTGTTTTGTATTGCTTGAATAGATAAATGTGAATACGGTACCATGCCATCTAGCAAACAACAAAATAATAAGAGCTCTTTTACAATACACTCAATTTAATATGGGATGTCCATTATTTTTTATCCAATGGTTCGGATTAGTTAGGATTTAGTTATACTACACCTGGTAGTATGAGTAATAGAATCCCAAGGGAGACAGGATTGTAATTGCCTATGTGGGAATCACATGGTACAAGAGTAATATTTTCAACCCTAGTTGGAAAAGTCCATAATAGCCTCATGAAAAAATTATAAATACAAAGGGGGATTAGTTAGGATTTAATTATACTACACCTGGTAGTATAAGTAGTATAATCCCAAGGAGGATAGAATTGTAATTGCCTATATGAGAATCACATGGCACAAGAGTAATATTTTCAACCCTAATTGAAAAAGTCCATAGTAGCCTCACGAAAAAATTATAAATACAAAGAAAAGTCTATTATACCCTTAACAAATCAATGCTCAGATTTGATTTATACTACCATCATGTATAGTACTGGTAGAATGTACCGTGAAATTTCTCAAAATATTAACCTATCCACTGCACTTGAAGAAGTGTGTAGGTTCATAATCATAGCAAGACCATACCATACAATCAGTGGAGCAGTCTATAGTTGGCTAATAATAAATTATTGATGCCATACTGAAGAAATTCACCTGAAAAATTGATGAAAAATTGAGGGACAATGGGGAATACTCGGCTGCTCACGCCTAGTTGATTAACCCATAGCAATTTGCAAGCAGCTGAAGATAATCACTCTAAAATTTTTGTCTTTCTCCATGGAAGCCCAGGACAATATGGAACTCCAACCCTCAGCTTCACTGAATTCTCTACAGTTTCAATGAAACACACAAGAATTTTGCTGTCCCTGGATAGTATACTAACGATTTTTTAAAAAAATTTTGGCCCTCTGCTGTCCTTTAAATGCAAAAATAGCTCCTTTGTTATCATAATTACAAATTTAGCCTCCTGTCGAGCGCGGAAGGACCGGAGTTTGACACGTGGCACATTCCGCAACCGAGGAGTGCGGAACGACGGTGAGAGATGAACAGGCACGGAAACTAGCGGCGCAGCGCGGGATGTCACAGTTCTGATCTGATTCCGCGCTATCCGACCGCGGTAGCGGGGAGACCGTGAAAAATGCCAAATTTCTATCTTCTCCCGTTGCTGGCACATGCAGCATTAATTGCATAATTAATGCATGGATTTTTTTAATGCAAATGCCTTGCTGTGCTAATGCTGGCCGCGCACTGCATGAGATTTTTTTTGTGTCCTCCCGCGCTCCAATACAGCGGGATGGCGGCCAGCTCCCTTCCGCGCTCAGTTGGCACGGAAGCCCCCTTCCGCGAGGCATCTAGGCCCGCGCTCACTCGGTCTGCCGCGGTGGTTATTTGCTTTCCGCGCTCTCCGGTCGCGGAATATGCCACATGTCGGACTCCGGTCCTTCCGCGTTCGATAGGAGACTAGATTTGCAATTATGATAGTAAAAGAGTTATTTTTGCATTTAGGGAACAGCAGAGGGCCAAATTTTAAAAAAATTCTAATACTAACAACTAGCCAGCAGCCTGACATGCATCACAGAGCTGAGGTTTTTCAATGTAAAACTACACCAGCTTGAAATGCAAGTTTAAAGTAGAGCAATAGAGCAGAACAAAAAAAAGAAGAAGAAGAAACAGCAATGCGTAGCTTAGGATTCACAATTACAAACCTAAGGTATGGAGCCAAGTAGACGACCGCGTAGAACAGATACCGCCGCTTCCCGCTGTCCAGCCACGCGAAGATCCAGCTCTAATGGCAAAAGGAAAAGACCGAATAAAATATCAAATCTAAGGTGGGGGAAGGAACAAGAAGAGCACCAAGACAGCTTCGGCTCACCAGCCAGTTGAAGTAAGGCAGGAAAGAGATGATCCCCATCACGGCCATCCTGGTGTCCGTTGCGCCAAACTCCCCGTCCTCGTCCTCTTCCCCAGGACCTCCGCGGCCTCTGGGCGGTGGGAGCGCGAGGGAGGCGAGCACACAAGCGCCGATGGCGGCGGCGAATGGCACGTCGTCCTGCAGCTCCACGCGTCGGGCCAACGTCCGCCGGCGGGGGCGGGGGCGTGGGAGGAGAGGGTGGGCCCCACCCCCACCTCCATGGGAGGTGCTCAGGGTGGTGGGGCGCGGGGAGCGGTGGGAGGGAAGCGGCGGTGGCGGCAAGCGTCGGGGTTGGCGTTGCGGGGCAGAGAGCAAGCAGCCAAGCAGGCTTGGTAAGGGGCACAAGCTTTTCTCCCGCTTTCGACAAATATGGAAGCCAGTTCGGCTTTGTATTTATAGAAACGATCTCTCGAGATTTTTTTGGGGGCAAATTTGGCCTATGTTCGCACGGCGTAGTGCGATGGCGCTTCTTCGGTCGACACTGTCTTTATCCGTACGGTCATTGTACGGTAGCGACTACGGCCGTCACGTGTCCATTAGGTTAAGGTTAAATTGGGGCTCATGCCGCTTAGGGTTTCAGTTGTTCGTAGGAATTTTAAAATAAAACAAACGATTTCAAAAAAATGTGAAATTTTACGTGAAGCCCCCCGACACAGCGTATTTGCTTGTGTAAATTTGCCAGAATTTTATTCATTCAAGATTTTGCTCGCAATTTAATAAACATGTACTGTGTTGTGCAGACAAACATCCGAATGTGGCGTCTCCCTCTATCTATTTTTCTTTTCCACCGAAAGCAAGATTCTTGTCATCTGTCTCATCAATCTATTCGCTGTCTCCCCCGTCTTGTCATCCCATCTCATCAATCTATTCATCGTAATGCTTGTCTGCCGCATGCAAATTAAAACCGATCGCACGCCGGGGAAGGATTCACTCCCGGCTATAAATTAGCGAGCGAATGAGCACGATTTTATTTCACAGTCGCTCGCTCACTCGCTGTTTTGCTCGCTCGCTCGCACACTCGCTTTGTCGATTATATTTTTGGGGACATTTCACCTCTATTGATCGCCATCATTTGTAGGTAATTTGTATCTCTGTCGTTTAATTCTTGAGGGCTCGTTAATTAGTTACCAAGTAATTACTCGTAATTTTACTGTGGATGTGTACTTAAGTAGTTGTAATTTAGTTTAATGTTGTTAGTCCTATGTAATTAGTGTTCTGAGATTTTCGTGGAAAAATATTTTTGACTTTAGGAGTCCCATGTAATTGTTAGTACGTATGCTATCAATGTAATTAGCGTTCTGAGATTATCATACCTTATATATGTTGTAGGCTATTAATGCATGGACAAAGTAATGTATCTAAGACCATGGGTAAAGGAACTTAAGAACACCTCCACTAATACTACTATACATGGATAATAAAGTTAGACCTTATGAGTGGCTCAGTACTTTTGAGCAAGAAACATATTTGAGCACTAAGCCGAGGAATTTAGCCTATAGTCAGCTAGCTGATAGCTACATGTCTTTGGACCATCGGTTAGATGAGTGTCTTGTTAGACGGCAATTAACTACCACTAACCCACACCATCAGATAAATTAATTAATGTACATTAATTTTTGGAGTTCATTTAGTCGCAATTTTAAATTTGCACTATTTTATCGTCATCAAATAGTCGTATTTAATTTTGTACCTACAAATTAGTGCACATTAATTTGTAGTGTTAGTTTCATCGTAATATTTAATTTGCGGTATTCCATGGTTAATTAGTTACAAAATAATTAGTCCTAAATAATTAGTTTGTCTTAATTAATTAGTTTTAAACAATTAGAAAATAGAAAAATAATGACAGCATGCACTGCTAGTTATTCATGCAACTAATTATTGCGTGTTAGTTATTTCATGGTCATTATCAATCTTCTCACTAATATTCCGTCTATTTCATGTGTTGCAAGCCATGTCTCTACCGGCGCTTCTGGAACACTTCTACGATGAGGACCACCGGTGCAAGCTGTGGATCGCTGGTGACGCCGATGGCCCTTCGCTCCTACTACTTCGGGCGGGGAGGGATTTCTTGGAGCTGGACAATCGCTACATCCCGATTCTCTGGGACACGGGCTTGTTGCCCCTTTGCAAGGCTGGTGTCCCTCAGACGCTGGTTCATCCTAGACGCTAGCCTACTGTCGGCACTTGTCGATAGGTGGCGGTCCGAGACGCACACCTTCTACTTTCGGTGGGGTGGTATGACAGTCACCTTGCAGGACGTCTCTCTCTTGACCGGTCTCTCGATCCGAGTTGAGCCACTTGTGCCGAAGCTTCTGCTGGTGCACTGGAAGGCCATGCTGGAGCAGCGGTTCATCCAACCTCTCCCGGAGGGTGCACGTGGCATCCCCCGTACTTGGCTAAGGCAGTTCAGTGATTGCCCGCAGGGTGCACCTGACGAGGTCGTTAGAATGCACCTTGTTGCTTACCTTCTTTAGCTCTTTGGTTGGGTCATGTTTCCAACCACACAGGGCGATTGGTGCTACCCCAGCTACGTCCACTTCGCTGAGTCGTTGGTTGACGTGGAGGCTGGGCTGATGCCTCAGTATAGTTGGGGATAAGCCGTCCTTTGTGTCACATACCGGGGGTTGTGTGACACTTCGCGGCACGGCACCGGTGGTGCCCCCAACCTAGCCATTTGCTACGTGCTCCTGTAGCTGTAGAGTTAGGAGCACTTCCCGGTTGGACGACCGTCCATCGAGAGAGTGGTGCACCCATACGCCCCCCCAATCGACGCGCTAGACGGGCCCACCATGGGCTCACAGTGGACTGCTAGCCGTCTGCGTTGGGCCAAGGATAGGCCGGCGAGGTGCTACTCGCTGTACCACAATGAGTTCAAGTCATTGCACGAGAGCGATATCATATGGTGTTCATGGTATCCAGATTTCGTGCGCACGGTAGCGCCACATGGGCTGTCCGTGCAATGCACCCAGGACATCGGGTTATAGAGGACGGACTGCCACCTAGTGTTCGCAAATATGGTGGAGCCTTATACGCCGCAACGCGTAATGCGACAGTTTAGTGTGTACCAGGTCGTGTCCCCCCGGACGGTAGGCTCCTACAGTGAGCCGTACACATGTGAGTCAAACTTCATCAGAGTAATGTTTACAGTCCTTACATCTTCTTTTCTAACATTAATCCTTTCGGAAATACAAGCAATCGAGGGAGGGGTTGGCATATTAAGGACTAGTGCCCGGTCCAACAGGAGTGGACTACGGCATGGACGGATAGGGCACACATGAATGTCTGGAGTGAGCGACATCCGTACGACCTTGAGACGTACAATGCGTACTTGGAGTGGTACGTGCCACAAACGCGCGCAAGACTCACCATTCCTCCACCGGAGCGCCTAGAGCAGGTGACATTGGAGACGCACCAGGAGATCCTCCACCGCGCATACGATCGTCACAGCGCTTCGCAGCGTGACAACACCGTAAGACACTGACAACCTTTGGTCGATTGATGACATTCGTACTCTTCGTTGATGAAGGAATAAATTCAGTTTACTCCCTCCAACTATCAGAAAAGTCTGGTTTAGCTTCTGAACTTTAAAACCGGTTATTTAACCTCCTAATATTTCAAAACCGGTTTAAAATGCACCCTGGGGTGGTTTCACTGATGTGGAAGCAAATCAGCGTGGTTTTGCCATGTTGGCAGGCACGTCAACATATTTTTGCCACCATATACTCTCTTCCCGTCCACACACTCTCTCTCCTCACTCCTCACCTCCCTTCCGTGATCCGCCTCCTGGCGTCGCCGCTGTTGCCCCTCTCTGCGCTGCCTCCTTTTTCCGTTGTCTCTCCCTCGCCTCCTCACCCTCCATCGCCTCCCCGCCCACTCGTTGCTGCCCTCCTGTTGTCGCCTCTCTTCCTCGCCTCCAGATGTCGCTGCTTCTCTCACTTCCCTCTGGCCACCGTCGAATCTGAGCCATGGTCATGTGGCTTGGTAGATGGTGGATCTAGGAGGCGGGGCGACACTCGTCGACGGTGGGAGGCGGCGCTGGGGAGATGAGGGAGGAGCAAGAGGCAACAGCGCGGGAAGACGGCGGAGGGTACTGAGGAGAAGCAGGAGTCGCCTCCTTCTCACTGCCGGATTTGAGCCATGGCCACACGACTCGACAGATGGTGGATCTAGGAGGCGGGGTGACACTCGTCGACGGCGGGAGGCGGCGCTGGGGAGACGAGGGACGAGGGTGGCCCCACCTCCTTCTTGTGCCGCCCCTAGCTCCTACACAAGTCGCCTCGCTCACTCGCCTATTGTCAGAGGTCCAAGCATTTCTCGTCGACCTTCACCACCTCATCCGCCTCCTCCCTGGATGGTTGAGCTCTAGGACGAGATGAACAACGTGTCATACCGTGCGCCGACGTGGGCGGCTAAGGACGAGCCCATGCTGCGTGACAACCCGGTGCAGTGCGCCATCGGACGCGTGCTTCTCTTCGCTGACCGGAGACGTCCGACCTAGGCATGGCGGCGGGGAGCCTAGTCGAGGCTAGCGACTTCTTCGCGCCGACGTCGATCCTAGTGGACATGCTGGTGCGCGCTGCATACGAAGCGGCCAGGGAACCACTATGGAGGCGTATGCTGCGCACGTTGCATCTCTTGTGCGCTTCCACGTGTGAGCCAGTGAACACTGCCAGCCGCGTCGAGCCGGAGGCGCTGGCCGCACTGCTGTAGCTCGGGATCACTCGAAGGTGCATGCGGGAGAGGTGCGTCTCCGTCCACAATGTGTTTAGGCTCTTTAGCCGCAAGATCGTCTCCGGGCAGGTCGCCTGCTTTGTGCTCTGCATGATCGCCGCAGAAGGCAGTGTGGAGGAGCACACCGACCACATGTTCTAGGTTCCAGGCGCCGGCGGTGGCCCTCGAGCTACCAACGATGGAGCTCGCGTAGTTCGTCGCGCGCTTTGCGCTACCGCTTGCGACGCACGGTGTGGCCGCGTACTCGTCTTACAGTGCGGGATCTGCTCCGGGAGGCCACCGACGTCGTCCACGCGGTGGAGGACCTGTACGTTGTGGGCAGCGGCTGCGTTGAGCTGGACCCTAACATGTACACAGGACGACAAACACATGTTGACTTGGACAAATCCGGCCACATGTGCAAAACTGATGCTTCAAATCGACATCAGGTCTTTAGTGACTAGATTTCATAAATTTAGGGGGTTAAATAACCGGTTTTAAAGATTAGGGGGTAAACCAGACTTTTCTGATAGTTGGAGGGAGTAAACTAGACTTATGCCATTAATGAACCTGTTACATATGTTACTACAGTTGGAGCAGGCGCAGTGCATCCATAGTGCATCAGAGGCCGCCATAGCACGTCTAGACACAACACCGACGGGTACACAATTTTGAAGCATCATCTCGGTGGGGATAAAGAAGATAATAAAGAACTTGAGCTGCGGTCGTTCGGCGGACAACGTTCTATGCATCGGGCACCAAGTGGGGGGGGGCATGCTCACCCGCTAGGTCACCACGACCTAGCGAGTCCAGCTGGCGTCGTAGCGTTCCCCGTCAGTCATCCGCGGGCCAGATCGGCGGGGAGGTAAGTTATGTACAAATCTACGTTGTATTTTTTAGTTATGCCTTATGTTGCGCTAACATCATGTCGTTCTCCCGCCGCATGTTCGTCGGGATGAATCACTTCTATCGTCCGCGTGCAGTACACAGACTAGCGCTCCCTGTCGGTCATCTGCATTACACATCCGGGAGGTGCAAGATTCTCAGTTCAAGTTCCGAGTATTTATCTGTACTAACATCGTTCCGTCTTGCAGCCTTTAGTTGACCATGGGTGTGACGGCCAGTTCACGTCGACTGGTGATGAGGATGCGGGCCTCCCACCTCCTAGCAGGGAGCAGTTCACGCCATTAGGGTCAGAGTTTGGACCATGGCGAGCGAGGTTTGGAGCGTCGCAGGCGTAGCTTCTCGGGTTATTGCCCTACCGTGACGCCCAAGGCCAAAGCTCATCCGGGTGGGTTGGCACCCCGTACGTTCAAGGGCAGAGCTCATCTGTGCAACCGGAGTTCCAGGCATTGTACCCCGGGAGTGAATTTTTCGAGTCTGTCGCTCATGGCTTCTTTGAAGGTGTCCCCCAAGTCGGCATGCCTCATCAGGACGATATGTGCACTTTATCAGACTCTGCTGAGCCAAACTCTTTCTACTGGTCCACCTCCACCCACTGAACGGTCTCCGTACCCCCTCCAAACCGACACACAGCCTCCGGACCATCTTACGTATCCCATGGGACATGCTCGGCGAAAGACAAGGCCGCGCACACGCACGCAGCCGCAGCAGGCAGAGAGTAGTGGCTCAGACGAGTGAGCCATATTGTCTCCCGTGTTATGCGATTTTGTTTTGCGATATTCGTATTCATAATTTGTTTTGCTATATTTGTACGTGTACTTTGGTTGTTATGTGTGTACTCCTGCGCCATAATGTATATCGACATCTCCAATGGAGTTGCAATGTAATTTTTCCCATACATTCCAAGTCACATGAAATCATGAAACTCTAATTTTTGAAATCTAAAATCCAAATTTTCACGACCTAAATCCTAAATTTCTAAGACAATTCCAGAACACATATAAAATTATCAAAACATTACACAATCAAGTCCACTGCTTGAGGATCCTTAAAAAAATTATATTTTTTGGAGCTTATTTTTTACATTTACAAATCCATACAAACAATACATGTTTATGAAATTGCGAGAAAAATCCTGAATGAATAAAATTATGAAAAATTTACACAAGCAAGTACACTATGTCGAGAGGCTCTACGTAAAATTTTATAATTTTTTGAAGTCGTTTGCTATATTTTAAAATTCATACGAACAGCCAAAACCCTAAGCAGTGTGAACCCTAATTTAAGCCTAACCCTAACCCTAACCTAATAGACACGTGGCGGGCCGTTTGGCCACCGCACGGCGGCTGTACGAATAGGGACCAAATCTGCAAAAAAAAAAAAAGAAGATCTTAAACGGCTATTTCTGTAAATACGAAACCGAAACATGCCAATAGGGAAAAAAAATTCGTCTTTACGCCTTCAAGTGCCGTATAGTTGTTTGGATGTTTGGATGTTAGAGTCTGCTATACATACCAGTACGACAGTTGTTAGTACATTCCGTTACGACGCAGCTAGTCATATGACCAAACAGTCTGAAGAAGAAAAGGAGCGGTGGGGCCTATTGATCGAACTTGCTCTGTGGTCACTCGAGCTAGAACGGTAGTACGAGAATCGTGATAAAAAACATCCTGTGTAAAACAATTCCCTTCGATGCTATAACTTTTACAAATCAAGGTATTTGAAAATCACAGTTTCAATGTTTCATCTATAAAATACTATAATTTATGATGTCAATGTTTCATCTATAAAATACTATAATTTATGAATACGACATTCTTTTACAGTTTTGAGAAGAAAAAAATAGTGTGTGTTTGAATGTTGTAGCTTTTAATGCAGTATTGCTTTGGAGGGACAGTGAGAATTATTAAATTTAGGTCAAACTTTCAAAAATGCAAGGGGGAATAACCTGATTGCTTCAAATGACAATTTGATTTTTTTTAAAAAAAATTCAACAAAATACAAAAAACTGAGATATCGAGGAGTTTTACGTTATCATCACAGTTCAATACACTAACGAAACTGGATTTCGGGAATTTCGTCAGACCTGCTCTTGCCGCGGCCCATGAGTTCTATACCAGGGAATAACTTAGGAACTGTCTAATTTCCTATTGGGCCCAATAGATCCAGTGCAGTATAATAATAGTTCTAGCCCCGTAGACATAGCCCATCTGTGGCTCTTGGGCCTCACTCTCCATGGCCGGCCCGCTCTGATCCCGGGTCATGCTGGGCCGCAGGCCCGCAGCGCGCAAGTCAAGCTGACACGCCTTGACTGGTCTAGTTCTGTTTTTTTGCCATCCTACGTTCCTGTGAGTACACTGCCCGTCAGCCCAACTACTCTCAAAAGCGAACCCACAAAACCGACGGGATGACGCAATGTGACCTACCTATTGGGTTTGTTCGTTGGTCGCTTTCGCAGCGGAAGTGAAGTACGGCGGAGACAATGGGGCGACTAGTGGTCTGGAATTTTTGGCATTTATAAACTACCCCTCTCTTGTTATAATTTGCAAAATTAGGGGTCTAACCCTTCCAAAGGAATACACGACTCTCTATATAAGATGTAATATTTTGGACTATCTCAGTTAACTTAATTAATAAATGAAAAACTCAACAAAGCCCGAAACCCTTACACACAACTAATGATAGGATGGCTGCCCTCGATGCAACACACGACTCTGCAGTTGTCATTTCATCTATCCCATGTATTACATTCCCATCTAGGTCTTGACGTCTTGCATTATTGGTAATTGGCTACGATCCAGGAAGTATTCAATTTTTGACGTCGCGGCTGCCTGACAAGCAGCAAGCAGCGTAGGATGGCAATATATATAAGTTATTTTTGTGTAAACCATGAAGCTGACAAGTCTTATATAAATTGCAGTTATGTTGATGTGACTAAATCTCACAACGAGCATGATAATACTGACACTCATCACCATTATAAAATGGATCTCTTCAATATCGCAGTAGATCAACAGTTGCACGAGTTGAGTAAAAGATTTGGTGTGCAATCAATGGAGCTTTTAGCACTAAGTGTATCATTGGATCCAAGAGTGAAGAAGTTCTATCCCGCATATTTTTCTAGCCAAGAGAGCTCAGCTGGAGTGTCAACTACCACATTACCAACTTGATGCATGTAGACATCCTGATCTAAAGAGTTCGTCCTCGCTTGCCCATTTGACAAATGGATTAGTTAAGATATGTAAAGTCTATGTTTATCCAATGGTTGATGGATAGCTAAGGTTAGTGCTAACTCTTCCTGTGTCAGCTGCAACCACTGGGTGAGTATTTTCAGCTATGAAACTCATCAAGACCTGTCTTCAGAATAAAATGAGAGATGGCTTCCTTCAAGATTCCATGGTGGCCTATATCGAGGAACAAATTGCACAAAAGTTCCGTTCTCATGAAATTATTAATACATATGGTCTTCTCGGTAGCTGCAGGGTCAAATTTAAGTTAATAGATATGTAATTTCTTTTGTATTCGGCAAACAAGATAACATAATACTATGTTTGTTAGTCATGATAGTCATATTGGAATCTAAAAATATTGTTATGTACACTTTGTTTTTTTAATTACTTAGTTTGTAATTCCTGTTCCGTCACTCGCTAGTAGCAAAGGCGCCATCACCGATCACAGTCCGTCTGAAATACTTGAAAATTTCAAAGTTTGAAAATTAGTTTGAATTCAAATTCAAATCTCAAAATTTCAAATTCAAAATCAAATTCGGCCAAAATTTGTCAAACTCAAACCCTAACCCTAATCCCCGCTTTCTCCCGTCCCCTTCCCGCTTTCCCCTCGTGGCGCCCTAGCCAATGCCGCCTTCTCATGTGATCGCGCCCGCCGCAGTGTCCGCTCATGCAGTGTGCGTCGCATGAAGCCGCCACCACCACCGCTTTTGGCCCGCATGCATACCCAGAATAAAGTCGCCGCCTCCACCTCACCCGCCACCTCTTTGCCACCTGCGCCCCCACCGCCACCTCATGCGCCAGTGGTGGCGGCCGCCCTCTGGTGCTGCTAGTGAAAGCCGCCTTCTCGCCTCGACCCTCGCCCCCCCGTCTGCCGCTGACCATGGCAAGACCGCCCAAACCCTCGCAACCAACCACCTCGCCTTCTGCTGGCGCCATGCCGCCACCAGAGCCTCCCATCTGCTCGCGCCTCATGGGCTATAAAGCCGCCTCGGCCTCAACCCGCACCAACCCAACCCTTCCCTCCTTCGTCCCCTAACGCATGGAAGTCGCCCGCCGCCTCGGTTCCCCCAGTAAGAGCAAAACCCTCTCCTTGCAAATCCCTCCCTGAAGCAAACCCAAAACCCCAGAGCCCTCCCTACCTCTCGGCCCGGCCATGCCGGATTCGAGCCTGGCCACCTCGCTCGCCACCCCAAAACCCGACGCCAAAACCCACGACACCCAAAACCCTAGGGTTTAGAGGACCTACACAGGGGTGGAGCCTCCTCATGTAATCTCCCCATCCCATCTGCTGTCGCTGTCATGGGGCACTGCGCATCCATCCACGCTGGCTCCCGAGCCACCTCGCCTCTCTCGTCTTGGTCTTGCAGCGCTTGAGGGGCTTGGCGACCAAGACGTGCCCTAGCGGCTTTAGCGGCTTTTGGCGTGTCTTTGGCCGTGGGCCGATTCGGCCTGGGCTCAGCCCATTTCTTTTAAGACCGCCTGATAAAAGCCCGTTCTTGTTTAAAAACACTGTTGACCCCCAAAGTTCACTCACAAGATAAAACACATTTATTATTTCCAAAAATTCCAGAATTTGCACAGTAATTTCTAATTACTGTTCCTATTGTTTATGTCTAATTAATAGATATGGACAGTAAAATAGTCACTATTCTTCAAAAACCCTAAAACTAAATTATGTGTCCTTTCCGACCGTCTTGAACTCTTAAAATCCAATCCTAACTCCGTTCAGCCATTTCCAACTCCTTTACCTCTTTAAGTTGACTTTCTTTCTCTTTTTATATTTTTGTTGTAGTTGGATCTATTTTCTGGGCTCGTTCCTTGTTGAGCGAGGAGTTTTATTGGTTTTTGTGTCTTGCGCTAGGTTTCGACGCCGACGAGCCAGCTCAGGACTTCGCAGGACAGGACCCCGACGTAGCAGGACAGTTCGAAGACTTCGAGCCAGGAGGCAAGTTGCATACCTTGAACATATTGAACCTACATTCCATATAGTTCATATTATTATCTTCATTAAAATATTTTAGCCAATTATTTCATCAAAGAAATAATATTTTGGAATGCCATGTTGAATAGATATACATCCTTAAACCCCACATATTAAACCACCCATTCTTGTAAGCCATAATCACCTTGACAAACTTGTTTCACATAAAATAATAGCAACTATTCTGCTAAGTCATGCAAAAACTTTGTTCTAAATACTGTTAAGGAAGGTTGGCTTTAGGCCAATAGGTTTTGGGTGTAAGTTGAGGGTTGAGACCAAAATGTTGGACAACCCAAGATACTTGGTAAATTGGGTCATCAGTGAGATCAAGAGGTGGGTAACAATGTGTTGGGCCATCGCCTCACTGGGTGACATGTAAGGACAAGAACCTTGTGCTAAGTAACAGACATAGTAAACCGCTCAACCACATGCGTGGTCATTACTCCCTAGCTTAGTACACTGCTCATCCAATTGAATATCTCTGATATCAAAGGTGAGGCAGGGTGTACCCTAAGGACACTCATTTGGTTCTTGCAAGCGGTATGGGCCGTCGACATCGAGTCTGAGTCCACTATTGGCGGTGGTCTCCAGAGGGTTGTATGGATTAAGATCTAGGGTAGAGGCTAAAAAGGATAAGTAGTGAAAAGGTTTTGTTATCCTAACTTTCGGTTGTACGTGATCATGATGCGTGTCAATGTGAGTTTGTGATATCGTGTGGGTAAAGTTGGGCAACTCTGCAGAGTGTAATCAATGTTATTGAATACACCGTGCTTAGGTTAATGAAGTTTGTGTTCATGGGTGATTCAACATACAAAGCATAAGTAGAATTTTACAGATGTTAATTGGTAAATTCGGTTGTTGTAACCCCCAATGGCTATATTTATTCTTGTTTTCTTGTCTTTATTCTTTGTAAAGCTTTTAAACTCAACTATTGCATTCCACATATACCTGTTTGGTAAAACTGTACCATTCCTTTGACATTTCCAGCATATAGTTAAATAGCATTTCCTATGCAATTTGCTGAGTACAGTAGTTGTACTCATTCTTGCTTAAACAATCAATGAAGAGTTTTGGGAAGATCCGGTGTACTCTGACGAGGAAGAACCATGAGACTTTGGCGACTCTCTTGGTACTAGGGTCTCCTTTACGCCCAAGCTGCCTGTGGTGCTAACTTTCTTTTGAAGTGTATTATATTACTTTCGGGCTTGGATGCCCGCTTCCGCTTTCAAACCGGCCATTAAGCTATCTGTTGTAATAAAAGTAAAACTTTTGTTTGTAGCGTTTAACTTGTGAAATCACGACTTTCTGTTGAACATCGCGGGCAATTGTAAAGACTCTAGCGATCCCTAGTTTTGGATCGTTACACCGTCCCCGCGAACTCTGATCAAATCAACCAAACCTCCCCTTGCCCTCGGCCGACACATTTCACTTCAACTTCAATGCACACCCCTCTCCTTTTTTTTCTGCAAAAGAAGACGGAGACCGGGCGCGCGCATGGCCGTCCACGTTTGCCTTTCCAACAACGGACGCTTTTCGTCCAAGCCTGTGCAGGCGGCGGCAGGGAGGGAAGTCAGAAGAGCTTGACAGCCCGGACCGTCCGACACGCCCTTCATTTCTTTCCAAAAAGCCGGCGTGGTTCGTGGGATGTTACCCGCTTCCGGGAGCGGGAAGGGGAGAGCTGCAGTACTCACCTGCTCTGCGCCCTCGCGTCAAATGGGCATTCAATTCCGTTTCTGTTCTTCCACAAGGCTCGTGGCAGAAAAGAATTGAAGTGAAATGGAGGGAGTACCTGGGGTAGATACTGGGGTCAATGGGCCGTAGCTTGGGCGATGCTGTCGTTTAGCCTGCACCGTGAGAGTACATCTGCTCTGCTGTAGATATGGTGAGGACGGTACATATTACAATATCGTGTACTGACTATTGGACACTAAAATTTAGTGTCTTAAAAAAATGATATTATAATTTTATGATTTTATGGCACTTTATTGTAGGTCACTCAGCTCATTAACACAACGTATTTGGCTGATTAGGAGAGAGAAATTATGAAAAAAAAGACTTCTTTGCCCCCTTTTGTCTCTTTCCTTGCGATGTAGCAGGGCATCAAGCATGGCACGTTCACGGACATGGGAAACCCAATTTTTTGCTGTGTGAGGTGAAAGGGTGGACAACAGCGGCCAGAACAGGTGGAGCAAGGGTGTCGGTCGTGGGAAAGAAGGCGTAGAGAGGTTGATAGCAAAGGATAGGGGAGGAAGGAAGAGAGATGAAGGAGGAGAGAGGAGGACAGGCGACACAGGTAGAGGAGCTCGCCCGCATGTGACTATAGCGGCGGTGGCATGAGCAGAGGAAGCAATGCCATCGGTTGTGCATCTTCTTCTCCGCCGACCGAATTTCTTGAATAGAGGCAGGAGATAAGCATCTTGGCGTCGCAAAAGTTGATGAAGACCTTGCATATGCCCTCTTGGAGCATGACACAATTACACTACCGTCGGTGGCGGCGTCGAAGGTGATGAGGCGGTGGTCGAGGTCAGCGGCATCGGCCATGAGCCGGATCGTGTCCTTGTGTAGGTTGCTGTCGTTCTTCACCTTCCACTTTCTTGGTGCTCACGACTTGGGTGTGATGCCAGGGCAGAGTAACATGGGCATTGCGGCTAAGGAGACTAGGGAGCGGGGTGCCACAGGGCGTGGTTGGCGTGCGAGGGTGGCAGGTAGTGGTAGTAGTAGTAGCACACGGAGGAGGACGTGTGGTGTTGCGGCGGAGGAGGCTGGTAGGGGTAGGGGTTGTTGTGGTGCATCGGCGGAGGAGTGGTGGGGTGGGGTCAGGTAGTAGTCGTTGCGGCAACGACGGCCGGAGGAGGTACCCATGGCCTCCTCTGCTGCACCGCACGGCGCGGGAAGCTGGGGGGGTGGGAGGAGCATGTGAGGAGGCAAGGCGAGGTGGATTTGCGCGGTGGATTTGATGCGTGGGGAGGAAGGAGTGGGGAGGAAGGAGGAAGAGGAGGTTTGCTTAGGCATGTTGCGGTAGGAGAAGAGAAGGTTGGGGAGGAGGGAGATGAGGAATATGACATGTGGGCCTACTGACTGGGCCAAGCGACCTGAAGGGCAAAACTGACAATTCATTGACCTTCTCTATTCTCATTCAACCAAAAATGATATAATAATAGCTTAAGTATCCTACGGAAAAGTGCTACAAAATTATAGTGTCTTTTAGTATAAATACGAAATTTCGATGTCCAACAACTAATGGCACGAAATTGTAATGTTCTATAGCTATTTTGCCTTTTTTACTTCCCTTCTCGTTGACACATACAAGTAGCAATAGTTCTCTGTCCTCATTTGACCGAAAATAATATAATAATAGCCTAGATGTAAATGTTCTACAGAGTCACAAAATTGTAATGTCTCTTGGTAAAAATACAAAATTTAGATGTCCAACAACCAATAACATGAAATTATAATGCCCTGTAGCTAATTTTTCCCTTCTCGTTGACACATCCAAGTAGCAATAGTTTCCTGTTTCAAGTTGAAGTCCTATGTAACACCATTTGAATAAGCATTCTTGCCGCTACCCGTACTAAATTCCAGAATTGTATGAATTAAAGAGTTCTCTTTCATCATCGTGAGCAACAAAACAGCAATAAACCGCACAGGCCAAACATTAACCATTTCACAGCATTAGCTATAAGCCCATAACCATGGAACACACAGGATCTTTGCCGGTTCTCCAGCCTCCCTTAACAACTTACAAGGTCTTTTGAAAAGAACATAAGATGATACAGGAAAAAAGTCCAGGACCCGTTCATCCATGTCTATTTCTTCTATAGCCATATGTTTCACAGCTTCATTAGAAAAAACCTTAAAAATCTACCTCCATCACCAACTACTACACGTAGGAAAAATTCACAGAAATCCCCCAAACGAAGCCCAGAAAACCACCCTTAACGAACACAGAGCATACAAAGCTGCGGTCACTCCTAATAACCAGCACCGAAAGCGCAACGGGTTTAAACAAAAAAACACAAACCCATACATATAACTGCAAAAGCGATAGTTTCTGGTGGTAAGAAGGGATCTGATCTTGGCTTGGTGGAAAACGAGTAGCTTATTTCTTGAGGAGACTTGCTTGTTCTTGTCACCCGGCGAGGATTGATCCGGCGCGGACCTTGGGAGGCCTCGTAGGGGACTCCACGTCCCTGGGGGGTGGGGCCCTCGGTGCCACCTTCTTGGAGGTGTTCTCTTTCCTCTCCATCTCCCCGTCCATTTCCATCTGCTCCCTCCTGCACTCCTCGCTGCAGAACGGAATGTCCCCTCTGCTCAGACAAAAGATGGCATAAGATTAACGAGATTAGAATGCCACGACTAATCCCAATTAAGATATGACAGGAATTAAATTCTAAATATGAAAGGTTCAACACGTCACTCGTCACACTGGTTACATTACATGTTTGTATTGGTACTTCTCCCCTCCCTATATCAGAATGTAATCAAAGAATACCATAGTGTTGCAAGGAAAATGCTATGCATACGATCCTTTTGCTACGGCGCATGTACGATGCCACTCTGTCACGTGAGCCACGGCAGAAATTAGAATTCTTAATTTCACTCGTTCAAAATTAGAATTATTCGATGTCAACTTGGTCTCTTCTTTCTTCTCATTCAGGAGTACGTCAAATTTTGATGTGACAGATAGATTTTATGGAATAGTTGAAACAGAGGAATCCTGTGTATTTCCATGTCTATTTACAACCAGAAATTTCACTTGCTTGTGCCTGTTTGGGTTTGCAGCCTAGCATGAAGGTGATCTTGGTTCTCCCTCGTGCGAAGCCTAGCTCATGTTGCAATCGCAAAATCGGTTTAAACAAGGGAATTCTAACATTTTCTTTATCCAGGAAAATTCAAGGCCATTAGATCCAGAAATATTCTGTTACGTTGCAGGTCTACCTGATCACAAAGTTCTCGAGAGCATTAATCAAAGAACCATACAAATATCTACGTGAAAACAGATGCAAAAGGATGGATCTCTTCGGTTGCACTTCATGCAACAAAATCACAATCTAAACAAGAAACCAAAGGACCATAAATCTAAATACCTACCTTTTCTGTTC
This sequence comes from Phyllostachys edulis, assembly GCA_036346405.1. NCBI lineage: Eukaryota > Viridiplantae > Streptophyta > Magnoliopsida > Poales > Poaceae > Phyllostachys > Phyllostachys edulis. Next base: position 15,500,583 of record CM070551.1, on the reverse strand, counting down.
AACCCTTCCACCAGCAAAACCTAACACAGCAAATTACAAGAAAAACCTCACATCTGTTCGAAGGTTAGAAAATCATCAAGAAATCACCCATGCATAGCAGCGAATTTAGGCCATGAAGAAACTTCATAAATAAGAAGAAACAGCTGGTGGTAAATTGGTAACTCCACAAGCTACTATACATCACAACGTGAACATAATTAAGCCCACCAATTTAGGCCACGAAGAATTTAATGGAATCACGCGGAAAAGTAATCAACCCGCCGTACGAACACAACGCAGATGACAAAACCTTTGCACCAACAACCCATCCGGAAAAAGAAAAAGAACCCGCACCAATTTCTCCACCCCCTCATAAAATAACAACTTAACACCAAAAAAGAGATACAGGAGGAAAAAATTTGAGAAAATAGGCACCGACTCTCACTTTCCCCGCAGCCGATTCGGCGGTCAAATTTCCTTTTCTTCCCCGAGGAAAAATACAGCTTCCAAAGACGCCGGAATTGTCCCGGCCGCGGGACCCACCCTCACCGAATACCCAAAGTACCCCCTCGCAACAGCAGCACAGCTAATATACAGCGGAAGGCTAAGAACCGCGGCGTCCAGGGGCAGACCTGTACATGTAGATGTCGCGGTTGCTGGCGAGCGGCTTCCGGCAGAGGAAGCACGCCTCAAGGAAGTGGCCGTACGGCAGCCCTCCCGACCCCGCTCCTCCTCCCGTGCCCACCAACTCGTCCTCCACGCCGGAGCTGACCAGCCGGATCCACGCCGCCGCCGACGCGCCACCAGCGCCGACGGCGTACGTGTTCTCCCCACCGGCTCCGCCCCCTCCGCTCCCGCTCCCGCTCCCGCCCCGGCCTAAGCCTCCTCCGATCCAGTTCCGGGCCCCGCCTCCGCTTCGGCCGGCGCTGCCACCGCCGTGGTCGGAGTCCATCGGCGGCGAAGAAGAAATCCCGGAGGGTTCCAGTGGGGGAAATCTTCCGGGGAAGGCTTCTTTATTCGATTTGGCGGTGGCGCTCTCTCTCGTGTTCGGGCGAGGCGAGGCGAGAGGGACGGTGTGCGGACTGGTGTGTTTAAAGGGGGGACAGGAGGTGGAGGTGGTTTTATTAAGCGAGGGGAGAAAGGGGTGGGTGGTGGGCTCGCGTGGAGGGCCCGTGGCACCCGCGTGGCGGTGTTTGCTAGCGGGACCGTTCGCCTCGCGGGACCCACCTCGCCTTGCCTCGTCGGGTTCACTTCTTGACGAGCAGGGGAGCATCGACCGGGACGGATAATTTCCATCCGATTCAATATCGAGAAAAATATGTAAAATGTATCATTTTTATTCTCGATTCGTATCAGATATTATTCATATATGTATCTGAAAAATATTACGGAATATAGGTTACGATATAGAAAGAGCAATATCCAATATGCATCTGTATTTTCTATAATATCCGATAAATATCAATATCTTTTAATATCATCTATGGTTTTATAGTCATTGACTATATATAATATGAAATTACATTTGATTATGTTTATGTTGTTAAGTAAGATAAATAATTCTCTAAGTAATAGGTAGTATAATTTGACACTTTCGTTGGTGAAGTTATATTTTTTCTTTATATGTATATTATCCGTCAAGTTATCCGTAACCGATTTGAATCCGATCTGCATCCGTCTTGTGCCCATATTCCGAAAAATCTGTATTCGTATCCGGGGTAAAAATATAGGTTATGATACAGAAAGAGCAACATCCACCCTTGTCCGAGGATTTGGATCCTCTGCAATAAATGTAGAGGATATTGTGTGAACAGGGTTTCACGGTGTACGAACAGTGCTCTGATAGAGTACCGTAGCAAACACTGTAGCAACAACTAAGAAAATGCTACACCAATTTTACTGCAGCGAAAGATCATGGTAGAAAAATATTGTGGCGATCGATCTCGGCCTTCGCTTTTCGATCGGACGGTGAAGATCGCTCCTAATTCTCGTGCACTATAGCGTCGCTGCATTGAGAGCACCAATGCAAAGGATCCCTCTCCCTTATCCAACCCGTTTTCACCCCTGTCAACGAGCAGGGCAACCTTAACCTTTGCCTTTTATTTTGTTTTATTTTTGGGCTTTGTTCATTTTTCTCGAGCGTTCTTCGTGCCTACAACGTGGGCCCACCCGCTGATTCGCTTGTGTTCTATGGGCCTGAGGTGCCCTTTTCATGCTTGCGGGGAGTGGCTAGTACACTATCTGGTGGAGGGCATGTAGCTTGAGCCCACAGGGCAGCGAGAGACTCTCTGGTAGTTTTGTGAAGAGGTTCGGTGTTTGGCTGTCTGACTTTTAAATAGGATGGATGCAGCTTTTCGAGATGAGAAATGTCTGAAATGCCCCTGAGGACAGTAATAGCTTGTTTGATGCCGTTTAACGCAATTAACAATATTTAGCGACAACTAATGATTATTAACAACAACTAACGCAATTGACGACAACCACCACAATTGACGAGAATTACTGCAATTAACGACAACTACCGCAATTGACAATAATTAACTGCAATTAATGACGATTAACACAATTGACTGCAATCAACGATGATTATCGCAATTGATCGCATTCAACAACAATTAACGACAATATTTCGCAAGCAACGCAATATACCGCAATTAACGACAATCAACACAATAAACCATAATTAATGTATTTAACAGCAATTATTACAATAAACATTTATTACAACAGATAATTATTAAAAACAATTATTACAATGAATAATTATTACAACAAATAATTATTACAAGAAGTAATCATTAAAAACAATTATTATGGTGAATAATTAATACACCAAATAATTAATAAAATAAATAATCGTTACAAAACATTGAATTTTATTTAAAAAAACAGAGGCGGCGGCTAGGGATTGGGTTGTCGTCGCCGGCGTTGCTGCGAGAGGAGGTGGGCGACGGGGTCAAGGTTGGAGGAGGGCAGTGTCGAGAGAGGAGTTGGGCGGCGGGATCGATGGAGGAGGCCAGCGGCAGTCGGCAAGGCCAGCGCTGGGTAGATGGAGGAGGAGGGCGACGGAGGTGGGCGAGATCCAAATCTAGATCTACATATGGGCGATGCCAACGCGGGGGAGGAAGGAGGAGGACGCAACGACAGGGGAGGAGAAGGAGGTGGGCCAGGGGTAGGCGCCGGGGAGGAGGTGGATGGGCGGGGGGCAGCCAATGCGAGGGGTTTGGGGGCTTTTATTCGGTGGCAAACAGTGGGTAATTTATCCCCAACTTTGGAGGTAAATGCGGAATGGGGGTTACAGGAAGCCGCGGAAGCTCTCCACGGCCAGCTTTCGCACGTTGTAACGCGAAACAGCTTCGGAAAAAGCAGCCGCGAAAAGCTATATGTTTGGAACGACTTTCAGCTTTTTCGAGCGAAAAGCCGATGCCGTTTCAAACAACCCTGAATCTCGTGTGATGGATCAGATTTTCTGGTCTGTAGGAGCTTCTGACTTTTGAGTCTGTTGAAAAAAGGGGATATTTGATTCATGTCCCACTTTATCCAATCAAATATTCCATTAGTCGTGACCAAATCACCGGCGCGATTAAAATCTTTGGTAGCAAACAAAACACTCTTCAAAACTTTGGTAACACATGCCATTGATAGAGAAGATATTAGTAAAGTTTGGTAACCAATTTTGCCACCTATGTTTTGGCAAAAGCATGGCAAGAATCTTGCCAAATCTTGCTCACGATTATGGGCATACCAAAATTTAGAATCAAATCAAGTGAAGACCAAAATACATGGGTATTACCAATTTTTCGCAAGGGGGCACGTCGCCCTTGGATGAATTCTTACGCATTTCTCGTACGCCGAGTACTACTGAGAACTACACATGAAACTAGCTTCAGTATAACCCCGAATTGGACCGGTAAAAAATTCATTCGTCATCTTGAATGCTGAACACATGAGCTGTGAGAGTGGAGGCCAGTTGTCTCCCCCATGGAAGCAACAAATGCCATTCAATTCACGCATGATGCTACGTCTCTGTGGATTGCAAGGCATTTGTATCTTGTACTCCCCAGTTCACGACGAGGGTATACAGTATACAGTGTATACTACACGATAGTAAACTCGCTCGCATTGCCGTTCAACGGCGACACACCGGAGGCTCGCTGGCCAGATGCCAGGTCAACCTGCATGGCTCAACGCAGGATGCAGCCATCTAGAGTCTAGACTAGAGTTAAGACTTCATACTGTGACCATCCTGTTATACTTGCGATCCAGTCCTGTCTCACCAATAATTGCAAATGTTCAATTTAAGCATAGCTTAAATGGCCAAGTCCCTCTTGTTGACCATGTTACATGGAAATAGCATGCATTGACAAATGCATGCTTTGCCCATTTCTCATCAACAATGCCGGCGCTGCATCGATCAGATGTTTGGGCCCGTATATGGAAATAGCATACACTAACAAGTACACAATGATCTACGCGGCGGCGCCTGAGAACTTTACACGTTCGAAACCTCACTCGTCCGAGAGCGGGGAAGACAAGCCAAAGACAACGATGGTTCCCGCGGAACCGAAGTGGTGGTGGAAGACCAAAAGTGCCCTTACTAAGGATGTTCGGACAAGGGCCCGAGCCCAGCGTGCGGTAGACAAGGAAAATGCAATCATTGTCTCCGATGCTCCTGCTAAGCAGGTGGTTACTTTGGATTGGGATACATCCGCAGAGGTCCTGGAAGCCGAGTACTGGGCTGCCCTCACGAAGGCCCATGCCCGTAGGGCTGCAGGAGACAAGGGAAATGCACTGATGGGCCCAGATGCATAGGATGTATGTTCGCAAGACTGACTTCTTTCTAATCCCCCAATTTTTTCGATTTCGAACGGCGCACATGTATCTTACGTGTACATCGAGTTGATGATTCATGCTTATTGTCATTTGTATCGTAGGAGTAGCGAGGCAAATATATGCACGTAACCAAACCATGCTCACCATGTAATTCGCATCTACATTATGAAGTTTTATTGTCGGGGTCCCCTCTTTAAAATTTAATTCTCTAATTATTCCCTATTTAATATTTCGTTCTCTTTTTTAAAAAATAATTGGCTGTGGGAATACTACACTAGGTAACATACATCGCGAGTCCAGTTAACCCCAAATCCCTACCACAATTGACAAGAAGGTGCAGCGCACCCAGTGCGGGACAACAAAGTGCAGCACACAACAAGACATCAATGGGACGCGATGCGCAGTGGCGGATTCAAGGGTCCTCCAGCCTGGGCAGTCAATGCCCCGAGGCCCCCGACTCGCCGAGACCAACACCTCCTACCAGTGCCCAGGCAACATGGGCATCCTTGTCACTCTGTAGCCTCTCCAACTCCAGCACCGAGCCACTGAGAGCCTCAACTTTCCCTCTTGTTTGCTTCTTTGTTCCCCAATCCTCACTTCCCCAGTTCCCCTGATCCCCTCCCCAACCCCAAGCGGGCGTGGCGACATGGCGCCCCTCCAGTCCTCCTTCCTTGGCTCCCCATGGCTGCATGGCGCCGCCGCCGGCTCCCTTGCACCGTTCTTGCGTCTAAGCGTCCGACCGTCGCTTCGCCGTCGGCGTCGCTGCTGCCCGTCTTGTTGTGCTTCCCTCTCAAGGTGTTGCCTCGGCTCTCTCCACTGGCGCCTCCTCCCTATCTCTGGTCCCTTGCCGCTTATCTTTTTGGGCTCGGCTGTCGTTGCTGCGACCACAGTGCTCATGCGATCGTGCCTCCTCGCCCGTGCACCCTTAGCGGCTCCACCCGCCTCGGCTTGCTCTCCTCCTGCGCCCCGGTTCGGCCTCCCGCTGCTCGCCTCCCCGTCTGTTGGTGATTGGTGAATGCTATGATAGTGTGATGATGAATGCTGTGATGGATGGGGGGCTACTGCTTGTTGCTTGTTGAATGTTGGCCTGTTGGGTGATTTTGTAGTAGGCTGCACTGCCGCAGCAAACATTAATATATAATTGGGGCTCAATTTGTAGCTAAGTTTGTTGCTTATTGGTTAATTTGGGAAAATTGAATGAAATCTGGTAACCTGGTAACATGATTACTACTACTAGGTTTACATGTGTGATGTATCGTATCCATTCTTTTACTTTAAAACTATTGTGGATTTGCATGATATATAATTGTGTATCCGAATATCCGATGCTTGCAGTTCTCAATAGACCATAATTTGATATTTAGTTTGCGGCTTGCCTAAGCTTTGAAAAATTCCTGGCTCGCTCCGCCACTGGCGATGCGGTGACGGCCGACTAGACCTGGCCCATGGCACGCGCGGCAGCCTGGGTCCAACACCTCTGGTGTGTGGCAGGTGGCTTCTGCACTTTGGTTGTTGTAGGTTGCATGCTGTGGTTTGGGTGCGCGGTAGGGGCCTACAGCGGTTCCGGTCCGCGATAGGAAGCTGCTGCGATCCAGGAGCGCGGAATGAGACATATCGTCTGTCTAGCTTACCATAATGTTATTTTTATAATTTCAACAGTAAGGGTTAGATTGGATATTTTGTTTCGAAAAGGACCAAATAAGCTAAAAACTCGTGAATGATGTGAACGACACAATGAGTAAGCGTAGAGTCTAAAGTTTCTCTCACTCCCAGCTTACGTCACCCTGGACATCCGGTAACTTGTTTTTTTTCTTCAAATTAAATTGATGGTACTGCAGGTTATTCTGTGTTCTGCTAGTCCGGCCCAAGACAGTGAAGCGCGACAGTTACTGTCCTGATCGTAACGAGAGGGGAGAGGGGGGCAGAGAGTTTTATTGGACATTAGTGTTACACCACAATGTTTTTAACTGGTCAATTCTTGGATGTGGAAAAAAAAAGTTATAGGATACCTTTTTTTACGAACAATAGGATACTTAATTGACATCTCCCTCTCACCGGGCTGCATGTGCAAATTACTGTAAGCAGAAGCTGTTTCAACGTGACTCTGATAACTGTTCTTCTCTAGTTCCCAGTTCTCACCAACTGCAAAAGTGAGGAATAATAGCAAGAAAACTAGTGCTTCCCTGCATCGTGAAGAAACGACCTATTACCTTAAACAAAATTTTGTTAGGAGTTTTTTTTACCTTAAAGTAGGCTAAACATGCCCTAAATCATGAATATTTTGCATGATCCTTCTCTCTCGATACTTCGACAATGCTAATCAGTCCGATGTTTATTGAATTTCATGACCAACCAATCTATTGAGAGAAGGTGAAAAAAAATTCGTGGAAGATTTTTCTCGTCGAGAGGAACCGGCATGGAATACAAGAACATCGTGTTGAAAGCAACGCATGGTCCCCAAGCTTCACGGTACTACTTGGAGGATCTTGTCGCATCCCCAGAGGTTGCTGCGCTCCATCGTGAACGTACCACTAAAGGCCATCAGGATTCAGGGACGTTCAGCCGAAGAACTCGCTCCAATGAATCCCAATCTCCGTCCTCACATAACCTCTATTTTGAGTAATTTTTACAGCATTAAGGACTCCGAGAGCGAAGTGTCCTTGTATGTTGATCACTTCAGCATAATTAAGAAAATGCATGTTCGGTGAGCACCTCCCCCCTATTTGTGTTTGCTTGACAAGTGGATTAGTCGGTAGTTTTTAAGTAGGTGCATATGCCTGACACTTTTCGATCCTAAATCTAGGCTCTAGAACGATGGACTTTTGGTAGTTGAAACGTTCCGATTTGTGGCTCGGACAGGTTCATGTGTTCCTGGTGGCCCTTGATTTGATTTGATTCAGGATGCGAACAAAAGTTTGGGGTGATCTATCCTGTATTTAGAATTTTGGATCTAATGTCGCGGTCAGGATTAGTCTCAATTTTTGGGAACCCCCCCCCCGTAAGGAAAATTTTAGTGTTCATTGTATTGACAACCAACTCCCCTGCCTATCAATTACCATTGTTGGACCTCATTGCATGTTCCATCCTACAATTCTACATGTATAGCAGCTCAACTTAATTTACCATAACCATTAACGATGATGCTCTTAGCTATCTATACATGAGTACAGGACACAAGTTGCCGAGTCGCAATGCAACAAAATAGAATAGACTTCTCCAGGACGAGAGCACTGAGACGGTGAGGCCTCCACTTTCCAAAGAAAACGAAAAAAAAGGCACACACAGAAGATCTGCCAAAGTACATCACCGGGCCCACTTGTCATCGAGTAGAGACTATAGCCAAAAAGGTCACGGGCCTTTTTAATACGAGTTTTCCCCCTATGTTTTTTTAAGAAGTCCATTTTACCCCCTTAAGTATCGACATGCGAACATCTAATCTCCTGAACTAAAAAATCGACCATTTGACACCTCGAAGTTGCAAAACCGGACAACCTACCCCCTGAGACTGTTTCGTGCGGTGGTTTTGTGTACGTGGCGCCAGGTCAGCCGTTGACTAGGACAAAGAATGGACTTCTTCCAAGTGGGTCCCAAGTGTAAGTGTCACAAAGAATAAAGAAACAAAGGAGAAGAAGGAGAAGTAGTCTGAGGGAGCTCAAAGCACGGTCATGGATCTTGGCACTTGTGAAGAGGTCTGGCGACTGCGAGGTGGCCCAAAATGGCTCTCCCTGACCTGAGGAGGATAGGAGGTGTGGCGGCGAATGGTAGCCGGGAGGTGGCGGCAAAGGAGGTGCATGGCGATGGCGGTACACAGGCGAAAGCTCGCCAAGAAAGGCGCAAGAGGCGAGCACCAGGTGCGCCTCGGCGAGAGGAACTTCATGGTGGGGTCGGGGAGGCAAGGGGGTGGCTGTGGAGGTGTGGCGACGACGCTGAAGGCGGGGAAGAAAGGTGCGGCGACGGGAGAGCACCACGGCGAGCAATCGACTAGGAGAAGTGGGGGGAAAGACTAGGAGGTCCCAGAACATGGGATGACATAGCTAGAGGGGTGAGAGTGTCACTGGAGCGGAAGAACGAAGACGAGGTGGTGCGGCCGGTGGCGGGGAAGAAAGAGAAAGACGGTGGCGCGTGTGCTCCGATGTGGGAGGGGAAAGGGGAGCCAAAGCCTGCGTGTGGCGCTCCTCAGCCTCCGCCGCCGCGTCGACCCCGGCCACTCCGTGGACTTGCTTTGCGTGGTCACCGCCTCGGGCGGCTGCGTCCCGAGCATACATACAGTGCACGCCACTTTGCCGCCTCCTCCCGCCTCGAATGGCTCGCCGTGCTCTGGTCCGAGCCGCCATCGGATTCGGCGGCCGAGCCATGGCGCGCGTGGCCGAGCCGCCATGCCTGGCCTTGACCATGCATGCACCGCACCTGAGCGAGAGGACGCATAAGCCGAGGATCTGGCGCATGGGAGCAAGCTAGAGGAGGCGGGCGAGGCGACGAGGCGGCGCGGCGGCGGTGCGGAGGAGATGCGGCGGGAGAAAAGCTCAATGGGAGAAAAATGAAGAAATGGAGAGAGGAGGAGATGAGAAGAGAATAAATGGAAAGCCACATCGGCTCACTCTGGCGGCCGGCCACCCAGATGCCACATCAGCAAAAACCAATCGCATGAAAACAGCCTCGAAGTACGTTGTCGGTTTGCAACCGGGGTGTCAAAGGGCCGATTTTTTAGTTCAGGGGGTTAGGTGTTCGCATTTCGATACTTGAGGGGGGGTAGAATGGACTTCTTCATCTCTTTTTTTTTTTACAAAAATAGCAGTTCGCACGACATATTGCCAAAAATGACAATACGGACGTGTCGGCGACCGACACGCGTCCACGGTCGTGCCTCCCACGCCCAGAGTCCATCTCGACTGCACATTTGGCGCCTAGATTCACCTCGTCCCGCCACGTGGCCGCCACCGCCCATCTGGCGCACATACATGCCTTCGCCGCCCCCTAGCCCACACGTGCCTCGGCCGCATACGTGGGCTCGTGGTGCATGGATGCCCTCCTCTGCCCCCCGTGCCTGGATGCGCCACGTGGGCGCCTCCGCTCCCCCCACGCCTGGCAACCCTTTGTCGTGCTATGGTGGCACGGTGCTGGCCCGGGTTGCCACCACCACTACTACAAAAATGCTAATACTGGACGCTTGATCACAGACGGTTGATCGAAACCGTCTGTATTAAACACAATCACAAACGGTTTTTGTTTAGAGACCGTCTGTGTAACTGGATGCGTTAAAAACCGTCTGTGAAGAAGTAATATCACAGACGGTTCATATTGAAAATCGTCTGTGATGTTCTAAACACGAACCGTCTGTGATAATTATAGACTTCACAGACGGTTCATATTGAAAACCGTCTGTGAAGTATCACAAACGGTTCTAAACACGAACCGTTTGTGATAATTGTAGACTTCATAGACGGTATTTAATTGTAACTGTCTCAGATAATGTCGCTTCAGCTCCGGTGAGTTTCTTCGTTGCCGATGCGTCTCTTCGTTGCATCAATGCCGCTTCGGCTCCCCGATGTATCTCTTCGTCTCACGGGCCGAATTTATTCCTTGTTTTATAAAACATATCATTCGTCATTGAAGATGATTATCCCCACATACATATAACTCTATACTTCTAAAGCAGAAATGGTTCCCTCTGTTTCCTTGTCGCCGGCATTGTTGGCCTATCTGGCCATACTGTACGAGTGCCTCTCCCACCGTACATTGGCGAATGCTGCGGAAAGACACCGTTTCAACAGTGTCTTCACTCCTCTGTCCGAGGATTTGCCGGAGCAGGTGACAGCCACCTTTCGCCATCTTGACATCCTCCTTTGCCGCGCCTTCCGGGTGATCTCCCACTTCCGGCGAGTTTACCGCGTCATCGACGTGGTCCTCCACAACGATGTTGCACGTCTCCAGGAGGCTTGCCATCACTTGGATTGTTTAATCGAGGCGGCGGGCGACGGAGTCGACCATGCCGAGACCCCTCAAGCAAGGGAAGAGAGCCTATGGGCTCAATTCTTCTTGATTCAACAGTCCGAGGGTCTTCGGGAGACACTCGAACGAGCACGTCAACGGGTGGACGCATTTCGGGCTTCGTTCGCTGATCACAAACCGCCCGATGCCGACGCCGACGCCGACGCCTATGAAGTTTTGAAGACGGAGATAGCAGCCTACCTCCGCCACTAGAAAAACTTTGTTTATTTAGGTTTCTACTTTTTTAAAATCTTTGTAACAAGTGACTGGCCACGCTGTTTGGCCATATGTAAATTCCAAAATGAAAAAAAATAGTTTGGAGGTGAAGTTACTATATTATATGTTGAATTAGCTATTTAATTATCACAGTCGATGGAATTTAGTGGTTAACAAATTTATTATATCTGATCTGTGTGATATATGTATAGATCATAGTTAAAGCAAATTTTCAGCGGTATTTCAATGACAGAATTGATATATAAACATGTAATTTCTTCATGTCATGTAAATGTACACGAGAATATATATATATATATATATATATATATATATATATATTGCCATAGATCTTGAGAACAACCATATCACAAGCAGTTCTACAACCATATCACATAATAGAACCGTCAGTGACATATTTTTATAAGTAGGAGCCCGCTACGGTTTGCGCCCTAACTCGCGTCGTCACTCCCCAGTGCCCTTACTCTCGTCCGTTTCCCTCCCCACCCGAGTGCCCATGACCTCAATGCCGCCACTCGTGCCTCAACTACGGTGACGCTGCCTTCCCTTTTTCCTCCTCCCCCCGGCGTGCGCAACCCCGGCTACCTCTCCACTGGCGATGTTGAGGTAAGGCAAATCTATCACCTATTGGTTTGTGCTGTTGGTATTCATGTGAACCGAGCTTCTCCTCCCTCTCACCGCCAGCTCCCGCACCTCCGGATCAAGCTCCCTCCTCCCTGCGCCACCGGATCAAGCTCCCAGTCCTCCCTTGCTGCGCCGCTGCCCCTGGCTCCTCCTCCCTACGCCGCAACTCCAGCTCCTCCTCCCTCTCGCCGCCGGCTCACCGCGCCACCTCGGACCTCCCTCGCACCGCCAACCTCTCCGGCTCTCCCACTAACGCGTAAGTCCCCTTCTTGTCTTCTTGATGTTGTCTGGTTGTTGGTTGATGCTGATGGTGATGGCCATTGGCCATAGCCCAGATGCTAAATGTGTAATACATACATACATGAAGAGAAGTGCATCATTGCAGAGAAGTGTAAATGTGTAATACATACATGTAGAGAGAAGTAGAGAAATCATAAATATAAATGAATGCAATGATCCATGCAGATGCTTGTTCTTATCTTGTCTTTTATTTAGCCTTCTTTGTCTTTTATTTAGTCATGTAACTTAGTACATACTAAGAGTCTCATGTTGTCTTTTATTTAGCCTTGCCCTTTGGAATTTGATTTTGTTATGTAACTTAAGTTGAACCACTCCTACCTTGAAAACATTGGCTAGTGCACCTTGCTTTTGGTTGAACCCTGCATTTAAGTTTCTATGTTTGAAGTTTGAACTAGGCTACTTGTTAATTTTTATTGCTTATCAATTATCAATTGTTAATCACTACTACAAAAAAAAGGCTAATACTGGACGTCTCATCATAAACGGTTCTCAGTTTCCCGCAGTTTGAATGGTTGTGCACTTGTGCTAATTGCTGATTGCTGAATGAGTGAATTTAGAAGTATAACTGTTGTCTGCTATTGAAGTATTGGTCTGTTGATATGTATGTGCTATTGTCTGTTGATATGTTATATTGTTATGAGTTATGACTTATTCAGAAGTGCCAAGTGTTGTCTCTACTATTGATATGTATGAGTTGTTGATATGTTATGACTTATTTGGTTGTTGATAATTATGGGCTGTTGATATGTTATATTGTTATGAGTTATGACTTATTCAGAAGTGTCAAGTGTTGTCTGCTATTGATAGTGGAAACTTGCTTGGTGAACCATGGGCTGTCGATATGTATAATTGATGATTTGCAAAAATAGATGTATAAAATGTGTGATATGTATGTTATGATCACTTATTGTTGATTTGTCATTTTGTCAATATGTCATCCGTTGCTTCTCGCCATTCATTTCACCTTTATGCGTATAGCGTGTTTATGCAGATCAAGTTGTCCTACCTTGCGTCCAGCACGTCCTACCATTCCATTCTAATCTCTTCTCTATAAAGTCTCCAAGCAATGGTTGCTTGTGCCTTTAAACCGGCATCATATATTCATATATATATATATATATATATATATATATATATATGTATATTAAGTAGTCCTCGGGAACTTTTCGGAGGTCATCCGCATGACATGAGGAGAATGGGACATCGGCCATGGGCAACTTCATCGAGCCCGTACAAGTTTAAAAATATGGTTGCCGGGAGGCGTCGGGACATCCGATTACAGTTCTTGATACATGATGCCACTTCGGTCAGATTACTGCGTGTCACGTCACTTTCTTAAATATATGTTCGAGAAGTGGCGTGGACGCTTGCCTCCTCATGTCTGATTTACCCTCTAAAGTGGCCGAGGGACTACTTAACTATATATATATATGATGCCGGTTTTAAAGGCACAAGTAGCCACTGTTTGCAGGCTTTATAGAGAAAAGTCATCACAGATGATTTCAGCCACAAACGGTCTGTGATATATCAGTCATCACAGATGATTTCAGCTAAAAATCGTCTATGATATATCGATTTTCCACGAGCGGTTTTAGCTGAATCCATCGTGATATATCGATTATCACGAGCGGTTTTGACTAAAAACCATCTGTGATAGTTGCCTATCACAGACGGTTCTCAGTTAATAACCATCTATGACAATATGCATCATAGGCGGTTTGAAAACCGTCTGTGATGACCTCATGTTATCACTGACCCATAAACTCAAACGGCTCACGAAACCGTCTGTAATGACTTTTTTGAATCGTCTGTGAAGACCTTTTTTGTAGTAGTAGTGCACGTCCCTTGTCGTGCCCTAGTGGCACGGTATTTAATCCTACCCGTTGGGCTTGGTCGCCCTATGACTAGGGCACGAGCACTGTCAGTGTTTTAGAACCGAACTTACGTAAAGATTGTTTGATTCGGTGGTTCCCATAGGCTCAAAATCACACAGTGAGGGAGACACAAGAATTTTTATATAGGTTCGGGCCTTCTCCTGGGAGAATAACAACCATACTCCCGTGTGTATGTATTGAGTATGCTGGATTATAAGATCAAGAGAAAGACTAGAGTATAATGTCTTGTGCTCCTGATTGCTTCTGAAAACTCCCCCCGATTGTCCTGATGATTTTGCCTTTTATACAGTCTTCGAAATGCGTCGTTGTATCTCCACTCTAAAGACCGCCTTAATGTTCCAGATCGTGGAGCCGTTACTGGAGGTTATTGTGGGAGTAGTAACGTTCCCACGTTGTTAGGCAGTTATCACCATAACAAAGGAGTTAAATCGTGCCATTATTCCAGAGAATAACAACATAATTGGTTGCTCATATCCTTGGATACAGTACGAAAGATTCCCTGATCGATTAGGCCCACATGTCTGTGAGCCCTATCAACTAGATACTGGTCGTATAAGAACTTACGACCAGGTGGTGGTCGTAGAAGAACTCACGACCACAGACTGATCATAGTAAAACTTACGATCACGTTATAGTCGTAGAAGGACTTACCACTATGGGGTAGTCGTAGGAGGACTTACGACTATGGGGTGGTCGTAGAAGAACTTACGACCTCCAGCTTCTCCCTTATGAATATTAAGGGGTATACTCAAGAAATATATGACGTCATTATTATCCATAATATGAATTACAGATAAATAATTAAATGAGGATTTATTAGATCCTCGTCATTTGGCCCCCCAGCTTCAAGTGAAAATAACTTACTTGGAAAAGGAGTTGAGATGATCTTATGACCAGTAGGTGGTCGTAGAATAGTGGTAGAAGGAAAAACTCTTCGACTGAAGTTTCATTTGACCAGAAATTAACTTGGTCAAGAAAGTTGTGGAGGGACTTACGACTTACAAGGTGGTCATAGAAAATCTTACGATCACATAGTAATCACAGTACAATAGTCGGAAGTAAATTCTTTCCGATTGTTGTTACTTTTGACCAGAAGTAGACTTGGTCAAGAAGGTAATTTCACTTGAGGTATGAAGACAAGCTTGGTTTTCTTGAGCAGACAAATCTAAGAATCTGAATTGACTCTCACAGACCTATTTGTTGGAGCAGTTCCTGAAACGGTGGCAATCGTTGGGTCGCCACGTCTTTAACTTAGGCGTGTGGTTATAAATATTCACCGTGGGTGATACTTAGGTCTTTTACCTACTTGGGGATTTCGGCCGACCTGGAGTTGTTCCGTTACTTCTACGGAATGACCGAGGTGGTGGAGTTCTTGATAGTTGTAGTCTAATGCTCCTGACGGAAGTCGAAGAGTACGATGAGATGTTTACTCGGTCGTCATGGCGGGGTGGAAGAAAAGGTGGTTCTATTGGGAGATAACCAGCGAGGATGACCTCTCCTTGGCAGGGAAGCCACGAGAATATTCTTCACGGGATTCGACTCCCAAGGATCTCGGTCAGATCGCCCCCTTTATTCAAGCCATTGCAGACTTGAATGAATAGGGGCTTATCGGATGGCACGTGGTGAAGGATTTTATCACGTGCCATATCAGTCCTCCTTAGAAGAGGGCTCATCCGATGTGGAGGTACTAAGGGCCGAATGACCCGACCAGGGACTATGAGGAGGGTAAGTAAACTTCAAGTTTAGCCTTCTTTCTGTTAATTTTTAGACTTGGCTTATTGAAAGTTTTCTCATCCCTGCAGATCTCTCACAAGAAGAGATTGATGCTCGGATCAAGCTCATCTGTGAGAAACCGCCAGCCCATGTAGTGGCGCCTCCAATCCTGGTGAACTTGTCTCCAGAGGACAAGGTGGAGTGCCTAAAGGTAATCAAGAATTGATTTCATCTTTAGGAGCTTGTAGTCGTAGAAAAACTTACCACTAGGTACTGGTCGTAGAAAGACTTACGATCAAGTTCTGGTCGTAGAAAAGCTTACGACCAGAGGTTGTCGTAGAAAAGCTTACGATATGGCGATGGTCATAGAAAAACTTATGACTGTTTTGTAATATCTCTCTTTCTGATTTATGCAGAAAGTAGGCATGAAGAACCGTTGGGACGATGAAGAAGCCGAACTAATGGTTCTTGGTGCGGCAGTAGAGCAATTTGATTCTCCCTGGGCCAAGAAGCGTCGGCTCGTCCAAGTCGCGGACAAGGGAGGCGCGAGCTTGAGTTCTTTTGATCGAACTAGGCCTTTTGCAAAATTAGCTACGGATTTGGCTGTTGCAGCAGAGGTTACGGAGGTTGAAGCGCTCGAGCCTATCAAGCGTAAAGTTCCCAAGACCAAGGTACCCTTTTATTATGACAATAAGACTTTCGCAATTTCTGTCTCTGGTGGCTTTGTCAAGCGACTAGAAAAGGAGAACTGGAAGGGCTTTATGTCCTTTGTGAAGGAAACTGTTGTGCGAGCAGTACCTGCGGTGGAGGGTAGTGCTGCCCCCGAGGTGGTCGAGACAGGTCTCGACCATCCGGAGAGCCAGGAGGCCCAAGGAGCGGCCATGCTCGCTCAAGACCCACGATCAGACGTGGTCGTGGCCATTCCTCAACTCAGTTCTCGACCAGACGTGGTTGAGAAAAAGTCGAAGAAATCTTCTCTAGGGAAGGCTTCTTCTAAATTCAAGATCAAGTCCAGCACTCGAAGGTATGTAAAAAGAAAAAAGTGTAAGAACAACATTTACCTTTTATTTTTTATCACCTCATCGTGTTTTACTTTTTATGATCTTAGCCCGGCTCCTCTCACCATCAAGGACGTTCCTGTCAAGGTACCCACTGTTGTTTCTCTGGCAGATGGAGGAATGACGGTGGCGGAGGTCGAAGGACCGTCCACTGTCCGAATGGTGGAAGGTGCCGTCGGTGCTGAAGTGGCTACGACCACTGGAGCGGTCGTAGAGCCAGAGGCGAAGATGGTAGCGGCAGAGGCATCCGGCCGTGGGGGTGAATTATCCAATCACCGCGCTAAGAAGGAAATCGCTGCAGACGTTCCTCCTGGCTCCCAAGGTTAAACTACTGATGCTACTACCTCCGAAGGAGAAAAAGAGTTCGAGTTCTTCGACCATTCCTTTGGGTTCTTCACTCCTGCCACCGTCGTGGGCTCTTGTGCGTTTAGATCTCGTGATCGCACTCCTCACCCTAAGGATATTCCCAACAGAGGGGATATTTTCGACGATGAGCACCTCGAAAGGGTATGGTGGAACCGAGTTGAAGAGATTGATGAACTGAGGAACCCCACGAGGGTAGTGTCTTCTTTTGCTCGGACGTCTATGAATGTAAGTAACTGAAGTTCGGTATTTATATACATGCCTTTTCTTGCTTCTCACTGCCTTTCTTTATGCAGAAAGCGTTGGAACAAATTGTTACTGTTGCTAAATACACAGCGGCTCGTCCATTGCGATAGGAAAAACTGGTACTCTGCGGCGGTAGAGAGGTGGTAAATGCGCTTTTGAGTCTTTTGTGCTTCGACCACTTACACAGTACTTGCGGGGGTTGTCGTAGAAGATCTTACGACTAGGTACTAATCGTAGGAGTCCTCATGACCAGGGTATTATTGTAGAAAGACTTACGACTAGATCTTGGTCGTAGAAGAACTTACGATCACTTGTTTTATGCCGACGTCTACTCTTTCCCTTTGTAGGTTCAAGAGCGACGAGAAGACCTTAGCTGATTCTCTCGACTATGAGAAACCTGAGACAAAAAAGCTAAGTGATAAGAATGAAGACCTCCTGAATAAGCTTCAGGAGGCAAACTCTACAATCCAAAGGTTGCAGGGACGATTGAATGGGAAGTGCTGAACTTAAGATCGTTTACGACCTTCGTTTCTTTTTCTGATTCTCATTCCTTTTTAGAAAAAGACCAAGAGGTCCAAACGTGGGAGCAGCGCTACATAAAGGACGTTGCTTCTCACACTGAAGAAGTCAAGAAGTTAGATTCTCGACTAGTTGGTAAGCAAATCTTTACCTATGATTTGTTGTGTTTTCCTCTCGAGGTCATTTTATCTGACTGGTTTTATTCTTTTCAGAACAAGCAGTAGAAATAAAACGACTCCGCGAGGCTTCAACTCGCAATCAGGAGGAAATGAAGGCTTCGAAGATCAATCTTCAAGACAATGTTTCACTTCTGAACAATGTACTCGGTGGGCTTCATGCTGAGGGGATCATTCCCCGTGAAGACACACTATCTGCTCACTTGAGTGCCATTGGCGATCAAGTTGGAACTTTGCAAGAGTTGGTGACTACTCTGAAGACTAACCAATTTGATTCAATAAAGGAGTCGGTCAAAGAGGGAATAAGTTTTGTTTTAGCAAAACTTAAAACTCATGACCCCAACCTTAATATGCAACATGTCATTGACAACTTCGTCTGCCCTGAAACAGAAGCAGAGCAGTTGATGATGGAAATACAGTCGATCGCCGATGTAGTCACGGAGGATGTGCAAATAAGATCTCCTTCGCCAGAGTAGTCTGTACCAGAGTCCTGAGTCCTGTAAAGACAAGTTTTTGTTGATGTTGATATGTAATCCTTCCCTCTTCCTGAAAATCATCTTGTCGAGTAATTAGTAACTCATAAGATAATGAATGGAAAAAAGAGCAAGACTAAGAATTGAAGTCAAGTTAATAACTTTATCTTAGACTCCGACTATTTGCTTGGTTTATTTAGATAAACTGAGTAAATAGTGTGAAATGAGTTTTCTCAAAAAGAGAGGTTTAGCTAACTTGTAGTTTTTCGATCACGATTATCATGCACTAGTCGAAAGAGTAGGAACGAGTCAATACTAGGAAGTTCCTTCTAGTGGGCAGGACCACGTGCAGAGAGAAAAGGCTTCAACTAGGTAATGTTACCATCTCCGACCAGATTAATCAAATCAAGAACGGTCAACTGGAGTTAGATAAACGTCTGGAATTCCTTAAAAGTTCGTTCAACTTATTCCAGTGCACTAAGTAGGTTCGCTCTGGTAGCAAGAGTTAGAAACAGGACGACGCTAGGAAGTTCCATCTAGTGGGCAGGATCACGTGCAGAGAGGAAAGTCTTCGATGAGTGTTAATTAATTAATCGTAATTAATTTAGTGGGAATTAGTTAGATATAATGAATTACTCGTAAGTAATTTATTGATAAGTAATCAATTTATTGCTAATTAATTAATTATTCATATTTTTGTAATATGTCGTAATTATTTTTGTCATGGGTAAATAGTGGCAAATAAATTACTCGTAATTAATTAGTATTAATTAGTTTAGTCCTATTTAATTAGTGGTAATTAAAGAAATAATCCCATGTAAATAGTCATGTGTAGTAAATTAATTAGTGGTAATTAAATGCCTTGTTTGTTAATTGCGTACTGTAAAACGAGTTGTTTTGGCTTTAGGTAATTTCGAACATGCAAGAGTTGGTAGTATTTTCCGACAACGGTCTCATACGGGGTTGAACCTGATGGGTTGGACCTATCGAGATGCCAGTACAAGGTGGTGTGGGCGGAGGGGCTCGATGCGATGAATATTCACGAGCTTAGGAGCTGTATCATGAGGGAGTTCGACACGGAGGCAACGACGAAGAAACTTGTCATCAAGGGGATCACCTGTACGAATAGGGGATGACAGGGCGTATGGGAGCTAGTCAAGTTGAATGGAAGTGTAGCATGGGGCCAGTATATGTAGATTGCGTTCCAGGCCGAGGCAGTGATATACGAGAAGCTGATGGTGTACGTAAATTTCGTACATAGGGTGTCGGGAAATGTTGATGATGCTGGTGCCTGGAGAAGCGGGCAACTGTAGGCAGAGCTTGAAGACGATAGTACAGAATATGTTGTTTTGGAGGAAGTCTACGAGAGAATACTTGCACATAATTTTGTGCAAAATGAGGAGGCTAGACTATGGTGGTCGGCCCGCATTGACTGCCACGAGTATCTACCGGACCAGCCTCTCGGGTTGGAGTCCGACGAGGACGTCGACCTAGGCCCGGATGATAGCGAGGAGGACACACCCCAGGGTGGTGGTCTGACCGGCAGAACTGTGTCATTGGAGGTGCCTTACGTGGCATCCAGACTTGATGATACCACAGTGTGGTTGCTCGTACTGCCGCAAAAAGAAAGGTCCCAGTGGGGGTTTGATGCTGACACCCTCTTAGTTGGGCAAGACTTCCCTAGCAAGGCTATCGTGTAACAAGCTATAGCCCGTTACGCCTTGTCCATCAACCGTGTGTACCAGATGCACCAGTCCAACCTAGGACATTATGCAGTGAAGTGCCTAGTGGAAGGCTGCGTTGGCAAGGTCAACGCTCACCGAGCAAAGTTTTTCAGCTTGAACTTCACGGTTAAGGCGGTGACTGACCACACTTGAGAGCTTAGCGAGCCGTTGCGGTAGCATTGGAATGTGACATCTGCTTATGTGGCAAGCCTCATTAGTCACCTAGTTGCAGATGATGTGTATGTCTCCCCCAAGATACTGCCGTCAGAAGTCATCAATCTAGTTGGTTATCCAGTCTGCTATAGCAAGGTCCGACAAGCCAAGTAGAAGGTTATCAAGGCCATGTATGGGATATACGAAGAGGCGTACAACCTTGTGTCGAGAATGTTTCACGAGATTTCCGAAGCAATCCCCGGTACGTACATAAACAAGGTTAAAATGAAGATCCTGATGGAGACCCTAACTGCTTCATACTGGACCAGGTGCTTTGGGTATTTGCCTAGGCCATAGAGGGCTTCAATTCCTATCGTCTAGTACTCACGATAGATGACACTTTCCCCACCAGGAGGTACAAATGCACCATTCTAACCGCGGTGGTGGCCAATGCGAATGACCAACTTGTCCCAGTTGCTTTGGCCATCGTAGAAAATGAGAACACATCCAGTTGGCTATGGTTCTTGGCGAATGTGAAGCGGGCGGTTGTGGGAGACCGGCCCAATGTATGCCTTATCATAGACCGCAATGCTTGGTCGTTGTCGACTCTGAACACCATGAAGATTGGGACGGAATCCCCGTATCAGTGGAACGACGTGGAAACCCGGTGGTGCATGAGGCATCTTGCATCGAACTTCTTCGTGTGGTTCCGCGGTCAGGAACTAATGAAGACATTCAAGGTGCTGTGCATACAAAATCAGAAGCAGAAGTTTGAGTCGATCTAGACAAACCTCGAACATCGGACTACGAGGCATACAAGAGAGTCCCCTCTAGAGACATGGGAGGGACAGCAGGCAGCGAGCGGCCAATCCAGGAGCATCATAAGTTTCACGCAGTGGATTAATCTCTACGCTCCTGTGTTAGAGAAATGGTCCCTACTCTATGACACAGACGGTGTGAGGTACGAAAATATGATGACCAATATGTCCGAGGTGTACAACAACATGTTCAATGGTGTGAGATGCCTCCCTATCACTGCGATCGTTTAGGAGACCAGGGCTCACACAGTTGGTTACTTCGTCGATAGGGCCACCGCAGCGAGGCGACAGCTAGAAGAAGGAAAGGAGTGCTCCGAGAGCATGCAGAGGTATATGGACCAGATGATGCAGATGGCCTGAATACACGACATCCGGGAGATCGATGGCCTCAGGAGGAAGTACGGGATCGGGCTGAGGCAAAAATATGTCAATAGTCATGCCAACAGGGAAAGAAAACATGTATGTACCTGCAACAGACCGAAGCTCCTGCACAAGCCATGCTCGCATGTGTACAAGGCGTGTGCGCAACTCAGGCAGATGTCTACGCCGTATATCTCCGCGTACTACGACATGCAGCATCTTTTCGGTACATGGAGTGTTGAGTTTCACTCATGTGACGTGGACATGAACTATAGAGATCTTTGGCCAGACAAGGTGAAATAGGGCCCGAACAAGGCCTTGAAGTCAATTGGGAAAGGTCATTTGTAGGCGTGGCGCTTACGAGCGACATGAATAATAGCGATTAATGAAATGAGAGCAGCATGACAATTGTAGGATATGTAAGACCCTTGGCCACTCCATGAAAGATTGCCTCAACAAACTGTGCTGGTCTAGTTGTCATTCTGTGTCGTAATTAATTGTATTGTCTGCATGTACGGGGATCGTCATTTCATGTAAACGGGTAGTCGGCTCATATTTGTGTATTTCTGTACGTCATTCTTTCTTAACGCGTATGTATCTTAGCATTCTATTTGTTTCGAAATGACTCACCCTTTTTCTGTGTACAACAGCAAAACATCAGGTCAGCCTTGAAGATGTCGGACTCGTCGTTGAACTTCTATGTGAAGATACTGCAGAAGCGCAAGTGGCTTGCCAAGAGGGCTAAACTCTACCCAGATTTTTCTATGAAGGATGTGCCAGTACCACCAGAGTTTCTACGCCCGCAATGTGTATGCGAAGAACCAGCAAAAATCATTCAGTGCACACACCTGGTCGCCGCCGCTTGGGCGTACTACACGTGTGTTGACGATCAAGTTGTCGATCTTATGAAATAAATAGAGAAAAAGGACAAAGAGTTCTTTGGAGAGAATATGATTGCTCTTGATTGCAATGAACTGGATCCTTTACAGGGGGTGCCTTCGATGAGGCAGTGGACTAGCCCTAATTACCCTTGATGTACTAATTACTACACTATTGCTTCAACAACCTTGGGTTGCGGTCGTAGATCATGTCTAGATCTTGTGAACCTGTCGTTGTGTGTTATATCCCTCTCCTCTGATCGTCTTCTCCTTTAAATAACTGACAAAGGGACGGCAGTTACTCCTAGAAGTGGTAACCTTTGGAAGTGTCGCATCTGGTCGAAGAAGTGGTGGCAGTTGGTAGAAAGCCAACTGACCAACGATTGATGTCAATGGGAGAATAATCATATAATGGTTATTGTCGATGACTTAGGGATATAAGCGTCGTGTGGTTTAGAACAAATTAGACATATGTTCCATTCATCACACGAAAGGGATATACTTGGAACCGGGTCCAAGTGCCAGTTCAAAACCCCTACGAGCAGTCATCTGGTCGAGTAGCATGTATATGACCTCTCTGACCACGGTACCTATAAAGTAACCTCTGGAATCCTCACAACCAGGGGGTCGTTAGCCTTAGGAGTTATGACCACGAAGGATATGTGGTCTTTAATTAAATATTAAAATAATATTTAGAAATTTGAATCCTCGTCAACGTGCGGGAATGTCCTTGTAAGAGAATCTTACGCAAACATGGATTTTTAACAACTTACGTTGCATTCCACAAATAGCTAACGTCATCCGCACATAACGGCAACCCAAGATGCGATGCAACTTCTTCCCATAGATCGACGGCCTGGAGATGTATGATAGGGCGTTCATCCAGCAAAAGTACATGTTGAACTACGCGATGCGAACCGAGACCTTTCAGCGATGGAAACCTTACGTACCGGATCCTATTGAAAAGGCCCCGGAGGAGCCCAGGACAGCAGGGTGGTGGTAGAGGATCCCCGAATAGGGAACTGAGTACGACCAAACACAGTGCATGACGGACAAGGAGAATGCTCCTGCTACTGAGAGGCGGTCGTCATAGCATTTCCCGTCGCCCTGGTGCACTCCATATCGAAGAGGTGAGTTATGTACAATTTTCATCCTGATTATGTATTTGGCCTTACGTTTTGCTAACATCATGCAATCGTCCATCTCGTCTCGTAGAATATGGATGACTTCGACACTCACCGTCGTCTTAGATTACCGAAACTCTCATGACTCCCCCTCTCCCGGTTTAGGGTTTCATGATTTCATGTGAACCTTAGTGTTTTCTGATTTTGTATGAATTCGGAACCGGTCTACTCCGATAATACACACATAAAATATAAAATATGCATACAAATATAGCATAACAAAAGCGCATAACATCTATGCGGTGTAATTACACACGGGATACAATATGACTCACTCATCTGAGCCACTATCTGCTCATTGTGTTTGCATGTGCGTGCGCGTCCTGGTTTTGCATTGAGCATGTTCCGTGGGATACGTTAATCGGTCCGAAGAGTGCGTATCGGTTCGGAGGGGGTACGAAGATCGTTGAGTGGCGAAAGGTGCATCAGCAAGCCGACTCTACCCAACTGAGTCTGTCCAGTGTCAATGTCGTCCAGTGAGTCATGCCAAACTGGTAACCACCTGCAATCTTGTCATTAATGAAGGAATCAAGAAACCTGTGCTTGGATCGTCCGCCCCCAGGTACGATGTATGCATGTCGCTTGGTGTAGAGGAGCTCTGGCCTTGATCGTGCGATGCACTAGTGACCCCAAAGTAGCTCTGCCCTTGGTACGGTACTCCGTACTGGTCAACATACGACAGGGGTGGGCGCCCTGTAACATCTAGGGCTAGAAAAATAGCTCGAGGCTCGTGGCTCGACTCGGGCTCGGCTCGTGAATTTTCGAGCCGAGCCGAGCCGAGCCCACCTTTTGGCTCGGTGAAATTTCGAGCCGAGCTCGAGACGGGCTCGCGAGCTGCTCGGCGAGCTTTTTGGCTCGGCCCACGATTGAAGGCCCAAGTTTTGGCTTTTGGCTGTTATCTCTCCTGACGGCCTTATCCTCCCGAACGCCCTTCTTCTCACTCGGCTACTCCCCCACCCGACTCCTCCATCCACCCGCCGCCTCCCACTCCCCCATCTTCTCTACCCACTACCACAGGCATGATCCCCCATCTCCACCCGCCATGATCTCCCCATCTCCACCACGGCGGGCTCTCCCGATCTCCACCCGCCACCGCCGCCTCCCACATCTCCTCCTCACCGGCCAGTTGCTCCGTCCGCCGCCTCCTCCTCCTTATCCGCCACCGCCACCTACTCCATCCGTCACCCCGTCCTCCCCCCCGGCCGCGTTCTCTTCTCCCTCTGTGCTCCTACCTCCCCCTGGTGCTCCCCTCGTCCTCCCCCCAGCGGTCCGGCCCGTGCTCCACCCGGTGGTCCCGGCCCCGTGCTCTCTCCATGGACGTGGGCCATGAAGCTTCGACTGCCGAGGAGGTCAACAAGGTCGAGCTGCTCTACTCCAAGCTCACCGACGCCGAGCTTGCTGTTCTTGTGAAGTTGCTCCACCCAGCCCTGTGCTCTCCATGGATGTGCTTGTTTTGGATGAACTGATGTTTTGGATGTGCTTGTTTTGGATGATCTGATGCTTGTTGGATGTGCTGGAGGTGGATGAACTGATAGAAAATTTTGTAATGCTTGTTGGATGTACTAGATCTGGATGAATCGGATGAACTGATGCATCAGGCCATCAGTTCCTTTCTTGGCTCGCTTCCTTAGCTCGCGAGCCCATTCGAGCCAGCTCGAGCCTTTCTTCGAGCCGAGCCGAGCCACCCTCCTGGCTTGTGCTCGAAACGAGCCGAGCCAAGCCGAGCCAACTGTGCCAACGAGCCTGTCCGAGCCGAGCCAACTGTGCCAACGAGCCTGTCCGAGCCGAGCCGAGCTTGGCTCGTTTCC
Organism: Phyllostachys edulis; assembly: GCA_036346405.1. NCBI lineage: Eukaryota > Viridiplantae > Streptophyta > Magnoliopsida > Poales > Poaceae > Phyllostachys > Phyllostachys edulis. The sequence goes on along the minus strand of CM070551.1, from coordinate 15,475,254 downwards.
AGCCCTAGTAACATCCCAAAAATTCATTTCTATTAAAAAGACAATTTAATCAATTTCCTTGAATTTCCTGGGTTTTTAAAAGTTTTTCCCTGTTTATTTTAAAGACAAAATAATTTATTTGCAATTCTAAATACCAATTTTGAGTGGCAAATATTTTGTTTAAGTTCAAAATAACTAAGGGAATTTCTTTGAATTTTTCCAGATTTTTTGAACTCTATTTGCTATTTTCTAAAAACCTATTTGAATTCTCTCAATTTATGTAATAAAAAATCAATTAGAAATCCGGATTTCGCTTTGGGCCCAATTTATTTCCCAGCCCAAGGCCTTTTCTTCTTTTTTTCCCACACTGGCTCCCGCCCACGCGGCCTGTCTCTCACGCGCGCTGGGCCACCCCTTTCCCTCTTTGCCCTCACTCACAAGTGGGGCTCACCTGTTAGCTTCGTCTTCAAACTCGCCGCGCTCGCGCTGCTGCCATTCTCGCCGCTCCCATGCGTTATTGCGACTGTTTCTACTGAAGATCGAGCGAATTATCACCCACGATCTGCACCCCATCTTCCGCTTTCACTCTTACGTTTTCAAATCGCATTAATGTCCACTTCCGCCACTGGCAAGTTACTGCCCTTACAAGATCTCCACCTCCGGCCATCCCCTTACCCTATAAATGGGAGCACCCCCATCGCAATCCACTCCTCGTGCTCACACCATAGCCCTAGCTCCCTAATCCCCTTCACTTCGCCGAAATTTTGAGTTGAAGCCGCCGGTGCCCGAGCCTCGCCATCGTCCATTGTGCCGCTGTCGTTGGTGCACGGATTTCATCATCTACACAGGGATCCTCGCCATCGCACGTTCTACATAGTGCTCGCCTTGCCTTCGCGGGAGAACCACCGGAGCACCAACGCCACCGCGAGCCCAATAGCGCCGCCGCCTTCTTCCTCGTCGTCGACCACTCCTTCGCGTCACGCTGTCGATTTGGTGCACACCAGGTTCCCGGCACTCCACTCTTTATTTTGTGCACACGCACACCCGTCGCTGTGGCGTGTACCGCCGGTGACCATTTGGTCCCAAGCACTGCCGCTGTCGGAGTGACGTGGCCGCCACGTGGCGCCACCTTGCAGACACATGTGCGCCACGTCAGCTGTACCATCCTCATCAGCACCCACGTGCTTGGTTGCATGGCAAGCGCCACTATTCCGCACGCCTGCTCCACCGTCGACCAGTGCGTTCTCGAGGGCCCACATGTTAGTGACTGTTAGGATTTTTCCTATAGAAAAATAATTCAGCCGAAAAATGGAAATTCAACTGTTGACGTCATGCTTGCGCAATATTTAAGTTTTCCTTCAGAAAAATGTTTCATTAATTCTGGAAAATGAATTTACGATAATTTCTTTAGAATTCAAACTTTCGAGGACTCGTTCTCCTTCATACGAGCTCTGATTCCAGTGATTCAAAAATTTAAATTCATCTAAAATTATAATCTGGCTAGCTATACTGAAGTTATAAAATCTGGAGTTCATTTGAATGTAGCTTATTTTCACGTATAGACTTCGACGACTCTAGGGAGCTAGAATTCTTCGACGAGTCCGATCAACAACAATTTGAGCAAGGCAAGTTACATTCTTTGATCATGTTTGATCCCAAGATTTTAAATTATTTAAATTCCGCGTTAAATTATTAAAACATGTTTATTTATATTCAGTTTAATTTAAACACCTATTTTAAATTTATAGTTATGCCTAAATCCTTTGTATGGCCAATATTGACATTGAATCGAATATATTTGTTACCCTAGATAAAGCCAAGTTGATGCGATAGCATGAACTAGGAACATTTGAAAAAAATATTATGCAAAGACATGTTTAGACCAAAAATATTTAATTTGGGAGTTTAGCCAAATGTTCAACTTAGTTAAAAAAAAATGTGTATATGGCATTGTTTTGCCATAAAGGTTTGCAAATGATGTGTGAAACAAATTAAATTAAAAACTAATTTAGACTGGGCTAATTTGGATAGATGGTGACTGCAAGTTTATGCACGTGATCAATTCAGCGAATGGTTGATGCCTAGGGGTTAGTTAGAAGTTGTCCAGTTAAATAAGGACCGGTCTGAGAGCCGTTTTTTGCTAAGCTTCACCGTACTACCACATGTCTGGAATGGGGCAGACCTGGCTAACTAAACTACAATGTTTCACCGTGATTGTGTCATTTTGAGGTGTGGGTGTTGGGAAGACCTACTTTTAGTACCCACATGGCGCAAGAGGGGGTTATTGCTTGGCGTGAAACCTTGCGGTAGCGAAACCTTAGCGGACATAACTACGTTGGAATAGTGTAGGGTAAAGGCCTTCTGATAGTCGCTTAGTCGCACGCATAGGGAAGCATGTCTTAGAAGACATATTAAGCAGACTATCTCTTGTGGGTAAAAGTTGTATAAACTCTGCAGAGTGTAAATCTATTCGAATAGACATGCTGAGCAAAGCCACTCAAAGTTAGATTTTGGATTTTGGTTTAAAAATGATTTAACAAAATGTTTTTGGATAGTTTATCAATTCAGGAAATTTGGGCAGGCAGCTTGGTGTTAAGGGGGTTATTCCTTCACCAATCGTGTATGGAGGTTTATCCTACACTCAAAATGTTGATTAAAAATTTAAAATCAAGTTCTAGATATAGTATAATTGCCTTGATACTTAGTAAAGATATTTAAAATAAAAATATCGCTTTATGCAAACTTAGCTGTATAAGCCATCTTTTGTCAAACCTTCACGCATTGTATCCTGTTATTGTGTGTAACTTGCGGAGTACGTTTCGTACTCACCTTGCTTAATAAATTGTTGATCAGAGGAGGAATACTATGTTGCTGGTGAGGACTTGGATAACTATGCTGTGTCCCAGATGATTGCCTGTGGTGTATCATGTGGCCTACTAATACCTTAATTATGCTTTCCACTGTATTTTTTCTTTAGGTCTTGTTCCCTTTTGTAATAAAACTATGATATTATCAATAAAAATGTGATATGGACATGCTATCATTTTTTTTGAACTGTGTACACAAGTTGTTTCTGGACTAGTGTGGAAAACACATAGAATCCGGATCCTTCTACTCTCGGGTTCAACATGCCCTAGGTGCCACGGTCCAAACCCTGGCACCATATACTACTCCCTACCAGTAGCTGGGATGATCGTCTCCTCATCGGTTGACGGATGGCCGTCACCCTCCCGCTCAACAGAAGGCTGCAAGATGGAATGATGTTAGGCGAAATAAATATTCAGGACCTTTACTGAACATCTCGTACCTCGCGGATGTGCAGTGTTAATGACCGAGGGGAGCGCTAGTCTGAGTAGGGGGTGCAGACGGCAGAAGTGATGCTTCCCGACGTACGTGCGACTAGAAGACGACATGATGTCAGCACAACCTAAGGCGTAATAAAAAATAGAACATAAATTTGTACATAACTTACCTCTCCACCAATCTGCAGTGAGGATGATCGACGGGGAGTGCTACAACGCCCACTGGTCTGACTAGGTCATGTTGACCTACCCGGTGAGCACGGTCGGCCCACTCTGTGCAAAGCGTGTAGGACGTTGTCTCTTGATCGGTCGTAACTCATGTTTTTTATTATGTTCTTGGACTCCGCAAAGTGTACTTCATAGTGCTGAGAAGCCCTGGTATGGTGTGCTCTGGGCTGCGGATGGCTGCCTCAGATGTGCCTGCGATCCACTTCAGCCGCTCGAACAGAAGTGACAGACAACACTTGTCAGTAACAAACAATACAAATATCATCAATGAAACGAGTAAAGGTTGTCAGTGTTTTACGGTGTCTTCACGCTGCGAAGTGCTGTGTCGATCAAACGAGTGACGGAACCTCTCCTGGTGTGTGACTTGCTCTGGACACTCTGGTGGAGGATGGGTGAGTCTGGTGCACGATCGTGGTTCATACTCGTTGTACTAACAGTATGTCGTACGTCGTACAGTCGCTGCTCCTATAGGACCTCATTGTGTGTTGTTTCCATCCAAGCCGTAACCCACTCATGCTGGACTGCTTGCCATTCCTTAGCATGTCGGCCCAACCTCGATTGCCTGTATTCGAGAAGGACTGATGTCAGAACAGCGGATGTAGGTATGAAGTGTAAATATTACTCGGATGGAGTTGGACTCACAAGTGGACAACTTGCTACAGGATCTTGCCGTCGGGAGGGGGCACAAGCGGGTCCAGATCTAACTGTCGTATTACATGCTGCGGCTCTTAAGGCTGCACCATATGGGTAAACACCAGGTGGCAGATCATCGCCAATAATCCGACGTCTTGCGTGCATTGCACGGACAGTCCGTGCGGCACTATCGTGTTCACGAAATCTGGGCTCCATGGAGCCCATACGATGTCATTGTCTTGTAACAACTCGAACTCATTTTGGAACACTGGTAGCACCTCACCGGTCTGCCCTTGGCCTAGGGTAACTTGGTAGCAGTCCATCGGGTGCCCATAGTGGGTCCGTCTATCGGATCATGCAAGTCGGGATGCGGGTGCAATGCTATCCCGATGGAGGGCTTCCCAACAGGGAAGTCCTCCCAACTCTACAACTATAGGAGCACGTAGTAGATGGCAAAGACCGGTTTCATACAAGTGTTGTGCCGCGAAGAGTCACACAACCCACTGTATGTGGCGCAAAGGATGGCTGATCCCCAACTATACTGAGGCATCGCCCCTGCCTCCGCGTCAGCCAAAGACTCGGCGATGCGGACGAAGCTGGGGCACGCCCAACCCCCATATGTGGTGGGAAACATGGCCGAACTCAAGAGATGAAGAAGTAAGTGACGAGGTGAGTCCTAACAACCTCGTCAGGTGCATCCGCCGGGCATTGACTGAAATTCCTCAACTATGTCCGAGGGACACCACAGGCGTTGTCCAAGACATGTATGCCAAATCGATGCCCCAACCGGGCCTTCTAATCCTCCGACGGACGGCCTGGAACAAGTGGCTCGGCTCTAATCGAGAGACCTGTCAAGAATGAGACATCCTAGAGAGTGACCGTCATCTCTCCTCACCGAAAGTGGAAGGTGTGTGTCTCGAGTCTCCACCTATCGACATGTGCCGACATCAGACTGCCGTCTAGGGTGAAGTAGCGTTTGACCGAGAGCATCCTCGCAAAGGGCAACACGCCTGTGTCCCGAAGGATTAGGACGTAGCGAGCGTTGAGCTGCCAGTAATGCTTCTCGGACCAAAGCACGAGGGGTGGAGTGCCATCTGCATCCCCAGTGATCCACAACTTGCACCGGTGATGCTCGTCGTAGAAGGGTTCCAATAGCTCCGGTAGAGGCATAGCTTGCAAGAGATAAAAGACACATATCGTCCGTGAATAAATTAATAATGACGATGAATTACTACAAATTTATAATTGCGACTAAATACAGACAACAAAATTAATATGGATTAATTAACTATGACTAGATTAATTACGACTAATTAATTAAGATTTTATTAATTGCGACAAAATAATCACGACTGATTAAGTACGACTAAATTAATTGTGCCTAAATTAATACGAGTAATTAAATACCATTAAATTAATTAGGACAAAATAATTACCACAAATGAATTACAAATAAATAATTATGACTTAATAATGACAACTAGATTATTTAGGATTAAATTAATCACGATGAATTAAATACCACTAATTTAATTACGACTAATTAATTACCACAAATTAATTACAAATAAATAATTATGACTTAATAAGGCTACTAAATTAATTACGACTAGTTAACTATGACTAAATTAATCATGACTAATTAAGTACAACTAATTAATTGAGACTTAATTAACTACAACTAATTAATTGTGACTAATTAATTAACTAACACAAACTAATTATGACTAATTAATTCATAATTAATAAACTATGCCATGGATAATCACATAAGACTAATTAATTATGACCTAATTAATTGCAACTAATTAACTAACAATAAATTAATTATGACTAAATGATAATGAATAAATTAATTGCGTCTAATTAACTACAACTAATTAACTAACTACATAGTTAATAAAAGAAAATACATACGAGAAGAAAAAACTAGTAATATGACCGCTAATGACTGCTCTGATCAATCCTTAATCGTCTACGAAAACGAAATCGAACGAGCCTACGAATGACAGAGCGAGTGAGAATGAGAGAGCGAGTGAGGATGAGAGTGAGCGAAGTCTTTCGCAGTCGACTCGGAATTTATAACTGCCCAACGCACAAATCACGGCCGACCGCGAAGCAACGGGAGGAATTAGATTCCCTCCCACACGCGGCTCGCATGTGTGCCAATGCATGGGCGGTGATGGACGTGACAAGACAAGTGACAGATAATAAAGCAGCGCGTTCGGGCGCGGGAGGAGGGGCGTTAGCGATGTGGCGGTGCGTCCTTGCGCGGGAAGAGCGGTGTTGGCGTCGGAGTGAGGGGGCGTGGAGGTGCACTGTCCGGGCGCCAGAGGCGCGGACGAGCGTTGTTAGCGCCAAGCGTGTGGCAGTGGCGATGTGGCGGGCCGGGGGCGTCTGGCCCCCAGGAATAGTGGAGACAGACCCTGGGCACGGGAGGCACGGACGTGAACGCGTGTCGACCGCCAACACATCTATGGTATCATTTTTAGCAATAAACGGTTATTTCTTTTTTAAAAAAAACTGTGTCAATCGTGCCATTTAGAACAAAAAAAACTCTTTTAATGCAGAGCGGCGGAGAATAAGGAAGTGGCCCTGCAAGACGCGCGGCACCGGTTCCACGCCCCTGTGTCCGGTGGGCCCGCGGCGCGTGAAGGTGGCGGGTACGCCTTGGGTGGTCCACCGTCCCAGTACAAAATGACGCCCGGAGATATTTTCTTCGGACGTAGACGTAGCTATACTGTACAATACTACAAGGCAACACGAAAAATATACTTTTGGTGTACACGTGACACGTTCGAAAAAAAATGTCGACGTCATTTCGCAATTGGAAGCAAATAAAAAAACTGGCGATGTGTGAGTTTTCGTGCGTCGAGGTTGCTTGTCTGTTCTCTCACGGGTAGATGGATGCAAACTTATCATCTCTATACAATTTTTGGTGATGTGAAGTGGTTTTTGCACTGCTAGTAATCTGTGACGTTTCGTTTTTTTGGGGGGTCCACGGGATCCAAACCATGATCACACTGTTTTATGTGAACCCTGCTTTCAGTGACATCACCGATTTCACTTTTCAATCCGTTGCTACATGTAGTTTGTGGTAGCTTTTAATCCTTGGTGAGTGACCGGAATTAGGTAGAGTTCCAATATGCCACGACCGGTAGCTCCACTGAATACACATCTCATTGTTGACATAGCATTCTGGTTCAAAATCCAGTGGCAACAGCTATAGAAGTAGCAGCAGTAGTTGTATTGTACTCTCTCTGTTTTCAAAAGATTGACGCTGATGTTCACAAAGTTGTATACAGTGACGTCAAGTATAGATGTATGGAGGGAGTAGTACTCTTCTGTCATGCAAGATTTGAATCCATGACAATTGTCATGGGACGGGAGGCACCTTTGTGCGTTGCATCACTTCCCATTACCACAATTTTCCGCAGATTCCTGGGATCACATCTTCACTAAACTGAGTCTCGCTTTCTTTCCTTTTCTTTTTCTTTTAAAAAATAAAACCAATAGCAGATACCACACAACTGAACCTACATGATTAGTACAATGTTTGATTACTCTTCTTCTTGCTTTTCACGAGAACGTGCAGAGACGGAATGAGTAATAGTCTGCACCAGTACACGACTAGTACAATATTTTAAGCTAGCTATCTGCCATTTCGTAGTCTCTGTACTGTATTCTTGCATCGACCAGCACTCTCCAAACATTCGCCACTGGTCATAGTGAATGGATTTGAAGTGAACCCATCTTTTCCAAGTGGAAACACACTTAACATCTTCGAATGAGCCATCTATTCAGAAATTAATGAATGAGGTCTTAAGAAGCTTGAAAATCAAGACTTCTCTCCTGCATCAACCTCAGACTCCAGTGCCATCTAACCTCAGAAAAACAGGGGATCCAAACCTGCAGTGAATCACACATAGAACAAAATTGAGGCACCATCAGGCAGTTGGCGCAAACACTAAATGGTTAGCGTCGACGATTGAGACTCAGTCTCCTATCAAACTTAAGGGAAATAAAAATAAGAGAGCATGATCAAGCAGAGATTTTATTGCCGTGTACGGAATGAGTGTTTACAAAGTTTGCGAATGAATGAATTTCTAAGTTATACATGTATGTTTTTGCTATAAAAATTTGTGTTGTGTTGTAATACATCTTGATCTTGGGTTTCTCTTAAAAAAAAATACATCTTGGGTTCCACTGAAACTCAACTTCTACCATGAAAGAGATGTAGATGGATTACTCTCAATATTTGTGAGTAAAGTGCTGGGTATACGGCTTTCGAGAATAGTCAAGAAGAGACATGAGTTTTTTAGATAGATGCAGGCTTTTTTCGGAGAGAATAATAATAATACCACCCCTATGTTTTTGTATTGAATGATGTAACAAAGCACAACAAGCCACCGAAACTAAGAAGTATGTGTGTTCGTCTCTCGATCGTTCTCTTCTGTCTAGTGGCACTGGCCCTTATAAAGCATTTGAAAGGGTGGCAGTTGCTATGTTGTCAGGAGGTGTTTTGACGGTTGCTTGAATACGCACGTTGATGACGGTTTTTGTCAGTAAGACATCCTCCTTGCACGTCATTAAGCTTGCCATACTTGACTCTAAATGCTTTAAGCATATCATTCATCTCACGTTCTCGTTCAATGCGCGCGCACACACACAAGCACTAGTGTCAATCTTCTTAAGGGCTACCAACTTCCTAGATTCTAAGCATTTTTTCACAAGGATTGGATTTAAATTCAATCATTTCATTCCTAGCATTTTTAAGTTGGTGCGAAGCAATGTCATGAGCATTTAGCAATTTTCCAATCTCAGAATGTAAAACATGTTAAGAGGCACATTCATCACTATTAAGGTTTTTAGCATTCACATGTTCAAAAGTAAGACTATCAACTTGAGATTCTAAGTTCTAAGTCCTAGCAATGATTTTTTTTAAGAGCTTTATTTTGGCTATACACTTGCTCATAAAGACCATCACATCACACAGAGAGAACTTCATAGGAAGGATGTACCTCATCGAATGTGTCGATGTCGTCGTCGGAGTGTGCCATGAAGCACATGCCAATGAAGTCCTTGGTCTTGCCCTTGTTCTTCTCTTGAGGATTCTCCACATTCTTGTCTTCCTCACTCCCGAAGTCAACATCACTCATGGAATGATCTCCAAAAGTGTCGACGATCGAGTCGCCAATCTTACGAAATGAAAGAGAGAAAAATGGCTAAAAGTTCTTCGATGAGAATATGATTGCTCTTTATTGCAATGAGTTGGATTTTTACAGGGGTGCCTCAAATAAGGTGCTAGATTAGCTCCAGTTACACTGAGTGTATTGCGGTTGTTCTCTCCTGGATTTCTTCGGATTGATTTTGATGGTTCAGATTCCGATGGTCTTGTCTGAATGCCTCGAATCAGTTGTCCTTCTTGCCGTTTGTATTCTCCTTTAAATAACTGACGAAGTGGTGGTAGTTACTCTTGGAAGAGGCACCCTTTGGAAGTGTTGCATCTTGTCGGAGGAACAACGACAGTTGGTAAAACGCCAACTGGCCAGCAGTTGATGTTAGTGGGAGACAATAACCACAGTCAGTGATTTAGGGCCGAAAATGTCGTGTGGCTTGGAGCAATTAAGACATATGTTCCATTCATCATACGGAAGTGATGTCCTTGGAATGAAGTCCAAGTGCTAGTTCAAAACTTCTACGAGCTGTCATCTAGTCGTGCAATGGGTACATGACCCCGTCCGACCATGTTACCCCTCAGGGGACTCCTGAGATTCTAACGACCATAGGGGTCGTAAGCTATAAGGTTTACGACCACATAAGTTATGTGGCTTTTAATTAATATTTAGGAATTTAATCCTCGTCAAAAAAGCGATAAAGACCCAGTGAGCGGCCTTCAAAAGTTTGGAGGCATCAAACTTGACTTTGTTGCCTTGGGGCTTCTTCTAAGCGCCGTTCTCCTCCTTGTAGTTGCCCTTTAGCTGTACTCTCTCTAAAAATTTCAAAATCTATATAGTTTTTCCTCGAAACTGCATTTTCAATTAGACCAAGTGGAAACGCATCCTCTCACCTTCATACACATGTGATTTTTGGTCAATTCCAAAAATTCAACTTTTCACTTTTGGTCGATCAGACTGCCACCTTTAGCCAATCGGACCGTCATGCTCTGGGCGGTTTGACTGCCAGCCCAAGGCCGGTCAAACCGTCGGCCACAAGCTAGTCCAACCCACCATAGGACCGATTAGACCGTCTTAGCCTGACAACAACTGAACTTCGCTAAAACAAGAGTTTCATACATACCTCGACACTATTATCAATTGTTCGATGGCACTAAAATTAGAATAATCTAGCCATGATCTCCAGAGTTAGATCCATCATCACTCATCAATAGATGCATGGAATCAGCTGGCCTTTTGTGCCCACACTTGAATGCATCTCAGTGCAGTGCAGGACGAGACAGAGCGAGATCCCGGCTAAGCAATCAATCAATTAATTAATTGACCCATTGAGTACTACTCCTCCCACCTAATCCACTCGCTTGCTAATTACTCAGAATAGCTTAAATAATGTGTACCATGCTTAGGTTGCCCTCAATAAACATTCATAAAGAGGCGCCTCGGCTAACTCGAGTGCTTGGCACTTTGGCAGCGCACTGGGTGATGCCTGACGGTGACAGGAAAGCATTTGTGTTACTGTCGGTCCATTGACTCTTCCTTCCCGTTCCCATGCCGGACCAAACACTAGTCTAGAAGGCAGCGGGTCTATGCCTTGTTTGTTCTGTTACCGATGTCAATCAAATTAAATTCTAGTAACGCTAATAAAAATTGGTTTATGATTTGATTTACTATTAATATTTATTAACGGTGCTAATAAAATTTTGTAAAAATTAGTTAGGGACTGGTTTGTTATCAATATTGGCAGTGCTAATAAAAATTTAGTAACACCGATAAAATTTAATGTCGCACGTGGCCAAGGCGAGGACGAGAAAATTGCTAACCAAGTTGTCAAAATTTGGCTTGACTGCAATCTAAATAATGTTCTTTCGCTAAATTTTGGCTTTGCTCAAATTTTAACTTGGTAAGCCACGAACCAAACAGCCCCTAATCAGCCCAGAGACTGTTCATATCGACCAGAAAAGCTACCTGATTTACATCTCGGTTGCATGTCTAGAAAATGGCGTGTGCTGCTCTCCATTACATCTCGCTCAACAAAAACTGAGCTAAAGGAGATTTGTTGCTCAGTCTGTAAGTTTCGCAGCAACAACACCCCTGATTTTTTTTAATGTTATAGGCTTTGTTGCATAGTAGCTGAAGAAGCCTTGGAATTTTGTACTAATCGTTAATTTGTAGAATTTTTGGCACATACAGCACCTTTTCGTCTTATATTTGCAAGATTGGCCACCGCATATCTGTATTTGCATATTTAGCACTGTTGCCGCCGCGACGGTGTACGGAGAGCGCCTCACCCACATCGACTTCACTGCTGTCAAGACGGACGCCGTGCCGCAACGCCACCCCCCACCACCACGTGCCCTCCCCGCCCGTCCCGCCGCCACGTCACACCCATTGCTACACGGCGGCCGTGCGGCAACGCCCACACGCCACCACGTGCCAACCTCTTCCCTCCCGCACCGCCGCTAGGGTTTACTGTTCGGCTGAAATTAGGGTTTCACGGCTGTTTGTAGGAATTTTAAAATATAACAAATGAGTTCAAAAAACTATAAAAATTTATGTGAAACCTCCCGACATAGTGTACTATACGGTGTAAATTTTCCATAATTTTATTTGTTCAGAATTTTTCTCGCAATTTTATATAAATGTATTGTTTGTACAAATTTGTAAATGTAGAAATTGAGCTCCAAAAATTATGTATTTTATTTTGAAGGCTCCTCACGCAATGGACTTGATTGTGTACTATTTGGACAATTTGATATGTGTTCTGGAATTATCTCAAAAATTTAGGATTTAGGTCGTGAAAATATGGATTTTAGGTTTCAGAAATTAGAGTTTCATCATTTCATGTGACTTGGAATGCATGGAAAAAAACTGCATTGCAACTCCATTCGAGCTATCGATATACAACATGGCGCGGGAGTACACACATAACATTTGAAATACGCGTACAAATATAGCAAAACAAAATATGAATACAAATATACCCAAACATAATCGCATAACACAGGATATACCAAAGTCTAGATAAGATTGTGCATGCACCGAAATGAAGGAGGACCGGGTATTATTATATGTAACCCGATCAAATAGGACACTTTTTGTTAATTTATCAGTCTACTGTGGATGATATTCTTAATATTGTATTGTACCACAGTCTAGATAAGCTCGTGTATGAACCAATTGAGGGAAATGTGTGTCATGCAGATCAAATAGCGATGTACAGTAACCTCCGACTTGTGTGTGTTTCGAAGGCTACGGTACATCGTTATATGATATGCACGCCACGCATTTTCCCCGGTTGATTCATGCGCAATGTTATCTAGCCTGTGGTACAATACAGTATTAAAGAATATCATCCAAATAAAACTGATAAATTAACACAGAGCGTCCTATAGCATAAAAAAATAGGTGTCTGCAACTAGTCTCCTCAGCAATCTCTTTTCTTGGTGAGCTCGTCTCATCACAGAGTAGCACATTCGATGCATGTTGATTGGTGTTTGCAGTCTCTTCAAGCCAGTAGCACCTTCGTTGTCTTCCGACATTCGACGTTTTCTAGACACATTGCTTTCTCTGAGAATCTTGATGCGATCGGTGTTACTTAGGTTAATACCAGGAAATGAAACTCTGGTTGCATCTGTAGGAATGCTGATGCAGTCCACATTGGAGTTGGACAGGCTGCATGATATAAAGTCCAATAGCGAGCGCCTCTTGTCTCGGGGCTGTTATTTAACGATATGTGCAATTAGTCTCCGCGTCGCAATAGTGAGTGCCCCTTGTCTCAGGGCTGCCACGGTGGCGGCGAGTGTCGAAGTCGTAAATATCATGCGATTCCATGATGTAAGTGGATCGTACAGTAAGAAATGCAACAAGGATGTAAATTTTATATAACTCACATCTTCGATACGGAGTGCGCCCGGTTAGTCGAATACGCTACGACGTCGATTGTTCTCGGTTGAAGGAGCCTTTCCCTTATCATAGGACTCTCCACGTTGGGCTAGTATGACGAAATCGTCTATGTCTTGCGATCCGGTGATTCCATGTTATAAGTGCACCGTACAGTGAAAAACGTAACAAGGATGTAAATTCTTCATAACTCACGTCGTCGATATGGATTACGCCTGGGTGACCAGATACGCTATGGTGGTCGGGCTCAGCCGCATGAGCCTTTCCCTTCCCCTTGTCGCGGGACTCTCCACGTCGGGCTGGTATGTCGAAGTCATCCATGTCCGGCGATTCCATGATGTAAGTGCACTGTACAGTGAAAAACGTAACAAGGATGTAAATTCTTCATAACTCACGTCGTCGATATGGATTACGCCCGGGCGAGTCCTGGGCTCCTTCGGGGCCTCCTCAACAGGATCCGGTACGTAAGGTTTCCACCGCATGAAGGTCTCGGCTCGCATCGAGTAGTTCAGCATGTACGTCTGCTGTATAAATGCTCTGTCGTACATCTCCAGGCTGTTGATCTACTGGAAGAAGTGGCAGCGCATCTCGAGCTACCATTAAATGGGATGAAGTTAAAAATTTATGAAAACCAACGTAGGGAGAGGAAAAGTCGATGCGTGCGAAAGAAACGCTTACGAGGTGGTGCCCGCACGTGTAGTACGCCCGGGCGGAGGTGTCTAGGTGTGTGGACTGAATGATGTCCGTCGGCTCGCCACGCACACACTGTGGGACTATAAACCGTGGTGATATTGGAGCATTTTTCATTGAATAATCTGGGTATTGTAGATGTTTGGCCTTCTACGTAAGCCACTTGCGCTTCTGCAACATTCTCATGTAGAAGTTTGTCGATGAGTCCGACATATCTGGGTATCGTACAAGTTTCGTTGTACATCACAAAACAAGGCGGGTAATATATTAAATTACAACACTGAATGACGACCAGACGAGCTCGGTCTGTTGGGACAATCCTTCATTGAGTGCCTAGGGGTCTTGCATATCATGCACTTGATTGTGCGGCTACTACTGGTACGTTGGTTAGCATCTATGTCGTTCCGGAAGCACCGCGTCTGCCGTCACCCCTTCTCTATTCTCTTCAAGTCCCTATTGGGACCCCATTATACCATGTCCGGCCAAAGATCCTTGTAGTTCATTTTCAAGCCGTACAAGTGAAACTTTCCACTCCATGTACCGAAAAGGTGCTGCATGTCGTAGTACTCGGAGATATATGGCGTAGACATCTGCCTCATTTGCGCACATGCCTTGTACACATGTGAGAATGGCTTATGGATGAGCTTTGGATTGTTGCAGGTGCATGTCGCCATATCACCCAGGGTGCATGCCTGTTTTCTTTCCCCTCGGCATGACTATTGACGTATTTCTGCCGAAACCTGATCTCGTGCTTCCGCCTAAGGCCGTCGATCACTCGGATGTCATGCATTCGGGAATTCTCCATCTTTTGGTCCATGTGCCTCTACATGTTCTCGGACAACTGTTTGCCTTCGTCCATCTACCACTTGGCTGCGGTGGCTCTATTGACGAAATAACCAACAGTGCGAGTCCATGCCTCCTAGACGATCACGGTAATAGAGAGGCACCGTACACCTTTGAGGACGCTGTTGTTGACCTCGGATATGTTGGTCGTCATAATTCCGTACCTCGCATCGTCTGTGTCATAGAGGAGGGACTATTTCTCCAATTCAGGAGCGGGGCTATTAATCCACTTCGAGAAGTTTAATGCATTGCTGGGTTGCTCTCCCTCCGAAGTGGACTCACTTGTATGCCTTGTAGTCCGGTGTTCCAGGTCTCTCCAAATGGAGTCAAACTTTTGCCTCTGGTTCTGCAGACACAATGCATTGAACTTCTTCATAACCTCCTGACTGCGGAACTGCGTGAACAAGTTAGATACAAGATGCCTTATGTACCACCTGGATTGCACATCGTTTCACTGGTGAGACGGATCCGTCCCACGCTGCATGGTGTTGATGGCAGCCAACAACCCAGCATTGCGGTCTGTGATTAGGCAAATGTTGGGCTGGTCTCCCACCACTGTCCTCTTCATATTCGCTAGTAACCACAACTAGCTGGATGTGTTCTCGCTCTCCACAATGGAAAATGCCACCAGGAGAAGCTAGTCATTCGCGTCGACCGCCACCGCGGTGAGGATGGTGCCCTTGTACCTCCCCATGAGGAAAGTGTCATCCATTGTTAGCACAAGACGACAGAACCGGAAGCCCTCAATGGCCTGAGGGAAAGCCCAGAACACCCGGTCCAGTATGAAGTGGTTGTGCCCTTTCTCAACATCTTCATGGTCAAGCTTGTTTATGTACATGCTGGGGTTGGATTTGACAATCTGGTGAAGCAATCTCGGCACAAGGTTATACGCCTCTTCGTATGTTCTATACATGGACTCGATGACCTTCTTCTTGGCTTGTCGGACCTTGCTGTAGTTGACTGGATAGCCAGCTTGATTGGCGACTTTCGACATCAGCATCTTGGGGGACACAGACACGTCCGCCTCAACTAGGTGCGTGATGAGGTTTGCAACATATGCGGAAGTCACGTTCCAATGCCGCCGAAGGGGCTCGCTAAGCTCGCAGGTGTGGTCGGTCAGCGCTTTGACCATGAAGACCGAGCCAAAGATCCTTGCTCGGTTAGCACTGACCTTGCCAGGGAAGCCTTCCACTATGTACTTCACGTGTACTTTCCTGGGTTGGGCCGGTGCACCCGATACACACGGCTGATGGACAAGGCGTACCGTGCTATAGCTTATTGCATGACCACCTTGTTCGGGAAGCGCTGCCCAACTAAGAGGGTGTCGCCATCAAACCCCCACTGGGAGCCTTCTTCTTGCGGCATTACGAGCGAACGCACCACGATATCATCAAGTCTCGGATGCCACATAAGGCAACTCCGATGACACATTCCCCCGGTCGGACCACCGGCTTGGTGTGCGTCCTCGTCGCTAACCATCCAAGCTTAGGTCGGCATCCTCGCCGGACTCCAACCCGAGAGGCTCTTCTGGTATATACTCGTGGCAGTCGATGCGGGCCGACCACCACATTTCTGCCCCCTCATTTGGCCCAAAATTAGGCGCGGGACTTTCCTCCGAGGCAGCATATTCCGTGCTGCCATCTTCAGGCTCGGGCTGCGTTTGCCCATTTGTAGAGGCCCCAGCATCATCAGGGTTTTCTGGCGCCCTGCGTACGAAATAAACGTACACCATAGGCTTCCCGTGAATGGCCGCCTCGGGCTGGGAGGCAATCTCTATGTACTACCTCCATGCTAGGCTTCCATTCACTTTGACGAGCTCCCACACATAATTCGTATAGGTGATCGCCTCGATCACAACTTTCTCCGGCGTTGGCTCTGTGACGAACTCCCTTCGGATGCAGCTTCACTGCTCGTGAATATTCATCGCGTGGAGCCCCTCCGCCCGGACCACCTTGTACTGGCATCTCATCAAGTCCAACCCATCGAGTCCGGCCCGTACAAGACCATCGCCGTAAAACACAAACAAATCTTGCATGTTCGAAAATACCTAAAGCCACAACAACCCAATATGCTATTACCTAAAACACTAATAGGTCCTACCCATATGTGTAATTAAATACGACAAATTGCATGCCATTGATGGATTACATATGTGGAAGTAAATATAAATAATTAATTGTTTGTAATTCATTACTACCGTGCTTACCACTATTAAAGCACATGTTCATTGCCACTTAATTACTTACAACTAACTAATTTGCACTGGATGAGTTATGCCTAACTAATTGCTACTTAACTAATTACGACTGATTAATTACCAATAAATAAATTACTAGTAGTTGATTACCACTAATTTAATATTCTCGACTAATTGCTACTTAACTAATTACGCCTAATTTATTAGCACAAAACTAATATAAAGCAGCAAAGTAAGTAATTACCACTAAACTTACTAAGTACGACTGATTAATTACCAGTACTTCGGTCCCACTTATTTAATATGTCGTAATGATGACTACTAAACTAATTACGACTAATTAATTATCACTAAACTAATTCATTACTAGTGAACTAACTAATTATGACTAATTAATTACCCATAAACTAACTAATTAGGACTAGCTGACTAAGATTGATTAATTACGACTACGGTACGGCAAAAGCATCCGATAAATTACCTGTCCTTCGGGGGAATGTAATAAAAAAAAGGCCGAACGACAGCGACGAGAAGCAAGAAAACACTTAACCTCCGAATAAAATTAATTATGTTACGTTCTCTGAGTTCTCCGCGATGAGTGCAAGAACGAGAATCGAAACACAAATAAGATGAGTGAAGAGCGAGTGCTAGAGTTCGGTATTTATAGCCGAGTGAAGGAGGAGTCACGGCGTTAGCACCGGGAATTCTGTAAGCGTTGGTGCCGAAATTTCTGGACGAGGCGACAGATGTGCAAAGGGAGGAGGGACGGTGGTAAAGATGGCCACTGCGTGGTTTTTAAATTTTTCGTAGAATAGTTTGAGTGTGTGACGGGAAGGGTGGCTTGTGGGAGGGAGGGCCAAGAGGGGGGCGTGTGGCGGGCGAAGGTGCGGAAGGGAGGGCGGACCGAGGGGCACGTAGCGGCGTGTGAGGGTTGCCGTATGACCGTCGTAGGGCAATCTGTTTGACGTGACTAGCATTGGCACGAGCCGGTCAAAAACACAAGACCATGTGCTACTAAATGGGATGGCCTAATGCCGTACTGTTAGCCCATGGCTACCCGTAAGGCCTGAGGCCAGAGCAGAGAATCAATTTTGGAGCCTGCTCGTCACGGTCAGCTTCCCTGTTCTTCAAGAAATAAAGTACTCGGCTGCTAATGACGAGCGGTAATATTCTGCAAATCGGTGCCATGATTGGGTGACCCACCACTACAGGGATCAATAAATAAGTGGCGCGGTACGTAAGCAAACTCCAGCGCTAGCATTTTGACGGCATTCATACACTCAGCATTCATTGACTGACGGCTCAGTTAACTGCCCCTCAGTATTCTGATCGCATGCCTCCCAAACGACCAACAGGCCCCGGTACAGTCACCAGGTTAGAAAAATATAAATGTACGCGACTAACCGCACTCGCTGTTTTGTCTTCAGAGTGCCCACATCGATCCACCTCTGGGACCACGCCGTATTGCCCAATATTTTCTCCACCTGCGGCTCCCCTGGACCGTCGCCCCGCCCAACGGCCCGCCCCCACCACAGTTTTCGGCGCCGCACCGTCTCCCCTCCCCTCCGAACCTAACTTGTCCACGCCATCGTCGCCGTGTCGCCCTCCGTAGCTACCCACCGCCCTCCTTTGAGCCCACGGCTGGCGACACCACCGACGCCACCCACTCCTCCATCTACAGCAGGTTCAGTGTTTGGATATTATGGGGATATGTTCATGATCTTATGATGATGATGATATAATTGGCAATAATAGAGATAGTTTATCGAAACACCCGTTTTTGATAAATTTCAGAGGTTGTCAGACTTCAGGCGGACCGACGGTCATGGTGGTAGTCTGGCCGGTCTGACTAGGTCAAAGGGGCCGACGGTTAGACTAGCCAAAAATGCAACTTTCGAATTTTAGATCAGGCAAAAAATAGAGGGTGTAAGCAAGATAGAGGATTTTTCTGCACCTGGTCTTATAATTTTTGGAGCTTCGAGTCAAAAGTTTTAGGGCTTGTTTGGTTGGTGCCCTGAATTCTATGCCTGGAAAAAAGTGGTGCCTGGAAGTAACCTAGAAAATAGATAATTTTTGCCTGGCCAAGCAAACCTGAAGATGAGTTGTTTGGTTAGAAGCCTGTGCCTGAAATTGGTAAATAAAAAATAGACCGTTAGATTGAATCCATGAATAGTAGATCAGATGCCTGGCTTCCAGGCGCCCATTTTGACCGCTTGGGCCTGGCACCTCATGTAGGTTCCTATCCAAATATACGCTGGTAGCCTCCAGGGCGTGAAGAGGCCAGGCAAAAAACAACCAGGACTCCAAGCAAACAGGCTCCTATTCTTTTTGAATATCTGGAGAGGGTTCAGATTTTCAGGAAGAAAATACGGCTAAGACATTGTGCTGGTGGCCAGGGGCAGTCAGATTGGTCATGGGTGGCGGTATGACTGGTTTTACCCTATTCGCTGGCTAGCAAAGCGGAGATGATCGTAGGTTAGGTCAATTTCATGGGTTCGAGTGCATATATGTTGCATGATGCATGTTTTGACTAACGTGGGTCAAGTTACGAAGAACTTGTGCCTGGAATCGATTTGTTAGTCTATTGTTGTGTAGGAGACTTGGATGTCAACGACAAGGATGATCGGGACTAGACATGGAGAGCTGAGGTCCAAAACGATCGAGAATATCGGGTGAAGTCATTGGACTCTAGTATGACACAAAATGGACAAGGATGGCCGAATGGGAAGTTCGGTGCGACGGGTTGCATCAAGCGGCGCAGGGGTCGGTGCAAGTGACATAGTGGTTTCGGTGGGAGCCAGATGGGAGATACTTGCCGACATGAAGAGAGCTATTGATCAACCTACACGTGGCGAAACATGAGATTGCTTCATAAAGATTAGACTCGGTCTTTAGAGATGGATCGAGAAGGGGTGTTTTGGTAACTTCATCAAAATATCGCCTTGGTGACCTTTAGCTAAACTGCAGCGCAAGATGGTGTAAGGAGAGACGGTTTGTTGAGTTTTTGTCCTCCATGATGGAGTGGCTGTAAACCAACATCATTCTCAAATCAATCCAAGCAAAGTTTTCTAAATATGAGTTTCTTCTTGTTCTTGCTCTCTCTTTAATAACTTTTGGGATTTTGATGTTTCTTTGGTTTTCTTGGGTTTTTTTGCTACGATCTTACTTGCTGAGATATGTGGGAATACATCTAGGATCACCTTGATCTTCATCTACCCACGAGCAAGTTTTTAGACCAAAGTTTGAATCTTCTCTGTTTTTGTGCCCAATTGCTCTCATAGAACAAATGGGTGGAACCTTGACTTTTATCTTCCCGGTCATTGATTGTAATAAGTTCTTGACCTTTTTGATGAGCTATGGTTGAAATTTGAGGGGATTATATCACCGGATCAAAAGTTGAGTCGATTAGTGATCTTGAACTTGTGCTGATTTTACTGTTTATTCATGCGAGAGGTCAAACCTCTCGAAGGAGAGGTTAGACTACCAAGCCAAAGGTCAGACTGCCCATGTGATTTCTCTTTGAGTTTTTGGGTGATTTTGGTTGTTGTGTCTCAGGGTTTTGATCGGGTTTAACGCAAGACTATCGCTGTCGACGATCGAGTCGCCGATCTTACGAAATAAATAGAGGAAAATGGCAAAGAGTTCTTGGGAGAGAATGTGATTGCTCTTTATTGCTATGAACTGGATTCTTTACAGGAGTGCCCTCGACTAGGCAGTGGGCTAATCATAATTACACTGAGTATAATGATTGCTATGTTATTGAATCAAACTTGTAGATTCAATCCTCATAGCTATCGGAATGAGAACAGAGTTGAATCCAGTCGATGTGAAAAAGAAGTAGTGCTCCTATTTATCCCTCTCTCCCCGCGCCCTCTCTTGTTTTTGTTTCATCCAACACAGTGAACCCCTCCCTAACCCCTAATGAACTCTAACCCTTACCTCACCAGAGAAGAGCCCGCCGTCGCTGAAGAGAGTGAGCACACGTTAAGACTGCGCGCGCACTATTTAGACTTTGTCAATATAAATCACTCCGAGGTGGACATCGCCTTCTGGAAAAGCTATTAGTTTACGTAAAAAAAAGTGTAGGTCCCGGGCCAAATGGCAAGGCTATCATGACCCGTGAGCCGCTTCGCATAAAACCGGAGCGCTTCTGCATACTCTTCTGCCTTTGTCATTTGGGGAGTTCACCGTCGTAATTCATACGTCCGATTCTCTAATCAAGGAAGATTCGCGTTGCCGGAAGGGAAGGAATTATTGGTGATGGTCGGCAATAGTTAATCGAGTAGATTTTGGTGGCATTGTGGTCATCTTTGGACGCAGCCCCACTAATTGATCTCCTCGTAAACACCGAGCAATAAGAAATTGCGATCAGAGAACGGACCTAATAGCAATTAGCTAGTGTAGCAGACATGAGGCGGAGTAAAATAACGCAAAGTTGTCTCCAAAATTTGGTTTCCTGGATTCCAGCCAGCCCGCGGCTCACGCTGGGGAGACACACAGCTGGGTGGAACCCATGATTCCACTGCCGCAACCTCGCATTTCTTTATGCCTAGATCTCTTTTGGCCAGTTTTGAAAGATTTGCTTTTGGAATTATGGTGAAATCCATCCGTTTCGTACAAAATTTCTCTGAAACTGTTGCAATATAAACGGGCCTGCTAAGTTATACGTGTATGTTTTTGCTATCAAATTTTGTGTTGTATTGTCATACATCTTGGGTTTCTCTAAGAAATATACATCTTGGGTTCCACTGAAACTCAACTACTACCGTGAAACATGTATGAAAACAAGATCAGTGGGAGAACCAAGGCAGAAAATGTGTATTCCTCGCGGGAATATGCACTTCCTTTTCCTGCCGGACACGCCGAGGAAGATGCCGGAAAATCAGGCAGGAAATCTAGCAAAGATCTATGGATTCGATTGTATATTTGTATTCCTTACAATATTGCGGGGAATCTAATCCTACGCATCTTAGGCCTAAGGAGCGCTTCTTAAAGTGGCTAAATTGGCATAAATTATGTTTGCGTTTGCATCACTGACTCCAATTGGCCGTCATTTTTTTTCCTTTTTGCGAGTTTTTGCTATTAGTGAACTATCCCGTATTGTATTTAGATCGATGTCGTCAGTATGTATGCAGATTCGTTTGTGGGCCTCTTGATTGTTCCTTCGTTCAATATGAATCATGTCGCCATCCTTGACATTGCAAGGTGACAGTAAAATCCTTGATTTTTTTTGCCTTTGAGGTTGCAGCTTCGACAGCATCTGCATTACTTCTGTTGTGAGACCTACAAGACTCTCACTGTTCGTTTGTCATACTGTAGCAAAGGTATCTGACCTGTAATATGCAGGTGGAGTAGGTTGCAACTAACAATAGCTGACCCGGGGCTGCTGCAGAGACCCGTTTGAGTCGGTTGCCTGTTCACGGATGGCCCAGCCTGAGCCCGGTCCAGTCCGGGCCAGGCTTGGGACTTGAATCCTGGCCCGAAAGCCCGATAAAATGCAATTAAAATAACAAAAGAACTATTTTTTTGTTCTCAAAATGAATTAAAATGTTATCTTTTAATTCCAAAGAGAATTAAAATTATATTTTTGATGGAAAATGCATTTTTCGGGCCGGTCCAGGCCGGGCTCGTTTTGCTCGTTCGAGGCTAGGCTTTTCAGGCCCAGCCCGAATCCCGGCCTGGCCCGGCATTTGAATAGGTCTAATTGCCTGTATATTCAAAGTGAAGTTATTAAGATGTTGAATTGTGATGCCGGTAGCACTGGTTTGATCCCCAACCTTGAAGTTTAGTACTTCCCATGCAGCATCACTCAGAACTTGATCTTGCCTTCAGTTCTTGCATCGCACTGGATTCCGTATCATGTGGGTTTCTTTCCCCTCATTCGTGACAATAATGCCTGACTAATGGGATTGTTCTTCCATTAGTAGTACTGTAGTAATACTCATATATATCCCAACGCTACAGCCAAAATCATACTCCCTCCGGTTTTAAAAGCGTGTCGTTACCGTGTTTAGGTGATAGAAGATTGACGTAAGTATATTAAAACGGAGGTAGTATTTGGTAGATGTACATCGATATCATTTGGTAGGAAAAAACATATTTCATTCCACAAAAGCAGAACAACAGCCAAAATCAGGGGCAAAAAAATGGAGAAGAACCCATGCATCCATGGCTCTGTCTCGATACTGAATGCATGGCTCTAAAGTTCTAACCTTGGGAAATACTAGTAACAAAAACCCAAGTTAGGTCACCCGAGGAAGATGAGCCATCTCGTCCAGATCCTCAGGTGGTGTGTGTATGTAATGTACGCACTAGTACAACCAGTCCCTAAAACCAAAAGGGTTCGCGTGTGCATGTAAATATACGAGCATCTCCGTCGACCTGCACGTGTATCAGAACTCGCAAAACGTCAAGTATGTGCGGTTCTATCACACGCGCAGCGGAGGCCCCCTCGCGCTCGCGGCGAACCCCGCGTCGGCCCACGGGTTGGTGTCCATGGCCTTCCGCGGCTGCGGCTGCTTGTGCTGCTGCTGGTGGTGCCGGTGCTCCTTCCGCGCGGACACCGCGTGCGCCGTCGCGCGCTTCTTCCGCCGGTGCTTCGCCCTGTCCACCTCGATCTGCTGCTGCCTGCACTCCTCGCTGCAGAACGGCGTGTCACCTCTGCACCACACGTACACATCAAGACTAAGTTCCCTACTTTCGACGTGCAAACTCTATTTATATACAGTGGCAGAGCTAGAAAGCTTTCAATAGAGTTGTACACTTTGTGCACAAGTCTTAAGTTTTGTTCTTATTACCTATATATTTTGCAGGTTTTTCAATTTTTTAAATGTACGGGTGCATACCGAGCACACTATCTAGTTCCGCTCCTACTTATATACGGTGTATCTACAAGCTTGAAAAGAAGTGCATTGGTTTGGTGGAGTTAGGAGGACACGACGCGCAACCTGTACATAAAGATGTCGCCGGAGAGCGACTTGCCGCAGAGGGAGCACTCCTCGAGGAAGTGGTGGACGTGGGCCACGTCCGCCTCGTGGACGTAGAACATGGACGACGGCTTCATGGCACCGCTCCCCTTCATGCCGGCGGCGTCGCTGCACAGCTAGGCACGCGGGAAGAGGGAGGAGCAATGCCGCCGAGTCTTGGCACCGGATGACGTCAAGGAACCCGGCTAGCTTGCGGTGCCCCGGGTCGCCGGGCTGTGTACAAATAGATCGCGGGCGCGTCCATTTTTAGCCTCGACCGGACAAGGAGAGGCTGGAAATTGACAGTGCCGGAAGGCAAAGCTATGAACTATGAATAGGAGCGGAAGCCAATGAATCCAACTTGACACGCGAGGGAAATATGCATGCACATGCTTACTGCCTGCCTTCTCTTCCTTTTCACTTCTTTTTTTTTTATTTACTGGCAGAAATGGGGAATAAAATCTACTGGCCACTGGAGATTTAGCGAGAAAGTGAGAACCACTCAATGCATCTATGCTTATATTCAGGGACAAGGAATAGGGGGTTAAAACAACATCAACAACAGAGGTGAATTGGATGCTACCCATGTTATGGATTCTTACTTGCACATGCTATGTTACTTCTTTCCACATCAATCTTATGCAGTTTAGATTGGAACTTTTTTTTTATTATTTAATCTATCTTTTTAAAAATATTTTTAAGATAATATCTCCCAAACTTTATGACATGACTAAAGGGATCAGAATTGAAAATAAAGTTAGTGAGATGTTATCTTTAAAATATTTTTTAAAATGGATTATTTAAAAAAAAAACTCTTTAGATGGAGAGAACATCCTTACAAAATACTCCATCTGTTTCACTATGTTTGTCCATGGCCTCAGAGTCTCTTTTAGAATATTTGTCCATTAAGATAATCAAGAGTGTAGTTGTTGCAGTGTTTTCACTCTTTACGTCTATTTAAATGCTTTGAAAGAGGTTATACGATTGTAGTGGGTCATTTAATATGGATATGTATTATCCTTTCTTATAAACTTTTTCTTCAATTTAGTGCTTTATTGATTTGTGCGCATGATGATGTGGACAAATATAGCAAAACAGAGGGAGCACGGATTAATGATTAAAAAAGAGGAATCAGGTGTACTTATATAATATCACACTTTATTTTTACTGTGTTGGACGTGTTAGAAACATTCTGCACTCGCTGTCCCACTTGCACCAAGCACCATACTGAGTATGTTATTGCTTGGCCTAGTTGGAATGGAACATGCTAGCAGCGAAAATCACACTACCTCTCAAAATAGTATTTGCGAAATCGCAGGTAAATTATGTATCCCACTTGTCCATTTGCTATTCAGGTCATTGTCATGACAACACGAAATGAGGACATCTCTCCTCTGTAAAGAAAAATAATAATTCCTGTCGCCTTCACAGGCGTCCTTAACTCTTAACCCGACAAGTGCGTACATCGTTTTTGAAAGCAGAATGCCATTAAAACCATTGGAAGCACCTCTGTTCATTCAGACTTCTCCTCCTCCAAGAGAGCGACGTTTCAGTCCAGTCCAACGCCGAGATATTAAACCACTGCCTCTGTTCATTCAGACTTTTCCTCCTCCAAGAGGGCGACGTTTCAGTCCAGTCCAACGCCGAGATATTAAACCACTGCCACAGCGACACACCGTAGAACTAACAGCCTCGTGCAGCCGTGCTCGCAGCTCGCTTCCTCCCCCGCATCATCAGACCGTATTACTATCTCGTTTACTGCAACGAACAGCTAGTACTACTGAACCGGTTCTGGTCGCGTAACGCGTAATTACACCTGCAGGTTAGCATCACATGGTGGCATGGTGCAGGATTCTGGTGCGGTCTCTGCTTGTAGCGAGCAGAGGGGGCAGGAGCTAGCAGTACGGCACTGTGTGTGCTCACGGCGCATGGGTGCGATCCGGCACGTGCGGCCCCGTGCGACGGCCCTTTGGGTGCCCCCCGAAACCACCGGCACCCGAAGAGATGCCTTTCGCGAAGTGTTTCCTAGGCCACTCCCAACAGTCTAATTTTTTATACTTAGTTCATATCATGTCATCTTTTTGATGAGGTAGGAGAGAGAGAAAACTTGATAGTCCCGTAAGTATCAAACTTTTTACAGGACCGAAAAATTAGTTGGGGATGTCTCTCGGACTTTATCTCTCATTTACTTAATAAGTTCTAGTAACAAGCTAAAGATTCAAACTATTGAAATGTTTGATACTAAAATCTCTTCTAACCCTTCTCGCTACTCTAATAACAAAGTTTAGTATCAAACCACTGGGAGTGCTCTTGCGGCTAAAGGCAGGGGCTTTGGAGGCCGTAACGTGGCAAGCGAATCCGAGCCCGTTTTTTAGACCGGGTTTGTTTATGCGTACATGTTTCTTTAAGGCTTAGATTGCCTAAATGATTCTCGGTTGCACATGGAAGCAATTTTCAGGCAACAAACGGCGAAATCCACGGTCTGAACGAGAAAGATTTGTTATCTCTAGTTTTTTAAGTCCAGAGCACACACTAGTGCCAGCATGCTTTCTGTAGATTAATCTTTTTTAACGTTGAGGAACGCAGGGTGTGAGGTCAGGCACTCTAGAACACATGGGCGATGTTACACGCTCGAGTAAAATTTGCTATATTCTTATAAGCTGAGGCTGGCAGGTGGGCCTGGCACTGGATTTGTAATTCAGAGGGCCACCTGCCAGCCATTGTTCATGAAGCATCTGGTAAAGCAACGTCGTGCTTAGAGTTGCTTCGGTATAAAAATTATCCATGTTGCCAGTCATCTCCTCGTGTAAGTTTCCAGGAAGCAGGCTTCACGAATGGCAGACGGGCTGCATGGCTTCCTTCCTTCCTTTATTACCTTTGCTTTTCTTCCTGGACCAGTCGTCTAATTTGCAATTCACGTAGCCAATATTTCCTCAGTAAGAATCTGAAAGAACCGTTTCTATCTGCCCTTCATGACCACAGCTGCTGCAAGAACGAACAGCATCATTAGTTCTCTACTGTTTTGTAAACAGTAGCAGGCAACGACCTGAAATTTCTGCAACGTAACAACGGGAACTTTGTTCGTGGGGGGAAACTGAGTAAAGGCCGCGTTTAATGTGTCTTTGACAGAAAAGCCATTTAACAGCTGTGGCACATCATAATCTGTCGTAGTAGCAGCACAGAAACATTGAAGTGAGACATACAGCACGGGGTACTAGGAAAGAACGCGATTGAACTGATGAGAAATTAGAGAGAGCTTTTGATGCCTCTCACTTCTTTCATATCAACAGATTACACGGCAAGCCCACACACGAACGCAGCACCGGTTGCACGCACGCACACTTTTTTGTTTCGTGCAATCGCGCAAAGGAACAAAAACCAGTGATAATTCACACACCAAATTAACTCTTCATCTCCATCTCGCGGAGACCAAAAGGAAGAGCCGATCGATTTGATTTCGAGAAGGTAAAAGACGCAGCCGATTTGCTTCTCCTTTGGTTTCAAAAAAAGATTTGCTTCTCCTCAGCCTGGTCTTCGTTCCGCCGAACTGGTGATCCGCGTGTGCTCGACTGGATCTCTCTCCACACGCGTCCACCTCATGCTTTGGTTCTTGAACTCCTGCTAAATCCTACGTTTGGTGCCAAAATTTTACAACGCCCACACCGGGATCCTCCGGGGGCTCTGCTTCTGCTGCCTCTGCCGCTGCTGCTCCGCCCTGCCCGTCTGTTTCGACCTCGTCTCCCTCGCCTCCCTCGCCTCGTCGATCTCGATCTGCTCCTGCCTGCACTCCTCGCTACAGAACGGCATGTCACCTCTGCACGACAAAAGAATCACACCGCCATCAGAAACAGTTCTTCTACAGAGGTTTCTACAAAGGATTGATCAGGCGAGTGCGTTTGCAGTGTTATTTACCTGTACATGAAGATGTCTCTGTTTCCGGCGAGGAGCCTCCGGCAGTGGAAGCAGATGTCGAGGTAGTGGTGGTGGCCGAGGAGCTCGTCGGCGTCGTCGCAGGGATCGCAGAAGAGGCGGCCGGGTCGCCTCGGCGAGGCTGCCGGCTTAAGGGGGGAGGCGGAGTGGCCGGAGAAGCCAGCCTCGAGGTCGCCGTAGGCCTTCACGGAGGTGGGGTGGTAGTGTGCCATTCCTTAGCTTTGGTTTCGTTCGCAAATTGGCTCTGTTTTCTCTTTTCCAGTTGGGAAAGGGAGCGGTGGAGGAGCGGGGAGAAGAGGGTGGCTTATATCATGGACGGAGGTGGAGGGGATGGGACATTTTTTGTTTTACTGCCCAACCATTTTGTGAAATTTTAAAGTAGTCCTTGACATTTTAGGCCCAAGTTTTGGTGGTTTGGTACCATTTATGAAGCTTTATGAGCTTCTAGTCAGTGAAATGAACAACAAAATTAGCCATTTTTTGTATGATGGGATAGTTGTGGAGCATTTTCAGTTTTCTAAATACCGAGTACAATGCTAGCTGGTTTTTCATTCTTCTAGTGCTCAGTAGTACCTATAAATGTAAGGTAAAATATGCAGGTTGTTCCATGTTTTGCTCACACATCTCTAGTGGAGCCTGTGTACATGTTTTCGCTTTTGTGACGATGGCAATTCTTCATGTAGAAAAGCGACAAGCACTACGATGAGCCACTTGGAAAAACAAAATCCTACCAAGAACACACGGACCAATAATAACCTGGTTTTCTCCAACAAAAACATCGCAGGTTTTTTTTTGTGGACACACATAGCATAGCACACGCACTTTCTCTAGAACCGGGGGCGGTCACTGAGGCAGAGCAAAACCGGGGGCGCATGGTAGAGTGGTCCCCGGCCGCGCTATTGTACTATTTCAGCGAGCAAACTCATGGGTCCAACCAACCATACATCCATTTCATGTTTCCTCCACCTTTTGTACTATCCAGGGGCAGATTTAAGTTGGTGCATCCGGTGCAGCTGTAACCTAATTTTTTTCTTAAAAAAAACAAGTATATGACAGATATATTATGTATAGATGCACATACATGGGCTAAATACCCAACATTTGCACATCTCTAATGTTTTAGCTCGCATTCAATGAGTATAGTGGTTGCCTACGCGAGCACGTGGCGCATTATAGATATTTCTCCCAACCCATTAGCCCATAACCACCGAACCACTCAAATCGAATCACCGACCAAACCCTAGTGCTATCTGTTTCTCTCTAACTCACTCACTCTCATCAAGCAAGGAGGAGGTCGGAGACGGAGGGCGGTTTGGGTGACGATGACACTGCGACGACGTCTACAAATAGGGGCCACAGCCGGTGTACGGCGTCAGATGTCGGGGATCCAAGTCGGTAGATCCGAGACGCCGGTGACGGGCGGGCTGGGCGCTTTGGGCAGTGGCAGCAATGCGTACATGACTACATGACTATAAGTAGTCAAAATCGGCGTGATAGCCTCGCCCGTGTGTGACAATGAACAGGGATAGGAGTTCTTGGGACTCGGGAAGAACAAGAAGAAGGCAAGAACTCCATCCTCCAAGTATGTCGTGTTTTCTTGGATGTTCACTTGCATGGTTGCTTGGTTACATTCTTTTAGCACAATTTTTTTTCTACAAGTTAGGAATGATGATACGATCAATCGCTTTTAAGACATGAAGGAACGTTATGTGAAGTTGTAAATTTTTCTTAAAATATTTACGCTTTTGGTTGTAGTCTAAACAATATATGTAACTTGTTACATTCGAACAATTGAACTTTTCGTACTATATACTTTGAACTATCGTGCACGAATACTAAATCCACCGCTGCTACCATCCCGTTGGTTTTGTTCAGTACATGTCACATCCGATTTGATGGATTGAACAATTCTGGTTTGAGTTTCTCAAGTTTTTGGCCTAAATGACACTGTTCTGGCCGGTATTTGCAAATGTGGCTTTCCTCGCACAGTGTTGCCAAAAATGGCAGCCCAGACGTGCCATTAGGCGACATGTGTGCATTTTCGTGCTTCCCGCGCCCAGCATCCGCACGCCCATAGCTCGGACAAGGGGTGTGCCGAAACATGTTGCCTCCACACGCCCACCAACCAGACCACACGTGTGTTGCCCGGAGAAGTCTTGTCCGCACGTCCCCCGCCGGAACAAGCAATCCACATAAGTGTTGCCCGGACAAGCCTCCTCCGCACGCCCAACGTCCGAACTAGCCGCATGTTGCCTGGCCGGCCGGCTCTGTCAATCTCGCCTCGCACGGACTTCGCCCAGACACGCCACACGGGTCCTCCCTGCCCTGGACGCCTTCATCGCCTCTACTTTTTTCCCATCGTCGTCCATCAATGTCCTCCCCATTGCCATCCATCACTGTCGCGCTTTATTCTGTGTCGCCATCCATGTCTTCGCATACAAATGCATGCATGCGTGCAAGCCTCGCGCATGGGAGGGAATCCGATTCCTCCCGTCGCGGCTATAAATTCCGAGGCGATGGCGAGACGGTTCGCAAACTCTCATCCTCGTTCGCTCGCTTTCTCATTCTCGCTCATTTTCTTGATTTCGTTTTTGCAGACGGTTAAGCATTGTTTATAACTATCATTAGCAGCCATATTAGTAGGTAATTTTTTTTTCTCGTACGTATTTTCTTTATTAATTGTGTAGTTAGTAAATTAGTTGTAGTTAAATGTTTGTAGTAAATTAGTTGTAGATAAATGTTCGTAGTTAATTAGGTGCACTTATTTAAGTGTAATTAATTTAGTCATTTTTAAATTTTTGTAATAAAATATGTGTGAGTTTATTAGTCATAGTTAAATTAATCTTACGTAATTAATTAGTTTTAATTATTTAAGCATAGTTAATTAGTTATGAATTAATTAGTCGCAATTAGTTAGTATTAGTTAGTTAATTAGTCGTAAATAATTAGTCAAAATCAATTAGTCGTAGTTCATTAAGTCTTAATTAATTAGCCGTAATTAATTAGTCGTAATTAATTTAGTTGTAGTTAACTAGTCGTAATTAATTTAGTGCCCTTATTAAGTCATAATTAATTTAGTGGCCATATTGGGCCGTAATTAAATTTTTGTAAATAATCTATGGTAATAAATTAGTCATAATTATTTTAGTGTTGTTTAATTCATCATAATTAGTTTAGTCCTAATAATGTAGTTGTCATTATTAAGTCATAATTATTTATTTGTAATTCATTTGTGGTAATTAATTAGTCCTAATTAATTTAGTGGTATTGAATCGATGATATCAATTTAGTCATAACTAATTTAGTTGTAATTAATTTGGTCGTAGTTAATTAGTGTCTATTAATTTGTTGTATGTATTTAGTCGTAATTTTTTATTTCTAGTAATTCATCTTCATTATCAATCTATTCATTAATAATCTATTTCTTTCATCTCTGGCAAGCTATGCCTCTACCGGAGTGGAAGTGAAGTGTTTTGACACATAAGGGATAGCTTCAAGTAGTGAGACAGAGACGAGAATGGCGACGAAAAAAATGCGGGCGTCTCGGGTTCTCGCGATTATCTCAAGTGGCAACGAGACCCAAGCGGAGAGAAATGGTGGGCAGGGTAGGTGAGACTAGACGAACAGGGTCTGCTCCCGTGGGCGTGCAAGGGTGACGGCAGCGCCGACATTGGTGGTGTCTCGCGCTGCTACAAGGCGGAGGGGAAGGCAGCGTGAGGTGGAAGAAAGGCCCTAGCGTATGGGGCCCACACTTCAACGAGAAGGTGAGCGCACGCTGGCGTGGGCTGGAGCTAGCGAACAGTTTTTGGGTCAACTCAGATTCGGCCCAAAAGGCTTGGTGGGAACTTGAAATAGTTTTCATATTTCCCAAAAACTGGATGAGTATTTGCTGAATTTGTAAACCTATCAAACATTCTCTAAAATTTATGAATTTTTTTATGAGGGCTTCTGACACCGTGTTGTTTCTTATGGAAAATTTTTAGCATTTATCTGCTTTGTGATTTTCTCAAAAATTCTTACAAGTTGTTGATTGTATAAAATTTCATTATTTGCTTTATACAAGAAGTTCAAAAATAATGCATAAATGGTTTTTCATTTAGAATATGCTCAAAATTATTTTCTCATTTATTTTTATTATCTCTTCCCAAAAATGAATTTTTTGGGATGTTACAGTCTCGGCTCGCATCACGTAGTTCAGCATGTACTTCTGCTGGATGAACGCTCTATCGTACATCTCCGGACCATCGATCCATTCGAAGAAGTTACAACGCATCTCGGTCTACCATTACGCACGGATGAAGTTAGAAATTTGTGGAATTCAACGTAGAATGTGATAAATCAATGTGTGCGTAAGATTCTCTTACGAGGATATTCCCGCACGTGTAGTACGCCTGGGCGGCGGTGGCCGGGTGTGTGAACTGAATGATCTTCGCTAGCAGTTCACACACACTGCAGGTGTGGAAACTCTAGTGGTACGAGCACATCCTTCATAGAAAAATTTGGGTAGGGTTTAGCCATCTTTGCAAGCCACTTGTGCTTCTGTATAATCTTCACGTAAAAGTTCGACGACGAGTCCGACATATTCTAGGCTGACATAATGTTTTGTTGTTACGCACAAAACAAGGGCGAGTCAGTTCGCAACAAATATAATGTGGACATATGTATGGTTAACAAAGAATGATGTAAATATATGCACAAATATCATAGGACTACCCATTTACATGACATGATGGTCCCCGTATAGGTAGACAATACAATAAATTACGACATTGAATGATGACTAGACGAGCTCGGTCTATTGGGGCAATCCTTCATGGAGTGCCCAATGGTCTTGCATATCCTGCACTTCATCGTGCGGCTCAGATTCCCACGTTGGCTGTTATCCATGTCGTTCCGGAAGCGTTGGGTCTGCCATTGTCCCTTCCCAATTGACTTCAATGCCATGTTTGGGCCTCATTGCACCCTGTCCGGCCAAAGATCCCTATAGTTCATGTCCACAATATATGAGTGAAACTCTACACTCCATGTACCGTAAAGATGCTGCAAGTCGTAGTACTCAGAGATATAACGCGTGGACATCTGCCTCAGTTGCGCACACGCCTTGTAAACATGTGAGGATGGCTTGTGCAGGAGCTTCGGCTTGTTGCAGACAGTGGCGGACCCAGGATTTTAAGGATGGGTGTTTGGACTTCGGTGCTAGGTTGTCCAAATATACCGATACCAATACGCCGATACCGTTAGATGTCATTTCCCAAAAAAAACACTAATACGACGATACGCATATATATAACAAAATACAAAAAATATAGAAATTAATGATTTCATATGAGGAATTTGGCGATATAAGGCAAGCATAATGGCATGAATTAAACAACAAATTATAGATATCAATGACAGTTGAGGATGTGGAAACTAGGAATAGAGCTATTTTTGCTCTAGGCTTCTTATTTTGCTGAGTTATGCTGTTGTTGCAGCGTGCACCTAAGACTTGTGCTTGGTGCTTGACCATTGTTGTTTTCTCTATTTTTATGTCCTGGGTTGTACCAGCTATGCTGCTAAATCTTATCTTCTTCCTCTAATAGTGATCGGTAGATGCCATGTCTTCTTTTTTTAAAAAAAAAACTTGTGCTTGGTCTTGGTCGTTGTTGTTTTCTCACTTTTTTCTGTTCCAGGTTATAGCAGCTAGATTGCTAAAACTTATTTTATTCCTCTAATAGTGATCGGTACAGCTCCTTCCTTCTTTTTCAATTTTTTTGACAGATACATATCCTATTGATCCTGCTCTTTTTTTTTGCTTTTTTTCCCGTTAGTAAGAACCTCATCTAAGAATATTCCTTCCATAGAGCAAAAATTAGCATGTAAACATATGTAACTAGGGCCCAACTATTTGTTCATTGCCCAAGGCAAAGATTGTATTTTTGTACAACATCCACTGGAAAGAACCAAGAAAGCAGAGGAAGAAGCTTAGACTCCAAAAAGAACCAGAGCTGGAGCGGAGCAGAGCCAAGGAGAAGAATTGGAGTGCGCAGAATACACCTAGATCTGGAGAGAGGACGATGACGGTGAGCTGGATATACTGCTCCCTTCCCGCCGCCACGCTTCCTCCCGGCCACCACATTGCTCCCTTGGTGTCGTCCGCCCCTTCCTCCCTATTTGTCGCGCTACGATCCACTTGCTCGCATCGCATCTCTGTCAGATTCGCTCAAGACAGTGCACTACCAAGACGCTTCGCCTGCGTCGCCTCACGCCTGCTTGACGTAGCATCGTGTCCACCGATCGTCGCTCGCTTTCGTAGCCCACGCCTCCGCTCGTTCCCCACTTGGAGGCCGGAGAGAATAGAGATTAGGGTTTGGTGGGCTAAAGTAGGAAGGAAAATGAGCCTAATGGGTTACATGAGGAGTGCGAGCTAAATTCATTTGCGGACACAAATATATAGTTTTGACCTAACTAATAACATATAAATCTAATATACATATTATATATCAGATATTTTGAAGAAAAATTGGTGTTCAGCTGAACACCCATGACCTCAAGAGGATCCACCCATGGTTGCAGGTGCATGTAGCCACATCACTGAGGGTGCATGCATGTTTTCTTTCCCCACTGGCATGACTATTGACATATTTTTGCCTCAGCCTGATCTCGTATTTCCTCCTGAGGCCATTGATCACCCAGATGTCATGCATTCGGGCCTTCTCCATCTTCTAGCCTATATACCTCTGCATGTTCTCGGACAACTGATTCCCTTCTTCCATCTGTCGTCTTGCTATGGTGGCTCTATTAACGAAGTAACCGACCATATGAGTCCATTTCTCCTCGACAATCGCGGTAATAGGGAGGCAACGCACACCTTTCAATACACTGTTGTACACCTCAGACATATTGGTCGTTAAAATATCGTACCTTGAACCGTATATGTCATAGAGTAGGGACCATTTCTCTAACTCAAGAGCATGGAGATTAATCCACTGCGTGAAACTCATGGTGCTCCTGGATTGTCCGCTCGTGGCCTCCTATCCCTCTTGTGCATCCAGAGGGGACTCTCTTGTGTGCCTTGTAGTCCGATGTTCGAGGTGTATCTAGATGGACTCAAACTTTCGCCTTTGGTTCTGCATGCACAACACCTTGAACGTCTTCATTAGTTCCTGGCTGCGGAATCGCGTGAAGAAGTTTGATGCAAGATACCTCATGCACTACCGGGTTTCTATGTCATTCCACTGGTGAGGGGGTTCCATCCCATTCTTCGTGGTGTTTAAAGCCGACAACAACCCAGCATTTCAGTCTGTGAAAAGGCATACGTTGGGCCGATCTCTGCAACTGACCACTTCATATTTACCAGGAACCACAACCAACTGGATGTGTTCTCATTCTCTACGATGGCAAAAGCAATAGAGAGAAGCTGGTCATTCGTGTTGGTCGCCACCGCTGTGAGAATGGTGCCCTTATACCTCTCTGTGAGGTAAGTGTCATCCATCGTGAGCACAAGACGACAGAACTTGAAGCCCTCTATGGCTTGGGCGAAGCCCAGCACACCCAGTCCAGTATGAAACAGTTGGGGCCTGCATCAACATCTTCACTTTCCACGCTGTTTATATACGTGACGGGGTTTGCTTCGATAATCTGGTGAAGCATTCTCTGTACAAGGTTGCACACCTCTTTGTATGTCCCGTACATGGACTCAATAACCTTCTGCATGGCTCGTCGGATCTTGCCGTAGTTTACTGGATAACCAACCATATTGACAACTTTCGACAGCAGCATCTTGGGGGAGACGAACACATCCTTCGCAACTAGGTGGCTGATGAGGCTTGCCACATATGTGGAAGTCATGTTCCGATGCTGCCGCAGGGGCTTGCTAAGCTCGTAAGTGTGTTCGGTCACCGCCTTGACCGTGAAGACCGAGTCAAAGAACTTTGCTTAGTGAGCGCTGACCTTGCTAAGGGAGCCTTGCACTACGCACTTCACTATGCAATGTCCTGTTAGACCGGGGCATTCAGTACACACGGCTGATGGATAAAGCGTACCATGCTATATCTTGTTGCACGATCGCCTTGCTTGGGAAGTGCTGCCCAACTAAGAGGGTGTCGGCATCAAACCCCTGCTGGGACCCTTCTTCTTGTGGCAGTACGAGCGAACGCACCGTGATATCATTAAGTCTCGATACCACATTGTAACACCCTGGCTATGCGGAAGCCAAGATGTTACCTAAAAGACTAAAGTACAACAGCAATACGAAATAATTTCAACCATTTTTCAAACAATAAAATTTAAACCAAATAGGACCTAGACATTTCTCTAAAATTCAGCATAACCTCCTTTGTATAGATGGCTATACCCAAGGGTTCAAACAGTTTAATACAGCATCAATCAACAATCAAATCATCCAATTTAAAGAATCATCAAAGGACATCCAGGATAAGCTAAACAACTATAGCATAATCAAAAAGGGCATCCATAATCCTCTAATCAACCCTATTACAAATTATTAAGACTCTAATGAACCAATTAATTTCAACAACTCAATAAACCATCAACCAAACATCCTAATCCATCAACGAGAATTAAATGAACACAATCAACGAATGAATAAAAACATAAATGGATCAGCCATGACCACAATTAAACCAACCACCACGAAGGGTGGTCACAATCTGAATCTGGAACAATTGTCAAGAATAGGAATTGTGGCTAAAAGGACTCAGTTATTTGTTGGGATTAGTGATTATGTGACGTGCACCAAGTCTACCCTTTCCCATGCATGTCGCTGCCTCGAGAGGTACCTAGCAAGCACAACACAGCAAGCGTGAGTCCACGACTCAAAGAAAGTGCAATAGCAAACAAACATAGCATCATAAGTAGCCAAAGGATTAAGCAGTTCCATCATGAATAGCAAAGATTATATACCATGCACCCATCTCTTATAATAGCATCATAATTAGTCGAGGAACAAACCAACCCATCATGAACCACAAGATTGAATGCTAAACACACAAATCCATCTTATGCGAAATGCGATGATCATGTCATGAATGCACATTCTTCACATATTTGCAATTACCGGTAATGCCGAGTAGTGTATCCGTCGATACATACTCTAAGCCTGTGCCCTCTAGGCATAGGGATCCAAAGCCCACACTCCAAGTCATGTAACAGTTCTCACCGACCTCACCGGATTAGTTACATGACTTTCCACGGGTGTGGGGACCAAAGCCCGTCCAATGCATGATGGGGGCCTAGCACCTATCCAATGCCTGACGGGGACCTCAAGGAAACAACCCCTTGGCTACCACGTAGTCCAAGGTTCTGAAATGAATGACATGATGCAAAATTTAAAGCATGTTACTAACTCATCATGGGAAGTAATATCCATCATCATTATCGAACTTAAAGCTTCATCATTATACACGGCATTCATCAATTTAGGAAATAAAGCATCACATCATTATATACTATTTGCGCTTGCCCACTGTCATTACCATGATTCATCATTGTCATTATTAGCAAGGTAGTCTCAGTGCTCACCTTGTCCCATCATCATTGCCATCAATCATGAAACTATTACCATGTGAACATTTAGACATTGTCATGTAAGCATTCTCGTAATCACCACCATGTAAGCGCCATCACATAATCATTAGCAGCGCCGTCATGTAAACATTCCATGTAAGCTTCATCACATAAGCATCGTCATGAAAACATTATCATCAAACTATGGCACTTATGCTCCTCAACATTACCAAGCAGTAGGCATTAATCATTAAACTATGGCATTCATCAAGTAGGAAACATAACAAATCATTAATACTACTTGCACTTGCCTCAACCGTGAGACGGACGACAACGATGGAAAGCGCTAGCCCGATGTTCACCACCGGGGCCATGGCCAATGCGATGACGGGTCGAAGATGGCTAAGGCGAGGCGAAGCGACCGGCGCTGCTCGCTTCCGTCGGGACGCCTTGGCGACAACGTGACATCCATGGTGTTCGACATACAAGACATTATTCTCTTATCAACATTGGCATTTAACTGATATGTAATTACTGAAACTACCAAGGTTAATTAGCTTCGCACTAATTTTAGTTACTTAAGAGCATCAGGCTTGGTCCAAGATAAAAGAAATAGAAATTAACTAGAGAGGACTTAGATCTATCAATAATTGGACAACATGTTTAGAAATCTATATAAACGAAGGTCCGGACACATTCTTTACTTCTAGTGATGTTGAAACCAAGCAACCATTGATGTCAATCATTGATCTGTAGTAACCGATAACAACCATTTGCTACCACTATTGAAGCAGTTCACAATTACAGTCTCATCTACACCCCAAAGGTACCTTAAGAAAATATGTCGAAGATGGATCCACCCTGTTGGAAACAACCTTGATATCCTTGAACGATTTGTGGAATTTCTGCCAGAAGACCTCCTCAATTAAGTCTGCAAGTCCAGCAATATGCATCAGAAAAAATTCTAGGAAATGATTCGTGTAGGTGATCCCCTCGATTACAGGTTTTTCCGTCGTTAGCTACGTGTTGAACTCCCTTCGGATGCAGCTCCTAAGCACGTGAATATTCATTACATCGAGTCCCTTCGCCCGGACCACCTTATACTAGCATCTCGACAGGTCTAACCCATCGGGTCCAGCCCGTACGAGACAATCATCATAAAATACCACCAAGTCTTGCATGTTCAAAATTACCTAAAGCCAGAATAACCTGATTTGCGGTACGCGATATAACAAATATGGTATGTAGTTAGCACTAATTAAATATGACTAAACTAATTAATTACAAGTAGTTTATTCACCACTAATTACCCACGACACAAATAATACATGCAAGTAATCAATTAAATACAAGTAATGAAATACGAATAATTAATTAATTAGCAACAAATTGATTATCTATCAAAAAAATACTTACGAGTAATTCATTACATCTAAGTAATTTCCACTGAATTAATTGCGATTAATTAATCAATAATGATTAACTACGCACATACATAATTCATCGTAATTAATTATGTTTATTTAGTCCCCACTAATTAACTACGAGTCATTACTTACCAACAAAGTAATTACGACCACATAAATTCGACCACTCCATTTGCACTATTGTAATTACCACTAATAAACTATGACTCAAACAATTATGATTTATTAATTACCACAAAATTAATTACGACTAGTTAATTTCCACTAAATTAATTATGTCAAACTAATTACCACTAAACTAATTATGACTAATTAATTACCACTAATTTTTAACCACTAACTAATTCAGACTTAAATAATAAAGCCTAATTAATCATGACTAATTAATTACCATAAATTATTAAGCACTAATTAATTACCGATACATTAGTTACGACTAATTCATTACCTCTTAATAGTGAGTAGTAATAAACTACGACTAAATTATTAACAGCTATTTAATTACAACTAAAAAACTACAATAATTAGGACTGGTTGAATAAGACTAATTAACTATGACTACAATAATAACGACAAATGCAATGGACAAAAAAATTACCTACCCTTCAAGGGACCGTTCAATACTGATACGGTCCCAAGAATTGCACCAAGCTTTAATCTCCAAAAAATGATTTTATTCTATGTGTTCTCAGCGAAGAGCGCGTGAACGAGAACAAAATTGAGAATGAGTGATTGCGAGAGCAAGCGACTTCGATATTTATAGCCGTGAGAAGGCAATTCCAACAGACAGCACACTGGGAAATCTGAAGGTGCTGCCGGGCGTGGGGGCGTGCCGAAGTGGGCCACGTGGCGGTACTGGGCGAGGGGGGCAGATAGAGCCTTGTCCGTGCACGACGTGTGTGGCATGAAAGATGGACGGACGACATGGAATAAAGCAGCGCCCATGGGGATGTGGCGCGACCGAGGCAGGGAGGTCCGGATGAGGGACACGCGGCACGATCGGCCGTGTTGGGGCCATGGGCGTGCGGCAGCACCCGTTGTCCGGCCGACACGCGTGTGCCCAGCGCGCGTCCAGGGCATGGGCGCAAAATCCAAGCGACACAAGTGCGGCAGCGCCTTGTCCGGGCGGTGGGCATGCGAAGCGGGCTTGTCCGGGAGCGAGGAGTGCGTACAAGACACATGTCGGATGGAGAGGAATCCGGGCGAGGGGCGCACGGATTTTGGTGCGTACGCGCACGCACCGCACGAACAAACCCTCTCCGGGTTAGGGCAAGCGGAATTGCACACATGAT
Organism: Phyllostachys edulis; assembly: GCA_036346405.1. Classification (NCBI taxonomy): domain Eukaryota; kingdom Viridiplantae; phylum Streptophyta; class Magnoliopsida; order Poales; family Poaceae; genus Phyllostachys; species Phyllostachys edulis. Next base: position 15,435,184 of record CM070551.1, on the reverse strand, counting down.
GGTGTGAGGCACGTTCGAACTGCCATTTTTGGCAATACCACGTAAGGGTGGAAAAAAAGCTCGAAACTCGCGAGCCAGCTCAGCTCAAACTCGGTCCCTTAACGAGCCGAGCGGAGCTAGCAATTTAGCTTGTTTTCTTAATGAGCCGAGTTTGAGTTGGCTCGCGAGTTGCTCATTTAGCTTGTTAAGAAAACCAGGCCCAACCCACTATGCGCAGTGCCGAGTTAACGAGCCTAACGAGCCGAGTTAACGAGTTTGTTAGTAACGAGTTTAGCTTCAATTGTTATTAACAAGCCTATCGAGCCGCGTTAATGAGTTTGAAGGAGCCGAGCCGAGCTCATTTCCTTAACGAGTCGAGCCGAGCCAGCTCGTGGTCCACCCCTAATACCGCGCAAGGAGAGCCACATTTGCAAATACTGGCCGGAACAGTGTTATTTAGGCCAAAAACTCGAGTGTCTGCAAGTAGTGTGCAGTGGTTGGCTCCTGGTTTTTTGTTGGCTCCGTCCACCTCTCATCGGTCATTACCTACGCTAAACTAAAACTAAACCGGAGTGCAGTTTGTGCGGCTGCTTTTTTTTATGACAATCCTAGTCGACTTGAAGCAAAGGGGCCCTACAAATTGCGATGAGAGCTTAATTTACTCAAAAGAAACCAACCGATTGGAGAAATTATTTTATTAATTAACCTATTTTTATTACTAACCTCTCGTAAACTGTTTTTCAAATATGACATTTTCATCCACATCACCATCCGTAGCGTGACAAAACAACACTGCAACATTCTAGGTTATGTCTAACTAAATAACACTTCTTGTTACGCTACAGATGGCGTGATCAAACAATACTATCACACCACTGATGGTGGGGTAACAAGGTTTGGCTACGCCATAGTGTTGGCGTGATCAAAAAAGTCAGAATTAGAAATAAAGTTGACAGGAGGTTACTAATAAAAATAAATTATAAAATAGATTAATTAATAATAAAAAGTTCCCGATTGGAAGGCCCCAGCTTTTCTTTTTCATGTGCAGTGTGTCGTTGATCGCCTCTTTTTTAAGCGTGCCATGCAACGAGCGCGATAAAGTGCGCTACAGCTAGGTACATGAGAACATGAGATCGTGTGTTGCGGGGCATAGGTGTAGGGTACTACCACTGACCACTGAACAACTAGTGGTACAATGGTTTCAGTAGCTTCTAACCTGAAATTCATATACTGCCACTAGTCCAAATTGAATTTGGTTTTTAGCATTGAGTTTCAAGCAAGAAAATGACATTTTGGTATTATTTTGAGCTTGCAATTCAAGGACTAGTATATAAATACAAGAAAGTTAAGGACAGATACAAATACATATACTCCATGGTCCTTTCTACAAAAAAAACTACCTTTTTAAAATCTCTATTGAGTGCTTATACATCATACATACGGTATGGCCTTGTCAAGGTCGCTTTCTTTGACACCCAATACATTGGATGGCACCTTTCATAATAAAAAAGAATCTCTCGCCATCAAGCTCTTACGAACAGTATGAACCGGTAGCGCCATTTCTAATTATTAAAAAAACAAATGAGGGGCAACTCAAAGTCATCAACCACCTATATCAAGTGGGAGTAGGTTTCCATCTAAATGACGTCAATAACTGGAGATTCTTTTAGCAGCATTGCTTGGTCAAATTTGTGTGCTTACTTCACTCGCTCAATCATGAATGAGAACTTCTCTATCAAGAAAAATATATAAATATAAATAGGAGCTTTATATTTCTCCACGTATATGCAGATTTTTCTTCCCCCAGATTTTTTTAACGAACAAAAGGAACATTTGAGTACTAGTTGGTGGTTTCATCGACGAGCTTGATGGATACCGTATTTTGCTTACTCGCGCGTCATTTTCAGCGGCAAAGCCAGTGGCCAGCGCACGCAGTATCATGGGCGGGCATGTCACTTTTTTCACTGTTGCTTTGTGCAGATTGCCGGTGCTTTTACGACGTGAGCCGCTGTCGCGAACCCGGAAAATCACTAGAGACTCACCAAGGGAAAAGGGGCTGCTTCTGATGCGCCAAGTGCAGCATGTCGACATGGAGCTGTATGCTGGGGCACGCTCGCTCTTGATTTTTGACTTGATGCATGGCTCCGTGCTGCTTGAGGTGAAAACAATATACGTTTGAACTCAGCCGTTACTTGGTCCAATCGGTTATAGTTACTCAATTCTTTAATCACTTACTACAACATGCCTTTGCAATTAGTACATAGAGAAATCAACGTTGAAAACGGCAATAGAAGAAAAGTAGAGTGCAAAGAAAGATTTTCATTTTCTGCGAGGGAGATCAAAGATCAAAGGTTCAAGACGTTGAACGCAACTGTTTCCTTGGTCAAAGATAGCATCATGAATTCATGATATGATAAAACAAGTGCTCACTGCTCAGTACACGCAGTCAGACTTGACCTAGCCTGGACAGATGACTGAACTTCCCTGATTATTCGACAGAAAAATTGCATTGGCATTTATGAGATTCCTCTCTAAGAAATAATAAAAGGAGCAGAAAAACTACAGGTTTCGCTGAGTCACGAGTGACCGAGAAAGATTCTTAAATTCGCCAGAAAAGAACCTTTTATATTCTCCAAAAAAAAAGAAGAAGAACCTTTCGAACGAATAGCAGTCACAGAAATATTCTACAATATAGCATTGATTCAATATTGGCTACAGCCTACGAAAACTGGCGTTACTTAATTTTATCTACTCTCTTAATTAGAAAAAAAATGAAGTAAGTTACTTAAGGGAATCGAAGTGTCGCCAATAAAGATTCCTGAAGAAAAACAAATGGCCGGGACTGAGCGATCCAAAATTTTCTGATAACCAACATGAAGGAAACAAAGTCTATCATCTCTAAATTTCATATGACAACTGATCTACAAGAACTCTCAAAGAATTCTACCAAAAACCGTGGATTCAGTGTCTCGACTCTTAACTACCCAACACGAACATGCAAAAAATTCATTTATCTTTTTATCTGTCGTCAGAGTACCTTCCAAGTTAGCATTGACAAAACAAAGATAATATTTCGTTGATTTTATCAACTTCAAGAACAGCGTATCGTTCGGCTGACACACGGGCCATGGCCACTGATTGTCATACCACTTGCTAGTAGAGCCCACATGCTTGGTTGCCTTACGTTTCGCCGCACGATAAACTAGAACAACCCAAACAATAACAGCTGTTTGTTCCATGAGCACACATTGTCTCCAGCTACTCAGCGTCAGCGGAGGCTCACACTAGTACATATCATACTCATAGCTGACGAAGACACATGAGCATGCATTGCATGCTACTCCCAGTCCTAGATCTCAACCGTCACACGTGTACCGGTTTACCCAACATAAGTATAATAAAACTTGTACCGATTCCCTTCTTTACTTGCACACCAATTAACCCCTTTTTTTACAAGGAGAAACAGGAGCTCTTGCTGCTCTTTTCCCGGCAAAAGAGAGTAAACATAATCCTACCACTAATTAACAATTCTCGCACTGGCCATGGCGTCATGTGCTCGAATCTACACGTACCATCAGCTAGGCAGCCTCTAAACTTTGGCTAAAACTAACGCCACTTTGCTACACTGACACTACTCATAGCTAGGCTTTTGCCCACCTATGGGACAGCAACACCGCATGGTTAGGCCCCAAATAACAGTAGTCGCGCGCCACTCTATGAACCAAGAATAAACTCTTCGTTTTTCTTTTCCTCTCGACGGGAATCATGGCGAGTGCTGGTGCACGCCTTGTAGCGCTTTGGGGACAGTGATCATGAGACGCTTGACGCCTTTGCAGATTCCGGTTTCCGGGTACTACTCAGTCTCAGTATAGTGCGTAATCGAACATGTATGATCGGTCTCACGAGCTTGTGTACGAAGCCGGGCGGGTTAATTAAACGGGAGCATGCCAGGTTGCGCCTTGGGAACGGTGGTGGATGCGTTTTGGCTTGGGGGAGAAGCACCTCGCACGGCTCAAGAATCTTGCTGTAATTTGGCCGTTAATATTTGTTCGCCGCTCTCGTGAACTGCGCCCCAGTAGAGTAGAGAAACGGGCTTTTGCCGGCGAGGCCTCTTTCCGGGAAGCAAGCAGCAGCCTTGTTGATATTTGTGCTCGTTTTTTTAGTAGCAGCTTCAGCCAGAAGCACAAGCACCTTGCAGGTAAACAACTCCTGAAATTTTCACTTTGTTGTAAGAGCAACTAAATTAGAGCGTCTACAGTAATTTACTTTTTTAGCTTTGTTACTAAGAGGAGAGAGAATACTAAATCTAATAAACAGAAAAAGTCTTCCAATGGATTGTTCCTTAAGCTTGTATCTAAGACTTTAATTGTTCCCACAAAACAAGTTTTTAAGTAACAATTAAGTCTCCAATAGCTATTTTATTGTTTCTTGTCTCTTGATACCAACAACTTGCTTGATTCTTCATCTAGAAATAAGCTCACATTCTCTCCTCACTATCTTTCCCCCACATCACTAAATGTTGATGTGTCCACCCCTTAGTAACAAGTGACGTAGACTATTGTAGATGCTTGAGAGACCATGTGGAGGTCGTCCCGTGTGTGTGATGAGTAATTGACATAGGTTTAGGAAGTCGAGTTTGGTTTGTGTGGTCGGACTATGTCGTTGCGCGGTGCATTCGGTTTCGGTCGAACTTTGTCGAGCTAGGTCGAACGTGCTTAAGTCGTTTATTTTTCGGTTCGATCGGTTTGGGCTCTGAATATTTTGTCTGATGCTATTGTATGGTTACAATATGTCGAGCGGTGCTATGTGATGTTTTTTTTTGTTTGTGTGACCGCAGGACGCCGAGCGGAGTCGTGGCGAGACACGAGGATCGGACTAAGCGCAGTGGTGCCGAGGTCGTAACAGTCGGGATGTGTCAAGACGGCGAGGACTCTGAGTGGTTGCGAGGTTTGCGCTGCAAGAATCGAGGAAGCTTCTCGAAGGTGCGGAGTGGCGTTTTGGTGAATACGCAAAGTCGCACTAAAGGAAGTGGATGTTTGTTAGGGCTTATTGGATAAAGTGCTAGGGTTGGTGTGACCTAATGGGTAAAGCAAAGTGTAAACCCATTAGTGGGAGGCTTTAAAAGGAGAGGGAGAGATTGTGCTGAAATTTTTAGAGAGAGTGCGTGTAAAAGTTAGGGCTCCATTTGGGTCTCTCCATGTGTGTATGTATGTGTTCTTGAGGATTGAGAGAGAGAGAGAGGATGGATTAAGAATTCTTGTAATCATTCCTCCAATGTCCATGCGTATGGGGACGTAGTTCTTTGTATCTTCTGTTTCGTGGAATGAAAATCTGAAGTATATTTCTTCTGTTTGTGCTCTCTGTTCTTCGTTCTCCCATTTTGTTGATTCTCGGATTTGTTTTTGCCGGCGTTTTGCTCTTGATGCACTCATCTGTGTGATTTTGTGCGCCCGTGGAGCTGCGACTTCTCCCAGAGAAAGATCTGTGCTGCTGTTTGGTGCTGCGCCCAGAGAAGCCGAGTGTGGCGGCGGCGTCCTGGCAAGAAAAATCTTGAGCACTGTGAGGCGGTTGCATTTGTTTGCTGCTTTGACTTTTTGATCGGCAATTTTCTTTTTGGCGAATGGATTGTTTGAGCGCGCCGCTCCTTCCGAAATCCATGGCAAGGCCGCTGCCAGTAGGAAAAATTAGAGATGTGAATCCTCAAAATCCGAGATCTGCCATTCTTTTCGCTTTGATCGAAATCGTAAACCCGCTGCGTTTTCCTTGATCTTGGTCGTCCCATCGTGTTTTGCTTCTTGCTGATTTTAGGTGTTGTTGTTTTTTTTGTTTTTGCCATGTTTTGTTAGTCGTTCTTGGTACTTGCGGCGGCTCCTAAAATCCCAAGAAATGTTCTTGATCTCAAGATCTTGTCCACGGGGCGTGTTGATGCATCTCGGGTTTTGGTTTTGTTAATGCGTTTGTCTTTGCTCGGCCAGCGCCTTTTCGTGCTAGAGGCTGCAACCCATTCGAATTTAATTATTGCCTTGGCCTGTAGAGTTCCTGAGAATCGGTAGTTCTTGCTTTGAGTTTATTGTCTTGATCTGCTGCTTGTTGCGACTAAAGAAAAATTGAGAGCTCTGGGCACTTGATGCACCCGAGAAAAGCGGCACCGGTGTAGAGCCCTGAGAAATTCCTGTGTCTTGGCAGTGGCCCGGAGGTCCAGAAATTCAGAACTCATGGCGATGATCTTTTTTTCTTGCTTGCCGACAGCTCCTGCTTTAGCTTGTGTGAGCCGGCGGCTGTAGGCTGCCTTGAAAAAAAAAAAAAAATAGTGTACGTTTTCTCGGGGGCGATTTTAAAGAGAGCGACATTCAACCCCCTTCGTCGCCATTTCGTCCTACAATTGGTATCGAGCGGTTAGCTCTTTTCAATAGATCTTAACCGGTCTCAAGAGCCGTGGCGATGGACAAGTACTCGACTTGTCGCCTGCTGATGGCATCGACACCCTTCCGAAGAGCCGAATGGAGACATACATCCAGCCTGTGGGTATGCCATCCGCGAAAGGTCAAGGTTCGATTCATTGTTCTCGCCGATGAGAACATCAATGTCGGAACATGGCGATGTTGAGGCAAATGCAAAGGCAAGGAACATCATCATCCGTGGTTTGAGTCGAGCGAGTTTGATCAAGATATCTCACTGTCGTCCGCTTATTTACATCCGGGTGACCTCGACGATACCATGAGGGCACCACCCAAATCAAGGCTCAGACGACAGAGGACCGGCTCAAACGAGAATACAACAAATTTGAGATGTTTGTTGGTGAGTCCCTAGATGAGTGCTTCAGACGCGTTTTCACAAGATCTTGAGCAACCTCCGAGCGGTCGGTCTCACATACCCCGACTCGGACAACGCTCGCCGATACTTACAAAGACTCGATCTGCAAGCGTGTGGGAGATGAAAGTGACTACCATCAAGGACACCACAGACCTCTCGACCTTGACTCTTGATACCAGACTCGCGCCTCAAGACTCACGAGATTGACATTGTCTCGAAAGTCGAAGTCACAGCCGATGGCTCTAGTCACCGATCCCGCCCGCTTCACGGTTCTCTTCTCGATTCGTTGTGTGGTTTCTCCTTGTCGCTTCTGTGACGAATCGATGATCGCTAGAGCACTCGAGGATGAGCAAATGCCCTCCTAGCTCGGAAGTTTTCTCATGCTTACAAGAGGAGGAGGGATGAAAGAGGGAGGACCTGTGATTTGCTTCGAGTGTGGTGGCCCCAACCACATCCGAGCAAACCGCCCTAAGCCGGAGAAGGGCAAGAACGACTACGGCGGTTCGGGCAAGAACGACTACACCGACAAGTACCGCAACAAGAAACCTCCACTCGAGACACCCAAAGAAGAAGAAGTTCCGCAACTTTGGCAAAGCCAAGAAGCTCTTCCACCGCGTCCTCACGCTGACGACCTCGACCTCGGCGAGGTGGAGGGATGGAGCGACGATGACGGACGGGTGACCAAGAGCCCAAGGATGGCGGCGACGACTTCTCCCAAGATGTGCTTCATGGCCCTCGAGGGCGAACTCAAACGACAATGAACAGATCCGACTCGGACGAGGTAGATCCCACCTACTAACAGCTCAATCATGCTTTTCTTAAGCTAGGAGGTTTTCATGCTAAAGCTAAGGCTAGGTGTGCTTTGAGTTAGAGAAGGAAATAGATAGACTGTCACTAGAGATTATTGCTCTTACATCCGCTCCTTCTAGTGATGATTGTGATACATGCTCGCTTTGTCAAGTTGATATGGAGAAGTTAAGGACCTCACATGATAGTGTGTCCTCCAAACTTGATAGTGTTAAGGTGGAGAATGTTAGTCGCTTGTCGAGTTAGAGTTGAGTAGGATGGTCATTACCCTACTTATTACCGATGAGACTACTTCTCCCACCTCATGTGAGGGTAAGGACATTGTCGCTAGAGGATCTTATGCCATGCTCCTTGATCCGCCCGAGTCTTGTGAAAATTGCAATAACTTGAAGATGAACTTAAAACAGGCAGATCATAAAATTGTCTTTGAACTACAAGCTTCTTTACTTGAGCCGATTGTTTCATGCTTGAACTGCCCTAAGTTAATCTTGAACTTGAGGTCGTCTCCAAACAGCTTTCAAGATATGATTGATCATGAAAGGAAGTTGGCTCGGTTTGCTTATAAGGACCCCGTTAGCTCACCATGCATTAAGTGTAACAAACTAAAATCGACTTGATTGCTTTGGATGAGAAATGTGTGAAGCTAACTAAGGATCTTCTAGAGAAGTCACATTGTGCTTGCAATATGATTGTGGAGAAGGAGAGAAGCCCTGTGGTAAGGATGAGACGCTTAGCAACGTTAACTAACCGGCTAGCGATGGGGTATCCCTTCAGAGTCCGTGTGCGTGCACAAGCCATTCTTCCCTCTCGCCTTGGTTCTTCTTTTGCTCCCTTACCTTCTTGCCTCTTCTTCCCCTGCTCTTCTTGCATCTCTCTCTTCGGGAGTGTCAAGACTTTATGAACACTCTCGAGAGATTTGTAGGAGGCAAGAAGAAGCTCAATCTTATTCTAGACCAATCTAAGATCCGCAGATTTAATCGTGGTCTAGGATATGACTTCTTTGAGGACATGAGGAAGCATCCACCGCCGTGCTTAGACCCATAGCACCTGTGTGATCGAGACCGAGCCTGTGACCGAGAAAGTCCATTTCAAGTCGGCGGGCTATGTCCGGGATTCGACAAGAAGGTAATTTCACATGTCGCTTCTACCTCTCGGAAGGTGAAGTATCACCGCACCTTCTGTCGAAGGATGGACACACAATGATCGATGCTTCAGCGCCGCCAAGATCGCTACAGAGACCATGTTGAGTCTCTTAGGCGCATTCGTGGTCGGCCCTGGACCTTGAGTGCACCTAAGACCAACACGAGGTCTAGGCTTGTTTCTTCGATGGGTTTGTGCAAAGATCGAGGACTTGGTTTTTCCGAAGTTTTCTAGTTTTAAATCCTCATGTCGCTTTGATCGTGACTTCCGCCGCCCCGAGGGTAGATCTCGCTTTCCCCATCGAGATAGCTACCATGGCGTGTTCATCTGTTGCGTGTGTTCGACTCGCGCTCCTTCAGAGCGCCGGACTCAAGAATGACTTCGGTCTGCTCTTAGACCTTCCGCTGTGAGTGACAGAGAGCGAGGGTAGATAGAGGTCATCGGGCTTGACTACTTCATCTGCCGACGTGTTACTCAAGATTGGGTGCCAAAATCATCGTTGATTTATCCCAAGATCGAGACTTTACTCTGCTTGACTCAGTTCGCGGGTAGGGAAGGAGAAGGTTTGGCTTGTAGACTCGGTTGTTCTCGCTATATGACCGGAGACTCCGCTGGTTCTCCTCCCTAGCCCGCGCCCGGTGATGAGACGATCACCTTCGGAGACGCTTCGTTCGACGCCATCGCCAAAGGTACTTGGCGATTAATGCTTCTTTTATTCTTAAGGATGTTGCCTTGGTTAGTAAGCTGCAGACAATTTGCTTTCGGTTTCTCACCACCGATAGCGGTTTCGAGGTGAGCTTTAAGAAAACAATTGCAAAATTCTTGATTCTTCTAGTAGTCCGGTTTATGGATTTCTCGTTATGGGAGGATCTTTCGTCTTTGAGTTCTCTGAGTCTTCCGCGATCCTCTCAAGTGTTTAGTTGCTTCGAGTCCCGCGATCTCTCTTCTCGCATAGGAGACTTGGTCATATTGATTTGACCATTTGACCCGAAAGTTAGCGACCATGATCTCATTCGTGGTCCGCCAAACTCAAGATGGTCCAAGATCTTGTTTGCACTCCATGCCAAGATGGCAAGATGGTTGCCGCTTCTCATCCTCCCCACAATTATTATGACCGATGCACCGACAGCTACTCCACATGGACACAGCTTGGACCGGCTCGAGTCTTGATCGGCAGGAGGAAGTGGTATGTTCTTGTTGTGGTCGATGACTTCTCGAGGTACTCTTGGTGTTTTTCTTAGCCTCGAAGGACGAGACATTTACACATTTCCGAGGTCTTTTAGTAGGCTTTCTGCTGAGCTCCCGGGTGCCTTACGAGCGATCCGCAAGATGACAATGGCACGGAGTTCAAGAATTCCTACTTTGAGAGTTTCTCATGTGAGACAGTGTAGAGCACCGTTCTCTTCTCCATACGCCCCTCAAAGAAATGGCGTTGTGGAGAGGAAGAACCGCACCTTGGTCGAGATGGCCAGACGATGCTTGATGAGTACTCTACACCGAGGAAGTTTTGAAATTTGAGGCCATTGCGACCGCGTGCCATGTTTCAATCGAGTTTTTCTTCTGCACTCCTACACCGCACCTCTTATGAGTCGAGATACTGCTAAAGCCCGTCTCTCATTTTCGTGTGTTTGGTTGCAAGTGCTTTATTTTGAAGTCCGGGAACCTAGATAAGTTCGAGTCACGCCTCTGTGGCGGTATCTTTCTAGGCTACTCGACTTCTTCGCGGGCTTATAGGGTCTGGAACTGCGAGTCTAGTAGAATGGTAGAAACCTGTGAGGTGACTTTTGACGAGGCCAGTCCGGGGACTAGGCCAGATATCTCAGGTTCTTTAGAGCAGTCCGAGACCATCTTTGTGGATGATGAGGACGAGGGAGACGATGGTTGTTTACCTGATCCAGCTCCTCTTCCTTCCCTTGAGATGCCTTCTTCCACGGCACCTCAAGATGATCAGCCCTTGCCTTCCGTTTCCTCCGGAGCTAGTGGCTCTGTCCCTGCCTCGTCTGCACACGAGGTAGAGGCCACTTCTTCTTCTCATCGAGGACCTCCCCGTCATATCCAGAAAAGGCATCCTTCAGGGCAGATTATTGGAGACCTTTTTGAGCGTGTCACACGCTCTAAGTCTGGCCTTTCTCATTTCTGTCTCCACTCTGCCTTTGTTGCCTCCTTTGAGCCCAAGGACGTTTGTCACGCCCTTTCTGATGAGTCTTGGGTCAATGCCATGCATGAGGAGCTAGAAAATTTCGAGAGGAACAAGGTCTGGTCGCTTGTTGAGCCCCCACGAGGCCACAATATCATTGGAACCAAGTGGGTGTTCAAGAACAAGCAGAATGAGGATGGGGTAATCATCCGAAACAAGGCTAGATTGGTAGCTCAGGGGTTTTCTCAGGTTGAGGGTCTAGACTTCGAGGAGACCTTTGCCCCTGTAGCTCGACTTGAAGCCATTAGAATCCTGCTTGCCTTTGCAGCTTCTAAGGGTTTCAAGCTTTACCAGATGGACGTGAAGAGTGCCTTTCTCAATGGCCTTATTGAGGAGGAAGTCTACATCCGACTGACCTCCGTGTTTCGAGAACCCCAAATACCCTAACCATGTCTTCAAGCTTTCAAAGCGCCAGATGGATTCTAAGCGGGCTCCCGTGAGCTTGGTATGAGAGGCTTAAATCCTACTTGTTGAGTCATGGGTTTGAAATGGGTAAAGTAGACAAGACCTTGTTTATCCGTAGGCTTGGTAGTGACTTTCGTCGTCCAAATCTATGTCGATGACATCATCTTTGGCGGCTCTTCTCATGCTCTGGTTTCACGCTTCTCGGATGTCATGAGCACCGAGTTTGAGATGAGCATGATGGGTGAGTTGACTTTCTTTCTTGGCTTCCAAATCAAGCGCACTCGGGAGGTACTTTTCTTCATCGGGCAAGTACACTCGTGATCTCTGGCAAACGCTCGACATGAGTGATGGTAAGCTTTGTGTCGACTCCCATGGCTTCTACAAATTTATCTTGACCAGATGAGGATGGCGAGCCGCTTGATCAAAAGGAGTTTCGCAAAGATGATTGGCTCCCTCTTGTACCTCAACGCCTCGAGACCGGACATACACTTTTACGTGTGTTTGTGCGCTCGTTTTGAGCTTCTCCTCGTGTTTCACCGCCTTGAGCGATGAAGCGCATCTTCGGTACTGCGAGCTACCATTGACTATGGTATCTGGTACTCTTCCTCATCTGTCTTTCCTTGAGAGCCTCTCTGACGCAGACTTTGTTGGTCAGAGGATAGATAGGAAGAGCACTTCCGCACTGTCAATTCATTGGCACTTCTCGTTCTTGGTCTTCTAGGAAGCAATCCGGTGTTGCCTGATCCACCGCAGAGGTCGAGTATGTTGTTTGCCGCCATTCTTTGCAGCGAGATACTTTGATGGCTTCGACCTGCGGGACTTTGGGTTAGTTATAGAAAGTGTTCCACTCTTTTGTGATAACACTACGCTATTAACATTGCCAAGAACCCGGCAAAGATTCCGGACCAAGCACATCGATATCCGCTTCCACTTCCTTAGAGACCATGTAGAGAAGGGCGACATAGTGCTCCAGCCAGGAGAGTGACCACCAGTTATCGACATTTTCACCAAGCCATTGGATAGTTCGAGGTTTTCACTCATGGGGAGAGCTTGGGGTGGTTTGTCCTTATGGATTTGTAGTGAGGGGAGCTTTGGGTTTTCTTGCTTTACTATCTTATTTATGCTCTAGCTCCTTACTATTGCATTGCATTTTGGGTGCATTTGGGATTAGTCCTCCTAGCATAGATTAGAGTGCTTCTTTTGTCTAGTTGTTTAGATTTACTGCTCTTATCTTGTGATTCTAGGATGTCGCTTATTAGTCTGTTACTTATCTCACTAGGTTGAGCTCACTCACTTCTTGTAGGTTCTAGCGAGGGTTGGGCCACCCTCGGGCAGTGGCACGTGTTTGCTCCTAGGTGTGTTAAGTGGGCGCTTGATAGTCCTAGAGTCATATGGGTAGATGAGAGTCGATCTAAGCCATAGTATTTTCTATATCTTATCTATGCTTTAAGGATTTTGCTTTTATGTTTTCTTTGCCGCCTTTCTTTTTGTTTTGGTTCAAGGGAGTTCATTTGGGAGCTTCTGGAGCTTAATATTGACATAACTCAACTTGAACTAAAAGTTGCATCTAATGTTGAGGGGGAGCTGGATCTTCTGCATTTCTAGCATTCTGCATTGTAATATAACTACATTGAGCCTTGATTATTATCCTGCTATGACATGTTTACAATGCTTTACACCTTGCCATGACTTGTGCTTATTTGCTAGATTTATCATGACTTCATATGTGTAGCCTAGCTTTTGCCATGATAAGTTAATTAAAATTGCTCAACTTAAACTAAAACTTGTCTTGTTAGCACTCGAGATTAGTCTTTCTTGAGCTATCCTTTTATGATTCATGCCATGTCAAATAGGTCGGGTAGAGCGATGAATCTATATTGAGCCTTAGAAAGAGTCGTTTTAGTCTCTTGATGATGCATGAGTTAGTACAACTTGTTAAAAGGCAAAAGATCTCTTTTGTGAAAAAACCGATCTCACCAATTCTCTCCTATGAGACGGCTTGCCATTGCACTTGGCATGAACTTAGGGGGAGTTTTGGGTGACCTAGACTATCTTCTTAAGCTTCTCGCTTGGAGTAGTCGCATAAGGCTTGAGACCTAGCACATGATAAAACAAAAATCTGGTTGGAAACCACCATAAATTTCAAAAGAAAATATGTTTTATGTGTTCAATGTGCTTAAAGCTACAAAAAGTATCAAGTACTTTAAGCAATGTTTCATTCTTGAGCATAGCACTCTATTTGGTCTCAATTTAAGCTTCTTAGTTACGCTTAGCTTATTGACATGGCCTGCATCATCCTTGGATATCTCTAGCTAGACTTTGCTCATTGATGACTTGACTTGCTCACATAATGTACCTCATTTTCAGATTGTCATCTATGTGTTCTAGCTAGCTTATACATATCTTGTCATGATCTAGATAGCCTTTTTATTGAGTTATGGTTTGGTGTATTACTTGTTGGTCATATTGGATAATTCTCATGGCTCTAACTGCTTAGAATAATCAAACTTCAGCCATTTCATCCATTGACATGTCATATTCTCTCTTGAGCATTCTTGATGTGTTTATTGCCAAAAGGGGGAGAATAGAGAAGAAAAAGCTAGTTGGGATCATTTTAGAACTTTGGAGAACAATTTACTCTTTTAGTTGTTGCTCTAGTGTTCCTTCTGTCGACATGGTCATTAGTTTCACTCTTCTTCTTTCGACCATGTTGGATTCTTCAAACTCAAACTCTTCTTTGCGCTTTTTCGGAGTTTGTCAATATACTCATCAAGGGGGAGATTGAGAGACCATGTGGAGGTCGTCCCGTGTGTGTGATGAGTAATTGACATAGGTTTAGGAAGTCGAGTTTGGTTTGTGTGGTCGGACCATGTCGTTGCGCGGTGCATTCGGTTTCGGTCGAACTTTGTCGAGCTAGGTCGAACGTGCTTAAGTCGTTTATTTTTCGGTTCGATCGGTTTGGGCTCTGAATATTTTGTCTGATGCTATTGTATGGTTACAATATGTCGAGCGGTGCTATGTGATGTTTTTTTTTGTTTGTGTGACTGCAGGACGTCGAGTGGAGTCGTGGCGAGACACGGAGGACTGGACTAGGCGCAGGTGGTGCTGAGGTCAGAACAGTCGGGATGTGTCGAAGACGGCGAGGACTCGGAGTGGTTGCGAGGCTTGCGCGGCAAGAATCGAGGAAGCTTCCTGGAAGGTGCGGGAGTGGCGTTTTGGTGAATACGCAAAGCTGCACTAAAGGAAGTGGATGTTTGTTAGGGCTTATTGGATAAAGTGCTAGGGTTGGTGTGACCTAATGGGTAAAGCAAAGTGTAAACCCATTAGTGGGAGGCTTTAAAAGGAGAGGGAGAGATTGTGCTGAAATTTTTAGAGAGAGTGCGTGTAAAAGTTAGGGCTCCATTTGGGTCTCTCCATGTGTGTATGTATGTGTTCTTGAGGATTGAGAGAGAGAGAGAGGATGGATTAAGAATTCTTGTAATCATTCCTCCGAATGTCCATGCGTATGGGGACGTAGTTCTTTGTATCTTCTGTTTCGTGGAATGAAAATCTGAAGTATATTTCTTCTGTTTGTGCTCTCTGTTCTTCGTTCTCCCATTTTGTTGATTCTCGGATTTGTTTTTGCCGGCGTTTTGCTCTTGATGCACTCATCTGTGTGATTTTGTGCGCCCGTGGAGCTGCGGCTTCTCCCAGAGAAAGATCTGTGCTGCTGTTTGGTGCTGCGCCCAGAGAAGCCGAGTGTGGCGGCGGCGTCCTGGCAAGAAAAATCTTGAGCACTGTGAGGCGGTTGCATTTGTTTCTGCTTTGACTTTTTGATCGGCAATTTTCTTTTTGGCGAATGGATTGTTTGAGCGGCGGCTGCTCCTTCCGGAAATCCAGTGGCGGCGCGCCTGCCCGTAGGAAAAATTAGGAGATGTGAATCCCCTCAAAATCCAGATCTGCCCAGTTCTTTGCTGCTTTGACTGAAATCAGAAACCGGCCGGCGTTTTCCTTGATCTTGGCTGTCCCATCGTGTTTTGCTTCTTGGGTTGATTTTAGGTGTTGTTGTTTTTTTGTTTTTGCCATGTTTTGTTAGCTGTTCTTGGTACTTGCGGCCAGCTCCTAAAAATCCGGCAGCTGTTCTTGATCTGAAGATCTTGTCCGCTGGCAGCGTGTTGATGCATCTCGGGTTTTTGGTTTTGTTAATGCGTTTGTGCTGCTCCGGTTGTGCGCCCCTTTCTGTGCTAGAGGCTGCAACCCATTCGAATTTAATTATTGCCTTGGCCTGTAGAGTTCCTGAGAATCGGTAGTTCTTGCTTTGAGTTTATTGTCTTGATCTGCTGCTTGTTGCGACTAAAGAAAAATTGAGAGCTCTGGGCACTTGATGCACCCGAGAAAAGCAAGAGGTGTAGAGCCCCGAGAAATTCTGTGTCTTAGCAAAGTGGCGGAGGTCCGTAAATTGTAACTCATGGCGATGATCTTTTTTTCTTGCTTGCCGACAGCTCCTGCTTTAGCTTGTGTGAGCCGGCGGCTGTAGGCTGCCTTGAAAAAAAAAAGTGTACGTTTTCTCGGGGGCGATTTTAAAGAGAGCGACATTCAACCCCCCTTCTGTCGCCATTTCGGTCCTACAATGCTCTTACAACATCTTTAGTGTATTGAATCGACGTCGATTCAAAGTCATGCCACGTAAGCATTCTAGAAATCGAGCTTGTTTTTCTCCAATGTATTGAACCAATATCCTCTCTCAAACGCACTCTCTTCTATGTAGTTGTTTAATGCTCATATGAATTGTTTAATGCTTTGAATCGATTTCTAAGTAGAGTTTGCTTCCATACATTTTTTGGTTGGAATCGACCCCTTCAATGTATTGAATCGATTCAATGCATTCTCTCTCCTCATTTGAACCGGCTAAAACACAACATTGGAGATGGTCTTAGTTCATATCACTTGTTACTAAGAGATGAACAAATCCGCATTTAGGTGATGTGGATGAGAGATAGTGAGAAGAGCAGGTGAGCTTGTTTCTAGATGAAGAATCAAGCAAGTTGTTGATACCAAGACATAAGAAACAACAAAATAGCTATTGGAGACTTGTTTGTTACCTAAAAACTTATTTTGTGGGTAGCAATTAAAATAACAATTAAAGTATTAGATACAAACTCAAGAAAAAATTTATTGGAATACTCATTTCTTTTTATTATATTAAATACTCTCTCCCCTCTTAGTAACAAGCTAAGAAACAAACTATTGTAAATGCTCTACACAAACTAAGGAAGAATTCGTGCGTATTGCGGGGCTCAAAAATTAAGTTGCTCGGAAGTTGGAAGCATTCGGTTAACCTGACGTAAAAAGTAGTCGGCCTCAGGGATACTGACCACAGAGCGGCCGGGGAGCACGAATAAGGTGTGTGGGGTAGTTGGGCGTGTGTGGACAGTACCCGTGCATGCGCTGTCATGGCTATTACTATAGGATCAGACTGACACATGATGGGTTCATGAACCCGTCCAATGCTGCCAGGCCGCGACGTGTCTCCTGGATCGTGGTGCCTCTAAGGGCATCTCCAATAGTTAGAGATAACATTGTCTCTAATATATGCTACATCATCTTTAAAGACAACATCTCCAATAGATAGTCTGTAGCACACTCTCCAACATTTATATTTTATAATTTTCCTTTGAAACAGGTCTACATGTCAACTAGAGTAGATTAATGTATCATGTCTTGTTTCGCGTATACGACAGTCTCTTCAGGAAGAGACGATCTGTGCTCTCTCTCCTCCCCCTCTCCTTCACGTAGGATTTTGTTGACGTGGTATAACTAAGAGACAACAATAAATACACTATTGGAGATGCCCTAAGGTTGTTTGGTTTTTAGGGCATCTCTAACAATGCCTAAACAACATTCGACTATTTTCTTTTGTTAAAATAGTCGAATTTTCATCCATTCAATATGCTTTAAGATTTATACTTCTTCGAAAAATAATGGGTTCATCACATTACCGTATTTTATTGGTATAGAATTTCATTTTTTTTGTCTTTATTTTTGTTTAATCTCTCAAAGTATATGTTAGATTTTCAATCATGTGATGGAAATATGAGTTATTAAGACTTTCGAGAATAATTACAGAGACCAAGAATAAAAATTGCATACATAAATTACTGTGATTTATGTATAACAAAGCTGTAAATAAACTAAAATTTCGACAGTCAATCTTGTATAGATGACCCATAAAACATCTCTATAAGAGCCACAAGCTCCAATAAAATCAACTATTTTATAAATGCTTAGATGATTTCAGAAGCTTAAGAGCCTGTCTAAGCGTCTCCCTGTTCCAGTGCAAACTATTTGGGGGCATGTACTCGACAAAGCGCCGCTGCTACTGCAGAAATTTTCAAAATTTTCCTCCCGTGCAAGCCGCTCCAAGCAGCGGCCTCCTATTGAAGCTGCGACGTTTCCACGGTGGCAAGTTGAGGCCGTTTTTTTCTCTCTCAAGCGCCCAGTATTAGCGTGCGTTGGACATGGGCTTAGTGAGGGGCGCCAGAAGCGAGGATCTGAAATGTTGAGGCATGGTTACTCGTTGCAAAATTAACGTTTATTTCCGTTCCATGTACAACAAAAAATCGGGCTGTCGATTATTAGTCAGAAGTATGCCATACTACTCGTGTATGCGCAGGCGAGATTTGCAGATCCTATCATCTTGATGTTAGATGTACAAGCTTGTAGTAAGCTTAAAGGTACGATGTCAAGGGGTGAAGTAAATGTTTTATGTATCTTTTTTCCCTCCGTCTCCCCCCTTTGCTTGTAGGCTGTAGGCCTGTAGCATATTTGAGCTAGAAATTTCGTAAATCGTTTGCCACTCTATTTCTCCGTCTCCATAATTTGTTTGGGATTTTTTCGCAGCGACTTGATTCATAACGAAGAGAGATACTCTCAAACACGCGTGGTCGGTGCGCCATTCTCCGACCCCTAGTTTTGCCAAATTTTATGGTTCAGCGCGTATTTTAACGAAACCTCTCAATTACCTGGTTTACCTTGCAACTAAAGGTGATGTGATCCCTAGATCTTAATTAGATCAACAGTGATCAGAAAACGTAAAGCTCAGACAAGCCATGATCTTCGACAAAATTTGCATGGAAATAAGGATTTCCAAATGATTCGGACTTACAGTGATGTAACACTCAAGATCAAACACACGCACACTTGCAAAAAAAGGAGCCAATCGGAGCGTAGAGAAGGACGTCGAGTGGGCGACCCAGATGGCCAGAGCCTCAATAAGCAGATGAACTTTCTCATATCCTTCTCCGTCGCCGACGGGTATCAGCGATCTGCTCAGGAAAGAGTGCCGGAGAAATCAAACTCCTTCATCTCCTCAGATCTTCAGATCTTGTTGATTCAAACTCCTCCTCAGCCACGCAGCTTCGAACTCTGGCCGGTTAGCTCGCGACGGAGACCTTCCTGAACTCCTGGTGCCCACGCCGCGACTCCGTTCTCGAAGAGTACTGCTGCTCCCTCCGCCTGGCCGACTTGGCGGCCTGCCGGGCGTAGACAGCGTCGAGCTGCATCTGCTCGTAGCGGCACTCCTCGCTGCAGAAGGGCGTGTCCCCTCTGTACATGAAGATGTCGCTGTCGCGGGCCAGCGGCTTGGTGCAGAGTGCGCACGCGTCCAGCGCGTGGCTGCCGGCCTCGCCGAGCGGCTCGGCGTCGAAGAAGAAGGTGCAGGCGAGAGATGCCGCCATGGTGTGTGTATATGTAAGCAGTAGTTTCCTAGCAAAAGGCCTTGAGCTAGCTTCGCAAGCTTTTAGACTGCTGCGTCGGTGTATGGACTGGGGAGGAAGAGGTGGGTGAGTTGAGTTTCAGGCTGGAGGCTGGTATATATGGTGCGCGGGGACGGACACGGCGAGGCTTCTGGTTCGCGGGCGCGAGAAAACTGTGGTCGGGTGCGGGCAAATGGGGCAATACCGCGCGCACGACGGGCGTGCCTAACCAGGAACAGAAACGGAGTGGTTGGGTTTTTTTTCGCGCATGGGCCGCGGCGCGGCGCGGTGCAGTGGCTGGCTCGATGGCCAGCTCGAGTACGTCGCCCACCGCGAAGAAAACGACAGGAATCGTGTTATGTATGTGTGACGTGGCCTGGGGTCCCAACCCAACTTCTGAAAGGTACAGAGAGAAATGGCTCCAAACCGTCCCTGTTGATGTACCCAAAAAACCGTGTGCTATCAGCATGGGGAGACCACCGATCGATTGGAAATACTTGCTCCGCTTTTCGCAGCAAAAGAGAGGACCGGAGAAGTAAATTTTCGCGTCAATAATCAAATTGAAAAGCATTTGCCGTGCCTCTAGCCGGAATCGTGCGCATCAAATCTACATCATTAGGCAACCTCTAAACTTTGGCGTAAACTAATGAGAACCTCTTAGCGCTGATAATTAGGTCGCCAGCCTTTTTGCCAACATAAGAGGCAACACCCCACATGGTTAGGCACGCTAATAATAGAGAGCAATATCCACTTAGGGATGCAAGTGGGGCGGGCTGCGGACAGCCCACACCCACCCGCGAGGGCCGCTGAAACATTCGCGGCTGTTAGTAGCCCACAAGTCACTACATGATACATATGTGGGGTTAGCGGCTGCCCGCAAGTGCCCGCAATCCATTCATTTCATCCTGTCCCCTCTTCACTTCCTCCCACTCCTTCCTCCTCTTGCCACATCTCCCCTCCCCACGTCGCATCGCATGGCGGCGCCCGTGCTCCTCTCCTCGCCGCACCGCCCCCTCCCCTTCCCATGGACGAAGACGGAGGCGGCGGTGGCGACGTCCCCCACGCTACCCTGACCCCTGCCCCGCCCCTGCCGGAGTGCGGGCTCCTTCGAGGTTGTTCACAAGCCCACCAACGCGACGAGATGCCGTCAAGCTCTCCGGCGACAACGCACACCACGCCAAGTAGGGCGAGCGAGGAGGAGGAGAAGTTGGTGACGGCCAGGGCCTGGCGATGAGCACCATGAGTCGTGAACAGCGGCCTCCTCAGCAGATCGAAGGTGCCTAGCAGACACGCCTCGGCTTGGGTCGCGGATCTCATGCCCACTTCCCCATGGTCGCCATGCAGATGCCGCTTGGCTCCCTTCCGAACATGCCCCCTTCCCCACATTGTTGCGTCGTCATGAACCTCTGCCGCCCGCCTCTTCCGCTCGACAGACACCCGCCGTGGTGGGCATCCTCCTCCAGCTCGCCCCGGAGCGCACCGCCGCATGAGCAAAAGACGGCAGCAGGTCGATTTGTTGGACACAGCGGCGATGCTCGTCGAAGGAGGAGTCGGTGGCGTCGGCATGCAAGAAATGGATGCGGAGGACTCCAAGAAGTGGGCGGCATGATGGTGAGCATCCATCGCCGAATCACAGTGGAGACATTGCACACGAGAGTGGCGATTTCATCCCCTCTATGGTTTTGTGCGATTGTGCCTGACGTGACGGGCTAGCAGGCAAAGTGGGCCGGCCTGCTACAAACCGCTAGCACTAAGTGGATTTTTGTGGATAGATACATGGACTATTTTTGCGGAACGGACTAACGGCTTAACGAATAGATCCGTTCCATTTACACCCCTATGCTTACTGCCTATTGTCCGCACAATACCGATGTTATAAATATGTGAACTTTTCAAAAAGGCAAAAAAAAAAGGAAAAAAAAAATTTCAGGGCGTCTTTTTTAGCGAGTCCGCTCCATACGGGAATCTCGGGAAGTGTGGTGCATGCACGCCAGGCAGCACCTTGTGAACAGTGAGCGATTGGCTGGGAGGTCGGCACGTATCCAGGCCCTGTGAACGTAATCAAACGCACGATCCAGTCATACACAAGCCGCTGCAAGCAATCCGCGCAGCCATTGGAAACTTTGGAGAGAAGCATGCTGAACTTTGTTGTCTAACCGAGAGATTGCCAGGTTTCGCCTCGGCAACCGTGCACGTTTTGGAGTAGGGGGGAAGCACCTTGCAGCTGCAGCTGCACAGCCCAAGATTCCACTGGTAGTTTTGGGCCTTTTGGCCACTGTCCTCGCGCAAGGAAACGGGAAATGGCATCTTTTACATTGCCGGTCAGGCAGGCAGGCTTCGTTCTGGGAGGCAGCTTTCTCGAGATCTGCGCCCACTTTGTTTAAATGGCTTAGCAGAGAAGCATTGCACGTGATCATAGAAGTTCGCAGGTGAACCCGTTGAGCAAGGTAGATGGACATTTTCTTCGAGAGTGCTACCGCGCAACACTTGCTTCTGACAAGTGATTGGTGCAAAATTACAAATTAACAGAGAATTCATGGTGAAAACATCTGTAAACGCTTGGCTCCAAAAGCTGATTGAAATTATTCGTTCTTGATCACACAGATGTTGGCTGCGGAGTGTGGGGAGTCGAATAAAGTGTTGGTGTTTTTGTTAGTGCGAGGACGGCGTCCATACGATACGTGATGCATATGCAGTGAGTCACGGCCTGCCTGGTAGTGATAGGACGCAGTTCGGTCGTACGTCCACTCCACAGCTTCCAGCCAAGCCATGACTCATCTCCTGTTCCAGTGACTCAGTGATGAGTGGTGAGACGTACAGAAACAATAAAGAATTGAAATGTTCAAGTAATCTGACGATTTTTTTAAAATGACATTAATTTAAAGGATAATTTAAAAAAGCCGCGCCAAATAATTACAAAACTAGTTCCTGTCACACAGGGATCCTATTACCTCTAGCGATAGAGAGTAAACAGTGTTCCTATCGCTAGTTCAACCGACGACAAGAAACTGTCGTCAGTTCAACCGGCGATATAAACCTAGCCCTATAAAAACCCACTTGAAACTCTAAAATTCATCACATGACTCATTTGTATCCAGAAAAAAGAGAATGAGAGAAGGGAGAGGAGTAGAGGGGAGGAGAGAAGCTAGCGAAGCGCTGCCTGTCCGGTTGCCCACCTATCAGGTAATTTTTTTTAACCGAATGGATTACGTAGTTTTAGATGTATGGTTACGTAGTGCAGTATGTTGTGTATAATACTTTTCAGTGGATAGTCTAGTTTTAGATATGTGATTAAAAATTTACTACGGTCAGGGTACTATTCTAAAGGGTCTCGAGGGGATTGATTTGCATTCTTCCCAATCGTCAACCATGCCCCTGGCAAGACTAGAGCAGCGTACATGGGGCGTTGCGATGCGGTGGTTGTTCCACACATTTCAAGTGGACCGTGATGTGTATGATCTGAGATTGAGTTACTTTGCCCCCCGGGCAACACAGCCCACATATTGGGAGTTAGTTCAGCCGAAGGGAACAAAGTCATGGTAGTCATATGCACGCATGGCAAAGGAGGGAGGATGGAATTTGGTCCTTCTAGTCTAGGCTTTTCGCAAGCCCACTCCTAGATCGACGGCTGAATAAGAAGGGGGCGGTGATGCCGAAGAAGAAGTCGGGAACTCCAGCCACAGCGCGGCGCACATAGTGGTCGAAGCTCCTGGAGTTGGTGATGCCGTCGACGAAGACCCTGTGAAAGTAGCTCCTTCAGTCAAGTAAGCTACTAGACTTGCTGACGAGGGTGAGGAGCTAAAAGCCATAATACAAAGGATGGATCTTGAAGACCAGGACTACAATGAATTGTCAGAAGATGAAGGATCTAACGACGAGAATGATGTGAACCAGCAGGCGGTTCCATCCGAGTGGAACACATATCAGTTTGACAATCTCGTCGTCAACGAAGGTTCCCGTGTGTTGTGGGAGTATGACCAGAGTGAAGTTAGGCAAGGAGCTATGTACAAATACAAGAAGGCCATGCAGGAGGTGGTCAAATTCTATGCCTTGTTGGTGCGGTGCACATTCACAGTCGTCAAGTCTACCCCAAGATGCTACGACGTGAAATGCGGCATAGAGGGATGCCCTTGGCGAGTGCACGCATTTCAGCCTAAGTGGGATGCCTATTGGAAGTGCTCTATAGTAGTCCCTCATACATGCATCGTTTTTGAGTCAGTGCAGTCCCACCGAAACTTGTCATCAGGCTTCATCGCCAACCTCATGTACGGTGAGATCGTGTATAATCTAGATTTTGAGCCACGATCCATCATTCGGGCAATTGAGGCAATGTTTTAGTACTCAATCAGCTATTCCAAGGCTTGGAGGGCAAAACAGAAGACATTGGAATCAAGGTTTTGCACGCTCAAGGACTCCTACCACAACTTCCCTAGGCAACTCAGAGTCATACAAGACAGGAATGCTAGCACTCATGTCAACATTCAAGACACCACGCATCCGAAGTGGGCCAATAAGAGGGTACTACAGCGAGCATTCTTTGCCTTTGGTCCATACATCAATACATTCTGACACTGTCGTCTAATCTTGTGCGTAGATGACACATTCTTGACTGGGAATTACAAGGGCTAGATACTGACTGCAATAGCGATAGACGAGAACAATCAAGTTCTTCTTGTGGCATTTGCTTTCGTTGAAAGCAAGAACACGGACAGCTGGTTGTGGTTCCTGAAGAATGTAAGGATTTCTATTGTGCAAAGCCGTCCCAACATATGCCTCATACATGATCGCATGTAGGCCTGCTGCGTGCAATAACTCAACTGCAACGAGGACAAACGTACCACTTCCATGGCCGAATCTGCAGAGCAAATGGTGCATGAGGCACTTGGATGTAAACTTCTACAAGTAGTTTCGCAACAAGGACTTGATGAACCTGTTTAAGTGGCTATGCAACCAGAACCAGCAGCGGAAGTTTGAAGCACTCTAGAAAATTCTGGATGAGCGGACCCAGACGCACAGAAGGGAGGCATCGAGAAGGGCCGCCCCAAGCGCTGACGAGGCCCCCAAAGTATTACCACAGCTACCCACAGATGGTCCCGGTGTGACGAGGAGGACGGGGGCGCAGGTGAAATACTTCTGCATGAGCCTAAGAAGAAATGATCGCTGCTACATGACAGGGGTGGTGCTCGATATGGTGTCATGACAACTAATCTAGCCGAGGTGTACAACTGGGTCATGCGCGGCGCAAGGTGCCTCCCTTTAGTTGGTATTATGGAGGCAATTCTCCGCGGCACCACAAACTACTTTGTCGACAGATGCAACCATGCGTCGCTCGCCATGGCAAATAACAGAGTACTCTACTCCGCCATGATCACCAAGTATGTGGAGGAAAAGAGCAAGAAGGGTGAGATTCATCGGGCATTCAAGATGGGCACAAGGGAGCTTCGCTTCGAGATAATGTGCAGGGATAAAGGACGTCGCGGCACGAACCACGAGAGGATCACTCACGAGTGCACGCTATGCCGCGGTAGTTGCGTATGCACTTGCAACAAGCCCTTCTTCTGTATAGGCCCTGCTCCCATGTCATGGCCGCATATTCGATGGTGGCGCATCATCCCGGCTAGTACCTCTATGACTATTTCAAAAATGAGGCGATGATACAAACTTGGAGTGTAGAGATGTATGGCTATGCCGTGGTTGACCATTTCATTGACCATCCAATCTGGGAGTAACTAATCTGGGCCGCGGACATTGATAGGCTGAATGGAAAGGTTGGCCAGCGACAGGTACGACGCATCAGGAACGACATGGACGAAGCAGAAGCCGGACGTCGTACGAAGAAGTGCTCCATTTGCAGGGAGTCCGGGCACACTTTCAAGAAATGCCCCACGAGAAATCCTCAGAACGAAGGAGACATCGGCAGTCCGAACGTCGCCGTGGGGTCCTCATTCGGTCGCCCAACTCGTGGCAGTCCACATGGGGGACGTTGATGTCGCGGCCACAGGAAAGCATGGACAGTTGTAATTTGTGATTGCCAATGTTCTAAATTATCATTTTGATTTGTAAAATACTAACTGTTATGACATTTTTGCTGAATGTTATGTAATATTAGTGTGATTTGTCGTAATTTTGACAGAAACTAAGTGTTATCATGTTTTGCTTAATGTTATGTAATATCAGTGTGATTTGTCGTAGTTATGATAGTAATGACAAATTCACATTTGTTTTCTTACATAATATGCAGTGCATGTACATGTGAAATGTTATGCAAGAGGCTATATCTCTAAAGTTCTCTACCGTGTATGAATTCCCTGGCGCGTCGCAATATCACTTACCTTCCTACTTACGAATCATTGCTACCTCCATCGTCCTTACAAAATTCTTTAGAAGTTCACCGCACTAGAACAACATACAACGATCAAAAAATGTTATTGCGAGTCTAACAGATTTTGCATCGTTGAGAATCTATGAAAATCACAAACAGACAAACCAATTTAGGGTTTATTTCTGAACTGGCGACAGAGAACTAGTTTTGTAATTGTTTGGGACGGCTATTTATTTTTGTAATTATCTTTTTAAACAATTTTTTTTTTCATAATCTGACGTAGGATGGTGATCATTTTCTCCACTTTGGTCTTTTGTTTAGTCACTTCACATGTATCAGGTGAAAATGACATCTTCATGACATCTTTTGTGAAAACAGCGCAAGTTTTATTAAAATCAGACGTGCAGTATTTACAAAATCTCAAAACATTATCAGCTTTAGGCAACTATATAGTTTATATTATGCAAAATGTATAGAATAAACCCAATTCCGTTTGTGAGAAATGAAAAAGACAAATACGATATGTAACAGTGCACAACAGTGGTGAACAGTGATTGATGCTATTACAAAATCATATTTGTTTTTTTTTAAAAAATTCTTAGGAACGGAGTTGAGTTTGCTCTTCAAAATTTGTATGCATATATACCATGTACTCAGCACTTTTTTTAGAGGAATTTGTACTATTTTCATAAAAATCTTGTTTTTCACCTGATATCTCCCCATGATAATAATCTGTTTTTGTTAGTTTAGTGAGTAGCAATGTACCATTTCTTGAGGATGATATAGTGACACTTTTGACAGGGATCAAATAATCCTTAATTAATTAAGTTATTTATATACAGTATTATAGATAATAATGTCTCTTACACAATCTTCAAAGGTAGCCCTCAATATTAACAACGAGGGAGATCATAAATACCTAGTGGTCGTAAGCTTTTCTACGGCCACCTATTGATCGTAAATCTTAATACGATCACCTCAGAGTCGCAAGTTCTTCTACGACCACTCTATCAATTGTAAGTCTTACTACGATCACATCATGATTGTAAGTCTTACTACGGTCAGATCATCTACAACCACCCTATGTCGATAAAGCTTATAGACATATGGGCCCAATCGATTAGAGATATTGGTGCGCTGTATTTAATACACGCAGTATTTAATATGTATCGTTATTCATGAAGATAACTGCACATATTAAACCTTTGTCTCTGACATGATCGCAGGACGACATGAGGGTATGTCTCTGACAATAGCTGCCCTTAAATGAGCGTATTGCATCAAACGAGAAGACGTATCACGACGTGGACAACTGCCACCCCTTCATACGCTATATAAGGAGTAAAGTCAGTTGATAGTGAAAGAAGACAAGAAACAAAACAAACTGGAGTCATTAGTCTTAGTCTTCGGTGGCTTCTCTCTTGTAAACACAATCAATATAAGAACAGAGGAATATAGTTTTTATTATCTCAGGAGAAGAGCTGAATCTGTAGTGCTTTCGTTCACAAGCAATTCATGGAAGGAACACAAGGATGGGAAAAAAGAATAAATGGACAGAAAATACACCCAGGCAGGAGCTGTACTAGTGCACAGGCACGCTGATTTCTGTTAGATCAACGTTAGAGTTTGTGCACGCGCAGTAATCACTGCAAAAGATGCGATCGCCTTTCAACTTCGGAAGTTCAGACTTCAGAGCCGCCGATTTCTGTCTTAACTTGCAGAGCTTGCATCGTTTCAGCATACTGGGGCTAACAGTTTGGAAAACATAAAAAAGAGTAGACAGATTATGATTTTGCTCAAAATTTTGGGCTAATAGAACTTCTCGAAATGCCTTGAATATTTACACAGTGCAGTGCTGTTGCACACTGGCTCTCGGCCTCTCTCACACAAATCGAAACGCAGCCAATCATCACCCGGGGGGTTACACATATCCCAATGTGTGCCCAAAACCACAGTGAATCTGGTTTGATGGCCTTCCGCATCTTGCTTCTTCAACCAAGGCAAGCTCTTCCTAGCTACTCAATCCTGCGCTGCACAATTAGCTCGCCACGGACACAGAAGCTGCCGCTGTCTCGTGACTACTGCGCTGCGCCTGCTGTTTCCGCCGGCTGCTCGCCTGCCTCGCGCAGGCGGCGTCGAGGTCCATCTGCTCGAACCGGCACTCCTCGCTGCAGAAGGGCGTGTCCCCTCTGTACATGAAGATGTCGCTGTTGCGGGGCAGCGGCTTGGTGCAGAACGCGCAGGCGTCCAGCGTGTGCCTGCCGGGCTCCCCGAGCGGCTCGGCGTCGAAGAAAAAGGTGCAGGCGAGGGATCTTGCCATTCGCGCAAGGCAAGCCTTCGTTTTTGCTTTGCTGTGGGGAGGAGGTAGAGGGGGCTGGTGCTAGTTCTGCTTAAGCTTAGCTTACAACGAATGAACGAAGTGGACAGGGCGGGTAGGCATATAAATCCGCGAGGAGAGGTACACGACAAAGCAGCCGTGACGTGGAGCTGAGTGGAAAGTCGAGTGAAACCGTGGGTGCTTCTGGAACCAGCAGGAGAGACAGCCCACCGGCCGCGCAATACCAGCGCCACCAGCGGCGGATCCGGGCTGGCTTTATCATTTATTTATTCATTCATATATTCCGTGGCCATGGCCCATGGCGCAGTTGTTGGTGGAAGGCCCCACCTGCGGTAAAACGACAAGCGTGGGTAGCATCGATCGTACCATGGACTCATCTTGACGTGGCAAACAGCTGGATGGCTTTCATCTTGACGTGGCAAACAGCTGGATGGCTTGCGAGCCCACGAGCAGGGTGCAAACACGACAGTTCCTGTACGTCCGAATAAATTCAGCGTGAAATCGGATGTTCGAGTTCTTTATTTATTTATTTTGGATTCAAAGTCGGATAATTTTTGCTGAATATAGAAATAGATTCGAAGCTATTCGGATAATTTAGTGGATAGAATCCAGTAAATACTATGTCAAATATCCGGTAAACTCTAAGCCCTCCGGAGAGAGAAATTGGCACACGATGCTTTCTAGTACTTTTTTTTATAGAAAATACAAGGAATCCAAATAAACAAACAAAAATAGCAAATGAATTTAGAAAAATTCCAGAAAAGTTATAAAAATACTTTCGAACATAAGGAACTTAAATAAAATACTTTTGAATTTAATGGATGTTTGATTTATTCATATTAAATCATTTTTATTTGTGAAAATTCTATTTAAGCTTTGTTAAATTCTAGAAAATCGTGAAAATTTTATAAAACCTTACTTTAAATAAAAGATTTTAAAAAACTCAAAAATTAGGACGCTACAGAATTACCAGTTAACGTTCTGTGTATCCCTAACTAGTTATTGCCACTGCTCTGTATGCTTTGTATATGTTGTATTAGTTGGCTAGTTACATTTTAGACATCTTTTGTACTGATGCCATTATGATACTTGCTACTACTTCTTTAACTAGCCGCTGTGATAGTGTGATGAGTTAAATTTGCTTATTGAATTGCTAATGTAGTTGTATTTAGATATGTAGTATGATTGATTGATCTTTATATGTGCAACATATATGATTTTTGTTTTCGTGCAACAGCCGACTAAATTTTTGTGACTGAGATAATCCAGTTCGGCATGTATTCACTCTGGATTCATGACTGAGACTTTCGGCATTCGTATTCGTATCCGACTCCAATTGTGAGAAAAAATAGCACAAGATACGGGACGAGCGATATCCGCGCGCATCTGGATTGTATCGCGGATTGCATCGCTTCTCTGGGTCTCTTGTCTATCCTTTCTCATGGTGGGGACTCCCAATCCAAACCTTAGACTCTTCCACGAGGAAAGTGCGCTGAATTTTCCCAATCCACCTAAGGCTTCAAACCATGCTAGAGGATAATCCCACACGTCATTTGGGAGATGTTCGGGACGAAATCCCATCCATTCAAAAGAATTTGATGAAAGTGAGAGAAAAAAATAAGAAAGAAGAAACCTCATAAAATTCAAGAAAACCAAAGGTCAAAACTATTAACAAAAATCAGATAAAATTGACGAAATTCCTACAACTTCTCGTCAGTGACACTAGAGTGGCCAATGGGTAAGCCATCAAGCAAGACGAGGCACGACATCAGAGGCCGCAGCATAGGCATGGTACGATCCACACTGTTCTTGGGTCGTGCCGGCTTGGCACGAGAGCCCGGGGCGTGCCTGGGCCGCCATCTCGGCACGGTGGGCAGGCCCGGCATGGCACGAATAGTATCGGACCACACCAGACACGACACGGCTTGAACAGTGTCGTGCTGTGCCAGGCACAACATGACACAAATAGTGTCGGGCCGTGCCAGGCATGGCATGACCTAGGCAAGCACGGCACGACCCAAACGACCCGGAGAGCCAGTGGCGCTGTGCGCCCGCGCGCGGCGTGGAGAAAGAAGGGCGGGGGTAGCGCGGGACCGGGAAGGGAAGAACGGTCGGCGCCACGACGCGGAGGAGGGTCGAGCGAAGCGAGCGGACCGAAGGAAAGAATGACCGCTATAACGAGGAGGCGAGGCCGCGAGGAAGCGCAGGTCTGGGCAGGCGGGCATGAGGAGGCGGTTTGGCAGCATTGACGAGGAGGCGAAGATGCACCCACCCGTCCATGGAGCCCAACGCTGACGCGATCGGCGACGGGGTGGTGAGGAGGCGACGGCAAGGTGAGGAGGCGCGAGGCGACGGTGAGGTGGCAAGGCTTGCCGTCTTGGGACTACAAGATGACTGCATGGCGCAGGCATGCGGAGAGAAGAAGGGACGGCACGGCAGGTGGGCAGTGAGGGGGGCACTGGTGGCGGGCTCGTGGGCCGTGCCTAGGCATGGCACGGCCCGAAAAAATGGCCGTCGGAGATTTTAGCCATTTTTTTATCGTTGAGGTCTTAAAAAATAGCAAAAAAATTCAAAAATCCCGATTTTTTTCTATAAATAGCCACCATACCCCTCTCATTCTCCATTCTCTCTTTGAAATTGTGTTGTGCAAATTCAAATCCATGTTGAGCTAATTTGGCAAAATTCAAAAAATTTGTGCCAAAATTTGGAAATTTCAATTTTTGGTAGCAAGTCAGCGAAAGTGGTACAATACTATTTTTGTAATAATTTTATTGTTAGTTCTTGTTATGCTAAGATGAAAATAGTAATAGTGTAAGTTTCGATTTTGCTATTTTCGTTACGGATAGTCTTTACGATAGCTTTGCTTTTGCTGATTACGGACTTTCACTTGAGGAAATTGCGTCCATGGAGGCGGCTGCGGCTACCTCAAACCAACCGGAGGTTTCACCAGAGGAGCAAGGCGGAGTTTTGTCATCAGGCTCCACGGCAGCATCAGGCTCCACGGCAACCGGAGCAAAGAGGTCGAGACCATCTACATCGGGAGTGTAGGAGAATTTCGACAGGACAACCAAGCAAGACGAAGTGGGAAATGAGATACCATATGCTATTTGTAAAATTTGTCACCATGAATTGTCTGCAAAGTCTACAGGTGGAACGGGGCACTTGCTTAGACATGCTACAAGATGTTGAACCAAGAAAGTATCGGTGATGAGGCAGACGCAGCTGCAATATAACCCTGACGGTACGGTATCTAGCTGGGACTGCAATCCTCAGGTAGCCCGCCAATCTCTCTATTGTTTAATTGCTTCTGAGGATTTACCGTTAGGCTTTGGTGAGTCTGCTTCTTTTCAAAATTACATTAGGACTACGCGTAATCCTAGATTTTCTTCCATTTCTAAATAGACAATAACTAGGGATTTAGCAAAATACTATAATGAACGTCATAATAAAATAAAGGAACTATTTAGTACGTGCACATTTTCGGTGGCCTTGACCTCGAACATATAGAGTGGTCGGGCTAAGGAGGATTACCTTAGTGTAGTTGCGCATTATGTTAATGACGACTGGGTAATGCAGAAAATGATTATAGCTTTAAAATTAATTGATGTAGCATACACGGGGGAGAATATTGTGAACTGTATTATCAAAGCTGTAGAAAACTTTGGTCTATCCCGTCAGATTTTATTATTAGTGAGGACCCCCCATCTGTGGTCGACAAGGGAGGTTGATTCGGTTTGAGATGGACGCCTTTACTCGACCTCGTCTTCATCAGACATGGGAGCCATTGATTGATTGACAAAGAGAGAGAGAGAGAGAGAGAGAGTATCTTTTAATTACCTTCTTGCAAACTATTGAAAGAGCATATGGAAACTGTTGTCCAGCAATTGATTGGTTTGACTCAAAATTCATTTTTTTTGCAATAGAAAAAACTATCACAGACGGCTTTTTACTGAAAAACCATCTGTGATAGTCTATTTTCACAGATGGTTCTGAACAAAAACCGTCTGTGATAATTGGCTATCACTGACGGTTATTGTTCATAACCGCCTGTAATAGCTTTTTTTAGAGACGGTTGAAGAACCGTCTGTGATGACTTTATATTATCACATACCCATAAAGTCAGACAGTTTATAAAACCATATGTGATGATGATTTTGAACCGTCTGTGCTGACCTTTTCTGTAGTAGTGGATATTGGCGATTAATCCCCTAAAATGCTAAAAACTAAGTCTGCAGAATAAACTATTCATTGTAACTTTTACCACCGATAGATAGTTACAAAATATTAAGACCCTGAAAGGTTTTGATAAACCGTATCTGAAAGGCATACGAGTTTGCAACTAGTATTACCCTATTTCCTTTGCAAGAATAATTTACTTGTGTTGCACAATCGCATAGTGGTATTTGATAAGTTAAGCATGTTACTCCCGAATAGTGTTTATCCCCAAATCTCCATATGAGTAATAGGATATTTGTATGTAAGACTTTACGTTGTGATAATGTAGTAGATTTGATCAAAGTATCCTTGCCTATATTCATTTTCAAAGAATGTATGAAAGGCATTATAGCAACAAGGATTCAACAGAAGTTGTCCTTAGGGGGGGGGAGCATATGCTAAACACTGATCATTACGTTTGAGATTTTTGAAAATCTTAGTCAAGCCTAGAAGGTGTTGATACGATGATTACTGATTAAATTCACCTTGAAGGTTTTACCCATTAACAGTTTATATCTAGTTGGTCGACAATGCAAAGATCATGAAGAACATGCGTAGATCTTGATGATCATTACTAAATCCGGAAGATATGCTGACTATTTGTCAAATATCTGTAGTGCAAAATCTCAGAATAAATTTATATTACGTTGTGTTGGTGCAGCCATATCTTGGCGGTCATCTGAGCAGACGTTGGTAGCTACTTCTATCAACTACTTAGAGATTATAGCACTATATGAAGCCTCACTTGAATGTGTTTTGCTCAGACTTATGATTAACCACATTTAGAAGTATTGTGATATTAGTACCGTCAACACCCCTTCAGTTATCTATGAAGATAATGCTACTTGTACTACACAAATGCAAATGAGTTATGTCAAGAGCAACATCACGAAGCACATCATTTCTAAATTTTCTATCATCATGAAATCTAGAAGAATAGTGAGGTAAAGATCATGCAAAAAAAATATGTGAAAATCCAGCTGCTTTATTCACTAAGTCCCTGTATGCATCCAGTTTCCAAAGATGCATTAATGGCATTGGAATGATGCGGTTTAAAAAGTTGCAGAGTTCAGGGGGAGTAAATCCCTAAATCATAACTCTTTTAAAATCCTGAAGATTTATTCAAAATCTTGAAGATTAGATTCTAAAGTTAAACGTTGTACTCTTTTCCTTAGTGAGTTTTCCTGAAGTTTTCTCACATATAGGTTTTTAGTGAGGCAACAAGTGTAATACAACTTACAAATGTAATGTACTCTTTTCTTCATTCCTCTTTTTTTACCAGCTGGTTTTTGGAAGGAGTTTTTGAAAAGATATTTGTATATCTTTGTCTATTGCCGAGGGTGGTGTTAGAAAACATAATTGTATATGCAAAAGACTAAATCGCCCCTAGATGGTTACAAATATGAGGACCCTATGTACAAGACAGACATATGAATAAAGATCACGGATCCTCCTCTATACATTTGTGTTCATCTTGTGATTACTTATGTATAAATTGATCTACGAGTCAGCAAGCGTGACGTCTTGGGGAGAGCATGCCACAAAAATGGCCTGATTCCGTAGTGTCGTTTTTCCTTCCTACTTGTCTGCGCGAGTTGTTCTTTCCGGATGGCTGCCCCCGTGTATTCCGCTTTTTATGCGGTTTCCGAAAGACCAGTCGGCCCATACTAACATCCGGCCTAACGCAGCAAAGCTCAGGGTTGAATTCGTCACGCCTAGGGGAGATGTGACCCAAAATAAGGCCCATTCTATAAGGCCGCACTGTATTGTTTCTTGTTGTGCTTTAGTTAGGCCTCATCAAATTAAGAGCTATGTAGAATTATCTGCCTCTTTTCTTCTGGCTGATCCATAAAAACGTACAGCCTTTTGGGTTACAATCTAAATACCTCTATCTGCCAGTTACGGCCCCCATAAATCACAATTCTGACTTAGTAAAACTATAAAGGGCCAACCGGTTGACAGGCCGAAATGATTCCACACTGAACGAACGGTATGAGCCCGTCCACTCCAAAATGATATAGCAAGTACCTGCGGTGGCCGCTGCCTACAAGTATTCATATCGGAGGAATCCCTACCCGACTCCGAATTGGAGGAACGGTAAGAGCAATATCCGACCCGTTTTCAGGTTGGAGTAAGAAAAAGAGACGGTGAATTTGGATTTTGTGGCGTCCAAAGAAACCGAATGTAGAACGGTGTTCTTAACGTCAAGAGGTGTTATGGCCCAAAAGAAGGCGCAGTTGGAAGGTGCCCATGTCCTAATCGGCCGATCGTAATCCAAAAGCCCGTACAATTGCTGCATCCTTCTCTTTTCTTTTGGCTGATCCATTAAAACGTAGAGCCTTCTCGGCTACAATCTAAATCTTGTACTCCTGACGGCCATCGTTAGTTCCAGGGCCTATAATCCAGACTACATAAAAGCCCAACGGGTCGAGAGGATGAAATCGAGGAGCTACTTACTGATCAAGAATCCATGCCTTCTGTGTTGGCCCCGTTGCCCGACGATCTCTATCGTCTCAAAGAAAGAAAGAATAAAGAACTGCTCTGTAGGCAAGTGCCCACGTTTTGTACGCAGGCCTCCCCGGAGACTAGCCCGTGTGCGGCCCTGGCTCGCAGAACAGGCCCATTCAATCTGCTGTTTTTCGTGCCCGTGCAGGTTGCTGAGTCATACACTATTACACTCTTCACTAGTCAGTGCTCGCTCGTACCTTGCAACAGAAACATATATTTCAAATCAAATAATTCTGTATCATGTGAAGCGTACCAAGCTAAAGCTTTCTAAATGAGCAAGTCTAGAGGTCTCCACAGAAATTTCTAATACAGTCATGAATGCAAAACTACTACCCATTGCATTCAATGGCTCATTGTTTTTTGTTGAAAAAACCCTCAAACTGTTGTTCAAATCAAGAAAAAAAAGTAATAAATGAGAAAACTTACTACCATTATTTGGAAAGAACATTGCCCACATTTGGACATGAGATTCACTGATTCATAAAAAATTGAAATGAAAACGGGCGAAATAAACTTGAAGCATTAAGTGACAATATATCAATCCATCCATAAATATAATGGCTCGTTTTCACAGCCAGTTTGCTCATATTAGTTATTTTTTTCAAAGTCCAGAGAAGAAGAAAAAAAGAAATCCTAAATTCTTTCCAAAATATTTGGGAGAGTTCAACACCTGCTATTGCCAAGTAATTTCAGCTATGAGCTGACGTAAACAATTGAATCATCTACAACTTATTGTAAGGTGGCACATGTGGTACAACGATAGTTAAGTTTTTTTTAACCCAGGAAAAGAAAACTAAATTTATTTTGCACCATAAAGCACAATCACACAGGCTTGCTTCATCATCTCGCATCACAAAGTTTCCATGATGACTAGCAAAGAGGCTGTTGACCTCAACCATCTAGGATCTGGAACTCACGCCTCGACACCAGGGGCATCTTGCTACTCAGCCCCTCACAGTGCTAACTCTCACCCTCTTCGTGGACTGGGATGGC
This sequence comes from Phyllostachys edulis, assembly GCA_036346405.1. Lineage (NCBI taxonomy): Eukaryota > Viridiplantae > Streptophyta > Magnoliopsida > Poales > Poaceae > Phyllostachys > Phyllostachys edulis. The sequence goes on along the minus strand of CM070551.1, from coordinate 15,399,734 downwards.
CTCAGTCATGGCAAATTTGCACATAAGAACTAAAGTTGCTCAAATTAAGAACTGAATACATCAAGAATTTAGACAATTGGAGTTCATAAGTATACATGTACATCATTTATCAACAAACATTTAGTTTCCCTTGTATGCTCCCTCATATACTGCATATCTGGTTATATCTACTGCATCTCTTATTGTGCTATCTCAATAAAGGACATAATGGTAGAAATCTTCAAAACCCTGCAAAACAATAAACATTTTAAATCAATAAAACTATTGATGGTTGCAAACCCATACTGGATTTCTCATAATTAGAAAAATACTTGCAGTCATGTGATCAGATAAAAAATTACACCATTCAACATTTTTACAGTTTGGTATCTCTTACTGCGACTATGGAACTAACAACTAAGAGAGCAAGAATTCAATGAGAAAGTGCAAACTGCAATAGTAGATAACCACTTAACATTATAGGCACATCTAATTGCTCATATCTTAACTCTTAAGCCACTCATGTCGAACTTGTCAAGTTTTACGGTAGCTAAAATAGAATTATATATCAAACAATCTCTGCTCAATGTTTAACTCCAAAAAATATATTTAATGGTGCCACCTGAATGCCACCTGCACTCACTGGACTAGTTTTCGGACTGGTAGAGAGGGAGGCACGGCCAAAATAGTGGAACAGGGAGTAGTTTGTATCCCCCACATTGTTGTGCGCGCTGAGAAGCTAAGCAAGTATCCAACAAAGTGTGAAGTAAAAATTCCATAAGAACAAAACAAACATGATAGATCACCTGTTTCATGCCGCATGACAACAAAAGTACATACCAATCAACCTATAAAAAGGTTCACCCTTCAAAATATCATGATCATGCATTTTATATAGATTTATTTGTCTCTGCCTACAACATACCATCCCTAAAGCTTTTTCTGTATTACCAAATAAAGAGCATAACTCACAAGAGAAGACCCATGATCTACTGATCTGCTAATATAGTTTTTGTAGCACTTTTCGTTTAACAATAAATCAGTGAGCTTATAAAGATATTTTAACCTAGCATAAGTTTGTGCCTTAAGCAGGTACTGCCAGAAGAAAGCACAATGATGAATTGTTGGACAAAGATAACCTAACATAGGTTTGTGCCTTAGACTGGTACTGCTAGAAGAAAGCACAACGATTAACTGTTGGAGGAAGGCAATGATGAAACCTTTGGTTCAATGGCAGTGATACAGGGAGCATGATAATGTACAGACGTCAAATTCCTCTACAAAAAGGACATGCATTATAGAAACTTGAACAATAGGATTCTCAGATCAGTATGAAATACATGGTGTATGTCAACATTTGTATATTGTAGGAACTTGAAAGATAGGTCAATCATATTAGTATGGAATAAATGGTATATCATTTTAAACATAACATGATAAAATATAAAACTCAATCAAAACAAATTAGAACAACAATTCCAAAATAATAATAAAATTGCGTGGATGTGTTGATTTCAAAAATTACCGAACACCTATAAGGACAATGGAATCTGTTTTTTTTAATCTATTTTTTATTAGAAATTACAAATTTATTCTTGCGACTTTTTGTTTTACAGAATTATATTCCCGTTGCCTAACGGTTTTTCGATATTGCATAGGGCCTTCGTAGCCTTCGGTCCCTGCATCGAGGCTTTTAGGCATATACTGCCCGTGATCTCAGTTGACGGGACCTTTTTGATTGAAAAATACAAGGGGCGGATCCTTAGGGCCATAGGCGTTGACGGGAACAATCAAATTCTGCCATTGACCATCGCATTCGTCGAAGGTGAGAATTACAACAGCTGGTTGTGGTTCCTTCAACATTTGAGGGTGGGAGTTGTTGGAGCTCGTCCTGGTGTGTGCGTGATCCATGATCACCACGTCGGGATGCTGAAGGCCATAAGAAAACTTCAGGAAGACCCCGAGGAGCCGTTCCCTTGGCCGGATATGAGGAGTAGATGGTGCATTCGCCACTTGGGGGGCCAACTTCTTCAAGAAGTTCCCGAAGCAACCCTTGGTGAAGCTATTCAAGAGGCTGGCTATGCGGAACCAGCAACGCAAATTTGATGCCTTATGGGCGCTGCTAGATGAACACAGTAGGAAACACGTGGACGAGAGGAACTAGGGACCAGAGACTGAACCTACTGGACCGAGGCGGAGGACCTCGAGGAACATTGAGTGCTTCTCCCACTGGATCGAGGCTGAGCCATTGGAGAAGTGGTCTCTGCTGCACGACACAGACGGGGCAATGTATGGCATAATGACCACTAACCTTGCGGAGGTGTATAACTGAGTTCTTAGGGGCCTTCGTTCTCAGCCCCTCGTTGCCATCGTGGAAGGTGTTCTGCATAGCACAATCTGGTATTTCAAGGAGAGGTATTCAAATGCCGCACTTTATGCCACCAACCCTCAAACACCGTACTGCTCGAAGATTACGGCATACATGCATGCGAAGACAGAGAAGGACCAGTCGCACACGGTGTACGTGATGGGCAATATGGAGCATCGTTTCGACGTGCTCCTCCAGGATAGAGCCAGATTTGGGATGGCTCGTTCTCTTGTCACTCACGAGGTATGCCTTGGAGATCATGTGAATGAACCTAGCTGTACGTGCAATAAACCGAAGTTCTTACACAAGCCATGCTCTCATGTCCTCGCCGCATGCGAGACTGTGCACATGGACCCTTTGAACTTTGTGTCCGAGTACTTCTTGAAGGACAGGGTGGTGCAGGCGTGGACTGGCAAGCTTAGGGGCTTCAGGGTTGTGGATAACTTCGCCACCTTGGATATTGCAAACAGGATCTGGATTCCGGATATTGACATGCTGAAGGGTGGCAAGGGTCGTCGGTAGAGTCGTCGTATTACCAATGATATGGACGAAGCAGAAGCCGGGGCGTTGGGTCGACACCACGGGCTCTGTAGCTAGGAGGGCCACACAGCCAGACGATGCAAGGCACCAGCTGAGGAGTAGGCACTGGCATGGTTTGCGGTAGCACTTCTTGCAGTGTGCAAAGTGGGACCAAAATTGCAAATCAGTGTACATTGTCATCTGTACTTTGTATTGTTTATGTAACTATTCTACTACTACCAATTTTCATTTGATGTACGTACTGCCGTAAGACATGTATCGTATGTTACACGTAATGTTTATGTAAATGTTGTACTACTATCCCTTTTTCATTACTTTTGAAAGTATTGTCCTGGTGGCCTAGTACTTTTTGGTTTGTTTGTTTACAAGTTAAATTTACTCCTACTTTACATTCGATGTTATATTTCCACGTATTTGCTAACTTCTAGTTGTTTTGCAGGTATGGCTCGTGACCCTCACGGATCCGACTGGAGTTTCGGCCTCCTGGACGAGCGCATCGACCGGCTACATCGCGCGTCGCGTCGTGTCCCTCATCCTACGGGTGCGGCCAACGCGACTGTGTTAGGGGTGATCAGCACGCGGACACCTCGGGTGGCCTGGAGGCTAGACCCACGTTGGACAACCAGGTTAGCATACGTCAACACTATCTTCTGGCCATACATACCTTTTGTACTGACCTTTTCTTGCTTCAGAGATCGAAGGCTTTGGTCTACTACCTCGCCCGGATGGTGCAGTCACTGAGACGAGGACGGCCCGAGCACTGTGGTCGGCGACGACGGAGACGTCCATGCCGGGCCGGAGCGGTCACGACGCTTCCCGTTCGACCGCTCCCTACTGACAGCTCTTGTGGACCGGTGGCGGACGGAGACTCACACTTTCCATCTCTCATTCGGGGAGATGGCCCCTACTCTGCAGGACGTCTCCCTGCTTCTTGGACTTCCTATCGCGGGAGGTGCTGCCTTCTCGCAGGAGCCTCCGGCCGACTGGCACGAGGACCTTCTGGCTAGGTTTGAGGGTGTCCTTCTGCCTGCGGTCGCGGCCGGGTACTACGTCTTCCCAGAGGCACAGAGGCACGGCCCACCCTTGCGGTGGCTGTCGTAGTTCTGGGTACGTGTTCGACGACGTTCCCGTTGGAAGCGCTGCGCTCTCCTTTCCATACTATGGTCTTACTATCTTTTTCTTTGTACATAGGTCGAGCGGATGGACCCTGCCGCGGACGACCAACAGGTGTCACACCACCTCGAGGCCTACTTGTTGTGGCTGTTCGGTTGGGTGCTGTTCACCAGTAGCCACGGTGACACCGTTGACGCCGTCATCGCGACGCCAGGATATCGCCAACGGGAGGCCCCAGATCACCGTTCGCCGATTTGCCGCCACCTATCGCGGCTTGTGCGACGCGTGCTTCAGGTCGAGGCTGAACTCTGTCCTCACGGGGTGTCCTCTCCTATTGCAGCTGTGGTCGTTCGAGCGCTTTAGCCTCGAACGGCCCCTGTTGGACGACAACGCTCCATACGGGCAGGAGATGTACAACGCAGACGAGGTGGACTGGCCGACAATGGGCTCGCTTTGGTGCCAGTGACGGGTACGTACTCTTTCATGCGACTAATTTCTTCATATAACCGATCGTCCTATCTAATATCTTATGTTCCTTGCAGGTACAGTTCGCGCACGTGCGGGTGACATGGGCGTATGAGCCGTTCGTGGAGCAGTTCGACCGGCTCACGGAGGACGACGTTCGGTGGGAGCCATACTCCCCTCAGGAGTTAGTTGCCCTGAGGAGGCTCGACCAGACCACGTCTGCCGAGGCCTGAGGAGGCCGGAGGGTCCGCCAGGGCACAGCCCCGTACACCGGCAGCGTCGCACTACGTTGGTCCTCCACACCCCTTCGCCTTCCACACACAGCACACGCAGGGTGTGTACGACGTGCTGTACTTCCCTTTGGATGCCTTCGCGCGCGTGCCATGGCGCTAGCCGAGGGTACGCCACGTCTCTGTTTGTCAGCACGCATCGCGTTTTTTTATTAACTTAGAATATTTTGCTGTGCAGATCCATTTGTTTATGACAGAGGGGCCTCCCTAGGCTACGTGGAAGTGCACGACTTCTTGGTAGACGAGGACCCGGCACCTCAGCCCACACCCGCCGAGGTTCTCTCTAGGTCACAGCTCGTCGGTGCGCCAGTACCCACACAGCAGCCAGTTTTGTCCACCCCTTCGCTTCTCGGTCCTCGTCAGACCAGGGCTCCAGACTGCCTTTGCCTCTCGGGGCCGAGGCCCCGACACCTAGCGTAGAGGAAGGGGGCCAAGCGAACCCATAGGGGATGACACGGAGGTGCAGTGGGCGGTGGTGACGCGGGAGGGGATGCTGGGGGTGCGGTTGGAGGGGGCTAGTAGGGGGCGTCCGCCTACACTGGCTATACATTTGTTCGTTATGTCATACTTAAATTTTGTACTTAATATGTGATACCTATAATACTTTTGTGTTCTTATGTGTACTCGTTCATACAAGCATGTTTGTTCAATGCATATCGACGCCTATAGCTTAAAGCACGCGACACATCGATGCAACATGTCAACTCGATAAAAGGCTATCGCAATGACGCGTCCACCATTTAGTTACATCCTTTAGGAGATTGAACATAAGTGCGTACAGAAGGGGAGACTACCGAGGTACAAGCTTCTTCGCCCGTGCCTAATGGTAGAAGGTGCCTCTCGCTACCCACATGGAGTGCTCTACAGGGGGGTGCCTCGAACGTGGCTAGCCGTCATTGTAGTGGCACGCACATATGCAACTAGGGTTCGCGTAGCAGCATGTGGGATCATAGGAACTTCCTATGTTCACGACCTCCTCGTTGCCCCTCTCGCGCTGCATCTATTGCCGAAGGTCATCATTTTCCTCATTGAGATTGTCAATTCGTGCCTCCAACTCAAAGATTCGATTCCACAATCTATCCACGTACATCACAACATGTCGTTCATGGGGAGGATCGATCTAGCGGACAAGGTTGCATTTCGACATCTGCTACAAGGAACAGTTAGTATGGAGGATGTATTAGTGGTAACATGAACAATACTATTTACCCCAGAGTGTGGGCATCGGAAGAAACATCGTCCGCCATCGAAAAGGTCGTCCAAGACCTGCACGACAGCATCCTCCCTGTGTCCGCATTTCGGTCATACCGGTTGAGCACGCTTGTTCGGCATCAACTGGTAGTTAGGGCCGAAGTCCTCCCTCTTTTCCAAGGGAAGGTCTTGCTTCAGCGAACCCGATTGGACTGGTCCCTAGGCGTCTGCCATCGTATGTTACTGTAAGACAGAGAAGGTTCTTCTTCCTACGGTTTCAAGGGTCGAGTGGTCCTACTTTTAGAGCACAGGGCGTGCATTTTATAGCCCGCGGGGGAGGCTAACAAAGCGGGTAATGTATTAGCATGCAGATGACAAGACCAGATGGGGCTGGTTGCTTTGCGCAGAGACAAGACCACACGGGGCAACTTTGCGTAGTGACAAGACCACACGGGTCAGCTTTGAGCAGTGATAAGACCAAAGGAGATTACTTTGCGCAGTGACAAGACCACACGGGCCAGCTTTGCGTAGTGACAAGACCACACGGGCCAGCTTTACACAGTGATAAGATCAAAGGAGACAGCTTTGCATAGTTTAGCGTTTAGGTTTAGGGTTAGGCTTTTCAGATCGACTAGACAACCCTGACCGCCTCGCCAGCTTTTAAGACCGAAAAGACAAGACTCTGCAAAGAAAGACGTGACAACACTCTGCCTCGCAAGCTTTTCAGACCGATAAGACAATACTCTACAAAGCAAGATATGACTTCTCTCTACAAAGTAAGACGTGACAACAATATGCCTCGCCAGCTTTTCAGATCTTTAGAACTAAAAGACAGGACTCTGCATGAAATTAATCACACCATGCTAACCCTGGGGCTTATAAAAGTGGGTTGAACCAAACCCAACACTACACAACACTGCACAACCATACCCGGCACTACACAACCAAACCCAATACTACACCAGAGCTTCCTTCACCACGCCGGGATGGACGACAGGCAAAGGCAATGGGACCGGATCCGCGAACTAGCAAGGGCTGCTGGGGAGGAGGATGACCGAGCAAGGGCTACTAGGGTCTGGGTCGAACAAGAGATGCGTGCCTACATGGCACACCTTCATAATGAAGCCCCCCGTAGCAGCAACCCCGCCCCCCGTAGCAGAAACCCCATGCCGAACGTTCCAACCGAGCGTTCGCCGCAACACCCACCTGAGGGGGAGACACTGCCCCTCTATTGGTGCAGAGACAGATGGAAGTTCTTCAAGTCCAAGCACCCGCTCAGCCTGGGCATGCGTTACTGGGGTTGCGCGAACTACTCCAATGACTATCCCGACCGACGTCGGGACACGAGCAGCTATCGGCAGTCGGTAAGGACCCGATTCTGATGTGTTCCGTACTATTTCTCTTTCAAAGCACGCACTAACAACCTCTCCGAATCTATCTCAGAGTCCCCGGATCCGCTTATATGGCTCTCGCAAGTGGATCGACCACGAGATCCACCCATATGACTAGTGATCTCTCGACATGGATGAGTGGCATGAACAAAGAGACCGCGAGATCCTAGAGGAGCGACGCCGCAACGACGAGCACAACGAGCGCATACGTCGGGAGACGCAAGCTCATTTGGAGGCGTGCAGGCGCAGGGAGCGCGAGGCTCACAAGAAGGAGCGCGAGAGAAAGAGGGAAATTGCGGTCAAGGCCAAAGAGGCCGGCGAGGAGTTCAGCGCCGAGCTAGCAAGGAAGGGAAAATGGCCTCGGTCCACACAGTAGGTCAGGTCATTACGTAGTAGTCCCCCGTCCTACCCGCCATGTTTTTACTATCCCCTAAAGGCATGTAGACTTACATGGTCTGGATGCTTGTGTCGCAGTGTACCGTAGTAGTAGCGAGCATGACTAAAGCAATTCGCCGAACCATCATGCCATGTGACTACGTGTAACGTGCTTTTGTCCGTGGACTTTAATGTAGTTCTGGTTCCGTGTCTCCGCTAAGCCATCAAAACAAGCCTATATTGCAAGTATGCCTCTTCTAGTGGAATCCCAGAAAGAACCATTCACATCGATATCGAATAATTTGTAAAAAATGATTACAAAATAAAAAAAAATGATCACTTACCTTTCTACTTAGAACTCATTACTATCTCAATCGTCCTCACAAAATTCTACAGAAATTTAGAGCACTACAACAATATATGACGATGACAAAATGTTATTGCGAGTCTGATAGATTTCGTACCCTTCATATTCTACGAAAATAACAAACAGACCAACCAACCTCGTCATAACACTTTTTTTTTCCATAATAAATAACATCATAAAATCAGATTTGCTAAATGTAATTAACCTACAAAATGTAATATTAATTACAACACAAAACAAGAATTAAATAATAAAAGAACGACCAAGAATTGTCCGCCTAAGCTCATAGGGCGATAGGACCTTAGTTACCTAGCGGTTGGGCGCGGCAAGACTCGTCAGCGAACCGTGGACAGCAGGTATTTAGTCGCCCAATGGTACGTCTAGTATATTCCTATCGCTCGCTTGGGCCATGATGGAACCGATCCCAACCGTTAGGGCGATGAGGTATACTTTTGTAAAAAAAAGATCGCTAGAATAAATTTGTAATTTCTAATAAAAAATGGATTATTTTAAAATTTTTTTGTGGAATCTGATATGTGAAGGAATTGTAAATCCACTTTTCTAGACACATCCCAAAGGTTTAGTAGGTTGAAGGATAGTAAGAATGAGAATATTATGCTTCCCAGGCAACAAACTGAAAATGGCACTGCAACTATCCCCATCAAGCGGTTGGAAATCTTGCTATATAGTACCATTAGCATTTAAGTAAAAATAGATACTGGAATGTAAAACAAATCACAACCAAATATTGAGAATGCCAGCAAATCCTAAACCAGAAGAAATACGTAAAGATAAAAGTGTCCCTTTTTTTATGGCAAATGAGCCAAACACGGTAGATGTTAATAGCGGATTACATTTGATAAAAAAAACTTGGAGCAGGGCACAGTCACATCTAAGTTTCATAAATCGAAAAAAGATATGAACTCATGTAGATGTTAAATAATTTATATCTGAATAGTGTTGCCTCAAACTTTGGATATAGAGGTCAGACTGGTATACGATATAAAAAAATACTGTTATATGAATTAAATATGTAATTTTTTTGTTTCGATACTAAACCAAAACTTAACTAAGCATAGTTACCTAGATGTTTATCTTCTCTAGTGTACACTACATACCTCTACAAAAGAATAGTTGATGACCAGCCTTTCCAGCGACTCGAGCCCATCCTTCATGGTGGCACACACGACGGCAAGTTTGGCTACAGCCAGCCTCCCATACCTCGACCTCCCTCTCATCGGAGAGCGGGATGGGGACCGCCTTCTCTAGTGCATGGATTTCCTTGAGCAGGCCACGAGAATTTCTTGGAAAAACATTGATGGTTGTCACTCTGAAATGGAAAATATCCAATGCACTAAAATTCAACAAATTGTAAAATTCAACAAACACACCTCTCGCTGCTTGTTGCTTGCTGCAATCTTCCCTCTCTTCCCTTTGGAAGTTGTGGTGGTTGCTTGTTGCTGCAGTCTTCTCTCTCTTCCCTTTGGAAGTTGTGGTGGTTGTTCATGCAACAGAGAAAGGAAGATAAGGAGAAGGTTGTCGCAGATAAGGAGGAGGAGAAGTGGAAGAAGAGATATTACCATTTGTAGTGTTCAGTTAGCAAATGTTGGGCATGCACATTGACGAGGATTAAAATCTCTAAGTATTACTCTAATACATAATAAAAGATCATATGTCTTCATGGTCGTAACCTCTAAGGCTAACGACCCCTGTGGTCGTAAGGATTCCAAAGGTTACATAATAAGTATCCTAGTCGGATGAGGTCGTGAACCTAGTCCCCGACTAGATGACTGCTCGTATAAGCAATGAACTGGCATTTGGATCTAACTCCAAGTATATTCCTTACTTTGTGATGAATGGAACACATATTATATTTGTTCCATACCACGCGACGTTTCATGGTCCTAAGACACTGACAACAACCACAATACGGTTGAGTGTCTCACAGACACACAACTGTCGAACGGTTGGTACTTTATCAACCGCTACCTCGCTCTGACCAATCGCGATATTTCCAACAGGTGTCTCTTCAAGGAGCAACCGCCACCTCTTCGACGGTTATTTAAAGATGGAGCGCGAATCAGACTGCATCAGATTGAAGAACGACAATCGGCATTAGATTCATGTTTTAAGTTTGATTCTGCAATATAGCAAGAATTACGCTTATTATAATTAGGATTAGTCCACTGCCTTGTCGAGGGCACCCCTGTAATAGCCAGTTCATAGCAATAAAGAGTAGTCTCATTCTCTCTCAACAACTCTTTGTTATTTTTCTTTATTTATTTTGTAAGATTGGCGACTCGATCGTCGACAGCTGATGCCGTCCGTGGGGAAGAAGGTGTTGAGTTCTTGAAGATTACTTCGCTCAAGCATTCCTCATCCACTTCCTTTGCTCCATCATTGCTCATGCGAACATGGCAGGAACTTGGGATGAGGAAAACTAGTTCGACCTGGCAGACTACTCTAACCTCGACATGGACGCATGCATCCGCGCCATGGAAGAAAACGGAATGTCATCATCATCCTTCTCTGCCGGCTCGCCAGTCGTAGAGATTGACGAAATCGACCCGATGGATGAGGATACACAACCACCAACAATGGCGTTATCAGAGGAACCGCTCGCTCCAACCAGTTCAGAACGTCCAAATGCCTCTACAATCCTGATCGATCCAACCGGCAAAAGCGACATTGGAAGCCTAACGCTGCAATCAGAGAGTCCATGTGCTCTCGATATTGTTATGGGCGACCAGTATTCGCCAACGGCTCCTACATATTCCGGGGGTCAAGCGACATCTGGTAAGGGTATCAATGAAGTTATCACCGATCGTAGGCCAAGTGGGCATGGTGAAACTCGGCATACGATCGGTAGTCCGCCGGATCAGACTGAGTCCACCACAAAGCCCACCAGAGGTGATAATCTCCGATCGCTCCCCATCGTGGAGGCTCCTTGCAGAAGCACTGGAAGGCTCTTGCTTAGCTACGACAGAGTTCATCGAAAGATCACAGTTGGTGTCACGAAGTTAACACAATCAGAGATACCAATTCGAATGCCATGCATGATCCTCCACAGGTTAACTCGCCACTACTTGCTGGTGGAGGTGGTACGGGCGCTCAAGCACCAACTACCGGAGGCAACCGAGCTGATGGACGTGTATCAGTTAATTCACCTGTTCCTACCCCATCGCGAGTAAGGAATCAGGTAGGGCCGCCCGGTAGGTCAAGGGAAAACTTGACTCATCGGACGCCCACTGCAAGCGGGAATCTACCACGACCTTTGGTAACGATACAAAACCTACAACGAGTTCGGAACATTCTGAATAATCCAGACCCTGCTTTAACAGGAACTCTAGGTTATGTTCAGCTTGCCGTCAGGTGTCGAAGATCCTCCAACAAACCATGTAACGTAAAGAAATGTATCAAGAGTAGTGGAATTAGCAAAGTCACATGATGACCTCGTCCCAGCGCTCCTCTCTTAGTAGGGGATAACATGGTCGAGAAGAGGATCAATCAACACCAAGACCCCCTCGTAGGTTCCGACTAGGAAATCACGAGGGGAGACGGCTTTTCACAGCAGTCACTCCTCCTCCTCGTCAAGAGGAACGACCACTTGATTCAGGTGATCTCAGGCATCATTTGAACCAAATGGGTGGTCAAAGAGGTTATCATAACGTCCACGACCGGGTTGGGACACCGGATCCTAGATATGTAAATATGAGGAACCGATCCCCGACTGATTATAATTTGGCTCCTTTTTAGAGACGGCGCCACGACTCCATTACGGGATGTCAAACGTTTTTGGCAGGTCTTCAAGCTGTTCATTGGCCGGACAGGTTCCGACCAGCTAAATTAGAGAAGTTCAATGGAGCTCAGAACCCATTAGAATTTCTTCACATTTATTCTACCACCATCAAGGCCGCTGGTGGTAATAATAACGTGATGGCAAATTATTTGCCCACGATCTTTGAAGGGTCTACCCGATCATGGTTGCTTAACCTACCGATCGGATCTATCTATACTTGAGAGCAGCTCTGCGATACTCTGATCGCCAACTTTCAAGGGACGTACGACCATCCCGGAAAGGTGGACGATCTTCATAGGATGAAGCAGAAAACCAATGAAACTCTTCGACAATATATCAAAAGGTTCAGTCAGGTTCAAAATTCCATCCCAGAGATAGCAGAATCTTCTGTCATCTAGGATTTTAAAGCAAGACTGAGGAATCGCCAGTTTACAAAGGATATTGCAATAAATTCTCTACAAACAACCGTCAAACTTTTCGACACGGCAGACAAGTATGCGGTTGCTAGTAAAGCGGTCGAATGGAATGAAACTATCAATCAGAAAGATAAAAAATCCCCAGTCGAGTATAGGAAGCAAGAGAAGAGAAGCAAGAAGCCTCTCAAGAACAAGAAGAATCGCAAGCCCGGCAACAAGGAAGTACTTGCGATTCCAGAAAAGTTTACCAAGGGCAAGAAAGATTTCACTGGTCGGAACAAAACTTAGGCTCCGACCAGTGAATTCAAGAAAAATAAGAAGTGGTGTCCACTTCACCAGGCAGCAGGGCATGATCTGCGCACCTGCTGGGCTTGATAACATAAACTGGAGGATTACTACTCAGGTAAATGACCCTTCCCCTCCATAACAGAACTCGGAGAACCAAGATCCAAGAAGGACAAAGATGGCAACGAAGAGATGGAATACCAGGAGCCATAGCATACGGTGGATATGATCTTTGGAGGATCCTCCTCGTACGAATCGAGACGTCATCTAAAGGTCATGGAGCGAGAGGTCAACCTTGCCGAGTCTCTGATCACCGTCAAGCCATCCAAGTGGCCGGAAACTATATTCTCCTTCAGTAAAGAAGATTGCCCTGTCCCGTCGACTTGACCAGGTAGGTTTTCTATCGTGGTTAAACCTACTATTAACAATTGTAAAGTTAATCGTTCTTTAAATATTTTATTTACGGGAGCATTGGAGGAGATGCAGATCCCCAGGTCAAAGGTAAAACCCGTGAAATATGCCTTTCATGACATAGTTCCTGGTTCTACCGCTAAACCGATAGGACAAATGTCCCTACCGTTTACATTTGGAAGACCTAGCAACTTTTGAACAGAAAAGAGTCCATTTGATGTGGTGGATTTTGAAACCACATACAATGGAATCCTTGGTCATATGGCTTTAGCAAAATTCTTGATAGCCATGCACTACAGTTATGAGAGCTTAAAGATGCTAGCACCGAAAGAGAGTTTTCACGGTTCGAGGAGATCAAAAAATGGCTTATGCATGTGATCGGAAACTAATCCACTTACCATGCAAGTCAAGCACTCGAGGCCAAAGTGGCGCCAAAACCTTCCGACCAGACAAAGGAGGTACCACTCGGCAAAGACACTCCTCTGGAAAGTGTCAACATACTGTCTGGGTCAAGAAACACTAATGCATCTACCCAAAAGGTACTGGTCGGAGCAGGACTCTTCCTCAAATAGGAAGAGTTGCTCATCTCCTTCCTCCGAGCAAATCAGGACGTATTTGCCTAGCAAAGGCCCCGACATGCCCGAGTCCCTGTGGAGGTGATCGAGCATGAGCTAGCTCTCGGCTGACAAAAAACGGTCAAGCAGAAGCTAAGATGTTTCGCATCTGATCGGAAGGAGGTAATCCAGTCGGAGATCGACAAGCTCCTCAAGGCTTGGTTTATTCATAAAGTTGACCACCCAGAGTGGCTCGCCAACCCTGTAATGATTAGAAGAAATATTGGGAAATGACGAATGTGTATTGACTTCATAGATCTTAATAAAGCTTGTCTGAAGGATGACTTTCCCCTTCCACGCATTGATAAACTTGTAGACTCTACTTCTGGGTGTGAGTTGCTAAGTTTTTTATATACAAACTCAATGTATCATCAGATTAATATGAGTAAAGACGATGAAGAGAAAACTTCCTTCATCACTCCATATGGCACTTACTGCTATATTAAGATGCCATTTGGTCTCAAAAACGCTGGTACGACTTTTCAAATGTTGATGCAGAAAACCTTTAATCCTTAGATAGGTCGAAATCTAGAAGCCTACGTTGATGACTTGGTCGTAAAAAGCATCAACGCTGGCGACCATATTTCCGACCCATACGGGACTTTCAATAACTGAAGAAGGCATAACCTTAAGTTAAATCCAGAGAAGTGTGTGTTCGGAGTTTCTTCTAGAAAGCTTCTTGGTTTCCTAGTTTCTTCTAGAAAGCTTCTTGGTTTTCTAGTTTCGGCTAGAGTCTTACATGGACCAAAGAAACGATATCCATAGGTATAAAAGCTGCTCTTGAAGGGATACGGGTAGACTATGATAGCAATAATTCAAAAATTCTACCACATAAACTAGGAAGCCAAGTAAGAAGATGATCACAGATCATTACCACCAGACGCGCAGAGCAGCGGAAGAAGAGTTGGAGCGGTCTGGTCCAACGTAGAGCGCGTCGATGTAGTGGTCGTAGTCGATCGGCCAGCGTCCTTGCAAGTCGATCGTCTCCTCCAGCAACCTCAGCAGTTCCTTGTGAAGATCGCGGATCGTCCTCAATCGCAACAGCAACCGCAGTAACGCCTCTACGGTATCTACACGTCCAGGGAAGGAACAACCGTACGCTGGTGTGCTAGCACCAAGTCGCACGGTAGAGCTTTCAGGAAGATGGCGGCTGGGGTTTCGGAGCAACTCATGTCAATCTCTTATTCCCAATAGCCTCAAGCATCTTCTTATATAGTGCCCATGAAGGATCCTATCCGAATACGTTTTGTTCCAACCCGTTAAGTGTGTGACCCGTTAGGTTTATGTGTAATCGGTTATGACTCAGAAACTCTTTTCCAATCACGAGTCGTTAGTGGTTCCTAGTAGAACATAACGATTCCCGAATACACACGAATTATATCGGACGAACCTTAATGCAATATGATCTATGACCAAGTCCATATCACTAATGACCAGCTCGTATCTCCATATGACCAGTTCATATTTAGGCTCAACTAGTTCGTAACTCCTTACGACCAGGTTTCGACTACTTAGTGATCATGTTCGACCAACTTGCGACTAGCTCGTATCTCCATACGATTAGTCCGTATATGATTGAACTCAAAGACCTTATCATGTATTCTCCCTTTGCCTCACGATATCTGGTTGAACTCCAGGTGAGATATTATGCCATCCATAGACTGTTCAATACTTTCTCGATCTAGTGTCGGATAACCTTATGTGGTCGAACTCTTCGACCACTAGTGGCTTGGCCATGCACTTTCTTTATCCGACCACTTCGAGGGGCCCAGAGACATCTCTTCTGTTATGTTAGGAGGGGGCAAATCCCACATCCGACCAGTCACATCCCTCCGTATATTTCATAACATACCCGAAAGCTACCTTTGTAACTACCCAGTTACGAGCAGTGTTTGGCAACCCCTAAGAGTGCTATTACACATGTAGAGAACCATGTTGATCTCAGGTATAAGGATTATACATCATCATTGCTTGAGACTAACTAATGACACTTAGAATCATAACAATATCAATAGTGTCTCAAGGTGGGTCAATCCAACACCATGTTCTCCAACATGTGCTCACATTATTGACTTGATATCCCTATATCTATGACCAGTGAAACATGGTCATCAATTAATACATGTGCTGGTCGATAGGATCACTGATATTCCGATCAGTGACATCCGACCAGGGATACTTTTAGAATGACATCATATATGTTGAAAGAGCTTCACCAACAAGTCACATACTTGTTAATCTTCATAACCAATGATTCATTCAAGGAACAGAATAACATTTATTCAAAAACTCATAAACATAGACGTGATATAATCATCTCTATGATTGCCTATAGGGCATATCATCAACAGTCTCCCACTTGAACTAGAGTCAATCATATAGGTATCTTATACCCATTGCTCTTGTGTGCGCCTCATGCTTAGGTTGCGGGAGAGGCTTTGTCAACGGATCAGAAATTTTTAAATCCGTGTGCACTTTGCATATCTTCACATCACCTCTCTCAATGATCTCACGAATAATGTGATATCGTCGAAGTATGTGCTTAGACTTTTGATGTGATCTAGGCTCCTTTGCTTGTGCAATGGCTCCACTATTATCACAATAGAGATCCATTAGACTGGAAGTACTAACTACAACACCCAGTTCACAAATGAACTTTCTTATCCATATGTCCTCTTTTGCAACTTCCGAAGCTACAATGTACTCAGCCTCTGTTGTAGAATCAGCAACTGTTCCTTGCTTGGAATTTTTTCAGCTCACTGCTCCTCCATTCAAACAAAATACAAACCCTGATTGTGATCTGAAATCATCCTTATCGGTTTGGAAGCTAGCATCGGTGTAACCATTTACGGCCAGCTCTTCCTCACCCCCATAAACAAGGAATGCATCCTTAGTCCTTCTCAAGTACTTAAGGATATTCTTGACAGCTATCCAGTGACCTTCACCTAGATCCGATTGATATTTATTCGTAACACTTAGAGCATACGACACATTTGGTCGTGTACATAGTATGGCATACATGATAGATCCAATAGCCGAAGCATATGGAATTCTACTCATTTTGTCTCACTCATCAGCGGTCGTAGGACACTGACTCTTGCTAAGATTAATGCCATGTGCCATGGGCAAGAAACCTTTCTTGGAATCTTGCATGTTGAACCGTTTTAACACTTTGTCTATGTACATATCCTGACTTAATCCAATTAGCCTTTTAGATCTATCTCTATAGATCCTTATACCAAGAACATATGTTGCATCTCCTAAATCTTTCATTGAGAAACTATTTGTTAATGAAGTTTTAACAGATTCAAGTATTGGAATATCATTTTCGACCAGTAGTATGTCATCTACATACAAGATTAGAAGCACAAGGTTCTTCTTCGTTCTTGATGAAGTCAAACCCTTTGACCACTTCATCAAAACGAATGTTCTAACTCCGAGATGCTTGCTTCAATCCATAGATGGATTTATTAAGCTTGCATACCTTTCTAACTTCCTTTGGATCGACAAAACCTTTAGGCTGTGTCATGTACACATCCTCACTTAGGTTTTCATTCAGGAAAACCGTTTTGACATCCATTTGCCATATCTCATAGTCGAAATATGTAGCAATAGCTAGAATGATCCGAATAGACTTAAGCATAGCGACGGGCGAGAAGGTTTTATCATAATCAACACCTTGAATTTGTCTGAAACCGTTTACGACCAGTCGTGCCTTATGAATGTAAACATTTCCATCCATATCTATCTTTTTCTTAAAAATCCACTTGCACTCAATGGTCTTAACACCATCAGGTGCATCAACCAAGTTCGAAACTTGATTATCATGTATGGACTTTATTTCGGATCTCATGGCTTCATGCCATGACTCAGAGTCTGGGTCCACCATCGCTTCCGCATTAGTTTTAGGCTCATCATTATTCAATAATAAAACATCATACCCATTCCTTATAGGCAATTGACGTGGCCTTTTAGATCTTCGTGGGACTGATGCCTCATCTAGAGGTTCAACAATATTTTGTTCATCCTATAGAGGTTCAGTAGGAGTTGAAATATTTTCAGATGGTTCCTGAATTTCTTCGAGTTGCACCTTGTTCCCACTAACTCTTTTGGAAAGAAACTCTTTTTCTAAGAAGACACCATTACGGGCAACAAAGACTTTGTTATCAACCCGATTATAAAAATAATATCCTTTAGTTTCCTTAGGATACCCCACAAAGAAACACTTATTAGGCTTGGGTGTGAGCTTGTCAGACGTCAAACGCTTCACATATGCTTCACAACCCCATATCCTGAGAAAAGATAATCCAAGACTCTTTCCGGTCCATATCTCATATGATGTCTTCTCTACAGTTTTTGATGGAACCCTATTTAAAGTAAAAGTTGTCGTTTCTAGTGCGTATCCCCAGAATTGCAATGGAAGATCAGATTGACTCATCATTGACCGAACCCTGTCCAAGAATGTTCGGTTCCGTCGTTCCGACACTCTATTCCATTGAGGTGTCCCGCGTAGTAAGCTGTGGAACAATTCCACCCTTCTTTAGATGATCACCAAACTCATGGCTCAAATACTCACCTCCACAATCAGATCATACATTTGATTGTCTTGCCAAGTTGATTCTACACTTCATTATAAAATTCTTTAAACTTTTCAAAGTATTCGGACTTATGTCTCATCAAATAGACATAGCCATATCTACTGAAATCATCAGTAAAAGTTATGAAGTACTGAAAACCATCTCTGGTCGGAGTGCTCATTGGTCCACATGCATCCGAATGTATTACGACCAGTAGACCACTAGCCCTCTCACCTCTGGTCGTGAAGGGCGCCTTTGCCATCTTGCTAAGTAAATAAGATTCACATGTTTCAAATGATTCAAAATCAAATTAGTTTAGAATAAAATCTTTATAGAGCTTCATCATGCGCTTCTCATTTATATGACCGAGATGACAATGCCAAACGGAAGTGGGATTCACATCATTAGGTCGAAGTCTCTTAGCATTAACGTTATAGTTGGACTCATCCTCAAGATTCAAAACATACAATCTATTTACCAATGG
The DNA here is from genome assembly GCA_036346405.1 of Phyllostachys edulis. NCBI lineage: Eukaryota > Viridiplantae > Streptophyta > Magnoliopsida > Poales > Poaceae > Phyllostachys > Phyllostachys edulis. The sequence continues at coordinate 15,381,069 of CM070551.1, read as the reverse complement.
AGCATGACCATAAAGCATATCTTCAAAATAAATTGAACAACAATTGTTCTTTATTCTGAACTCATAACCTTCTGCTCCTAAACAAGAAGCAGAAATAATGTTTTTGCTTAAGGCTGGAACATAATAACAATTATTTAGTTCCATATCTAATTCTGATGGTAAAACTAATGGTAAAGTGTCAATAGCTAATGCAACAACTCTTGCTCCATTGCCCACTCGAAGATTAACATCTCCTCTTGCCAAGCATATACTCCTTATCGGTCCCTACATCGAATTACAAATATGAGCAACCGATCCGGTATCAAATACCCAAGAACTGGTCAGAGAAGTGGCAAGATTAATTTGTATAACATTTATACCTGAACTAGAAGTCTTACTTCCTTTGTTCCTTTTCATTTCTGCTAAGTACTTCTTGTAGTTTCTCTTCCAATGCCCAGTCTCATGACAATGGTAACATTCTGTGTCAGGCTTAGGACCCAGCTTGAGCTTCTTAAGCTTAGCCTTGAGACTCTCGATCTCATCTCGAGTCTTTCTTTTGCCCTTTCCCTTTCCCGACTTACCCTTCTTCTTGAAGGTTGTAGTCTTTTGAACCATCATCACATGATAGGAACTTTCCTTGATGCTCTCCTGTCCCGCCTAGAGTTTTTCTCGAGCAACTCGATTCACCCTCTGTAGTCGAGCATTCTGAGGACATAGATGTTCCATTGGAGGTCGTACAAATTGATCCTGAGAACATGGATGCTCCACAGGTCGTACAACACGATCACGGTAGAAATTGGATGACGTCGATCTACAATTATCTCTAGCATGACATTATTCCTGAAGATGATGTAGAGACTGATCGTATAGCTCAAAAAGCCAAATCATATACTCTGATCGAAAGTACCTTGTATAAACGAGGATCTCACGGAGTGTTGATGAGATGCATATCTCAAACGGATGGCATTAAGTTGCTATCTAACATTCATGGAGGAGTCTGTGGAGCACATAATTCCTATAGAACACTGGTCGGTAAAGTCTTCAGGCAAGGATACTACTAGCCAACTGCCCTTCATGATGCAAAAGAGCTCGTGACAAAGTGCGTACAGTGTCAAATTCATAATCGACAAGTATATCAGCCGGCACAAGCTTTGCAAACCAGACCTCTTTCTTGGCATTTTGCAACCTGTGGACTAGACATTTTGGGACCTTACCTAAGAGCACCTGAGGGCTTCGAATTTCTTTTTGTCATGATTGACACGTTTACAAAATAGATAGAAGCCGAGCCAGTTATTAAAACAACGACTGAAACCGCTAAGAGGTTCCTCACAAAAAATGTTATCACACGATTTGGTACACCCAGTCGTATAATCATAGATAATGGTACCCAGTTCTCTAGAGGGAATTTTCAGAAATTCTGCGAGGATCTAGGTATCAAGATACATTTCGCTTCTATCGCTCATCCGCAGAGCAATGGAGTAGTCGAGCGAGCCAATGGTATCATAATGCAAGGGGTGAAACGCCGAGTGTTCGACTAGGTAACCAAATGGTCAGGAGTTTGGGTTCACGAACTTCCTTCTGTATTATGGGCTATTCGAACAACGATCAGTGGTGCGACCGGTGAAACTCTATTTTTCTGGTTTACGGTGCTGAAGCCATGCTTATTTCAATGAGAACGATCACATAGAATGATGATTCGACGACATCAATTTCCTGGAAGAACAACGAAACCAAGCCCTCGTACGATCGGCGGTTTACCAACAAGCCATGCGAAGGTACCACAGTCGTAAGGTGTAATCTCGCAGCCTAGTTGTAGGTGATCTGGTTCTACGATGAATTTAGAACTAAGCTAATCGCAATAAACTTTCTCCCAAATGGGAAGGTCTATACATTGTGGTCGAAGTAACCAGACCTGGTTCGGTATGACTAGCTATGTCAGACGGGCGTGTTTTGTCAAATTCTTAGAATATTGACCAATTGCACAAGTTCTTTGTATAAATGTATTTTCATTTTCTTTTCAATTTTTTTAATAAATATGCATTTCCTTTACTTGCTGACGAATGATATTGTTTGTATGTCTGTTATTCATTCACTGGTTGTATGCTATTGTTGTCTAATTGGTCGGAGAAAATCAGATTCTCTCCGATATAATTTTTTAAGGATCTTTATTACTCTATGGCTACGACATACATGTCAAACGCCATAAGGGTCTTAGTCGTGACCATTCAGACAATGGTTCTCATGCATGACCAACACTCTTTTTTTAAAGAAATATACGAGTAACAGGAGCATCACACAAACAACTACATATAGTACTTTACATGCTTAAGATTTCAGAGACTACATTTCTTACCTTCAACATTTTGTTCTACTCATGTTTGGCTACTAGTCGAGACATGAAAAGCCTCCTAGTCGAAGTCTCTCCTTCTCCGCACATGGTCTTGCCCACTGGAAGGAGCTTCCTAGAGATAGTCCTTTTCCTACGATCTTCGCTGCTAGTCGGACTTGAGCATGAGCACGTTTCACGAAGTGTTTTTCATGTCTTCAGTTCTTAACAATCATTACGACCAGTTTTTGGATAAGATATATAAAAAAAGTTCACTTATCTTTTTTGCATACATTTTTGCATAATTCCTTATCATCAATCCTAGTCTTATACATCTTCCAACTACACAAGATACTACACAGTATTTCGATTATGGAAAAGATCTAAAACTAGTCGAAATGATATGCTGGTTCCGACTATATTGATTTACTAGTGATACTTAGATCATTCTTATAACATACTCAGCACATGCTTTGTATCATGGTCGTAGCTATTGCCTATTTTATTGGTCTACTGCTTCTTTAGTAATGTTCTTCTACTAATACGAGCAGTCGGGGGCTAGGAAATATATGAGTGCTCAGCGAATTTAAGAAGATAAAACAACAACTCCATTGATGGTAAAATGTAAGTTTTATTTATAATAGTTTAAATATTACAATCATCTACTTCTCGAAGCCACCAGATTGGTCGTTGGACGTTGGAAACACGACCTCCATGTCCTCCGCAACCTTTTGTCCGAGAGGTGCCATTTCCTCGAAAACTTTGGTTGCTTCATTTCCCGAGTAGTTGAAGTCTTCCTCAGCAGCTTGGAGATTTATGGTAGTGTTGGAGACTTTCAGCTTTGCCAAAGCAAAACTGACTCCATTCTTGACAGCTTCAAACAAAGTTTGCGTATGGTTCTGCTAAGTAGTCTTAAGCACGCTCTTGAGGTCTTTGAGTTGTTGGTCAAGATAGTTGATATTCTCCATGAGATCTCCTAAGTTAGGCAGTTGTGTTCCCGATCCCATATCAAAAAGCATCTTGATGAAAGTTTTGTCCTTCTCTTCAAGATTTTGTCCAAAAGGTGTTGCCTTACCACGCTCGAACTCAAGAGCTTTTTCTATTTTCTTTAATGCTTGAGTTTGCTCTGTATGAGTAGACCAAAAAATGAGTACATATGACTAGAAAAAGGAAGCACACTGGTCGAAGTTTACGACCGGTTACCTTCGCTTTTCTTCTCAATAGTCTCAAGGACTTCCTTGTACCTGGCTTTGACATTCTTTACCTGAGCTTGGCAATTATGGCTTCCTTAGGCATAACTTCTTCTTTAAGTTTCTTTGAATCTATCAAATGCGATAAAGGGAGAAAGTGGTTAACAGAAAAAAAAAACCAAATGGTAAAGAAGGAGAGAAAAAGACACTAAGAGGTCACTTACTTTCTAATTTAGGGTTCTTTTTCTCCAAGTGATTTATTCGCTGGGTCAGTCCTCTGACCACAATGAAATTCTCCACCAAATGCTACAAAAATAGCAAACTCCTTTAAATATCTTTTAAGATAAAGGCTATTAAAAATGGCTGAGGAAGATTACCTGGATTGCCATATTATTATATTCAGCAAAAATAGAGTCAGGACTCGTCCCAGCTTGACGGTCCAAAATTCTTCCCCAAGTTTCATTAAGATCTTCATCTTCGAAGATCCGGAGGCGATGAGAAAAAGCGACTCGAAGAAGAAAATTCCCAGCAGGGGTCAGAACCTGTTGAGATTCCTCAGGAACCTCCACCTCTGCAGGTGGAATTGAAGCCACCACGGGTTCCTGAACAGACGATGGCGTCGCAACCTACTCGGGAGCTAGCTCGACCTCTTTCTCCTCAGGAGTTTTCTCCTGATGGATACTCTGGTCGAAATCGACCGGAATACCAGAGGATCTACAAAGGAAGAAGAAAATAAGCTTAAGACTCTAAAACACCAGAGGTGAGTACTTATATAAGTCCTTCTTTCATGTATACGTACCTGGTCGTTTTCTTGGTCTTTAGTTTGAAGCACGCTGAAGCAAAATCCGTCACGCTCGCTTTCCTTTTCTTCTCTTCGACCAACTTCACCAGTCCTGAACCGGTAGGGTTGATTAGACCCTTAACGTCCTCCAACTGGAGGTCCGAAGAAATAGTCTTGACTAGTTGATCGAGAACAAGATCCCTGACCATCTGGTTAGAGGGTGTGGATTCATCAACCTCCAAAACAGTTACTTTAATAGCAACTGGCAGGTCCTGAGTGACCATATTGGAGTCCACAATAGCTACCTAATTAACAACCAAAGTTAGTTAGGTGATGAAAATCCTTCATCTAGAATACACATTTCTATTCATGTACCTACCTCTATAAGACCACCGTCTCGAGTGGTCGTAGGAGTGGTCGAAGCGTCGATTGGCTCACAACTTTCAGTGGCCTCATTGATACTCAATCCGATCAACTGCACATCAAAGAGGATTTGTGGTAAACCCATTGAAAAATATACAAATGATGAAAGGTGGTCGATATTTTTATCTTCAGTCTCTCATCCCTCTCGTTTGTGGAAACAACCGCTAAAATTTAGGGGAAATTAGCCTTGTTGCTAGGCTCTTTGGCGCAGATCATTTTGATTTGGTTTCTGATCTCATCAGGAGAAAGGACTGTAAGGATAAACAAGAGACTTTAGTATCACAAAAGTAACCAGCCAAGATAAGCAAACTGGTCGAAATCTTTTAGGACTTACCCTCCTTGGAATCTTTGGCCGCGTCGTCATGACCAATGTACCAGAGCATCGAATGTGCTCGGGCCTTCAGGGAGCTAATCTGGCGCATGGAGAAATCCCTTACCACGTGCTAGGAGGTTAAACCCCTGACACTAAGGAGTTGGATGGCTTCAACCCATCTCCCCACTTTTTCCTCATTCACGGAGGAGCGTCACTCTGGATTCTCGTTTGCCTTCTTACCAGTATAGTAAAGGCTGTCTTTTTGAGTGTCCGTCATGTAGAACCAGCTTTTCTTCCACGACAACCACGAAGACTTTGAGTACATACGAATGTACTCATCGGCCTTTCCATTGTGGAGGCGCAAGGTGCACTGTCCAGGCGTCCCGGTCGTCTTCCCCGACTTCGCTATCCTGTAGTAGTACCAGAAGAGATCTAGGTCTACGGCAATCCCTAAGTACGCTTCACAGAGATAGACGAAGACACTGAGGTTGGCGATGGCATTGAGGGCAAGGTTCACCAATTCGACTCCATAGTGCTCCAAAATCTTGGGAAGGAAGGAGTGAACTGGCAACCTGAATCCGCATTCGATGTATGCGAGGAAAACAGGAATTTCCCCATCTTCGTTGGTCGGAGAATGCTCTCTGGCCGTTGATCCCCAAGAAATCAAATCCTTGTCGAGAAGCAACCCGACCTTTTCCAGACTCTCAAGTTTCTTCTGGCTTAGATCAGAAGTCGACCAGTTGGTGATAAAATCTGACGTGGTTGAGTTTTTGGTGAAGGAAGAAAGGGGTTCATAGGAAGTTATAGACAAGAGGGGGTCGGAGGTAATTTTTTCTCTTAGTAGATGAAAAGGGAAAGCAAGAGGTGTAAAAACCCTAAAGCCTTATGCTAAAGGGGTTTTATAGCCGCAAATTCTTTAACTACATCAGGGAGTTACCCAAAGTCCAACGGACACATACCAAAGTCTAACGGACAAAAAAACTCTTCGGGTCCCAAGACAGTTTCTCAACTTTAAAGTGAATACATACTATCTCGTATATCACGGGATTAAGTAAGGGTCTGCCCGATATGACTTTATCAGGAGAAAGTGTTCACACAACCAATTGACTTAAAGTTTGGGGGCTAACTGACGAGGATTAAAATCTCTATGTATTACTCTAATAAATAATAAAAGACCAGATGTCTTTGTGGTCGTAACCCCTAAGGCTTACGACCCTTGTGGTTGTAAGGATTCCAGAGGTTACATAATAGGTATCCTAGTCGGATGAGGTCCTAAACCCAGTCCCCAACCAGATGACTGCTCGTATAAGTAATGAACTGGCATCTGGATCTAACTCCAAGTAGATTCCTTACCGTGTGATGAATGGAACACATGTTATATTTGTTCCATACCACACGACGTTTCATGGTCCTGAGACACTGACAACAACCACCATACGGTTGAGTGTCTCACAGACACACAACCGCTGAATGGTTGATACTTTATCAATCGCTGCCTCGCTCCGACCAGTCACGATATTTCCAACAGACGTCTCTTCAAGGAGCAACTGCCATCTCTTCAATGGTTATTTAAAGATGGAGTGTGGATCAGACTGTATCAGATTGAAGCACATCAATCGGCATTAAATTCATGTTTCAAGTCTGATTTTGCAATATAGCAAGCATTACACTCAGTGTAATTATGATTAGTGCACTGCCTTGTCGAGGGCATCCCCTATAATAGCCATATTCTCTCCTAAGAACTCTTTACCATTTTTCTCTATTTATTTTGTAAGATTGGCGACTCGATCGTCGACACACATCCTTGCTGTAACCGTCGTGCATAAGTTGGGTGGTTTGCAATGAACGTGTTTCGTAGTCAAGCTGTGCAGTTGGCAAGGGAGCCGATCGTCGCATCATCGTCTCCACCTCGGTCTCCCCAGAGTGTAGCGGCGACGGCGGATGCATGCTCAAAAATCCAACATTGATTGCAACAATTACACAATGTACACTAACATTTACTAACAAGAATTCAATCGATGAGTATAAAGAAAAAAATGCCCAAAAATCCAACATTTTCCGCATGCCTTTTTCAACTGTGATGAATGGAGGACGCCAAAAGCTAGAAATGAAGTAACAAATTGAAGGGAGCAAAAAGAGAGATGCACACCTTCGATGTCGGGAGCGGCCTCGACGAGGTCAGGGGTGACAAGATCCGGCGCGGGCGTCGGGTGTCGGCCAAAGTGTCGTTCGCTGTTTGGGTGCTGGACTGAACATACACGGAGTGATGTCATCATCGTTGTCGTGCATCTACGGGTGGTGGCCAGCGAGAGCGTTGGTGGAGGTGTTGGCGGGGAGGGAGATGGGGTGAACTCACTGGCGAGGGAGGCGCGCCGGCAGTGGTGGTGTGAAGAGTGAGGGGAGACGCGTGAACGAATGGAGCCGTGGCGTTGACAGATCGAGCGATGGAAGCGATGGCGAGGAGGAAGCGCGTAGAGTGAGATGGCGAGGGAGGCGGAGGTGCGCGAATGAGGTGGCGAGGAGGCGGAGGTGGTGGTGGCGAATCTGCGAGGGAGACATGGAGGGTGGAATGTCTGGCCGAGGCGGCGACGGAGGACGGCGGTGACGAGTGGGAGGTGAGGTGGGAGGGCGAGCACGGATTGGAGATGACGGTGGGGTTCGAAAAGAGGGTAGCGAGGCGCCGCGCGAGGATGTAGTTGAGGGGGAGGATGGTGGCGTGGGTAGGGCGAATGAGAAATGGGACTGCAGGAACGAGAGGATGGTTGGCGTCGGTAGCTGACAAATCGGTCCCACATGTCGGTGCGTGTTGGAGGTGAGGTGGGCGAGGAAGAGGAGGACGGACGATCACCAACTACAATTTTTAAGTAGCAAAGATACACAACAGCACAAGCTAGGATTTGCGGCAAAAGATTCGCGGCAAAAGAAAAAAAGAAAAGAGAAGCACAAGGTTGGCCAAAAGTGATGTACAAGCTGAGGTTGGTTTTGATAGAGCTAGAAGCATGGGAAATTGACATGGATACGTGCAACTAAAGATGAATTATTATGCTCTGGTGTAGGGAGATATTCTGTACTCCTGTATGTACTTTTTTTCCGCCAAATCATTTCATTGGACGGAAATCTAATAAGCTGGCCGGAAACCTTGACGTGGTAATTAAGCGTAGAACTAGCTTTTTTTTAGCACTAAGCCTAGAACTAGCTAGGCAGGCATGCCGACATAGTAGCTTCCAATACTGAACAGTAAGACCAGTCACACTCGGCGACTAAGTCAGCGATGGACGTGTTTTTAAGTGCTGGAGATGAACTGTAAACCAGTGTGCTAATGGCGGCTACTCGTTATCCATGATTCCATGGTGAGTCTGATGCTTTTGTCCGGGATTCGGCGACTTTTAGCATTTGACGTGAGTGCTCTGTCACCGCGCGCCACCGGTGGTTTATGGAGCTGGCTGCCGTCTGGCGAATGCGTTCACGGTACACGTTGGGGAAACGGAGCACCAGCTGGGATCCACTAAGGTAAAACACGTGTCCAGCATATCCGTCGTTTTTTCTTTCCCTGTTTGAAGACAAAACACAGGCCTTGCTGGAACGTCAAACCAGGACTAGATACATTTTGCTTTCTCTAAGTCAATACTGTGTTATACTCCGGTGAGTTGGTGAGAAATGATACGAGCGCGTATGATATCAGAAATAAAGTAGATAAATCTTGTATAGAGTGTTAAATAACGGCGACAAAATAATCATGATGAGAGAGAAATATTTTAGCGAAGCTTACCACTAATTTATGAAGCACAACCTTAAAAGAGTATAAATGATTGCCGCTCTCTCACAACCCCCTCGAACCTTTTAGAACACTCGAAATTTTGCCCTATACAAGAATCTAGTGCTAAAGAATAACCTACCCTCTAATCCGTTCATGCACCTCTTGCTTTAGATGTGTTGATCTGTGACTTGTATTATATATAACTATTGAGTTGTATGCATCAATCAATTCACCCAAAAGCTTAAGCTGATGAAGAAAGACGAGCAATTCACTAATACTTCAACACTCCCCTTCACGTGTAGCCTCTCTCAGGCCTAAGACGTGGAATAGAAATGAGCTGTAATTATTTTCTTAATTGCGCCAGTCGTGTCTTGAACTCAAGGCCTCTTTGCTCTGATACCATATTGAGTTGTATGCACCAACCAATTCACCCAAAGCTTAAGCTGATGAGGAAAGGCGGGCAATTCACTTATACTTCAACAATAACCACCCCTCATGGCTTTATATAGTGCCCCTAGTTCTCCTCCAAAATAAAGTAGAAATTCTAATATTAATAGAATTAGAATATATATCCTTATACCATCTCCAATGTTGTGTTTTAGTCAGTTCAAATGAGGAGAGAGAAGGCATTGAATCGATTCAATACATTGGAGGGGTCGTGACGAGGATTAAAACCTCTATGTATTAATTTAATATATAAAAGACAACACGTCTTCATGGTCATAACCCCTAAGGCTAATGACCTCACTGTTCGTAAGGATTCCAGAGGTTACACGATGGGTACTTTGGTCGGACAAGGCTTTGTGTCTAGGCTCCGACCAGGTAGCTACTCGGAAAAGCTATGAACTGGCATTTCTTACCGTATGATGAATGAAACACGTCTTATATGTTCCAAACCGTGCGATGATATAATCCTAAGACACTGACAATTAACTACCCTACGGTTAAGCATCTCACAGACAACCGCAAGGAAGTTGGCACTGCTTGTTAATCGCCTTCTTTGTTCGACCGATCGTAACGTTTCACCGAGGGCGCCTTCTTGAGAATGCTTTGCCTCTTCAGGAGTTATTTAAGGGTGGAGTATAGAAGACAATGGGATACGAGACAACAGAAAACAAGAGAAGACAAACACAGAAGCCTAAGCGGTGGAACTAGAAGCAGGACAGTCAGTCTTAGACTTAAAGTCTAAGCCTGATTACTTAGTTAGACATTCCACACATTCAGTGTATTTAGGGTAGTTCCTAGTCAGATCTTGTAAATCCAGTTCATATCAATAAAGAGCGACCCCCATTCCATCCCAGGATATTTCACGTCATTTTCCTCTTTCATTTTCATAAGATCGGCGACTCGATCGTCGACAGCTGGCGCCGTCCGTGGGGAAGAAGACGTAAGTTTCCTTAAGAAACTCTTCGCTCATACAAACCCTCGCCCAAATTCCTGCAATCGCTCATGCGACTATGCCTGGAGTTTGGAATGAGGAGAATTGGTTCGACTTGGCGGACTACGCTGACCTCGACTTGGAAGGATGCATCCGTGCCATGGAAGAAAAAGGCATGTCATCCTCCTCTTCCTCCTCCGGCTCGCACGTCGCCAGCGTTAGCGAGGTCGGCCAGAATGGGCGAGGATGCGCCACCACTACGATGGCGCAATCGGAAGAACCGACCATTCGATCAGCTCGGAATGTCGGGGACCTCTTCAAGCCGGTCTTCCGGCCGGCAAAGCAGTGAAGAAATTTCAGCTCCACCACTCGAAAATCTCTATACTCTCGATAAAATCATGGCTGAAAGATACTCTCCTACGGCATCTGGCAATTTCAGGAGTCAACCGACACCTGGTAACGGTGTCGATGAAGCCTCCACTGGTCATAGGCTATATGGAGATGATCACACTCGACATCTGATCGGCGATTAAATCGGATCGGTGAAGACCTCAGGAGGTGCTCATTTCCGACCGCTCTCCGTCGTGGAAACTTCTGGCAGAAGCACTGAAAAGCTCTCTCCATTAGTTACGATGGAAGCTCATCGGAAGATCGATGCTAGAGGCACGAGGTCAATGCGATCGGAGATGAAAATCAAGATGCCCTGCACGGTCCTACATTCTCTACCACGCCATCACGTGTTGTTAAAGATGTTCCGGGCCATCAGGCACCAGCTTCCGGAGGCAACGGAGCTAATCGACGTCAATCTGTTAACTCACCTGGCATTGCCCCACCTAGAGTAACTGATAGGATAGAACAAATCCGAAGGTCGGGGGAAGGATCAGGCCTGCGTACACCTACGACCAGTATGAACCTCCCGAGACCTGATCCTACTTTAGCAGAAACTCCAGGTTTTGTACAGCTCGTAGGTCAAGTGTCCGAAATTCTCCAACAGACCATGCAACGCACGGAAGCGTACCGGGAACAAAGGGTTTCAAGGAGTCAGACTATGACTTCATCCCAACGTTCCTCCCTCAGCAGGGGACAATATGGTCATGCTATGGAACAATCGATACCAAGACCCCCTCGACGATTCCGACAAAGGAGTCACGAGGGGAGAAGGCTATTTCAAGAAGCCACTCCCCCATCACGTCGAGAAGAACCACCACTTGGACTCAACGATCTCCGACATCGTCTGAATCAAGTGGCCGGTCAGAGGCATCACATCAATGTTCACGATCGGATCGGCACACCGGAGTTCCAACATTCCAATCTTAGGAACCGGTCTCCGACCGATTACAATCCGGCACCTTCCCAGAGAAGGCACCATGAATCAATCACAGGTTGTTGAGCCTTCTCTGCAGGGCTCCAAGCTGTGCGTTGGCCTAACCGGTTCCGACCGGCTAACTTGGACAAGTTCAATGGGACTCAAAACCCATTGGAATTTCTTCAAATATATACCACCGCCATCAGAGTTGCTGGTGGCGATGAGAATTTGATGGCCAACTATCTACCCACCGTGCTCGAAGGGTCTGCCCGGTCATAGTTATTAAACCTACCGGTCGGATCAATCTATACTTGGAAGCAACTCTGTGATCTTCTAATTGCAAACTTCTAGGGCACGTCGACATCATACAGGAAGGAGGATGATCTCCACGAATCGGCGAGGGTTACGATGAGACTTTACATCAATACATCAAGAGGTTCGGCCAGGTTCGCAAATCTATACCCGAAGTCGCAGAGTCATCCGTTATTCAGGCTTTTAAAACAGGTCTAAGAAATCGACGGTTTACGGAGGATATAGTAATGAACCCTCCAAGAACAACCGTTGAGCTTTTTGACATGGCCGACAAGTATGCTACCGCTAGCAAAGCAATCGAGTGGTGCCAAGCCACTGATCGGAAAGACAAGATTCCTCAGCCCGGCCTGGACAAACCAGAGAAAAAGAATAAGAAGTCTCTCAAGAAGAAAAAGAACCGCAGACCCGACGACAAGGAGGTCCTAGCCATTCCTGATAAGCTCATGAAGGGTAAAAAGGACTACCGGTCGAGGCAAGGCAAGCTCCAACCGAGGGGTTCCAGAAAAACAAAAAGTGGTGTCCACTTCACCAGCAGGCAGGGCATGATTTGCGCACCTGTCGAGTCTGGCAAAAGAAACTGGATGATTATTATGTAGGTAAAGGATCATTTCCCGCAATATAGGAACCCAGAGAAACGAGCTCCAAAAAGGACAAGGATGGCGATGAAGAGATGGAGTACCAGGATCCCTAACATACGGTCAACATGACTTTTGGAGGATCTTCTTCATACGAGTCCAAACGTCATCTGAAGGCCATGGAGCGGGAGGTCAACCTAGTCGAATCTCCGACCATTATCAAGCAATCGAAGTGGTTGGACACGGCAATTTCCTTCAGCAAAAACGATTGCCCCATCCCTTCGACTCGACCAGGTAGGTTCCCTATTATTGTTGAACCAACTATTAATAATTGTAGGGTTAATCGAGTCTTAGTAGATGGAAGTAGTTCTTTGAATATATTATTTGTGGGAGCTTTAGAAGAAATGCAGGTCCCCATGTCAAAGGTGAAACCGGTGAAATATGCTTTTCATGGCATAGTTCCTGGCTCCACCGCTAAACCGATAGGACAAGTTTCTACCTGGTTCGTTAGGAAGGCGATAACTTTCGAGCGTAAAAATTCCGTTTGATGTGGTAAACTTTGAATCCGCATACAAAATTCTTGGTCGACTGGCATTAGCAAAGTTCTTGATAGCCACGTATTACGGTTATCAGAGTCTGAAAATGCCCGGGCCAAAGGGAGTCATCACTATTTGGGAAGATCGGAAAATGGCTTACGTATATGATCGAAAATCCTTTGAACTGGTCGATGAACTTCCGACCAGAGAGGCTAATCCATCTACCATGCAGGCCAAACACTCGAGACCGAAGATAACACCCAAACCCTCCGACCAGACAAAGGAAGTACCACTCGACAAAGGCGCTTCTCCGAACAGCGTCAAGTCGCCACCTGGGTCAGGAAATACTGACTCATTTACCCGCAAGATTCTGGTTGGGGCAAGACTCGACCCCAAATAGGAAGAGTCGATCATCTCCTTCCTCTGAGCGAATCAGGACGTATTTGCCTGGCAAGCGTCTGATATGCCTGTAGTCCCCCGGGAGATGATCGAGCACAGGATAGCTCTCCAGCCTAATAAAAAACCGATCAAGCAGAAACTGCGACGTTTTGCACCTGATCGGAAGGAAGCAATCCAGTCGGAGATCGATAAACACCTCAAGGCTGGGTTTATTCATGAAGTCGACCACCCTCAGTGGCTTGCCAATCCTATAATGGTTAGGAAAAATAATGGAAAATGGCGAATGTGTATCGACTTTACAGACCTTAATAAAGCTTGTCCGAAGGATGATTTTCCCCTTCCACGCATTGACCAACTCGTAGACTCTACCTCTGGGTGTGAGTTACTAAGTTTTCTAGATCGTATTAGAGTACCACCAGATTAGTATGTGTAAAGAGGATGAGGAGAAAACTTCCTTCATTACCCCATGTGGCACTTACTGTTATGTTAAGATGTCATTTGATCTAAAAAATGCTGGTGCAACTTTTCAAAGGTTGATGCAAAAAACCTTTAGTCCACAAATAGGTCAGAATCTAGAAGCTTACGTTGACGATCTGGTCATAAAGACCACCAACGCTGGCAATCACATCCCTGACTTACAAGAAACTTTCAACAACTTGAGAAGGCATAACCTCAAGTTGAATCCGGAAAAGTATGTGTTCGGAGTTTCTACTGAAAAACTGCTCGGTTTCCTAATCTCGGCTAGAGGTATTGAAGCAAACCCAGTTAAAATAGCGGCCATCGACTAGATGCGCCCTCCGACCACCAAGAAGGAAGTCCAAAAACTAACCGGCTGTATGGCAGCACTAAGTCGTTTCATAGCAAGGTTAGGGGAAAAAGGATTACCTTTCTTTAAACTTCTTCGAAAACATGGGAGTTTCGAGTGGACTAAAAAGGCAAACGATGCCTTTGAAGAACTTAAAAAGTACCTTACGAGTACCCTGGTCTTAGTCTCTCCAAGATCGAGAGAAACATTGCTAATTTATGTGGCAGCAACACCACAAACAGTAAGCGGTGTACTAGTCGTAGAAAGGGATAACATCCAACGACCAATTTATTACGTAAGCGAAGTCTTACATGGACCAAAGGAAAGATATCCACAGGTACAAAAGTTGTTCTATAGTCTCCTTGGTCGTACCGACCGGATATCCCCTTGGTCAAGTCCTTGGAAACAGGGAATCATCAGGACGAATAGCAAAATAGGCGGTTGAGCTAGGGGCATTTGACCTCCATTTCATTTCACGAACAGCAGTCAAGTCCCAGGCAATAGCAGAATTCATTGCCGAATGGACAAACCCTGAACCCACCCAAGGGCCCGAGTGCGAACACCACGAGGAGTGGACAATGTACTTTGCGGTTCCTTGATGTTAAAAGGATCGGGCTGGAGTGGTCTTGATATCCCTCTTGGCGAACATATCAAATCGCCATCCGCTTAAATTTTTTCGCCACAAATAATGTGGTAGAATATGAAGGTTTTCTGCGGCGGGACTCTGGCGACTCGTTCGCTCGGGATTATGATTACTAGTGAAAGGCGATTCTCAACTAGTAGCGAATCAAGTAGGGAAAGAGTATCAATGCTCGAGTACCAAGATGTCATCTTATCTGGCGGAATACGGAAACTTCGAAAAGCACTTCTTCGGTTTCCGGATCAACATATTCCTAGAAAGCGAAAACTTTCTGGCGGAACCGGTTAGCACGGATGGCCTCCACGAGATCGACCATCCGCTGGAGTTTTCTCGAGCAACTCGATTCATCCTCGGTAGTCAAGCCTTACGAGAACATACATGATTCTTCTGGTCGTACCGTCGATCAAAGAAACATGGATGCTCCTGAGTCATTGACGGTTGGTATTTATCACGATCAAGGTAGAGATCGGATTACATTGATCTACAATTATCTTGACATGACAATTAGGAAGATGATGTAGAGGCCGATCGTATAGCACGAAAAGCCAAATCATACACTCTAATCGAGCGTACCTTGTATAAGCGAGGATCTCATGGAGTGTTGATGAGATGCATATCTCAAGCGGATAAGGAGTCTGTGGAGCACATCATTCCTCTGAACTCGGGTGGTAAAACCTTGAGCAAGGATATTCTTGCCAAGCGCCCTTCATGATGCAAAAGAGCTTGTGACGGCACGACAATGTCGGTTTCATAGTCGGCAAGTACATCACCAAAGACAAGCCTTACAAACAATTCCTCTTTCTTGGCCTTTTGCAACTTTGGGATTTGGACATTACGGGACCTTTCCCAAGAGCACCGGGGCTTCAATTCCTTTTCGTCATGATTGACACGTTTACAAAATGGATCGAGGCCGATCCGGTTGTTAAAACAACAAGCGAGGCCGCTAAGAGATTCCTCATGAAAAATGTGATCACACGGTTTGGTGTACCCGATCGTATAATCACGAGATAATGGTGCCCGATTTTCTAGCATCAATTCAAGGAATTGCGATGAACTTGGTGTCAAAGTTCATTTTATACATTGCTCATCCGAGAACAGCGGAGGCGATTAATGAGCTAACGGTATCATTATGCAAGGGATCAAACGCCGAGTATTTGACGATTAATCAAGCGGTCGAGAGCTTGGGTTCAAGAACTCCCATCGTATTATGGGCGTCAGAACCACGACGATCGTGCGGCCGGTGAAACACCATTCTTTTTGGTTTATGGTCTTTGAAGCTATGCTTTCTCGAGAACTCAAAATTGGCTCTGCTTTCGGCGATCGTTTTAACAAAAGCGATCGAGAATGAACGAACTTCGGCAGCGTCAATTTCCTTGAAGAACAGCGAAACCAAGCCCTTATGCGATCGGCGGTCCATCAACAAGCCATGCGAAGGTACCATAGTCGTAAGGTGCAACCTCGCATGACCTTTGTTGTAGGTGATCTGGTTCTCGAAAAATTCGAGAACCAAGTAAATCGCAATAAACTTTTTCCCAAGTGGGAAGGTCCTTACTTGTGGTCGAAGTTACAGGCCAGATTAAAATGCGACTAGCTATATCGATGGGCAAATTTTGTCAAATTCTTGGAACATTGATCAATTGCGTAAGTTCTATGTTTAATTATTTTACATTCTTTCAATTATTTCAATTTCAATAAATTCATTTATTTATTAAGAAAAGTAACCTTGCTTATATATATATATATATATATATATATATATATATATATATATATATATATATATATATATACCTATACTAGATCGCTCATTATTGTTAATTTAACTGGTCGAATAAGACAATCTTCTCTCCGACATCCTTTT
The DNA here is from genome assembly GCA_036346405.1 of Phyllostachys edulis. Lineage (NCBI taxonomy): Eukaryota > Viridiplantae > Streptophyta > Magnoliopsida > Poales > Poaceae > Phyllostachys > Phyllostachys edulis. The sequence continues at coordinate 15,364,488 of CM070551.1, read as the reverse complement.
TCAAGGATCTCTGTTACTCTATGGTAACGACTTTCTATGTCTTATGCTGTATTGGTCCTAGTCGTGAGCATTCTCTAAATGATTCCCACGCGCGACAACATTTTTTTTCTTAAAGAAGTATATAAGTAATTAGAGCATCATACAAAATAACTTGATATACTGAATGATATGCTCAAGATTATGAAGATTATATTTCATTATTTCAAGATTCTAATCTGCTCTTGTCTGGCTACTGGTCGGGACACGGAAAGCCTCCTAGTCGAAGTCTCTCATTTTTCATGACGTGGTTACGCTCCTTTGGAAGGAGCTTCCTAGCAGCAGTTCTTTTCTTACGATCCTCGCTACCAGTCGGATAGAGAGCTTGAACATGTTTCACGAAATATGTTATATGACTTCAGGTCTAAGCATTCCTTCCGACCAGACTTTAGGATAATAGATATAAGCAAAGTTCACTTATAATTTGTTACATACATTTTTGCATTTTTCTTATGTCGAATACAACAAGGTCTTTTTTCCGACCATATACAATTTTTGATTGGTATTTCGATTATGACAAAGCAATGATCTATAACTAGTCGAAATCATACGCTAGTTCCGACTACAGTGATTTCCTAGTATTACAACGATCAGTTTTGTCTTACAACCAGAACATACCTTCAAAAAAAATGGTTTCGACTTTCATTCTCTATCTTGGCTACCTGCTTGTATAGTAAAGTTCTTCTACTATCAAGCAGTCGGGGGCTAGAAAATATATGAGAATTTTAAAAGTCAAGCAGGATAAACAAAAACATTGTTAACGACATAAAAGGTAAGTTTTATACATATTCAATATTTTTTACATTTTGCAGGGGCCTACTCTAGAAATATTTCCAGACTAATTACTGCTTGATGGAGATCCGACCTCCATCTCCTCTACAACTTTGTCTCCGAGTGGACTAAGTTCTTCCATGAATTTGGTCGCCTCGTCAGGTAGGCAGTTGAAGTCATCTTCAACAACTTGGAGATTAATGGAGGGATCGGAAGCCTTCAGTTTTGCCAAAGCAAAACTAACTCCACTAGCAACGCCTGCTTTCATGGTATGGGCATAGTTCTTCCGAGTAGTCTTGAGCAGATTTTTAAGATTCTCTAGAAGTTGACCCAAGTAGTTCATTTTCTCTATTGGATCTTTTAAAGTAGGCAGACTTGATCCTGATCCCATATCAAAGATCATCTTGTTCAAAACATGAATCTTTTCATCAATACTTTGCACAAGAGCTGCCTCCTTATCCTGCTCAAATTTCAGAGTCTTCTCTACTCTGTCAAGCATTTGCGTTTGCTCTACAAGAGTGAAACAATTGATAAAGCACAAACATAATTGAAGGAAGATAATAAGTCAAGTTTAAGACATATTACCTTCAATTCTTTTGTTAAGTGTTTCATTGCTGGCCGTCGTTTCAGTGATTGACCGGTCCTTAGCTTAAATTTCTTCTTCAAGCAGAGCTGTCCTGGCTTTCTCAACCACGATCTCTTCTTTTTATTTTCTCCAAATCTATCGAATATGATAAGGGAGAATAATTAGCGAAGGGCAAAGTATTGAAAAAAGAAAAAGGTTAAGTGGAAAGTTCTTACTTTCCAATTCGGAGTGTTTTTGCTCCAAATCTTTAATCCGCTGGGTCAGTCCTCCGACCACAACAAAGTTCTCGACCAGATGCTGCACAAATAGTATTTTTCCTCTTTAAGTTCCTTTTAAACTTTTGAGAAGTACTATGGAACTGGTCGTAGATACTTACCCGGATCGTCAAATCATTATAACCGCCAAATATTGAATCAGGATGCATTTTGATTTGATGATCCGATATTTTTCCCCATGCCTCGTCAAGCTCCTTATCCTCGATAAATCGGGGGTGAAAAGGGAACATGTCAGGTTGAGAAGGATTACCAACATTGGTTGGAACCTGTTGAGGGCCTTTAGGGGCATCTACCTCCGCAGAAGGAGTTAGAACCACCACTGGATCCAACTCGACCGTTGGCCTTGACACCTGCTCGGGGGCTTCTTCGACCACTTTTTCCTCAGGAGCTCTATCCTGGGAAGCATTCTGGTCGGGGACCTCCACGAATGCCTGGTCCTCAGAAGGAGTCCTGTCGGAAACAACTGGAACACCTGAAGACCTATGCAAAGCGAAGAAGGGAAGTTCAAAAATACCAAATAATCAAGGAATTATTAAAGGTATGCATTTATACGACCAATTTCATTTGTACATACCTAGTTAACTTCCTAGATTTGACTTTGAAGCGTGGAAGAGTAAACTCTGTGCCGTCACCCTTCCTTTTCTTTTCTTCCGATTTTGCCGGTTCCAAACCAGCAGGGTTGGTCAAATCCATTGCATCCTCCAACAAGATGTCGGAAGCGATGCCCTCGATCAGATCATCAAAGATTGCGTCCTTGACCATCTGGTCGGATGGAGTGGTTTCACCAACCTCCAGACCAGTTGTTTTAGTAACAAGCTGTCCCCGGCCGTGAACGCCGATGCAGGATCTGACCTCATGATCACACACTGCGCAGCCTTGACCTTCTCCACCTAAATCAAAAAATGAATTTGGTTAGGTGATGAAATCTTTTATCTAAACTGCATATATATCCGTCTGAAGTGTTCTATTACCTCGGGAGATTCATCTTCTTCCAAATGCATCCGCACGAGTCGATCGGAACCACGGTGGGATGTTGATCCTCGCGGTTTGTGTGATTCATAATCAATCCGACCGACTACAAAATAGAGCATGATCAAAAATTTTGATCGGAGAATATATATACATGATAAAAGGAATTTTTTGATTATCGACCTTAAGCCTTGCCAGTCTCTCTTCAGTAGGAACTATGGTCAAGATTTGTGAATCCGACCTTTTCTCCAGCTCTCGCAGATCAACTTCGATCCGTTCTCTAATTTCCTCAGGGGAAATGCTTTTAAAAGAAAAGGAGAGAAAACAAAACATGGACAGATTTTAAGGTAGTACGTTAATCAAATAAAAAATACTGGTCGGAGTTTATCTCAAAGACTTACCACCTCCTGAGATAGCTTCATCACGACCAATGGACCAAAGCAGGGAATGAGTCCGAAGCTTCAGAGGGCTAATCTGACGCTTGGTGAAATCCCTCACCACATGCCAGGAGGTCAAGCCTTTGACTCGCAGGTCGTAGATGGCATCCACCCATCTTCCGATCACCCCTGTCTTCTCCACGGTCTTTCTCCACTTGGGGTTTTCATTTGCTCTAATTCCGGCGAAGTAGAGGCCATCGTCTCTCGTAACCGTCATGTAGAACCAATCCTTCTTCCATGACGACCACGAGGATTTCGAGTACATATGGATGTATTCATCGGCCCTCCTGTCGTGAAGGCGCAATGTACATTCTCCAGGAGTCGCCGTGGTTCTCCCCATCACCATTCGGTAGAAATACCTGAAGTGCCTCAAATTCGGTGGCACTCCCAGGTATGCCTCACATAAATAGGTGAAAATACTGATATTGGCGATGAAATTCGGAGCCAAATTTACCAGTTCCACCCCGTAATACTCAAGAACGCGGAGGAGGAATTTGTGTACCAGCAACCTCAGCCCACATTCGATGTAGGCGAGGAAAACGGGGATTTCCCCATCTTCGCGGCTCGGAAACTGCTCTCCAATCGCCGATCTCCATTTGATCAGGTTCTCGTTTGGAAGCATCCGGATCCTCTCCAACGCCTCAAGTTTTTTCTTGCTCAATTTCGAAGGCAACCACTTCGTGATTTGCTCCGACATGATGAAAGTCCTTAAGGATGAGTATGGTCGTAGGAGGCTTTGTGGTCGGAAGAACAAGAAAGGGGTCTAAAGGATTTCTCTTGGCAAAAAGCTAAAAGAGATCAAAAGGGGATCTGGAAGCGTAGAAATTCTAAAAGCCTGGCGATGGGGATTTTATAGCTTCTAATCTTTTAATTACGATCGGAAGTTTCTCACAAAAGTCCAACGGACAAAAGCTTCTTCTTTGTTCAAACGGACAGAAAAACTCTTCGGTTCCCAAGGCAAGTTCTCAACTTTAAAGTGAACACAGACCACTTCGTATATCACGACATTAAATGGGGGTCTGCCCGATACGACTTCATCAGATAGAGGTATACATACGACCTGTTTATTTAAAGTTCGGGGGCTAGCTGACGAGGATTAAAACCTCTATGTATTAATTTAATACATAAAAGACCATACGTCTTCATGGTCATAACCCCTAAGGCTAATGACCTCATTTGGTCGAAGGATTCAGAGGTTACGATGGGTACCACAGTCGGACAAGACTTTGTGCCTAGGCTCAGGCCGGGGTAGGCGCTCTTTAAAAGCTATGAACTGGTATTTCTTACCGTATGATAAATGGAACACATGTTATATATTCCAAACCGTGAGATGATATAATCCTGAGACACTGACAATTAACTACCCTACGGTTAAGCATCTCACAGACAACCGCAAGGAAGTTGGCACACTGTTAACTGCCTTACCGTTCCGACTAGTCGTAACGTTTCACCAGGGACGCCTTCTCCAGGAGTAACTGTCACCTCTTCAGGAGTTATTTAAGGGTGGAGTGTAGAAGACGACGGGACAAGAGACAACAGAAAATAAGAGAAGACAAACACAGAAGCCTAAGCGGTGGAATTAGAAGCAGGACAGTCAGTCTTAGACTTAAGGGTGCGTTTGGTTGGCGGAATCCTTAAAGGATTACCAGGAATCCTCTAGTAATCCTATGAGATTACCTTGTTTGGTAAAACAAACAGGAATATGAATCAAGAATCTAAGATTACCTTGGGAAATAGATTACCATCAATTCCAGGAATCTCTTTCCCATAGAAAAGAGTGTCTATCTTAGATTATCAAGGAAAGTAATCTTTGTTATTGCGTTTTTTTATGATGTGATTTTGATTCATCATAGTCAAATTTTGAACTTTCATAATTCAAAATCCAAATTATGATTTATTTTAACATTCGAATATCTGAATTATGGAATTAAAAATTATTTTTTTCAAAGTATGAATTTCGAAACCAAAATATCAAAAAATTGAATCCTAAATTTTGGAATCTTAAATTCAGACCATTTAAATTTGAAAATTCAAAATTTCAAAGTTGGGTTTCGAAAATCTTTTTTTCTTTCTTTCAAATTTCGAATTCTAGATTCCAGATATTCAAATTCCGAGAATTAAAATTTATAAAGCCAAAATTTGAAAGTTTCAATTTTGAGTTTCAGAATTTGAAATATTGAGAATTTAAACTCCAAAACTCAAAATTTGAAATTTAAATGTTCAAAATCCAAAATTTGAACTTTTGAATCATAAAAAAAATTCTAAATGTTTGAATTTTAAATTGTAAAATTCAAAATTTATAGATGTTAACCTTCATTGTTTGAAATTATGATAATAACTAATATGTAGTTTCCTTCAAATCAACTAAACGTTGGAATCTTAGATTACTGGTAACCAGATTGAGGGGAATATTAGATTACAGGGGAATATGAGATTACATGTACCAAACGCACCCTAAAGTCTAAGCCTGATTACTTAGTTAGACATTCCACACATTCAGTGTATTTAGGGTAGTTCCTAGTCAGGTCTTGTAAATCCAGTTCATATCAATAAAGAGCGGCCCCCATTCCATCCCAGGATATTTCACGTCATTTTACTCTTTCATTTTCATAAGATCGGCGACTCAATAAATCGATGTGTCGATTCCAAAAAAAAAATCGTGGAACAGGACTCTACTCGTGAGTCGATTCAAAGATTAAACAACTACATAGGAGAGAATACGGTTGAGAGGATATTATTATTTTGTAGTTTTTAATGTAACGTGGGTCCCAAGTTATTAGAGGAATCGATTCAATACATTGAAAAAAAAAAAGCTCAGTTCCTATAATCTTATGTGGCATGACTTTGAATCGACATCGGTTCAATACACTAAAGATATAGAGCACATCTCTAAGTCCTGCTAAGTTAGATATAAGTTATACATACTCAACATAATGTTTTTGTCGAAAAATGACTGATGGTACTGTATGCGTGCCTAATGAATCCTGGAAATATGGACGGAACATGAACCTCAAAGTATGACGCGATTGCTTCAAATGAGATTGCTTTTTTTTTTTTTTGAGAAATGATGATCGAGCTAGCTGAGTAGCAAGCCCCAAATTTATCTCACGCATAAAATCCAAGTTATATAAACTGTTTGATTAGTGATTATGACACGAGAAATTGATGCCACTCCGCGTCTGCTCCGAATAAGAGTAGCCCCAAGCACACGGCATGGCCGCATGGCCACATGGGCACGAGACAGTGAAAGAGACTGCGCCACTACCATATATATCTTCCCGCACCACCAAACCACTACACCCACGCACTAAACGAACAAGAACGGTCACTTCTGCCGCGCGCCAGCGCTTCCCCCGCGGTGTGGTGCGATAAGCCTATCCAACAAACCATTCTCTGCCAAAACCTTGTGGCCGAAATGAAGTAAGAGCTTTGCAAGTTCCCCTTGTGGCCTTGTCCGTGCCGTGGTGCAACAAGAAAGCCATATTCTCTCGTGATTCGAGCTGAGCGCGCAGCAGACACCAACCACAACTAGCTAATCCCATGGCCACTCTACTCCCATGCCTCTTACTGCTAACCATCGTGTCACTTGCCGCCGCGGACAGTAGTGGCGACAAATCCGCCGTCTCCGGCCAGATCCGCCTAAACTGCGGTGCGTCCGCCTCGGCCACCGATTCCGACGGCCGGACATGGGACGGTGACGCAGTCTCCAAGTTCGCGTCATCGATGACCGGCGTCGCGTCCGGTGCATCGTACCAAGACCCCTCGCTCCCCTCCACCGTCCCGTACATGACGGCGCGCGTGTTCGCTTCCAGCTACACGTACTCCTTCCCTGTCACACCCGGCCGCGTGTTCCTCCGCCTATACTTCTACCCGTCCGCCTACGGCAGCTGCAGCGCTGCCGACGCCCTGTTCGGCGTCACAGCGGGCGGCGTCACGCTGCTGCACAACTTCAACGCGTCCCAAACCGCCCTCGCGATCAACTCGGCCTACCTCGTCCGTGAATTCTCCGTGAACGTCAGCTCCGGCGGAAGCCTCGACGTCACCTTCGCTCCGTCCCGGCCGGCTCACCAGCCGAAGGCCTCCGCCTCCTACTACGCGTTCGTGAACGGCATCGAGATCGTGCCCACGCCGGACATCTTCACGACGCCGGTGCCGACCTTCGCCAACGGCGGGCGCCCGGACCCGATGCCCATCCGCTCCGATACGGCCTTCCAGACCATGTACCGGCTCAACGTCGGCGGGATGGCCGTCTCCCCAGGAGACGACTCCGGCCGCTTCTTCCGCTCGTGGGAGGACGACTCCCCTTACATAATCGGCGCGGCCTTCGGGGTGACCTACGAGAAGGACAGCAACGTCACCATCCAGTACCCGCCTTCCGTGCCGCCGTACATCGCTCCGGAAGGCGTGTACTCGACGGCGAGATCGATGGGCCCGAACGCGCAGATCAACCTGAACTACAACCTCACATGGATCCTGCCCGTGGACGCGGGGTTCTACTACCTTGTGAGGTTCCACTTCTGCGAGATCCAGTATCCGATAACGAAGGTGAACCAGCGATCGTTCTACATCTACATCAACAACCGCACGGCGCAGGAGCAGATGGACGTGATAGCGTGGAGCGGAGGGATCGGCAGGCCGGTGTACACGGACTACCTCATCGTCACGGCGCCGGGCTCCGGCCAGACGGACCTGTGGGTCGCGCTGCACCCGGACCTCAGCACCAGGCCGGAGTTCTACGACGCGATACTGAACGGCCTCGAGGTGTTCAAGCTCCAGACATACGGCAGCAACAACCTTGCCGGGCCCAACCCGCCGATCCCACCCAAGCAGCCTGACGCGGGTACCAACATGGTGGTTGGCAGCAGATCGGGATCCAAGAAGAAGAGCGTCGTCTGTGCGGTCGTGGGGGGCGTGGCCGCCGGTGGCCTCCTTGCGGTGCTGGTCGTCTGCCTCTGCGCGTGCGCCGCTTACAGGTGGGAGAGTAAGGCCGCGTCGGTGGTCGTGGACGAGCCAGAGGCCGTTCTTGAGCAACCGTCTCATGGCCTCCTAGGCCGAACAAAATGTTCTGCTTTGTTTGAGACGGCCCACAAATAAGTGGTATTGTACGTTGGCCTCTTATTATTATCAGTAGGCCTTTCTGAAAGAATTTTAACTGGGCCGGTGGCGCTACGTTTGCAATTTTCTCTCCTTTTCTGTGCAAGTTTCCTCGCATCCGTAGTTCTGTACGACGATGCCGTGTGAGCCAGATGTTTGGATTAGGTTGTCATTGCTTTCTCTTGTTTTGGTGAACCACAACTTGCTAACAAATTTGGCTGGTTTCGGTTTTACATCGTTCACAATGTTTGCGCCTGCCTAAATTCGTGGTGGACCAACCGAAATGGAAGCCCGGAGAACATTTTCCGTGTGGATCCAAGAAAGAAGCTCTTGTTTTGCGACAGCATTTGCGGGTGATGTCACAGGTGAATTAGGTCACTTACGGCACCATCACAGAGATCACAGTGTCATCTTGAAACCAGTACTGGTACACGCATGATTGGATGGATTTCCCCAAAGAATGCAGCGTAACTTGTTATGCTGGTCTTAGTACATCATGGAATTGACTAATCATCGGCAGTCTGTGACACGTCTGGCAAGCAACTTCCATGTAGTCTATTGCAGCATGGAGCAGTTCACTCCAGTGAAAGTTTGGTAATCGCAATGATTTTACGATGGTGTCCTGTAGATTCTTGCTCTTATCAACGTTTCATCCGTTTTACTTGATGTAATTTTCAAGTAAAAAGGTGAATCGTTAACTGAAATACTCCATGCCAGTCATCTCGAGTACTGGATGAGAAGAGCGCTGTTCAAGTTTCTTTCTTTCGATTTTGGTAGTGCCACCCTCACAGCTGGAGAGCTACTCCATTAGAAAGCTCAAGGCTTAGCATCATCATGACAGGACAACTATAGTAAGATCAGAAAGGGTAAAGAAAACAGGGGAAAGAGGGAAAGAAATGCCAGGACAGGACGGTCCAACTCATGCTCATCATAATTGGCGCGGCGGGGGGACGCCATGAGGCACGAAACAAAGGCCAAAGTGCCAAACCTTTTACTCCTCCCGATATGGCTCTCAAAACCAATTGATAAAATCCGCATGCTAAGTGTGCAAGCCAAGCAACATTGTGCGCTGTCTTTGCTTTGGGTTAAAAGGCACGGGCTCCCTGATCTTTTGCACTAACGAAAGACGCCTTGCCAGGATGGGTGTGCCAAGATTTCACTAGTCAGCTGGTTCTCCATCTCGGAACAAACTTTTTTTTCATTGTGAGTTTGAGACTATTAGCACGCCCGACCATGCAAACCCAATTATCATTCCCTGTGACGTTTGTCAAGTGTCAACTAGTACTGAATTGTCAAGAAAGAGTCCAGTTATCAGGCAATGAGAGCATAGATGGGACTGGTACTCAGGAATCAGATCCTTACTACTTTGCTAGACAGGTGGGTGTTGTGATGGCAGATAGTCAAGAACTAGATAGCTTTGGGGATGATACCTGTCAACAACATGGAGGTAAAAGTTTGTCTAATCCAAGGAGTTCTAGACTCAAGGATAGTGAGGAGGTTAATATTATTGATAAAGCTAAGGAGAGAGCAAGAGTCAAGGATCTAGAAAAGGGGAAATGTACTGTTTCTTCAAGCTAGAGTCAATTTGTTGTTGGAAAGTAGAAAAAGTAAAGGACAAATGCAAGATGAAACTAATACTAATCAAGATGACCCTGATGTTGTAGTGTTCCATAGAAACCTTTTTAGAACTGAAATTAGACTTTGTTGGCATCCAGGAAACAATGAAAAAGGATTTCCACCAAGCTGAGTTGAGTTCTATTTGTGGTGCTCTAGACTTCTTTTGGGTCTGGACTCTTTCTAGAGGCAGGTCAAGAGGAATTCTAGTTGGAGTGTCTTTGGATTCTTTTCTGTTGTTTGCCATCAGTGCGAAGATTATTTTGTGAAAGTGACACTTCAAAATAAAAGTGACAAGTTCATGTGGGACTTGATCATTGTGTATAGGGCTGCTCAACAAGAAGGTAAAGAGGCCTTCTTGATCCGGTTAGCTCAGCTGTTGAATATGACCTCATTACCTATTTGTGTGGTAGGAGATTTTAATATTATTAGGAAAACTTGTGAAAAAAGTAAATTAGGGGGGTGTAGTAGGTGGGGTTTTTTTTTGGTTCAATTCCATTACAGAAAGTGTAGGTTTGAGAGAGGTGCAGCTTAGTGGTAGAAGATTTACTTGGATTAATAACCAAGAGGACCCTACTTATGAACTACTAGATAAAGTTTTGGTGAGTAATACTTGGGAACAAAAGTATCCTTTGGTAAGCACCAAGACTTTATCTAGAGTGCTCTCAGATCATGTTCCTCTAGTTTTGGATACAGGGGGAAAGGTTTCCAAGAGTTCACTTTTCATATTTGAACTGGGTTGGTTTTTTAGAGATGATTTGTACCTGTTAGTTCAGAAAATCCAGGAGCAGCCCACTAATGGGTTTTCTCCCGTGGATGCTTGGCAACATAAAATGAGAAAGTTGAGAAGGATGTTAAAAGGGTTGAAGAATAACGTGGAAGGTTTTTATAGAAAGCATAAAAAGGATTTGTTGAATCAGATAGATATGTTGGATGAAGAAGGTGAAATCAATGGGCTGGATATTGCCCAAAGAGAGTATAAGGCTTTGCTAAAAAAATTAGTTAAGTAGAATTTTGAAGGAGGAAGAACTCAAATGGTTTGAAAGATCTAAGGAAAAAGTGTTGTTAGAGGGTGATAGTAATACTAGATTTTATCATGCAAAAGCCAATGGGAAGAGGAGAAAAAATTTCATCCATGCCTAGCATCAGGATGAAGGGGTGATTGAAGGGGATGCAAAGTTAATGAAGTACATTACTGCTTTCTATAAAAGGCTTTTTGGTCAGTTTGATTCTATTATGTGTAACATTGATATGGAAGGCATTTCACAATTGGATGAACAGGACAGAGAACTCCTGATTTAGGATTTTACTTTGTTAGAGTTACAATCTGCTGTTTTTTCAATGGATTTAAATAAAGCTCCTGGTCCAGATGGGTTTCTTGTTGAATTTTATCAGAAATTTTGGCCTTTGATTCAAGCTGATTTGAAAGATATTTTAGATGGTTTTGCTTTTGGGAAAGTGAATATTGCAAGACTTAATTTTGGTGTCATTTCTTTGTTGCCAAAAGGAAAAGATGCAGATAGAATTCAGAAATTTAGACCTATTTGTTTGTTGAATGTTAGCTATAAGATTTTAACTAAGGTTCTAACTAATAGATTGGCTAAGGTGATTGATAAGATCATCCTTGTGTCTCAATCTGCTTTTCTTAAGGGGAGGTATATCATGGATGGAGTGTTAATTCTGCATGAAACTCAGCATGAATTACATAGGAGAAAGTTGTCTGGCATTTTTGTTCAAGGTAGATTTTGAAAAGGCCTATGACAAAGTTAAGTGGAACTTTCTTTTTAAAACCCTTGAGTTGAAAGGTTTTCCATCCAAGTGGACTGACTGGATAATGCATGTGGTTAGTGGGGGTCAAGTGTGTGTTAAAGTGAATGATGATGTTGGGCCTTATTTTAGAACTTTTAAAGGTCTTAGGCAGGGTGACCCTTTGTCACCACTGCTGTTTGATCTTGTAGCTGATATTCTAGCCCATCCAAGTGGACTGACTCAGGATTTGGGTTTGATTAAAAGCCTAAATTTTCATTTGTCAAATGAAGGGTCTGCCATTTTATAGTATACTGATGATACCATATTCTTGATTCAGGGTGATGAAGAGAGTGCTAAAAATCTGAAATTTATCCTTTGTTTGTTTGAGCATTTATCAGGCTTGAAAATAAACTTCCACAAGAGTGAGGTTTACTATATTGGATCAGCAGCTGTTATAAGCAGGAAATTTATGAGGAGATTCTTACCTGTAAGGGGGGGTGTGGAATTTACCTCGTAAATATCTGGGGATCCCTGTGGATAGGAAAAGGGTGAGAAATCTAGATTGGAAACCTGTTGAGGAAAAGTTTGAGAATAAATTGAGGGGTTGGCAAGGTAAAATGCTAACTTTAGGAGGCAGATTGGTGCTTGTCAATGCTTCTTTAAGTAGTCTACCTCTTTATATGATGTCCTTCTATAGATTACCTATGGGTGTCGGGAGAAAAATGGACTTGTTCAGGTCAAGATTCCTTTGGAATTCTGGTGTTGGCACAAAAAATATATATCATCTAGTTAGTTGGCCAGTAGTATGTTTATCCAAGTCCCAAGGGGGTTTAGGAGTTCTTGATTTGAAATCCATGAATTTGGCTCTTTTAGGCAAGTGGCTAGGGAGGTTAGAAAATGGGGAGGGCCTATGGTAGGATATCATTATGAAAAAGTACTTGAACAAAAATACTTTGACTCAATCTAGTGCTAAGGTTGGAGATTCTTGCTTTTGGAAAGGATTAATGGAGGTGAAGGATGTCTTCCTCTCTTGTTGCAAAAGGAAATTAGGTGATGGTCCTAGAACTAGGTTCTGGGAAGACTTATGGTTAGGGGATGTTCCTTTTGCTATGAAGTATGCTAGGTTGTTTAACCTTGTGTATGATAGGCATATCACAATGACAAATGTTTTTGCTAAAGGTTTGAATTCTATTAAGTTTCGATGAACCTTATTGGGAGAAAGCTTAGTCTTATGGCAAAATTTAGTGAGTGAGTGTGGTGGTGCTAAGCTAAGTTCCGAGAGTGATAAGTTGGTATGGCTGTTGACGAAATTTGGTTTGTTCTTTGTAAAGTCTTTTTATCTTGCTTTAAGAAATCAACATTTTCTTTTTCCTTACCATTTCATTTGGGGTTTAAAAATACCTTTGAGGATTAAGGTCTTCTTGTGGTTAGTGCTTAAAGAGAGAATTCTGACTAAGGATAATTTGTGTCATAGAGGTTGGTTAGGGGATAAAGCTTGTGTTTTTTGTGGAATGAATGAGAGTATCAATCATCTTTTTTTGGTTTGTCTATTAGCGAGGTTCATTTGGAATGTTGTGGGTTGTGTGTTTGGTTTGACTTGTCCTCTAGTAAACATCCATCAGTTGATGACCAACTAGATAGGAAGGTTTGCTAGGAGGACAAGGAAATTGATTTTGGGATGTGGTATGGAGCATCTGGAGAATGCACAATGCAGCCTGTTTCAAGCATAAGTGACCCTCAGAACCAGTGCAAGTAATTTATGATATTTGTCGATGTATTGAGCTTTGGGCCAAAATACAGAAGGAGGATGACCAAGACTTGCTGGTCAAGGGCGCTAAGGTGCTGAGTCAAGTGGTGATAGAAGTTTTTGGGGCGACAAGGAGATGGACACCATGGACCAAGAAGTTGACGAATGGGCCTGATCACGGTGGCAGCTAACATGGGTGTTGTCGATTTCCTTCACTGGGATTTTGTTTTTAGTTGGATAGATAGATGTCCTTTGTAGTTCTCTTCGGTTGGTGTTCTGGTAACTTTGTTTGTAACCACTGCTGGGCGGTTTTCCGTTTGTAGCGGAATGCTTGGTAAACTTTTGTAATTTGATTTCTTCTAATAGAAACAGGGGAGACCTCTTTTCAAAAAAAAAAACTAGTACTAAATTAGTCATCAGTGCAAACATTAGTACTCATATCCGCACGACCTCTGTATACATGTGCTGCTGCCGGTGGAATTAGGACCTGATTTGAATAAATGAAGATCTAATTATAGATCTACAACTCGTCCTTAGCACTGCAGCACATCGATCTACCATGATGTAGCATTTTTGAGTAATAATCCTTTTCTTTTGGATTAGTTTCTCTGTGCTTGCAAATTCTTGCTTGATAGCACATTAGCATGTCATAAGTGCATCTAGTGAAAGAGCGACCCACGGTTTGATACGTGTCTCTCATAGAGTTCGTAAATATCAGACACGCGAATTAATATTTCGTGACATTACAGCATGTACAAGGGGGTGGTGCTTTACGTTATCTTGGTACTTCCATTGATCCGATGGCTTTCATTGGTTTTAGTGTTTGGTGAAATTTGTACTGTACTACTCCAAGAATTTACGGTACATACATAAATTTGTAATATTAGCATGTTCATTCGGAGTGAAAGCAAGAAGGAATTGTGCCACGTGGCAATCAGATTGTATTCTTAAGTATATATAACGCTACAACAACCGAATCAATCAACAACAATTACAAGATCGCAACTGATCGGAGAAAACATGGAAAGTAATCATAGTCTGAGGAGACTAATCAACAAACCCATGTGTGATCTCGGGGAGCGATCCTTGTGCGTTAATAGCCCCTCACAGTTGAATCGTGGGGCAGCTAAACGGTGAGACCGAACTAAAATTCTTGAAACAACTGTGTTGCCCTTTGGTCATGACATCAGCAAACTGATGGCTCGACAGGACATGGAGAACACAAACTTGACCAAGGAAAACTTTCTCGCAAATGAAATGGATGTCAATCTCAATGTGCTTCGTCCGACGGTGGCGGACGAGAGCGGTGGTGGAGTTAATACAATAACTGACGCATCCAACAACACTCGGCGACGGCGTGTGCCATAGTGCGGTACTCAGCCTCCGCAATGGATTGGGAGACTGTGGACTGCTGTTTCGACGACTAGGAGATGAGGTTATCTCCGAGGTAGACGCAATAGCTAGACGTTGAGCAGCGAGAGTCTGGGCAGCCAGCCCAATCAAAGTACGAATATGCCACCAAAGAAGACGTGCTAGAAGCCACAATATGCAGATCAAAGGTACCCTTCACATAACGAAGAATGCGCTTGAGAAGACTGAAATGTGGCTCACATGGGCCATGCATGAAAAGGCAGACCTGCTAGACAGCGTATGCGATATTTGGTCGTATGAGGGTGAGGTACTACACGGCGCTAGCAAGATCTCGGTACTTCGTAGGGTTAGCAATGGGTGTGCCATCAGAAACGGAGAGTTTGACACATGTGTCAACTGGAGTAGTGGTGGAGTGACACTCGGACATGCCCTCTCCTTGAAGAAGATTGGTGGCGTACTAGCGCTGGGAGAGAAAGAGAACACTCGGAGTACGAGTTACAGTGATGCCAAGGAAATGGTGAAGGACACCGAGGTCAGTCATGGAGAACTCGTTGTGAAGATAACATATAATATCCTGTAGAAGACTTGTGGAAGAGGCCATCGAGATAATATCGTCAATGCACAAAAGTAAGTAAGCGAGTTGAGAACCACATTAAAAGACAAAAAGGGAGGTGATAGAGGCGGATGAGCACTACTACAGAAAAGGCTTTTACAGACGGTTCAAAAACGCCATCACAGACGGTTCCGTGAGCCGCCTCGAGTTTATGGGTCAAGAATGCTAATGGTCATCACGCACGGTTCTCAACCGTCAGAATATATACTATCACAGGCGGTGCAGTAGATACAACCGCTCGTGATAGTCGACTACCACGATGGTGCGTAGATAAAACCGTCGTGATAGATCGACTACCACGCACGATGCGTAGATAAAACCGTGCGTGATGATCGACTACCACGACGATGCGTAGATAAAACCGTCGTGATATTCGACTACCACGACGGGTCGTAGATAAAACCGTGCGTGATAGTAGACTACCACGCACGGTGCGTATATGAAACCGCTCGTGATAGTTCACTATCACGAGCGGTTTCATATCTGTATCGTGCGTGGTAGATCGATCATCACGACGGTTTCATCTACGCATCGTGTGGTAGTCGATCATCATGCATGACGGTTTCATCTGCACCGTCTGTGGTAGTCTTTGCATTGCTTAATCTATTTTCGTTTATTGGCTAGCCTCAGAAATGCTAGCCATGCCCTCTCAAACAAGCACATCCAATTCTCATTCATTTCGAAGCACATCAAAATTGCATTCATTTGTAAACAAGCACACATCCAATTCACAAATCAATTAACTAAAATTAACCATTAATGTACATTAATTTACACACATGTACCATTATGTTCAATCTATCTCAATCAAGTTCAATCGCTACTTCGTGGAAACTCCCATTTGGATTTATGACACGTCTGCTCAGGGAATGCCGCAAGGTGTGATCGAATTTTATGAGCTCGCTCTGTTCCAACGCAGTTTCAGCGATGTTTGCAACCTGTCGATATGAAGGTTAAATTTGGGCTTATATAAATTGGTAAGTATATATGAAATAATTGTTGAAAGATTGACAAACCTGAGGATCATTGGTGATCGCGGAACCGACGAGTAGTTGCATGTTGTGGCAAACATAGTATCCACAGACGTTGAGGCCCGGCGACTGCTGGTGGCACTGCAAAAATAGAATTGGTTAGTTCAAGAGGCATTGCTACGAAGTGTTATATAGGATTAATGTGTACTAGCTAGCAAGTCATGGGAATGTTTGATCATGTTGCGGCGTCCTTCCTTGATATTCCATCCTCTAGCATGTAACACGTCGAACACCCACGTGACTCCAAGAAGTTAGCCTTAGCCATTGCAAAGGAAGGAAAGACTACAATAGAGTTTCTATGGAGGAAATGTGTTTACGATGATTAAACTCCGGATAGTTGTGAAGTTGTGGTGGCCCTCTGAGGGAATCTAGGTATATTACGTATTTCCGTTTTGGTATAATTACAATTAGAATCCAATGGAACCTACGGGTATGTCGGCATGGTCATTAAACCTAAGTTCGTGTTGCTTATAAAGTACAAATCAACATTATATATAGCAGAGTGCAACACTACTTACTTCTGGTTGTAGGGCAAAAGTATGAATTCCTTGTTGCGGTGAGCCATGAAAAAATCTATAACGTAATTCTCGACGAATGTTGCATTCGCCGTGATGCTTTGCTCGGAGACAACGTGTGGGTCGAGGAAACCTACCGGTGATTTCCTTCTTTCGGCTTCACAGATCATGTATCTATTATACAAAAGCTAGGAGTTATATATAACATTTATCGATATTACACTTAACATTGACCGTGATTGTACACACTTACAGTGTCCAGCATCGTATGATTGAGACGTCGAGCTCGTCGAGGTTGAAGAGACAGAACAAGTCGTCGAAGGTCACCGTGAAGACAGCGTCTTGATACACGTGGTTAAAATGATGCTCCTTGAACTTGACGGTGACACCCGAGCATCGTTGATCAACCGGCTTGTTGGACTGTTCCATGTACCATGCATGCAATTCCGTGCAATCCAGTCCTAGGGTAGGGCTGTCTAACTTCTCGAGCAACGGCTCGCCTGGCTTGTATTTCCGGGCCAACGGCAAGAAGGGGATATCAGGAGAAGACTCGATCGCCTTCGATTTGCCCTTGCCCTTCTTGCCTCGCTTTGTATAGGTCGACTTCACAAGAGTCGATTGAGCACGAGGTGTAGATGCATGTGATGCAGCGGGCCCTTGCCATGTCGGTCTGCAGTAGCCGGTGCGATCAAGTCCGTGGACTTGATGCCGCTGAGACATTCCGTGAAGTTGACACCGGAGCAGGTAGCTCCAGGCAGATGTCCTCCTTGGGCCACTGGATGAATGTTCCAACGGCTTGCCCTAGAGTCATGACCTCATCGTTTGGGGGAATTTTCAGCGGGACGGCCTCGAAATTGGCACAAACACCGTCCACATTCACTTTTGCGAAACCCGGAGCTAGATTTGCACCGTGCACCAAAGCTCCGACATCGATGGATACACCGCCCCAAGCAAAGATCTAGGGCAACAGAGACATATCTCACTTGGAGCTTGCTTCAGAGCCACCTACGTACATAACGGTACAAAATTAGCTACTCCAACAAAGCTTATGAATGGATTGAGCATTCCGAGATAATAATTATTACCGGATGTCATCGACGGAAAATCTGTCATCACCTATTGTGGTAGGGTTAGGGTTGGACGCCAGACTACTCGGATGTTTGGGGGGCTAGCTAGCGGTATAGTAGGGGAGGGCTTCCAACCGACTTGGCATTTGCAATCCCTAATCCTTTCCTCAAAAGTCTCTTCTTCGCTTTTGCTCGAACGCATCGAATCCTTTCCTCAAAGGATTGGTGACTTTTTCACCGACCTCCGCTCGATTTTTTCGGTGAGCTCATCTCGAGGATGCACGAAGATCCTCTCGTAGCTTTGCATCGTGCTCGGCTTTGGCTCTCCTCCTACTCGATGACGATCCTCTCGTCCGCTTGGAACCATTGTTCCCATGTGACAAAACACCGGCGCCTCTCGTGCGACCGGATGCTCACTTGCTTCCTAGGGCCGAGAGAGTATATCTTCTCCCTATCCGCTGGAATGAGCCTTGGGAAGATTGTGCACTCGGCGTTATCGCAATATAGCCCGACATGTCATTTCACTTCCTATGAAGTTATGGAGTAATTACAAACTAGGTAGTTCGATATCTTACTAGGCGTTGGGACACTTCCTGGTCTTCGGGGTTTGGAAAGTACACTTCCCGAGGCGAATAGCTAACCTCGCAAATAACCACCGTCGGTAGCGCACATCGGTGATCTCGAAATAGCAGGAGAGATTCAAACCGCTTTTCTTTGTTCTCGATCCCTCCATATCGGGCTTTACCCGCATACCCAATGTGCCGAGTGCGTGGGGTGCTTGTTTTTGCCTCGAGGGCCGCAGCGCCGACTTTCACTCTTAAATTCATCTGTCGTCTTCTTCGCCACAAACTCGGCCCAGGACTCTTCCAAGAATAGATACTTGTGGAAGGGCGGCTTCAGATCCTTCTCCACGTAGTTCTTGACAAGCGTGCTCTTGAAGTTCTTCCACGCTTTGCACACCTGTAGCAACGCTGTCGTCGACGAGTCCGTGAGTTCTCTAGGGATCTCGAGCGATGCAAGAATTTCGTCGGCCAAGACGATTTTCAATGGTCGGGCACCACCTTCCACGAATCGTAGGTGATCTTGACCCGTTCCGTGCAACTATTCCGACCATTCTCCGGAATCGGCGCTTTCGGCGAGGATTGATAGGGGTCCCTGATCGACGACCGTGATGGTAAATCGCCCGTGGGCCTTTTCGATATTCCTCTTCTTCCGCGGTTGGATATTGTTCAGAGGATGGTGCATCATCGAGACATGAGGCTACCGACTCGAGAATGAGCGGAAGACATCTTCACAAGAAATAGAACATCATGTGAACAAATGAAATCAAGATAAAGCTAAGATTTAACATTTTGATATTGCTATCGATGTAGAGTAAGCATTCCAATTAGAGCTCAAGTACAAACCCGATTATCAAAACAATTTCAAGACAAGACTATTATCATCACAGAGCATTCATCTCAAGCCCAACACACCACATTGCAATGTATTCCGAAGAGAGATCAAAACAAATACCATATGAATAATCGACTAGAGCAAATACAAATTCCTAAAACAAGTACAATTATCACGAAGGACCATGACAGATTATTGATAGAAATAGTTAGGAAAGGGCATGGGGTCGATCGGTAACTTCGGCATTGGTTACCTTTAGGCGTCGAGGAGAAGGACGAGCAGGAGCAATCTCGAGTAGTGGTAGGCGTCGAAGGGGAGGCGCGGCTGCTCTCGGGGAGGAGGAGGCGGCGGCTCTCGGGGTCAGGAGGAGGAGGCTCGGCGGGCTCGGGGAGGCCACGGCCATTTGGAGGAGGAGGCGGCGTCGACGGATCGGGGAGGAGAAGCGCCGGGCTCGAGGAGGCGTCGAGGATGGTGGCGACGGGCTCGGGAGGAGGGAGCGAGAGGAGTTGAGAAACTTAATCGTTTGAGAGTGGCGGCGCGGCAAACCCTAGCTAGAGTCCGAATGTAAATAGGGATGGACATCACAGACGGTTCTAAATTAGAACTGCTCAGGATACTACTATCACGCCGGTTCTAACTTAGAACCGCTCGTGATATGTGATGTATCATGCACGGTTTTAATAAACAACCGTCTGTGATATTGATGAATCCTGCACGGTTTTAATAAACAACCGCTCGTGATATGTGATTATCGAGCGGTTCTAATTTAGAACCGCTCGTGATAGGTAGTAACCTGAGCGGTTCTAAGTTAGAACCGCTCATGATATATGATGTATCACTGAGCGGTGTTAATAAACAACCGTCTCGTGATATACATGTGAGACGATCTCGTAGTTCAAACCGTCGTGATATTATTTTGTATTGGTTAATATCTAGATCGTTACATTTATTGGCTAGCCTCAGAAATGCTAGCCATGCCCTCTCAAACAAGCGTAAAAGACAACAATGTATATCCAATTCACATTCATTTGAGAAACAATCACATCCATTTCACAAAGACAAATCTCAATTAATTAACTCAAATGAACTAAAATTAACCATGATCATCGAGAATGTATATAGTACATATATACACACATTGTTCAATTAATCTTTAAAATTAGCCCTTCATGATGATCGACGCGTATGTAGCTAGTTTAGTCATGTTCTTCTTCCTCGACCCTTATGCCGTTTCCGAAAGGAGGCAACTCGTCAAATTGATTGTATTCTTCCTCGCCCACTACATTCTCAACTCCGACAATCCTCCTTTTTCCATGAAGAACTACGTGGCGCTTCTTATTTGCCGGTCGGTAACATAGAAGACTTGAACAACTTGGTTAGCCAAGACGAACGGTTCGTCTTTGTATCCGACACGCTCGAGGTCCACGGTAGTGACGCCGCATTTGTCGACCTTCACTGTGGGAGATGGACCCAACGGCACCAAATAGGGGATCTTGAAAAGCACGAGTCGAGCTCCCATATCTCCTCTATTTGCCCATAGTAGGAGCTCCTCACCCCATCGGCATTGAATGCATCTATCACGGACACCGCTGATCGTTAGTGCTTTTTATATCCCGAGCTGCAGATAGAATGTGTACCCATTTATGTCGATCCTCGCCATGTTACAAGCGTAAATGTTGGCCCTTTTGCCAACCATGTCAAGATATCACTTGACGAGCTCCTAGCAAGTCGCTCCTTCAACCATTGGTTGAACAAATGCATTGTGTTGTCTCGTGATCCAAACATCCGCCGCGGCGGATTACATTGTCAAGCACGTCCTTGTCTTTGGTCGATATCTGAGGACACTTCGGTCATGTGTTGCAAGACAATGAAATGGGCTTGAGCATACGCATCCATATTTGGAGTGATTGCTTTCCTTCCGATGGTCCCGATACCCTCGAGCCTCCCTCATGGCGAGATCGAGGCACACCTATCGGTTCGACTGAGCCATGTAATCGAGGCGTAACTCAATGACCTCTTGATTGCATAACCTTCGACTTGCCCTCCGCCGAGATCGATTTCGTACATATGACTTGAGAATTCCCATGAACCTCTCGAACGGGTACATGCTACGAGGAACACGGCCCGCACATCTTTATCTCCTCACAATATGAACAATGAGATGGACCATGATATCGAAAAATGACGGAGGGAAATACATCTCAAGATCACATAGTGTCGTCACCACCTCGCCCTGCAGAGCATCTAGTCCTTCGAGATCGATGACCTTTCGAGCAATTGTGTTAAAAAATAACACTGACCTCATGATTGTCTCTCGGACCTTGATCGGCAAAATACTTCTAATTGCAACAGGGAGCATTTGTGTCATCAACACATGACAATCATGAGACTTCATGCCAATTAACTTCAAATCTTTTATCGAAACAAGTTTCTTCATGTTGGCGAAGTAACCGGACGGAACTTTCACGCCATGCAAGCACCGGCACAGTTCGGTTCTCTCGGCCTTGGACAGAGTGTAACAAGCAGGGGGAAGGTACGTTCGTCCTTTATCGGTCCTTGTTGGTGCTAACTCAGGTCTGATGTCCATATCAACCAAGTCAAGCCGTGCGTTGACACCATCTTTTGTTTTGTCACGAATGTTTAGTAAGAGACCAATCAAGCTGTCACATACATTCTTTTCTACATGCATGACGTCGATGCAGTGGCGAACTTCTAGGTGCTCCCAATAAGGTAAGTCCCAAAATATTGATCTCTTCTTCCACATGTTCTTCTTACTTGTCCTCGATTTACATCCCTTTCCAAGCACAACATCTAAATCCTTAACCATATCATAGACCTCTTTTCCGCTTAAATGCCTTGGAGCTGAATTGTCCTCCTTCTCTCCGTCGAATTGTTTCTTCATCCTGCGGTATGGGTGAGCCCTCGAAGGAACCTACGATGACGCATGTATACGGTTTTCTTGCGAGTGATTGACCACACACTCTGGGTATCATCTAAGCGGTGAGTATGTGCTTTGGCCTTTTGTACTCGCCCGACAGATTAGCAAGGGCGGGATAATCATTTATGGTGCGAACAACAAGGAACGTAAAGTGAAGTTCTCTCGTTTTGTACGCATCCCATATTGCACCCTTCAATCCACAAGATTTTTAGATCTTCCATCAATGGTGCTAGGTACACATCAATATCATTCCCGTGTTGCTTCGCCCTTGGATAAGTATCGACAACAAAATATACTTCCGCTTCATACACAACCAAGGAGGAAGGTTGTAGATCTGAGCGTCACGGGCCAAGTGCTATGTCATTTGCTCATATTACCGAAAGGATTCATTCCATCTGTACTCAATCCAAACCTTATATTCCTCGGTTCCTTTGAAGTCGCAAACCTCCTATCGATGTTTCTCCACCGGGCGGAATCGGCAGGTGTCTTAACTTTCCGTCATTCTTACGCTCCTCGAGTGCCAATCTGCAGCTTTTGCATTCTTTGGGTTCGCAAAACCGCTTCAAACGGGAATTACAGAAGATACCACGCCACCTTAGCAGAGGTCCTTTCTTCACCTCGATTCCTCGTCGTCATCCGATTGCTTTTACGCTTGTATCGGGATCGTTGCACACGGACATACATGCATGTTTGTATACTCGTTACGGTAGAGGATACTGATCGTTCGGACATGCATGTATTCTTTCTACTTCCATTCCCAATGGACAAAGAACCTTTTGGCTTTGTAGGTGGTTTTGGGCAACTCATTTCCCTCAGGAAGCATGTCCGCTAAGAGACCTAATGACTCGTGAAACTCTTGTCGGACCAACCGTTGCTTGCCTTCAATTTCAGCAGTTTAAGCACGGATGACAACCTTATGTATTCCGACTTGCGGCGGGAACAAAGGTTTCTCCGAGTCCTCCATCACGCCCGGAATTGAACATACTCCTCTCATCACGGTTCCTTACGCATCATGAAGCATCTCGATCTAGATTGTCATCGTGCGGCCTATCCGAATCGGAACCACAATCGACATTGGCGGCATATCGTTGACTTCTGTATAATATGCATATCGTTGACTTCTGTATAATATGCTCTTCACCGTGGTCCAACATGTATAACCCTTTTGAAACCCCTTGAATCAAGTGTGCTTCGATCTGCGCTCGGTTGTTAAACATCTTGATTCTCGCAATCAATGCATGGACAATACATATATTCCGCCCTTATTCAACATATCCTCCTCGCGGCTCTTGTAAGCGGACCGCCATTAATGTACTCTTCACTCACACGGTTCTCGGTGTACATCGGCTTCGGTCCATCACACGGTTCGTATTGAAAACCACGAAAATAAATAAAAGGGTGATGACTTTCAAAGCGTATTTTCCGAGGCTTAATTATGATTTTTTCATTTTTACATTTTTTGGATTTTATTAACTTACATGTGGGCCCTACTTGTCGCTGACTCATTTTTATTTCATGATTTTATTTATAAAATCTATGGCGGTCCCACATGTCATAGACTCGTTAGTTATTAACTAAATGATTAAAAACAGAGGATTAATTAATTTGAAGCTCAAAGCTGGGCTTAGGGTGACATCGCATTGCTATATAGTCGTGGCTCTCGGCCCTAAGGTCTCGCCGAGGCGAACCGACGGACGATGTCCCATGGGCGCTGAAACTAGCGATTTCACAGCGCTGAAACTACTCAAATTAAAGGATGCTTATGCTTGATATCTCACCTCGATCACGAGGAAGGTGTCAATGAAAGTCGGGAAGGTCCAAGGCGCGGTGGTCGCCGATCGGTGAGGCGACGGCGGCAAGCTCCTCGGCGACAATATACAACCGAAATGGACCAGGCGGCTCGGTGAGGTGAGGCGATGTACTCAAACCGCACGGAACGGCGATGGACCTATCGTGGCGCCTAGAGATATGGAGATCAAGAAGACTATATCTGTTTTGGCCGGGAGGCGGAGCTATATATATCGTCGTGGTGAGTTAATTATCACGGACGGTTTTAACAAAACCCGCCTCGTGATATTGGGCAATATCACGACGGTTCATGTTTGGAACCGCTCGTGAAGTATCACGAGCGGTTCTAAAACAAACCGCTCGTGATATTGTGTAATATCACAGACGGTTCATGTTTGGAACCGTCGTGAAGTATCCTGACGGTTCCAAACATGAACCGCTCGTGATGTGACATCTTCCTGAGCGGTTTTAGCGCGAGAATAACACGAGCGGTGGGTAACAAAACCATCGAGATTGTGTTTATCTGAGCGGTTTCGATGAACCGTCTGTGATCAGGCGTCCAGTATTAGCATTTCTGTAGTAGTGGAGGTTAAACCAAGTATCTGGATGTAGGAGGCGAAGCGCTAGTACCATGCACGAGGGGCTTGCTTGAGGCCATAGAGGGACTTGAGCAGACGACACACATGCTGGGGTTGAGTGGAATCAACAAAACTGGTGGGCTGCTGACAGTATACTATTTTGTCAAGAGTGAAATGAAGGAACGCGTTCTTGACATCGAGTTGGTGCCTGGGTTAGGAGCGGGAGACGACTAAGCTGAGAACAATGCTAATCATGGATGGTTTAACAATAGGACTGAAGATTCATCAAAGTCGATGCCAAAACTGTTGATGCCAGAGCGCCGAGGATGTCACCGCGGATAGCAAGGCGTGATGCGACGAGGTGCTACCGAAACTGTTGATGCCAGAGCGCCGAGGATGTCGACGCGGATAGCAAGGCGTGATCCCAGTTGGTTGCCATTTTCTCCAACTCCCTGGTACCTCCAACCCCAATAGCCACTCCCCCTCATTGTGATTCCTTCCCGCCGCTTCCTAATTCCCGACCATCTTCGTCTAAATCATCACAATGGCAGCCGAGAAGAGTCTGACGGTGAGGCGGAGGCGTCGTTGTAGGGAGGGTGAAGCTGATCATTCTAGTTGATGCCATAGAGGCTCTGTTCATCAATGATACTGCCGAACACTGCGAACAATAACAACATGGCCAACAATTGCGGTAGAGTAGCAAATTCATGATGGTTGAGGTGGTGGCGAGTGGCGACCATCAGTGGCGGTGGTGGGACACATTTGCCCTTCGCATGTTATACGTGGTAAGGCATTCGATCTTTGCTTTTGCTTGTTGGGTGACCAAATGAACATATGTCCATGCAGATGGAATCGGTTGTCTAACAGATGAGTTCGCTACTAATCATGCCTATATTTATGAAATTTTATGGCCCGGTGTGAATTCAGGATTGGGGTGAAAAGATGATTAACTATTTCTTGGTGTATCAAAACTTGTTTTTGCCATCTTATAACTATATATTATAATGCATAAGTTTATGTGTTAGTCAGTGGCAAGCTAAGATCCACATATGACCTTTCTCATATCAATTTCTTAGGGAATATCAGATTTTTTCTCATATCAATTTCTTGAGGATGGTATGTTAGCTATGGTTTTGACTATCTGTAATGGCACATTTTTCCCTATGTCTATAAAAATTCTTTGTATGATGCTTGTTCTGCATTTCGAGTAAATATTTATATTTTTACATTTTTACCTGAGTTCTCATTTTTTTTTAAAAAAAAAGGATTGTATTATGTTGTCCTTCATGCTTCACATGCCAAGGTTGTCGAGTTAGCATTGGCCAAGTGAGAGGCGGTGGTTGATGCAGATGGTCAAATGTTTAGTTAGGTGGTGCAAGTGGATGCTAAGGAGGTGAAAAACTAACAGCATTCCATTCCAATAATTTTACACATAGACAATCTGCAATATCTCTGGCTCTTTCTAGCATACACAAGATCTTCAGCTTGTGATATTTGATATGAGAGACGCTACATATCTAACAATCGATGCTGATGATGAGGTAAATTTTGAAAACTGTTAATATTTATTTGTGTCATTTTTTCATGTGAAACTAAACTGCAGTTCTGTAATATTTTTTTTCTTCAATTTGCCCATTTCTAAAACTCAAGGCTGTTGCATTTCATTATTCAGATGAAAACCAAACGCACTCCTTGATTACAATGTCTGAAATTAAATTTAGGGAAGTATATGTAACCAAGTAGATAATACCTTTGCAATGGTGAAAGGAATGCTTCCTTGACTGTTCAAGACATCCTTCTCTCAATCAAAGAGAAATCAATCTTATGCACTACTACAGGAAGCCTCATCACGACGGTTGTAAGCAGTCATCACGCATTTATTTTCAACCATCTATATTTGTTGGATGCGTGATACAGTAGCTATCACGCATAGTTCAAAACCGCTCGTGATCGCACTATCACGCAGCGGTTTTTGTTGAAACCGCTCGTGAGAAACTATTATCACGAGCATTTTCATTAAAACCGTCAGGAAGGCTATTTTCACAGATGGTTCTAGTTCAGAACCGTATGTGATGAGTTTTCATAGACGGGTCTTGTTTAGAACCGTCTGTGCTAGCCTTTTCTGGGGCAAAAAAAAAAAACCGAAAACGGCTGCTAAAACTTCGGAGGCCGTTTAGAGACCCTAAACGACCTTTTTTGGGGTTTTCACTTTTTCGAGATCGCACGAAGAGAATCTGACCTTGAGCTTTTCGTTAGCTTTCCAACGAGCCAAAGAACGTCGCAATCCGAGTTCGTATGCAAAAGTTATGATGGTTTTACCGAACAGTGCGCGATCTACCATCTATATTTTTGCCCAAACCAAATAACTCAACATGAACTACACACATCACAAGAGCATCAACTCAAGAATCCACATCACAAAGCAAAGGGGGGAGTAGAGAGTGAGGTCGTGGGAGACCGGGCGACTAAGTGGAGGAGGCCAAGGTGACGAGGTCGTGGGA
Source organism: Phyllostachys edulis (assembly GCA_036346405.1). Taxonomy (NCBI): domain Eukaryota; kingdom Viridiplantae; phylum Streptophyta; class Magnoliopsida; order Poales; family Poaceae; genus Phyllostachys; species Phyllostachys edulis. The sequence goes on along the minus strand of CM070551.1, from coordinate 15,337,413 downwards.
GGCCGTGACGACGAGGTCGGGCGAGGTGGAGGAGGCCGGGGTGATGGTTCGGATGAGGCCGGTGACAATGAGGCCGGACGAGTTGGAGGAGGTCATGGGCGACAAGCTCAAGGAGGCCGGGCGCAAGGTGTGAGGAGGAGAAACGGCAGAGGAGGAGATGGAGGTATGAGCTGTGAGGAGGAGAGACCACAGAGGAGGAGATGGAGGTTATATAAAGCGAAGTTTGGCAGCCTCGCCCATTATGTTCAAATTTCGTTTCCCACTCAACAATCGAGACGGTTCTTGTTAAGAACCGCTGCAGGATAGCACCTATCATGACGGTTTTTAATAGAACTGTCAGGATCATTCCTGCATCGTTCTATTAAAGAACCGCTCGTGACACAGGCCTCCGAGAGCGGCAAGGCGGCAGGCGGCGCAAGGCGGCAGAGTGTTGGCGAGATATCATAGACGGTTCTATTAAAGAACCGTTATGACACAGGCCTCCGAGCGGCAAAGGCGGCGAGGCGCGGCGGTGCGGCGAGAGGATAGCGAGATATCACGAGCGGTTCTTACTAGAACCGCTCGTGATAACAATTATCACGATGGTTCTTATTCGTAACCATTCGTGTACTATCCGCAGCGGTTCTTATTGAGAACCGCTCGTGATTGGTCTGATATCGCTGAGCGGTTCTATTAATGAACCGCTCGTGATAATGATTATCGCTGCAGCGGTTCTAAATAAGAACCGCTCGTGATATCGGCAGCGCCAACCGCAGTTCGGGACAGACCCAATACGAGCGGTTCCAAAGGAACCGTCTATGATGGGGCGTCTACTATAGCCTGTTTTGTAGTAGTGATGGGAAATGGCTGGAGAGAAGGGGTTGAAGGAACTCTTAGTACGGGCGAGGAATCAACAGTAAAGACTGGTCATCATTAGTATGTCTACTTGATATATGTAGGAATTTTGTTCCATGCAAATATATACACCTTTTATCATGACTTTGATCTATGCAGAAATCAGAAGAAAACATCCTGGCTACATCAACATGAATATAACGGACTCACAAAATCAAACATATGGTGTTAGTTTGAAATATTAGCACTTCAACAGAGTAAATGTAGTTTTCCGCGCATACTTTTATCTTCATGTTGGATTTTGGTGTTTATATATTAATGCATATCCAAACCTCATTTGCCAAACCATAATCCAAATGCAATTTTCGTCGTGTGCATTTGTGCCTTTAGGAACCTTTGTTGAGGATGGAGATCATGGAGTTAAGACAATCCTGACTTATCTCTGGTAATTGACTAATTTGTCACAACTATATATAACCTGCCAAGAAAGTAGTACTCGATTCAATGATTTAGCAGTCTGTTTCCTAGATGGATATTCATACCGCTCCTCAGATTCACTCACTTCCTGTAATTACACGTGTCCCTTTGAAACATTGCATGCATCTAATTTGGATAACAATAATTTTGTAATGCTAAACATGATGTTTTCCATCTTATATTTCTTGACGTTAATTCGCTTGTTATGTTTGTAAAAAAATGCTATTAAATATAAGGTTTGGTCGATTAGCTTCATGTGTTAAAGAAAATATTATTTAGTGCACCACTTGGGGTTCCGTTGCAATGCACGGGCACCCTACTAGTTTACAGTAACAAGAGTCCAAAAGAAATTTCCTTTGGTCTTTCCTATGCTCATCCAAACGGTTCTTACTTTTCTTGTTTCTATACTTTCCAATCCTATGTTTTACACCTAAATTCTTTTTCAATTCCTCTGTTTTTTTCCTATTCCCGTGTTTTCAATTCCCACGTTCCAAACTGGCCCTAAAAATAGATAGAAGTACAGAATGGTACACTGGAATGCTTTGGTACAGAAACGTTCCGTTCCAAACACAAAACCGAAATGGTCACCGGAGTAGAAATAACAAGTATGATTTAGATTGTAAAGACTATATATGTTATGTTTGTTTCAATTTAGCTTAGTCCTTTGAGCCCCTCCATTTTCATCCTAGTTTCACCACTGCCTCAGACCCATCACTACCTTGCCCGACGGTCGCTATCTGCCACTGCTTGCCTCCAATCCCATGATCACCGATGATCAGAGATGAGGAAGATGCCACTCCAGAGCACAAATCGTGACACTAATTAGGAAAAAAAGTGAATTATAAAATAGAAATTCCAAAAAAAACCCACTACCACCATTTCTTCGAGGCTTAGAATGTTATGCAAATCTTTCTAAGAGTACATGGTAGTAGAAAGCGAGTTTTTTTTGGCTATTATAGCATTGTTGGTGTCGTGATTAACAAAATTGGCCCCCTTTTGGCCGTAATGCAAAAAACGACACAACAGAGCTACCGGCGGCTGATACGTACCCAAGTCTGGTCCTCAGGGGGCCGGACTAAACCTCCACCGTGCTCCAGGGGACCGGAATTCCCCCGACACGTCACATGTGAAATCCGGTCCCCTAGGGGCCGAACCTAGCCATGTCATGCCCCTGGGGGCCGGAGCACCCTAGTCCATGCCCATAGGGCACAGTTTTGTCGAGAGCAATGCCCCTAGGGCACGGTCTTCTCCCTTCGGGCCCTCCCTCCCATCGCTTTCGGCGTGGGATTCCTTCCCTCCGTCCCATCCATCACCTCCATCACCTGTTGCCTCTACATGCATGCAAAGAACACAACACGTGGGAGGGCATCCAGTTCCCTCCCGTCGCTTCACGGTTGGTGCAAAATGCGTTTATGTGGCTATAAAAACCGGTGTCGCTCTTGCTCTCACTCTCATTCTCGAATTTTTTTCTCGTTCTCGCGCTCGGCGTAGAGAGACAGAGAGATTTGAGCGAGCGAGTTCTGATTTTGCTGTCGATTAAAGAGTATTTAGAGCAGTGCTTAGGACCATATAATTACAGAATGGTCGACATCAGGCGGAGTTATTTTTTTTTCTATGCGTTAGTCGTAATTAATTTAGTCATTACTATTTAGTCATAATTAATTTAGTTTTAGTTAAATAGTCATAATTAATTAGTCGTACTTGATTAGTCATAATTAATTAGTCATAAACAATTTAGTCATAGTTAATTAGTCGTAATTAATTTAGTCATTATTATTCGGTTGTAATTAATTTAGTCTCAGTTAATTAATCATAATTAATTAGTCACAATTAGCGAATTCTTAATTAATTTAGTCTTAGTTAATTAGTCGTAATTAATTAAGTAATCATACTTATTTAGTGGTAATTAATTTAGTCATAGCTAATTAGGCGTAATGTGACAGTTCGATCTCTACCAGGTTGTGCCCCCTCCTGACGGGAGGATGCTGGAGTGGGCTATCCACTTGTGAGTCCAACTCCATCCGAGTGATATTAACAGTTCATACCTATATCCACTCTTCTCACATAAATCCTTCTTGAATGTAGGCAATCGAGGACGGAATGACATTTTGAGGACTGGTAGGCAGTCCAGCATCAGTGGACTACGGCTTGGACGAAGACGGCGCACAATGAGATTCTATAGGAGCAGCGATCGTACGACGTTTGGACATACCGTGAGTAGGGATGGAAAAATAACCCGAGGCTCGCGAGCCAGCTCGGCTCGGACCAAGTTCTAGTCGACTCGGCTCGGGCTCGTGAATTTTTCAAGCCGAGCCAAGCCTAGCTTTTGGCTCGTAAGATTTTTGAGCCGAGTTCGAGCTGCTCGTGAGCAGCTCAGTCGGCTCGTTTGCTAGGCGCCGGCCCACAAAGGCCCACGGAGTAAACCCACTGCGTCTGCGTGTCTTGTTCTTCCCCCATCCCCACCCCCAGTTCCCGATACTCCCTCTCGTCCCGTCCTCCTCGCCACCGCCCCCACCGTCCTCCCCGCCCTGTTCTCCCCTATCCCCGTCATCCACGCAATCAAGGCCACGCTTTGTCCACCATCAAGGGCGCCCCATCCACCCTCCCGTCCTCCCCCTGGGCTAGGGGCCATGTCCCCCCGTCCTCTGCACTACCCCCCGTCCACCCCACCCCATGCCCCCTGTCCTCCGCGCCACCCCCGCCCTTGTCATCCACACCACACCCATGCCCACGCCACGCCGCCCTCACCTTGATCTCCCTCTCCGATGAGTTTCTTGCCATCCTGAGCACGTCACGATATGTTCCTAACCTTCCTCCATCTTTACCGAGCCGACGCTGGAGAGCCGCCAACACCGTGCTTTGTGCGCCTGAGTCGCTGTCGCCACCGTGGCGCTCTGCCACCACCTGGAGGACCCCCGAGACACCGCCATTCCATTTTGTCCCTCGCCGGTCACCTCTGCACCGTAGTTCGCCACTGGTGCCGTGCGTTAGAGCAACGGCCCCCTGCTCTGTTTCTATTCCCCTATTCTCCCTATTCGAGCTTTGACAAGGAGAAGCTTGGCTCGCTCGGCCTCACAAGTCAGCTCGAGTTCCTTGACGAGCCGAGCCTTGCTTCTGGCTTGTTCCCAAAATGAGCCAAGCTCGCTTTTCAATCGAGCTTGAGCGAGCCAGGCTCGAGCCAGCTCAGCTCAGCTCGTTTCCAGCCCTAAGCGTGAGTACATCGAGTGGTACGTACCACAGTCACGCACTAGACTCACCAGTCCTCCACCAAAGCGTCCGGAGCAGGTCACGCACAAGGAGAGGCTTTCTCACTCGTTCGATCGACACAGCGCTTCGCGACGTGATGACACTGTAAAACACTCAAACCTATGATCGCTTCATTCATGATATTTTTTTTCTGTTTAGGACTGAAAGCTGTTGTCTGTCACTTCAATTCGACCGGATCTAGCAGATTTGACACACATCCGATTACGCCATCCGTAGCCCAGACCACACCGTTCTGGGACTTCTCAGTACTCTCAAGTCTATCTTCGTGGAGTCCAAGAAAATAATCAAGAACTTGAGCCGCAGTCGGTTGAGAGACGACGTTCTTCAGGCTGGGCACCGAGTGGGCAGAGTGTGCTCACCTGCTAGGTCAGCATGGCCTAGTGAGACTGGCGGGTATCTTAGCGCTCCCCATCGGTCATCAACACTGTAGATTGGGGAGGTAAGTTAGGTTCAATTTAAGTCATGATTATTTATTATGCCTTAGGTTGTGCTAACGTCATGCCATCTTCCAGTCATCGGGATGCATCACTTTTGCGATAGATGTCTGCACGACCTACTCAGACTGGCGACCGTCCAAGTGCTCCCCATTGGTCATCCGCACTGCACATCCCATCTACTACCAGGGAGGAGTACACGTCGCCAGGATTTGGAGCGTACCCCCAGGGCGCCCACCCTTGATCTACGCTTAGCAGAACCTTGACCAGTGCGGAGTACTATACCAAGGCCAGAGCTCCTCTGGGTCGCTGGTACATTGTACAGTTAAGGCCAGAGCTCCTCCACACCGAGGGTTGTTCAGAGATCGTACCTGGGGGCCGTGGCTTTGGGGGAGGATTCATGCAGTCATTTATTGCTGATATGATAGAAGGTGATAGCCAGTTTGACATGACTCAGCTAGACGACATTGATGTTTGACTGACTCAGCTAGGCTAGAGTCAGCTTGCTGAAGCACACCTCTGCCCACTCAACGGTCTCCGTACGCCCTCTGAATCGATACGCGCTCTCCGGACCGGTTCACGTATCCCACGGGATATGCTCAACGCAAGACCAGGACACAAACATAGCGAGCAGAGAGTAACTCAGACGAGTGAGCTATATTATAGCCCGTGTGTACATTGTATAGATGTGTGCGCTTATGTTGTATGATATTTGTATATATATTTTGCATAACATATTTATATACATTATGTGCGTACTGTCGGAGTACATCGGTTCCTAAGACGACTGCAACGCGCAAGATTCACATGAAATCATAAAACCTTAAAACACCCAAGGTTCACATAAAATCATAAAACCCTAAAACATCTGAGGTTGACATGAAATCATAAAGCCATAAAACTCCCGAAGTTCACATGAAATCGTAAAACCATAAACCGGGAGGGGGGGGGGGTTCCGCCCCTAGGGCCATGACATGGTGAAGCTGTGCCCTAGGGGTACTGCTCTTGGCAAAACCATGCCCCAGGGGAACGGCATGGCTAGGTCCCGCCCACTGGGGCACAGTGGAGGTGTAGTCCCGCGGGACTGGACTTGAGTACGTGTCGTTTCATGGTGTATTTTTGGTACTACGGTTGGAAGAGGGCTAATTTTGTTAATCACGACGCCAATCGTGCTATAATAGCCAAAAACTCGTAGAAAGTAGGAGTTGTGCCATTACAAAGTAGAAATACAGACGTGGATTGGTTTACAAGGCATACCTCCTTCATTCCGGGGATCTGAGTACACCCCACCACGGCACCACTTTTTACTTCCGGCCTCTTCGGCAGTCGGCACCTCCACCACGCACCCCAAAGAACCCCACAAATAAAAGGCGCAAGACCTTCATTCCCTCACGGTTAAATCAACTCCTAGCTAGGCTCCTTCGTCATGGCGACTTCTTTCCCATCTCCCCCGCCGCCATTCGCCAGCGCCGCAGACCCCGTCACCTCCTCCTCCTACCCCGCTTCGTCCTTCCTCCCCTCCCTCCTCGTCATCGCCGCCCTCCTCGCCTTCGTCTTCCTCGCCTCCATCTCCATCCACCTCCTCCTCCGCCTCCTCTCCCGCTCGTCTCCACCGCCACTCCCTCGGGCGCACCGCGACGGGCCTGCCGGGACAGTGGAAGCTGCGGTGGAGCCTGCCGCGGAGGGGATGAAGGAGGAGGGCGACGGGAAGCAGCGGCTGCTCGAATCGCTGCCGCTGTTCACGATGGCGTCCTCGCTGGCGGCGCTGCCGAAGAGCTCCCCGGACTGCGCCGTCTGCCTCTCGCCGTTCACGCCGGACGCCGAGCTGCGGCTTCTCCCCGCGTGCCGCCACGCGTTCCACGCTGCCTGCGTCGACGCATGGCTCTGCACCACGCCGTCCTGTCCGCTCTGCCGCGCCACCGTCTCGCTCCCCCAGCCCTCGCTCTCCGCCATCCTCGCCGCCGAACAGCCGCCGCCACCAGAGCTAAGAAGCAGAGACCGTTCTAGAAGCTTCCGCGTCGAGATGGGAAGCGTCAGCAACCGCGCCTCGTCCACGGCCAGCGGCGGCAACAGCCGCACCACCTACTCGCTCGGCTCCTTCGACTACAATATCGACGAGGAGGTCGAGGCCGTCGTGTCCCAGGTCGCGCGCGCCGTGGCCAGGGCCGCCGCTGTCAAGGAGGAGAAGCCAGCAGCCGAGGAGGCGCCGTCGCCTCCTGACGAGGCGGTGGCTGAAGCGGCAGGGTCATCGCGTGGCTGGCTGCGGGAGTACGTGGACCGCCTGGCTTCCTCGGCGTCATCGTTCTCCTTCTCCGGGCGGTGGAGCACCCGGTGGAGCCAGAGCCAGAGCCAGAGCCAGAGCCTCCAAAGCCACAGGCAGGAGGAACCGTGGCTGTGGGACGCGGAGGCAGCGGCGATGTCGGCGCCGGGTTCAGACGACGAGGAGACGGCGTTCATGGTGCTGTACCGGTGGATCGCTGGGGTATAAACGTAATTACTGAAAGTACGGAGGGCTTCTGTGTTAAGATGTCAATTTTGCAGGGTTAACCTCCAGGTGAAATCCAATGTTTTGGAAGCTTCTGTTGACTTGGGTACAAATGGTAGGCGTAAGCAGTTGCAGTCTTTGGCTCTTTGCACATAGTTTATCCTCGGAGTTCGGATTTTGGAACCCGAGGGAATAAGAAGCTAGGGTAGAAACCATGCATGCAAAATTGTTCTTTTCCGTGTACTAGTTTCCTGTATCTTTCTTTTTCCTGAGATGTAGTTGTGTCATGTACTCTTCTGTGTGTCACGACTAAGATAAAAAAAACCCGAGCCGATAGAAAAACCGGTTGACGGCAGGTAATGGTAACAGACCCGACCGGTTACCAGAAAAGAAAAACTCGAATGGAGTCCAAAAACTGAATTTTGAATTGAAGATTTTGAAAACCAGTTATTGCCCAAAAACAGGTTAAAAAAACCTGGAAAAAACAGAGAAAACCGGTTATTATTTGTAATTAGTAATTGGAATAATGCAAATATTAATTAGAAAATGATTAATGAAGTAACAATCATCCAAGTGTTTAATGAAGTAGCAATCGAAAAAAATAGAGAAAACCTTGTTAGCTTCACTCTCTAGGGCAGCCCTCTTCTCAAAGTATTCTAAAGCATCTAAAATAATAAAAACATAAATCCAAGTCCAAAAACCCGCTCGAGACATGCTCATACAATAATTCAAGCATATTTAGCTCATACAATACATAATCTAGCACAAAAAAAACCTAAACCAATATAGGAAGTGCATTATGCTGCCACAAATCCAAACTCGAATTCGAAAATTTTCGGTAGGTTACTGTTCATCCCGGTCCCGCTGGGTTTTCCGGTAGCCGCGATTTTGAACCTTGGTCACGACTCACAACGTGTCAGTCAGAGGTGCCACCATATAGTCTTTGCATGAAGGAGCCTGATGGAAAAGATTGTCATGTCCGGATAGGAAAAGAAATGATCAAGATTGCGTTCAAGCATGGCTTGACATGTCGTGCATGGTGCTGAAAATTGAAATCCTTCTTTGGACTCGTAGTTGTCTTTGTTCAATGTTGATGCTATCTATTTCGGATTCTTGAGTTAAAACAAGATTGATATCCATCAGACTGGCAAAGAGTATCCACTATCCAGGTATGGTGTCTGCGTATGGAAGAGCACTGCATGCATTGAATGGTTAGTGATCGCAGTCACAGGGAAGGCTGTTGTGACTCACTTTTATCCTACCTGCCCACCTGTCCATGAAAAGATTAGTAATGTTTTTTTTCCTTCTTCTTCTTGATTTAAATTAAAGACGCACCGTACTTTATGTATAAATCTTTGCATTCATGATGTACTATGTATTTATGGGTTGAGTCTGTCTGACCGTTCAAATTTAATACGCTTACATCGCATTGGCGTGTACTGATGCATGTATAGGCGTATGTATGCAACGAGCAGACGCTGCGAGTTGCGTTGCGACTATATGACATGGCCGGCACCCTGTCTATTTCCATGTGATCTCACAGCCTCGAGCACGTGAGCCGCGTGCTGGCACACACAGCCCGCGTATGAGCGAGCGGTTGAGTAAAAGTAGGGGAGAAACCGTTCTCCCAACTCACTTGAACCTGATCGTTCTCACCCGTTTCTCGTGTAAGCACTCAATCCAGTTGCAAAATAATGGTTGCAGAAACGGCGACCTGAAGCTGAAGGCATTGCGCTGTTGACGACAGTCAAATTGCGTCCGCCCGGTCTCGGCGATGTCATCGGCAGCCTGCTGATGTGATTTGGTCACCAACTCTATCCATGACGAGAGCAGAATTCCCCTGCTATTTGAAAACACTGGTCAAAACCACGACACAAGCATTGCTTTACGCAACAAACGGAGCTGCTCTGCCTTTCGATCCGTATGGTTTGGTGCAACGATTCCAGACAAGTGCACTAGTCACCAGTCAGATAGTTTTACCATCAGAATTTTATTAGGTGCTTACCACTACCAGTAGTCCAGTACCATTTAGGTAACCAAAGCCGCATGTGCAACTACTTATACATACAATATTTTGTTGGTCTGACCAGTAATGCAACTTGGGTACAAATTCAATTACCGGCGTGCTACAAAGTACTGTCGACCGAGAAGTGCGGAAAACGTTTCAGTGAAGTCAACACTGTATATATACTGTTCCCATATTGTACAAGTCAAAATAAATACGCTCTTAATATGAGGAAGCACACCTACTCCATGTCCCCATGCTTGATACTGTCACACCCCATAGTTTCTACGGCAAGAAGGTTTGGAAGGGAAAACGAACAGTGAACGGACAGACGTATTGGAGCTGTTGAGCAACCTACAAAGTCTACAACTGGTCAACTACCTCGTCTCGGGCTGGCTATGAGAGTGCACTGGGCTTGAAGCTTCCAACAGGCCTACTTTTCTCCTCGGAGTTTCGATTTTCGGCCTACGAAGCCTCTTGCGCTGGTTCTAGCTGACATTCACCACATACTAGGCCTGGGCTCTGGTCCTTTTGTACTGGTCTCTCCTGAATCGCGATGAAGATCGCAACGGCAACGGCCGGGCCGAGGCAACGCGCGGGGCGCGGGGCCCGGAGCCTGGGGCCCGGGGCCGCACGCGAGTCGCGCCTTGCGGGCCGAGGCGTCCAGGGCGTACCGGGATCAGGAAGGCTGCGCGACCTAGACGTGACGCGCCCGACGAATGCAGTGACGCGTTACACAGGTACTACGTGTCTGGCGATCCAGCACTCACCGGTGGCACCGAGAACGTCATGTTCAGCAAGCGGACTAGCATCGCCATTCGCCAACGCTTTTCATGTCATGGCTGCCGCCTGCGGGACTCGTTTAAAGATCGTAGGCTGGCGTGTTTATTTGGTCGTTTGGGTTCGACCTCAAAGTAAACAAGTCTGTACCCGGATTTATACATTTGAAATCCTCTATATATTCTAAATTAGTTCTGATCAATAACTAGCTTACACAAAAACATCGATTTTAACTAGAAAGACCTCAAAATAACAAATATTAATAATAACTGGACCTTTATGGTCAACGATTACTTAACTTGTCGCACAGGGCTAAAGAAACAAATAAGCTCTAGCAGCAGAACAAGAAATTTGGAAAGACCAATCAATATGCCCACATGCAATCGCCAATCGAGTGGAGAACGCATCGTAATTCGCAAAGCCTTCAAAGGACAATTCTTCTTAGAACTCTTGAGCAGCTTGATACTTTTCAACTGAGCAGTAAAGTTTAAAATCATTAGTACATAAAGTACTCAACAAATCATAGGGAATAATATGCAATTAATATTCATATAAGGCTTGAACAAAGAAATAGTTGTATGATTCTTTTTGTAGAAAGTGGTGTTGACGGTAAATACAGTAAATATATTGAAATACGTAATTGAAGAGAATAATAAATTATAAATAATTGCTTGAAATAACCAGTGAACCTCCTGTTCACTTCCCAACCAAACCACCAAGTGGTCATCTTACTCACCAAGCGAACATCACATTCACCAAGCGAATCTCCTATTCACCTTCTGACACATTTTATAAAGAAACTCTACCTCTCGTGTGAAATTCTCGAGCATTATCCATAGCCGGGGACACAGCTGTTTAAACAGTTTTAACTCTGCAGAGGTTGTACAGTTTTACCCACAAGAGATAAATCAACTTATAATGTCCGTTCATACACTTCCGTAGGTGCGCGACTAAGTTATTATCACAAGGCCTTTACAAAGCTCCTTCACACCCAATTATATCCGCTAAGGTTTCAACACTGAATGTCATCACGACCAGATAGGCCTCCTCTCTTGCGACATTGTGAGTATACGTCCATCCTGTAACTCGTGCTTCTAAAAACAGAACTAAGCTGAGACATTACTAATTAGTTAACTAGGTCCATCTCATATTGGACATGTGGTTGTACGATACGACCCAGTTCAATGGCGTGCAAGATTAAGTCCTTGACAAGTTACCTTGGCGACACTACCTCATCCAAAACAATGTGCCTCACGCGCTCCCTTTATTGAACGATTACTCGCCTGAGCATAAATCATTTTGTTCAACCAAACCAATGACAATCTCCGCCATGACACAAAATTTTACAATAGCGGCATTGCACCACAATTGGTACAACAATGACATCACACCACAGTTGCACAACAATTGTATCACACCACAATTCCATATATCATTAAGTCAAAGTATCAATGTTGAACATGTGATCATGAGCCCATCGTAACTAAGCATGACTAAGAATTTATACGATAACTCGTGTTGGTGATACAAATATGTCCAACTAATAATGACCATCCTATGGTGACAAATGATTCATGGTATTCAAATAATCAATGGTGATATAATGACAAATAGGCGATTAACTATTCCTAGAAACAGTGGATATAAAGATAGCATGCAATTTGATATAAAACAATATAATTTTGAAATCATAGCTTCAATATGATCAAAAGACTATGACTTGCCTTGGCTTTACTCAGTTACCCCATATGAATCTTCAAAACTTGCTTATGCTCCTACTCCTTGAAACAAGTCGTCTAAACGAGAGAGAAAACAACACGCGAAGCACAAATAAATATAAAAAAAAAATCCAAAAATATAAAAAAAAACAAATATAAAATAAAGAGCTTGATTTTAGATGAATTCAGGAATTTGAACAGGCTAAATCGGAGTTCGGACGAAAGAGAACGGACTCTTGGAAGATTTACCAAAAAGGAAAACGAGAGAAGAAAGAATATTCTAGGAATATTCTCTCAACTGAAAATGAAAAAGAGAAAAGAGAAAAGGAAAAAAGACACTGACAAGTAGGGCCAGGCTAATTTTTCAATTCCCCAAATTAAAAGAAAATCCTAAAAATGCAAGAGAGGCTAACGAGTGGGCCCTGGTCTATGGACCAAGTCCGGTTAGGGTTTGGGGTGACACGCAGACACACACGTGGCTTGCCACGCAGACCTGTAACAGTTTGGACACGTGGCAATGAGGTGAGGTGGCGATTGACCACGGTGTACGTCGACTTTGATGATGGCGGCTCCGAACCGAGGGTTCGATTTAACCAGTAGCGACAGCAATGACGGCGGGGCGAAAAAGAGAGAGGGTGTGACGGTGAACTCACCAGAACAGACGCGAAGGTGAGAGGAGGACGGAGGCGACTAGCGGCGAGATGGAAGCGGCAACACGGTTCGGTCTTCGATGAAGTAGGGGTTCCGGCGGCGCTCGGGCAAAAACGAAGAGACAACGGGGTAGATCAAGGCATTGTGAACTCGAGGGGGGTGGTGGTGGAACTCTTAGCTCACCGACAACGAAGAAAAGAGGCGATGGAGATGACGGCGGCTCGAAGCTTCTCCTCATGATTTCGACGAAAAGGGCGCTTCGCTTGAGGGGTGGCTCGGGTTTACGAAGACGACACGGTATGGGGCACAAAATTCAATGGTCGGGGCTGCTTTTAAAGATGGCAGAGGGAGAATTTGAGACGGGCATGATGGTGGCATCGTGTTGAACTCGGGAACGGAGGCGAGGAGGACGACCTTGACAGCTGGGTCCCACTGGCAACAAGAGAGGGAGGGTAAGGTGGACGGGGCTAGGCCACGCGTGTGCGAAGAAGCCAAGGAGAAATGGGCCGAGCAGGGAAAAAGAATTGGGCCGCGGGCGGAAAGGATTTGGGCCGGAGAGTGGAATTGAGCCCGAGAGGATTTTTCGGAAAAGAAAAGTTTTTTTGAATTTAGAAATTGAATTAACTAAAACCGAGCTCAAAGAAATAGCAAATAAACTCAAAAAAATCCTAGCAAATTCCAGAAAATACTCTAGAACTCAAGGAACCCAAATAAAAATAGCGTTTAATTTAATTGAAGTATAGATTAATCACATTAAATTGTTTTGATTGATGAAAATTCATATTAAGCTTTTAACTTTACCAAGAAAATTCGAATGGTTATTTTTATTTTTAAATGCTTCAAATAAACTACAAGTTTGGGATGTTACACAATCGAATACCATTGAATGAGTTTTTGGCTAAAATAGCACCATTGGTGCACAAAATGGCAATTCTAGCCATCCCCGCGCATCAAATGCAAAAATGGCTTTGCGGAGCCATCGGTACTCAACACCTGACCTCATCCACGCCCTAGGGATCTGAAGCCCCTCGCCTGTGCCCTTGGGGCACTGCCCTCCCACGTTTGTGCGCTAGGGGCATGGGCGGCCCTCTCAAAGTTTGTGTTATGCCGTGATTTCATATGAAAAAAATCACGTGAAAAATCTGTGGAATGAAAATTTTGGTACATTTGATAATATATTTTTGAATGAAATTCCTTCATTTTATGCGAAAAAATGTTGGAATGATTTTATGTGATAATAGACCGCATGATTTCATGTGACAATACGCACATCATGTATACAAATATGTTATGTAAAATATATATAGAAATCTAGTACAACATAAACACACAACATCCTAGATACATATGCACATAATCTTTACTATTTAAAAAGAACCTAGTGGTGGTGAGTGATGCGTTCCCCCTCCCCTTTCTCACATATTCCACGGCGCCGACGTGCGGACCCTAGCCATGGAAAAAGTTACTACCGAAATTTGTGAGAATCTAGAAATTGGTATGTCGGTGGGCCCCAGTAAAATCTCAGCAGGGCAAAAAATTTCGGCCTGTTTTGAATTCACAGCCCGGCCCAGCCGAGCAGCGCATCTCTTCTTCATTCCCCTTCAGTCGCTCGCCCTAATTCTCAATGGCACGTGCACTGAGGCAATTTCAGCAGCGCTCCTGAGGCGAGGACGGGAGCGGCTTTGGCAGTGGCGCCTCCACTCCGTGAGGTGAATCGAGGCTCCTAACGCGAGTATGCGACCGGCGAGGGCCTGAGGCAAGGACGCGAGGTGCTTCGGCTGCGGCGGCTTCGGTGGCGCCTCCACTCTATGAGGTGAGTCCGGCCTCCGTGAGGTGTCCTCCATGGCTCCATCTGTGATCCATGGCTCCTCTCTCTAGTCCCTCTTCTCTGACAGGGCTCCTCTCTTCTCCAGTCGCTAGGGGCATGGACGGCCGTGGCAAGAACCGTCGGTTGGTGCGGGGATGGTGGCGGCGGGTGGCATTGATGGGGGTGGTGTGTGGTAGGGGTGGCTCGATGGGGTGCCGAAGCGAACACTACCACAAAGACAAATGACTTAGGTAAATCGAGGTCTTTGAAACTTCGTTGATTGATTTTGTTATGATGAAATTATGTTTGTGTAGTTGTTAATCATTATTGAATTGTGACATTTTTCCTTCAGTGCTTGGTTAATTCTCAATGAGCAATAGGAGTGGATGCAAGTTGATGGGTTCCTCCTTAATGATCGAGTGGAATTTTTTGGTTGTCCTTCATCATGTGAGGGAGCTTGTGACATTTGTGGGATTAGCATGATGAATGGTTAGGTCCATATCTTGAAAAGTTTGTAAACAACACATATTTTGCAACAGTCATTACTACATAGGAGATATGTTAGATCTATCGCTATGATAACTTCTTATTGCAGTTCTTTGCTCTATTTTGATCATGCCACTGCAATTATCTTCCTTTTTTTACAATCAGGATAATGTCTTTTAGTATTGTTTGTTCAAAGCTCTTGTTCAAATTTGGTAATTGACGGTTAAAAGCTCTTGTTCAAATAATGTTACAAGAAGCATATTATTTATGTAGGAAATAGAGTAGTGTTCATAGATCATTCTTGTTTAAAATTTGTCTTTCTGTATTTATTTAACCACAGTACATAAAAGACTAAGTAGTACAAACTACTAGAGTGATCGGTTAGGATTTGTTATGTGTGGAGTCCATGTTCTTTTGCTAGGACCTAATGATAGTTTTTTATTGCAGGAATTGTAGATGATGGAAACATTGATAATGTCTGGAATCATGGCCTAAGAGTTGGTGGTGGGTTCAAGTGTAGATACTGCTATTGGATGAAGAAAGGTGGAGGTGCGACTTGGCTGAGGGAGCACCTAGGAAGCATATCAGGGGATGTGATCTCATGCCCGTGCCGCCAGATGTTCGAGATGCAATGAGGATAGCCATAAGGAAAGGCAAACAAAAGAGAAGAGATGCAAAGGAGCGTAAACTCAGAATCGAGGATGAGCTTATGGATGGGGTGGACCGGCGCGCACAAGTTGATGATGACGACTTGCAAAGGGCATTGGCTGCTTCAATGAGGGATCTACACTTTCGCCAAGGATCGGAGGAGGTGGCTGTCGATCATGGCGGTGCAAGTGGTTGTGGCGTGGCGATGGTCTTTGCTAGTTGTCTTGGTAATAGTGGTCGAATTGGTATGATGTTTCGCAGCGAGGCTACCGAGAGAGTCTATGATGCGGATGTGTCACATAGTAGAACAAGCACGAGCTCGTGTGGACACATTGTTCAAGAAGCGACTCATGAGGACATTGGCAAAGCTTGGGCAAAGTGATTTCATGCCAATGACATTCCGAGAAAGAAAGCCGATTGTCCGTACTTCAGAGGTGCAATGAAGTTAACTTCGGCTGACTTCTAGAAGGCGCTCGCATCCCTAAAGGGTCCGAAATTGATGGATGCTACCTAAAAGGCAACTTTGATGACCTACAAAAGTATGTGGAGCAATTCAAAAAAGATTGGGGCAAATTTGGTGTTACTATCATGTGCGATTCTTGGACCGGACCTACCTCAATGAGCATCATCAACTTTATGGTTTACTGCAATAGGCGAATGTTCTTCCACAAGTCTGTCAATGCAACTGGTCAAATTCAGAATGCTGATTTTTTTGTATGATGGGATCAAAGAGGTGATTGTAGATGAGATTGGCCATGAGTCAGTTGTCCAGATTAATCACAGACAATGGTTCAAACTACAAAAAAGCTTGCTTGCGTATCACGAAGGAGTACCCCCACATTGTGTGGCAGCCATGTACTGCCCACACCGTGAACCTTATGATCAAGGATATTTGTCGTTTCGATGAAATTGACAAAGTGGTCCTTAGCGTCAAGAGGATTTGTAGATTCTTCTACAATCATAGTAGGTTGCATGCGGAGATGAAAGCGAAGATTGGTGGAGAGTTGGTCCGACCCAATGCCACGAGGTTTGGTAACTGTATTCATCTTCTTGGAGAGTTTCTGGGACAGGAAAAACAAGTTCCGGCAATGGGTTGTGTCGGAGGAGTGGAAGAACAGTGAATGGGTTGACGATCCAGACTATGACTACGCGGGCAACTGTCTAACAAGCAGGACTTGGTGGAATGAGGTCAAGTGGGTGATAGATGCGGTGAAGCCACTCTATGGTGTGTTGCGATTCGTCGATCAACAAAAGAAAGGAACAATATCTGGTTTTATGCCAACCATGACGAACGCTATGTGTGAGTTGAAAGCTCTTTTTGGAGAGAGTCTAGGAGATTTGAATAGGTTCTTTGCTGTGATCAAGAGGAGGACCCATTATCTTTGCAAGAACACACTCATGTTTGCAGGTAACATGTCATACACTCCTTCCTTTATCATGAAGTTTTATATTTACAAAGTATGCTTGCTGATTTCATAGATTGATGCAGCCTGTCTTCTCGATCCTGAGAGCAACTACAAATATGGATTCAGTGACAACTCAACATATATGAAGGAACTCACGTTGGCAGTAGAGAGGATCACCGACTCCCTGGAAGAAGCAGTTGAGGCACTTGCTGAATTTGAGATGTTGCGTGCTCATAGAGGGATGTTTGATGGTGGTACTGCACGGATTGCAGCAACTCGCATGACTCCAAGTAAGTGAGCACTAATCCGCATTACTTGTACTATGCTTCAATGATTCTAAACTACAAATATGCTATTTGTTGCAGCTACATGGTGGAGGACTTATGGAGGAGATGTGAAAGTTTTGCAAAAATATGCATTGTGGATTGTGTCGCAATGTGTGTCTTCAAGTGGGTGCGAGCGTAATTGGAGCACGTTTGCATTGATTTATACAAAAGTGAGAAACCGTCTCAGTTATGCCAAGCTGCACAAATTAGTCTATGCCCACTACAATTTGAAGCTTCACCTCCAACAAATGGAGGAGGACTGGCAAGAGACAGAGGTAGATGCTTCTGGAATATTGATGGAGACCACACTCTTTGATAGCGAAAACCCAATCATAGATTGGTTAAGTAAATCCATTAGTGAGTACGAGCCTACTATGGATGAAGGAGTTGTTCCCCCCAAACCCTCTAAGGCGGTGAATGAAAAATCAAGTGATGCCATTCTCGACAAACCCATCAACTTGTGGGCTTCAAAGAGGAAACATCCTAATTGTGCAAGGAAGGAAAAGAAGAAGAAAGGAAAGAAGGCGAGGGTGGACGAAGAGGAGGATATTGTGGGAAGTGATGACGACACGGATACTCCTCCCAACAGCCTTGATTATGCTGAGTCTCAAGACAGCAGTTCTCCTGAAGATGATGGTGGTAACAATGACAACGACGACGGGTCAAATGGCAAGGGAGCAGAAAGAGGAGGACAACAATATGTCCAAGCAACTGAGTCTCAAGGTATTTGTGTTACTTTTGTGAGTCTTTCAAACTAAGTTCAACAAAATACTAATGGACTCCTGTTTCACATTTGAAGTCATTAACACCGCCACTTCGATTCTTGAAGAGGATCACTTCACACATGCAACACAGGACGCAGACCATGGTTCTCGTCTATCGAGGGTTGCTAAGAAGAAGGACCTCTCTAGCCTGTACTAGCCATTAGGTGTGCTATCACACCATTAATTATTTATTTCGACCCTGCTAGCTAAGCTTAATTTAAATGTTCTTTCTACATCTTACTACTAAGCTCCTTTGGCTTGCCAGCTTTCCCCAAATCCATCTCCTGCACAATTAGGATGTTTCAATGGAGAATCCAATTCTTATAACAATTGATTTAGCTAAATAGCTGTCAAAAGTATCAGTTATTTATTCCCAATAGTCAATATATAATGAATAGACAAGAAAGATGTGGAATGGATTTTCTATTGGAAGAAAGTGACTTCTTATTTGTACAAAAGGGGTTAGACATATTAAATCAGAGAAGGTAGAAATGCAGCTGCAAATTAAGAAAGCTCTTCACTTGTTAGACATATTAAAGGCTTAGGCAGCTGAATGCATGTATGCATCTTTACATCTCTTGTTAAGCTCGACGATTAGACTTTATGATTTGCGGAAGTATGGAAATGAGACCATTACAGCCGTGTGAGTAATTCAGCATTGTCTAGTTGTGTGAGTAATTCTTTTTTAGAATCATAAGTATGAAGCTAAATTTAAGAACGTGTTCATGTTATTATGTATCGAGTCTACGATACATAGTAACATGAACATGTTCTTTAAATTTAGCTTCATACTTATGATTCTAAAAAAGAATTACTCCTCTTTTTCTTTAAGCGAAGAGTTGCATATCATTCTCATCCCTTCTCTTTATGTGAAACTTTTTTCAAGTTAAATGTAAATTGGACATGATTGGTCTTCTTAGAGTTTCTTCTTTGCAATCTCCAACACGGAACTAGTTAATACTTACATTTTTGAGATGGCACTAATTAATAGTTAAACAAACAAGCTAGACCTACAAGCCTTTTTCATGGAGCAGGCGTTAGTAAATAAAGCTATTTCTGTTATGACTTGAGAGTAAATTCTGCTTGCAATTACTATAGTTTAGCACTTGTCCATTTTTTAAGCTTCTTACTTCACCTTGTCTTTTTTTGCTTGATATTACACTCAGAAGTGCGTTGGCGGCAATTTGGATCATATGGGAGCCGGATCTTTGGAGGAGTGCGTTGATTCTTTGGAGCGATGAGTTGGATCATGGAGCGATGAGTTGGATCTGCTGCAGTAGCTTCATGTGCCTTTTGCTTGTTATGTAATAACTTGCTTGATGGGAGCTAGAGCCTAGAGGTTGTTAGTTAGTTATTTTGTTTATTGACTATAATAACTGGCCTGTTTGACATTATGAATGGATGCTTGAGCAGTAGAGATTAGGTTTCTTTTATTCTGATAAACCTTTGCTTGCTGCTGATAAGAACCTGTTCTGCTGAAATTTCGGCCGAAAAAATGCGGAGATTCAAATTGGGATTTGAAAATTTCGACCGAAAAACCCGGTTACCGGCGGTAACCGGGTCTATCGGTGACCTCCAAAAATTTTTTTGCTCCGGTAGGGTTTTCCTTGACCCTAGCTCGAGCCGGATTTCTCATTCCCTCCCTTCTCCCTCACCCTTCCCAACAAATCTGTCGCAGCCGCTGCTCCCCCATAATCGATGTCGCCCCAACTGATTCCCGCCGCCTCCCCTTTTCTCCGCTACCAGCCGAGAGATCGATTCCGATCCTCGATCCGCGCCGTCTTGCTGCCCACCACCCATGCACATCTTCGCCAACCCGTATCCCCGCACCGACGCCTCAATCGTGTTACCCCTGTCCCCACCGAGTGCCCCCATATTTGGCTTTACTTGCCCGACAGCGAGGATTTCGGGTATTCAACACCCGGGGTCTGATAGACGGCTCGGACAAATATGATAGGGTGTTCATCGAGTAGATGTACATGTTTAACTATACGCTGCCACCCAAGACCTTCCACCGCTGGAAACCTTACATGCCCGACAGCGAGAAAGACAAGGGAAACACAGCGATGGAGCCCAAGAGTGCCAAACAGCACTCTAAGGATGGCTAGGCCAAGCGCGCAGCAAACAAGGAGAAGACTCCTGCTAGTAAGACCGGCGGTCGACCGGCGGTCGTCCTAGTGCTCCTTGTCGCCCGGACGCACTGCGGATCGAAGAGGTAAGTTATGTTCAACTTGCATCCTAATTATTGATTTGGCCTTATGTTCTGCTAGCATCATTCCATCTTCCAGCCCGTCTCGCAATATAGGACTACCTTCGGGACTAGCCACGCCCACGGGTCTACAATAGAAAAGGGGAAGGCACCGATTGACCATCAAGACTAGCTTCGTTCCTATCCAGCTTTTTTAACAATTCCAAAAAGACGCACATGTATCCTAGGTATACATCAGTTTGATGATTCATAAATGTTGTCATTTCTAATGCACGTAACCAATCCCTGCGCGCCATATAATTTGCAACTACATTATAAATTATTTCAAATTTAATTCCCAAATATTTCATCTATTTCAAATTTTGTTCTCTTTTTCGAAAGGATTTGGTTCTGGAAACACTACAATCATGATAACAACGCACGTGCCAACCCTAAACCCAAATTTTTTTGTCATTTCACTACGGAGAGGGCTATTTTTGCTATTGCGGTGCCAAACAGTATCAAATAAGCCAAAAACTCGCCTTCCAAATAGGGCGCACAAAATCATGCGCTTTTCTTGTAACACCCTGAACATGGTTTGTGTTTCAAATGTATGAAAATAAGAAGAAATTAAAACTTTTCATACATCATGTTGTCATTTGAATTTTCTTGGAACTCTTCCAAAGGATTTTTTTCATTTAAAAGAATTAATGCTTCAATTTACTTGAAGCATCATCTTTGAAAACTTCTAGATCATACTCTATAAATATTTTTCCTAGCTTCTAGATAATCTTAGTGACTCCTCTGAAAAATTTCATAATTTTTAGATTTTATCTGCTATTTCAAAAGGGCTAGTCAAACTAGTTGGGCCCTTGGTCAAACCCTAGGGCAGAACCTTGAGAAATTTCTAGAGAAAAATTCATTGCATAAAAACCTCTAAAAATTTTATACAAGTTTAATCTTGGATTCAAGAACCTCCAGTAAATATTTCAGAAATTTTAGAGCTTTGTAACTCTCTCTAAAAATTCCCAAACCATCTCAGCCTTTTTATCAAAAATCAGAATTTACTGTTGGGCCGACCGAGCCACTTTGACTCGGCCGAACCCAACCAACTCAGCCGCACCGCACCACTTACCCCTTCGCTTTGAGTCGTCCGATAGGAAGTCGACGATCAGGATTGAGTGGGCCGTTCAGACCATCCAAACGCACCCCCTTCACGTGGACCGTCCGATTTAAGATCAACGGTCCGGATTGAGTGGCCGTTTGGACCGTCCGAACGTCCCTCTTGTTTAGACCATCCGATCTTGATCTAACGATCTAAACCAACCCGCTCATTTAAACCCCGACCCACCCTCTTACCTGGTGCCGCTGACTGGTAGGCCCTCCGGCGCAGACCTTCTTCTCCACGCGGCCAGCACCCCTCGCCACCTCGCCTGCGCATGCCATGGCCAAGCTCTGCCGTACGTCATCTTCAACAGGTATGCCCCCGGTATTTGACGTCTGCTAGTGGTTTCGCCAACAGTACCGCGGTCTCAATTGCCCCCGTCACTCTCTGTGTCCATGCCAAGCTCCATGAGCCGAGTTCACCGTGGAGCTCCCTCTCTCGTGTTTCTCCACCCGGGACCCTATAAGAACCCTAGAGCTCTCTCATTTCCTTTCTTTCGACACCCAGAGCAATCCTCTCCATCCTTGTCCTCTTTTATAGAGCTAAACAACCGAAGTGAGCGAGCTTCCATTTTCCGGCCGTGACGCTCCTCATCGCCGCCGGCGCCACAAGGGTTCAATTCTATTTCTTTTCGCGTCATATCATGTCATGGGATCCTAGAAGGGTTTCCCCTAAATTAATTTCAACTTTCATTCTCAGGGACTGCTGGAATTTGAGTTCTTCTCTTTCGGCCGAAAACGCCTCCTTTCTTCCTCGTCTCCGGTGAGATCAATCTCTTTCCAATTCCTTGCTTGTGCACAATCTCCTAACCATGTTTGACCTTCCCCTACCTCTCTTTGCTCCTAATTTTGCCCAGGCTGATCCCTCCTCGGTAGCACCATTGTCGCCGCCGCAGTTCAATGTCGCCAGCCTTCCTCTGGTGAACTCATCCGCACCGTGTCATTCGGGTGAGCTCCTGGTACCTCTAGGCCGCTAGGGCGCGCACTAGTTAGCTTGTAGAATCTTCGAGTTTGAAGTTACCATTTTGGCCGTATGTCACCACCGCCAAAACACATTGCGCCGCTGCACCCGTCCACCTCCGGCGATGCTCTAGCCACCTTCGGGTGCGCAATAGTATTAGGAACCCATTTTAGCCCCTAGTTCACACCGCCGTAGCCTCCTTCACCAGCGATTAGCCGGAGAAGATCGCGGCCGGGAGCGCCTCTGTGTTGTCGGATTTGGACAGCTACTGTAGCTCAATGATTAGCTTTTAATCACTATCCTAAACATACTTATCTGTGTAGATCCAGTAGTTTTAAGTTAATGTTTCGCTTACTTGTGGGTCCAGCCGTTGAGTGCTTAGTAACCCCTCACCTTGGACCGTCCATTTTGAGATCAACGATCCAGATTGGTTGGGCCGTTCGGACCAACCGAATTGCCCTTTCGTTTAGACCGTTCGATTTCGTTTCAACCACCCGGATCATTTTGGCCGTTCGGACCATCCGAACGTCTCTTTCGTTTGGACCGTCCGATTTCGATTCAATCGCCTAGATCGTTTTGGCCGTTTGGACCACCTGAACGTACCTATCACATGGACCGTCCGATTAGATCTCAACGATCCAAAACGTTTTAGCTCAGGGTTTATAAGAAAATCCGTATATCAATTATTTTTGTACTGTAAATTATTTTAAACTTTGAAGCTGCATAAGTAATTCATTTTAACTCCTTTTTTGCATGAAACAAATTTTGTTGGTTTACTTTTTAATTGTACTTTAATCTAAAATTGGTTTAGATCTTGTTACTGTTCCAGAAATTATGGTTAGTAGAATTACTTTCGATTTATCATTATTTTTGCACTAAAAATTCGTCTAACTTGAAAAATGCACAAGTATTTCTCTGTAACTCCAAATTGAGCAAACTCAAGATTGTTGGTTTTTTATGCTACTGTAATTTATTATAGAATAGGTTTTGAGTATGACAATGTCTTTGAAAATCTTATTTTATATATGGTTTGTGCACTACTTTCATGACTTTGAAAAATCATAAGAAATTCATTTTAGCTCCAAATGATGTGAATCAAATTTTATTGTTCATCTCACGTGGTGCTCTGTCTACCATAAAATTTTCATGTTCACCACCTTTCTGGAAATTTTCGCCAAACATTTAATTTCGGATGAACAGTACTCGAGAGGGATTTTTCAGCATTTTATTGAAAACTGATTTTGTTTTGATTATAACTTTTGCATGCAATATTAAAATCAATTTATTTTTATTAATAAATTCATTTAAAATCATGCTCTACCTTCTATGTAAATTTCATGATTTTTGGATGACTTTGAATTTTTGAGTATTTTCGGTGTTATTCGTTCTTATTGTTTCTTCTCGAATTTTTCGATAGGTTTCGACGAATTCATTGAATACGAGAGTGATCCTCTGCAGTAAAAAATTTATCTCCAACAAGGCAAGTAGTTTTCCATTGATGCACGTTGATCCTATTATTTGTGCATGCTAATATTTCAAATGTTTCAACTGTATGTATGCATGCTATGTTGACAAGTTATTTCTCAGTTGCGATAGTTAACCTGGTTAGTTAAATGAACTGTAGGTAAACATCCATCCTCTATTACTGAGCCTAGGTTTATATCCGTTGTGATTTAGAGCTCGATGGATGGGCTCTAGTCACTTTACTTGTAGTATACGAGTTGATGTCGCTTAGCAATGCTTAGAACAGTAGAATGGGGATCATCGCTTGGCGATGGTTATCATATCATCACTTTAAATTACTTGGGTCAGGGTACCCATGTATGTATTATATGTGGAAAACTAAAACTGAAAATAAAATATTTTAGACTTAGGCACATTGGTTGGATGGTATGATTGTCGGGTGTGCATGGATGGTGCCCGAGTCAACAAGGACTAAATTACTTGCGCCATTGATCCAAGCATTTTTGCGTGCAACCACATGAGGGCATATGGGAACCCTCTTGACTTGGTACTTGGGCGTGTGTTAGCTCTAAGTCGCAGGAGGTGGGTTGTGTGTTGTGTATAAAAAGAAATGTGTTGTTGTTGTTGGGTATGCGGAGGTGGGTTCCTGTCTAGGTTCTCCACACCGAGGAGCATCGGTAAGCTATTTCTCTGCCGATGACTTTGACACAACGTATGGGTTTCCATCCATACGAGCGACTCGTAGTTAATACACAATATTGGAAAGCGTCTCGTAGGACTTAGCCGTGCCGGCATACCTAAGGAAGTGTGCTTAATAGCTTGGCAAAAAGAGGTCTGACATGTGGGTAAAGTTGTACACCCCTCCAGGGTGTGAACTATTCGAATAACCTTGTCCTAGGTTATGGACACGCTTGGTTATTTCCCGCAAGAATTAGACTACAATATTTTTTATAAAACTTGAATTCGGGTGGTACGAATGGACAATTCGTGCTATGTTGTGGTGGCTGTTTGGGAGTCACCTCTAGGATGTTACTTATGTTATAAATGTTGTCTCGCTGTTATTTAATCAAATAAAAACAGATTTGTCAAATTGCCTTCAATCTATTACATTATTGCAAATGAAAAATTGCTTTATGCGCTGAAATGAACCCTATGACTCCTCCTTTGATTTAGCTTGCATGTAGCAATGTATAAGTTTGTTATGCATAAGTCTTGCGAGTACATTTTTGTACTCAACTGCATTGCTTAATTGTTGCAGAGGAGGTTGACCCCCAAGGGGTTAACTATTGTGAGACCGACTTCGTGCAAGACGACTAGCTTAGCGGCCTGGTCGGTTGCCTTGTGGGTAAAGGCAAATCGGTTGGCTTTTGTTTATCGCTATCTTATGGCTTATGCTTCCGCTGCTACTTTAGTATTTTCCTTGTCTTTTGGCCGGTCGGCCCCTTTTTGTAATAATTCTATTATGTGTATGTCTTTGTGATGTAAATTTGAAGATTCGTTATTGTAATGACTTGTATATAGAATGGATGCTATATTTTTGTGAGGTATATGTGTACCGCTCCTGGGAGGTACACGTTACATCGAGATACGGGATATTTGGTTTGTAATGCTAGAGTCAAGTGGTTGGCTAAGTATTACGAGCTAAATACCCCTGGTGCTCACATTTCTTCTATGCCTGACTTCCTATGTATTATCATATGTACTAAAAATGGTCTAATCCGTACTATATTTATTGTGTATTTCGTTGTATAGTTTGTACACGTTGTACTCCATTTATGTGTGCGAATAACAATCGGTGTGGAATCTAGGGGGTAGCGAGGCGACGGGATGGCTCGGCGGGGGGAATTCGGCCACCTGGCACGAGGCAGAGGAGGTTCAGGCATCTGGCGTGTGGCACAGTCTAGACGGCGGGCATGTGGCATGTCGACTGCCGCGTCTACGGTGTCTATTCTCTCTCTCTCTCGGAGGCTACATTTATTATTTGGTCGGCAAACATCGCCAAATAGCCGAAAACTCCGAACTTTGGTTGTGCAATTGGGCACTTTCACGGTCTTTTGGTTTACCATAACTGGGCAGGCATCGCCACCGCTTCGGTTACACATGAAGAAATTACTTTTTCGCACGTACAGAAAAAAGAAAGATTCGTAAGACTGGCCCATATCTTAATGGAAAGCAAGATTTGGCCTGTGCCCACTGAGGAGAGACATGTGTACAACGAACAGAACTCTTCCAAGTGGTTTCTGCCATTTGTTTGGACTTTCGAACTTTGGATCTAGGGTATTGAATTGTATATTTCTAAGGCATAAGTTTAGAAATAACATCTGGTATCCTCATGTCACCGATGTAATTAACCAAGAACAATAGGCCAATACGCAACCAACTTCATACCGTCTGTACGTCCTTTCCCCCCTTCCTTTGGATCACATCAGTGGTAACACCATGCATGCATGCATTAGCAACTTTTGTAGCAACTAGCAATTGCCCGAGTAGATGTAGTAACTAGATACTCTACAATCTACCTACATACACGGTTTGCGCCGCTCCCTAGTGCTCACGAGTTACCCCATATGGTCCACGACTGCTAGCTCGTTTCCCCACGCGGTAGCCTATCAAACGTAACGTTCGTATCGTATGCCGTATGGTAGCCTGGACAACGCAGTGAACTGCTGAATGCACATCCCAGCTGCCGTAGAAAAACTGTGGAAACCCGTAAAAATCTGCATGGTGCGAGGTGGGAAGGGGACACTCCGCATGCCGTAAGAGCGAGACGATGAAAGCGGCGCGAGCAGCAAGACCTGCGCAGGAGGCACAGCTCTCCGCGTGTGGCAGAGAAGTTAACGGACGGACCCCCACTCTTCTTCCACCAGTCTCCCCTCCCTCTCATCTCTGCATGCCCCCTTGTTCTCTCCACCGCGAAACGCGAGGCCTCTTAATTCTCTTCCCAATGCCACCCTGCACTCCTTGATCTCATCTCCTCCAGCCCCCTCCAGTCCTGCTGTCTTGGATCTCACAGAGTGACTGTGTCTCGAATAAAATGGCCGACAACAACAGCGGCAACAATAACACCGCAGCTGCCACGAACAACGCCGAGGTCCAGATACAAATCCCAGGTCAGTTTGCGGGTGATAGTCGCTGTTCGATCGTCACATTTTTTGTGTTTTTTGGTCAGTTATTTGTTTGCATTTTTTTTGGATGAATAATATGTGCAAATTTAAGAGGCCGATTCAGTGGTGAGAGTGAAGAGATAATTGTTTGCATGGATTGAGCTCTAGCCATTTAGCTTTCCAATGTGTGTGGGACAATTCTTCTTGCCGTTCTCTGCGCGGGCAGGGTGTTTGAAGAATTGCGGGAAGAGTACGGTGCAATGAGATGTTTTACAGACAGCATCTGAACATGCATATTGATCTGGGTCTGCATGCACGCTTGCTTTGCTTTCCCAGGCTTCTGGTCTTGCTGTGGTGGTTGCGCGCGTTCGTGTCTAGTGTCTCAGGCACCCGTGAACGCTCATACAAATGCGGTCATTTTTCTTCGTACATTGGGGCGTGAAGAATCTCTTTTAAGGTAAAACAGCCAGTTGTGTTTAGCGAAAACGTAAATGAGAGAAAAGGACAAGTTACAGAAAAGAATTGTTCAATTCTGAACATGATCTATTTTCTGATGCATATATAAAGTGGGGTATTGTTACCGTTGCAGTGAAGAAAAATAAAAAGCAAGTGTTATCCAATGGCTTACTGATTTCTTGCCGTTATGTAGTATTGCAAGCAGTAAAAACGTAGTCATATGCATATGCTGGGCATTGGGCAACTCTCTTACAACATCCTCTGAAACTTTCTTCTTAGTGATATCTGCTCTCTTTAAAAAAAAATAGTGTGGTTAATATCCTTTTGTCAAGAGTGGTTAATATCCTTTTGTCAATAATTTTCTTACTTGTCCACTGCTTTAATTTGTTATTGTCAGTATTAACTTTTAGAGTTTCTCATTATAAACCACAGCACCGGCCAAAGTTGAAGGTTCGGCAACTCAGGAAGCGCCATCACGAAACTCTAGAGTCAAGCATTGGCAATGGTGGTTGATGGTGGCAACGGACGTTTTCTTCCTCATTGCTGGTCAGACATCCGCAACACTGCTCGGGAGGTACTACTACGATCAAGGCGGCAGCAGCAAGTGGATATCAACATTTGTACAAACCGCCGGCTTTCCTATACTGTTCTTTGCCATGTTTTTCTTCCCATCAAAGTCATCTTCCACAGAAACGACCATCGGGAACAGCGACGTTCCCATCGCCAAAATCGCTCTGATATACATTGTCTTGGGGCTCATCATAGCTGCCGATGACATGATGTATTCCAATGGCCTGCTGTATCTTCCAGTCTCGACCTATTCGCTCATTTGCGCTAGTCAGCTGGCCTTCAATGTTGTCTTCTCATACGTCCTAAACTCCCAGAAGATCACCACTTTGATCCTGAACTCTGTAGTCCTGCTTACCTTATCTGCTTCGCTCCTTGGAGCCAATGAAGAATCTCAGGGAACTACTGGTGTTTCAAGAGGAAAGTATCTCTTGGGTTTCTTGTTGACACTAGGAGCATCAGGCACCTACTCACTGATCCTTTCCCTGATGCAACTCACCTTCGAGAACGTGATTAAGAAGCACACCTTCTCGGCCGTGCTGAACATGCAGATATACACGGCACTTGTGGCAACTTTCGCTTCCCTTGTTGGGCTATTTGCGAGTGGTGAATGGAAAACTTTGAAAGGAGAGATGGACGGGTTCCGGTCGGGGCAGTTCTCCTACCTGATGACACTGGTGTGGACGGCCGTATCTTGGCAGGTCGCTTCTGTTGGAGTGGTGGGGTTGATCTTCGAGGTGTCGTCGTTGTTCTCGAATGTGATCAGCACCCTAGCTCTACCAGTTGTTCCTCTTTTTGCTGTGATGATATTTCGCGACAAGATGGATGGAGTAAAGATCATATCCATGCTGATTGCCATCTGGGGTTTTGTTTCATATCTGTACCAGCACTATCTTGATGACAAGAAAACTAGGAAGGCGTCAGCTAATAGTGAACAGGGGGGTTCCTAGGTGCCCACTATGATCTTCTTGTGATAGGAATATGCTCCCCGCCGATCTAATTTGTTGGCTGCGAGGTACTAGGTGCTGTTTCTAATGTTTTTTGCAGGATGTCCATCAGAGAAATACTACTTTTTTGTACTATGTATTTAGCTTATACAATTTTGCTCAATTACTATTAGTTTCCTTTATCCTCATGTGCATTGTGTAAGGATGTATGCTACGAATAAAAAGAAGAAAAATATTTTCATTGAAATACTTTCTTATTTGTTGCCATCTTGTCATTATTTGCTTCTCGGGAATGTTTTGACTGCGGTTATTGATAAATTGGATAGTGGAAAAGAACATATGGAAAGATGGGGGGTTGACCGGGAGTACTACTTCTACGATTACACTGGTAAACACTACTGATCAACCAATTTGCTTGTATATATCCATCTTGCAGCTTCTTACAGATCAACCAACTCTCGCCAATCGTTTAACGTATCTGATCTTTGCTAGTTCTTGTCTTATGTCAGATAGCTCCTGATGTACACTAAGATCTCGACAAGATATAAGGGTCTGTTTGGTATGACTCTACTTCAAGTTTTTGCAGCTCCAACTCCAACTTCACTCTTGAATCCACTCCTATGAGAAGTTGGAGCAGTCTGAGTTGGTATTTGGTTAGAAAATTAGCTCTAGCTCCAGAAATGAGAAAGATCATTGTAAAAAGATTGCACTACCCATGTTTTGTGACTTGTAACCTTTTTTATTGCTTAACTTATAACAATTTAATAAGTTGATTTCTGTCATATTATGTGCTTTTATTTATTTTTTATTTTTTGGCCATGTTATGCCCTATAGTGCTATCTTTTTCGCCCACATTCAAAAAATTTACTTGACAAAAATTAAATACAATATACATAAACATACAAAGTTCATAACAAAAGTTATAATTCAATGAGTATCTTCTCTAAAAAATTTCAATGGGCATCATAACAAAAGTCCATAAGAGAGGCAAGGAGGCAAGAGATGTCGTTCACAATTCTCCTCATCTTTATTAATCAAAGCTATTGTTCTAAGTCCGAAAACCACTACATCAAATGACAACAATGAAAAGAATAAAACATCCAAGGACAGCTCAGCTTGCCCAATTCAGCTTCTACAATTCTGTAGCATCCCATTTTCTGATGTTGTTTTTTTAGCTCCAGTTTGTCTTCTTGGTTTTAAAAACCTATTTCAAATTATGGTGTTTTTGCAAAGTTCTCCTGTTTCTGCCCTATCTCAATTTCGGGTTTCAAGTTTCAACTTGCATCTCAGCTTCTTTTCGAATCCTCTCAGTTGGGCTCGACCACCTCTGGCCCCTCTCCTCCCCTGCCCCTTCTTTTCTTTCAACCAGTTGGTCGGATACCTCCTTCTGACCAGGTGGAAAGCTCATTCCGACAATGCAGTCGGAACTTTCTTTCGACCACGTGCCTGTTGTGTTGCACCCTCGTGCTCCTTGTCCTCACCCGGCGCCCTCTGCTGCCACCTGCACCTCCCGCCTACTTTGACTTAGGTGCCCCTCTTCCTCGCCTAGTCTTGCCACCAGAGCACCCTGCTCCGTCCCATCGCTCTACTGCACCCCCGTGCGCTCACTTGTTCCCCTGCCAGCTTTGTCTGCTCTGTCCCGTCGCCACCCACCTCGGGACCGCGGGCCTCCGAGCCCCTCAACAGCTCTCTCGTCTTCTCCTCTAGGCTATAAAAGAGCCAGAGCCGCCCTCTTTCATCTCCTTTTTGCCACCCAGCTCTCCTTATCTCACTCTTATTGCTGTGGTTTGCCCGAAGCTCTAAGCTATGAGTTCAAGGCACCGCGCACCTCCTCTCGGTCCTCACCGCACCAGTGCAGCCCCTTCTTCTACCCGCGTCATTTTGGTGTCCTAGAGCTCCTTGAGTTTCGCAGGAGTCATCGCCTTCCTCTTCTCTTTCAGTCCCGACTGACCCCTTCGTCACCGTCCTTCATCGCAGTTGGACTGTGAGCTTCCTCGCCGTAGTTCGCTGTCCACCGACCTTCTCCGACCTCTCTCTCGGTCTTGGTAAGTTTTCCGTACCCTGTTCTCTATCATGTTCTTTCGAAATATTTTCTTCTTTCGACCACGTCGAGTAGTTGAATCTTCCCTTCTTTCGACCAAGCCGAGTAGTCGAATCTTCCCTTCTTTCGACCACGCCGAGTAGTCGAACCTTTCCTTCTTCCTACCACTCGTGTAGTCGAATCCTTCCGACCACATGGTGTAGTCGAACCCCTTCCGACCTCTTGGAAGTTGTTGATCGGTACTCAAACACAAAACTTCGAGGACTCCGTTCTTCTCCGTTACGACTCCGATTTCAGCATTCTTTGTTTCTAAATTTGTATAAATTCGAGATCTTGCTTTTGGCAGTAGTCTTATTTAATTTGGAGTTCATTTGTTATTCCTTTAGTACTTATTTTGTTTTCTCTGCTTGTTTGTTCCTTTTTTCGGTTCGTTCGTCCGAGTAGAGTTCGAAGAAGCGAGAGACCCCCAGTTTGCTCAAGTGCAAGATCATCAAGACTCTCTTACCTTCAGCTCAGGTGAGTCAATACTTTGATCATTTTGAGCCTACATTTTCTCATCAAATTATATTTCTTCAAATTACCAAAACTGCACGCTTTAATTTTTTAAACAAATGTATGTTAACTCTTAAGGTAGTTAAATGCCCACTTGTTGGTTAATTAAGTTATTAGCCCATCCTTTGACAATTGAATTTGTTATACCTTGTCACTCTAGTATCTATGTGGTAATTTACTAGCTATAGATTGTACTTAAACTTCGAGGACTCCGTTCTTCTCCATTACGACTCTTATTTCAGCATTCTTTGTTTCTAAATTTATATAAATTCGAGATCTTGCTTTTGGCAGTAGTCTTATTTAATTTGGAGTTTATTTGTTATTCCTTTAGTACTTATTTTGTTTTCTCTTCTTGTTTGTTCCTTTTTTCGGTGCGTTCGTCCGAGTAGAGTTCAAGAAAAGCGAAGACCCCAGTTTGCTCAAGTGCAAGATCATCAAGACTCTCTTACCTTCAGCTCAGGTGAGTCAATACTTTGATCATTTTGAGCCTATATTTTCTCATCAAATTATATTTCTTTAAATTACCAAAACTACACGCTTTAATTTTTTAAGCAAATGTATGTTAACTCTTAAGGTAGTTAAATGCCTACTTGTTGGTTAATTAATTTATTAGCCCATCCTTTGACAATTGAATTTGTTATACCTTGTCACCCTAGTATCTATGTGGTAATTTACTAGCTATAGATTGTACTTAAACTTCGAGGACTCCGTTCTTCTCCGTTACGACTCCGATTTCAGCGTTCTTTGTTTCTAAATTTGTATAAATTTGAGATCTTGCTTTTGGTAGTAGTCTTATTTAATTTGGAGTTTATTTGTTATTCCTTTAGTACTTATTTTGTTTTCTCTGCTTGTTTGTTCCTTTTTTCGGTTCGTTCGTCCGAGTAGAGTTCGAACAAGCGAGAGACCCCCAGTTTGCTCAAGTGCAAGATCATCAAGACTCTCTTACCTTCAGCTCAAGTGAGTCAATACTTTGATCATTTTGAGTCTACATTTTCTCATCAAATTATATTTCTTCAAATTACCAAAACCACACGCTTTAATTTTTTAAGCAAATGTATGTTAACTCTTAAGGTAGTTAAATGCCCACTTGTTGGTTAATTAATTTATTAGTCCATCCTTTTACAATTAAATTTGTTATACCTTGTCACCCTAGTATCTATGTGGTAATTTACTAGCTATAGATTGTACTTAAGCGACATGCTAGTCTTGCTAAAGTACCAGGGCACTAAATGCATCGATCATCATCTCTTAAATCATAAAAAATGGTTTTGGGCAGTCGTGGGAGGTACATGACTGAAGTATTTGAGATAAATTGGTTTTCCTCCTCAAAACCCCAAATTGTTGTCTACATCTGGGCGGATGGTATGATGGTGGGTGCGGACATAGCATGAGAATGGGTGGATTGTGGTATGAATCGCCCAGATGACTGAATCCGGTGATGACCTCCCATTGTAAAACATGTGCAACCACAAGTCTGCAAAGTGCAACTTTACTTAGTAGAGTTATCGAACCCTAAAAGTCATCTCGCTGGAGGGGATCGAGGAAGTGCAAGCAGTTGGATGTGTTCCAGCTTAAATGGGACACCGTGGTATGGTGAAGTTGCCAGCTGCGCTAGTCGTTGTGGTGAACATCCCGCACAACTTATGGGCATGGCCCATATGGGTGAGATGACGGAAGGAGCGAGATGATTCAAAAAGTTACTGTGATGGTCTCTCGACCACACAACTAAGGAATCGCGTGGGACTATGAGTTGATTATCTCCTCTGGGTACAGTGTACAAACCTCTACAGAGTGTAAAACTGTTTAAATAGTCGTGCCTACGGTCAAAGGCGGACATGGAAACTTGCTAGAGTTAGTTCTATTTCAAAAACCTTTGTGGGTGGAATAAAAACTTGTCGGGTGGATGTAACCCTGGCTTGGTGTTATTTCTGGGTGGTCGTACCCAGTGTTGGCAAGTGGTGGAGGTAACCACGAGCAAAGTAAGCATGGGTGGAGGTAACCTCTGCTGTTATGAATATTGCATAACTACTCTCTTTACAAAAATGCAATTTGGTTATAATGCTAAGTGATAGGACTTTACTAATATTGATATTTGAAAACATTGTCGTGGCAAATGCAAGAACCCAAGCCTCCCTTGTTAAGTCATGCATGTATACTATTGCATCTTATGTGTTGGCTCGCGAGCACGGAAGTTGTGCTCATCCTCGCTCTTTCTCCAACCCTTCAGATCCGGCGGATCATAGAGACTACAACTACTACAATGACCCCGAAGTTGATGGGCAAGGTGGCGATGAAGAGTAGTCCAGTTCTAAGTAGTCTTGGTCTCGCCTCGGTCTAGCTGGCTCATCGGTGTTCGCGTACGACCGGTATTGTCCAAGTCTTTGGTTAATACCAGTCGTACACGAGTATTCCAGTCGCTTGCCTGTGGAGAGATGTGCTCTGCCCCTTTTACTTCCGCTGTAGTTTCCGACCAGGTGGTCGAAACCTCATTTCAGCCAAATGGTCGGAACCGGTTTGCAATTCTCGCTGTTCTTTTGTGGTGTAATCGTTTGGCATGTTCGGCCCTTACTGTAAAATCGACCTAACGTGGTCTATGTCACTCTGATGTTTGTAATATATTGGATGGTTTGGTCTTACGACTTGTATGAGTTGATTTAGCAATGTGTCTGTGAGTGCTATCGACTGATCCAGGGAATAAATGCTATCGACTGATCCAGGGAATAGCACAGTGTTTTTCACAGAGGATTCGGGATTTAGAAAATATGGGTTCGACAAATTCTCTAAGGCTTGTCCGCCTCTTGTACGTTGACATTGATCTATCTCCTTCTGCATAAACATGTATAGACAAAACATAATGAACCTTTTATCTCTCGTACGTTGACATCTAATGAGAGGGTAACCTGAAGGTGATCAAACTCTCTGTAGATCATGCTATCCTTCTGCAGTCAGCTGATGTTCTATGGAATAAAAGAATGTTTCTTGGCTCTCCACTTGAGTAGTTAAAGAGGAAACTGCAATCTTGCCTCATTATTGTCCCTTTTTATCTCCCTTCAGCATCTGTTTCACAGCTCAATCAGATAGCAAATATTTTACTGTAACAAACCTTCCATTCTCGTTTTCAGTTAGAAGAAGTAACCACAGTCACGATTAAAAAAAATCTGTTGTTGATAACCTCTGGTTCCAAAAACAGACAATAATAACAGAAAATATTATATTTGTACAGTGGAAGCTACATGAAATATATCACACAACATAAACAAGTTTCCATGTTACCTAATGTAAAGTACGTGAGCAATAATCTTCTCTATCAGCATAACTGAACAGCATGTCCAGATCAGAAACATAGAAGAGTAAAGCAGCAAATTGCTTACGGAATCTCTAGCCTTGTTCAATTAAGAGCATGATAGATAAGAAGTAGCTTCCTCTCCCATCAGAGATATGATCGGTAGAGTAGCTACCTAACCACCAAAAGCAATAAGCGTTCCATTTTGTGAATGCTTATGGTATAGTTTTGTTGGTTTCTTGTTTTCAGTTTTGACTTTAACTTCTCTATGTTAAAACAATGCACTCTGATTCACTATCTTAACCAATAGAGTTCCTTGACCTTAAGCCATTTAAATAACAGAACATAGCTCATCTTCTGTTGGCAAGGAATAGTAGTATTTAATCAGTTGATTTTCCCATTCAACAATGGGTTCTTTTGACTTGTTTTCCTTACTCAACTGGTGATTTTGTGCAATAAGATCTAAAGGCTACCAACAAACATTATTATTTACTTCAATGCTACAGTCAAGAGACAAAGGGAAATAATAAAACGACAGGTGTTATGGTTTTGCCTAGTGGTGAGGTAGCAATCTATTGGAGATCCAATGAAGCTTAAAATTCACTGAACAATGCATGATACATGAACAATTACCATCACTCAGTGTCAGTGGTAATAGGCTGGTATTATCAGGAAATAATGAGAACAATGGAAAGTCAAGCTTGAGAGCTACTTTGAAGACTAAGCTATTTGCTACTGCCAGCCTGCCACATAATATCGACTGTGACTTGACAAGTTAAATCCTTCACCATGTGAGCTGCAGCACTTCATAAGCTAAGCATCTAATATTATTTGACATCAATATGAAGACCAAGCTCAATTGTTGATAGCCTGATATATTCAATTAGAGCAGAACTAATATCATGTACAACATCAAGAACTAAAGACCACATTTGATGCCATTTCACAAACAAATCTGAATGTTG
The DNA here is from genome assembly GCA_036346405.1 of Phyllostachys edulis. Taxonomy (NCBI): domain Eukaryota; kingdom Viridiplantae; phylum Streptophyta; class Magnoliopsida; order Poales; family Poaceae; genus Phyllostachys; species Phyllostachys edulis. The sequence continues at coordinate 15,301,633 of CM070551.1, read as the reverse complement.
GCAAACCGCAACCTACATCCTTCAGAGCTTTTCGCATGTATAACATCTACGTGATTTGCAAGGTTTTAATCATAAGGCATGTATTTTAAAATGCATACATTTCTAATTCTAAGCCACGGTGTGCCATGCATACCGTTCATTTCCTCAACTTCATTCATGGACCAATTTCATATTATAGGGTGGAACAAAAAGTTCATCCAGAACTGAAAGAACTATAAGATTCATAGAATATGATTCCAAAAAAATGAAAAAAAGACAAGTGCAACTCTATATATTGTCCACAAAATCTAATATATGCACACATCTGCCAAACAAATGGAGTAAGCCAAGAGATCAAATTAGTGACTTCTTGTGTACCTACTACCTAGTTCTAAAATAAGTACTTTCAAATAGATAATGTGCAAGGATTTGTGCAATCTAAAGCCTTGGATTGATTCGAAGAGGATCGTGCGTCTCTATGCAGCAATTCCTTGCATAAAATTTTGTAGGGTAAATCCAAAAACCTCTTGGAATTATTCTATGAATTGGGGTTGAGGAGAAGGGGGGCTACTTAGTACTGACAAACCATGGCAGGGAGCAGCGACGTCGCTGCCCACACGGTCCGTCGTCGTATCGCTGCCTCGCGCAGCCTCTGTAGTTGTCGTACCTTTGCAGTCCCCACCGCCGCCGCTGTAATCTCCATTGCTGAGCCACCCACGCTCCAATCGCTAGCACAGGTCGGAGCTGCCGTCATGAACGACAACGCTGAGAGGAAGACGTCGGGGAGATCATGCTGGGGAGGAAGACGCCGAGGAGAGGACGAGGATGGGGGAGGAAGCCACCGCCGCCCTAGTCGCCACCTCCCTCTAGGGTTCTGTGCGTATCGCGAAATGGGATGGGAGGGGAATCGCCCGGGCTCGGGATGGGGTTTTGATCGACAATAGCCATAGTAATTACCGATGAACGTAGTGGCCAAGCAGGCGGCGCCGCAAGACGCAAGACGGTCCGTGTCGGCAAGGCCCATTCTGGCCCGGCTACTATTCGTGCCAGGCCGAGCCGGGCCACGTGCCAAGGTGGCGGCCTAGGCATGGCCCATCGCCCGTTCGTGCCGTGCCGGGCCAGCACGAGCCCGTTTAGCTCATCTGGCCCATGTGGCCTGTTTAGCCCGTTTGGCCCGACAGAATGAAAAAAAATCCCAAAAAATCCAAAAAAATAGAAAAAATATGTAGAATTTAGAAGTAGATATGAAAATTTATATATACTTATAAAATGAACTATATAAAATTTAAAAACTACAAAATAAAACCATATAAGTTTCAAAAATGGAAAGAAAGTTATATAAATACCAATAAATGAAAATAAAATTATATATGTAAATTAAAATAGTGTCGTGCCTAACAGGTCGTGCCGGGATGGGCCTGACACTATTCGTGCCGTGTCGGCCCGTCGTGCCAGGGTGGATGCCCAGGCACGGCCTAGGCTATTGTGCTGTGCCGGCCCGGGTTGTGAATAGTACGGGACGTGCCATGCCTAGGCCGAGCCAGCAGTGTCGTGCCTCAGGCCGGCCCGTTTGGCCAGCTCTACAGTGAACTCCGTGGGCAATTAGGAAAATAGGATTGCTGCTCCATGCGGAGAGCAACCTCCTCGCAGCTCTGAGAAAATACACTAAAGTCTGCTCTAGATTCAATTTTTTGTTGAAGCTATACCGTTTGGCATGGCTCCACCTATTCCGACCATGGAGCTAGGAGTTAGAGCCATGCCAAACAGGGCCTAAATATTCGGGTCTATCTATACAAGATTTGATTGTTTTCTCAGCCCTAAATAATCAAATTTTAGTTCATTTACAACTTCATTATACATAAATTACAGTAATTTTTTTATGTAATTTTTGTTCCTGGTCACTGTAATTATTATTGAAAGTCTTAATAACTCATATTTCCTTCACATGATTCGAAATCTAACATATAATTTGAGATATTGAGAAAAACAAAGATAAAAACAAAACAAAAAAATTCTATACTAACAAAATACGACAACGTGGTGAACCTGTTCCGAAAAAAATCATAATAAATTCGGACACGGCTCATCATATGAGAAGAAGTGCAAATCTCAAAGCATATTGAATGAGTCAGAATTTGATTATTTTGACAAAAGAAAACCGTCGAACGTTGTTTAGCAAATCTCTAAATATCCTTCCTGTTTCAAACAAGCTTATCAGCGAAACATACTTTCGTTTGAACTTGAGATGAAACGGACAGTTCCTCCGAATCTTGGGTGCTGCTCAATAATTGGCAAGCTCGTCAGTTTCGCCTAATGGGAGATAAGTTTGATTCCGTCTGGATACCCCCAAGCGATCAACTTTGTCCTCACTTGGAATTTTTGCACCAGGCATTGAATTTTCCAAGAGGCAGGAAACATCGACTCATGGGATCGAGGAAATGATGCATTGCTCAACGGTGGTGAGTCAAGCTAACGTTGACAGCAAATTTAGACCCTAGTGCCTGAGTTTTAGTATATTTTTTTATTTGATTGATGAGGATCCCCATTTCCATCGGAGGAGGACGGGCAGGGCACGCATCCAATAAGCAACAGGATAAGTTCTGCAGTCACCACGTGAAATCTCGCTTGCCATCTTTGTTGTCTGCCTGTTCAATTTCAGGGTTTCAATATGGGCGATGCTGGTGAAATTCAGCTGCAGATCGCAGGTCTCTCTCTCATGAACTGCCAAATTCACACTTTTGAGCAAGATGTAAGATCGAACAGCTTATCAGATGAACCGAATCAATCGTACATGCAGGTATCCTAGGCCAAGCAGCGGAAGGCGACGGACACGTAGCTGAAAAGGATACGTCCCTGTCAGCCGCGCCGGCTCACGCGAACGCTCGATCACCTGGACAGCTAAAGATGAACACAAGAAGTACAAGACAGTATTTTGGTGCTGTACAACCTCTCAACATTTCTAGTTTTTTCTCTCTCCTTTTATTATCACGTGAAAGAGTAACTGAAGGCTTACTCTTTCAATGTTGCATCATGGTATTGGTTACTCACGTGAAAGAGCAACTGAATACTACACACAAATGTTGCATGACTGCTAGCGTTCAATACACACTACTCACGATCTATTTTTGTAATTTTTTGTGGCAACTGTCTATTTTTGTAAATATTTTTTAAAAAAATTTCGTGATCAGCACGGTGGCGATGCCGCTGTCGCCGGTCATCGCGGTGATCTTCCTCGGCGACCGGATGGACGGGGTGAAGGTTTTGGCCATGCTGATAGGTCTCTGGGAACCGCCGCATGTGCACTCCCGTCACGCGCCCTCAAGGGCTGTCGCGCCCGCTGCCACACCGTTTATGCCACCGAGGGAATCGAGACCACCCCTCCCGGAGCAGTAACTAGGGTTTCAAACTTGGAGATATGATACCAATTGTTGGTCTAAACCGAAGACGAATACACGCAAACACAATAGAACCCTAGGACACGAACGCAAGAACACAAGAATTTTTTTTTGTCACCAGAACAACAACAGTTTTTCTAATTTTCTCTTGCTCTATTGATATTGTTCATGAAATCTGGTTACAGTGGTGCCCTTTATTGAGAGCAAACGACTATTCGTATCCAGAAAGGATTCTACATATTCTGAAAGGATACCAAACAAACTCTAGTATCTATAATGAATACTGTCTAAATATTGTAGGACTATATAAACGAACTCTACATAAAATCTGGATATACCATATGCACAAATATTATTGACACTGGTCATGTCCCTGATGCAGCTGACGTTGGACGAGGTGCTGAAGGGCGACCTGTTCTACGCCGTGCTGGAGATGCAGTTCTGGAGCAACACCGCCGCGGCGTACGTTTCGGTGGCCGGGCTGTTCATCTCCGGCGAGTGGAGCACATTGACTGGGGAGATAGGTGGGTACAAGAAGGGCAAGGTAGCCTACGGGATGACACTGGCGTGGACGGCCGTCTCGTGGCAGCTCACCACGATGGGCATGCATGCTGGGGCTCGTAGCAGCGGTGTCATCGCTGTTCACCAACGTGATCAGCACGGTGGCGATGCCGCTGTCGCCGGTCATCGCGGTGATTTTCCTCGGCGACCGGATGGACGGGGTAAAGGTTTTGGCCATGCTCATAGGTCTCTGGGGGTTCTTGTTCTACATTTACCAGTACTATACCTTGATGCCGATGTTAAGAAGATAGCCAAGAGAGCTGACGACAAGCACCAGACTGCAAAACTCTGCAGAGTGAATGGACTTCGCAACACTTCAAGTAGAAAACTAGAAAGTTTGCACACTAGGTGGACTTTACTGTACTAGTTTTTTTTTCCCACGATCACATTGGAATACTGTGTTGTCCTATATGGAAAGTTCCTATCAGTGCCCACAGTAGAATAATGGGAAACGTTCATTAGTCCAAAGTCCAAACATGTTTTGAGTAGAGATGACATCTTTCCAATTGTGAAATGGCACTTCCCAGTTAATTGTCAAAGCAAAATGTAATCTGATGGAGAGCCTGCTTGTCCGTTTGTGTAGATGCAACCTTACGGAGCCGTAGAGGAAATTGGTAACGACACCTTTGTGTCTGATCCAACCCGTCAGCGAAGATTTGAACGAGCCTGCTGTTGCCGACTTGCCATTAGCTAGTAATCAAAACATCCACGGGACTGGTCGAAGATACCCAGAATTTTGTTAAACCAGAGAAAGATACCTAAAATAAGGCCGGCGTAATGCGACGACGGTGCGTGCTGTTGCCGACTTGCCATTAGCTAGTAGTCAAAACATCCACAGGACTGGTCAAAGATACCCAGAATTTTGTTAAACAAGAAAAAGATACCTAAAATATAGCCGGCGTAATGCGACGACGGTGCGTGCCAGCAAGCAGTACTCGGTATGGAAAGGCACTGACAGGCAAAAACTGCAGCTTTCTTTTTTGTCTTGGCTGAAATCTAGTGAAAGATGGCATGCATGGTAACTGGTAAGAGCAAGCTGCAATATGAAGTGTAAACTTGTCGAAATACCTCTTTTCATATTTGATTGCTATTGGTATCAGAACAATTTGATGAACCTGCTGCGCAAAATCATTTTAGTCCTTGCCCTTGTCAATCGTGACCAAGTGGTATGTGTCGATTTCAGGGAGACCTGACTAATAATTGAGTGTATCTATCCGCACATGGCTGAAGGGTGATGTGTATCCAAACTATCTAATTTATTGACTATTCAGGATCCTGTTCACCTTGAGAAATAGTATCATTTTGTCTTGACAACGAACACGTGATGACCACCCACCCACCACCACCCCCCAGATGTGAATATAGCGTCCAAGTGCCACTCATGTATGAAGTTTTTTTAAAATAAATAATCTATTTTTTATTCTAAAATACAGTAATATATCTTTTTATTTTACAGAAATAATCCTCTATCGCTCCATCATTGGGCGATTTGGAGTAACTTGTGCTGTTGAGCGACACATTGCCAAGTCGCGTACCGGTTGGACGATTTAAAATAATAATAATAGTATTTTATTAACCCGATGGAAACAATTGTGGGGAAAAATGTCAATTTTTGTAAGTAATACATTTAGCAAATATTGTTTGTAGGTTGTTATTTTTTTTTTTTGGAAATAAAAGGGTGGTGACAATGTTGGTTGGTCCGTTTGTGATTTTTCGTAGATTTTTAAGGGTACAAAAGCTATTAGACTCGTAATAACAATTTGTGATCGTTGTATGTTGTTGTAGTGCGGTAAATTTCTTAAGAATTTTGTGAGGACGATTGAGGTAGCAATGATTCATTAATAGGACGGTAAGTGATATTGTGATACGCCAGAGAATTCATACACGGTAGAGAACTTTGGAGAAATGGCGCAGCGATAACAACACGACAGTTGATCCAACAAAGGGGTTACATGGCACGCAGACTAACGAAGCAAGTACGGTACACGCATGCCTTTAGAGAATTAGAAATACATGTGACATATGGTCGAAGAGAGTCGAACTACTGCATGAAACATGACCATTTGCCCTTACGGCCCAACTCGGTGTTGTACTACTCGCCTTGCGTCTTAGCTTTCACCTTGATGGCCCTCTTCCGTGCTGTCTAGACCTCGCGTCGCTTGGCATGCTCGCGCTCCTGCTCCTCGTGCAGCCTCTCCCGCCTCTTCTCTCCTCCATCTCAGCCTGCAGCTCTTCGAGGCACCTTTCACAGCCCTCGTAGTCCTTCCTGGCCCACCTCTTCCGTGATAACAGCATCCACGTGTCGTAGGGGTGGATCTTGTCGTCTATCCATTGGTTGAAGTCGCATAGACGCGGCGGAGACTGCGGTGGGAAGAGAGACGTGGTTACAGCAACGGAAAGCAAAATAGTGGTGTGCACTGAAATGCGATTTCATTACCGACTGCCTATGGCTCGGCGTGTCAAACATGCGGTCGGGGTAGTCTACGCAGAAGTTTGGATAGCACCAATAACGCTGCCCAATGGTCCACTCGTCGGTTGATTTGACACGCTTACAGGCGTCCCGACACCAGCAAAGGGGTGGCGCCACCCCCATCAGGGGCCCTTCCGGAGGGCGTTCAGCGGACATAGGAGGGGGGCGCAGCTCAACCCGAAATTGTTGGGTGTACTGCGAAGCAGCCTCCTTAGATCGACGAGCTCCGGAGGTGGCTGTTGAGGAGGTGGGTGGTGTGTGTAAGGTTGTTGACTAAAGGCCCTGTGGCGAGCGGCGGTATGCTGGGGAACCTCCCAGTTCTTCAAAAGCTCGCGCATGTGCTTTCATGTTATCTAGGTAGTGTTGTTGGTGTGGAGTTCCTGGCTGAGTAGCGTTGTATTTATAGCAGGAGCGGACGCAGCTATAACGGCTCCATTGCGATGAGGCACAGATGTGTTTCGCGTCCGTGCGGCGCGCTCTTCAAGGAGGAAGCTTGCGGCAGTCGAGTGATCTTTTCGTGCTTTGCAGAGCAAGGTCACGTCCTGCTTTGTAGAGATAGGTAACGGCGACTAGACCTGTTCAAAAGGCGGGCCGGGCCAGGCCGGGCTTGAAAAGCCCGGCTAAAAATGGACAGGCCTGAGCCCGGTCCGAAAAATCAATTTTTGATTTTAAAAAATATTTTAATCATTTTTCGAAATAAAAAGTGATATTTAATTCATTTTCAGAATTAAAAAAATTGATTTTCACTTTTTTTTTCACGGCCGGCCTTCGGGCTTGGGCTTGGTAGAAAAATCAATCGTGCTCGGCCCAAACAGGTCGAGGCTCGGTAGGCCGCCCATGAACACCTCTAACGATTTACGATTGATCGCAAATGAAGTTAAAGTTTGCAATTACGATACAATTAGTTCCACACTGCGTACAACAAGTAAAGTACTAACTGAAGTACAAGTTACAACATGCTAGCATTTTTAATCTTAGTATCACTACACACGCAACAAGAAGTGGTGCTGCACTTCACGCCGGTTTTCCTACTTGTCGGCAGGCGCCTTGCAACTTCTCGTAGTGTGGCCTTCCTGGCCGCAGCGGCCGCAACGTCTACCCGCTACTCCAGCTTCCCCTTCATCTGTATCGTTCCTAATGCGACGACTCTGTCGACGGCCCTTCTCACCCTTCAACAGGTCAAGATCTGGAATCCAAGTTCTCTGTGCCATATCCAACGTGGTGAGGTTGCCCACAACCCTGAAGTCTCTTAGCTCACCTCACCACACCTGCAGCACCCTCTCCTTCATGAAGTACTCCGACATGAAGTTCGATGGATCCATGTTGATAGTCTCGCATTGCGACGAGGATATGAGAGCATGGCTTGTGAAGGAGCTTTGACTTATTGCATGTGTAGCTAGGTTCATTCACTTTATCTCCAAGGCACACCTCGTGGGTAACAAGAGAGCAAGTCGTTCCAAATCCGGCTTTGTCCCGAATGAGCAAGTCGTCCTAAATCCGGCTTTGTCCCGAATGAGCACGGCAAAACGATGCTCTGTATTGCCCATCACGAAGACCGTGTGCGACTAACCCTTCGCGATCTTGGCCTGCATGTACGCTGTAATCTTCGAGCAGTACGATGTATGTGGGTTGGCTGCATGAAGTGTCATATTTGCATGCCTTTCTCTGAAATATCTGATTGTACCGTGCAGAACGCCTTCCACGACAGCGACAACGGGCTAAGAACAGAGGCCCATAAGAACACAGTTGTACACCTTCGCAAGGTTAGTGGTCATTATGCTGTGTCTTGCACCATCCATGTCGTGCAGTAAGGACCACTTCTCCAATGACTCGACCTCGATCCAATAAAAAAAAACACTTTATGTTCCTCGAGGTCCTCCGTGTCACACGGAGAGGGTCAAGCTCCGGCAGTGGTGTGAGGCGCTCGGGTTGCGTCGCCCCAGCAATGGGCAGACGCTTGTTTCTATCGACGACAAGTTTTCTAATGTGCTCCTCCAACATCTCCCACAACGCATCAAATTTACGCTGCTGGTTCTACATAGCCAGCCTCTTGAATAGCTTCATCAACGGTTGCTGCGGGAATTGCTTGAAGAAGTTGGCCCCTAGATGGCGAACACACCATCTGTTCCTTATGTCTAGCCAAGGGAACGACTCCTCGGGGTATTGCTGAAGTTTTCTTATGGCCTTCATCATCCCAAGGTGGCAATCATGGATTATGTAGACATCAGGATGTACCCTAATTATTTCCTCCTTCAGATGTCGAAGGAATCACAATCAGCTGTCGAAATTCACACTTTTGACGAATGCGATGGCCAAAAGCAGAATCTGATTGTTGCCATCAACGCCAATTGTTGTCAGGATCTGGCCCTTGTATTTTCTAGTTAGAAACGTCCCGTCAACTGAGATCACGGGAAACATGTGCCTGAAAGAATCGATGCAGGCACTGAAGGTTAAAAAGGCCCTCTACAATACCATAAAACCTAGCGGTCTTTTGGATGGCTTGTCCTTTACAGCAATGTATGTGACAGGGTTCCTGTCCTGCAGTACGTGGAGCATACGAGGAAGGTTGTCATAAGCCGCCTCGAAAGAACTGAACCTCCTTTGCAAATCCTTCTACTTCGTACGCCATGCCTTCGTGTAGCTAATCTTGTACTTGAATTTCTGCTCGATAGCCACCATGATGTGCTTGGCCTCTAGGTCCTTCTTCTTCACTATCTCTCAGTACATGAGATTGGCTATAAAGGTAGACGTTAGGTTGCGATGCTTCAACAAAACACTACTAAGCACGCAGGAGTGCGCCTCCACGTTGGAAACAATTCAGTGAGTCTCGTACTTAGGTCTACGTGCGTACACACGCCAAGGACAACCAGCCTGCTTGCAGGCCACAGTGTATTGCTCATAGCTGGATTTTAGGACCCAAAACGTCCACTGCATGGACAAGATCCATAGCTTAATGGCATCCTGTAGTGATTCCTTGTAAGCAAATATTGCATGAAGCCGAACCTCCGTACCATAGCACTCCCACGGTGATTCGTGCTTATCGTGCACAGCAAGACCCTCAACGTCCACACTATTCCATTCATGCGGGATGAGACCTTCGTCCTCATCGGAAGAGTCATCGACATCCTCTTATAAAGCTTTCTCCTCGGCCCAAGCCGTCAAGTCATCGATCTCCATCTGACACACTATGTTGTCAACATGCTCCCTTGCATCCGCCTGTCTAGTGGGCTCAGCGTGCGGTGTGCGATCTTCCTCTTCTGCCTCCGCAACCTCGGCCACCGTGTCCTCTTCATGAACCACGTGTTGTACGCCTGAGCTACTCCCACCAACCGAATGATAGCCATCGGCAGGGCCTCGTGCGACTCCCTTCAGACATGCTTGCACAAGTAGCACGCATTTGTATCCACGAAGCCGGCAGCCTTCCACAAAGCCCTTCCATGTAACCATGCGCATTAGTCTACTCAACTCCTACCGAATGTGTGTAGCAGACCGACTTCAAAGCCTATGTAGGACGACACTGCACATCTCGGGGTCCAAGGAGAATCTACAGGTGAGCTAGCGCAGGACATCTCCGATTAGAGCGTTCTCCGCATCTAGGTGTACCATACTAACTTGCGGGAAACCACTCAGGTCAACACCGTATGAACCTTCACGAATCGTACCAACACTATAATGCACTTTTAATCTTGTGGACTCCGACATGACTGATTTCTCACTACAAATATTTCAAACATTGCAACTAACCATTTGTCAACATACATTCATGAAATATGTGCTAAACCAATAAGTAGCAACACGTTGTCTACATTCAGATGAGAGCAAAAACGGATGAAACTATTACCTTCACGCGAAGACCTTCTCTTCTTATCAACGAACTTCCTTCTTTCTCTCTTACCTCCGAGCTCCTCTCCTCTCCCTCTCCCGAGCTCCTCTGCTCCCCCCTCGTCATTCTCTCTTCTTCTCTCCTTCTCCCCCTCTCTTGACCTTCTCCTCCTCTTCACTTCCGCTCTCCTTATCTCCCTCTCTCCCTCTCCTTTTCTCCTCCCCGAGCTCCTCTCGTTCTCTCTCTCTCTCGACAAATGGTGAAAGGAACCATGAGGGGGCCGAGTGTGCCTTTCTATACAACCGTCTAGTCGTACAACCGTTGGATGACTTGGCAGCAAGTAATCGCCCAACGGTTGAGCGACTATGGGCTAAGTCGCTCAACCGTTGAGCGACTAGTAGCCGAAGGGACTAGTTGCTAAACTGTTGAGCAACTACTTCACTTGTCGCGCAACTGTTGGGCGACTTGGATCTAGTCGCTCAACCAATGGGCGACTTGATCCAAGTCACCCAATGGGTACAACGATGTAGAATTATTTCTGAAAAATAAAAAAATAGAGGTATATTACTGTATTTCAGAATTAAAAAAAGGATTATTGAAAAAAATCTCATGTACGGGTGTGAATAGATGAATGCATGTAGGAGATGATAGTCCCACATTTCCTAGCCAAGATAAAATTGATCAACATATAAGGCCAATGTGTCCAAAGCAACCAACCATGAGTTAATAATTTTGCATGAGTTGACTTAGAAAAAATACAAATGGTTAGTTGTGTGTGTGGTCTTTTCCAAGTGGGAGTTGGCTAGAGCCAATTTGGACCTTAGAGCACTGAGAATGGTATCAGAGCCGACCCTCGCGGCTACATGTACGTGCGGGTCAGGGGCCCGGGCATATGGCGCATGACTCGTGTGAGCCCAATTGAGTTGCCACACGGCATATCTTATGTGGCGGACTGGACGCACAGACATATGCCAAGAGGAGAGGTCATGGTCATTTCCCCAGTCTAGGTATGTTGGTCCGACGAGGACGTTGGGTTCTTTGAGGGTGAGTGTGTGTGATGACCCAACCCAAGATGAATATAAGGACCTAGTGCAGCCTATGTATGGGTGTGAATGGATAAATGCATGCCGAAGATGATAGTCTCACATTGTCTAGCCAAGATGAAATTGACCAATATATAAGGCCAATGTGTCCAAAGCAACTAATCTGGGTTAATCATTTGTCATGAGTTGATTTAGGAAAAAGTACAAATAGTTAGTTGTGTGTGCGTGATGTTTTTTGAGTGGGAGTGGACCAGAGCCGATTTGGACCCCCTGCGTTACAAAACGTGCCAACGTGCAAACCATATATTTCCTTCCATTCGATGTGAACATGCATCTGATGTGGGCGAGAAGTTCAGTGGACCATGCACAATTATCTCGTTGGAAAATGGGAATGGACCCTCTACATTAGAGTATCAGCTACTCAGCTCGCATGAAATATCTGTTTGGAGCCATTGAAGTCAACTGTAGAGGTTACAAATCCTACAAAAGGAAATACCAAATTGAGTAAAGCAGCAATCAAACTTGATTTCACTAATTGTTTGGAAATATATTAGAGACATGTTTGAAATGCAGGAATTTCATAGGAACTGAGTTTCACGTGAAACATTTCATTTCCTACTGGAATGAGGAAGATTTACAATGTTCCCAACGGGGCTGAGCTCACCAATTCTCTTGGTGGCTTGGCGCATTAAGCAGGATTTGTAACCTCAATCATAGACGGTAAAATGGTCTACATGACATGATGGTTTGAGTGAAATGTGGGGCCATGACTTTTGAAACATGTAGCCCTGAATTGTTTACCCTGTGGGGGTGGGGTCCTGGACTGAAGAAAAAAATCACCTAATCGTACTGGAGATAGATGTCTCTTTGCCAGCACTGCACAGTGAGGTCAATATATATGCTGCTAAGGAGCCCGGAGTCCATTGTTCATTAGCAAGGGGTGTCAAGAACATACAGGAGAAGAGTGAAGTAGAAGCAGCCATCCTCTCATCCTGCTCTTGAGTTTCAGTCAACAATATGGCGCATGCTCAGGAAATTCAGCTTCAAATCAGAGGTACTTCCACCCCATGTCTCTCTTTTGGTGTTTGTCGTGCTTAATCGCGTGTGAATCATTTGAATTTAAGAGTCTTGATTGTGAAAATAGTGTTTACTTTATGTTTAGTTGGCCTGTGTTTTCTCTTTCTTGGCTTGAAAAGTTGATCAGCTTGTGAAGAAAACGTATGAGAAGAGATCGATTTCCCTTTTTCTAGGATCATATTCTGGCGCCTGGTAATCTTTATGCGTCTGAAAGTCCAGCTTGGGTTGTTCTTGCGCTAGTTGCCATCCTGAGCCAGCAAGACAGTAGCAAACAACAAACAAGCATCGAGATCATCTATCCTTTCCGTATCTGTCTTGGGTTATTCAAATTTTGGCCTCCTAAACGTTTTTTTCAATGATACGAAAAGGAAGAACATTTGTTCAAAGAAGTACCTTTCCAATTGAAGAAAAAGCAATAATCGGAGAAGGAAACAGATATAGATAAACTTCATGCATGGGCCCTCATATCTTCATATAATTGAACTCAGCAGTTGAAGTGAAAGCAAAGCAGAAACAGGCAGCCCTTGCCACATCTCAGTGCCCATCGGTGCCATATCCCAGTGCCCATCGCTGGCTGATATTGTTAGCGGTTGGCCCCACGTTCCCTTCCCCTCCTCCCCACATGGCTATCATGTTACGCGCGTTCCGAATGCGACGGCCACGCTCGCGGCTCGACAGTGCCTGGAGCAATAGATCGGTGCATGCATGTCTCGGCACTTTCAACTCCGCCAAATGCTGCACTAGTACTGTAGCAAGAGTGCCCAAGCTTATGCATATTGATTTTTTTTATTGAAGGAACATGCATAGTGATTGGATAATTGAAACAAAAGAGAGTTTTTTATAATAAAAAAGGTGAAACAAAATATCATTACAAAGCAGTGCTCAGGTTGCTTTTCTGCAATTCTGCGTACGTACCTAACTACTTTTTTATCGTTAAAAAAGTGTACTTTACTAATACTCCGACTAAACTACCATACCTTTTCTTTCCACTAAGGAATCCCGGAACAAGAATCCAGCCATGGCGAGAACGGCACGGGACCGAAAGCCGACGAGCGTCGGTCGGCGAGAGGCGGCGTGCGGTGGTGGACGATGGTGGTGGCGGACATGCTCCTGGTGCTCTGCGGGCAGACTGCGGGCACCCTCCTCGGCCGCCTGTACTACAACTCCGGCGGCAACAGCAAGTGGATGGCCACGCTCTCACAGTCCGGCGGCTCGCCACTGCTCGCCATCCTTCTCTTCTTTACACCGCCCCCCGCAGCCGCGGAGCCCCAGCCGGCGGCGGGCAAGATGGTGGCAATCTACGTGGGCCTCGGGATCATGATCGGCTTCGACAACCTGATGTACTCGTACGCCCTGCAGTACCTGCCAGTGTCCACCTTCTCACTCGTGGCCGCCACGCAGCTCGCGTTCAACGCCATCACCTCGCGCCTCATCAACGCGCAGCGCTTCACGGCGCTCATCGCCAACTCCGTCGTCGTGCTCACCTTCTCCGCCGCCCTGCTCGGCGTAGGATCCTCCTCCGACGAGACCTCCAGCAACGTGCCGCGCGGCAAGTACCCTCTCGGCTTTGTCCTCACGCTGTCCGCCTCCGCCACCTTCGCGCTCATCCTGTCCCTCTTGGAGGTCACCTTCGAGAAGGTGGTCAGGACGAGGACGTTCCGGTGGGTGCTGTGGGTGCAGCTGTGCACGAACATCGTGGCGTCGCTGGTGTCGGTGGCGGGGCTGTTCGCGTCGGGGGACTGGAGGACGATCCCGGGGGAGATGGCGGCGTTCAAGGACGGGAGGGCGAGGTACGTGGCGACGCTGGTGGGGGCGGCGGTGTCGTGGCAGGCGATGGCTTTGGGGTCGCTGCGGCTGATCACGAGGGTGTCGTCGCTGTTCGCCAACGTGACGGCCACGGTGGGGCTGCCGCTGGTGCCGGTGTTCGCGGTTGCGCTGTTCGGGGACAGGATGACGGGCATCAAGGCTGTGGCCATGCTCATGGCCGTGTGGGGGTTCATGTCGTACGTCTACCAGCACTACCTCGACGGCCGGCGCGGGCCCGCGGGGAAGGGGAGAGCGGCAGAGTGCTGCGTCTGCGCGGCGCGCACGGGAAGCGAGGCCGTTTTGCACGCTTGAGACGTTTGTCATGGTCAAGCAAGTTTTTAGTTCATTTAGTCTATGTGAAATGGAATAACAAATCTAGCCATCTGTGAACGGAATGACAAAAATAGCATCACGGCAAGTTAGACAGATGATATATATCTTTTACCGCGCTCCCAGTCACCTTCAGCGATCCCCGTGCACGGCAGACGACCTGCCGTGCTCCTAGTCCGCGGCAGGATGTCGTGCGCACGTGGGCACTGTGGCCATGCACGTTTCTACCACGGGCTGGGAGCGTGGCAACCTGTCACGCACAGGGATCGTGACAGGTGGCCTGCAGCGCACGGGGAGCGCGGTAGGAGAGGTGCTGCGCACAAGGAGCACGATAAAGATGACATTTTTGTTATTCCGTTCATGAGAGAGATGGATTTGCTATTTTATTATTAAAAAAGGCCAAATGAACCAATAATTCTCTCGAGGCAAGCTAAATAGCACTCCTCTTTATTTTGAAAGATCGAATAGTAGTATAGTCCCTCAAAAAGAAAAGAACAGTAGTATAGTACTCACATGTCTTTGCTCTGTTTTTCTAGGGAAGATAGGCAACGGGTTTAGCCATTGAAATTTGAAAGGCAACTCGAGCTATGTATTTCCAAATCGTACTCCATCTATCTGTTTATATGAAGTTATGGATATCGACACGGTCTTTAATATAAAACTTTGTTCATTAAATTTCATATAAATATATTCATAAAATAATATATATATTATTATATTATGAAAATATTTTGCATGGCTAATCTAATGATACCGTTTTTAATGATCGATACAAATAGTTTTATATATATTAATGGTAAAAGTTAAGAAAGTTTGACACGCGTTTTTAAAACTTCGTATATTTTTGAAACCAGGGGATACATGGAAAGGCCTTGTTGGTAGAAGATGCAGGCCCTGGCGGCGTCTAGGTTCTGACGTCGTCTCCTAAGGGTGCGTTTGGTTAGGTGAACCATGGTGAATAGGATGGGATGGGATGGTACAGGATAGATGAGATGATCCTAGATGAGATGATACAAGTATGATGTTTGGTTGGTGGGATAGGATGATACGTGATTTTGTTTGGTTGGTAGGATATAATGGTCCTGGATGGTTCAAGATGGTGTTTGGTTTGATAAATGAGGTTGTATTTGAATTGCCACAAACTCTATTCAACAACCTAAGCTAGGTTTAAATTTAGTTTAAGCAAATAACACTTTAACAGAGAGGTTTCAAATTTTATTTGAGTATTAGCACATCCCAGAAACTTCCTTGAATTATTTCAGGATTTTGGGATTTTTTTTTTGGCTATTTTTTTACTATTTTATAGAGTCCGGATCTGTTTGGATGGTCCGATTGAAATCGGACGGTCTCGATCGGAGGAGACGTTCTCTTGACTTGAATCATCTCATCCCGGACGGCTTCATTCCACTCCTCCAACCAAACATATGTACCATAGTATATTCCGAACCATCCAATACAAATACCACATGATTCTTCCATCCAAACACTAAAACACTATCCAAAGAGGGTACTTTGTATCCATCGTAGTTTGTTGACGATCATCGTGAAATTCTTGGATCGTAACTCGTAAGTCCTGGGGATTTCCTAACGGGCCTAAACTCGTTTCTGGGCGTGATGGGCCACGTATTACTCCCTTTTCCCTAATCGTTTCCCAGAAGGCCCACAGACTCGCCCCGACTTCATTGACTTCTCCTAAACTGACCAAGCACAAGCAGGCCCCGATTTTCTTCTTTTTTAAAAAGCAGGCCTCCATTTTCTTTTCTTTTCTTTTTTTAAAAGCTGCCCCTATTTTCCAATTTAATCATTTTTTAATCTATTTTTTTAGATTAGTTATGCTTTATGCTTTAGTTATACTACACCTGGTAGTATGAGTAGTACAATCCTGAGAGGGTAGAATTATAATTATCCATATGGGGATCAGATGCCACAAGAGTAACCCTGGTTGGAAAAGTCCATACCGTCCTCGTGAAAAAATTATAAATACAAAAAATATATTATACTCTCAATAAATCAATAGCAATATTTAATTTATATTACCACCGTATACTAATAGTAGAATGTACCGTAAAATTTCTCGATATTTATACTCTGACCAGACAGGCATCGGTTATCTCTGTGTAGTGTGTAACAAGCTGCAAAGAAATGCAAAGGCCAGATGCGGTCAAACCTCCTTCCTACTCCTTACCTAATGGCCTGAGCAGGACCAAGATGATGATCTTAATCCGCAGAAACGACAGCTGAGACAGACACGCAACTCCTTCGTCACGTGTGTGATCTTATCTTAACTGTAGATAAGTACCGCTCCGTGGTATTGACACGGACATGCAATGCTGATGGATTCAAAATCTTACTATATAAAAGAAGGCAGGATTGAGGACCAGGGAGACGCGCTACGTCGACAGGTTTTTCTTGACCGTCGGATGCCGCGCAGCCCTCGTCCGCGCCCGTGCGATTTTTCCTTGCCTTCGCTCGCCGCTCGTTCTGCCACGTCCTTCTCTCTCAATGCTTCGACTATCTCAGTCTTCCACGAGCGTACACAGCGAGAGGGAGCCTTCCGCATCGCCCCGTGACCTTCGGTCCGCCGCTGCTTCGTCTTCCCCCTCCCTCTCCTTTACTCTATCTAGCCTTGGTGGTTGGGTTGGTTAAGCGGTCGGCTCTGGGTTTGTTCTTGTCGTGGAGATTCCTTCGAGTTGGAGCTGCCTCATGTTGGAAGGTCTTGGGGCCGGTTAATGGAGGAGGGGTATGAGGCGGTGAAGGAGCTAGGGGCCGGCAACCTCGGGGTGGCCAGGCTGGTTAGGGACAAGGGCAGCAAGGAGCTCGTCGCTGTCAAGTACATCGAGAGGGGCAAGAAGGTTTTCTGGCTTGCTTTCTTTTTTCCCTTCCCTGTGTGCTTCATTTTGGGGTTTGGTGATTTCAGATAAATTGCTGCTGTTTAAATTCTTTAAGGTCATGAAATAGTTCCACTGAATGGTCCAAATCCTCTTTGGAAGTAGAAGCATGGTGGCTCTGACTACAAGTTTTCTGTTTGTTGGATGGATAATTTCAAGACTTGTATGCGTGCAGATGGATGAGAATGTGCAGAGGGAGATCATCAATCACCGGTCACTCCGGCATCCTAACATCATACGGTTTAAGGAGGTAATTAAGAAATTTTAATTCATCAGTGGTTTGATAAGTTTACTGATTGTCAAATAAATTAGACTGATGAAATTTGATGGTTCTGAAGTCTGAACTACAAGTTTTCTGTTTGTATCAATGTTTGCATCATGGCTACATCTGCCGGGCAAAACTTAATTCGACACATTGAAGTGTCATTATAGATTGATTGTTGACAGAGTAGTTTCAAAACATACAAGTTCATCCTAGACTACGACTCCAGCTAATTTCCAATTGTTTAGCAAGTTGTCATGTTAAGATCAAAGTGAATTCATTTACTATAGCACAATCTTGTTTTGTGTAGCGATCGAGAACAGGTTTGTTTGACACCCACGCAATTCGCACGTTGACGTGGCCACTGGTCCATACTATATTTCGTATTATGTTCCCTTCTATTGCTTGCTACCTGCCTTGTTGGTTTATTTATCTGCTTTCATTCTGTTGCTTCATGCCTCCCTTGTTAGTCACACTGCGTTAACTTTCTTTGACTGATACTACTATGTCATTCATATGTTTTGTTTGACACTAGACAATGCAGTTTACTTATTTACGTACAGATTTCCTTTTTATCTGTGGCTTATTGACCTACTCATACGTACTTACACATACACATATGCCCGATTTGAGGTCCCTGCTACTCTTCTTTGATTAGTGCTGGTGCTGTGTGCTTTAATCCAAGATGTTTTCCTGTGTCGGTTTTGTTAACCATCTTTATTGAATCTTTTTTTTTGCTTTCTGACCCCAGAATGTTTGCTTAGCCTTGAGCGTCATATAATACTATGTTTATTTCTACAGATTCATCTAACAGCATAATCACTGTCTTCAACACACAAGCTGATTGGTACTGACCAAGGACGATGTTAAGTAACCTCTATTAAAATCGTTCTTCATATATTTATCTTTTGTATATCATCTACAATACCATACTTCGATTGACGTTCATATTGTTATATCACAATAGACTAAAAGAAGCGCATACTGCACTGCCATCTTCTCAAAAACGCCTATTCGATTCGTCCATGCCTACAGAACAAGTACTTATGCATTTAATCTTTCAGTTGTTTCGTTCTTTACAAAAAAGAACCCTCGACTTACAATTACACAAATAGTTCTTGCAACAGAGATACAAAATTGGTATCTAATTCCATAGAGTACAATCTGGGCATGCACTACATGGATGTCTAACTTGTGCCTACAGAACAAGTGCGTATACATTTAGTTTTTCAGTTATTTCGTTCTTTACAAAGAAAACTGTAAATACAATTACACATAGTTCTTGCAACAACGATACAAAACTGCTATCAAATTCCATAGAGTACAATCTGGACATGCACTACATGGATGTCTAACTTTCCCCACCCATCTTGTTGCATATTTGCAGAGCGACAAAGCTAAAGATCGTCCCGAAGAAATTACTTCCTTCACCACCACGTCGTGAGTCCTCAAGGCCCGTGTCCAAACCGATTTGCTTTCTCCTCCATCCCATGCCGCGGGCCTCACCGCCTTCGATTTGGTTCGCGCGCCATGTGGCCATGCGGTGCTACTAGTCTTTATATATAAAGGCAGCGCTCTTTGAGATCGGCCGTGTACACGCCATCGCATTTTTTTAGTCGTCGGATTTCCCTCGGTTTGTCCTAGCCGCTCGATCGAGGCCGAGGATTTCTCGCATCGCCGTTCGCCACGCAGCTTGACGACGCGCGCTCCTCCGTTCTTGATCGCCTCCATCTTCGCGTGTTGTCGCGACCTTCCGGATCGCTCTCGCCATTCGCTTCCTCCGCCGCCTCCATCATCGCACCCAGTCTCGCGGCCCTCGCCGCCTCACTAGCCTCACCCAAGACAAGCACCACTGAGAAGGCCAGGCCGGTCCCGATTTCCCTTTCTTTTCTCTGACTCTTCTTCTCCTAGCGCTTGCTTGCGCAGTAATGTGGCAGTGCCACCTCCTCGGCCTCTTCGTCGGCCTTGCTTGCCGCCTCCTCGCCGCGACCCGCCAAGACCCCAAGCCTCCTTCTTCCCTGGCCTTACTTCCCCCTTTTCCGCTTGATGGATTTGGATCTCGCTTTTCTCCGGCTCTTCTTCTCCTGGCGCTGCTGCCGCCGCTCGGTGATGTGGGCAGGGCGCCACATCCACTGCCTCTTCGTCGGTCTTGCCGGTGCCGGCCTCCTCGCCCACGATCCCGCCAAGAAGACCCCGAGGCTCCTTCTTCCCTGGCCTTGCTTCCCCCTTTTCCACTTGATGGTCATCTCCCCCATCTCCTCATTTCCCATCTTCCTCCCTCCTGTGGTCTTGCTCCCTTGCATCACGAGGCTCCTGGCTTCCCCCTGCTGCCGGCGCCGCCCCAGCTTGATGTGGATTTTGGTGAATGCTGTGGAAATTAGTGCTGCGCATCTCGCTGTAGCTTATGGACACTACACTATGGATGTTTTAGTGGTGAACTGTTGCAGCAAGTAGGTTTAGGTTACTTGGTGTTGGATTACACAGTTGGTTGCAGGCTTCCAGCGAATTAAGTCCATCTTTTCTAGGTATGTGCTATTTGTTTTTCCTCTGTTCATATTATAGTCTTCAACTCGATGAACTGAAGTAAAAAATGTAAAATTCGAGTTAGCACATTCCATGCCATTAGGTTCTAGGCATGCAAGAAATGGTTATCCTTAAGACCTTAGCCATTAATAGTGAGCTGCCAATGATTAACCTTCTTACGGGAGCAGGATACTAAAATGATTTTGTGCTAGGAAACGAAATTCGATCACCTTGTTTTCACATGGTTCTAATGATTATGTTCGTGGCTGACATTGCTTCATGCATAAAAAGAAATGTACAATATCAGTTTGAAACTTGGAGATGAAATATTTCTAAATGGTTTGCCTTATTCCATAATTCTAGGAGGTATACTACTTAATAGATTAGATGTTATTGCATATAAAATGCTGTTGCTAAAGCTAGAATGCTGGACATTTACCACATTTCATATCTGGACTTTTTGACAGTCCCATGTTATATTCTCCTTTAGTGCATATATGGCTTCATGTTAGTTGCTGCATATCGGAATTTCATTCTGTTATTCTTTGATTTACACAGAAACATTAGGAGAAACACGCTGAACAAATTAAGCTATGGGATTTCATTTATTCTTTCCTGCATATTTTGATAATGCGGAGGTTCAATCCCTTTTGATATTGGAGACGTGAAGAGCACAGTACGCAATGCCATTCCTCAAGGAGGTTTCTCCTGTGTATATCTGGCATGCGACGAATTGCATTCATCAAAGCAGTACACATTGAAGCACATCATCTGCAATGACTTGGAATCGCTTGATCTTGACATGAAGGAGATCCAGGTAATGAATATTCTCAAAGGGCATCCTAATGTTGTCACGCTGGTTGCCCAGACATGGGCCACACAAAGGAGGCACTGCTTATGATGGAATTCTGTGAGAAGTCCTTGGTGAGCGCAATGGAGAGCAGAGGTAGTAGTTACTATGATGAGAAAAAGGTACTTTCGATTTTCAGAGACGTTTGCAATGCAGTTTTTGCTATGCATGGGCAGTCACCACCAATTGCACATAGGTACGTTAAAATTCACTTGCAAATATCAAAGGAAGGTATCCCATTTTCTAAGAATGCTTTATGATATTTGCATGTTTTATCAAGTATCAGAGGTTAGGTTTTTGCAGGTTCTTACTTTTTTATACTGCTCGCTTTCACTACTTGATTAAGTGGCTTGAGTTAACTTAGCAATTACTGGTACATTAGTAAATCACTAAATTGAGTATTTTTGTTTGTTTGCTTGTACTACATTTGTATTCTGCTATATTCGGCCGAGCACGAAATCCTCAGTACCTTGTAGGCTGGAGCCTGGATGGTTATCTGTGTGCGACAAATATTATATGCAACCAATTCTTCCCTGCATGAGTGTTTCAGATTTGGTGTGATCAAGGGTCTTGGTTTGAACTTTGAAGTTGCTGAAAAATAATTTTACCTTTGTTACTCACAGATACGTTACATTCCTGCCTCTTTTCTGTATTATGTAGGGATCTGAAAGCTGAAAATGTTCTTCTTGGATTAAATGGTGCATGGAAACTATGTGATTTTGGAAGCACATCAACAAATCATAAATGCTTTGACAAGCCAGAAGAGATGGGTATTGAGGAGGGTATCATTAGGAAGCATACAACCCCAGCATATAGGCCCCCTGAGGTTAGTGAACAGCCATCTGTATGACAGATTAAAATTTTCAAACCTTGCATGGCCTCCAGTGATCTCATGTACGCATATATGTTTTTTCAGATGTGGAGAGAAGTTATTAGTGAGAAAGTCGACATTTGGGTAAGTGCATAGCATTTGAATATGCGGTCTCTATGATGTTTGAATCTTAAGTAAACTAATGGCATAACATGTGCTATATTCTCCGCTTTAATTATCATAGCCAGGCATATCTACTTAAAAAAATTAGCTTCATCTGTGTTTTTCATGCTAATGAGTGATGCATAACAGAGTGATTGTGTTACTGTATCACGCTGCACCTAAGCTTCAAAGTTTGCCTATTTATCTTGTACTGCATTCAAAGCTATTTATCTTGCACTGCATTCAAAGTATGATGAAGTTATTTATAACATTTTTTAATTCACAATTGGTAGGCCCTGGGGTGCCTTCTATATAGAATATGCTACTTCAAATCTGCATTTGATGGAAAGTCCAAGTTGCAGATACTTAATGGCAATTATCGTATTCCAAAGCAACCCAAATGATAGCACCCTCACGGGTCGATCAAAGATATGCCGGATGCCTCTCCAAATGCCGGACCGGATATCACGCAGCAAGAGTTTTGATTGATTGGCCATTCATCTCCATGATACTAGGTTAGTCATAGGCATTGCATGTAGCCTTTTAGTGTCCAGACAAGCATAGTTTTCTTTGGCTGATGTTAGAATTTGTACATTTGACAAGGTATGGTTTCGTGTTAATGAACTACTGCCTCTTGAGTTACAGAAAAAATTACCTGATGGGGCTTTGTCAGCCACTTCCATGAGTTTCCGAGATGAAGGTGAGATGTGCTTAAAGAAATGCTATTTGTAGAAGTAGAATACAGTTTATGGAGCATGCGAAGAAATCTCAAAGAGGTTAATGATGGAAAGGAATCTGCAGGACCAGAAGGTTCAAAGGCTTGCAAGAGGGAAAAAGTGAAGAGGTTAAGCATCTGTTGTTTCTTTTTTCCTATTCTGATTTCACAGTGAATAGTTTATTCATTTCATATTTCTTAAAATGCTGTTATTTTAACTATGCAGAAAAGTACAGTGGATAGAGTTTACAAGGATGAATGCTGTATGCTAACGACTCATGTTGCTGAATTAGAGCAAAAAAAAAGGGAAAGTACAATGCATTTCTTAAGTGTCACTGAATCAACTATTTCCTTGAGAAATACTAAGGTGGATACGTTGCAAAATAGTCTCAAATGGCTTGATGAGTTAAGAGAGTTCAAAGCGGTATGTATAAGATATAGAATAGCTCCCGTTATTTTTCTAAAAAGACTATCTACACTATACAATAGAAATAAGAAAATTTTACTGCGCGCCATGGCGCGCGCAGGCTGCTAGTACCTAATGAGTTCGATGCCACCTACTGTGTTGTCAGATTGTTGACAATACATTCATCAATGTTGAGAATATCTTGGGAGACTGGAGAATCTTCGACTGCCCTCTGTTCTGTCGTAATCTAATGAAGAACACTAACAGGAAGGGCAGGATTAATCCCAGTCGCCTGCACTGAGTGGAAGCAATGAGCCGGCCGGCATGCTGAGATATGCCATGTTTGCGATGGCATCTAACGTCGCAGCGTTGCAGTTTCTTTCTTGCCAGCTTGCCTCATCAATATCCATTTTAATGGATTTAGGAATAGTACACGTACACGTGGGTTTATTCAGTAATTAAAGCGTTTGACCGCGTTTTGTAGGGTTCAGTCTCTGCTCTAGATTAAAACGTGTGTTAAGGATGCATCACGTGTGTATAGGAGGACGTGCGTATGATGTGTGTGTGTCAAGCCATCGATTTCTTCTTATTCTTGGCTACCGTCTGTTCCGGGTATCAGTCCACACCAGAAGCTCTCGTCTTGTTGTGCAACCAGCGATGACCAGGGCACACGGACGATCACAAGACGAGCACCACTTCGTGCACCCATGCGCCCATCAGCCGCTCGCATTTCACAACTCATCATGGTTCGCAACCTTTGCCGAGGCCGCCGCCGCCGCACTAGCTTCAAACCGAAAAGGCTGCGACCTTTTCCGACCAAAGCGAAAGCACACGTCATAATCGGAGGCCTTTTACGATCCGAGATAAATAAAGCGAGTGCCCAACAGCAACAACCCTGCAGAATTCTGTCGAGACGATCAGGTTCAGTACAGAACTCATCTCAACTGCTCAAGCGATGGTGGATTCTAGCTAAGCAGGCCTATAATTGCGAGCCTTCGAGCTCGCTCACTCCATCTCCGGTTGTTATCTGAGCTTGAGGAGAGGAGAATTGATTCGAGGCTGACTTTTTAAAGCACACGAGTAGGACTGTAGGAGGATGCAGCCGGTTGACCTTGTGCAGGAAATCAATGTAGCATGATCGGATGATCCACCGTTTCGAACGAACCCCGCAATCTATTACATGACTAGGACATTGTACGAAGTCAACTTTGTACCATTTTCCCACTGTTTCTGTACTAATTTTGTGCAAACACAGAAGTTAGAAGTTTGTGGTTGGGGAAGTCGCGCAACCTATGTCTGTAGGAGAAACAATCTGAAGTTTTATTGTCTCAAGCATAGACCAATGCGAGTCCCTTACGACGTAGCCAACGAGCTAGTAATAGTACTACTGTATTCCGCCAACATATGGAGGCCGTTTGATTCAATGCCAAAGCAAATCTTACTAAAAAATGATAATACTATTGTATTTTCACTACTACAAAAAGGTTAATATTGTACCTCTCATCACATACGGTTGACCAAAACCGTCAGCTTAAATACAATCACAGAGAGTTTTGGTTTAGCGACCGTCTGTGTTACTATCTGCGCTAAAAACCGTCTGTGAAGAGGTGATATCACAGACGGTTCATGTTAAAAACCGTCCGTGAGTGAGACTTAGATTTTTTACCTTTCCTCAAATCGCATCTACTGTTCGTCAAGTTCTTGTGTTCTCCGCCACCGACCAAAACGTGCGTCTCCTTGAGCCCTTTCCCAATCCAAACCTCTGTCCCTTGAAAAAGATGGCTGGAACCACTTCCTAGTGGGCTGAATCGAAGATGTATGCGACCAAAATGAAGACTCTGGTCGCCGCCGAGAAGATCCCAAAGAGGGAGTTTGTCCGGTGGATTGACGCTGCCGGGCAGCATTGGCCGTCGGGAGAGATTGGGTAGATTTCCGTCTTCCAGGCGTATTGTAAGTGTGGCCTTCGATTGCCTGCTCACCCTTTCCTCACTCTCGTACTCGAACACTTCAGGGTAGAGTTGGTGAACCATGTTCCTAATTCCATCATGATGTTGGATGTGTTCGTTTACTTGTGTGAGGCCTACCTGGGGATCCTAGCCAACTTGGAGTTGTTCCAGTACTTCTATGGGATGATCAGGCTATCGGGAATCGCTAGTAGCTGCGGTCTGAAGCTCCACGATGGGAAGTCGAAGGAGTATATTCAAATGTTTACCCGGTCGTCGTGACCGGGATGGAAGAAGTGGTGGCTCTACTGGGAGACGACCAGTGAAGACAACCTCTCCTTCGCTGAAAATCCGACCGAGAAGATTCCTTCCTGGGACTCGACTCCCCAGGATCTCGGCTGGATCGCCCCTTTCATTCAAGCTATCAAAGACTTGAAGGAAGAGGGGCTCACCGGATGGCACGTGATGAAGGATTTCATCACGCGCCGCATTAGCCCTCTGAAAAAGAGAGCTCATCCCATGTGGAGGTACTCGGGGCCGCAAGACCCGACCAGAGATTACGAGAAGGGTAAGTAAATTTTCAGTTTTAGCATTCTTTCTGTTGATTTCGAACTTGGCTATTGAAAGTTTGCTTACTTCTGCAGATCTCTCACAAGCGAAAATTGACGTTCGAGTCAAACTCATTTGTGAGAAATCTCCGCCACCCAATGTGGTGGCTCCTGAAAGCATCTAGGACCCTAAAAATTATTTTGGTAATTAATGACAATATGTGTTTATGGGACTAACATGTTTATTGAGTATTTACAAGGTTAAGTCCCAGTGATGAATATGACAACCTGGAGATACATGCTAAAGGTCAACATGAATATTACAGGTAGTTTAGGATTCTTTTTTGTTTTACCGGTCTTATGAGAAAAGGACAGAAGACCGGATTTTAGGTTAAATGACGTACTATTAAGAGGGATCATGACTAGTAGCTTAATAGCATGTTCCTGTGCCATTTGGATCAATATAGGATCATACATGCACTTAGAATTTGTGTTGAAAGCCAACTTTGCTCTTCTCAGGAAAATCGGTAGTACCGACGGTTTGTCGGCGGTACTACCGCACAGCGGTATGACCGGAATGGTGGTGCAGTACTACCGCAACCCGGTCGTACCGAAGATTAGTTGGCGGTACGTATTTTCCAGAGTGACACCGTTTTTGGTTTGGTTGCTCACCCGATGAGTGGTAGTTCCGGGATTTACTTGGCGGTACTACCGCATCGCGGTATGACCGCATTTCTTCTGCAGAACTACCGCACCTCGGTGTTACCGAAATGACAACAATACGTTATTTCCAGTAAGTACCCTTTTGGGTTTCAAAGTGAAGCGGTAGTACCGCTCTTGAATTTCGGTATGACCGCTTAGCGGAACTACCGCATGATGCATAGTGGTAGTACTGCATCGACTTTTCTAACGGCTAGATCAGAGTAGTTAATACGTCTGCGCTTATTCTGCATCTTGCACTTTAGAAGGGCGGTAATACCGCCATTGTATGGTGAGTACTACTATATTTCTTTGAAAAAGTTTATTTTGCCCCCCAAATAGTTGTATTTATTTGTGTGAGGGGGGTACTAATACCCCTCCACCTGCTTAAGGACAGTGTGAGAGACTTCATTTAACATCTTTGAGCCTTGAGCACACTCTTTACACCTCAAATTCAGTTGTTGCATTCATTGTGAGGTAGTTGAGCCAAATTCAAGTGCATTCATTCTAGATTGGTCTTTAGCACTTGATTGCCGTCAAGCGAAGATTGTGGTTTGTTACTCTTAGTGTTTGCCAACACCTAGACGGCTTGGCGGGAGTTTGCACGGTGATCTCTTCAAGAAGATTGTGAAGAGGCCCGGTGCTAATTGTGAGTGATTTGGTGTTGGCCATCTCCAGGGCGGAGGAAGAACAACCACTAGTGATCGAGGGAATGCTTAATTTGTAGAGCCGGCTTGATTGGTTCAAGCTTCTTCAACGTGGACTAATGAAGACCGGCAAGTCTTCGATACCACGGGAAAAACTTCATCGTCTCCTTTGTGGTTTATTCTTGCCTTTACTATTTCTGTATTTACATTTCTAGCTATTGTCTTGTGTAGAATTGCTTAGCTAGAATTCTTTCTAGTTTAGACTTAGTCTTTAATTGTCTTAAATGGATAATTAGTCAAAAAGTTTAAAAACCTCATATTCATCCCCCTCTAGTCAGTTATCATTGATCCTACAGCTCCCCAAATCCTGGCAGTCTTGTCCGCAGAGGACAAGATGGAGTGCCTAAAGATAATCAAGAATTGATTTCATCTTTAGGATCTTATAGTCATAGAAAAACTTACGACTGTGTGCTGGTCGTAGAAGAACTTACGACCATGGGATCGTCGTAGAAGAAACTTACAACTAGGTACTAGTCGTAGAAGAACTTACGACCATGTGATCGTCGTAAAAAGACTTACGACTTGATAGTAATTTTTTTTTTCTGATTTCTGTAGAAAGTCAGCATGGAAAACCGCCAGGATGACGAAGAGGTCGAACTGATGGTCGTCGGCGCAGTGGCGGAGCAAGTCCAGGCTCCTCCGGCCAAAAAGAGTCGGCTCATGAAAGTCACCAACAAGGGAGGCGCAAGTTCAAGCTCTTTTGCTCCGCCCGGGCCCTTTGCAAAATTCGCTATAGACATGGTTGTTGCAGAGGAGGCAAAGGTGATCGAAGCGAGTATCAGTGCTCTCAAACGAAAGCCCCCAAGACCAAGGTACTCTTCTACTACGACAATAAGACTTTCGCAGTTTCTACCTCCCGTGGTTTTATCAAGCAACAAGAAAAGGAGAATTGGAAGAGTTTTATGTCTTTTGTGAAGGAAACCGCTGCACCAGCAATGCCTGTGGTCGAGGGCAGTGCTGCTCTTGAGGTGGTCGAGATAGGTCCCGGCCATCCGGAGAGGCAGGAGGATCAAGGAGCGGTAGTGATCGCTCAAGACCCACGACCAGACATGGTCGTGGCTGATCCCATTCCTCAACTCGAGTTTCGACCAAACGTGGTCGAAGAGAAGAAGTCTTCTTTGGGGAAGATTTCTTCCAAATTCAAGATCAAATCCGGGACACGAAGGTACGTAAAAAGACAAAAATGTAATAACAATGTTTACCTTTTTGCTTTTTACCATTTGACGTGTTTTCCTTTTTGTGATCTTAGCCCAACTCCTCTAGCCCTAAAGGGCATTCCTGTCGAGAAATCCACTGCTATTTCTCCGAGGCAGGAGAAATGACAGTGGAGGTGGTCGAAGGGTCGTCCACCGTCCACTAGGCGGAAGAAGTCGTTTTTGCTGAAGCGACTACGACCACTAAGGTGGTCGTGGGGCCAGAAGCGAAGATAACAGAGGTAGTGGCGGAAGCATCCGGGCATGGGGGTGAAGCATTCGATCACCGCGTAGGAAAATAAATTGTTGTAGATGCTCCTTCCAGCCCTCAAGGTCAAGTTACTGATGCCGCTACCACTTAAGAAGAAGAAGGATCCGATTTCTTCGACCATTCCTTCGAGTTTTTCGGCCCCGCTTCCATTGTGGGATCTCGTGCGTTCAGATCTCGTGCTCAGGCTCCTCACCCTAAAGACATTCCCAAAAGAGGGGATGTTTTCGATGACGAACGTCTCGAAAAGTTATGGTGGGACCGAGTTCAAAAGATCGATGAACTGAAGAACCCTACAATAGTATTATCTTCGTTTACTCGAACGACCATGAATGTAAGTACTTGCCGCCCGGCATTCACATACGTGCCTTTTCTTGCTTCTCACCATCTTTCTTTATGCAGAAATGTTTGGAACAAATTGTCACTGTTGCTGAATACAACAGACAACTTGTTCAGCTACGATAAGAGAAAGCGGTACTCTGCGAGCAGGTAGAGAGATAGTAAGTCACTGCTACTTGTAGTCGTTTATATTTCGACCACTTGCACAATGCTTATGGGGATTGTCGTAGGAAAACTTACGACTAGGTACTGGTCGTAGGAGAACTTACAGCCAGAGGATTGTCGTAGAAAAACTTACAACTAGGTACCGATCGTAGAAAGACTTACGACCGCTTGTTCTATGCTCATGTCTACTCTTTTCCTCTGTAGGTTCAAGAGCGACGAAAATACCTTAGCTGATTCGCTCGACTTCGAGAAAGTCGAGACGAAAAAGCTAAGCGAGGAGAACGAAGACCTTCTGAATAAGCTTCAGGAGGCAAACTTTGCAATTCAAAAGTTGTAGGGATAAATAAATGGTAAGTGTTGAACTTAAAACCGCTTATGACCTTCTTTTCTTTTTCTAACTCTTATTCTTTTTCAGAAAAAGAGGTCAGGATGGGGAAGATCGAAACCAAGGTCAGAGAAAAGATCTTGGTTGTTCACGAGATTTCCCGTATCGCCAAAGAAAAAGATCAGGAGACCAAGTCGTGGGAAGAGTGGTATGCAAAGAGCACTGCATCTCACGACGATGAAGTCAAGAAGTTAGATTCTCGACTGGATGGTAAGCAGTCTTTACCTATGACCAGTTTGGTTTTCCTTTTGGGGCCATTTTATCTGACTAGTCTTATTCTTTTCAAAACAAGCAGTCGAAATAAAACGACTCTGTGAGGCTTCGACTTGTAATCAGGGGGTGATGAAGTCGGTGAAGATCAACCTTCAGGACAACATTTCTCTCTTGAACAATGTACTCGGTGAGCTACGTGCTGAGGAGATCCCTCCTCGTGAAGACACGATGATTGCTCACACTAGTGCCGTTGGTGAACAAGTCAGGACTTTACAAGAGTTGGTGACCACTCTGAAGACCAACCAAGCTAATTCGATAAAAGAAGTGGGCGAAGAGGGAATACGTTTTGTTCTGGCAAAACTTAAAGCTCATGACCCCAGTCTTAATCTGCAACCCATCAAAGCCGACTTCGACTGCTCTGAAACAGAAGCGGAGTGGTTGATGAAAGATATGCAGTCGATCAGCAAGGAAGTCAGAGAGGAGATGCAAATAGGGTCTCCCTCATCAGAGTAGTTTGTACTTGAAACCTGTAAAGACAAGTTTTTTTTGTTGATATATATAATCATTTCTTCTTCCTGCAAATCATCTTGTCGAGTAGTTAGTAACTCATAAGATAATGAATGGAAAAAGAGATTAAGACTAAGAATTGAAGTCATATTAATAACTTTATCCTAGCCCCCGACTATTTGCTTAGTTTATTTGGATAAACTAAGTAAATAGTGTGAAATTGGTTTCCTTTCTTAAAAAAGAGAGAGATTTAGCTAACTTATAGTTTTCAATCACGATTATCATTGTCAGACCCGGGAGTGAAGGATCTTGGATCCTCTGTGTATCCCATTCTAGTCCTATGATCAGTAGCTAGAGTACACAGTTTAAACAAAAGGTGATAACATAACCATAATGCACAATATAATCACAAAGTGCAAGTTTATTACAAAAGGAGCATAAGTCCAAAAGTAAGATACAGCGGAAGCAAAAGTAGTAGCAGTAGACCACACAATTCGCCACACGCAATCGTCTGGGGGCGTAGCCTAGTCGTCCATGTTCTCAGTCGCTTCATAGTAGTCCTCTCCTGATCAACATTTTATTAAGCAAGGTGAGTACAAATGAATGTACTCCGCAAGTTACATCCAATAACAGATTATAATGCATGAGGGTATAACAAAGGATGGCTTATAGGGTTTATTTTGCATAAAGCGATATTTTCTTTAAATACTTGTACTAAGTTCCAAGGCAGATATTCTATAACTAAAATTCATTTTCTAAATCTCAAGTTTTGTAGTCAGATAACATTCACACAATAATTGTGAAGGATACCCTCCTATCACAAGGTTACCTGCACAATTTCCCATTTGGATAAGATATCCAGAAACATTTGATAAAATCCTTTGAAATCAAAACCAAAAATCTATACTTTGCATTGGATTTGCTTCAACATGTCCATGACCGTAGACATGGCTATTCAAATAGTTTCACTCTGCAGAGGTTGTACAGCTTTACCTACAAAAGATAATTGACTTATAATGTCTGTCTGACACACTGCCGAAGGTGTGCAACTAAGTCATTATCACAAGGCCTTTACAATGCATCATCCCACCGTAGTCCCGCCTTGCTAAGGTTTCACCTCCTTTGGATTGAACCATCCGCCGGATCAAGCCCCCTCTTGCGCCATGTGGAAATGTATAAAAGTAGGTCATAAAAGACACCCACACAACCGGATGGCACAACCACGGTGAAATGATACAAATTATTTAGCCAAGTCCTCCCCACTCTGGACATGTGGTTGTACGGTAAGGCTTGGCAAGATGCGGCTTGAAGTTCGGTCCTTAACTAACCTGGGTGACTTTCCAACAAAACCCATGGGCCTCGATCATTGAAATGAATCGATCCCATGCATAAACCTGCACCCATCCAAACATCTATTTCGCCCAAGTCTAAACCAATTTTCATTTTGTTTTGCTTTTCAAAAATCATTTTGCAAAAAGTCCTATGGTAAAACAATACCATAGGTGCATTTAAATTGTAATTGACATTTTGGCCAAATTTCCCCAAATCAAGTATTTCAGGTCTAAGCATTGCTAAGCGAAATTTTCGAACATGTTCTGGTCATACTAATGTACCAACTAGGTTTTAACTATAGTGTCAAGGAATGACTAATTCAATAGCAAAATTTGGCTATACCAAGGTATTAGGAATAACTATCATTTAAAATAGAAATTTAAATTACATTGACTAGAAATACGCATGCAATAATAATTTAATACATAATTTAAATAATTTGAAATACTGGAATCAAATATGATCAAAGGATGTAACTTGCCTTGCTCGTAAACTTGAGGATCTAATTCTTCAAAAAGATCGGTTTTCTCGGAGTCGTCAAAATCTACACGTGAAAAGGAGCTAAATTCAAATAATATTCAAATAGATTCAAATGAACTCCAATTTAAAAAATTATAGTATAGATAGGTAGATCTTGATTTTAAACAAATTTAGAGACAAAGATCAACTCATTTGGAGTTTCCTAGCAAAAGTTATTAAAGATCTAAATAGGTTCTGCCAAGAAATTCCAATTAAATTGGAAAATACGTTTCCTAACAAGGAAAGCGTACTCTCTCTCGGCTCTCAGGTAAATTACGTTTTCAAAATGTGGAAATTGTATTATTGCTTGTAACGCTGAGTTTTATGTTTTCCGAGAATGGAAAGTGTACTTCGCAAATAACTAAAGCGTACAACCATGTGCTTACAGGTGGGACCCACACGTCAGCCTCTCGGCTCACCAGAACAATGCGTGTGGACCGGGTCCACAGCACAGCTCATGGTCCACGGTGGAAGCCTTGTGCGGTTAAGGATTAAGGGCCCACGGGTCAGTGATACAAGACGTTAATTAAACCGACTTTGTTCTCCGTTTAAAGTTAACGAGGAAGATAAGTGCTTCGGCGAACTCCTATGCACAAAGACCAAAATTAGGTTAGGGGAAGGGTTTGATGGTGGTCTAGGGTATGTGGTGACGGGGTTGCCGAGGGATGGGGTTCACTGGTTCACCGGTGGCGTCAGAGTAGCACTTCGGCTGAAAAATTGAGAGCTCGCTCCTCGATGGATTTCGATGAGGGGAAGAGTGAGGAAGAGAGGAGTGGTACTGGGGTGGCGAAGAGGCGTAGAGGGAGGCCCTAGGGTGGTTATTTATAGAGGTATATCGATGATCTCATGAGTGAGAGCCAGCATGGGCGGCGGCGAGCTCCCACACGAATGCTCGGCATGGGCGAATTAAGGCTGACCGACGATAACTTGACTAGCAGTTAAAGCTTGTGGGAGATGCAGGCGAGGGGAAGGGAAACCAGGGGCGTGGACAAAACCACTGGCGGCTTTGGTGAAGCACGGGCGTGACGGAGGAAGCCATGGTGCAGATGGTCTAGCGTGGCTGGGCGTGGGCGTCGTTGGCATGAGCGCCACAACAAGATGGACGAAGAAGGTCAGAAGCTGCATGCTTGCAAAGGAAAGAGAGAGAGAGAAGGAGGAGGGGTCACATGGAGGAGATGGGTACATGAGTTGGGCATGGCACAAGATAGGAATGGGCAAGTGAATTCGGCCCGAATTCAATTTGGGAATTTCCTTTTGATTTATCATTTTCAGAAATTGAAATAATTCCTTTAGGGTTTTAGAAAATAGCTAATAGGGTCCAAAAATAATGGAAAAATTCACATAAATTCCCTAAAATATCCTAGACCTAAATAAAATATTTCCAACTTAACATTGGTATTTAATTTTGTAATTAAATTATTTTGGCTTCAACATAAATAGGAAAAAGCTTTTAAAAATTCTAGAAAATTCAGAAAACTCAAGGAAAATAATTAAATTTTATTTTTAACTAAAATTGCTAGTCGTACCAAACTTGGTCGTATAACTTCGACCATTGTGTAAGGACCTTCCCACTTGGGGGAATGCTTGTTCCGATTAGACTGAGATTGAATTTTCTTCGATACCAAGTCACCTACAGCAAGGCTGCGAGGTTGGACCTTACGATCGTAGTATTTGCGTAGGGCTTGCTGATAGACTGCTGAATGGATTAAGGCTTGATTTCTCTTCTCTTCGAGCTGGTTAATGACATCCGCTCGAAGTTGTTCTTGAATTGACTCGTTGAAAGTTTCGACCCTTGTTGACCTGATTTTTAGTTCCGGTGGAAGCATGGCTTCGGCACCAAAGACTAGGAAAAAAGGTGCTTCGCCTGTAGCCCGACTAGCAGTCGTACGAACTTCCCATAATACTGAGGGTAATTCTTGGACCCATGCCCCCGAGCGCTTGACAAGCTGGTCGAAGACTCGAGTTTTGATTCCTTGCATTATTTGGTCATTCGCTCTTTCGACTGCCCCATTGCTTTAAGGATGGGCAACATAGGCGTAACACAGTTTGGTACCCAACTCGTCACAAAATTCTTGGAATTTTGCGCTAAAAAATTGCTTACCATTATCTGTGATTATTCAACTTAGGACTCCAAACCGAGTAATCATGCTTCTCATCATGAACAATTTTGCTGCTTCCGTTGTTATCCCAGTCACAGGTTCGACTTCGATCCACTTTGTGAACATATCAATAGCCACAAAAAGGAACTCGAAGCCACCCGGAGCTTTTGGGAATGGTCCTAGGATATCGAGACCCCAGGTCGCAAAAGGCCAAGATAGATGAATTGTTTGTAATGCCTGAGCCGGTTGGTGTATTTGCCTGCTATGAAACTGGTATTGTACACACTTCTTAACCAGCTCTTTGACATCGTAGAGAGTTGTTGGCCAGTAAACACCTTGTTGAAAAGCCTTTCCGACCAGTGTTCTATAGGAAGCATGAGTTCCACAGATGCCCCCGTGTATATCGTGAAGGAGGTTTAGTCCTTCTTCCTGTGATATGCATCGCAGGAGTACCCCTTGAGTGCCCTGTTTATAGAGGACTCATTCGACCAAAGTATACATTTTAGCCTTTCGGGATAAGCGATCTACCTCGAGATCATCATTGGGTATGGTACCCATCTGAAGATACTCGTAGATGGGATTCATCCAGGTATCCTCGTATTCTAGAGAGGCTATCTCAATAGAAGTTGTCTATGGTGTGTCGACCAGAGACGTCTTTTGGAGCTGTTCCAAGAAAACTCCTTTTGCTACTTGTGATCGGGAAGAAGCCATTCGAGCAAGCTGGTCTGCGAGGAAATTATCCTTTCGAGGGATAAATTGTACCTTGAAACCGAAAAAATGCTTTTCAAGCTTTCAAACTTCCGATAAGTACCGAGACATGGTTGGATTAGAGCACTGGTACTCTTTTCCGACCTGATTAATGACTAGTTAAGAGTCTCCTCTCACGAGCAGTCGTCGAATCGCGAGCGCTTTCGCAGCTCGTATGCCAGCCAGGAAATCTTCTTATTCTGCCACGTTGTTAGCGGCCTAAATTTTTAATTGAATGGCATACTTTAAGGTCTCAAAGGTAGGAGATTTCAGGACCACCCCAGCCCCCGAGCCACTTAAACTAAGCGACCCGTCAAAGTACATCGTCCACTGGTCGTGGGTATCGTACTGGGGATCCTGAATAGGTTCAGGATTTATCCATTCGGCGACAAAGTCTGCCAATATCTGTGATTTAATGGCTGTCCGGGAAACGAAATGGAGGTAGAACTCCCCAAGTTCTACTGACCATTTTGTCATGCGTCCCGCTGCTTCCCTGTTCTAGAGAACCACTCCTAAGGGAAACTTAGACTGCACAATTATCTTGTGCGCTTGAAAATAATACCGCAGTTTCCTCGAAGACATGAGGAGGGCATATAGAAGTTTTTGGACCTGAGGGTAACACTCCTTAGGCCTGTGCAAAACTTTGTGATGAGGATCTAATAATCCTCATTTTATCATTTATCTATAATTCTTATTATGGGTAAATATGACGTCATATGGTCCCCGAGTATACTCCATATATTTACAAGGGAGAAGCCAACCAGGTGGTCATAAGTTCTTCTACGACCACCCCCATAGTCGTAAGTCCTGCTACGACTACCTCATGGTCGTAAGTTATTCTACGATCACTATCCAGTCGTAAGTTATTCTACGACTACCCTATGGTCATAAGCTCTTCTACGGCCAGGTCAACTACGACCACCCTATGATCAACAGAGCCTACAGACAAGTGGGTCCAATTGATTGGAGAATTCAAGCAGTCAATATATGCTGTTATTCTACACAATAGCAGCACATAATACTCCATTATCTCTGACGAGTAACTGCCAGACGGCACGGAGGAGTTAATACCCCGGTGATTACTACAAACATGCGCCCGTTATAGGAACTGATGAGGCGCCACTTCACCTAGAGAAACGACCACTCCTTCACCGACTATATAAAGGTGGTGGTCAGAGAGGAACGGGACGGACAACAAGAACGAGACAGAAGGCAATTCGGAAGATAGGCACTATCCTTTGTAATAGTCTATGTCTTTCTCCTGATTGTAGAAAATACACTCAATACCATACACACACAGGAGTAGGGTTGTTATTCTCTCCGGAGAAGTCTTGAACCTGTATAAAAATCCCCGTGTCAATCTCTCTGCGTGATTTCATTCTTGGAGACCCCCCGAATCAAACAATCTTTATGTAAGATCGGTTCTAAAACACCGACACTTTGCTTCGTAGTAAACTGGTCGTTGGATATTCTCACGTTCTACGACCAGTACTGCGCTCACTGTCTGTGGCGTGGCAGCTAGATAAATTAAGAGCGTCTCTTCTGGTTTCGGGGAAACCAAAACAGGAGCACTCGTAAGATACCTCTTGGCATCCTCAAAGGCAACGTTTGCTTCTTCTGACCACTCGAAACTCTCGTGCTTCTTTAGAAGTTTGAAGAAAGGTGGTCCTTTTTCTCCCAGTCGTGCGATGAAACGATTTAAAGCCGCCATGCATCCTGTGAGTTTCTGGACTTCTTTTTTCATGGTCGGAGGGCGCATTTGCACGATGGCCTTTATCTTTTCGGTATTTGCTTCGATTTCTCATACAGAGACAAGGAATCTAAGCAATTTTCCTGAAGAGACTCCAAACACACACTTCTCAGGATTGAGTTTCAGGCGGTGTTTTATGAGGTTGTCGAATGTTTCTTGCAAGTCAGAAACATAATTAAGCCGCTTGATGCTTTTTACGACTAGATCGTCAACATAGGCTTCCAAATTTCGGCCTAGCTGAGGTGAAAAAGTCGATTGCATCAAGCATTGAAAAGAAGCACCATCATTTTTTAGACCAAATGGCGTTTTGACATAACAAAATGTTCCAAAGGGAGTAATAAATATGGTATTTTTTTCATCTTCTAAACACATATTAATCTGATGGTAGCCAGAATATGCACCTAGAAAACTTAATATTTCACAACCAGAGTAGAATCAACCAACTAATCGATATGAGGTAAAGGAAAATTATTTTTTGGGCAAGTTTTATTAAGATTCGTGAAGTCTACACACATTTGTCACTTGCCATTAGACTTCCTAACCATTACAGGGTTGGCCAACCACTCTGGGTCATCGACTTCTCTTATAAAGTTTGCTTTAAGTAGCTTGTCCAATTCTGATCTTATAGCATCGCGTCGATCAGGGGCAAATCTTCATAATTTTTGTTTTACGGGTACTTTGTCAGGCCGTAAAGCTAGCCTGTGCTTGATCACTTCTCTGGGGACTCCGGGCATGTCGGATGCTTACCACACGAAGACATATGCGTTTGCCCAGAGGAAAGCGATGAGGGCGTCTTTCTATTTGTGGTTGGAAGTACCCCCAATGCGAACAGTCTTCGAGGCCTCCTCTGGATCCAGAGGACCCTCTTTGACCTGGTCATTCGGCTTATGTGCAGCTTTAGGCTTCGACTGCTTGGTCGAAGGCTGCCCTTTGTTTTCTTCTCGAGCTGGTATTTAGCCAACCATCTCGAGGGATCGATGATCACACGTATGTGCCATCTTTTTATCATAATGAATTGTGATCATTCCTTTGGAACCTGGTATCTTAAGTGATTGATACCCATAATGAGTAGCGATTAAGAATTTTGCCAACGTTGGTCGACCGAGTATGACGTTTTATGCCGTGTCGAAATCGAACACATCAAAAGAGATCTTCTCTGTCCTGAAATTTCTTGGAAAACCAAATGTTAAAGGAAAAGAAACTTGGCCAATAGGTTTGGCCGAAGACCCCAGTACAATACCATGAAAAGAGTATCGTACTGGTCTTACCTTGGTCCTGGGAACTTGCATCTCGTCCAGGATATCTCGTAAATAAGAAGTTTAACGAGCTACCACCATCAACTAATACTCGATTTACTCGACAATTATTGATGGTGGGCTCAACCATGATCTGAAAATGACCTGGTCGAGTGGAAGGGATTGGGCAATCACTCTTCTTGAAGGAGATGGTGACTTCCGACCACTTCGGCAACTTATTTACAAGAGGAGGGTCGATGGAGTTTACCTCGCATTTGACAGCCTTAAGCTGTCGTTTTGACTCGTATGGCAATGATCCCCAATAGATATGCTCGATGGTATGATGGGGATCTTGAAATGGCATCTCCTCATTGTCGTCCAACTGCGTACGACCACTGGCTTGCCCTACCTCCTCGAGGGTAGGAAGTGGTCCTTTGCCGTTGTAGTAATCCTCGAGTTTTTGTTGGAAAACCTGGCAGTTGCGAAGGTCGTGTCCTTCCTTTTTATGGAAAGGACACCACCTAGGTGTGTCGTTCTTCCGCTCGGGGCGCTTACCTTTGCCTCGATCGGGATATTGCTTAGAACTTCGTGGTTCCTTGTCGCTTACGGCCAAGACCTCTTTAGAACTGTTAGTTTGACGTTTTTGGCCCTTCACCTTGTTCTTGGATTTCTTTGCCTTTTATCATTCCAGCTACTTCCGCCTGCTTCTTGGAGATTCTTGTCGCCTCGATCGATGGTTTTGTTCCACTTGATCGCTTCGCATTAGCTATGATCGATTGACCATCTCAAAAGTTCAAAGACGATGAGTCGAGGATTTAAAGCGATGTCTTCTGTAATTTTTCTGCTGCGGACTCCCTGCTTAAAGGCTCTGATAACAGATGAGTCAGAAACCTCAGGAATTGAATTCCGAACTTGACTGAAACACCTGATGAATTAGCGTAAGGTCTCATTGTCGTTTTGTCTTATCCTGTGCAGGTCGTCCTCCTTTCTAGGACGATTGTAGGTACCCTGAAAGTTGGCCAGCAGAAGTTCATAGAGGTGTTGCCACGAATAGATCGCCTCGAGTTGTTGGTTTAGTCACCACGATCGAGCAGACCGTTCGAGCACAGTCGGAAGTTAATTCGCCATGACGTGCTCTCCTCCTCCTGCTATACGAACAGCGGTCGTGCAGATTTGGAGGAACTCGGTGGGATTCTGAGACCCATCGAACTTCTCCATGTTCGTTGGTCAAAACCACGGTGGCCAGTGAACTGTTCGGAGGTCAGATGAGAATGCCCTACATCTGGTAATCACATCATAACGCCTCCTTTGCAGAAAAGAAGGGTTGATGTCATCAGGTGATCGTACACGATGATTTCTGGTAGTGGGTGAACCTGACTTATGATAAGTCTCGGCTCTACGAGGGTAATACTCCTCGTATTTCGTCTGTTGTTGCAGACCTCTGGGTCGGAGTGGTGATCGATCACCTCTCCTGGGAGCTTGTTGATCATCAGGCGTTCGATGAACTCTTCTTCGACTGGAGTGAAGATCAGGAGAGTGTCATGACCTTTTGTCGCTCCAATCTCCACGTGGTGAGTTGTTCGAACTACTGGAAGCTGATCGAGTCATACCGCCACGACTTTTGGGCTGATGCCGGTGAGGGTGCTTGAGTCTGACCGTTGTGCTTCTAAGGCTTTATACGATCTCTTCGGCGAAGAGGTCGTAGCCGGGCATTCGAGCAAGTTTCTGAGATGGGTTCTCGAGAAAATCATTAATGCGCTGGAGTTCTTGAGCTTTCTCCGACTGATAGTGAATGCATCTAGGCATATTTCTCTGAGCCGCGATTCTTCTTTGTCCGGTTATCTCAGGAATGTCCATACCTTGTCCTTGAGTCTGCCTCAATAGAGTGCGAGTATTTCAAGAATCTCCCGCACGCTCATCAGAGTATTGACCCTGTTCATCGCCGGAGGTGTCCTTGTCACTGCCACGAGGGGTCGCATCGTGTCTCGAGGAGAGTGATTGTCACCTGAGGGAAGGACGAAGACCCCCTATTGATGATCTCCTCCTACGCTCGAGGCCTCCTCGCTTGAGGAGTAGCCAAAAGACACCTTCTGGCGACTTGGAGGAAACCCTTCCAGGAAGGGGAATTCCGGATTATAACCGCCTCCGTCCGCAGGTGAGCCCTGCGATGGGATGGTCTAACTCGCAGGAAAAGCATGTTCAACCCCATCCTTTATGGGGCTAACCTGAGAGAGACGACCACCAGGTGCTGATGAAGCTCCGGAATGATGGCTTTCAGGACCTGTCGTACCAGGCTGAACTGTCTTAGACAAACTTGAACATTTGGAGGGGAACCCTCGCCATGCTCTGAGCCTGTCTTGGTACAGTCCTGATTATGGTTGGATTGACCGTTGCCCTCTGAGGAAGCTGGTTTCTCGTTCAGACATATCGTTGTGGGGGATAAGGATCCCTCCTCAACTCCATCGATGGTATGGTCTTCTGAAGAATAATCTCTGGAGGAGACATCACCATCGGATGATACAACACTCAGCTCGTAATCGAAACCGGCATCCATGTCGATAGCTGCGTAATTGACCAAGTCGAACTAGTTCTCCTCGTTCCACTCTCCTGCCATGGAAGCATTAGAGTTGAGAAAAATCGAAGAAAACCTGATGACTAGAAGATCCCCACGGTCGGCGCCAGTTGTCGGTATTTTAGAATCGATATTACGTAATGATTGTTTGATTCAGAGGGTCTCCAAGACTCAAATCACGCAAAGAGAAAGACACATGAATTTTTATACAGGTTCGGGCTTTCTTCGGAGAGAATAACAACCCTACTCCTGTATGTATGTATTGAGTATGCTGGTTTACAAATCAATAGAAAGACTTGAGTGTCATGCCTTATGCTCCTCATTCCTCCTCCTCCCTTCTCCCGATGATTCCACCTTTTTATACAGTACTCGAAGTGGGCTGCCGT
Organism: Phyllostachys edulis; assembly: GCA_036346405.1. Taxonomy (NCBI): domain Eukaryota; kingdom Viridiplantae; phylum Streptophyta; class Magnoliopsida; order Poales; family Poaceae; genus Phyllostachys; species Phyllostachys edulis. Next base: position 15,260,925 of record CM070551.1, on the reverse strand, counting down.
TTCTCCAGTCCAAAGGGCACCCTAATGCTTCAGATGATGGAGCCATTACTGAAGACTATTATGAGAGTAGTAACGTTCCGATGTCGTCGGGCAGTTTTCACTAGGACAAAGAGTTAGATCATGGCATTATTCTGGAGAATAACAACGTAATTAACTGCCCATATCCTTAGATATGATGCAGGAAATTCCCTGATCGACTAGGCCCACATGTCTGTAAGCCCTATCAACTAGAGACTAATCGTAGAAAAGCTTACAACCAAATGGTGGTCGCAGCAAAGCTTACGACCACAAACTGATCGTAGGAGGACTTACGATCAGGAGATAGTCGTAGAAAGACTTACGACTATGAGATAGTCATAGAAAGACTCACGACTATGGAGTGGTCGTAGAAGAATTTATGACCTCCAGTTTCTCCCTTATGAATATTAAGGGGTATACTCAAGGACCATATGACGGTATTGTTATCCATAATATGAATTATAGATAAATAATTAAATGAGGATTATTAGATCCTCGTCAACGTGCTTCGGCAACAGAATCCAGAGCGTACGCATGTTTGGATCATGGGACAGCACAACAGTCGGTTCAACCAATGGTTGAAGGAGCGACTCGTTAGGAGCTCGTCAAGTGATATGCAGATATGGTTGGCAAAATGGTCAACATTTACAGTTGTGACATGGCAATGATACGGCATAAATGGGTACACATTCTATATGTAGGCTCAGAATATAAAGAGCACTAACCAAAATAGCGGTGTCCGTATAGATGCGTTCAGTACTGATGGGTTGAGGAGCTTGGGATCTCGACTACGAGCTCTTCAAGATCCCCCTATTTCGGTGTCCTTGGATCCATCTCCCACAGGTAAAGGTCAACAAGTACTGCGTCACTACCGTGGACCTCGAACATGTCAGATACAAAGACGAACCATCCGTACTCGCTAACCAAGTTGTTCAAGTTTTCTGGCGATATTATATTATTGGTAACCGCTGTGAGATTTTCACGGATCATAAGAGTCTGAAATATATCTTCACCCAGTCAGACCTTAATCTCCGTCAGAGAATATGGTTGGAGCTGATAAAAGATTACGACCTTGGAATCTATTATCACCCGGGCAAAGAAAATGTACTAGCAGATGCCCTGAGCAAAAAAGCGTATTGCAACACCATGTTGGTTCAGGAGAATCAGCCAGAATTGTATGAAGAACTGAAGCACTTGAACTTAGAGATTGTCAGCCAGGGTGGTGTAAACACTCTAGAAGTTCAATCAACCATTCAGAGTCAGATCAGAGAGAAACAAAAAGAAGATGAGGATATCAAGGAAATCAAGAAGAACATGAGAAGAGGCAAAGCCCTAGGATTTTCTAAGGATGAGCAAGGTACAGTATGGTTTGAAGACCGCATATGTGTATCTAATCATCAGGAAACAAAACAGTTGATTCTGAAGGAAGCACATGAATCACCTAACTCCATTCATCCCAAAAGTACCAAGATGTACCAGGATCTGAAGGAAAAATATTGATGGGTCAGCATGATGTGGGAAATCGCTGAGTTCGTTGCGCGTTGTGATGTATGCCAAAGAGTCAAGGTAGAACATCAAAGACCCACCAGTTTGTTACAACCGTTACCGATTCCCGAGTGGAAGTGGGAGGAAATTGGTATGGATTTCATCACCGGACTTCCTAGAACCGAATTAGGATGTGATTCAATCTGGGTGATAATTGACCGATTGACTAAAGTGGCTCACTTTATTCCAGTCAAGACCACTTACAGAAGCAGCAAGTTAGTAGAGTTGTACATGGTTAGGATCGTCTGTCTACATGAAGTACCCAAGAATATCGTATCCGACAGGGGTTCACAGTTTACATCAATGTTTTGGAAGAGCCTGCACGAAGCCTTGGGAACCAGACTCAACTTCAGTATAGAATATCATCCCCAAACAAATGGCCAGACTAAACGTGTAAATCAAATTCTAGAAGACATGCTTCGAGCCTGTGCTATAGATTGTGGTAAGAGTTGGGATCAGAATCTACCATATGCAAAATTTTCGTACAACAACAGCTACCAAGCCAGCTTGCAGATGTCACCATTTGAAGCTTTGTAAGGTAGAAAGTGTAGAACTCCTCTCCTTTGGGATCAGGTGGGAGAACATCAGTTCTTTGGACCTGAATTGGTAAAAGAAGCTGAGAGTAAGGTGAAGGCGATAAAAGAATGCCTGAAAGTGGCTCAGTCCCGGCAAAAGAGTTACACCGATAACCGCCGGAGAGATTTGTCCTTTGAGATATGAGATTTTGTCTATCTCAGAGTTACTCCACTCAGAGGAGTAAGAAGATTCCGAACAAAAGGAAAACTCGCACCCAGGTTTGTTGGACCTTATAAGATTTTGGCAAGAATAGGTGAAGTTGCTTACCAGTTAGAGCTATCGGCATCCTTGTCTATAGTTCGCGATGTCTTCCATGTCTCACAATTGAAAAAATATCTTAGAGTGCCAACAGAAGAAACACCACTTGAAAGTATCGATCTTCAAGAAGATCTCACCTATGTGGAGCAACCAATCAAGATCCTTGATGTGGCAGAATGTATCACCAAAAGTAAAATCATTCGTTCATGCAAGGTCTAGTGGAGTAATCATTCAGAAGAAGAAGCCACCTGGGAGCGAGAAGAAGATTTGAAAGCCGAGTATCCCTACCTTTTTGCTGATCAAGTCTGAATCTCGGGGTCGAGATTCCCTTTAAGGGGGGTACGTTTATAACAGCCCAAATTTCAATTCCCAGTTGAAAATAAGATTTAATTATTTTTGTGGGATTTTTCTAAAATTTTAAAAGCTTTTCCCTACTTATTTCAAAGCCGAAACAAATTTATTTGGAAAATTAAATACCAAATATAAGTTACAAATATTTTATTTAAACCAAAATGCCTAAGAGAATTTCTGTGAATTTTCTCCTAATTTTTGGGTTTTATTTGCTATTTTCTAAAGCTTTTTCGAATTACCATAATTATTTTAATTGTTAAATCAATTTAAAATCCCAAAGCAGCCTTAGGCCAAAAACCTCCTCTACCACTTCCTTCAAGACGCCAAGACGCCAAGACTTGCCCATGTAGCCCAATCGGCCCGCTTCTCCCGCGCGCCCTCACTTCACCTCAAACAATTTAGACGGTTGGATCAAATTTGGACGGTCCAATCGAGTGTGACGGTCCGAACGTCCCAATCAGTTTAGACGGTCCGATCAAAATCGGACGGTCCAAATGCCACCCTCACAGATACACTTACATGTGGGCCCGTAGTGCCACGTCATCCCATCGTCGTCACCTTCCTTCTTCTCCGCGTGTCCAGCTCGCCTCCGTCCGCGATTGCCGCTTTTCAAAAACTTGGCGAAATCCTCATTAAATCCCTGAGATTTTGCACGCATTAAGAACCCCGTATCAATTCGTGTCTGACCCGGCCTCGCCCATTCCATCTCCGGCTCTAAATGCCCTAAATCACGCCGCTGTGCCGTTCTGACCTTCGTGCGCCACACGAAGCCTTGGCCTCACCGAGCCCTATATAAGGGAGCTCTGGGACCGTCTTTGACTCTTGGCCTCCGCATCCCAGTGCCACCACCCTCGTAGTTCCTCCTTCCCTCTAGCGCCCAGATTTCATAACCTTTTGCCACCGCCTGAAGCTCGTATCTTCTCCAATCCCGGCGTCGTCCAAGGTCCTCCGTCGACGCTGACCGCATCTTCGGCATCGCCTCAACGCCACCTACACCGTGCACGCACTCACTTCGCTAGAGAACCCCCGCAGCGCCACCTTCGTTGGAGACCTAAACCACCGCCGCTAAACCTCGTCGCCGACAACCAAATCGTTGCGCCCTTGAGCAACTAAGGTGAGCCCTAGATTCATTGTAACTCGCTGGTCATTTTGCGCACACCCACGAGGCTCGCCGTGGTGCGAAGTGCCGACGAGCCCAACTCCGTAGCGTCACCACTCGTCGGTTCTACGTGGCAAGGCCATGTCAGTGACACGCAAGTGCCACATCAGTGCTTTACGCTGAGTCATCGCCAGTGGTCGCGCGTGGCTCTTGTGCTTGCCAAGCGTCGTATCCCCGCCATCGAAGCGTGCACAGGTCCGCCATGGACCTTTGACCGTTCGTGGACCTAGTCTATTGACTAGGGGCCTACATGTCATAGAGAGAACATCATTTTCAATAGGAAAATAATTCGGTCGGAAATTGATTTCCGAGTGCTGACTCACCTTGCGTAGTAAATCGATTTTCCTTTAGAAAAATAATTCGGGAAAGTCAATAAAATCTGAATTTAGAGGTTTCTTTAGATTTAAACTTCCAAGAGCTTGTATTTCTTCATACGAACTCTGATTTAGGTGATTAACATTTCTAAATTCATATAAATTCAATATCTAGCTAACTAATCCAAAATTATTTGATTTGGAGTTAATTTAAATTGTCATTTGAATTTAATTGAGTATTATTTGAATTTGTCGTATTTTCGCGTATAGATTTCGACAACTCCGGAGAGCTTGACCCTTCTGAGGAATTAGATTATCAGGACTTCAAGCAAGGCAAGTTATACCATTGATCATGTTGATCCCACTATTTTAAATTTATTTAATTCTGTTTTAAATTACTATTGCATGCATAATTCTATTCAACTATTTTAATTCCTGTTTTAAAATTCTTAGCTATTCCAATTCCTTTGTACATCCAATGCTGGTGGTTGGATTATCTTTTCCTTGTCACCATAGTCAAAATAGAATTGAAATTAATTATATGCTTGGATCATGCTTAGATCAAAGTCTTGGATTTGGGGAGTTTAGCCAAAGTATTGAAATTTGATTCAAATTAAGTCTATGGTATTGTTTTACCATAAAAAGTTTAGAAAATGATCTTACTTGTGAAATGAAATAAAATGGTTTAGACTTGGGCATAATGGATGTTGGTATGGTGCAAGTCGATGCACAGGATCGATTCATTGCTATGATCGAGTCCAGGGTTGTGGAATGTTGCCAAAGTCAGTTAACGACCGATCTTTGAGCCGCATTTTGCTACACCCCACCGTACCACCACATGTTTGGAATGGGACATATTAGGCTTATTAATCTGTAATACCCCATAGTTGTTTATGCCATGTTGATGTGCAGGTGTCGGTTAGACAAGTAGTCCCACTTGGCACAAAAGGGGGCTTCTAGCGGGTGGTTAGCTCAATTGAAGTGAAACCTTAGCGGGCGTATCAACTTTGGGGTAGAACATTGTAAAGGCATGATGATAATCACTTAGTCGCACGCCTTTGGAAGCGTGTCATGTTTGACATTATAAGTTGATTATCACTTGTGGGTAAAACTGTAATATCCTGTATTTTGGTTTGTGTTTTAAATGTATAAAAGTATGAGAGTTTCAAAAACTTTTGTTAAAATTCTAAAGTTTGTACTTAGTTTCAAATATTTGTGTCTAAAATTCAAACTTGTGACTTGAAACTAAGGTTCTAGTCTTTTCCAGAAAAAATTGTGTATCAAAGTCTCTGGAAACAATTTTATAAAATACTAGATTATTTTTCACTAATTATTATAATTGTTATAGAATTTTGCAAAGTTCAACTCTAACCCTAGTGCGCCTAGTTCTCCAAACGCGAAACCGTGTGGACCGTCCGATTTTAGATCAACGGACTAGATCCATTGGGCCGTTCGGACTGCCCGAACGTCCCTCTCGCTGTGGATCGTCCGATTTGATCTCAACGGCCCGGTTGAACGTAGCGTGGAAGCGTTTGGGCCGTCCGTTTAAATCTCAACAAGCTAGATTGATTGGGCCATTCGGACCGTCCGAACGTGCCTCTTCATATGAGCCGTTCGATTGAAATTAAACGGACTAGATCAATTGGGCCATTCGGACCGCCCGAACATTCACCTCATCTAGACCGTCCATTTTGATCAAAGTAATCTGGACCATCCATATGAACTTGACTCGCCGCACCCTGTGTTCCTTTGGGTCGCTGATGGGCGAGCCCCACTTGTTGGGACCGCCTTCATCTCCATCGCCGCTCAAGCCTGTGCACTGGCACTGTGCATGGCGGCCATGAAGCCTTTTTGTGCCACCTGGAGCACGCGTGTTCGCGTGGGAAGCATCGCCGGCTATTATATAACCTTTAGAGCCTGCCAGTTTGTCCCCTTTCACCCTTGAAGGATCTAGACCCGCCATTATATGTTAATGGAGTTTTGGTGATTAATGACAAATCTAAATTGTGAGACTAACATTTCCATTGTTATACATATTGTTTAGTCTCATTTGGATATAAAGGTGAAAATCAAAGAGGTATGCTTTCGACATCATAATTCTTACATTTTTAGCTGCATTCCTCGGATCCAAAATATATGTTAAACTCCACCAAAAGGTAAATTTGAATATGTGCATATGATCCCATTACACATTTGTGTATGCACACATTTAGGGGGAGTTCATTTTATATTTTGTGGTTTCATTAGTAATGATCCATATTATTCTCTTTCCACATAATTGAGGATCCTTACCTTGAAACATATTCCTGAATATAGTAAACTTGTGTAGTTAATATATTCATATGAGCATATGAGACTTGTGTAGTTCATATATGCTCATATAACCTTGAGTATATACAACTTGTGTAGTTCGTATACACTCATGTTGAGTATATATATAACTTATGTAGTTAGTATATACTCACATCAATTTCTATTCAATTATTTGCTATTGAAGTGATTATCATCAATTACCAATTTGGGAAAGATTGTGGTATCTTGTCCCAACCATTATGCGTTAATGGTATGGTGTGGTAAATAATGATAATCATATTGTTGGAACTAACATTTTATATGAGTTGGATGAAATAGGTTATGTTCCATGAGGTTGACATTTTGGGATGACATCATGTGTTGATGGTCATCAAGTCAAGAGCTTGGTGTAAAGGATGCGTCATGTGTTGATGCGCATCAAGTTCAAGATGAAGGAAATCATCGTGTGTCGATGATGCTCATGAAGAAGATATGATCATGTGTTGATCAAGTCAAGAGAAGCTTCATCATGTGTTGATGAAGGGCAAGCAAAAGATGTCATCATGTGTTGATGAACATCAAGTCAAGAACCTGGAGTTGAAGCAAGGATGTGTGTCATCAAGCTTCAAGAAGATGCTAAAGGCAAAGGTATGGCTAGCTAGGGCTAAGGATGTGTTCCTAGTCTTTTACCGGTCTCGGTGTTTGGTTGGGAGACCGGATTGCTAGTATAGGTCGTCGTACTATTAAGAGGGGTCTTTGACTAGTAGCTTGAGTTAGTCATGTGTTGATAGCTCATTGTGTTTGCTCTAGCTCACCTTAACATGTTGCCAATATTTACCAATGTGTTTTGCAAATAGGTGTGGCTCATGGATATTTCTTGTAGCATGTGACTTAGTTTGCGAATGTGTTTTGCAAATGGTTTAAGTCCATGTACCTTATTCCTTGTGGTATTGATTCTAAAAGTTGGCAAATGTGTTTTGCAACTTGTTGAGAATCATGCCTTGAACTTGTGTTTGCATCACGTATCAATTTGGCAAATGTGTTCTGCAAAATTGAGTTGAAACGAATGCAAACTTTACTTTCTGTTGGAAAATGGTAGTACCGGCATGTGTTGCGCGGAACTACCGCTCCGCGGTATAACCGGTGGTTCCTTGGCGAAACTACCGCACTTGTTGAGCATGTGTTGCTCTGAGGTGGTGCGGTAGTACCGGCGTGGATATCGCGGAACTACCGTTGAGAGGTAGTACCGGCCTTGGTTGCGGTATTACCGGTGGACGTTCGGAGCACCAAGCGTGGGACGTTAGATCTTGATCTAACGGTCCAAAATGCGTGAACGCTCGGACCGTCCGAACGGAGCCCAGATCTAATGGCTTAAACATACCGTCCGAACGGCCAATTTGATCTTCGCTGTCCACGTGTCAAGTCCATGTGTTGGACTGGTCGCGTGTGTACTGCAATATCTACCGGCGTGTGCGGCGGTACTACCGCTGCGTCGGTAGGTCCGGCGTTTTGGAGCGTACGTAAATTCCGAGCGTATGTTTTTGGGTTTGCTTGGCTCTCTTTGATGGTGCGGTAATACCGGCTCTGTCGAAGCGATGCGACCGCATCCCGATATCTTCGCGTTTGTGTTGGCGGTACGTATTTTTCAGAACCAATGTATTTTGGTCCTTAGCCGATTTCGTGAGCATGTGTTGCTCTCTCGATTGAGCGGTAGTACCACAATGCTTTGTGCGGTATTACCGATTAGCGGAACTACCGCGTATGAGTTGGCGGTAGTACCGGAGCCCTTTGCAACGGCTAGTTTTATAGCCGTTACTACGCTCGCGGTAGTACCGACCATTGGTTGGCGATACTACCGATTGTCCCGTTTTTTCAGAGACTTTGCCTCCAACGGCTAGTTTGGTTGTGTGGGCTATAAATACCCACCTTTGCCGTGTGTGGAAGGTTGCTGGTTATGTGCTGGTGCCCCTAGACATTCCATTGAGCAAAGAGCAAGCCTCTCATCCTCTTTTGTGCATGTGTTGCACTTAGTGAGGTTAGAGAGCAAACCCTAAGTGCATGTGTTGCCTTAGGTAGTGGATTTCGTATCCATTTGAGCTTAGACACTTGATTGGTTCAAGTGAGCGTTGGATACTTGTTACTCTTGGTGTTTGCCGACACCTAGACGACGTGGAGGCGTCGTTGCGCCGGTGAGCTTCTCAAAGAAGATTGTGAGAAGACCCGGGCGGTTTGTGAGTGGTGTGGTGCTCGCCATCTCCGGAGTGGAGGAAAAAGCAACCCTAGTGGAGCGAGGTATTGGTTCGGTTTGGAACCGGTCCAAGTGGTTGGACTTACCTCGGAGGCGGGTGCTCAATTCGTGGAGCCGGTCCAATTAGTTTGGGCTTGCCTCAACGTGGATTAGGGGAGACCGGCAAGTCTCCGATCACCATGGGAAAACATCGCCGTGTCATTTGTAGTTTGATTACTTGTGCAATTTATATTACTTGTATTTAAATTGCTTAATTGTATGTGTATGATTGCTATCATTTATATAGTCTCATATTGTTGGTGCACTTAGTTGAACCTAGTTGATTTAGGCTTTAATTGTGCAAAACCGTATTTGTATTAGCTTCCGCATTAGAAATCGGTTTTAGCTAAAGAAGTTTTTAAAACGCCTATTCACCCCCCCTCTAGTCGGCCTTCTCGATCTTACAACCCTCTCTCGCTTGCAATCGCCATTTTTCTCCAAGCTTCAACCTCCACCGCCGCCTCAAATTTCGTTGCCTCCGACCTCCATCAGCGACGGGACTTGGGGGGTTTTGCTCCTGGAGCTAAGACGCACCCGAGGCGTGCCTTCCCGAAGCTTCTAGGCGTCTATGGCGCCTTATCCACGAAGACTCCGCCTCCGGCCACCGCTAGCTTGCCGTCGTCCTCCTCGAACACCCGGGCCAGCGTCACCAGCTTCACCGAGTCTTTGCGCACCCGTGCGTGCTTTCCTCAAGCTCGGAGACCCTCTCAATCACCTGATCCTCTACCTCGTCGTGGTCAAGCTGCCGACGCCTTTAAGGTTGAAGTCATTAGGGTTAAATGGTGTTTAGGTATTAGTATGACAAGTGGACCCCGTCTAGGTTAAGTGTGATTAGAGATCTAATTGAATCTTTTTGAATCTCCGAGTCTGTGACTTGTGGGCCGTCTCGGCTGATTTAGATTTTGCGCCTTTCTTTAAATACGTTTCTGAAAATGGAAAACACATTCTAGAAAGTACACCTTGACGTTACGATCGATTCTTGGTGGGTCAAGTGACCGAATAATATTTGCTCGAACCCCCCGGATCGAGGACTGTGGGTCATGCCATGCATCTGTGTAAAAAAAAGGAAATTAAGAATTTTAGAATTTCCGAAGGGGTTAGTTCTGTTTTGGAAATTCCTTTTAACTTGTAAAATCCATAAGTATTTCATACTAACTCCAAATAGAGTGAAATTAATTTTATTAATTTTTATTTTTCCTGTACTTTAGCCTGGTTTAAGTTTGAATCTTGTTGCAGATCCAGAAAATCTTGTTAACAAAATAATTTGTAGTTATGCCTTTAACTTGTTAAATACTTAGAAAAACTCTTAAATTTTGTCTTTGGCCTGAACCTTAGGTCTTTGTTACTCAAACTCTACCTGCTGTGAATGCTTGCTGTTGGTTTTGATTACTGTTTATCTTTGATGTTATTTGTTCGTATTCATTCTTATTCGCTCTTTTTATCGATCGATAGATTGTGACGATTCGGGTATTCTTGAGAGTGATCCTCAGCAGCCAGATGAATATCTTCAGCAAGGCAAGCAGTTTTCCATTGATGCACGTTGATCCCAGTATATTCACATGTTAATATTTCAAATGTTTCAACTGTATGTATGCATGCTATATTGTCAAGTATTTTATTAGTTGCGATAGTTCACCTGAATAGTTAAATTGAACTGTAGGCAAATTATCCATCTTTTACTACCGAGCCTAGGTTATATTCGCTGTGATTCAGGGCTCAATGGATGAGCTCTAGTTACTTTGTACTTTAGTATTCGAGTTGTTGTCGCTTAGCCATGCTTAGAACGATAGTTTGGGGATCATCGCTTCGGCGATGGTCATTACAACATCACTTTATATATCTGAGTCAGGGTACTCATGTTTATATCTTTATTTGGAAAAACTAAAACTGAAAATGAAAAGGATTTAGATTTGGACACATGGTTGTTGGTGTGATTGTGGGGTGTGGGGTTGTGTGCCTAAATCAACAAGGACCGAACATCTTGTTACACTAAACCAAGCATTATTGCGTGCATCCACATAAGAGCATATGGGAACCCTCTTGACTTAGTACTCTGGGAAGTGTTAATTAATGAGTCGCTAGTGGTAGGTTTAGGTGGATAAAAGAGTTGTGTTGTATTGTGTCGAGCATGTGCGGGGTGGGTTCCGGGTATGTTCCCTCGCCCGAGGAGCATTGGCAGTAGCTATGGCTGGGCCAATGTCTCTGACACAACGTATGGGTCCTCTGTGGGAGCTCGGTAGTGGGTGGTTCACAGAGGGTTAACCCCCATATGTGCGACTCTTGATTAACTCATTCCATTGGAAAACGTCTCGTAGGACTTAGCTGTGCCGACATACCTAAAGAAGTGTGCTTTATCGCGTGGCAAAAAGGCGGTCTGACATGTGGGTAAAGTTGTACACCCCTGTAGGGTTTAATCTTTTCGAAAAGCCAAGTCCTTGGTTATGGACACGCTTGAGGAGGTCTTTCGAGAGTTAGACTTTAACTTTTTGATAAAACTTGAAAGTGGGTGGTACAAATGGGTAATTCGTGCTATTGATGTGGTGGCTGTGGGAAGTCACCTCTAGGTTGATAATTATGTTGTTTTTGTTGTCATATTGTTATTTGCTTCACTAAAAACTGATTTGCTTAAATTGCTTTCAATCTATTTAGCTATTGCAAATGAACTGCTACTTTGTGCCGAAATGAACCATATGACTGTCTCCTTTGAATTAAGCCTGCATGTAGCTATGTATAGGTTTGTTAATGTAAGTCTTGCGAGTACAAATCTTTTTGTACTCAACTGCATTGCTTATTTGTTGCAGAGGAGGTTGACTCCCCAAGGGGTTGACGAGTGTGAGGCCACTTTGGACGACTAGCGTGGACGTTTCCTGTCAGTTGCCTTGTGGGTAAGGGCAAATTGATTGGTGTTGTTTTCAGCCATCTTATGGCAATCCTTCCGCTGCAAAGCTCCCTTTTGTATGATGTAAATGATGAAGACTTCTTTTATGTATATCGTTGTGGATGGACGTTGATACTTAAATTTTTGTACAGGGTATGTGTACTGCATTCTAGGAAGTACATGTATGCCAAGAGTGGAGAAATTTGGTTTGTAATGCTGGAACCGATTAAAAGGTTAAGTATTACAAATTAAATCGCCCGGTAGCTCTCACCAAAGCTGTACACACTCTGTAGAGTAGAAAACTATTCAAATAGCAGTGTCTATGGTCATGGATATGCTGAGCAAAACCACTCTAAGTTAGAATTTGTTTTTGGTTTTAAAAATGATTTTTGCAAATGATTTGAGGATGGTAAATCCTTGTGGTAAAAATTGGGTGGTTAGCCATGCGATAGGTGGGTATCCTTCACCATTCATTAATGGAGGTTATCCACTATAAAACTGTCAATTTAAAAATCTGATTTTAGTTATAGATTAAAAATTGCTTTGAAACTTAGTATGATTATTTAAACCCGAAAATGCTGCTTTATGCAAAATGAACCCTATTAGCCTCACTTGTTCACATATGCATGCATCATAATTCTATTATTGAGTGTAACTTGCGAGCATGGAAGTTATGCTCACTCTTACTAAATAATATTTACTCAGGTGAAGAGCTTTATCAGGACGGTGAGGATCTTGACGATTAGGCCTACGCCCTTAAACGATTGCCTGTGGCGCATCGTGTGGCTCACCTAATATTTTGTTTCGCTGTGTTATTTTATTTGGCCTTGAGCGGATTTTGTAATAAACTCTATTTTATGTTAAATAAATGCGTGATATGATTGTGATGTCACTTTTGTTCGACTGTGTATACTAGTTATCCTGGACTAGTGTATGAAATACAGAGAATTCGGGATCATTTGTTCACAGGTTCGACAAGCTATCACAGATGGTTTTATCTACAAACCGTCTATGATAGTCAACTATCACAGACAGTTCTGAGTTAATAATCGTATATGATAGTCTGCATCACAGACGGTTTTACTGTAATGACCTCATGTCATTACCGACCCATAAACTCAGACGGTTCACGAAACCGTCTGTGATAACGTTTTTGAACCGTCTGTGATGACCTTTTCTGCAGTAGTGTTTGGCCTTTACTTGGTTTGATGCCAAATTTTGGCATACCCATGCCAATGGGCAGGATTTGGCTAGATTCTTGCGAAGTTTTTGGCCAAAATATGGGTGTCAAAATTGATGACCAAATTTTGGTAGCATCTCCTCTCTCAATGACATGTGGGCATTGATTATGTTTTGATCTCTCAATGTCATGACCAAATCATGGCGCAAAGTTCTGGCCAGTGTTTGGTTTACTACCAAAGATTTTGGTCGTCCCTATGATTTGGTTATGACCAATATTTGGTAGGGTAGAGTTGGCATGAATCTAAACAGGCCCGTTGTGCGGTGAGTTTGCCAACTATCGTCTCGTTCCCTCGCCAGAAGAGAGAGAGAGAAACAAAGATAAAAGACTATCGTCTGGTTGAAGCAATGTTTAACTGAAAGCCACAATCAGTGTCAAAACATCCCAGTTCTGGCTTCCACGGACGAAAATGTAAGCATTTAGTTCGGTGTGCAGTGTACCAGCAAAGGAATGGCTAGGCAAGAATGAAATATCTTAAACATGGTGCTTCTGCCTTAAAAAAACAGGGTTGTCTGTTGCCTCCTTGCGGAAGGTCTGACCAGACGGAACAGTAGGTTTTATCCTCAATAGACCACCAATTGAGATTCAGAACTTCCTAAACCAAGATGCTCGAGCTACAACATTGTACCAAGAGCATTATCTTCTACACATATTTTTGCCACTAGAACCATGATCCATCCACAAGACCCGCTTATCGGCCAAAGATCATGAATGGTTCATGAGGACATTTTTACAATCGAACATGAGCATGGCAGTACTCCGGAGCAAGGATAAAAGAACCGTTACTGGGCAAAATCCCGTTCGGAGCCCGGTAGCGGTAATCGGACGGTAACCGAAAATCCTGGTAAAAAAGCAAAGAAAATTCGCAAATCGAATTTTGAACCCGATTTCTGAAGCCGTAACCGATTCCATTACACAGTGACCGAAAAACTGGTTGAAAAAACCGTATGCACAAATAAACATTGATGAATTGATTGTTCTATATTAATTCAAGCATATGTAGCTCATGCAAACGTATTCTAATACAAAAAGGTCTTAACCAACTTAGGAATGTCATTACACAGTCAAAATTTCAAGTTTAAGTTTGAAAATTTTCGGCCAATATTTTTTCTCCGTGGCCAGTAAATAAGCACTACTAGGGTATGACTTCACTCCCTCACTACGAGACACACCACTAAATCTATTGATCGCGGCACACAAAAAATATTCCTCAAAAGAACACAAAATAATTCTGCATATAAACAAGCTATACACACACAACACAAGAAAGCTTTTTACAGTGTTGCAACATGTTCAACTGACAAACAGCTATACCCTTGGAAGTGCCTACATGTCAGTATAACAGCTTGCCGAGGGCGGTGGGCATAAATTCTTTTTCCACTTTACACGTAAAGGTGAAGGTAAAGGTAAAAAGGTCAAAACAACACCCCCAAACTAAGACTAAAATGGCTGTGTGGTTTTTTCGGATAAATAATTGGAACGCGGGAAATATTAAAAAAAGGGAATGAAAGGGAGAAAAGTTCACTGGAAGCGGCCGCCGTCGGCGAGCTTCCAGGAGCGGCAGTGGTGGAGCGAGGTGTCGGAGGAGAGCCGGTGGAGTGGCGACGGCCGGAGCTCGCCGGACAAGGCGGGGGCGTCTGGCGGGTGGCCTCCGCGGTGGTGCCGCCCCGGGCTGGGCCGCACGAGCGGGCTGATGCACACGGCGAAGCCTGAGACGCCGGCACTGCCGCTTCCCATTCGGCGACGGCACGGGGTTTTCCGCATCGGGGATGGCGAAGGTCGCCACGGCGAATCCGCCGGCGAGCTGCTCTCCTCGCCGCCTTCGTCAGCGTACCTCACCGGCGAGAGCCCCCGGTTGCTGACCACGCGGCAAGAGCGCCGCGGCGGGGATGGCGGCGAGGCGGTGACCGGCTCCTTCCTTCGGTGGACGCGCGGCATGATCCCCGCGAGCCAAGATCGGTGCTTCCGCTCATTGCCACCGCCCTTCTCCTCCGATCCGTGGTGGTGGTGGTGGTGGCCGAAGAGTGCGGCGAGCACGGAGAACTTGCTGCGGCGCCGCCTGATCTCGAATCCTATGTCACCTTCCTCGAAGCCGGCGCAGCCGCCGTAGGCTGGTCCCACTTGCGGCGTCCGGAAAAAAAGGAGATTTGGAGGGCGCTTCCACGTCCCCGAGGCGTCGGACTTCCGGTGGCACACGTACGGCGACACCGACCTCGGGAATACCGGGACGGGCTCCGGCTGTGGTGGAGGCAACGAGGACGCCTCGTTCTGCGCGGCGGCGAGCGCGAGCAGGCGGTTGCGGAGGCAGGGCGCGCACACGCCAACCCCGCCCTCGTATGGGTGCCTCTTGCACGTCATGGCCCTCTCCTCGCTGCCTTCTCCATTACCACGCGGTTCTTGGACACGGTAGTGACATGTGAGGACTTACAGGGGGAGGGGGAGCAGAGAGGAGTCCTTCTATATAGGCCTTGTAATTTTCGTTTGGTTTTTTTGGAGAGAGAAGCTTTGAGGAAATGATTTCTCCTAGTTTGGCTGGTTTCTTTTCACTAATCACTCCACTTAATTGGTTAGATGGGAGTGGGAGAGAGTCGTTAGAATAGACTGGAAAAAGGAAACAGGTTAAGATCGGGTCAAATCTCTTCATTTTCGGATAGTCAGTTTCCCTTTTTGCCACTCCGGCTGATGGAGAGGGAACCGTGACACTTGGTTAGTATTGATTTACTCTTAACTACTATTGCTTTGTAAAATGCTACTGTACTCTCGGGTTGTAATAACATTAGTGTGGATGGATATGACTTATTTCTTAACGCAACGTATTTAAGAAGGAATAATTCGAACCGTACTAGCTAGCCTATTGTCGGTGAATCACTATCAATCTTACGGAGTAAATGTTGGGACACGCCTATTGAGATTATGCAAAGAAGAGATATGAGCTTTTCTAGATAGGTTCGGACCTTCTTCGAAGAGAATAATAACTCTATTAATAAGTTCTTGTATTTAGTGAGTTTACATAGTAAAACAAACCATCAAAACTAAGTCTAATAGCTCCTATCTGTCTTGGCTCTCTCTCTCTCTCTCTTTGGCAGCATCGCTCCTTATAAAATATTTGAAGGGGTGTCAGTTGCTTTGTGTCAGGAGACGCCTTAACGATTGCTTGAATACGCACGTTGATGATAGGTGTTGTGAGTGAGACATCCTTTTGCACGTTAGTCAAGTGATTATTGTCAGAGACAGAGAGACGTACGCGTGGTTATGTCAGAGATAGCACGCACGTGTACTAACTACTACGCATAAGTGAACGTGGTACACAAATCTTTGGTCGTGATTCGACTTGGTCGCAGCAGACCTTACGACCATAGTGGTCGTAACCTTCCCTAGTCGTATATTAGAGGGCTGTTTAGAATAATTATTATCTACATTGAATATTATAGATAATTAGTTTAATTAATTAAAGATTATTGAATTCTCGTCAACCATCGTGATACTAACCAACTAAATACGCTCGGATTCTAACGAGATTACAGTTTTCGGCGAGACAACCGTAGATTTTAATGTATAGACATATACTACTCGTAAGCTCTAAAAACTTTATTGTTCATACTAGAAATCATTCTCTTTGTATCGATTTGAACGGGCGGTACGCATCTAAACAGAGAATGTACGCCTTTTCTTTGATTCGTGTACAACACAAATGATCCAGCCAGCTTATCATAATCCGTAACGCTCGATGCAACGGCGAGGTGATTCAGGCATATCCATCTCCAGCGCCCTCGAGCGTGTCATCGTGATGCCCCTCGCCGAACTACGCTGACCACAGAGCAAAGCACTGGAGCCTGGAGCCAAATCCAAGCCTACGTGCACCGCCGTTAAACCGGCGAAAACGAGGCGAGACCAAAGCTGCACCGCGCGCCGGTCTTCACGTGCCGAGGGCTCGGGTTCCAGAGGCTGCTTCCGTTCGACGCCGCAGCTTCACACGGATCGACTAGTCAGTCACAGGCAGGCGCGCACCAAAAGTTTCTACGCACCCGAGGAAAATAAGGCCGTGGTAGCGTAAACGTGGACAGATCAAGCCACAGGATTTCTCCTCGCCGATCCATCCGCCCCCCAACCACTTGGTGTCGTATCCTCTTTACTACTTCCATTGATCCTCCCAACCACCGGTAGAAAATGCAGAACTGGCCGACAACTAGTAAGATTCCTGAAGGTTCATTCTTGATTCTACTAGCAAGAACTGGCTACTGCTGGTTCGACAAATCTTTGCAGCAAGCAACACACAATCTCGGTTTCGTCGGTAAGCGACATGGACGTACGGACATGGCACACGGTCTTGGAGAAAGCGGCAAACGATGAACAGTGCAAGCGTCTAGAACACAGCAGGCAACTCGTCCGATCGAGGAAGGCTTGACTCGTCCGTCGAGGTCACCATCACGCTGCGAGTGTAGCGCTTTCTCCAACTCGACTGTCGGCTTGGCGTGCTCGGTCTCTCGTGCGCCTGGTTGGCTGTGTTTATACTGCAAGTACGATTGGCCATTTCGTGTGCCTGACGAAGAAGAAAGAGTCCGGCGTCTTCAAAGCAAGTTAGAAGAACGGAGAGGATCTTTTCTTCGACTTAAGGGCTCATTTTTTCTTTTTTTGACAGGATCTTCGACTTGGGAGCTCGAATGGTAGGGATGTTAGATAGGCTGTGGGCCATCGTCTTTGGGCCATGGGAACGTGTAACGGTGTGAAGTACGCACAACACTTTACGGGCTGAGCAGCTATTGGGCCTATAATTTATGGATCTGTCGGAAACACCAATTCGTCCCGTAAGAACTGCGTAGCGCCAACCCTTTTGCTCGTCGGGTCATCTCGGGCCCAAGGTTACTGGGCCCAAATGGCGAAGCCTACCCCGCCAAAATCGCTTCGCGCGGGAATTCCAATTTCGCCGTCCCCCCATCTCCACAGCCTCAATTCCATCTCCGCTCACTTCCCCTCGCATTCCCTGATTCCCCCCCTCCCCAATCCGATCCAACACCCCCACCCCCCCCATTTCGCCGCCTCCGGCCTCCCGCCTTGAACCTCCCAAACCCCAAAGCCACACAACCCTAATCGCCAGTTGCCATGGCTCCACGGAAGCGCACGGCGGCCTCCTCCTCTTCGAAGAAGCCGCCGCCCTCGCAGCCGTCGCAGCCCGCCAAGTTCGGCATCCTCCACTTCTTCGAGCGCCAGTCCCAGGCCTCCTCCCAGAGCGCCAAGCGTCAGAAGCCCGACCCTTCGGAGCCTCCCCCGCCGCCTCCGCCTCCGCCTCATCCTCCGCCGCCGCCCGAGGAGGAACCATCGGATGTCTCGCCGGAGGTCACCAAGACGCTGGAGCCGAAGCGGGTCAGGTTTTCTCCTGGAATGGTGAGTCGTCGTCTTTCGATTGGTTCGATTCGATCTGTTTTAGTTGCGGTTTGGGATCTTGGAACCGACTCTTAGGCTTGGTCGTGGGCTGTTTGTGCGGATCAGTTGATTAAACAGAGCCAGGACGATGGGGGCGCGGAGGTTGTGACTTGGAAGATCTCGCCGGTGAACGATCGCCTGCGCACCGTCACGTCAAGGAAGATGATGGGGATGGCTCTTCATCCGTGCTCAAACAACGAGGTACACTAATCCTGGAGTTCCTTATGCGCGTGTGCCGGTGCAGTGTACCTATGAGCGTGCGTGTTGGCATGTGCTGGAGCTGGTGCTGGCACCACCTGTGGGTGTATGTGATCAAATTCATCGTTTTTGTGGGTTTCTGATTTGTGGTTCTGGCATGTAATTGGGATTGTAGAAAAATTCATCGCTCGAGGCTATGAAGAAGTGGCATTCATTGCCGTTGGGCTTGTCGAGGTGTACTACTTCAGCACGCAATTCGGATGTGTGTGGAACTGGTCCAGTTGGCTGCGACGGTGTGGAGGATACCCAGAGCCCATTTCGGACTCCGCCATCACTGCCCTATAGCTGCAGTGTGGTACATACGATATATGCTTGATTATTGTCCATGTCGTTAGCTAAATGTAATTGTCAATTGTGTCCATGGGGTAATCTTTTCATGCATTAAGCAGCAGTTGAATGGTGGTGTCGCTTCTGATGGAGGACCTGAGCAGTTGGGAGCAGGGCAGCACAAAAAGGTTAACTGGACTGCTTCTTTAAAGATAATGCTCCACTAGTTGTTTCCAAACAGCAGTGGTTTCATGATCTTATTACTTGTCAGAACTAAGAAGTCATCACAGAATTGAACTACGAAATTATGTCGAAATGTTCTCTTGCCAGGCACTACTCGATCTTCTAGATCAAGTGGAAGATGCAATTACGGAAGAAGAATTGGCTGTTGATGCTGGGAATAAAGGAGGGCAAGTCATAAACTGGGATAACACAAACAGTAATTGTTCTCCTATTGTTAATGGTGATCTAAATGTCCAATCCAAGAAGCCCCTTGACGCCCCACCCTTCGATAGTTTTCTTGTGTTGGAGGTTTGCCTTTTTTACTTCCACTTGTTGGTTTCTGGCTGATGTCACATAACTGTTCTAGTGACAAGAGAATTTTATGTTTTACCTTACTTTTTCAGGTGTCAGAAAAACACAAAGGTGATGTTTCATCATGTGATCGTTATCCTGTGAAGGTGTGTGCCTTATTTAACTTTTTGGATGAGTTAGATGTGCAATAAACTTTTTTATTCTGCAAAGTCACTAATTGTTTTGACAGGTTCTGCGTCTGCTGAATGAGCACTGCGGGAAAGAATATGCAGTGCATTTGTGCGACGAATGGTGAGTACACAATATTACTGTGCCAATCTGGCTATCGTTTTCCTTGTTGTTGGAGACTAGACCATCACTTTTTTTTAAAAAATATATTTTTAAAAATCTTGGGGGTAACTGTAATTCCACAACCACTGGGCTTCTTCAACTTAGGATACATTCACCTATGGATAGGCCATACATTTATGTTTACTTTATCCACAACATGCACCTTCATCAATCTTTTTATATATTCCCTGTTCAAACTACTGCAGGTTCCATAGTCTTGTTGGGCCAGGCGACACAGTAAATGTCATTGGAGAATTCAGTGACCAAGGAAAATGTATTGTTGATCATGATAGAAATCTTGTTATTGTCCATCCAGAATTACTCATTTCTGGAACACGGGTTAGTACTACCCCTTATGTTCAGATAATATTTTGTAATCGACATCCTAGATTAATCTGAACAACTTACTATCACATCCTATTAGAAATTCTAAAAATTTTATTTGTAAAAGCATGTGCTTATCTTATTTTCCTTCAGCATATTTTGATAAGTAGTTGATTTTAGGTTGCTTCCAGCTTTCATTGTCCAAGAAGATCTGTTCTTGATGACAGATTAAAAAGCAACGAATATTCAACAAGTGCTTTGATTGGTACTCTGCTTCATCAAGTCTTTCAGGTTCCCTGATACAGGAATATTTTCCAGCTTTGGTTGCTGTTCCACCACTTCTTTTTGGTCAATTAATATTGTAATAATTGAGATGCCTGAAGTATTTTTTTTTCTGCTTGTGCCTCAGGCTGGGCTACTTGAGGATGTTCCTTCAAGGCAATTCTTAGAACAGCAAGCAAAAGAAGTTCTTTTGAAAAACATCGAGAGTTTATATGCATGCGGAGGTAAGATTCAGGACAAAATTTCCAACCTTTTTTCAGAAAACACGCTAAACAGAAGTATGGCTTGGATTGTTCAGATGATTAGATTGTACCGACTACCGAGTGGCGAGTGCTATGATCAGTGATGTTTCCTTATTCCATTTTTTAAGAATACTATGGTACACTAGTCAGTAAATAATCGTGTGCTACTACAATTTTGATGAAACTTCACATTTTGTTCTTTGGATGGTGTATTCATTAATTTAAACCAATCTTCTATATATACATTTTTAAAAATCTGTATTATACTACTGTGTGGACTAGAAAACATCGAGGGGTAATCCCTAAAAAGCCTGCAAGTCCATAACACTCTTTTATTAAATATTACCACACAGTTTGAGTGTATGCATAAAACTGTCTACATAAGTTATATCTGGGTTGTGTCATGTTTGATGTGAGTATTGCATTGTAGCTTCTTGTTTTTTTATACAAATATGGGTCCCGACAAGCTATGTTGTTTCTGAGAGTGAGAGATAGAGAGAGAAGGCAGGTGGTGCCATGGGGCCTCCTCTATTACCTTTGTACTGTTTGCTTTGTGCATCTATCTTACGAATTTTTGTAAATTTCTTATGCAGCCAGTGAAAACAACACATATTCAATGCTTATTGAAGCAATCCCCAAAATATTGAATTGGTTCAAATGCTTTATGAAGGTACATAAACATGCATACTGGCTTTCAGATATTCACTTTGGCATCCCTTAAATTGCGAGAAGAATTTCTGAACTTTATACAGTCGTGCCATGATCTTAAATACTCCCACTTAATTTTGTTGAAATGAAACCTTCTGTTATATTGTTTTCAGAAGTTCTAGACAAGGAATAGTTCCTCTCTCAAGTCACTTAGTGTTAATACATGTGCACTTCTATTATTACATAGAGAAAAGTATGGTTTAGTCCTTTCTGTATCTACCCTGGTACAGTATATTACGTGTATAGTTCACCAGTGAAACATCTGCGTTGTCTTCTCTCTTTGGCTTTCTTGTACTTGACTAAAGAAGATATGATCATACACTTATTGTTTGCTGATGATGCGCTGCACTTTCAGGGTTCAAAATGCACCAATGTTGATTTTGGACATATTGAAGGACGAAAGACTGTTGGAGTGACTGAGGTAGGCAAAATATCGAGCTTGCTACAATTTGGAATAGGATCTTATCATACCTAGGTTATATATAATATTTATTTTGATTTTTGAATGGAACAATAGCAAGTCCATTTCATGGTGGTGCACTCCTGTATTCCTTATTGTTCTCAAACATTCAAATTATGCCAACACAAAATTTGCATTCCCCATGTTCTTAAAAAAAATCTGAGCACTTCATGTATGCGTCCTTGATAGCATTATTGAAATGAAATTCTCATGAACCTTAGGTGATGGATATTGAGGAGATGGCATGGGCCCCAAGATATGGTTTGAAAGGGATTATTGATGCTTCTGTTATATCAAGGATAAATTCATGCAATGGTGGTTCATACAACAGAATATTGCCACTGGAGTTCAAAACTGGTAAAGGAACTAGTGGTCAGGTAAGCATACATTCCTTGATGGTGGATGCCAAACGTAGATAGAGATATTTTATCTTTTCTAGGCATGATGTGGTGTTTTTGTCACTAGGATTCTGGAAACTGTTGACATAGTAAATCAGTTACTTCTTGCTATGAGCTGTACTGGTTTGGGGTCTGGTGCCTAGTATACTGGCTGGAATTGAGAACTGTGATTTACCCAAAATTAAGGCTTCTTGAGGAAAAGTTGCACTGATTTCATCTTAATTTCATATGATTCGTACAATAATCATATTTGTCAAATATTCTTAAGAATTAATACTTGATGAGTTTAATGTGTTTTTGAATGGAGCAGGCTAGAACTGGTTGGTTTTTGTCTGCTTTCCAGCCAATTCATAACCTGGTTGCTGGTAGCATACTTGCTGACTTGCATAGCTTCCCTGCAGTAGTGCATCCTAATACCATACTGGTTGTTAGTAATTGGCTTGGAATCGTTGTCAACTACCTAGTCACATCCAGTCTTTTGGCAACAACCAATCAACAATTCCCTTACAGGAAAAAAACCAATCAATAATCTGAGGCTTAACCTTGCTTCTACTTCACAAGATCAATACTCTTTAGTTTCCACAATCACTATATGCCAGATTTTCTTACATCGAAATATTCCTTTCGATACCATGTTTTAAATGCGATGGCAAGTATTGGTGTTAGCTTTAGCTTTATTGTTCATTTCTCACACAGAAAATTTTGTTATATCTATTGCCTTTCCCATACTTTCTACCTAGCTATCTCAATAAACAGCAATTTGATCGTTTTCTAAAGATTTGGTTACTTCTATATTGCCCTTCATGAGAGTTTTATCTATTTGCAGACAGCTACGGAACACACTGCCCAGGTGATATTGTACACGCTATTGATGACAGAGAGGTATGATCCATTTCTTCCAATTCATTATCCTGTCATCCTTGGTTGTTCAGCAGTCTTTCCATTAATCCCTTACCATGTCTTTTTCAGATACTTGAATAAGGATATTGACTTGGGTCTTCTGTATTATCTCCACACAGACCAGACATTGGTAATCTTCTAATATGATACTCAAAATGCATTCCGTACCCCATTCTTACCATTTTTCATTAATTTCTTAAGGGTATCAAAGTTAAAAGGTCTGATTTAATTGGGCTAATAATGCGTCGGAATGAGCTTGCAACTGAGATCCTGAAGGCATCGATTTCACAGAGTTTTCCTCCGATGTTACAGGTGGAACTAGAAACTTGTACATAAGTAATTCATTTGTGAGAAGTCAATTAAACTCCTTTTCACTTTCAGAGCTCATCAACATGTAATGGATGTCGACACCTGATTTCATGCACCATATATCACAAGGTTTGATTATTCTATTTTTAACTAGATAAACTTTTCTCCTACAGTGCTCTTAGCACTTTGTCCTTGCTGAGGAAAAAATACTTTATTTAATTACACAAAATATACATTGGACAACTAATCTTTATAACCATGCTTTCATTTTGATGCAACAGGCGCATGGAGGCAATGCTGCAAGTAGTGGGCTTGGTGACCTATTTGACAACCTTGTGAATCACTTAACAGTTGCCCATCATAACTTTCTTAAACATTGGGATAGATTGATTGATCTTGAAGCTAGAGTTTCTCAGGTATCTTCAGTTTCTCAAATGTGCTATGGAACTTGAATTTTTCTTGCTTAAGATCAGTTTATGCAAAAATCAGGTCAAGAAGAAGGAAATTTTCCGGCCTCATCATTCAAATTCTGGGAGCAAGAATTCTGCCCCATGTTATTTCATCCTTGATGTAAAAAATGAACATTCAATAGATTCATCAGGAAAAAGCAAAAGATACATATATAATTTTGTGCGCCAGAAGATGCAGCCTGAAACAGCTGACCAGTCAGAACCACAAGTTGAGAACCTAGATTTCAACCTCAAATGTGGTGATTATGTGGTAAGCCTTGTACACTTTCTGTATTCGATGATTCAATGGTATCACTATATTAGTCGCTTCAAGTTTCTTAAAAATTCTCATGGTATCACTGTTTTTGTTTTTGCATATATTTGTGTAGACTGTGCAGTATACTGTATGCATGCCATCATCTCGATCATTTTGAAGTATAGATTGATGTTTTGTTTGCACCATTGTGTGCTCAAAGTTGATAATGATTAAATAGAGGTATAGGTTCTATAGAACATGTTCAGCCAATGTAGGGAGAAGAAATAGTAAACAATACCCGTTGGAAACTTCTGCAGCTATTGCAAACAGACTAATCGGGCGACCAGCCACATAAGGTACTAGAGTGGTGGTGTCATATATTGCTAGTTTTCAATTCTGGTCTAATTTCAATTGCTTGCTTTAATGCTGTAGACCTATAGCTATGAAGAGGTCATTTACTCATTTCTTGTCTGAAATAATAACATGTATTAGCTCACACCCTTTGCTTCATGGCTAATTGGCTATTGGAGTTTTTTTTAAGGAACCAGTAGGGGAGAGCCCCACTGGAAAATTGTAATAAGCTATTAGAGATGCATGGATACTGTCTATTGGTTTATTTTGTCCCCACTCTCCGCACTAAATTCTATCACGCCTTCTGCCACTCTGCGTTAGGTGCTTAGCACTCAATCTGGGCGGATAGCAGTTGCGAATGGATCTATAAGAGACATCAGCCGTTCCCATGTAACGGTATTACTTGACGTCTTGACCATCACAGACCTGCTAATCTGTCCATTTTATCGTGTTAGGTTGATTATAAGTATTTCAAATGGAATTTTTGTAGGTCTCTTTACCACGCCGTTTGAGACTTCCGGGTAGTAATTCCTTGTTAGAGCAAGGAGATCTCCAACGTGAAATTTGGCGGATAGACAAGGATGAGTTTACTTCTTCATTTTCAACCATGAGGTTGGCCCTTGTTTTCATTTTTGTTCTTCAAAGAAAAGTTCCTTCTAACTAAAGTTCATATTTGAACTATTGCCAGACTCAACCTTATCCAACTATTTGCTCAGAATCCACAAAACTCTCACATACGGAAGTTGATTGTCGATCTTGAGGTCTGTTCGCACACTAGCGTATTTGTGTTATAGGCTTATAGCATGTTTCCCATACCGTCTTTGTTGTCTGGAATTTCCTAATTTGGATGTTGATAGGCTCCCAGGTTTGATAGTGGAGGACTGCTTAGCCAAGATCCGGCACTATCATACATACGATCACTGCCGAGTTTGAACAATGACCAACAGAGATCACTGAATAAAGTAAATCTTTGCTCTTTTAGTTCATGATCTCTTTCTGGACATTCAAGTTTACAGTGTAAAACTAACGCATGTGTTGCTTTCAGATTCTAGCAGCAAAAGATTATGCTCTTATTCTAGGAATGCCTGGAACAGGCAAAACATATACGATGGTGCACGCTGTGAAGTCATTATTGATGAGAGGAGAATCCATTTTGCTTACTTCATATACTAATTCAGCTATTGATAATTTGCTTATGAAGTTGAAGACCGAGGTTTGTGTTTAAAAGCTTCCATTAATGTAGTAGTTTTCCATTGCAACCCCCTCATTTGTTCCAATGAGGAAAGTTTTTTCCTACTGCCTTGAGCATCCTAATGTAACAAAGCAAAACATGAACATGCTTTATTCTTGTAGGGTATAGATTTTATTCGGATTGGGAGGCACGAAGCTGTACATCCTGATGTCAGGGCCCACTGCTTGTCAGGTCAGAATTTGTCCTTTATTAATGTATTTGCATTTTTTAAAAAGAAAGTATGTTTTGATTATTTGTTTGTGGAACAGCAACAGAGGTACAGTCAGTAGATGCCATTAAAGCAAGAATGGAGCAAGTGCAGGTTGTTGGAGTTACTTGTTTGGGAATATATCATCCCTTACTAGCACATAAGAAGTTTGACACATGTATAATGGACGAAGCTGGGCAAATCACATTACCGGTAGGCCCCAAAATAGGAATGCTTGGTAATTTAGTCTAAAAGGAAATCACACAATGATGCTAATTTAACTTTGTACCTTAATTGTAAACTATAAGCTAGTTGGTCAAGCACTCAAGCTGCTAAATCAGAATGTTCCTTAAAAATGGTTTTTCAGGAGGTTTGCATCCTTCTCCATTTATAACCCTTCTCACATACTGTTTTATTTTACTCGCTAGGTTTCACTGGGACCTTTGATGCTTGCAACAAAGTTTGTTCTAGTTGGAGACCATTATCAACTTCCTCCACTTGTTCAGGTTTCTAAACCTTTGCTTGTACTATCATTTTCTTAAATGTTTTTTTTATACCAACCTTTCTTTTTGTTGACTACTTTCGTAAAAAAATTAGAGCTCTGAAGCTCGAGAGAATGGGATGGGCATTAGCTTATTTTGGAGGTTGTCAGAAGCACATCCTCAAGCAATTTCAGCACTACGATGCCAGGTTATTCTGATTGAACGCCCTCCTTTTTTTATTATCTCTTACCAATTCCAGTTATTTTCTGTTGATTGAAGATCCCTTGTTCCAGTAGAACTCACGGTCGGCAACTACCTTCTTGCAGTACCGAATGTCATGTGGTATTATGGAGCTCTCGAATTCATTGATTTACGGCAACAGGTTATGCTGTAGTTCGTTGGAAATTGCAAATGCCAAACTCAAGTTCTCTGGCAGAGAACCAGTGCACTTAAAGTTGAAAGAGGTAACACTGCCTTTTTGCTTTACCTTTTCCTTTATTCTCAATGTAGAAATACTCTGTTATTAAAAGATTAGTTTGTGTTTAGCCATGTTTGTTACACTGCCCATGTACTTCATCGTTCAGAAACCTCCTTTTAATAGTTGTGCCCAAATTTTTTTAATTGCAGATCTTGAACCCCGATAGTGCTGCCATCTTTGCCAACACAGGTTTTTGATTAGTTCAATTAGTTATATCCTTCTGATACTCTGCCCTTCAATGCTAACTATGTGACCAAATCATGCAGATCAAGTACCGGCCCTTGAGGCCAAGGAACACAGAACCGTGAACAATCCTACAGAAGCATACATTGTTTCATGGGTATGTCCTGATCTATGTGTGGTAGCTATTGACCATATTTCATGCCTTTCTCTTTTATGTGTTAGCAAGCAAGCAGTAACCTATATACCTACTGCTTGAGATGTTGCACAATTGCCCTGTATGTACATCTGCTCACATATTGCTGTTGTCTGGCTGAGTGCTTCTGCACTTAAGGGCACAGCATGTACTATGTGTCATGTTGAATAATTAGTAATATCCAATTCTTCTGTCTTGTCCGAATGCTGCACTTTTTCAAAATGTTATTGTATGCTTGTATTTATTTAGTTGAAGTAAATTTTAAGCTAGGAGAATATGTTCAGATGCAAGTGCAACTGCTCTGGTCCACAAACTTGAGCTCTATGCTTAGTGCTGTAAATGGCTCAATAACCAAGTTCAACCTCTGATGAACTACCAATGCATTAGACAGTATCGAGCTGTTTTCATGTAACTGTACTGGAGATGAAATACACTTTGAGCCAATTATGTTTGTGTACATATCCAGCCTGCTGATATAAAGATCATTACCCTCCTTTATTCTCATAATTTGATCAAGTGAAAATTTATCTTTTTTTGCAGATCACCAAAGAATTGCTAAAGAGAGGTGTAGCTCAAGATGAGATTGGTATAATAACGCCATATAATGCCCAAGCAAATCTCATTCAGCAACACGTAGATGCTTTGGTTGAGGTTCATACAATCGACAAATACCAGGTTGACATTAATTCCGTATTTGATAAATGAAGAATGACTGCCTTAGTCTTTTGACAAATCAGTGACTCCTGTTACTCATGCTGATCTTTTAATAATCGCTTTTCTTACAGTGCCAACGTCCTGTGTTTCCCTTTCAGTTGTTTTATTTCTTTTGTATAATATTGCCAAGTAGTCAAGTTTCCATGCTTACTCTTACTACTTAATGCTCATGCTCAGTTTCTCACTGGGGACAAAAGAACCGTATTGTTCTGGAAAGTGGTTCCTTCATTGTAGTGGTTATTTTTTTCTCTTCACTAATGAAAAGCTGTTGAGACTTGAGAGCAACCATATTTTGCTTTTGCCGATTCATTAATTTTGTTTGTAACTTGTTCTAACAGAGCCTCTGTATGGTGGTATTTTAATGCTGAACAAAAAAAAAATTTGCTGAACAAATCTACCTTTTCAGGGGAGGGATAAAGAATGCATTATAGTATCTTTTGTTCGATCCAGTGGGAATTCAAGGGCTAGTGGTTCTTCTTTGCTTGGTGATTGGCACAGGATCAATGTTGTTTTGACACGTGCAAAGGTAAGTCACAGTGAATGTAGTTTCCCATTTCAACTGTCTATTCCTCAAAATTGTGTTCTTCCAGAACTAATTTATTTTGAACTTTGGACTATCAACATTATTACCTGGACTATAATAATCTTCAATAGTTTTTGTAAAAGCTACATGCTAGATAACACAAAGAAAGTATGTAGACATATCCTGTTTTAATCTACTTAGGTGCTTGTCACTGGCAGATAAAATATATGACCTTGTTCTTGTGATTATATTGCAGAAAAAGCTTATCATGGTTGGATCCGCTGGAACTCTTTCGACGATCCCATTGCTGAGGCTTCTAGTTGAGAAGGTAGCAGAGTGTGGTGGCCTATTAGATCTGACAAATAAGGATGTACATTCTATTCGAGAGCTGGGAAGTTCCCGATTGAATGTACAATAGGTCATTCCATAGATGGAAGTTTTGTAGGTTTTGAGGCTAAAGCCGTATATATGTTGTATATTTTTGCTTTGGAATGTAGTGACCATAACCAAGTTTGATCGTGTTAGTACAAGCGATGGTTCCTGTGTAGAAAGGCATTATGTTTTTTTTCCTCCTTTGTGTAATTATTCACATACGTTGGAGCAGCATGTAAATTTTGGAAATGAGGTGTTGATTACACTTGCTGTGACGAAAGTGCGAGGGCTTCTGTTGTCCAAATTTCGACCCTTGTGAAATGATTATGGATAACACTGGCCCACTAGCATCCGATGCCATTGGATGTTTCGTCTTCAGGTATTTCTATCTATAAGTATCAGTATCTCTCTCACCTACTCTCTCCGTTTTTAAATACATGATGTTTGACTAAGCGTGTAGTCAAACTTATACAACTTTGACTATTACTTTTTATATGATTTTGTTAGTAAAAAATTACAAAATTATTATATTATAAAAATATTTATCATGACAAATCTAATGATACTATTCACTCATGATCAATCTAAATAGTTTTTCATATATTATTAGTCAAAGTTAGATAAATTTGACTACACGCTTGGTCAAACGTCATATATTTAAAAACGGAGGGAGTAATTCTTAATTCTTTGTCAATCGATTTCTCCCCTCCCGCATCCAGCACAACAGCTCGTCAACGTAGCGATGCTCCTCCCTCCATCCCCTCCCCTCACTCTTATCCATGTACTCTGTACCTAGTTCTTGATCTCGACAAGCAAGGGAGTTGCCAGCGTAGCTGAGTAGGTACGAGTCATGGAAGCAGAGGGACTAGAGCATGTTCCTATAGTACCTGCGGAACCACCAACCATCGTTGATGTTGGCGGGGTGCATGTACCAACCAGTCAAGCCCGTTGCGCTAGGCGTGGGGGTCCTTTGACACGCTCATCGATCGACGTCATCTCCGGACACCACATTAGCTTTATCTGGATACTTTTTGTTACAGACGTTTGCTAAATTTGTTGTAATAGTTGGCTCGAAATATTGCATAGAGCGTTTTTTTTGTTGTTATGATATTGTTGCATCAAATGTTGCGGCAGGAGTTATTTTTTTTGTTACAATGATGTTTTTTATTTGTTGCACAAAAATAAACCTTTTGTTGCAGCCCTTTCATCATTTGCTTGCTGCATCATTGTTTAAAAAAATATTGCAACAATTATTTTCGGATGTTTTCATTGTTATTTTTAAATGTTGCAAATGTTGTAACATCGAAATGTGTTTGTTTGGGGTATTTGAACTAGTTTTTAAAAGCACGGTTAGGTTCTATACTGATGATTTCATACAATTTCAGTGAGAATACGATAATTTTTCTAATTTTTTCTTGTCATTGTATTAGTTATTTGTGCATTTTGTTGCATACATAAATTAAAATTGTTGCACACATTATCTACGGATGTTGCACCGGAGCATACGATGGGATAGTAATAGCTTTCTCAATAGGTTGTCAAATTACGATTCAAGCAACAGCTGATCCCGTCACCCAATCAAATTTTGTCACGGAGCGATGCGTTCATGAGATCGTCAACTTCTCCTACTCACTCCCGATCTCGCACTCCCCCGCAACCGATTCCTCTCCGACCTCGCACTCCCCCATGCCGTTGCCCGTCGCATAACTCCTCACCACTGGCTGCGGCGCAACTCCTCGCCACCGTAGCTTCTTCCTTCCCCAACTTTCTTGCATCCGCCCCTTCCCTGTTCTCGAGTCGCCGACGAGTCTCCCTATAGTCGACGCATCCTCTTCCCCTTCCCCGTTCTCGTGCCCCGCCATCGACCATATTCAAAAAATATCAATTCAAGATGAAAATGTTAGCATGCAGGGTGATGTTTTGTCTTGGTAGTTTAACATGTACTGAAGAATTCAGCTGGCAATAAAAACAAGAAAAACCTAAGTGAGTGTAAATGTAATTTGGCAAATAACAATTAAGTGATATATTATCTTGACAATCACAAAATCACCTTTGATAGTCAATACAAGGAATATATCCATGGGTTTAATCTAATTCTATGGGATAAAGAATATGATTTTGTACAACTTGAAGGTAAATGTAATGCAGATATATGATATTTCAAGTCCATTGTTGTTGAAGATTTTCTTAATTGGCGCCATTGTTATGTGCTAAATGGATACTAAAACTACTTCTTTTCATCTGTTTTATTTCCACGATCAGTTTCAGGGTTTCACCATCTTCAAAGCAGGAAGGACTTGGTATGATTGGAGCCTGGTACAATTAGAGCAAGCCGCTCGTTCTTATATGAACATATTTGTTACGTCTTAGGGTGCTTTTGCAATTCTTTATGGCAAACATAACTTAGTAAGAAACGTGGACAAAAGAGCATAAAGAAATTGCAGCTATTATTCTTGAGTTATAATAGCTAACTATGACATGGGTATCAATAGGTTCTTTCCCAGTGGCTTGAGGAGTAAATAAGCTTCTTGGTGCACTTAATGTCGGAGAGCCGCCTTTTATGCTGTAAATGCAAGCACTAAAAAAGGTTATGTAACAATCAAACAAAATCAATCATGTAGGATAGGAATAGAATTCAATACCTGGGTGAAACTGTAGGCAGAACATGCTGCCTCATCCCTGAGGGTGGCATTGTTTGAGGATGAGAATCTTGTAACTAATATAACATGAAATAACATGATAAGTGCAATGAACTAGTGGCAGTGAACGCATAAAACTATTTGAAATGATAACATAGTAACACAGAAATTCTAGTAGCGAAGATCACAACCTATAGAAAGATCATCAAGAAACTGCACGATTGAAATGAAGGCACAGGACATGCAACACACCACTATGGATAGAGGGTATATACTGATATAGTAACTGTTGACTTGAACAAATTGTAGGCCATAGTTATACAGGGCATGGAAAAGGAAATCTATAGATGACGCTAAATAAGAAAAGCAGAGAAAATGAACCATTGATGGACTGCAAACCAAATTGAAAGGAGTTGTAGTTTGATCCCATCAATTAATCAGTGTAATCGAAGAGAAAAAAATACATCCCACTAATAGGAAATATACAAAAGACCTATGAGGTGAAAAAAAAAGAAAAGAATAAGATAATACACGAAGGATTCATAGGTAATAGATCAACACATTTGGGAAAAATAAGCAATGTCTTCTTCGAGTGTTAATCCAGCCAGTTTTTGCTGAAGGTCAACCTAAGTTCATTTTGAAGCTCCTCTTTAATAAGCATATGATTTACGTATAAGGACATGGACGCTAGAGGCAGCAATATCGGCACTTAATAATATCTATACGTATGGACAAATATAGAACTATAAAGTATAACAAATGCTGAAAACAGTAAGCCTACCCTTTTCTGGGCAAACTAAGTAGAAAAAAATCTAGTTCATTTGTTTATATAAACTTAGAAATAGTGGAAATGCTGCCTTGACAACTGGACTAATCATATTCTTGCTTGATGACATTTTGAGACCAAACCCTCATTCAAAGATCAACTGTGCCATAAGTGGTGCATAAACCTTGAGAACCAATTTAAATAAACACATAGCTAGTGGAGGATAACCCTCTTCAGAGCAAATTAGTAAGTGGAGGATAGGCCTTTTTAGAGCAAATTGGCATTACAAAAATGCGCTCGACCTTCTGCACTAATTGTTATCTGGGAATAGAAGAGGTACATCTACAGTTCCATCTGGCATATAAAGTTTCCTTCTTTTCCTATTTCTCAATACAATTATTATGGTCACAGTTGCATAGATGTTTACAAACAAAATAAAATTGCTAGGAGATGAGAGTAATCAAAAGAAGAAGAAAAGCAAGGTGAGGAAATAACAATACTTACCGTTCAAAAGAAGAAGAAGAGGAAACATCAATACTTTGCAAAAGAGGAAAAGCAGGGTGAGGAAATAATAATGCACCTGTCTATCACATGTCGGGTAGCAACTACCTCTTCTGCTATCGTCAACCACCTTTAGGCCTTGTTTGGCAAGCCCGGGATCAACCGAGATCGACCGGAATCCACCGAGGAAAATCCCGGCGGGGATAGAATTCCCGGACACGACTTCTGCGCTGCTTGGATCACACCCGGGATCGAAAAACTCGGCTTGATCCAACCCAATCCATGGGAATTTCTAACCACTCGGCTGTCGTGTGGTTCTCTCCCTCGCGTGGTTCTTCTCCCGTCGCGCTCGCGACTGGTGAGTCTTCTCCGAATGGCGCCGCCTCCCCCTCTCTCGCCCCTTGACTCCGGTGATCCGATCCCGCCGCCGTCGCGTGGTTCTTCTCCCATCGCGCTCGCGACTGGCGAGTCTTCTCCGAACGGCACCGCCTCCCCCTCTCTCGCCCCTTGACTCCAGTGATCCGATCCCGCCGCCGTTGCCGCCCTCGGAGGAACATCTCGGTCAGTAGTCTCCTCCTCTTCCCCCCTCCTCCTACTACGATTTCTAGGGTTATCTCTTATCTCCTCCTCCTCCGGCCTCAATTTTTTTATCTCACAGATCTGTTGCGCCGGGGTTAGAGAGGGGGAGGAGAACTTCGGCCAGGGTTGCTCGAGGAGCCTCTTCCAGGCGTGGGGAATCGGGAAGCCGCAGTGGGAGGCAGTGATTGTTCGACTGTTCTTCCTCTGTACTCTCTTTCACATAGTATAATCCTTGCTTCATCTGCTTCTTTGCCATATAATCTCCTGGATATTATTGCTTTTTAGAAGAAATCTCCTGAATTATTATCATGCTTGCATTATCTTGAGACTGTGATTTTATATGGCATACACTGTAGTAAGATTTCGAGATATGAAATCAGACAATCCAGTTTATTAAAATTTACTGACTATGGTTTTCTTAATTCTTCAGTTTTACACAAAACTGGAAGAGAAACGCAAGGCTTTGGAAGAGGAGAAACTTGAAGCTGAGGTGCGTATGTAATCTGATTGCATTATTTCAAGATGATCATTTAATATGTATTAATTATTGCAACCTAGCAAGCATTGTTTATTCTAAAAAACAGTTGGTAGTCACATTTTTGTTAATTCTTCAGTTCTAAGTGCTTGGCCTGGGTTCAGTGTCCAAACATGTTACTCATAGAGCGTAGTTGCATACCTTAAGTTGAAACCGATTGATTTATTCAGAAGGAAAAGCATCACCTCCCAGCACATGCTTTGAATGAAGTGATGAAAGGTGTTTGATGACTGTATGCTATTTGTACTGGTCGTATACTAGTATTGTTTGCACAACTGAACACAAATAAGTATGGAGCCCTCTGGAGAATGGCACTAGTCTGCATTCTTTAGTAGCTAACACAAAATAATGTCTCATCTAGCCAATTTGCTTTAGACTGTATTATGATTATCATGCCAATCTAATCAGCTGTTTGTAGTTAATTTTGTTGGAGTGTATTGTACTGCTTGAACTTTAACTTTATGTGTATAAACCCTTGATTCTAGTGTTAATCCCATATGTTTATGTTTCTTACTACTTCATTGTGTAATATGAGGCTTTGGCAAATGCTCTTGTGCACATTCACCCTAGCCACCTGGGATACTTGGACTCTAAGTCTCTACCAATTCCATTATGAAGAAGGATAGGATCAATTATATAAGAGGACTCTAAAACTTGGCCAAGTTATTATCTGCACTGCGTTCTGGTGAGTTTTGTAATGCCATGAACAGTGTAAATTACATGTTGGGAAACTGATATTGCTTTAATTTGACAAGTTTACTGCTCCTTGTGTAGAGATAGATAATTTATCCCTTTCTTCAGATAGAGAATTTATAGTGCTCCTTGTGTAGAGATAGATAATTTGAACATTCATGTAGTAAGGTTGGATTTTTATCCTTGACGAGTCCAAGAGTTTGAGGTTCTGTCTCAAGTATCTTTTGCCTCCACGAAAAAAATGCAGCGTACAATCCTGTCGATCTTAAGCACATAAAATCCGTCCCCTTTTTTCAGATAAAACTAGGCATTCTAACTACACCTTTTTTATTTTCATGTAAAACTGGACATTCAAATTATGCCTTTGTTATGGTACATACTTGGTTAAGTCCGGAGCTAATACTTCTACTTATAATGATCGGAACTATGCTAAAGACATGGGACTCTGGAGTCCTGAACCACCAAATTTGTTTTTACAAGTACCTGCAAGTTTAGTTGAGTTTTAGACATTGTTAAGACTTGTGAGAGTCCGACGCTTCTCAGATGGTTCATGGATTAAAAGCTTAATGCTCGATTTAAAATGATGTTGGAGTCCATATGTAGAATTTACTCTGGCTTATCCTGAGCTAAGAGTTTTGACTTGTACATAGCAGATTGGTGGTTTCTAACCCATCTTCAAGAATATTGACACAATCTTCTACATGAAAACATTGAATGCAAAGCTTGATGATTCGCTAATTGAAGGGGAGTTCCTGAATTGAAAATAGTTTGAAACATTAGACGAGCAATCTTTTTTGTACGAGACAATTTGTAATATGAAATACTTTGATCTTGTGATGATATTGGCCAAATTGTTGGTGCTTGTTCTAAACTGCAACATAGTGCTAGCGGACTGAACGCCTAGAATGGTGATCATTTTGGAACTGAAAACAGTGCAATTTGAAATAGATGACGATCAAGATTTTGGTAGTTGTTTACCCATATCCAAGCAATTTGATTGCACTGTAGATAACATTTTGATTTGACATTTTAATATTTTTTCAAAATTTATAATCTGTGTTTTTTAAAATTTTGAAATTTATGGACCTTTTTATTCTGAATTTTTATGCTTTTTCCCCCAATTTTCTGCATTTTTTATTTTTTCGAATTTTCTGGACTGTTTGTGAAAATTTTCTGATATTTTTCGAATTTTCTATATTCATTTTTTGCTTTCATATTTTTCAATATATGCAATCCCTACTGATCCAATCATTTGCCCAAACAAATCAAGGGATTGATCCAAGGTGGAAGCGGATTAGATCCAAGGTGGGAGGGGATTGGGTGGAGGGAGAGGGATTCACCTAATCGAATTTATTTTTAAAATAATCTATTTTTTATTCAAAATAACAAAAATATTCCGGCGATAATTTTTTTTACAGAAATATACTCCTGTCGCTCAACCGTTGGGCGACTGGACTAGTCGCTTCAATGATGGACCAATCACGAGCGATGGTTCGATAGCTCAACCGCTGAGCGATCGAACACTTGTCGCTCAATGGTTGGTCCTAATATATGCACTCACTTATCTAGCCGGGCATGCATAGTGCCCGATCGCTTAACCGTTATGATCGAACCATCGCTCAATGATCGGTCAAATACCAACGATCGAGCGATTGTGAGTATATTTCAAAAAAATTATCATTGAATATTTTGTTATTTTGAATAAAAAATAGATTATTTTAAAAATAAATTCCACCTAATCCCCCCTTGGATTGTTTCTCCTATGAATATATTTCCCTACTAGCCAAACAAGGCCTTACCATAGCATGAATTTTGATTTCTTCTCACCATGAGAAGAATTCTAGTAAAGCACGAAAACAAATTGTACACCAAAAGAAAACAAAAGGCATATGCACATGAAACAAAATTA
Source organism: Phyllostachys edulis (assembly GCA_036346405.1). Taxonomy (NCBI): domain Eukaryota; kingdom Viridiplantae; phylum Streptophyta; class Magnoliopsida; order Poales; family Poaceae; genus Phyllostachys; species Phyllostachys edulis. The sequence continues at coordinate 15,224,512 of CM070551.1, read as the reverse complement.
ATTCAATAGCAATAGTAATTCTGATTGATCCTACATGTATAGCTTATATGTACTAATATATGGCAGCTGTACAACGTCAAGCTTTTATCATAGGGGACCCCACAATGAAAAATAATAATGCATCCCAAACACAAAAACATGGCACTAAATTTCAATTCACAACAAATAAGTGGACAACTCTATAAGACTTGCAGAGATAATATGTAAATGGCTTGGCAAATATAAGGGAAGGAGTATTTATCCCAGATTTCATCATGAAGGTGAAATGAACACCCAGACAACATTCTGTCTATGTTTTCACACTAATACGACACATTGTACTGCCAACTTACACATCCTTTTTTAGATAGGGTATTGATGTTAGGTAGGGTAATTCTATACAACAACATTTTAGGATGACAAATAAAAAAGAAATCGAGGGAGCCTAAGCACTATGCAAAACTAGAGAAGTAGAACGGGGAAAGAGGTAGGCACTCACTAATAAACTGAAGATTTTTTTTGTTTGATGGCAAACTTCTCCATGCTGCAATTAGTGGCCTTGAAGAGGACCTGAAAAGGATGAACAACCAATAAACCTAAAAAAAATGAAGCCCCTCTGCTATGAGTAACTGTATCTAGAGAAAGATAATGGGAAAAGAGGTCAGCACCCACCAATAAACTGAAGAACATATAATTTGGCAACTTTGAACCTATGGCAGACATGATCAATAGCCTTTAAGAAATGTCACATATCAAGAGCAACCAAGAACTTAAAAAATGAAGTCTAGTGGTATTCTAGAATAACTACAAATTAGGAGGAACCAAAGAACATATCAATTTGATACTTAGATTCAATCACTATGAGCCAAAAACTCATTCAATTACCTCTTTTTGGTCTTCAATTCACACCCTACTCAAACCAAAGGAAGCATCGCCATGAATTAAGGGAAAAAATAGCAGCGGCAAGAAAACATTTTTCTAGAAGCAATAGCACCAACGTAAATATGTATTTTTTGCACTCATTGATTGGTGAATTGAAATATTGAGTAGATTAGATAGATGTGTGTAATCTCACCTTATATTTAATCCTGTGTTCATGGAGTCCTCCAAGTGAATAAAACTTTATTTCCTTCTAAGACGTGCACTACAAATCAAAGTTAGAAGAAAAGAACGATGGATTGACAAAATTCTACGTGATTTTCAAATACATCTCACACTAAAAGGTTGTATCATCTGGTACATTCATGATATTGTAGACTGAAGAGGCCTCCAGATGTAGCTATGGGACGAGGGGGGCGGGAGGAGGAGGGGAAAGAGCATGATTCTTGCCTGGCATCCTTGAACTTGACGTGGATGAGCTCGTCCTTGTTGACGCCCTAGGGTGGAGAGGGAGGGAGGTGGAGAAGGAAGAGGGAGGCAGAATAGGAGGTGGAGAGGGAGAGGGGCACGACTGCGTGGTGCGGGGCTCAAGCCAGCACGAGAAGGAGATGGAGGAAGCGGGGATTTGGGAGGAGGGAGAGGTAGGGCGCGGTGGTGGAGAAAGGGATGGGGGGAGGAGGGGAAGAGGAAAGCGGTGGTGGAGCGGGGATTTGAGAGGAGGGAGAGGTAGGGCACGATGGCGCTGGAGGGAGGAGCGGCGGCGAAGGAAGGGACGGGAGGAGGAGGGGAAGAGGAGAGCGTCGGTGGAGCGGCGATGGAGGATGCAAGGTGAGGGGATGGACAGGAGGGGTGGCACCGAGGCGGCGGTTGGGGAGTGAAATCGAGGGGGTGGCGGGGGAGGAAGAGGGAGGGAGTTGTGGTGCTGACAGAGAGGGGTGGCGGAGGAGGGAGAGGAAAGGGACGGGAGGCGGAGGGGAAAAGGAGTGCATGGTGGTTCTGATCTGACCAAGGAGGGCAGCGGTGACGTCGCCTAGGTGAAGTAGAGGGGGAGGGAGGAAGAGTGCAAAGAGAGGGGAGACGAAGGACAGTGATGACTGTAAGATTGAGGAGGCCGACTAGAGGGGGGTGAATAGGTGGTTTTAAAAACTCTTCGGCTAAAACCGAGTTCTAGGCGGAATTGCAAATCAATTCGGTTTTGCACAATTAAAGCCTAAATAAACTAGTCTCTACTAAGTGCATCAACAATATGAGACTTTAAAAATGATAGCAATCATTCACATACAAGTAAGCAATTAAATACTAGGACTGTAAATTTGCACAATGTAAATTCCAATAGTAAAGCACAAGGAATCAAACAACAAAGACACAATGATGTTTTACCGTGGTGATCGAAAACTTGCCGGTCTCCCCTAATCCACGTTGAGGTAAGTCCAAAGTCAATTGGATTGGCTCCACAAAATGAGCCAAACACCTCCGGGGTAAGTCCAACCACTTGGACCGGTTCCAAACCGAACCAACACCTCGATCCACTAGGGTTGCTCTTTCTCCACTCTGGATATGGCGAGCACCAAGCCACTCACAAACGCCCGGGTCTTCTTACAACCTTCTTTGAGAAGATCACCGAACCACAACGCCTCCACGTTGTCTAGGTGTCGGTAAACACCAAGAGTAACAAGTTTAGAACTCTCACTTGAACTAATCAAGTGTCTAAGCTCAAGTGGATACACAATCCACTACCTAACGCAACACATGCAATTAGGGTTTGCCTCTCAAAGCTCACTAAGTGCAACACATGCACAAATGAGAGTAGAGGGCTTGCTCTTAGCTTAATGAAAATGAATATAGCACCAGCAACTCTCCCACAACTGACCAAGGTGGGTATTTATAGCCCACACATAAAAACTAGCCGTTGGGGAAAAGATTCCAAAGAATCAGGAGGAAATCGGTCTGACCGCCAACTAATGGCCGGTCTGACCGCCCAGCTCCAACGGTTATAAAACTAGCCGTTGGACCACTGTCGGTCTGACCGCCAACTAATGGCCGGTTAGACGGCTCAACCCGGTCAGACTGCCCAATTGCCTGCGGTCAGACCGCTCCACAAAAGAAGCTCTAAGTCTAGAAAAAAGCACCTCTCTGGAAAAAGCTGACTGGGTCAATTGACCCGGAGGTCTGGTCAGACCGCACCAACCATGGCGGTCAGACCGATACACAACCGGTCAGACCGCTGATACTGGCGGTCAGACCGCCAGCAGCCATCCAAGCTGAAAACAGATTTATTCATTTGCATCAACTCAATTTTCAAACCACATTTGTCAATTGATGCAAGATTCTCAACAAGTCTCAAAACACATTTGCTGACTTTTAGAATCAACGCCACAAGGAATTAAGGTACATGGACTAAATCCATTTGCAAAACACATTCGCAAACATAAAGTCACATGCTACAAGGATTATGCGTGAGCCTCAACTATTTGCAAAACACATTCACAAATATTGGCTACATGCTAACGAGATTACGCATGAGCTTCAACTATTTGCAAAACACATCCGTAAATAATAGCATCATGCCACAAGGATAAGGTGCATGGACCTAGACCATTTGCAAAACACATTTGTAAACTATAGTCAAATGCTACAAGGATTATGCATATGCCTCAACTATTTGCAAAACACATTCACAAATAATTGCATCATGCCAAGATGAGCTAGAGCAAACACAATGAGCTATCAACACATGACTAATCAAGACCCCTCTTAGTAGTACGACAACCTATACTAGCAATCTGGTCTTTCAACCAAACACTAAGACCGGTAAAAGACTAGGAACAAATCCTTAGCCCTAGCTAGTCATACCTTTGCCTTGCACAAACACTTGAAGCTTGATGACATACATCTTCACTTCAAGTCCGGGTTTTTGACTTGATAATCATCAACACATGATGATTCCTTTTTCTTCAAGTTCTTGATATGATGCTCATCAATCCATGATGACATCCTTTTCTTGAACTTGGCTTGATGATCATCAACACATGATGATTTTCTTCACTTTGGGATCTTGACTCGAACATTATCAACACATGATGATTTTCTTTTCTCCCGAACCTTGACTTGATGACAATCAACATATGATGCCATCCAAAGTTTTCATCACCCTAGAACATAACCTATTCATCCAACTCATAAAAATGTTAGTTCCACAATATGATTATCATTAATTATCACGGCATACCATTAACTCATAATGGTGAGACAAGATATCACAATCTTTCCCTCTTTGGTAATTGATGATAATCACTTCAATTGCAAATAATTGAATAGATTGGTATGAGTATATACAAACTGCACAAGTTGAATATACTCAAAGGGTATATGAGCATATATGAACTACACAAGTCTCATATACTCATATGAATATATTAACTACACAAGTTATATATACTCAAGGATATGTTTCAAAGTAAAGATCCTTAAAGTATGTGGACAAGGTAATATGGATCAATACTAATGAAACCACAAAACATAGAGTGAACTCCCCCTAGATGTGTGCATATATGAATGTGTAATGAGAACATATGCACATATTCAAGTTGGACAGTTTGTGGAGTTCAACCTATATTTTGGATTTGAGGAATGCAACAAGATATAAGGTTATGATGTCGAATGCATACCTCTTTGATTTTCACCTTTTTATCCAACTGAGACTAAGCAATAAGTATATCAATGAAAGTGTTAGTCTTACAAATAGATTTGTCATTAATCACCAAAATACTCCATTAACACATAATGGTGGTTCTAGATTCTTCAACGACAGCATCAGCCAGGTGAAGGAGACGGGGAGGGAAGGAGGAAGGGACGGCGCAGGCGAAGGGGAGGAGGGGGCAGTGCGAACAGAGCACTTCGGCGGCGTCACTGGGAGGGAGGAAGAGATCGAGAGGAACCGAGAAGGAAAGGGGAAGAAGGGCTTCTCTGTGCGGAGACCTCCGGAGCAATCTAAGCCGCACATCGCGATCGGATGGCTGGTGACCGAGTTGAGCACACGTCTATGAGCGATTGGACAAAAATCGCGAATCAGGACATGGACGTGCTGAGCGATCGCCGATTCTATGCTATATAAAGAGAGTTATATGTATCACAAAACCACACTTTGGCCAGTTTTGCAAAACCACAGCCTCATCGAATCAAAGGGCACTGACATCTCAGGCCCACAGCCTCAGAACGGCCTTGTTTGCGGACTTTGAATGTACTTGACACTGTATAGAGGCAACACATCATCATCTGCTCGCGATGACGAAATTGTGTGTAGGATCGAATACCGCAATCAGAGAGAGAGAGGGGGGGGGGGTTTAATGATTGTGGGAGATTTTTTGCACCGAGAATCAATCAAGCGCTGCTATCTCTTATCGGAGGAATCACGAATAGTTGACGATCACGCATAGCCGCCAAACACCACACGTACGCATGCAGCAGGCAGTGGCTCCACCGAAAAGATCAAGCCCCTGTAGATTTTTAACATTTGCTGTGAGCACATGTGCCGCTGCCAAGCATCTAGCCAATCTCCAGCAATGTCAAGAAGAAAACAGGCCGCCGCTAGCACCTGTCCTATTTCCAGCCACAACACCTCCTTACAGCTGCCGCTAGCTAAAAGCAACTGCCGAAGCAATCAAGGCATCATCTAACACATTCATGCACAAATTTGTTTCGACAATCAATGCATCATCTCACTGTCTCACAATGCAAAAAGCAAAGGCTACCAAATCACACGTCAAACACAAGATCAAAAAGCTGCAGCAACTAGCAATAAACAAATCTCAAAACCTGGACAGTATGTATGCTCCAACAGTAAAAGCACGGCTGGACCTTTTCTATTCTCACGCATAAGCAAAAGCCACAACCGTGTACAGGGAGAAATCAGGCAGCCACCACAAGCACAGCACGTCGCGCCCCTGTGCCGCTCCAACAAAGCCGCCGCTTTTTTTCCTGAGCACCCAGCCCTAAAACACACGCCCCTACATATATAGTCATAGAACCCTAATACGTGACACACATGGTCACCTAAACACCCATGTACGGCCTAATAGTCCTAGGGCCCAATACGTGGGCTTTTACACAAGATTACACAACCAATTTTGGACACCCCAAAATTGTCACATGTCGTAGCCTCTGGACCGCACCTCCGTTGCTCCAACACTCATAATCTATCTTTGATCTCCATGCGCCCCAACTCGAGCTCGATCGTCTCCTCCAGCATCCTCGACTCTCTGGACTATGACTTCGCACCAAGCCATCTCCCGGTCACCGCCGTAGACCACGATCGCCTCCGAGTTACCCTGCACATGTAAAGACCAAAACAACATATTTTCCCGGCACAAGTTCTTCCCAACTTGACCGACATAAGTCCACACACATCACATGCCTCAAATAACATCAGTACCCAATATTGTCAATTATTCATCAACTAAAAAGACTAGTCCTAACCACATGGTCTAACAATCTCCCCCTTGATGAATACATTGACAATACTTCAAAATTGTGAGTTGAACTTTGAAAGAAAAAAATTTGTGAAAAGAAAGTTTCAAAGCTGCAAAGCAAACACTTCAAAACCACAGTTGAAAAACTCCCCCTCAACACAAGGAGCTGAAAAACTCCCCCTCAACACAAGGAAAGCAAATTTCTCCTATTTTTCTCCCCCTTTGGCAATGTAAACATCAAGAACTGCAGAGAAAGAATAATTCTAAAACAAAGGAGCAAGAAGAGTAAAAATCAAGAAACTTTGTAGATTATCCAAGTCACTTCGCATTGATTTAATAAATTAACTAAGCCATCTTTTTAAGTAGAGCTATCTAGATCATATAAAGTCATATACCATATAGTAATGACAAAACAAGCCTTTAGAATGATTAAGCAATTTAAACTAATGACAGGCATCTTAACAATGACCAAACCGATTAAAAAGAGCACAAAGAGATATCATAGTAAAAAGTCAAAGCCTAAAAGTGAAGCAAACTTTAAACCTAGATGAGCTAGCAGCCTCAAATTGTCTCTTTCTCAATTTTTTTTATAACATACCAAATTGAGTGAACATAAAAAGATTGCAATAAGAAACATACGAGCTTCGTATCCAAGATTTAAAATAAGATTCACAATCAAGCTAATCCTTTTCAATGAACATCGCAAAGTACTAACTATAATCAATCTTAGTCAAAGTATTCCGCCATGTCATGCTTTAGTTCAAATGTGGCAAAGTAATTAAAACCAGTCATGATCAAAGCTACATAGCAAATGAGTAAATATGATAACGAGAGCTCTACACCTCATTTGATTTCAATGGCTTAAACTTGATGAATTGTTTAACAAGTATAATAAACCAAGCTTCTGAAGATTTAAACAACAAGCTCCTCCTCAGAATGAACTCATAGGATACAACACACCCAACTCACTTTGCAAATAATATTTAGGAATCCAGTACTGAGATACACGATATGGAGGAACAGTAACAAAACTAGAACCAGAACCACGTGTTCGTGTGCGATCAAAACGCGGATTATGTGAATTAAATCCTAAACTAGTACGTGAAGCAGATTTAAAGCCATCATAAAAGTCCTCTAAAAACCTAGCTTTCGCATTAGTTCTAAGGACAACAAAAGAGGTTGCACATTTTTGTCTTAAGACATTCAATCTTTCCTTTTTCTCTTTCTTAACACGCCTAAAGCAAAATTCATGCAAGTGCCTATCTCTACCACAATAGGTGCAATGAAATTTAACATAATTAGAATTCCTTTGAGATGATGAGCTAGCACTTGCAATATTAGCAGAAGAGTTTTGCACAAAATCAGCAGATTTAAACACAGTTTTATGAGGCTCACTTTTTGTTTCAATTAGCCCACTTCCAATGACCTTAACTATCTTAGGTGGATTATTCTTAGCATAATTAGCAGCATTAAATCCTAGACCAGTGTTGTTGACACTCAGTTTTGACTTGTCTAGAATCATATTCAAAATTTTCTTACCAAAAGAAAATCTCTCTAAAGTATCCTTAAGGTACTCATTTTCTTTAGATAAAGTAGGACAAGTTGTGCATTTAACTGGTTCATTCACAACATTCTTAGAAACACTAGACTGAATTAATCTATCTTTTTTAGCAAAACCATTAAGCTGTCTAGTTAGTGCTTTTATTTCGGTGCTAAGCTTAGGACAATTAGTGCATGAAAATGTCTCATGATAAAGCATTTTTTTAATAGATTCCTAGGATGAATTAAGTCTAGCTTCTAGCAATTCACAATTAGAGCAAGCTTTAGATTGAGCATTTGAAATACTTGACTCTAAACATGTAGAAGAACTAAACTTGAACCTTTCAATTTCATCATTGGCAAGTTTTAAATTTTCATCACAAGAATCATATGCCAATCTTAGTTTATCAAGTTTAGCAGTCATATCCCTAAGTTGAACCAAGGTTGATGCATTAATTGTTCTAGCAATCTCCAACTCAGAGTATAAAACTTGACAAAACTCACAAGATTCATCATTAGGAATAGAAGCTCTAAGTCTATCAATTTCAGAAGTTAAGCTTTTAACGAGACAATTATTTTCTTTCAGTTTCTTTTTTGTCTTTTTCAATTCAATAGCAAATTTAATCAAACCATTTTTAAGCTCATCATATGATGGTCTTACCTCATCGGGATCACTGTCATCGTCGTCGTCGTTATCGTTTCTTGTCATGAAGCACATGCCTGTGAAGTCGTCGTTGTTCTTTTTCTTGCCTTTAGCATCGTCATTGTCGTGGTCGTGGTCGTTGCAACTCTCATATTCCACATCACTCAGATCAAGGTGCTCGATAGCCGCAAGAAACTTTTAAGCTAATTTCCGACAGAGATTGTCACCCTTGGTGTTGTTGTTCTTGGATGGCCGACGGCGATAATTCTTGTCTTCCTTGATCACCTTCCCCTTGAGCTTGGGACACTCCATCTTAATGTGACCTGGCTCGCCACACTCATAGCACCTGATCGAACTTGACATACCACCTTGCTTTCTCATCCTCATGTTGTTGAGTGCCTTGTATGCCCGTGAGGAGATCAACACCAAATCCTCTTCAAAGAGCTGTTCGAACTGTTCCTCTGAAAAAGAAGACAAAGCAGACACAAGAAAAGAACTCGACGAGCAGCCTGCACGGGGTTAGTCACAAGTGCTAAAGATGAAGGTTTATCAATATTAGACGGCAAAGCTTCCATTTAATAGGTTTTCAATCTAGAGAAAAGATCATCCATGGTTAAAGTATCTAGATCAATAGTTTGATTGATAGTTGTGACAACCATCAACCACTCAGAACCTAAAGATCTCAAAATTTTAGTTGCATTATCTTCATCAGTAGGAATAACATCAACACCACGCAAATTACTCAATATTTTTTCAAATCGAGCAAAAAAGATCATCAATAGCTTTACCAGGCTTCATAGCAAAATCAAAATATTCTTTTTGGTAAAGATTTTTACGCACTTTCTTAATTTTAGTGGTTCCTTCATGATAATCGCACAGAGTTTTCCATATTAAGTGGGCAGAATTAATATGAGCTACACGATCAAATTCTTTGTGAGAAATCCCTTGAAACAGTAAGTTACGAGCTTGAGCATTCAAATCAACATCTGTTTTATTTAGATCAGTAACAGTAAGAGGAACCTTGTAAGGTCTAGAAACCTTATTCCAAACATCACTACCTTGAGCCTCAATATAAGCTTGCATACGACACTTCCAAAAAGCAAAATCAGTACCATCTAGCATGGGGGACGATTCACATACCTCTCTGACGCTATAGCAACCCGCTCTGATACCACTTGTAGGGTCGAATACCACAATCAGGGGGGGTGAATGATTGTGGGAGATTTTTTGCACCGGGAATCGATCAAGTGCTGCTATCTCTTATCGGAGGAATCACGAATAGTTGGCGATCATGCACTGTGACGACCAGAAACTCTCCGGGGTCATCTGGGAGATCCTTAAAGGCCAACCGAGAGGTCAGGTCCACCCAAAAGGTCCACCAGGACCCCCCAAGAGGTCCAGACCGTACGGAGGAACCTCAGGACCTCCCAAGAGGTCCTGCAGGATCTCTCCTGGAGGTCCATCCAGACCATCGAGAGGTCCAATAGGACCACCCAAAGATCTTTCAAGACCTCCTGGAGGTCCAGGAGAGGTCGTTGGGCTCAGGACCACCCCCAAGCTCACGACCATAACCTGAAGGAGGTCATGAGACTTAGGGATGACCCCAAGATCTCTGTGAAAATGAGCTAGTCCCAAGATCAGCTGCTAGCCCACACGGTAGCGAAAGTGGTGACATCCAAAACGCATACTTGTATTAACGAAGTATCAACAGAGTTGCTTACAAAAGCAGCCTTGGGCTGAACATAAAATACAAAAGATCAAAAAGAGCGATAGTCCATCAGCACGCCACAGGTAACTGACTGGAGGGCACAACCTAGTCGGTTTGGACATTTTCTTCGCTGCTAATGTCTTCACCTATCCAAAGATTACATTGAGCAAGAGTGAGCACAACAACCGTGCTCGCAAGTCACACACGTGGGGTAACAAAATGACATGCATACATGGATATTCAAAGGAAGGCATATAGGTCGTCTTTGCATAAAGCCAATTTTCTTTCAAATACCAGTAATAAGTTCAAAGGCAGTTAACAATAATTAAAGTTCATTTTCTAAATTCAATTTTTCAGTTGGATAACATTCATCATCAAGATGGTGAAGGATACCCTCCTGTCACAAGGTTCTCCGCCCAAAACCCATGGGATAGAAATCCCAAAACCAACTTATCCAAAATCTTTTAAAAAACAAATCTAACATCTAACTTTGAGTGTCTTTTGCTAGCATGTCCATGACCGTGGACACGGCTATTCGAATAGTTTTCACTCTGCAGAGGTTGTACACTTTACCCGCATGACATGATTCCTCTAGTTTATTTGGCATTCGTCAATGCCACCTCTCATTACCGAAGCTAAGAGGTCTAGAGTTCATGACAAGGCCTTTACAATGCCTTGTTCCACCACAGCCCCTCCTCGCTAAGGTTTCGCCCCCTTTGGACTAGCCATCCGCAGGTTCAGGGCCCCCTCTGACGCTAGTGGGAAAACACAGGTTATGAAAGACCACCCACACATCAAAGTGGAACAACCGTGGTAGAACTTTGCAAATTAATTAGCCAGGTCCCACGCCCCATTTTGGAGACATGTGGTTGTACGGTGAGGCAAAGCCCATTATAGGCATAGCAAGTTGCGGCTCAAAGACCGGTCCTCAATTGACTAGGGCGACTTCCACAGAACCCCTGAGCCTCAACTCTACCCGAGTTGAGCTCGTGCATGGACATGCACCAACCAAGCAATCAATTCGTCCCAGTCCAAACCAATTTTCTATTTGTTTGCTTTTTATAATTTTTTTTTACAAAACTCCATGACAACCCAATGTCATGGATTAAAACATTTGACACATTGGTCTTTGGCAATGAAATCTCCCAGAACAAGAATTGATCTAGGCTTGGCTAAGCATCAAGTTTTGCAATATCTCTAGTCCATACTATTGTATCGACTAGGTTTTCATCTAGGGCATCAAGGGTGACAAGACAATAGCAAGTTTAGCTGTACAAAAAATTGCAGGAATATCTAAGAGCTTAAAAACAGGGATTAAACTATTTGAATCCAAATATGCATGCAATATTTAGTTGAAGCTGACATAAATAACTTGAAATACTAGGTTCAATATGATCAAGGGTATGACTTGCCTTACTCACTGACTTGAGAGTCTCCCTCTTCAGTGCACTCAAACTCCTTGGAGTCTTCGCAATCTACACGGGTAAAAGAACAAATTCAAACAAAGCTCAAATAAAGCACCAAAAGGACTCCAAAGGAACCTCAAAACTCAACCTACAAAAGAATATTGTACTTAGAATAGGTTCTTTGGGAGAGGTTCCAACTCACTGGGAGGAGGTCCAACGAGAGTTATTCTTACAAACGACTGGAGAGGTGATCTTTAACAAAAAGGAGCCAAGGGGATGCTCTATGCGCAGGGACCAAAGGAATGATCTTCACCTAAAAGTCATAGCGGTCCGGAGGAAATCCAGGAGAGGAGGTCCTGGAAGGATGCAATCACTCATTGTGGTGGTAAGAACAAGAATAGAGCAGTACACCGAGAGACTTACCAAAACCAAGTATAAGTTCGAGGAAAAGATGAAGGAGCTAGTTCAGTGGTTGGTTGGCAATAAGCTAAAGATGGCGGTGAGGACGTCGCAGAAGCTCCGGTGATATCGCTGACAGTGAGGCAGCGGCAACACAAGCTTCAACGTAGTTCTCAATGGCAGAACCTCAACTCAGAGCAACTGAGCAAGAGCAAAGGTGCTATGTGTGGAAAAGGTGATGAGGCAGGACCACTTGGGCTAATTATAGCCTAAGTAGGCAAGAAGACATTGAAAACATACGTGTCAAGGTTATGTAGAAAGATAGGTCAAGGGTAGATGATGGATAAGATAGGGTACGGTCAAGCTTAGTGAAAAGATAATAAAATAATGTTTGCCGTGAGGGAAGGGAACAAGGGAAGAAATCAAGGTGCCACACAATGTGACCACATTCAGTGTACGAGCCACGTATATGGCTGCATTTAATGCGACGCAACATGCATTAATTGCACAAGGTACTTATGTGTCGGAGATGACAAAGAATAACATAGCTGGCAAGTGAGACCTGTCAAACTTGGGAACGGCTTGATCAAAAGGAAGTGGTCACGACCAAAGGGAAGGTCATGGCCGGACAAAGGAGGTCATGACCTATTAGGGAGGTCTTATGAGGAGGTCCAAAGGACTAAGAGGTCCAAGGGACAGGGAGGTCCTGACGGTCAGATTCCAAAAAAAAGGGAGGACCTGACGGTCAGATCCTCAAAGGGGAGGTCCTGACGGTCGGATCTCTCAAGGGGAGGTCCCAACGGTCGGATCTCTCAAGGGGAGGTCCTGACGGTCAGATCCTCAAAGGGGAGGTCCGGACCCTTAGATCTAACAAAGGAGAGGTCTGGACCCTTAGATCTAACAAAGGAGAGGTCTGGACCAAGCGGGAGGCTTGAACGGACGCGAGAGAGGTCCTAGTGAATGTAGGGAAGGGTTCCAAAGAACACAGAAGGAGCTCTAATGAATATGAGGGGAAACTTAGGCCTGGGGAGGTCTAAGCCAGAGAAGCATCAAACATGGAAGGTCTGGTCCAAGGGAGGTCTAGACCTAAGGAGGTCTGGACCAGAGAAGGACAAAACAAGCACAGAAGGGGAGGGATCGCCAAAGCTTCAACAAACCCAACAAACCAAAAGAGAGTTTTAGTTGAAGTTTGATTTAGTCAATTGAAATCCATTCTGAAATTCTCAAGTTAAGCTTTGAACTCTCATCAAAACCAAATGGTTCTTTTTATTTTGAAATTTTCAAACAGGCTTCAAAACCAGGTGTTACACGCACAGCCGCCAAACACCACACGTACGCATGCAGCAGGCAGTGGCTTTACCAAAAAGATCAAGCCCTTGTAGATTTTCAGCATCCGCGGTGAGCACATGTGCCGCCACCAAGCATTTGGCTAATCTCATGCAATGTCAAGAAGAAAACAGGCAGCCGCTAGCACCTGTCCAATTTCTAGCCGCAACACCTCCTTATAGCTGCCGCTAGCTAAAAGCAACTGCTGAAGCAATCAAGGCATCATCTAACACATGCATGCACAAATTTGTTTCGGCAATCAATGCATCATCTCACAAATTTGTTTCGACAATCAATGCATCATCTCACTGTCTCACAATGCAAAAAGCAAAGGCTACCAAATCACATGTCAAACACAAGATCAAAAAGCTGCATCAACTAGCAATAAACAAATCTCAAAACCTGGACAACATGTATGCTCCAACAGTAAAAGCACGGCTGGACCTTTTCTATTCTCACGCATAAGCAAAAGCCACAACCGCGTACAGGGAGAAATCAGGCAGCCACCACAAGCACAACACGTCGCGCCCCTGTGCCACTCCAACAAAGCCGCCGCTTTTTTTTTCCTGAGCACCCAGCCCTAAAACACACGCCCCTACATATATAGTCATAGAACCCTAATACGTGACACACATGGTCACCTAAACACCCATGTACGGCCTAATAGTCCTAGGGCCCAATACGTGGGCTTTTACACAAGATTACACAACCAATTTTGGACACCCCAAAATTGTCACATGTCGTAGCCTCTGGACCGCACCTTCGTTGCTCCAACACGCATCATCCATCTTTGATCTCCATGCGCCCCAACTCGAGCTCAACCATCTCCTCCAGCATCCTTGACTATCTGATCTATGACTTCGCACCAAGCCATCTCCCGGTCACCGCCGTAGACCACGATTGCCTCCGAGTTACCCTACACACGCAAAGACCAAAACAACATATTTTTCTGGCACAAGTTCTTCTCAACTTGACCGACATAAGTCCACACACATCACACGCCTCAAATAACATCAGTACCCAACATTGCCAATCTATTATATTATTAAAGCGATCGAAAAAGAAGCCACCACGTTCGCTCTCAAGGGCTAGAAATTCTCACGTTAATTGGTGAAAAAAGAGAAACATCCACACCGCTGATTATGGTGGGTCCAGATTATAACGATCTAGATTAAAGGAAAGAGTCCACGTCAGGTTCAATATAGAAATAAGAGTCCATCTCAAGTACAACGTAAAAATAACTGAAATTTAGAACAAAAAATAAAATAAAATTAGCAACTTAATTTTGATATGAATTCCTAAGTAAAATCACTAGATAAACATAATTCGGAAAAAATAGTAATTGGATTACTACACTAAATCCAACTAAAAATAACTCAATTCGAATAAAAACAAAACAAAATAGCAAATTGATTTTGATACTTAATTCAAGTAAAATTCTAAAAATATATAATTCAAAACAATTTTTTTATTAGTATACTAATTCCAACAAAAATACCTAGATTTTGGAATTAGAAATAAAATAAAAAATTGATTTCAATATGAATTCCAAAATAAAAACCTTAATAATCAGTAATTGAGAATAATTTTTATAAAAAAATAGCAATTGGATTAGTATACTAATTCCAACAAAAATAATTAAAGTTTGGGATAAAAATCAAAAGAAAATTTGCAATTTGATTTCCATATGAATTCCAAAGTAAAATATTTAAACAACTAAAATTCAGTACAAAAAAATATTATCAATTTTATTTACATACTAATTCCTAAGTAAAATCCTAAATAAATATAACCAGAATAAAAATTAAACAAAAATCACAATTGGATTGTTGTATGAATTTCAACAAAAAAACTGCTATTTGGAATAAAAATAAATTAAAATTGGCAATTTGATTTTCACGCTAATTCCAAATTAAAACCCATAAATAAATTTAATTCGCATAAAAATTAAATAAAATTAACAATTGGATTAGTATATGAATTCCAACAAAAAATAACTTAAATTATGGACAAAAGAATAAAAGAAAGTTTGAAAGTCTATTTTCGTACGAATTCATCCACACCGTTGATTATGGTGGATCTAGATTATAACGATCTAAATTAAAGAAAATAGTGCGTGTCGATACAATATAGAAATAAGAGTCCATCTCAAGTACAACGTAAAATAACTGAAATTCGGAATTAAAAATAACATAAAATTAGCAACTTAATTTTGATACTAATTCCTAAGTAAAATCACTAGATAAAAAAATTCAGAATAAAAATAAAAAATTAGTAATTTGATTAGTACACTAATTCTAACAAAAAATAACTGGAATTCAGAATAAAAACAAAATAAAAATAGCAAATTGATTTTGATATGAATTCCTAAGTAAAATTCCTAAAAAATATGTAATTCAAACTAATTTTTTTGATTAGTGTATGAATTCCAACAAAAATACCTAGATTTCAAAATTAAAAATAAAATAAGAAATTTGATTTTAATACTTAATTCCAAAATAAAAACCCTAATAATCGTAATTCGTAATAATTTTTATAAAAAACAAAGAATTGGATTAGTATATGAATTCCAACAAAAATAATTGAAATTTGGGATAAAAAGAAAATTTGCAATTTGATTTCAATATGAATTCCAAAGTAAAATATTTAAATAACTAAAATTGAACAAAAGAACATTATCGATTTGATTTACATACTAATTCCTAAGTAAAATCCTAAATAAATATAACTAGGAATAAAAATTAAACAAAAATCATAATTGGATTGTTGTACTAATTTCAATAAAAAACTACTATTTGGAATAAAAATAAATTAAAATTGGCAATTTGATTTTGATGCAAATTCGAAATTAAAATTCATAAATAAATTTATTTTGGCATAAAAATTAACAATTGGGTTAGTATATAAATTCCAACAAAAAATAACTTAAATTAGGGACAAAAAATGAAAGAAAATTTGAAATTATATTTCCATACGAATTCTAAAGTAAAATCCCTGAATAACTAAAATTTTGAATAAATTAAATATACGTTATAATGAGGATATCACGAATGGTGTCAGATGAGACCACAAAAGAGTGCAATGATGTCGATTTGTTCTATAGGAAGACATTGATCCACAAGGAAACAAAGAGTCACGGCAGCGACGACGAAGATAAGAACAATATCGTACTGCTCACCTTAGCCATTCCACGAGGACAATGTCATGCTACTCACTGGTGCTACTGAAGGGAAAGGCCGGAGTCGAGGGAGCCAAGTGTTGTGACGATAAGTGGTGAGCATCACCGTTGTTGAAGAAGTCAGTGGTCAAAGAAGCTTAATGATAGGGAAGCCCTAGCAAAGAGGAGATGAAACTTTGCATTGAAGATGAGTTATCGACGATATGGGGTTATCGCATAGCTAGGAGCTATCATCATTGGTGACACGGCGTCGCTGGCGATGGCGAAAAGATTCTCCATATCGTTAGACAGCGACTAAAACAGACATACCGACATCAATGAAGATGGGAGGTCATAGTAGTTAGTAAGGAAGCCACATCGTTGAGTTAGACAACGTTGAAGAGTAGCGACCAACATGGTAGAAGAAGACATCGAGCAAGTATAATATCGTCATGTGTATATACATGCATGCATCCATACGAATATAAACACGAGCGCGCATAAACAAAGGAGCAAAGAGCTCAGAGTAGAGATGTCGCAATAGTAAGGAATAAGCTCAGGGCCACCAGAGAAAGTGCGGAGGGTGTCCCCGGCAAGGATCAACGATATTTGCACGTATGCGTGTTGATATCACAACGGTTAGTATTAAACAACAATTGGAGAGAAGTAGAAGATAACTATGTAGTAGAGTATTGCATCGGAAGGGATAGCAGCTGAGAGATATCGATCAAGAATTGGGTTTGTTGTTGGAGATTGAAGCAGAAACACTGTGGCGGGGAGAAGAGATAGAAGACACACGGTTCGATAGGGCAACCGACATATGTTCCTTAAGTTGTGTTTTTCTTCAAGTTTCTATTGTCATTTCAAATGTTTACGATATCTTAAAAATCTAAATAGCTACGAGATACGTAAATATATTCTCAAGCATCTAAGTTATATCATTTGACATTAAAAGCTTTAAAAAAAATCTAGTCGTGCAAATACGCAGGACACCTTGCTAGTTATTCATCAACTAAAAAGACTAGACCTAACCATATGGTCTAGCAAGGTTGTTCCAAAATGCTTGGTCAATAGACTTCGACCTCTGTTACATGATATCGTCGCACCGGAGCAAAGTGCTTTTATTCCGGGGCGACTAATCACATATAATGCTTTGATAGCCTTGGTGTATCCATGCTATGAGGACTGGAAATGATTTTGCCCAGAATTTTTGTGCCTACAAGCTTGCTCTCTCTAAAGCTTATGATAGGGTGGACTGGCGGTATCTGGAAGGAGTTATGGAGAAGCTCGGGTTTTGTCAGCAATGGATAATGTAACATCCTGATTTTCCAAATCCTTTTAAATTTGTAAAATAAAATAAAGCTATTTTGTTTTGATGAGAATTCATAGTTGGTTCGTTGGAGAGGTTTAAGTTTCATGTCGTCACCCCTTCTGTATGTTGGCCAGTTCTCCCCTCAGTCCCTCTCTTTTGCGTTATGTTCAGTTTAGACCTTCTCTGTGGCCTGGACCTCCCCAGTGGCCCTTGAAGTTAGACCTCTCCTGGGGGGCTCAGACCTTTTCTCAATTGGACGTGCCCTTATGTCCAGATCTTTCTCTCTGAGCTAGATCTCTTTGGATCTCTTTGTTGGTTCGAATCTCTTTGGTTCAGACCTCCTCCTTAGGTCTAGACCTCCTCTTGGTTAAACCGTGCCTATATGCTTAGGCCTCCCTTCGAATTCAGGTCCTTTGGACCTCCCCATCCATTGGACCTCCTTACTCGCTTATCTTAGGAACCCTGACCTCCAAAGATTTCCTCCGAACCTTTAGGACCTCCTATGTTGAGATCCTCACCGCCAGACCTCCCATTGTGGAGATCCTAGCGATCAGACCTCCCCGTCAACTCGAGTTCTTTAGACCTCCTCTCAAGACCTCCTCGAGCCCGTGGAACCTCCTTTCATGAGAGCCTAAGCGATAGGACCTCCCGTTAGTGAGATCCTACCACCAGACCTCCTTTACAAGGATCCCTCACCAGACCTCCCTTGATGGGATCTTGGTTGTTAGAACCTCTTGTCCCAGAGACCTCCTCCATGTATGTCCGACCTCCCCATGTCCAGACCTCCTCTCAGAATCGACCGTTAAGACCTCCCTCGAGATCTTAATCGTCCGCAACCTCCTTCGTTGGCGATTCGATCGTTAGGACCTCCTTTGGAAATCCTAACCGCTCGCACCTCCCATTTGGAATTGATCCACGCCCTAGACCTCCATGGTGGTGAGGTTCTCCTCTTACTCGCGGACCTCCCGTTAGCACTCAATCTTGGCCGTTGGACCTCCTCTTTGGAGATCCAACTGTCAGACCTCCCCTTTGACGAATCTGTTTTAGATTTGATGGTCCCACCGCCAAAGCTTACCTATTTTATGTTTCCGCCACACTAGTACCATGGGAATTTAATGCATGTATTGTCAAGATTAAATGCACCAAGCAAGTGGTCGTTTCTATTGTATGGGGTCATTTTGGGGCACTATTGGTGTCTTTTCTAGTCTCCTCCGTAATAAAGACACTATGTCCTTTATTATTTTTCTTTGACACCCTGCATCTTTTGCCCATCTCACATGCTCACCAAATCATGTACGCATTGAGTGGTCTTTTCACTTCCTTTGACTATAACTAGTTCCGGGAGCCCTCCCTTGCCACCTTTTTCACACACTCAACATTATTGTTCACACCCAGTGGCTTCCTGGAGAGTCCTTGCTGCCAAGAACATCGCCAGGAGCATCTCTCCATCGTGTTTTCACCATTGGAGGCTCGGTAGGAGCTTGGGCTTGACCTCAACCGCCTGATTCCTTCGACCTCCCCTTCAACTCATCACCTCCTCCCTATTGCCGGTAAGCCTCCTTGTGCAATCGATCCGTTTTGTTCTTATTACCACAATAAGAGATTATACCTCTTCCAGGACCTCTTCTTCTGGCTTCTCCTTGGAACTCTATGATTTTTGTCTAAAGATCACCTCCTTGGACTCTGCGCAAGTATCATCCTATTGGTCTGTTGCTAGAGCCGCCCCTCTGGTCTTTCGTGAGGACCTTCCTCATTCGACCTCTCCCCAGTAAGTTGGGACCTCTCCCAAAGAACCCATTTTGAATATGTGATGCTTCTATCAATTAAGTTTCGGAGTTTCTTTTGAAGTTCTTTTGGCTCTTTATTTGGAATTTGGTTTGAGTTGTCTCCTTTCTCACGATAGATCGTGAAGGCACCGAGGAGCTTGAGAGCATCAAGAAGAAGACTCTCAAAACAGTGAGCAAGGCAAGTCATGCTCTTGATCATATTGCACCCAATATTTCAATTTACTTATGTTCTGTTTCAAAGGATAATGCATGCCTATTTCTACTTAGATATTTTAATACCTGTCTTTAAACACATAGTTATGCCTAATTCCTTCATATGGCCAACTTGACATTGAACCAGATCTGTTGTCATCTTAGACAAAACCTGGTTAACACATTAGTGTAAACCAGGAGCAATTGTGAAACCATATGCTTAGTCTTGCTTAGTCCAAAAGTACTTGATTTGGGGAAATCTTTACCTTCATGATCAACTATTGTTTAAAATGTTTTGACCATGGCATGGGGATGTCATGGGGGTATGAAAATATTGCTGGGGAAGCAAAGAAATGGAAATTGATTTAGACTTGGGCGAATTGGTTTGCTTGGTTGGTGCAAGGTTTATGCACGGACTCTATCCTGGCTAAGGTAGAGGTCCAGGGGTTTGTGATTGTCGCCCAAGTCGGCTTGAGGACCGGTCTTTGAGCCGCCAATGCTAGGCCTATGATGGGCTATGCCAAACCGTGCAACCACATGTCTCCAAGATGGGGTGTGGGACCTAGCTAAGTAATTTGCGTAACTTCCACCATAGCTTGATCCAATTGAAGGAGTGGGAGGTCTTCTATGGCCAAAATGGTCTTTTATGACCTATGTTCCCACTGGTGCAAGAGGGGGCCCAGATCCTGCGGAGTTGAATCCAAAGGAGGCGAAACCTTAGCAAGGAGAGGCTGTGGTGGGACAATGCATTTTAAAGGCTTTGTCATGAACTCTAGACCTCTTACCTTTGGTAGTGAGAGGTGGCATTGACGGATGCCGGATAAACTAGAGGAATCATGTCATGTGGGTAAAGTGCACAACCTCTGCAGAGTGTACATCTATTCGAATAGTCGTGTCCACGGTCATGGACATTGGCAAATGCCACTCGAGTTAGATGTTGAATTTGGGTTCCTAAAAATGTTTAATAAACTGATTTGGGATTTCTATCCCATGGGCTTTGGGCAGGGAGCCTTGTGACAGGAGGGTATCCTTCACCAACTTGTTGATGAATGCTATCCAACTGAAAATCAAATGTTTGAAAAGGATTTTATCTATTAAAAACCTACCTTGGAACTTAGTAATTGTAATTGAAAGAAACTTGGCTTTATGCAAATCAACCCTATTATGCCTTCTTTTGTATATCCATATATGCATGTCATTTTGTTATTCCACGGGTGTGACTTGCGAGCACACTGGTAGTGCTCACTCTTGCTCAATGCAAAATCTTATCAGGAGAAGACAACTGCGGTGAAGAAGAGGACCAGCACGAGTAGGTTGTGCCCTTCAGCCATTTTTCCTGTGGTATAGTGGATGGACGTCTGTTTCCGCTCTTTTGTAAGCTCGCTTTTGGCCCAAGGCCACCTTTTGTAAACAACTCCTTTGTTATGTTGTAAATAAAGTTATGTCGTGGATGTTACCATTCTTGTATCTTTGTGAAGAGCTAGCTTGAGATCCTTGGGACTAGCTCGGTTCACGCTAGGAATCACAGGTGATCCTCAAGCCTCACGACCTCCTCAGGTCAGGTCCTATGACCTCTTCTGAGTTGGCCGTGGCAGTAGAGGATCTCCCCGTGACTCCTGCTTCCCACTTCCCTCGGTGGTAATCATGAGAGGTCCTACCAAGGCCTCAATTGGTGCTGCCGCGGGCAGATTCTACCCGAGCCTCGGGAGGTGCCACCGGACCTCCTGGGAGGTCCTAAGGGACGTCCTAGGAGATCCTGGGAGGTCCTCTCGGGAGCCCTAGGGTTGGGTCGCCACAAGAGTGGTATCAGAGCCATTTGACTGCAGGTCGCAACCTAATAGAATTGCCATAGAACTTCAAAGCTTATTTTATAAAAACAAGAAGAATAAAATGTTCTTTCTTACCTGGGTCATCTCTCTACTCTTACCTCCTTAATGGTACTCATCCGTACCCTAATTCAGATCTTATCTGGTCTCATTCTTTACATTGATTTGCAATACCAAATGGACCTCCTTACCTTTGAAAAATTCTACTAGAGGTCTTTCGGGTTAGGCTTGGTGCTTAAGACCTCCCTCAAAATGGTAAGAAACGAGTAGAACGATGCTCTATTACTATAGTTTCTGAAAAAGTTCTTTCTGCTGTTTTCCTTGCATTGGATCTCTTTGTTGAGTTGGTTGTTTTGGTTAGTCTTACTTAGCCTTTGCTTTTCTTTCCCTAGACTCTGGAGTCTAGCAAAATGGTGACCACCAGGAATGGTAGTGGAAGTTCAAGCAACCAAAATAGACAAGCTGCAGGAGAACCTGAGAACCCAGCTTTGTGGAGTAACCAAAATAGAGGGGTTGATGGCGTGCAGCAGGACCCAACCTCACAGCCGCCACCTCCTCCAGTTGATGGTCTTAGTTGGGCCCAAATAATGGCCAATCAAGCTCAGCTTATAAGCTTGCTGTCTCAATCTATTGCCAACACCCAGTCTTTGCAAGCTACAGCAGCAGCTCAACCTCAAGCTCCAATTCCACCTCCTCCAAGGTCCAGCATTGCCGAATTCATGAGGCTGCGTCCTCCAACATTTTCAAGCAGCACTGAGCCAATAGAGGCTGATGATTGGCTCAGACAAGCAAGGTGAAATTAGACATGGTGCAAAGGTACGATCATGAGAGAGTTCTTTTTGCTTCTCACCAGCTTAGTGGATCAGCCGCTGAGTGGTGGGATAACTTTAGTCAATCTCATGTGGATGCCCAGGCCATCACGTGGGATGAGTTTATGCGGGCTTTTCGTCGTGCCTATATTCCATCTGGTGTGATGTCTTTAAAAAGGACGGAATTTCGCACCTTGAAGCAAGGCAGCCGCTCTGTGAATGAGTATCTACATAAGTTTAATCAATTGGCAAGATATGCTCCAGGAGATGTTGCCACGGATGAAAGTAAGCAAGAGCACTTTTTGGAAGGGCTTAATGATGAAATTTCAGTCCACCTTGTTTCTCAAGAGCATTCTGATTTTCATCAACTTGTAAGCAAGGCCATTCGGCAGGAAAGTAAGCTCCAACAGATGGAAGGCCGAAAAAGAAAGAAGTCGGCACAGAGGTTTGACTCTGGGGGTTTTCCTAAGTCTAAGACCTCCCAGCCTCAGTCCTCACATCATAAGGTCTCTCGGACCTCTTCCTCAAAGACCTCCAGCGCAGTGCAGCGCTCAGGCAAATCAAGCCATCACAAGACCTCCTCTGGAAATCAGTTTCAAAAGAAGTCCTCCACGACCTCTACTGCTGGAGTGACATGCTTCTTTTGTAATGAGATTGGGCACTATGCTAGTAGGTGCCCAAAGAAGCAGCAAGCACCTGCCCCAGCTCGATCTGGACAAGGAGCCTCAGTCTAGGGTAGCGCCTCAAGCGTGAAGCCAAAGGCGCATCTCACAAAGGGCCGGGTCACTCATGTCACGGCTGAAGAAGCCCAAGCAGCGCCTGATGTAGTACTGGGTATGTTCCTTGTCAACTCCATACCAGCATTGGTTTTATTTGATTCGGGAGCTTCCCATTCTTTTGTTTCAAGCAAGTTTGTGGGAAAGTATGGGTTATCTATAATCCCTCTAGTTAACCCTATGATAATTCATGCTCCGGGCCTGGATATGAGGACTAATACCCTCTGCCCAAACCTTACCTTAGAGATTTCTGGAGTACCTTTCCAAGCAGATTTAATAGTTTTGCAATATCAAGGTTTGGATGTGATTCTTGGAATGGATTGGTTAGCCAAGAATAGAGTACAGATAGATTGTGCCACCCAGTCCATATCACTTATAAATGACCAGGGAGTACAAGTGGAATATAAGTCCAAGACCTCCCCTAGAACAAAACCTATTCTGACCAGTGTGAAAGAAGTGAAGATAGAAGACCTCCCAGTGGTCAGAGAGTACATAGATGTGTTCCCTGAAGAGCTACCTGGTATGCCACCAGATAGGGATATATATTTCCTAATTGACTTAGTCCCTGGGACTGCACCCATCTCAAAAAGGCCTTATAGGATGCCTGTGAATGAATTGGTAGAGTTAAAGAAGCAGATCAAAGAACTGAAGAACAAAGGATTTATTAGACCAAGTTCTTCACCATGGGGAGCACCTGTGCTATTTGTCAAAAAGAAAGACAATAGCCTGAGGATGTGTGTAGACTATAGATCACTCAATGAGGTCACCATTAAAAACAAATATCCTCTGCCAAGGATAGATGACCTCTTTGACCAACTAAAAGGAGCAAGTGTGTTCTCTAAAATTGACCTAAGGTCTAGGTATCATCAATTGAAGATTAGGGCAGAAGACATTCCCAAAACTGCTTTTACCACAAGGTATGGACTATATGAGTTCACTGTGATGTCATTTGGATTGACAAATGCACCAGCCTATTTCATGAGTATGATGAACAAAGTATTCATGGACTTCCTAGACAAGTTTGTGGTGGTGTTTATTGATCACATCCTTGTCTACTCCAAGAATGAAAAAGAACATGAAGACCATCTCAGAACTGTTTTGGGAAGACTTAGAGAGCAGCAGCTCTATGCTAAGTTTAGCAAGTGTGAATTCTGGTTAAAGCAAGTAGCCTTTCTTGGCCACATCATTTCGGCCAAGGGAGTGGCTGTAGATTCTTCAAAGGTTGAAGCTGTCCTAGAATGGAGACCTCCTAAGACAGTGACTGAAATAAGAAGTTTCCTTGGTCTAGCTGGCTAATATAGGAGATTTATTGAAGGTTTTTCCAAGATTGCTAGACCTCTCACCTAGCTCTTGAAAAAGGAGCAGAAATTTGAATGGACTAAAGTCTGTGAGCAAAGCTTTCAGGAATTGAAAAAAATGCTTGTCACAGCCCCAGTCCTAGTCCTGCCAGACATCCATAGAGACTTTGAGGTATTTTGTGATGCATCCCATCAAGGTCTTGGATGTGTGCTAATGCAAGATGGAAGGGTAGTAGCATATGCATCTCGACAGTTGAGACCTCATGAAGAGAACTACCCAACACATGATCTAGAGTTGACAACTATTGTGCATGCTTTGAAAATCAAGGCCACTACCTTATTGGTAATCGTCAGAAGATATACACAGCACCACAAAAGTTTGAAATACATCTTTACACAACCAGAGCTCAATTTGAGACAAAGGAGATGGTTGGAATTAATTAAAGATTATGACCTTGGGATTCATTATCACCCAGGCAAAGCCAATGTAGTGGCAGATGCCTTGAGCCGAAAAAGGTTATTGCAATACCTTGTTGGTTCAAGATCAACAACCGAAGTCAGTATGAAGAGTTGAAGTATCTCAACTTGGAAATTGTAAAGCAAGGATGTGTAAACACCTTAGTGGTGCGCCCAACCATTCTCGACCAAATTAAAGAACATCAAGGAGAAGATGAAGACATCCAAGAAATTAAGAAGAACATGAGGAGAGGTAAAGCCCGGGTTTCTCTCAGAGATGAACAAGGGATAGTATGGTTTGGCAAACAGAATTTGTGTGCCCAATCATCAAGATATCAAGCGACTCATCTTGGTGGAAGCCCACGGTCACCTTATTCTATCCACCCGGGCAGCACCAAGATGTATCACGACCTCAAGGAAAGGTATTGGTGGGTCAGTATGAAGCAAGATATTGCTAAATGTGTCTCTCAATGTGATGTATGTAAGAGGGTTAAAGCCGAGCACCAACGACCAGCAGGGTTGTTGCAGCCATTGCCGATCCCTGGAATGGAAATGGGAACAAGTAGGCATGGACTTCATTATGGATTGCCGAGCACCCAAACGGGCTTTGATTCCATTTGGGTGGTAGTTGACCGACTGACCAAGGTAGCCCATTTTATACCGGTCAAGACCACCTATAGGAGTGATAAGCTAGCAGAATTGTATATGGCAAGAATTGTCTGTCTACATGGAGTACCCAAAAGAATAGTTTCAGACAGAGGGTCGCAGTTCACCTCGAGGTTTTGGAAAAGCTTACATGAAGCTCTAGGTACTAAGCTCAATTTTAGTACCGCCTATCACCCTCAAACCGATGGGCAAACTGAGAGAGTGAACCAAATCCTGGAAGACAT
This sequence comes from Phyllostachys edulis, assembly GCA_036346405.1. NCBI lineage: Eukaryota > Viridiplantae > Streptophyta > Magnoliopsida > Poales > Poaceae > Phyllostachys > Phyllostachys edulis. Next base: position 15,198,662 of record CM070551.1, on the reverse strand, counting down.
GCTCAGGGCTTGTGCTTTGGATTTTAGGAAGAGTTGGGACAAGAACTTGCCTTATGCTGAATTTTCTTACAACAATAGTTATCAAACTAGTCTACAGATGTCCCCTTTCAAAGCTCTATATGGTAGACCTTGTAGAACACCCCTCCTTGGGGATGAGGTTGGAGAACATCAACTTCATGGCCCAGACCTAGTTAAAGAAGCTGAAGACAAGGTGAAGCTCATAAAGGAGCGATTGAGAGTGGCTCAATCTCAACAAAAGAGCTATGCTGATACCCGTCGAAGAGATTTGTCCTTTGAGGTTGGAGACTTTGTATACCTTAGAGTGACACCACTCAGGGGAGTTAGAAGATTTCGGACTAAAGGAAAGTTGGCACCAAGATTTATCGGCCCATACAAGATCATGCACAGAATTGGTGAAGTCGTCTATCAACTAGAGCTCCCAGAGTCCCTCTCAGCTGCGCACAATGTCTTTCATGTATCCCAATTAAGGAAATATCTTCGGGTGCCAGAAGACCACACATCCCTAGAGAATTTCGATCTTCAAGAAGACCTTACCTATGTGGAGTAGCCAATTAAAATTCTGGATGTTGCAGAAAGGGTTACCAGGAGACAGATTATCAGATCCTACAAGGTGCAATGGAGTCATCATCCAGAAAGTGAAGCTACATGGGAGAAGGAAGAAGACCTCAAGGCTAATTATCCCTACCTCTTTACTGATCCTGCTTGAATCTCGGGTCGAGATTCCTTTAAGGGGGGTAGGTTTGTAACATCCTGATTTTCCAAATCCTTTTAAATTTGTAAAATAAAATAAAGCTATTTTGTTTTGATGAGAATTCATAGTTGGTTCGTTGGAGAGGTTTAAGTTTCATGTCGTCACCCCTTCTGTATGTTGGCCAGTTCTCCCCTCAGTCCCTCTCTTTTGCGTTATGTTCGGTTTAGACCTTCTCTGTGGCCTGGACCTCCCCAGTGGTCCTTGAAGTTAGACCTCTCCTGGGGGGCTCAGACCTTTTCTCAATTGGACGTGCCCTTATGTCCAGATCTTTCTCTCTGAGCTAGATCTCTTTGGATCTCTTTGTTGGTTCGAATCTCTTTGGTTCAGACCTCCTCCTTAGGTCTAGACCTCCTCTTGGTTAAACCGTGCCTATATGCTTAGGCCTCCCTTCGAATTCAGGTCCTTTGGACCTCCTCATCCATTGGACCTCCTTACTCGCTTATCTTAGGAACCCTGACCTCCAAAGATTTCCTCCCGAACCTTTAGGACCTCCTATGTTGAGATCCTCACCGCCAGGACCTCCCATTGTGGAGATCCTAGCGATCAGGACCTCCCCTGGTCAACTCAGTTCTTTAGACCTCCTCTCAAGACCTCCTCGAGTCCGTGGAACCTCCTTTCATGAGAGCCTAACTGATAGGACCTCCCCGTTAGTGAGATCCTACCAGTCAGGACCTCCTTTTTACAAGGATCCCCTCGGCTAGGACCTCCTTGATGGGATCTTGGTTGTTAGAACCTCTTGTCGCAGAGACCTCCTCCATGTATGTCTCGACCTCCCCATGTCCGCACCTCCTCTCAGAATCTGGACCGTTAAGACCTCCCCCTGGAGATCTTAACCGTCCAGACTTCCCTTCGTTGGCGATTCGATCGTTAGGACCTCCCCTTGGAGATCCTAACCGTTCAGACCTCCCGTTTGGAATTGATCCTACGGCCCTAGACCTCCATGGCGGGTGAGGTTCTCCTCTTACCTCACGGACCTCCCCGTTAGCACTCAATCTTGGCCGTTGGACCTCCTCTTTGGAGATCCAACTGTCAGACCTCCCCCTTTGACCCAACTGCTTTAGATTTGATGGTCCCACCGCCAAAGCTTACCTATTTTATGTTTCCCGCCACACTAGTACCATCGGCATTTAATGCATGTATTGTCGCATTAAATGCAGCCAAGCAAGTGGCTGTTTCTATTGTATGAGGTCATTTTGGGGCACTATTGGTGTCTTTTCTAGTCTCCTCCCGTAACAGTACACTATGTCCTTTATTATTTTTCTTTGACACCTCTGTACCTTTTGCCCATCTCACATGCTCACCAAATCATGTACGCATTGAGTGGTCTTTTCACTTCCTTTGACTATAACTAGTTCCGAGAGCCCTCCATTGCCACCTTTTTCACACACTCAACATTATTGTTCACACCCAGTGGCTTCCTGGAGAGTCCTTGCTGCCAAGAACATCGCCAGGAGCATCTCTCCATCGTGTTTTCACCATTGGAGGCTCGGTAGGAGCTTGGGCTTGACCTCAACCGCCCAGATTGCCTTCGACCTCCCCTTCAACTCGTCACCTCCTCCCTATTGCTGGTAAGCCTCCTTGTGCACTGATCTGTTCTTGTTCTTATTACCACAATAAGAGATTATACCTCTTCCAGGACCTCTTCTTCTGGCTTCTCCTTGGAACTCTATGATTTTTGTCTAAAGATCACCTCCTTGGACTCTGCGCAAGTATCATCCTCTTGGTCTGTTGCTAGAGCCGCCCCTCTGGTCTTTCGTGAGGACCTTCCTCATTCGACCTCTCCCTAGTAAGTTGGGACCTCTCCCAAAGAACCCATTTTGAATATGTGATGCTTCTATCAATTAAGTTTCGGAGTTTCTTTTGAAGTTCTTTTGGCTCTTTATTTGGAATTTGGTTTGAGTTGTCTCCTTTCTCACGTATAGATCGTGAAGGCACTGAGGAGCTTGAGAGCACTGAAGAAGAAGACTCTCAAGACAGTGAGCAAGGCAAGTCATGCTCTTGATCATATTGCACCCAATATTTCAATTTACTTATGTTCTGTTTCAAAGGATAATGCATGCCTATTTCTACCTAGATATTTTAATACCTGTCTTTAAACACATAGTTATGCCTAATTCCTTCATATGGCCAACTTGACATTGAACCAGATCTGTTGTCATCTTAGACAAAACCTGGTTAACACATTAGTGTAAACCAGGAGCAATTGTGAAACCATATGCTTAGTCTTGCTTAGTCCAAAAGTACTTGATTTGGGGAAATCTTTACCTTCATGACCAACTATTGTTTAAAATGTTTTGACCATGGCATGGGGATGTCATGGGGGTATGAAAATATTGCTGGGGAAGCAAAGAAATGGAAATTGATTTAGACTTGGGCGAATTGGTTTGCTTGGTTGGTGCAAGGTTTATGCACGGACTCTATCCTGGCTAAGGTAGAGGTCCAGGGGTTTGTGATTGTCGCCCAAGTCAGTTGAGGACCGGTCTTTGAGCCGCCAATGCTAGGCCTATGATGGGCTATGCCAAAACCGTGCAACCACATGTCTCCAGTATGGGGTGTGGGACCTAGCTAAGTAATTTGCAGAACTTCCACCGCAGTTGATCCAATTGAAGGAGTGGGAGGTCTTCTATGGCCAAAATGGTCTTTTATGACCTATGTTCCCACTGGTGCAAGAGGGGCCCAGATCTCATGAGTTGAATCCAAAGGAGGCGAAACCTTAGCAAGGAGAGGTGGTGGGACAATGCATTTTAAAGGCTTTGTCATGAACTCTAGACCTCTTACCTTTGGTAGTGAGAGGTGGCATTGACGGATGCCGGATAAACTAGAGGAATCATGTCATGTGGGTAAAGTGCACAACCTCTGCAGAGTGTACATCTATTCGAATAGCCGTGTCCACGGTCATGGACATCTTGGCAATGCCACTCGAGTTAGATGTTGAATTTGGGTTCCTAAAAATGTTTAATAAATTGATTTGGGATTTCTATCCCATAGGCTTTGGGCAGGGAGCCTTGTGACAGGAGGGTATCCTTCACCAACTTGTTGATGAATGCTATCCAACTGAAAATCAAATGTTTGAAAAGGATTTTATCTATTAAAAACGTGCCTTGGAACTTAGTAATTGTAATTGAAAGAAACTTGGCTTTATGCAAATCAACCCTATTATGCCTTCTTTTGTATATCCATATATGCATGTCATTTTGTTATTCCACGGGTGTGACTTGCGAGCACAGTGGTAGTGCTCACTCTTGCTCAATGCAAAATCTTATCAGGAGAAGACAACAGCGGTGAAGAAGAGGACCAGGACGAGTAGGTTGTGCCCTCCAGCCATTTTGCCTGTGGTATAGTGGATGGACGTCTGTTTCCGCTCTTTTATAAGCTCGCTTTTGGCCCAAGGCCACCTTTTGTAAACAACTCCTTTGTTATGTTGTAAATAAAGTTATGTCGTGGATGTTACCATTCTTGTATGCTGTGAAGAGCTAGCTTGAGATCCTTGGGACTAGCTCAGTTCACGCTAGGAATCACAGGGTGATCCCTCAAGCCTCACGACCTCCTCAGGTCAGGTCCTATGACCTCTCCTGAGTTGGCCGTGGCAGTAGAGGATCTCCCTGTGACTCCTGCTTCCCACTTCCCTCGGTGGTAATCATGAGAGGTCCTACCAAGGCCTCAATTGGTGCTGCCGCGGGCAGATCCTACCCGAGCCTCGGGAGGTGCCACCGGACCTCCTGGGAGGTCCTAAGAGACGTCCTAGGAGATCCTGGGAGGTCCTCTCGGGAGCCCTAGGGTTGGGTCGCCACAGATAACCTGGGTGATGCAGTGTGTTATAACAGTGCCATGTTCGGTTTGTTTTAATGGTGTTCTCCAAGAACCGTTTAGGGCATGTACAATGGTATAGACAGCTGCTGTCTATAACAACTATCCATATCACTTGTAGACAGCACTAAAGACAGCTCATACAATGGTATAGACGGCTGCTGTCTTTTTAGTTATCTTTATAGAACACACAATCTTTTAATGTTTTTCTTGTTTCTTGTGCTACAGTCGGCTATAGAATTGTAGACAGCATCTTTCTCTTTCTTCATTCTCTTTCATCCACATCAGCAAAAAATCCTACGTGGCAATGGTTATAAACGGCTGACATAAGCCCATTGTGCATGCTCTTAAGCCATCTCGAGGATCAAGGCAAGGTGACTCCCTTTCCCCATATTTATTCCTGTTTGTGGCTGACGGGCTCTCTTTTTTGTTGACAAGGCAGTGCATGAGAGGCATATTCATGCTCTAAGTATATGCAGGGGAGCATCTCGTATTTCAAATCTCCTGTTTGCGGATGATAGCCTATTGTTCTTTCGAGGAGATGTGGACCAGGCAAGGAGAGTAAAAGATGTGCTGAATGATTATTCAAGGAGCACGGGTCAATTGATCAACCCTGGAAAGTGCTCCATTCTGTTTGGATCGAGCTGCCCTCAAGTTACCTGGGATTCTATCCGGGGCGAGCTACAAATTGAACAAGAGGCTTTCGAAGAAAAGTAACTCGGACTGCCCACCCCGGAGGGGAGAATGAAAAGAGATCGGTTCCAAACACTTCGTGCACGGTTTGGGAAGAGGCTCAATGACTGGAGCGAAAATGAGCTTTCGATGGCCGGGAAGGAAGTTCTTATTAAATCCGTTGCACAGGCTTTGCCCACTTATAGTATGGGAGTTCTTAAGCTGCCATTCACTTCATGTGATGATTATCGATGCTCTTCACTAGGATGGCCACAGGAAGGCACACTGGTGTGTGATGGAGTTTATGTGCTTGACACATATATAATTCTAAATAAATCATAGAAAAATTCTAAAGGCTCACTCATGCATAGTGGAAAGTGGGAAGTTTAGTATCATATTACTAGTCTAGGTGAGAAGAGATCAATATATAAGGTGAAGTTGGTCTTACCTAGTTGAAGCAAGCAAAAGAAGAACACGCGCTCGCTCGCTCGCCATCGTTTGTGCGTGACGTGCGCGTGAATAGTCTGGCGATTTCGTGTCCGGTTGGGTGTAGAGATGTTGCTTATTTTTGCACCACAAAACCATGCATACGAATTAGAAACTAAAAGTTTGAATTACATTATTTCAATGACACACATTAACCGCGTTTAAAACAGAGTAATGATAGCAGTTTCTTTGCTCGTTGCTGCTAGTTCTATATGAGAGAGAGAGAAGTCTCCTCTCAGGAGTATAAAGAGAGATCAGTACCGTTTTGTTGTTTTGTTCCTCTGTGTTGTGCAACCTCGGTTTCTCCATCCTTTCTTCGGCGTGCACCAACATGGTGGGAGCAGTGTCTCCGAAGTTGGTGTCCCTCGTGATCCTGCATGGGTTGGGGTGAATCAGGTTTTTGGGAAGCGTTCGAGTGACTGTCCACGGCTTCCTCCTTCTCCATCATCCTCTGCGCGTCATTTTCTTTACATCAGACTCTACCGTGACCTTCGTCGGAGCGATTCTATGTATGTTGCGGTGATATTATTTGATATGATTGGACCTTACTTCCTAGATATTTGTCATATGATAATGCTGATGTCTACTTCTATTAGTAGTGTTCTTGTTCTAGGCTTTGCTATGTTAGTGTATATATATGGGATACATATATATGAATTGATGATCTTGCTACTGTTTATAGTCCTAAATATGTCTAGTATATATGCTGCTATTGATTCAATTATTATTTTAGGAATTATAATAATCACAAAAGTGTGTATATACCTAAGAGTGTGCTTGGGAGAAGATGATAATGCCGAAAGGTAGTGGGGTTTGGACTCGTGATTTACGTTTGTTCAACCAAGCACTACTAGCTCGGCAAGCTTGGAGGCTCATGCATGGTGTTCCGTGGTAGCTTGTGTGCTCGACTACTCAAAGCGAAGTACTGTCCAAATGTGAATTTACTTGATACGGTCTTCACTGGAAATTCTTCTAGTACTTGGAATGCCATTGAGTATGGCCTGGAATTGCTGAGAAAGGGGGTTGTTTGTCGTGTTAGTTCGGGTGAAAATATTCGCATTTGGTGTGCTAACTGGATTCTGCGGGATTTCTCTTTGCGGCCGGTTACGCGCCTACGTCGTCCCCGACTACAGAGGGTGTCTGAGCTTATAGATCTTGACAGGAGGGACTGGAATGTTGCTCTGCTTAATCAAGTTTTCCTCCCAGCTGATGTACAAGAGATTAGGAAGATTAAAGGCTTGCTTTCATGCTGCAGTCAGCAGGGGAGATTGCTTCGTCGAGTTCATCCCTTGACAGAAGGGCGCTCTGGAAGAAATTATGGTATAATGATGGAACCCCCAAGGTGAAGGTTTTTTCTTGGCGTCTTGCTAGGAACGCTCTGCCTACAAACGCAAACAACAAATAGACACATTATAGAACAAGACACTTGCGCCATATGTGGTATGTCAGCCGAAGATGTGTTTCATGCGATTGTGGTGTGTGCACATGCTAAAGCTCTTTTTGACGTACTCCGGCGGAGCTGGCCTTTGCCGGATGATGGACTGTTGAGGCGGTCAGGACCTGACTGGTTATTAGTTTATTACTTATGCTACAGAAGTTGCCTAAGGAAGAGTGCTCTTATTTCTGTTGATGTGCAAGAACTGGAACGACCGGAATTTGTTGACGCATGGTGGTCATTTTTCAGTGGAGGGATCAGCGTGGTCCATTGAAGCCTCGTGCAATGAGCTTTTTTTACGTACACTTAATTTAATACTGGTTATTCATTCTTTTTTATCTAATGATCTATATTAGTTACGATTTAGTTATACTACACCTAGTAGTATGAGTAGTATAATCTTAAGGGAGGTAAGATTGTCATTGCCCATATGACACAAGAGTAACATTTTTAACCCTAGTTGCAAAAGTTCATAATACCCTCACGAAAAATTATAAACTACAAAGAAATGTCTATTATGTTCTTAACAAATCAATGACCAAATTTAATTTATACTACCGATAGAATGTACCGTAAAATTTCTCTTGTGCAATACCTTATTTAATATTCGGCAAAAAGGGGGCTGTAGATGACAAAAGAAAAGGTCTGGTCGACCAACGTCATCGGGTTAAGGTTTTTTTTTAAACAGAAAAGATTACCTAGCTTTTATAAAAAACTAATATCCAGAGTACATTCACCAAAAGAAACGAACTGGGGATGCCAGTTTGCCTAGAACGACCAGCTAAAGCAAACACTACGATAAACACCAGTCCAACAACTCCACAAGAAGACAATATTACAATTCATCCAAAGAAAAGCAAAACACTAGCAAACTAGACATCGTCCCCTGCGCAAAACCTTTTCATCCAGCCTTCAAACGTCATCAGCAAGTCTTTCCAGTCTTTGATGACCTTCCTTTTTTATTGCAACCCACCAACGCTGCAAGTAGGGCTGGAAACAAGCCGAGCCGAGCCGGCTCGAGCCAAGCTCGCTCAGGCTCGGTCTTAGCTGCAGCTCGCCTCGGCTCGTTTTGAAATCGAGCTAGGAACTGGGCTCGGCTCGGCTTGAAAGTGAGCTCGAGCCGGCTCGCGAGCTTTCCCAAGCCAAGAACTGCCTAGCACAGGGAACAACCAGGAACTTCGATTCTCAGCTAGAAGAAAGGCAGAAGCCAGAAGCTCGCTTTTCACTCTACCTAAATCAAGCGATAAACAGGGCGCAAAATAAATATGGCATGCTCCTTTTTCATTCTACCTAAATCAAGAAGAATAGCACAGGTTGTTCTTTGCCCAAATTCCAAATTGATAGTGAACACAAACAGAGGTTTAATGGCCGGATGACCACAAGGCCGAGAACCAACTTCAGCACGGGTCATCTGAACCAATCGAATCTACGCATTCATAAGCACAAGAAAGAAACAGAAACAGGAGCGATTAATTAGAGAGTCAGGGAATGGGGTTGGAGTCTTGGAGACATGCTGCCGTCGGGGCTGCCGAGGAGCTTGATGGGTGTGCCGGCGGAGCGCGACGGGATGATGCAGTTGTCGGGGAGCTTCACCAGGATCCGTTGCGGCGGCGCACCCAGATGAGCGCCCTATCACCATGCCGGCAACGATTGCTTCTCCGCGTGGAGGGGGGGGGAGCACGGCTGCACGGGACGAGGTGGAGCACGAAGCGGCGACGCGGACGCACGGGGGAAGCACGAGGGGAGCGGCGCGGAGGACGGGGAGGAAGGGGAGGAGGACAGCGCGATCGATCTTAAGAGGCGGGATGGGGGCGGCGTCAGGGTAGCTCCGCGGGGCGACGACGTGGGCGGAGGCGGCGGCGAGGGCGTCCCGACGGTGGTGGGTTTGGGACTTCGGGAGGTGGCCAGGTGGGAGGTGGAAGGGGAAGGGCGTCCCGGCGGTGGAGGGGAAGGGGATCTGGGACTGAATCCCGATTCGGGATGGATGGGAGTAGGGTGGGAGCCTTGGGAGGATGTTACATGCAAGGGGAATCGGTGACTGTACATTCAATAGGTATGAGCCAATTTGGCTCGCGAGTTGGCTCGAGCTCGGCTCGATTTTTCACCTAGCTGAAAACTAGGCTCGACTCAAAAAATCACGAGCTCGATTACGTAAAATAAAGAGAGAACAAAATAGGGTGACTCATGAGTTAGCCCAATATGCTAGATGAGAAAATAGCTCAGCCTTGAGGTTGGGGGTGGCCCAAATTGTATCAAGCACTTGGTATTCCAAGATTGTAATTTTGCCCATGATTAATCAATAAAGCTCTCTTTGATCGCAAAAACAAAAATTATGGTTGTAGCGTGGTTTTGTGGAATTTACTCTATTTATTTTTGAATTGCATTTTGGCTTACTAATCATAAACTGCGTATAAGAAAGCTTACCATAACGATTTGAGCAGCTAAATGGAACCTCACCATGTTCAGTACTCGCTAAATGGACTTAGAGCAAAAGGTGTGTCACAGTACAACGTCTTGCATTGGCCTCGCTGCCTCAGGTAGTCAGGTTGTTGCGAATTGCGATTCCACAGCAAAGCGAGGCCCTCGAGGAGCGTTCGAGCGTGGAAACAACGGCCGAGGACGAGAACACCGCGCTTGGTGAGTAGCGTTGTACTCGCACGGGCCAACCGAGCCAGCAGTTACACAGTTGTGTGATCACCGGCCAGCGCCGAGGATAGTGGCCACTTGGGGGGCGCAAATTGCCGATAGGCGACGGGCCGCTATGCACCTGCGTTACTACAGGACAGCGCGCGGGGGGCGGCCATTCGAGTTCCCCGGCTGGGGTCCGATCTCCGGTGGAACGGACGCACGTCGTGCTATATAATCACACCGTCACAATCGAAGCCATTGTACTGGTAGGGGTGGATAACGAGTTGGCTCGGCTTAGTAAAGCTCGTTAAGAAAATGAGCTCGGCTCGACTCGTTAAGCTAACGAGTAGAATGCCAGGTTCGGCTCGTTAAAAAACTCAAACTCGTCTCTTTAGACTCGTTAAGAAAGTCAAGAGATCATAGCTTGAGACTTGTTAGGCTCGCTAAAAAGAAAAATCAGCCTAATAAATTTTTTAGAAAATCAAGAGATCATAGTTACTGGGTTGGGCTGGCCTGGGACTACTGTTTAACTGTGTTGGTTTTTTAACGAGCTAAACAAGCAACTCGTGAGCTAGCTCGAGCTTGGCTTATTAAGAAAATAAACTAAATTGCTGACTCAATTTGGTTCAACTCGTTAAGAAATCGAGTTTGAGCCGACCGAACCGGCTAGCTCTCAAGTTTTAAACTTTTTTCCATCCACTATCGTCGTTCTCGAGCGCGCGCCCTCTGTCATCGGGCCGTCGAAAGGCTGGTTGCTTCTGGGCCATTTGAGCTAGGCTTAGGACAAGCTCGACGAGCTAGCTGAGCTACACATAGGACTGGCCCAATCAAACATGGGTATGTCTACACCCTAGACACAAGGTGCCCGCCCACCCTGACTCCTCAAAATGAGGCACATATTGAACCACATCGAGATTTCTACCACCATACCATGTCCATAATCCCACCATTTCCCCCTAGCAAATCAAGTACCTGATCTCTCGCAAATCTCATAGGAATATACGATGCGTGGTACATTTTACAGCACAACGATGTTGAGTCGGACAAAGTGAGGCAACAAGAGAAACCTTCCATGTCTTGTAATTTTCGTTTTCGCTGCTTGGTGAACTGGTACCCCCAGTTTTGCTTTGGCTATTTGGATGGTTGTAAAACGTGTTATTAGCTTTCTATAAAAGCCGAGCTTGTCTTTTTCAAAAAAAAAAAAAAGAAACCTTCGATAGTTTGGGGCTTATTTGTTTCCGGACCTGGTAGAATGTTGCCTGGCCGGACCTCCTCCTGGAAGCTGCCGGCTCATTGCTTGGTTTGCTACATGCGTTCGGCTGCCAGGCCAGGTGCGCTGCAAGGCCTAGACGGCCAAAACCAGCGCCTAGGAGTAGTGCCTGGCAGGCAGTTGATTCATCCACCGTTCATACGTTTGATTCATCGTTCTATTTTTTATTCACCAATTTCAGGCATATGTTTTCAACCAAATAACTTATCTTCAGGTTTATCTGGCTAGTCAAAATTATCTACTTTTCAGGCTACCTTCAGACACCACTTTTTTCTAAATATAGAATCCAGGGCACCAACCAACCAAACAATCCCTTAGCCAGGCCGTGATGGTTGTCTACTATTAAGCTTAATTTATCTCATCGTTTTGTGGACTTGTACTAGTTGGCCCATCTACAAACCCATCTTAGGCATCTCGTTCAGCGATAAAGAAAACAAAACGGGTTTGTTTGTCCGACTCCGACTCCGACCCTGACTCGGTGACTCCAATCCGCACTCGCACAAAACAAAACGGAATGTCACGCATGGGATGGAATGAAAGATTTGCCTTATTCGCCCCCATCCGAATGCGACTAGGATTCGTACCACTCTGCTTATAACTGGGTCGGGTGCTCACCAGCCCACCCCACCCACATATCTCCCTCCCTCCCTCGTCCGTCTTCCCTTTGGTCGCACCATCGATCCATTGCATGACACCGGTGCAATTCTGCCCTAGCAGCCTAGATATATACTATGGCATCCCGGCCGAAGCAGCAGCAGCAGCTGTACGGCGTCACGGAGCCCATCTCTCTGGTTGGCCCGGCGCCGGCCGACCTCGAGAGCACGGCGCAGCTGGAGAAGCTCCTGCGCGAGGAGGGGCTGTACGAGAGCGCCGAGGAGTCGGTCGCCCGGGAGGAGGTTCTGCGCGACCTCCAGGGCATCGTCGACCGCTGGGTGAAGCGGCTGACCATCCAGAGAGGGTACCCCGACGGCATGGTCGACCGGCCCACCGCCCTGCTGTTCCCCTTCGGCTCCTACCGCCTCGGCGTCCACGGCCGAGGCTCCGACATCGACGCCCTCGTCGTCGGGCCCTCCTACGTCGACCGCGAGTACGACTTCTTCTCCGTGCTGGGCGGCGTGCTGGCCGAGACGGAGGGGGTGACAGAGCTGCAGCCCGTGCCCGGCGCGCACGTGCCCATCATCAAGATGAGGTTCCGCGGCGTGCAGGTGGACCTCCTCTACGCCAGCTTCAGCCTCCCAGTGGTGCCCAGGGACCTGGACCTGCGCGGCCGCTCCGTTCTCCGTGGCCTGGACCAGGCCACCGTTCGCAGCCTCAACGGCGTTCGGGTGGCCGACGAGATCCTGCGGCTGGTCCCGGACGCCAGCGCCTTCCGCACGACGCTGCGGTGCGTGAAGCACTGGGCCAAGGCGCGGGGTGTCTACTCCAACGTCGCGGGCTTCCTGGGCGGCGTGGGATGGGCCATCCTCGTGGCGCGCGTGTGCCAGCTCTACCCCAACGCCGCGCCCAGCATGCTGGTGCTGCGCTTCTTCCGGATCTTCGCGCAGTGGAAGTGGCCCAGCCCGGTGATGCTGCGGGCCATCGAGCACGACGACGATGGCGAGCTGGGGCTCCGACTCCCCGTCTGGGACCCGCGGAGGAACCCCCGCGACCGGAGCCACCTCATGCCCGTCATCACCCCGGCGTACCCGTGCATGAACTCGGCCTACAACGTCTCCCACGCCACCCTACGGGTCATCACGGAGCAGATCGAGGTTGGCCACGGCATCTGCCAGGGAATCGTCGAGGCCGGCGGCGCCTGCGGGTGGGGCGCGCTGTTTCAGCCGTTCCAGTTCTTCGGGGCGTACAAGAGCTACCTGCAGGTAGATGTGAAGGTGGCCGGTGGGGAGGACGAGCTCCGGGAGTGGAAGGGGTGGGTTGAGTCGCGGCTGAGGCAGCTGGTGATCAGGGTCGAGATGGCCACGTTTGGCTTGCTGCTATGCCATCCGCACCCGCACGCCTACGCCGCCGAGCCCCAGGATCTGCAGTGCACGTCCTCCTTCTTCGTGGGCTTGTCCAAGCCGCCACCGCAGCAGCCGCCGCAGCCGCTCCAGCAGCTGTTCGACCTCCGCGCGACGACGGAGGAGTTCAAGCAGGAGGTGTACATGTACGAGTTCTGGAGGCCCGGCATGGAGCTGGCCGTCTCGCACGTCCGAAGGAAGGACCTGCCGTCCTACGTGCTGCAGCAGCTTCGCTCAACTGGTCATGAGCTCAAGAGGAAGCGCGCCGACGATGATTCTTGTTCTTCCCCGTCTGCTTTCGATGACTCCAAGTCGAGCTCGAGCAGCAGGGACGTCAAGAGAGCGGCGGAAGCCGGCCGGATAAGATCGTCATCTGTGGGCGAGACGCAAAGCTGCTTCCTTCCCAGTGATGTCCTTCTCAGCAGCAGCATCAATGCTTCAAGAGAGGGCGTCGTCTGACAACAGATGATCATTCCGATTTCTTAGTAGTTAGGACTTAGGACTCCTAGAGCCTAGTTAAGCTCGAGCGCCAGCGGCAATCAATTCAAAATTGATCAAGGCAAAGCCTTCAAGCTAGCTATAATCAGGCAGAAGCATTGATCGATGAGTACGGGCGGCCGAAAGATGTACAGAGATTGCATTGCATGCCTTGTCAAAGGGTTAAATTTGTACGATTACTGAGGAGGAATACATAGGCCTTACAAGTATTCTGCATTTACTACGTACATACGGTTGGCACGTACCGCCGAATAAAAACTTGTATTGTCTTTGTTTGATGAGCATGTTATTCCTTCACTGTAAGTCTGTGATGTAAAGTTTCATAGTAGTACTTGTGATTCCTATATATCCTTTGTATTCCTCATCAACCAACCATGGCATCGATTCCTTCGGTAGAAACTTCAAATTGTACATATCACGAAAAAGGCTTCCTTAGCAACCTATCCAAAGACTGAATGAGAATCTGAAGGAAAACCAAGAACTTACTGTTGGGTTATCCCAGTGGTCTTTTTAATCTTCTCTTGTTGAGAACTGTTCTAGTAAACAAGGTATTCTCCTTTCTACGGTGAATTACAAGCTTCCCTCGATCGAACTAAAGGGAAACGGTTTCTACTTCCTGTGATGCTATACTGTCAATATACATACAACTTGAAAATGCCCTACTCTTCCATCAGTGTCTCTTCAACGACGCCTGTTAAATAATGTGACCTGACCAGCCGAGCAGATTCGTCATCCCAAGTTCCCAACCTCATAACCAAGTCTCCAGACTCCAGCAAACCCTGAAGAACACGGTTAAGATTCTTGGGCTTCTCCAAGAGCCGTAATCTGCCTGGGTCCAACATCCAAGAAATTTGTTTGAATGGAGCAAAATTTAGTCATTGTCATCCAACATCCGTGAAATCTGAAATAGGATCTTGCATATCAGCAAGTAAACTGGGGTCACACTGATACGGGAGGAACTCTGTGTGGCCATCCTCTTCAGCAAGTGTGTCCAAGAATACAAACTCTGAACCATTGATACCAACATCCGATAAGGACTGACTAGTGTGGAACTCAGTTGCACTTGTTGAAGGCTGACCTGGTGACTGGACAAAAGATCTAACGTTGGTTGACCCGTCCTGTTGTTCAATAATGCTCTGAACTTTTGATTTTGGAGGCATCCCAAATTCAGATTAGCCTTGTGCTTGCATAAAGATGTCAGACCAGATATATTAGTAGACGTAGGAAAAGCAGAAGATGAAGCTCAATGAGAACCCTCTTCCCCTTCAAAACAAGCTGCTGACGCTTCCCTGCAAAGAAAAATATGCGCAATTTGTCAATAAGTTCGCATTCCATAATATTGTTTGATGGAAAAATTAAGGAACAACTGAACATTCAACAGCACAACATGAATTCCAAAGCCAGTTCTGTGTCTAATCATGTGAAGGAGAATGAAAAACATGCAGGCACAAAAACTCAAATCGAAGTTACCGCTTACCTGAAACGATTCTCAGAACGCCTATGAGAAAAACTGGTTAGTAATGATCACCCAACTGGTTCCCTGACATGTTTTAGAGGTTCTGGCTCATATATAAACACATTAACTACTGATGGAAAGTCAGTATCATAATCAACTTGCTCAGTCAGGAAGTCTAGTTCTAATCCTAAATGACTGCGATACGATTCTGGATTGTTCATGGGAGTTACTAGTAACTACTCCTGGATGCTCAACCTGAGCTTCTGCTAGGGCCCTCTTAACTAGCTTCACACTTGGTCTACAGTTTGTCATGGATCGGTTTAAACTCAATCCTCTGGCCTTCTTTGAAGGAGAGAATATATCGTGTGCACCTGAATAAATATCCATAACATGGCAGCAGAGATGTTTTGACCTCCACACACAAGAAAGTACAGTCATGAAGTGCTCCTGAAGAAGCAACTTGTTATGAGGCAGCTCGCTGGTGACATTTAGTAGTGTATGAACTTGATCCTGTAAACAAGCACAGATAAATCAACAATTTATCGGAATATTGTTTTCTATTAGAGAAGGACAAAATACATTCCCCATTACACATTAAAACATTAACTCACCTCGTATGCTTTTAAGGTGGCTTTCCCAGTCACATAAGAAACCTTATCGGAGTTTAAATTGTCCACTGACGATAAAAATTGTTAGCAGAGTAGCTCTGGAAATCTCTCGTAGCAATTCAGAGGACGGCGATATCTCCTTCTGTAAAATCCACCACCGGGAATGGAATAAATTAAGTCGCTAGCAAGTGCCCAATGTGGACCATAATCGTATACAGCTCCACAAAGAACTTTATCTTCTTGTATTGTCCATGCATTCGAAGGGCAGTCTCGAGACCAAACCTGGCCCTTCTTCCGCAACCTTTCTGGCTTGATTACCATGATGTGTTTTACTGGTACACAAGAGATGGGTGTTTTGTCCTTGCTCTTGACAGTTGACAACTGAAGCTTTTGATTCAAAATCATCGACTTCGAGCCTTACATTGGGCTGCTTGCTTTCCATCAAGTGGTTTGACGACAAGGCCGCATCCAAAATAGAAATTGATTTGAGTTTCTTGAACTTCTTCAATGTTTTTCTGTTGCTATTTTCTTCTTCATGTGCAGATATGTTCTTACGCTTGTTAGAATAAATAGGCCGTGAGTCATCACCTTTAAGCTCAAGAGAAAATGCATTTTCATCGATCCTCATCATATCTATCGAAGTTTCCTCAAGCATGATCTCTGACTCAGATGACAAATGTCCCTTTTTCAAGGACTTAAACTTCGCTGACTTCTTCTGCTTTTTTTTTATATATATTTCAGTCTGTCTTGAGTGCTGTATATTCATGATAGAAGCAACCAAACTTTATTCTTCAAGGCAAGCTAAACAAAGAGCAAGCTATTGAAGACATACTGATTCACTCAACAAGTAACTGGGGGAAAAAGATGAAAATGAAGTATGGCAGCCGAGAAACTAATTGCTATTTATGAAGAACTGAAGACCACATCATTAGAAGCATGAGTTGCCCACTACAATACCTGGTACTCTGGTTCTATTCCAACTCTTTCGCTGCTTCCTAGGCCCGATTCTCTTGTTGTTGCACCCCATTTTCATTTAAAGGAAACTAAACCACAAGATACAGAAAACAGCAGGGATATACACAGGTCTTTTTAGAAGGAGCAGCACGTTGGAGACTAAGAGATTAACAAGGTTTTGGGAGAAGCTCAGAGAGCCTCCTAACAAAATCAAAGCTTTATGTATTTTCATGAACTATTCTGTTGATCCATGGTGCCCATTTGCTTCTAACACTAAAAACTTCAGTATCAACCTTCCCAATTGCTCTAGCGCCCTTGAGGAGCACCTCTTACCCTTCCTCCTTCTGTAAGTTAGACAAAAAATCAATCTAATGGCAAATAATATGAATCACTGAGATAGGTTCCGCATGCCATTTTTTTCTGGAAACACGCTGAATTGCGTACTTTCCAGATGCTCCACAAAATAGCTGTTACACCAACCAACACGAGCTTCCTGATCTTCCTAGCAAACCTCCCTACCTATATAGAAAATAATCAGGCAGAATTAGCTAGGGAGCTAGGCAGGCTAAAAGTACAACTCACGATATTCCAAATATATCTCGCCTAAGGACACAGCAAGAACAAATGATCAATGCTTTCATCCGCCCCACGAAACATATATTTTTTTGTCACCCACCCAACCCCTGTGGCCAAGATTGTATTTGGCCAAAATGCTTCGCTTCATCACTAACCAAAGGAAAATTTTAAGCCTTAGGGGTAGTTTAACATCCCAAATGAATTTATGTGGGAAGGCAATACTCTGTGTTGGACTGAAACGACGACCGGGGGGTTGAATAGGAGCATGATCTCTTTTTCACCTTGATCAGATTCAACACGTTTTTCACTCTAATAGCTATGAGAGCTATGAAGATCAATCTACAAGCATAGCGGAAGACTTGTATTGAATCCAATCGAAACCCCAAAGCAAAACAACCAAAAACACCAAAAACTCATTTCACAATGAGTTGGACGGTCAGACCTCTTCAAGGGACGGTCTGACCTCCAGCCCGATGAACAGTAAAATCAACACGAACTCAAAAACACAAATCGGCTCAACTTTTGATTCGGTGATCCAAATCCCCTCAAATTTCAACCATAGCTCATCAAGAAGGTTAGGAACCTATTCCAATCGACGATCGGAAAGATCAAGGCCAAGGTTCCACAAATTTCAAGGATGAGGGAAGGACGGCACAAGAACTGAGCAAAACCGAAGACTGATCCCAAAACATGCTCGTGGATAGATGTAACGTCCCCAAATCCCTATTTTGGATTAGTTAAGCATCTAATGTATATTTGTGAATTTTGGACTTTTTAAAACTTTTTTGTTGTAAACTTTATGTTGAAAATCCTTGGTTTTTAAAGACTAGGATTTAAAACCTAGCACTCCAATACTCCTTCCCCAATTCAAAAGCTCAAATTGAACTTAGGGTAAAACTAAAAGGTTTCAAGTGTGAGAATATTTTAGTTAGATTTTGTCCTCTTTGTTATGCTTGTTTGAATTTTTCTGAGATTTTTGGAGGCTATTTGGTTACCTATTTAATTTGCATGTTCAAATTTTGAATTTAATTTAAAACACAAACCTAATATATAAATAAAACAAATGGAAATGAAAATTGATAATTAAAAATATTAACCCAACATAATTACTAAATATAAATTGAGAAATAATTATAGTATGTTTTGCAATTCTTCTCACATCAAGTAATCATAATCAATATTAAATCATATTGTTTGAAAGACTGCATTAAAATTTTAATTGTACTGATTTTATGTTTTCACCCGCATGTCTAAAATCATCTCATCATGCATGCATTAGTATCGTTGATTTTCTTTTTCGGTTCGACTGTGTCCCTTCTTTTTTCGGTCATCTCTCCCATTTTTCGACCCTATTAACTCCTTTCGCTTTTTTCCTTCAAATCTCCTTCAAAAACTCAAAACCAAGCTATGCATGTCATACCACCACGATCGTCATCGCACGACCAACCCGATTCTGAAATTCATTTTTGCATGCATGGCAGTTTGAGCAAATTCACGAAAGGAGAAAAAGAAGTAGCAGATAAAACAATTACGTGTCCATTCTTTTCCCCAACTTCTCTCCTCGCAATCACAACCAAAAACTAAAAATCATGCAACGCATGTTATACCGTTGTGATCGTTGTCTCGAAAGTGTTCCATTTTAGCAGTTAGTTTGCACATGCGAGGTCGTATGGGCGAGTTGGAGAAAAGGAGGAAGAACTATACTGCTATTCATCTCCCAAGCAAACAGGAAATTTAAAGATTTTTAGAGAACATCACACTCTGGATAAATTCTAGAAAAATTTACCTAAGTACCTACTTTATGTCAGCAACCTCCCCTAAAAATTTCATGATTTTCGGAGTTAAACTTCTATGCCTAAAAATTCTTTGACTCTCTCTGCCATTTATTTTTCTTCCCCCCAACTCCCAACCAAGACTCATTCACCCACTGCCTTTTTCCCCAACCGAACAGCCACCCCACTGCCAATCTTTTCTCACCCCAACTGAAGCCCACAGCCACTCATTTCCTTACCCCCCATGTTGCTTCTTCTCCCCATCAGGCTGCTCCCATTCTTTTCTCCATGAACATGGGCTCAACACATCCTTTCTCTTCTCTCCTCACAATCCCTACAAAAAAGCAGAAATCAAGCTTTGCATGCTATACCAATGCATTCCTCATCACCTAAGATCCCCATCCATACCACTGGTTTTCGCATGCAAGCTCTTTTGAGCATTTTGCAAGAGGAGGAAGAGGAGCGATGCACTATGCATAGCACTGTCCACACGAGCTTGTGCACCAATCGCACACGTGATGCAAAGAACATTGCGCAAAGAACATGACGAGCCGAGCTCCATGCAAAGACACTGCTGCTGGCGACCATGGGAGGTCACATGAGCAAAGAAGACCAATGAGCATCGGCGGCGGCCCGTATGCATGAAGATCTATGCCGAGCAAGCATGAAGCATGCAGCCAGAGCAGCGACAGCGTGCTAGGAGCAGGCGGCAGCCCGGCGAGGCGGCATGGCGGCTCTGCGAGGCACTGCAGTGGCATGAAGATGGTGGCATGGAAGGCAGTGGCGGCGCGTGTGAGTGGCGAGGCGGCGCGGCGCATGCATGCGGAGGCAGCTGACTCGGCGGGTGCATGCGTACGGTCGGCCTAGACGGCGTCGGCAAAGACAGCGCATGCATGCGAGCTACGGCTCTGTAGACGTGGCTGAGAGCGCGGCGTGGAGGAGTCAGCCGAGAGCGTGACGAATGCATGCATTGGCGCGGCGGCCTGAGCGAGGCACGGCGGTGTCGAAGCGACGGTGTGGCGCATGCAGTGGCATCAGGATGGCGGAAATGGATGAGGAGCCAGACGCGGATGTGGACGCGGACGAGTTCGGCGACGGCTACGCGGTCATGGATGTCACGCCCCGGGTAGACAACCCCCGGGACCCACTGTGCATTTCGGATCAATCCCAAGATCAGTAGCTAGTCCACACAGTTTCAACAACGATGTGTTCACAGCCATACAACAAACTATAGATGAAGCTGACAAATTAACACTAATATAAGCAAAAGACCTTATGGTCGAGATTGTTACAGAGTTGCCACGCAGGGCTACAACAAAAGAGCTCGCAGCGGAAAAACCAAAAGAACACGTGGATGCCATTCGACATGCCCACAGGCAATCGAGTGGAGGACGTCTCCTAGCACGCCTGGTCGTCAAAGACCTCCCCTAGCACGGGAGGTCTTCGAAGACCTCCTCTTCGAAGATGTCGAAGCTCCCTAGGTCTTCTTCAACTGCTGATCAACTAGAGGGCATAAGCCATGAGTACTTTGAATGTACTCAGCAAGCTGTAGGGAATTATATGCAAATAATATTCATGCAAGTTTTGACAAAGATGGCTTTATGGTTACTTGGCAGAAAGCAATATTGACAGGAAATACTGTAAGTATATTGCAAAGTACAAGTTGAAAGATTAATACATAAGTAAACAAGTTTTCTTTGAAAACAACTCGTGAACACCCTGTTCACTTTCCAGACCACTCGTGACCACCCTGGTCACTGCCCAGACCAGTCGAAACCAACCAAGAACAACAAGTTTTGAGAATGTCTACCCCTTGCGTGAAATCACCAGGCATGTCCATAACCGGAGGACACGACTATTTGAATAGATTTACACTCTGCAGAGGTTGTACAGCTTTACCCACAAGACACGAATTCTCTAGTTTGTCTGACACCCGTCGATGCCCCTACTCACTACCTTAGATAAGCAGGCTAGAGCACGTGACAAGGCCTTTACAAGGTTCTGCTTTGACTCGGTTCCGCTCGCTAAGGTTTCGTCGTCCTGGCCCCCTCTTGCGCCAAGTGTGTGTGTCTAAGCCAGGTCTTACACACTTCCACCAAAACAGAACCGAATCGAAGCATTGCCAATTAGTTGGCCAGGTCCACCCTATCCTAGATATGTGATTGCATGGTATGGCCCGGATCAATGGCTTACAAGGTTAAGTCCTTAGTGGTTGCTCAGGCGAGACCTCCTCATCCCAGTGTGCTTCCTACACCCTCTTTACTGCACGATCACTCGCCCGAGCGAAAACATTTTGGGTTCAACCCGGCCAATGACCAGCCTAGCCATGGCACAACAAGTTTTAACAACAGTGGCCACAATTCCATATATCAGTAAGCCAAGTTCATCATCATTGAATCATGTGATCGAGAGACATCGCATAACTAAGTAGGTCTAAGCAATATACGCACCCTTGCTGGTTATCACAATAAGAATGTCCAACTAAGATTAACCACCTATGGTGTCCAAAGGTACATATCAACAAGTCAATCACAAGTATTCAAGGAGTTATACTGTCAAGTAGGTATTTAGCTATTTCTCAAACCATTTTTATACAAATAGCCATGCACGTTGGTATAAAACAATATAATTTTGCAAACTGAGAACGACATGATCAAAGGTCTACGACTTGCCTTCGTTGAAGAGCTAAGGTTCTTCGGTAGAGGTCGTCGGGTCCAGGAACTCTTCGGAGAAACTGGAATCTACATGCACGTAAATAACCAATTAAATATAGCGAATTCAAATAAAAACCAAAAACTACCAAACTAGAACTAAAAGAAAAGCATAGGGACAGAAGAACTAGAAACGGGCTCTCGGGAGGAGGTCCAATTGAGAGGGTGAAGGTCCTGAGGAGGAGGTCCTGAGGATGTCAAGGGAGGAGGTCATGAGAAGGAGGTCCTGAGGAGGTTATGGGAGGATACGACTACTCAACATGGTCATGCAAGAATATAGAAAGGGGTACAAGGAGGATACGACTGCGCAACGTGGTTGTGAGAGAGATACAACTACACAACGTGGTCGTGAGAGCAAAAAGGAGAACAGGGCATGGAGAAACTCACCTGGACAGGGAGAGAGAGAGAAAGAGAGACCGGAGAAGGATGGTGAACGGCGCGGGCGCTCCGGTGAACTCTCCGGCGGCAAGGTGGTCGAAGGCGGCGCAGCTCCAGTAGATTCCTTGGCAAAACTTCAAACACGACGACACAGGGTGAGAGCAAGAGAGCAGGAGAGCAAGAGAGTTGGGTGAGGAAAAGGTGGTGAAAGAGGGCTGCTCAGGCTTTTATAGCCAGGGAAAACGGGAAGGGCTTGCTGAGAAGCTCAGAAGCATACAAGGTCAAGGGTAGGTGAAGGAGGAGATAGGGGCAGGTCGGGGAGGAGACAATAGAGGGAACATGTACTGCAGAAAAGACATTATTTAATGCGACACAACAGTATTTAATGCTTAAGGACCTTTGCGTCAGCAGTGACACAACGGGAGGAAGGAGAAGGTGGGCAGGGCTGACAGATGGGGCTGGTCAAAACTTGGGAAAAGTGGTCCAACCAAAGGGAAGGTCGAGACCAAAGGAGGAGGTCGTGACCCAAGGGGTGGTCTTTGCAAAAAGACCAAGAGGGTAGTCTTGACCCAAGGGGTGGTCGTGACCCAAGGGGTGGTCTTTGCAAAAAGATCAAGAGGGTGGTCTTGACCCAAGGGGTGGTCGTGACACAAGGGGTAGTCGTGACCAAAGTAGTGGTCATCTAGGACCACCCAGAAGGTCTCTCAAGACCACCTAGGAGGTCTTGGACTGGGGGGAGGTCCAAATGAGAGGAAGGTCCAAACAAAAGGGAGGTCCAAATGAGAGGGAGGTCCAAACAAGAGGGAGGTGCGGGGCCGTTCGATTTTGATCGGGCGGTTCAAAAGAGATTGGTTGTTCGGACCGGCTGAATGCGCCCACAAGATCGGGCCGTCCAACACAGATCGGACGGTTCAAAACGAATTGGACGTTCGGACTAGCCGAACATGCAAATAAGATCAAGCCACCCAACACAGATCGGACGGTCCGCGACGATAAGGAGGCGCTGAGCTGGGCCGCGCGGGGAGAACGGACGAACAGAGAAAAGGAAAATCAACACCAGAGAACTCTAACAAACTCAAACCAAACAAACTCGAATTAATTGAAGTTTGATTTAGTCATTTTAAACATTTTTAATTCCAAAACCTCAAGTTAAGCTTTAGAACTTCAACAAAACCAAATGGTTATTTTTATTTTCGAAAATCTAGGAAAAGCCCAGAAAATTGGGATGTTACAGTGGACGAGCTCGACGACGACTGCGACAGAGGCGAACGAGCTTGGCAACGACTACGGTGGACACGGACCCGAGAAGACGTCTGGTGATATTTTGCACGCCTAGTGCCGCGGTAAAAATCTTTAGTGTCAAACCGTGTTTACGATATTTACTTATGCATGTTGCATACTCATCATTTTAAGCATGGCATTGTTTCTACTGTTGCATGTTTAAATGTAATTAACAAGTGGATTAATTGAACCGGATGATTTATTTAACCATGAACTAATTGATCACTCAAAAATTTGCTTAACAAATGAATATTTGGTTTAGTAAGAAATTTAGTTAACACACTCTTAAATGGATGAACCAACAGAGAGCACAATGTGAGGATAATTAAATAACAATAGGCTAATAACTTTACTAATACAAGTGGTTAGAGATTATGTTGTTTTGGCTAGAGTTGGATCTAAGCAAAAACAAACCAATTTGAAAACAAGTGTTGATATGATTATACAAAACAAATTGAGAATGCTTTGATTAGGCAAGTGCTTAATGAGACGGATGATCTGTAGTAAACTCTTAGAGGGGTCAGTTAGTTAGTGTCTTGGCATTTGCCAAAGTAGTTGATTAGAGAACATAGCAATTTATTAACCTTTGGCTATTAATCTAAAAGAGTAAAACAGTAAGACAAAACCAGGAGAAAGGACAACATATTTGGTTAGAGAGTATGAAGATTTATTAACCTTTAGCACTTAGTTTAAAGAAGTAAAGTTGTTTAACAAATAAGAGTTGAAGTATAGATGTCTAAATAAAACAGGGAACCAATCTAAGAACCTTTGCTAAAAGATGTATATCAAAAGGACAATAACCTTATGCCATGGTTATGACAGTAGCAAGAGTAGCATTAAGTCATTGGGATGTTTGGTATAAACTGGCAGAGCAATTATAGATTAAGAATCTTTAGTACATACTTAGAATAAAATTCATAACTAATTCGAATCAACTCCAAAACGAGTGAAACCAATTTAGTTGGTTTTCATTCTTGATGTACTTTAACTTGGAATAGGTTTGAAACATGTTAATGTCCCAGAAAATTTCAAAATTAGAATTAATCTCTGAAATGAATTACTTTTACACTAAAAATTGAATTAACTTCAAAAATTCATAGAAAATGCATTTGAACTCCAAATGAGTTGAACTAACTTATTTTGGTCATGTGATTTTATTATCTATTTATCTATGTAATCCTTTTTCCCACTACTATTCTACGAATTTTCACCAAATAATTGTAACGTCCCAGTTTTTCTGAGTTTTTGAAAATTTTCAAGTTTAAATTTAACCATTTTGTTTTGTTGAATTGCTCAAGCTTAATTTGGATATTTTGGAAAAATTGGAACGATTTAATATGAATTAGTAGAACTCCAATTAATTCAAATTTGGTTTATTTTGAGTGCTAGAGTTCTCTGGTGTTTGAAAATCCCTTTTCTCTGCTCATTCCTTTTTCCCGTTGGTCACCTCCTCCTCCGGACTTCCTCCTTAGGACCTCTCCTCAGGACCTCCCATTTGGTCACAACCACCCCTTTCAGTTTGGACCACCCTTTCAGTTTTGACCAGCCCCACCCTGGTCATCTTCCACCTCCGCCCGCGTCAGCGTCGTGCGCGCGTTTCACGCCGACTCACCTGCCCTCGTTGTGCGCATTAAATGCGACTGTCACTTTTGCTCCGTGCCATGCCTCTGCTCTGTCCCGTCGCCTCACCTCACCTGCTCTCATCCCGTCGCTCTGCGCTGGCCAGAGCTCTACTCTGCGCCCCACTCGTTGAGCCGCCTCTCTCCTCCTCCTCCTCAGCTGCTACAAATAGAAGCCCGGAGCCTCTCGTCCTCCTCTTCCTTTTTTCCTATTTCTCCTTCCTTGTCCTTGCGACCACGTTGAGTAGTCGTATCCTTCTTGGACCTCCTTCCGACCAATCGAGCCTCCTTCTGAGAGCCCATTCTCCTTCATTCGAGCTCCGATTTGAGTGAATCAAATCTTTTAATTCTGTATCTTTCTTTTGGCTCTAGTTTGGTGCTTTCGTTGGAGTTTTTGTGGATTTATTTTATTTATTTGGCTCCTTTCACACGTGTAGATTCCGGCTGCTCTAAAGAATTCGTGGACCCGACGACCTCGACCGAAGCATCCTAACTCTTCAACGAAGGCAAGTCGTAGACCTTTGATCATGGCGTACCCAGTTTGCAAAATTATATTGTTTTATACCAACATGCATGGCTAATTGTATAAAAATGGTTTGGGAAATAGCTAAATACCCACTCAACAGTATGACTCCTTGAATACCTGTGATTGACATATTGACTTGTACCCTTGGACACCATAGGTTGGGTAATCTTAATTGGACATTTTTGAGATACCAACATGGATGCGTATATTGCTTAGACATGCTTTAGTTATACGATGTCTCTCGATCACATGATTCGCGGATGATAAATTTGACTTAATGATATATGGAATTGTGGTGCGGCCACTGTTGTTAAAAGATGTTGTGCCATGGCTAGGGTGGTCATTTGGCTGGGTTGAACCCAAAATGATTTATACTTAGGCGAGTGATTGTGCAGTAAAGGGGGTGCAGGAAACACATTGAGATGTGGTTGTCTCGCCTGAGTAGTTACTAAGGACTTAACCTTGTAAGCTATTAATCTGGGCCATACCGTACAACCACATGTCTAGAATGGGGTGGACCTGGCCAACTAATTAGCAATACTTTGAGTTGGTTCTGTTTTGGTTGAGAATGGCACAAGAGGGGGCCAGGAAGGCGAAACCTTAGCGAGCGGAACCGGGTTAAAACAGAGCTTTGTAAAGGCCTTATCACGAGCTCTAGACTGCTTACCTAAGGTAGTGAGTAGGGGCATCGACGGATGCCCAACCAACTAGAGAGGTCGTGTCTTGTGGGTCAAGCTGTACAACCTCTGCAGAGTGTAAAACTATTCGAATAGCCGTGTCCCTGGTTATGGACAATGCCTGGTGATTTCACGCAAGGGGTAGACTTTCTCAAATATTTTGGTCGTGGTGGGTTCCGGGTGGTCTGCGAAGTGAACAGGGCGTTAACGGGTGGTCTGGGAAGTGAACAGGGCATTCACGAGTGGTCTAGAAAGTGGACAGGGTGTTCACAAGTTGTTTTGAAGAAACTTATTTACTTATGTATTAATCTTTCAACTTATGCTTTGTAATCTACTTACTGTATTTCCAATCAATTATGCTTTCTGCAGAGTAACCATAAAGCTATCCTTGTCAAGCCTGGTATGAATATTATTTGCATACATTTCCCTACGACTTGCTGAGTACATTTAAAGTACTCACGGCTTTATGCCCTCTGATTGATCAGTCGCTGAAGAGGACCCAGGGAGCTCCGAGCTCTATGAAGAGGAGTTCTTCGAAGACCATGCGAGCTAAGAGACGTCCTCCACTCGATTGCCTGTGGGCATGTCGAATGGCTTCCACGAGTATTTTGTTTTCCGCTGCGTGCTCTCATTTGTTGTAAGCCCTGCGTGGCAACTCCGTAAAAACCTTGACCGTAAGGTCTTTTGCTGCTATTAATATTAATTTGTCTGTTTCTTCTATAGTTTGTTGTATGGTTTTGATTACATCGATGTTGAAACTGTGTGAGCTAGCTGCTAATCTTGGAACTAGCTCAGAATGTACAAAGGGTCTCGGGGTTGCTTATCCGGGGACCCGACAATAATTAAATTAGGATGAATAGTAACCGAATTGCTATTTATTGGATTTTCCATAAATCTGATTTTCAAACTGCTATAACTTTCACATACTAAATCCAAATGGAATGAATCTTTCACCTAAATTCATCCAAAATCATAACCTACCCATCGTATAAATTTCATGTATTTTGGATGATACTGAATTTTTGGATGTTTTCGGTGTTATTCGTTCTTATTCGATGTTCTCGTTCATTCGATAGTTTACGAAGGTTCGAGTGAGATCGAGAGTGGTTTGCAGCAGCTCATGGACCATCCACAGCAAAGGCAAGTAGTTTCATCCTTTGATGCATGTTGAATTCCTATTAATTTTGAAAAGTATCTATGTTGTTTTTCAAGTATTCTATGCATTGCTTTATTTCAAATACTCGTATGTCAATTGGGTAGAATTAGTTATATCCTCTTGCTGCATTGGCCTTCCTTTGAATGTTGATTATTCTTTTACCTTGAATGATTAAGGATATATGTTATATGGGATTGTTGCTAATTTTTAGAACGATGCTTAGCCGAGCAAGTAGTTGTAGCCGAAAACGGTTGATGGAGCTAGTCCATCGGTCAATGGATTGTATCGAATCTTGATGAAATTTGAGGATTATATGCATAGAATTATGTTGAATTTGAAGAATATATCCAGATCTTCGCATCTGATTGTTGTGGACTTGTTGGGTGGGTTGAAGTTATGTGTTGGACTTGGACGGGTGATAGGGTGGTGAAGGGAGGTGGTCCCGGATTCGCGTAGCCCCGTCTGGGTATTTGAGGAGCAATCTATGGTGTGATGAACCAGGTCTTACGTGCAACCACACACCGGGATAATGGCGAAGGTTTGGCTAAATAATTTGTTGTGTGTTAGTTATCAAAACACAATTAGATTGACAATTGTTGTTGTTAATGCTTAATGGTTCTCTTGTCAATCTAGTGGGGGCATGTTAAGTGTTTTCTTACTTGCCCTTAAAGGTCTCTTGTTTGTAAGGGACTTACTTACACAACAGGGTTCACCTGTGGTTCTAGGCGATCGTTCAGTCTGCCATGGGATTCTGTTCCTCGGGTGGTTTGATAGTTAGGATATGGCATTGTAATGACCTCGTTATGATATCTCAGTCACACTCCTACAGAAGAGTGCATTGGCTGACATTATGAGATATTCATATCGTGTGGGTAAAGTTGTACAACTCTGCAGAGAACTAAATCTATTCGAATAGCCGTATCCCCGGTTATAGACATCACTTGTGGGAAAGCATGCACAGTTAGCTTATGGGAAATTGGGTTTGGGTTATGGTTGGAAATGTTATGTCATTGTGTTAGTTTGTTCAGATCTAAAATGTTATCAACAATGAGAGGTTCATGTGTTGATTTGTTAAGGAATGAATTGTGTCACGAACGGGAAGTTCGTGTGTTGATTATTTTTGGAGTATCTAATGTTGTTGATCATAAATTTGGGATTACCTACGGATTATATAAGTTTTATAAATGTTTTACAAATGGAAATTTGAATCTATATCGTTTATCTCAATGAAAATCTCGCTTTATGCTGAAAATGAACCATGTAAGCCTTCATTTGACACTTGAATGCATTTGTTATATGTTGCTATTAGTAAGTCTTGCGAGTACGTTTTTGTACTCAGTTGCATTGTCCATGTTGCAGGTGAGAAGTCGTTCACATTGGGTTAAATACTTCAGACGCTGCGACTTTAACCCTAGTTGGTTGCTTGTGGGTTTGGGCATGCCAACTAGGTTCTTTCTTTTTTATTTCCAAGTTTATCTTCCGCTACGATTTATTTGTGTTATGCTTAAATTTTGCCGGTCGGCCCTCATATGCAAAATTGGACCATAAGGTTCTATTTGTTAAAGTTGTACTAATGATTCCATTCTCTTGTATATTCGTGTATGGATGTGATTGTAATGTTGTGTTTGGATATGTGCATGTTAGCCACTGATCCTTGGGAGCTAACATGAGACACATATCCGGGCACTCGAAATCGCTTTTGTTTCATGTTAAGTGTTGTGCTTCCGGTGCAATCACTTAGCTTGAAATAGATCCGATCCCGGGGGCCTACAATAGAAGATGATCTTAGATATATTCCCACATGTCACAGCAAGCAAGATCACAGACAAAAACCAAAGGATCAACGAAAACAAAAAAAAAATCACAAAAGAGAGAGTAAGAACAAGAATAGATTCATCTTGAGAAAATCTTGCTTGGATTGATTCGAGATTAATGTTGGTTTACAGCCACTCCAGTATGGAGGACAAAAGCTCAACACTTGAGCACACAATCAATCCAACTCTCAAAGAACCCTAACTCCTCCACTTTTCTCTCCTAACCCTAAAACACAAATTAGAGTTTCTAGGCTACAAGGGTTGGGAGGTGCACAACCAGCACCCTCCCCTTTTATAGTGGAGGCTAGGCTATAAAAGAAAACCCTAATGGGCACCCGTTAAGTCCACACACAAAATGGGTTTCACTCACGCACGTATTTCAGAGCGTTGTTTTCATCTTCTTTTGACCTAAACCACTTCTCCTTACACCGTCTTGTGCCACGGTTTAGCCAAAAGCAGTCTCCAAAGATCGAGTCCAATCTTCATGAAGCAATCCCATGCTTCGCCACGTGTAGGTTGATCAACGACTCTCTTCATGTCGGCAAGTCTCTTCCATCCGACTCCCACCGAAACCACCATAGCACTTGTATCGACCCCCGCGCCGCTTGATGCAACCCGTCGCACCGAACTTCCTGTTCGGTCATCCTTGTTCATTTGCGTCATGCATGAGTCCAATGACTTCACCCGACATCCTCGATCGTTCTGAACCTCAGCTCTCCAAGCTTAGTCCCGATCATCCTCGACGTTGACCTACAAGCCTCTTGCACAACGATAGACCAAGAAATCGATTCCGAAAATAAGTTCTTCGCAACTTGACCCACGTTAGTCAAAATATGCATCATGCAACACATATGCATTGAAAACCATGAAATTGACCTGACCTACAAACATTGCCGCCAAGTCGGCAATGAATAGGGCAAAACCGGCCGACCTCCACCGGGCCGGTTCGACCGCCACCGCCGATCGACCGCCAAAGAAAGGGACTTAGCCAAATTTTCGCCCTGGAAATCTGAAACACCTCTGGAAATTTCAAACGAATAGAACTTTTGACTCGAAGCTCCAAAAATTATGAGACTAAGTGTAGGAGAATCCCCTCTCTTGCCTATACCCTCTATTTTTAGCCTGGCTCTAAACTTGAAAGTCACCTTTCTGGCCGGTCTGACCGCCAGCCTATTGGTCAAAGCCCTGGACGGTCTGACCGTCTACTGCCTGACAGAACTTGAATTTCGCCGAAAACGAGTGTTTCGACAAACCTTCAATGTTATTGCCAATTGTATCATCATCCTAAGATCGTGAGCATATCCCCATGATATCCACAATCTCCCCCCTTGATGAACACATTGGTAATTTATCAAAAATGTAAGTTTAAGGTTTGAAAATAGAAAAACTTAACGTTTTTGCACAAAGACACAACTTGATCCATAAGAAAGAGAATACAATGAAAATGACCAAGTTGACTTCAGATTAGCATAGGCAAGCAAGATAAGACAAAAGAAAGCAAGAAAACTTCAATTTGTAGAGAAGAGTCAAAGATCTCATTTAAGGTCCATGTGAAAGAACAAATGGTTAATTTGACCTTTGATCATTGTGAGGTTCCAAGAATTGCAATTCAAGTTCAGAAATTACAATAAGATCATAATAATGCAAATTAGATGCTCCCCCTCACTACGATCATCATTTTTCAAAATTTCACCTTTTCTCCCTTTTTCTCCAAATAGCTACCCCTTTTAACTAAAATATTCCCAACTTATTTTTGGTATTTAATTTTGCAAATAAATTTATTTTGGCTTTAAAATAATTAAAGAAAATCTTTTAAAATTTTAGAAAATCCACAAAAATAATTATGTTTTAGTTTTCAACTAATATTTGAAATTTGGGCTGTTACAGGATGTCTTCCGCCTCATCTAACTTTCGAGTGAGCAGATAATTACAATCACTACGGCAACACTTGGTTTGCCCTCATTGCAGGGATCCGGTGAATGTGTTCACCTTGTATACGCCAACGAATCCACCCCGAGTGTTCATGAAGTGTTCAAATCTTACGGTAACTTGTGCAAAATCACCCCGAGTGAATTCCATTCGAAATAGCATATTGTTTTTTACCTACACTTGAAGCTGCAATTATTTTCCAGAACACAACATATCGGTTTTGGCAGTGGGCTGATGAAACTGTCCCAGTGGTTGGAGATATAGCAATGCAAATTGCTGCCTTGCAAGAAAACTCCCGTGGTGTTGCTGCATTTCGTCCAGTGGTTCGACCCTCCGATCAACCAATGCAAAATGAAGAGAATAGACTTAAAAGACTGGATGAAAGGATGGAAAAAGTTGAGAAAATGCTTCAGAAATTAGTTAAGATAGTTAGTTTTGCGGTCTTTCTTCTACTATTTCTTGTTCTTGCCAAGTAGAAGTTCGATTGTAATGAGATTCTAATGTCTACTCTTTATCTATGCGTCGCAGTCCTTCGTGAATGAGAAGAAAGCAGTAACATTATCTATGCATGCATTACATAACAGAAAATTGCTACCTCAATCGTCCCTGTGTGCCATGTAACCCCCTTATCGGATCAACTGTCGTGTTGCTATCGTGCCACTTACCTTCCTACTTATGAGTCATTGGTACCTCAATCGTCCTCACAAAATTCTTCAGAAATATACCGCACTACAACAACATACGACGATCACAAAATATTATTGCGAGTCTAACATATTTTGTACCCTTTAGAATCTACGAAAATCACAAACGGACCAACCAACCTTGTCACCACCCTCTTATTTCCATAATAATTAACGACCTACAGACAAGATTCGCTAAATGTATTACCTTGTCAGCTTTGCGCAGTGACATGACCCGACGAGCCAGCTTTGCGTAGCGACGTGACCCGACGGTTCCTTTTCGGGGTCGCTGCCTCGCGGACACGAATTTCCTTCAAGCGATTTAAAATTCAGCTACGTACGCAGGGCCGGCTCAGCATATAAGTACTACCCGTCCTTAGGCGGGTTCTCCTGCATATACACTTGAACACAATCTTGCTCAGATGGAGAAGTAATGGGACGAGATCCACGAACTCGCAAGACGTGTTGGGGCCTTGGACGAACAAAGGTAGCGTGCTAGGAAGGCACCTCCTCGCAATGACGTCCCCCATAGCAGCAACCCTTACCGGAACATTATCACCGAGCATTCGCCGCAAGACCTACCCGAGGGGGACACGCTGCCCCTCTGTTGGTGTAGGGACACATGCAAGTTCTTCAAATCCAAGCAGCGGCTCAGCCTGGGCATGCGTTACCGGGGTTGCGCCAACTACTCCTCGGACTATCCAAACTGCCTTTGGGACACAGACCGCTATCGGCAGCCGGTAAGGACCGGTTACAGTATGTTCCCCTACCATTTCTCTTTCTAAGTACGCACTAACAACCTCTCCCGTCTACCCGTAGTCCCCGGATCCGCTATGTGGCTACCGCAAGTGGATCGTCCAAGAGATCCACCCACACGACCAATGGGGTCTCGACTGCGAGGAGTGGGATACCAAGAGGGACTGCGAGTGGAGGGAGGAGGAGCACCGCAACGAAGAGCACAGCAAGCGTATTCGGCGGGAGACGCAAGCTCATCTCGAGGCATGCCAGCACAGGGAGCGCGAGAAAAAGAGGGAACTAGCGACCGAGGCCAAGGAGACCGGCGAGGATTACAACACCGAGCTCGCAAGAAAGGGCAAATGGCCCTGGTCCACGCAGTAGCTTGGGCATTCCGTAGTAGTCCCCCGTCCTACCCGCCATGTTATTCCTATCTCCTGAACGCATGTATACTTACATGGTCTGGATGCTTGTGTCGTAGTGTACCGTACTAGTAGCGAGGATGACTCAAACAATTAGCTGAACCGTAATGCCATGTGACCATGTGTAACATGCTTTTGTTAGTGGACTCTAATGTAGTTTTGGTTTTGTGCCTCTCACATTATCTTCGGTCGATTAGCAGTCAACTGACCTTTGGGTTTCTCGAGACCCAGTACATGTCGCCATCAAAATCACTATTGGCCATCTCATCGGCCAAAGATCGTTTTCCAGCAGTAGGGAAAAGTATAGCATATTTGGAATATACCACAACCTTCTCTGGACCGCTAACATTTTAGGGCATCTTCATAATCACAACGAGCATTCTTAGCCCCTTCAATTGCATTTTGTAGAAGCTCCATAAAGTACTCTGCTTTAACTCCACCATAGTGAGGTAATGTGATCAAGAACCTTGATGTTAATGTCCTTTTGGGTTGATTGCTAAGGAAAAAAATGCAATGATTTATTTCTTGTGAACCAAAAGAAAATCAATACGAATTTGGCTAATCAAAATCCTCTCTATTCATATGCATTCTAATTTTGGAGGAACCAAGAAAAACCCGCGCAGCGATAAACATCTTCAAAGCAGAGGGGTTCCATAATAAATTCTACCTTGTACAAACAAATTTGGATCGGAAGGATGAATCGAGAATTGAAATTCCTTAATTTAAATTTAAAATTGTAAACCATTCCTCGATTCAAGCCCAAATTAATAACCATGAGCTCAATTCATAATTTATACCTCAATTCAATCCCAAATTAAAGTAAATTAAATTAAACCTTTGTAAGACCAAGAGGTTTTTGGTCATGTTATTTGATGATGAACGCATTGACTATAAGTTAGACTTAGTCTCAGTACTTAATGTTGAATACTTTGTCCTTAAGACTTGCTGTGGTGATTTGGTTCAGAGCTCTGTTAAGTTCTGTTGAAAATTAGTTTTTGTCGATTATCGTAATACCGCTTTGTTTGTGCAGAACTACCGAGTACGGCAGATGACCGCGGTGCAAAAGAAGAGTACCGCAAGTCACCGAGTCCGAACGGTGTTTTGCTCGAACCGTTAGATCTTGATCCGACGGCTAATATTGAAGTGAACGTTCGGACTTGCTACAGTGTTTTCTAAATCGGACGGTTGTGAAGCGTGGTCCGATCGGCCGTATCATCTGGAGCGTCCACGTGGCAAAAATGCTTTGTTCTGAAGTTTTTGAGCTCTTTCGTGTTGCGGTAATACCGGCGTTGTTTTTACGGAACAACCGCTTTGCGGTAGTACCGCGAGTAGTTTACGGTAGTACCGCAAGTCTTTTTCTCTTGTGCGTTTTGCTCGGTTCGTTAGATCTTGATCTAACGGCTGATATTGAGATGAACGTTCGGACCGTCCGAACGTCTCAAGGATTGTGAGCCCTTGATCTAAAGTCCAACGGCTGATATTGTTGTGAACGTTCAGACTTTGAACAGTAAATCCAACGGTTGTGAAGCACGGTCCGATCGACATCGCATCTGGGCCGTTCGTGTGCTTTAAGGTTCGTAACACGTTTTGCCATACATTCATACCGTTTGTGAACGCGGTAGTACCGCGTGTCCGGTAGTACCGTGGTGAAAACAACGGTAGTACCGCGCTTATTCTTGAGAGAGAGAAAGGTTCTGACAGGCACTGTTAAGTCAAAATCGGTAGTACCGCAGATGTGAAACGGTATGATCGTAGGACGGTAATACTGCAGTTTGAACGGCGGTAGTACCGCACAAAGGTATGACCGTAAGGTTGCGGTATGAAAATTCCAGATAGCATGTTTTTTAGAAGGTCTTGAGATTTTTCCAATGAGTGGTAGTTCCGCAGTGCTCTGAGCGGTACGACCGCGTGTGCGGTAGTACCGGACGTATAATGGCGGTAGTTCCGATTATGTTCTGGGAAGTTGTCGTTTTGGGGATTTGTCTGAGGATATGTTAAATTCGTGAGCTATATCTTGTTGCATGTTGCATGATAGTGTTTATGATTATGAGTGAGCTAATGGATGGTCAAGTTGGATAACTTGTGCCAAGAATTGGTTTCCTTGGTCTTTGCATGTGCAGGTTAGGTGTTGAGGACGAATCACGGTCGGTGACGGGATTGACTCGGACTAGGATGGGGAATCTAAGGTCTTGGAAGTCATGGATGTCAAGAGGTGGTTTGGATCGTACCGAGCACGTGGAGATCAAGGGGTGCCATTGGAAGCTACGGGATGGAGTCCCGGAGGCTTACTGCGTGGAGTTTGAAAGACAGATTTGGAAGGAGTTCCAAATCTGGTTGTTTTGAGATAGAGTCCGTATTGGTGTCGTGTTGGACATGAATAGGACTCTAGCCTATAAGAAGAGGCAGAGGGTGCGCTTTGCGGGTAGTAGATTTTTGGGTTTTTGACGGTAGCTTTTTTGCTGTTTTGCTGTGGTTTAGAGGTCCTTTGTTTTGGGACTTTGAGGGGTGATTGCTGAAAGCCTTGTAGACACAAACCAAGTTTGATATATAAAGTTCAGTTTTGTTCAACTTTGGTTATTGATTTGTTGATCTTGCTGTGCGCCTGAGGTGATACTCGCTGTGAAGTTTTTCAAGTCATCCAAAGAGTTTGCTGGAGTTCTTGATAACAAAAGAAGTTGGAATTAGGGGGTCTATTCGCTGCAATCATTCAACCCCCCCCCCCTTCTGATTGCCATTACAATCCTACAACCTTGTTATTTCCTTTGAGTTCTTTTTATTTCTTTTCAGTTTTCTCATTTTTCATAGTCTTTTGAAAGCTTCAAATAAAATAAAGTAATCAATTTCTATTTTATTGGATTAATTAAAGCTTAATTGCAAAATTCTAGAAAATGAAAAATATTTTAAATGAATAAAATAAACTTTAATTAAATTCAAAATTATTTTATTAAATCTATTCGTGTTCCAATGATTTTTTTGGAATTTTCTTGAAATGTCTGAATTTTTTTAAGGAATTTTCCATTTCCTTTCCTTTTCTCTCTCCTCTTCTTGCTTGCTGCGACTATGGAGAGCTGCAGGTGGGCTTGCTGTGGCTAGAAGCCAGCAGACTCCTGTCTTCTTGACGGATAGAACAACCATCATCGCTACTGTAGAGTAGCACCTTTGCTGCTACATCGCCTGCACAAAGAAAGTGAGAGGGGGTTAGATTAGAATTTAAATCGAAAAGATGCTAGATTTGGAATTCTTGTGTACTAGGGGCTAACAGTATTCAAAATTAACTCTTGGTTAAATGGCCAAGTACAGGATAAAGTAGAAAGCGCGAGGCAATGTATGAAACTCTGTCCTTTGGCTGTAAGGAATTTTTTTTTATATTAATTAACTTTTTTAAAATTTATTTTTATTGTTAGAATTATAAAATAAAATTTGCGAGGGTTACCAATAAAAAAAAAGTTCGGTTGGAAGTGCAATCTCCTTAGGTGGCCACTAACTCTGATGACATGCCACCCATAATTGTAGAAGGCGCCTGTCCGGAAAAGGAAGCATGCAGTCTCTGTCTAGTACAAAGTGTGGATCTCAGCCACCTACTAGTACCTGCTAGCTAGGTACTACTCCACTGTCTATTTTTTTGGGAAATGTAAGTTCATTGAGGAAATTAAAGCGCAGTTAGTGCAATTTTTTCACTCTAAACCTTCGCTTAAATGCAGAAAAATGATTGATTAGTCATTAATCCATCACATATACTGCACATTTGCACTTAACTCCTATGTCCTATCAGCAGCCATGCAGCTGATGTGTTGCAGTCCTGTCCTGTGAAGCGCTTAAAGGTTAATCACGTACTAACTGGGCGCTTAAACCTGGAAAACTCAAGGCGTTAAACTGATCCTGCCGGTTCATCAGAATATTCCAAGTGCAATTAATAGCTGTGTTCCAATGCAAATCTGACAAAACTCGATCAGGAGTCAGATCGAACGACACATGAACCCACGTCCAGCTCGCACGTTGCTGTACTTGTACGTACGTCACACGGGCGTACGAACGATATAGCACACAGCTGATACAGCGATATGCGTGGTCCTGTAAGTACGTACGTACTCCTTTGTCATGACACGATCGAGTTATACGTACGTTCGCACGTGCAGCTGCAGCCTTGCAGGGTATATATGCAGTGGCTGCAGCGCACGCGTGCCCACATACATGTAGCGTGCTCATCTTACTCCTCCACGAGGCTATATCAATGTGAGCGAGACACACGAGAGTAACTGACTAACTGTACGAGGCCATGTGTACACATGTACGTACTACTGTTTGGCTAGCTGTGTGCCGACTGCCGTGCAGTTTTGCTGCTGCAGAGCATGCATTTACACGCACATGCCTACCTTGCATCGAGGGGATCGAGATTCGAGAGGTCAGTGTCAAGCATATCACGTCCAGACAGGATCTCCGCTGCACGGCAGATAATCACTATCTAAATAGTGACGTCAGTCCGTATAAATGGTACATAAATAGTGCCATGTACTACAGAGAACACTATATAAATAGTAAATACACTATTAATTTTCACAGTAGCAGTCAGTCTCATTCGTCCTGATTCGCTCTAACGGCTGAGAAAACTTAAACCAGATAAAACTGTGCGTCTTTGCCCCCTTACAACTTGGAAGGGCGTAGGATCCCAATCCATCTCGCCCACGGCACTGTTGATACTTGCCGAAAGTGAGCTATGCTATTTAATTAAGCGGGGATTTATTTATGATTAATCAATTTATAAACTGCAATAGTAGTACGTTTCTAAACCTGTGGAGCCCACATTAATCAATCAAATGAAATACGCGTCACCGTATCACGAGGCTGTGAGCGCTCGCACTCGCAGGCTCGTGGCCTGGAGGCCCTGGACTGGAGCAAGCCAGAGCAGAGAGCCAGAGAGCGGACAAGAAACGAGAACTAAGCAGTGACCTCATTACCTGCATGAACATCACGCACACGCCGTGCAGGATCCGGATTGTATGTAGTATTGCAAGGGCATTGCGCGCACAGGCACACGAGCTGCTACAGTAGTACTGTATGACACCGTGGCATAGATACTCGATTTTGCTGCGCAAAAAAAGAATTTGTGCAGCAGCACTTATCTGAACCATTGCATTTTGATCGGACCGTTGAGAGATGCTCCTAATGCAGAGGACTATTCATCCTCTGCATTTAGATATCTAATCCAGATGATCGAGTTCCGCCATGCATGATAGCGTACTCTGCATTCGGCCGTGGTGAAAATCCTTGCCGATTCAGTTTTTCCAAAAAGAAAATCCTTGGCGATCGATGAGCCATAGCTCACGACGGCTCACAAAGTCTCACAGGATTCTCAGGGTGAAACGGCCGCGCGCATGCATTGAGATTTAATCGAATACAGGGTATGGTTGCTTGCATGTGGAGCTGCCCTGCACACCGGCTTTCCTCCCTGCCTTTTGGGCTGGCTCAAAGGTTTCTACGCCGCAAAAGGGCAGATCAAAGCCTCAAACTGCTTTCCCCTAGCTATGCTTTTCCCCCTACCATTTCTCCGTGTCCCTTTCGCTGTAACTTTCAACTTTGTACACTCTCAGCACTGCAAATGGTCTCAGAATAATAGACGGTGTAAAGCCAATAAGCCATAGCTTTAGGCTGCGGCATCGCCATCTTGCATCACATTTAGTCTCACCTAATCCCGTTTTTTCGCTTGTCCGGTCCGGCGGTAAAGTTTGCTTAGTTACGTGTATCTGAACCGACGACTGAAAATTTATCATTTTATCTGTTCGCCCGCGTTAGGTGATGATCGGCATGTGCCTAGCTTGGATTCGGTGCAGCATTTTTGTCGAGTCAAGTTTGTCGCATTCTCCAGCCTTTAGCTGCATGCGCACAAATGGAGGCAAACTTAACAAAACGCCGCTTCTTGCGACCATGGCACCACGTGTGGAAGTCCTCCCGTAGACAATGTACTTACGTGCTCAGATTTTCTACTGTCGTTGCCGGATCAAAATCAGTACAACAATAATGGGGAATATATTGATTGATGTTTCAACGGCGATTTGTTCTCTACTTCTGTATTAAATTTGCACTCGTCTGTGTGCTTAAAGTTGTTTTGCACCCGTGGCGAGGGCCGAAGGTTACATGTGCCGTTTTCTTGCGTCAACCTAATCGAACCACTTCTTATAGACTAGAAATACAGCGTTTCTTCACTCAAATTAGAGAGAGAGAAAAGGAGATCGAATGATTTGTGTCCGACGAGTTCTTGAGAGGGCAGAATACTAACGGTGATCTATGGATGATCCAATAAATTACGTTGTCTTGAGTTTCAAGATGGGCTTGCTGGAGACTAAATGCCACTAGTTAACTTGAATCATTCCTTTTCATATATAGACTGCAATTGCACATGTAAAATTAACCCCAAAAAAAAATCTTTATTTGAAAAAAATGTAGTCTACAAGTGTACAATTCAGTTGAATTAGTGCACCCCAAACATCTTAGTACCAGTCTAGCTAGCAGATACTGATATTAAGAAATCACCAACTGATAGGATATACATACAGATGCATTGTGATCCATGAGTAGCCTCATTTTTCCACGGGTGGTGCTGGCCGGGCCTGCCGGGTGAAAACTGTATTTTTGGATCAATATACATACAGATGCACTGTGATCCATGAGTAGCCGCATTTTTCCACGGGTGGTGCTGGCCAGGCCTGCCGGGTGAAAACTGTATTTTTGGATCTCTGTCACTGTGCGTCTGTGTTCTATATTACACGCCAAAACTGTAACTATCAGGATCTCAAGCCTCTCCACCTCTATTATATAACCATCATCAGTTCACCACCACTACCTCTCTCTCTCTCTCTCTCTCTCTCTCTCTCTCTCATTGGCACTGTGCCATGGAAGGAGGAAGCCTACACTTGCCTGTTCTCACGAGGATTCCCAAGAGGGTGCAAGAGATGTTTCTCCACAGGGGCTTGCTCGATGATTCGTCAAGTAAGGCTTAATTAATCCCTGTACCTGCATGGAGACGATAGGTTCATGCATACGTCTGATTCCTCTCCTCTAGGCGATATCATATCCATGACTCGACCACATTGCATGGCTTTCCTTTGCTTTGCCCACCATTTTCCTCTTTTGCTTTTCTGGTTCTGCAATGTTTGCAAAGACAAATAGGAGAACTGCAAACAAATGAACTTCATAAGAAATTTCGAGTTCTCTTAACGGGGGTTTGGTTATTGCATTCCCACGTGCATAAAACTAAATATTTGTAGACAAGGACCAAATTTACTTTCCAAGTTAAAATAACTGTATAAATTAGCCTATGGTTTCAAACATGTTCGTCAAGGAAAACTTAGCAAACTGGGATCACAACAGTCAGATCATAAACAAACCAAGGATATATTTTTCTCAACCTTTTCCCCTGCTGGTATCGGAGTCTATTAGCATAACATAACTATAGATATCATAGCTGTAAACTACTGAATTAGAAAACATTCATGTGTCATTAGGGAATAGGGAATATTCCTGTCAGCGCATAGAAATACTAGGATAATTTATCTTTTTAGCTTGTGTTGCTAGTAGAACTTTCTTGGAGAAAAAATATACAGCTAATCCAATTCTTTTGAAAGACCAATGAGTTGAAATTTCAATTTTCACAAGAACTTGTTTGCTTGTTCTTTTCTTGAGAATTGATGACATAATGGTAGCTCCAACGTTATATTCACAAGAGAAAAATGACTATTGGTCAACTTAATCTGCTGTTGGTTTTGACAACCAAATTTGCGATGTTACATTACAGATTCCCCTACACTGCAATATCGGCGAGAATGGCTAGAGATATATTCACCTTGCTTCTGGATGAGCGCTTTTGCATTGTTACAACTGATATTTATCATGAGTATCTTGGCTCAGTTTCTGTTCAAGAGAATCAGATGGTGCAGGGAGAGATTGAAGAATGCAACTCCTGAAAGCAATAAGCATTCACATCAGGAACAAAAGAATTCAGACATAAAGCTGGGTATCTCATATCAAGCAAGCAGAGCTTGTTGCCTGCTTATATTGGCCACTCATGTTCTGAGGATATTGTTTTTACGGTTACAAGAACAAATAAGTGATTGTAAGTATCCGACTTTTGTTCTAGGTGAAGGTTTACAGGTGCTATCCTGGATAATATTGTCGCTAGCAGTATTCAGTCTTCAGAAGACAAAATCTGCAAAACATCCATTGATAATTCGAGCATGGTGGACATTTAACTTTCTGCAATCAGTTACCAGTTTGGTATTTGATCTCAGGTCCATTTTATCATATCATAAATTTATAGGATTTGAGGAATTGATTGACTTGTTCACACTTGTTATCTGCACTTATCTGTTTGCAATTTCGGCCAGAGGAAAAACAGGAATTACCTTAATAGAAAGCAGCATAGCAGAGCCATTATTGAGTCCATCCGCAGGACAGCAGACAGAAACCAAAAGGCCGTGTCCATATGGAAGAGCAAGTCTTCTGGAGCTTGTCACATTCTCCTGGATGAATCCTCTCTTTGCCATTGGATACAAGAAACCTCTAGATAAGAATGATGTGCCAGATGTTGATGGAAGGGACTATGCTGATTTGCTCTCTGAATCATTTAAAAGGATCATAAAAGATGTTGAATACAGGCATGGTCTAAGTACTTTATCGATTTATAGAGCAATGTTCCTATTTATTAGAAGAAAAGCAATAATCAATGCAGGATTTGCAATTTTATGTGCATGTGCATCCTATGTTGGACCATCATTGATTAATGACTTGGTGAAATTCCTTGGGGGGGAGAGGCAGTATGGACTGAAAAGAGGTTATCTTCTTGCTGTTGCTTTTTTAAGTGCCAAAGTTGTGGAGACGGTAGCTCAGAGGCAGTGGATTTTTGGAGCTCGACAGCTCGGGATGCGTCTACGAGCTGCTTTGATATCCCACATCTATCAAAAGGGGCTCCGATTATCCTGCAGTTCGAGGCAGAAGCATACCAGTGGAGAGATCATAAACTACATGAGTGTAGATATACAAAGGATAACTGATGTTATATGGTACACAAACTACATTTGGATGTTACCCATACAGCTTTCTCTAGCTGTCTATATTCTCCATCAAAACTTAGGGGTTGGAGCCTGGGCTGGTTTAGCAGCGACACTGGCAATAATGGCTTGCAATATTCCACTAACCAGAATGCAGAAAAGGTTGCAAGCCAAGATCATGGCAGCTAAAGACAATAGAATGAAGGCAACGACAGAAGTTCTTAGAAGCATGAAAATACTGAAACTTCAAGCATGGGATATGCAGTACCTTCAAAAGCTAGAAGCTTTACGCAGTGAGGAGTACAATTGGCTGTGGAGATCTGTGAGGTTGTCAGCTGTAACAACATTCATATTTTGGGGGTCCCCTGCATTCATATCCTCCATAACGTTCGGTTCATGTATATTGATGGGGATTCCTCTAACAGCTGGTACTGTTTTGTCTGCTCTTGCAACATTCCGGATGCTACAAGATCCAATCTTCACACTTCCCGATTTGCTGTCAGTGTTTGCGCAGGGAAAAGTTTCAGCTGATCGAGTAGCACAATACCTCCAGGAAGAAGAATTGAAATGTGACGCAATTACAGAAGTACCAAGGAATGACACAGAGTATGATGTGGAGATTGATCATGGAATATTCAGCTGGGAACTTGAGACCATATCTCAAACTCTAACAGATGTAGAGTTAAAAGTAAATAGAGGGATGAAAGTAGCAATCTGTGGAATGGTCGGCTCTGGAAAATCCAGTCTATTATCATGCATACTTGGGGAGATGCCGAAGCTATCTGGGACTGTAAGGGTCAGTGGGAGCAAAGCATATGTTCCTCAAACCGCCTGGATCCTGTCTGGGAACATCAGGGACAACATTCTGTTTGGAAACCCATATGACAAGGAAAAGTATGAAAAGATAATACAAGCTTGTGCATTGACTAAGGATCTTGAGCTATTTGCAAATGGTGATTTGACAGAGATTGGAGAAAGAGGAATTAACATGAGTGGTGGACAGAAGCAACGGATTCAGATTGCAAGGTCAGTGTACGAGGATGCAGATATATACCTCTTCGATGATCCTTTCAGTGCAGTAGATGCTCACACTGGAAGCCAACTTTTCAAGGTTTGTTTAGTTAGTTTCCACAAAGCAGAAAACGTTATTATCTATGTATCTAAGCCATTAATTTGATAGTTTGTCTTTTCAAGGTTTAGTGGCATATGATTCGAACTGGATACATATCACCAGTTTTCCTTATTTTTCTGCGATTTTGGGACATCAGTCAGAATAAATGCTAATAGAATGAAACAATTTCTTAATCTCTGCAGGATTGCATAATGGGGATACTTAAAGAGAAAACGATATTGTATGTGACCCATCAAGTCGAATTTCTTCCAGCCGCGGACCTTATACTAGTAAGTATCAAACCTTTTGGTTAGCAAATAGTACATGTAGGTTAGGATTGCTAAGAATAAGTAAATAACCAAAGGGGATACAAAACAATAGGTGATGCAGAATGGGAAGATTGTGCAGAAAGGAAAATTCGATGATCTCCTTCAACAGAACATAGGATTTGAAGCCATAGTTGGAGCACATAGCCAGGCTCTTGAGTCTGTCATAAATGCTGAGAGTTCCAGCAGAATGTTGTCAACAGACAGCCAAAAGTCAGCGGACAGTGACGATGAGTTTGAGACAGAAAACGAGACTGACGATCAACTTCAGGGTATAACCAAACAGGAGTCTGCACACG
Organism: Phyllostachys edulis; assembly: GCA_036346405.1. Lineage (NCBI taxonomy): Eukaryota > Viridiplantae > Streptophyta > Magnoliopsida > Poales > Poaceae > Phyllostachys > Phyllostachys edulis. Next base: position 15,155,023 of record CM070551.1, on the reverse strand, counting down.
ATGTCTCACAAGATATAAATGAAAAGGGGAGGCTAACACAAGATGAAGAACGAGAAAAGGGGGGAATTGGCAAGAAAGTCTACTGGGCATACCTGACAGCTATTCAAGGTGGTGCATTAGTGCCAGTAACAATTGCTGCACAGTCCTTCTTCCAAATATTCCAGGTAGCAAGCAACTATTGGATGGCCTGGGCATCTCCTCCAACATCCGCAACCACCCCAAGAGTTGGATTAGGCCTTCTTTTCTTCGTATATATAGCACTATCTATGGGAAGTGCATTGTGTGTCTTTGCTCGGTCTATGCTTGTGTCACTCATTGGTCTACTAACATCAGAAAAGTTCTTCAAGAGCATGCTCCACTGCATCCTCCGTGCCCCAATGTCCTTCTTTGACTCCACACCTACTGGCAGAATCCTAAACAGGGTTGGTATTCATTTACTCCTCACATCATTCTGTACTGCCTCACAAACCCACGCACCTTGAAATATTAATAATTGTGTACTTACACGGTTGTGACAGGCCTCCAATGACCAAAGTGTTCTAGATCTGGAAATAGCAAACAAGCTTGGTTGGTGCGCATTTTCAGTTATACAAATTCTGGGGACCATTGGTGTTATGTCCCAGGTTGCATGGCCAGTTTTTGCCATATTCATTCCAGTGACGGCGGCCTGTTTTGTGTGTCAAGTAAGAGCTCTTAACAAAGATCTGAGACTAGAATTAACTTATCCTAGCATAATGTATACAGCCAATTACTTGTGTGCACAATGAATTCCAGGAAGTTGTAAGTGCAGCTTTTCTCCTTGATAGTGATGTTCTTTTCACAAACACTGAATCCAATATTTCCTCTATAATATGCAGCGGTACTACATACCAACAGCAAGAGAGCTGGCTCGTCTGTCACAAATTCAAAGGGCTCCAATCCTACACCATTTTGCAGAATCTCTTTCAGGAGCATCAAGTATTAGAGCATATGGACAGAAAGACCGTTTCAGCAAAGCAAACATCAGTCTTGTCAACAACCACTCCCGACCATGGTTCCATAACATTTCAGCAGTGGAATGGCTTTGCTTCAGGCTAAACATGCTATCTAACTTTGTCTTTGCCTTTTCTTTGACTCTGCTAGTGAGTCTTCCTGAAGGTTTTATAAATCCAAGTAAGCTCTGTATGCACATAAACTGTTGGTGATTTGTTTTTGCAGTAGTATACTCCCATGACCCCATCACTATTTTTGGCGGTTGCCAAACTGACATAATCGTATGTACAGGCATTGCTGGACTGGCGGTGACTTATGCATTGAACCTCAATACACAGTTGGCATCTATAACCTGGAACATTTGCAACACAGAGAATAAAATGATTTCGGTTGAAAGAATAATGCAGTATTCAAGAATCCCTAGTGAGGCTCCTCTAGTAGTTGAGGATCTCCCCCCAAACAGCTGGCCAGAGGATGGAACTATAAATATAAGATGCTTGGAGGTATGCATGATATTGTTGTGAGTTATCAGTTACGAGCTATGACCTATGACCCTACACGAGCACAAGTATGCATATTAACATAATGTTCAACGACATAACATAAAACTCTATCGCTGGGGTGTGTCAGCCTAAAAACCAATCTGATGGGGTAAGTTTGAAATTGAATAAACATATGCTCTAAAGCAGAGTAAACCAACTTGCACAAGTATGTTCTGGGGCAAAACTCATCTTAGAAAAGTCCATAGTTCATGATAGTTTGTACTTTGTAGTATGTTTTATCTGTTGGAATGAGGCTTGTCATCTATTCCAATGGGCCAAAGGGTCAATATATAACATGTACAAGGTTGTGAATACGTAAAGATCGGAGGAGCCGGTGTGGAGTAGAGCCGCCGGCTCCACCGAAGAAAAGGAACATAGCAATGCTCTGCTTTGCTCGACGGCTTCACGGGCTGAGGTCGGTGGCGGCGGTGGCGGCGAGGATCCGGCGCGGGAGACTTGGCATGGCGTCGAGATCCGCCTGAAGCAAAGACAACTTCTGCATGAAGAGAGAAGAAGAGACGCAGTCGGCGACAGCGTGCCCGGATCCGGCTAACGGGACGAGCCGGTGGTGGGATCCGGCAGCAGCGCCTGGGATGAGGCGTGGAATTGCAGTGGGAGCAACAGCGGCAGTGGGCGGGGGAAGAAACAGAGGAAGAAGACGGGAAGGACGGTGGCGGCGGCTAGCAAACCCTAACCCTAACCCCAACTTTACTCTGATACCATGTTGGAATGAGACTTGTTGTCTATTCCAATGGACCAATATATAACATGTATAGGGTTGTGAATATGCAAATAACACTCTAGGCTAAATACATATCTAACATTATAAAAAATGAGAATAAACTGATATACATAGTTGTCACGGCGTGCTTGGCGACAACGGCGCTTGAGAGGCACCATGACGCCATGGCGTCCTCAAGGCGAGATACAACGAGCAAAAAAGAATGAATGATGAGCAGTAGGCAGTAGCAAATCAGGAGAAAATCGGGAGAGGAACAAAGAAAAAGAAGTAGAAAGGAGAGGAAGACAAATCTGGAATAAGAGGAAGACAAATCAGGAGCAAGAGGAAGAAAAACTAAAAAAACAAGAAGAAGAGGACAAATCGGGAGTTTGGGACTTCAGAAGAACTCAAGAAACAAAGAAGTAGAGGGAGTGGAGGAGGGAGTACCTGGCGTCAGAGGGAGGGCAAATCGCCGGTGGCCAGTGGCTGGCGGCCGGCGCAGTGAGGGGCGGCGACGGCTAGATGGCCAAGGCGAGGCGAGCCTCCGTAGCGTCCCCTCCGCATCGCCAGGATGCCAAGGCGACTGTGACAACTATGCAGATATACAAAAGAAGAAGAAGAAGATGAGAGCAGAATTGAGAACAAACTTGCCATGGCTTCTCTGCTTCTCTGGGACAAAACTTAATCAGATGTTTTCATAAGAGAGAAAAAAAGAAAGCACATATTATCCCGCAGGAAGAAACATAAACAACAAAATTGACAGATTTCATTTGTAAAAGAATGTATAGTAACATATAAATAAGGATAAAACCCATTATATATCCTTTATAAAAAGGCAAGGCCTCTCTTTTTCATAAAAGAAAGTCTCCTTTTCTTTCCGTATTTTCTCAGAAAATATATGCATGCTCAAATGAAGCCATCTAATGTGGAAATTTGTTTTTACAGGTTCGATATGCAGAGCATCTCCCATCTGTTTTAAGAAACATATCATGTACAATTCCAGGAAGGAAGAAAGTGGGGATCGTAGGACGTACTGGTAGCGGAAAGTCAACTTTGATTCAAGCGTTTTTCCGGATTGTTGAACCAAGGGAAGGAACAATTGAAATCGACAATGTTGACATCTGCAAAATAGGGTTGCATGATTTAAGAGGCAGACTTAGCATCATCCCACAAGATCCAACCATGTTTGAGGGAACAGTGCGAGGAAATCTCGATCCACTGAATGAATACTCTGATCAACGTATATGGGAGGTAAATAAGTCAACTATACATACCCTAATGATAAGAGAATAAATTATATAACATGTGCAGAAAGAGAGGCTAACACCTCGTATCATTACTATTATTGCCAATACCCCATATTGCAAAACAAATTGTTCTCGATAATGTTATCTTTTCTAGAAGTAAATAACTAAATATAGATAACAGTATATGCTGATAGAATGTGATGTCTAATGATTGTGCCAATCTATCAAAGGTCAAATGTGCTAAAAGAGTAACCAGGGGTTGGTGTCTAGTACAGTTGCACTTACAGTATAAAAGTATGCAAAGCAATGCTAAAAATACCCTTTTAACGTGATGTGATGTCTCACATTAAATGCAACTTGATCAAAATCCGCGATTTAAACAAATCTATATAAGGAAAAAAACAAAAGGAGGAAATTACCAAAAAAGTAATGACTAAAAGAAAGGAACATCTTGCTTCCTCTACTTGATCAGTAATCTGGTACATTTTTCTTTTGGCTAGATATTGGACAAATGCCAGCTTGGTGAAATAGTTCGTCAAAGCCCTAAGAAACTGGACTCAACAGGTAATGGAATTCTTATTTGCGTAGTGGGCACGAAAGAAAAAGTATGGCTCGGTGCTAAGAAGTCTAGTTACTGTAGTATACTGACATGGACATATCCATTGAGATGATCAAATGAGGTTTCTCCTGCAGTTGCCGAAAATGGGGAAAATTGGAGTGTCGGACAGAGGCAGCTGTTTTGCCTCGGAAGGGTTCTTCTAAAGCGAAGCAATGTTCTCGTCCTCGACGAGGCAACTGCTTCAGTTGACTCCTCTACCGATGCAATTATCCAGCAAACAATCCGCGAGGAGTTTGGGGATTGCACGGTGCTGACAATAGCACATAGAATTCATACGGTTATCGACAGCGATCTCATTCTTGTCTTCAGTGAAGGTAAGCCCGATCCTTGAAAGACACAAAGTCACAAACCCTCTACATGTTATTAGACCTAGCTGCCGCATTACTAAAATCTGTACTCTTTTGTGATGAGCAGGAAGAATTGTAGAATATGACACGCCGTCGAGATTACTAGAGAACGAGAACTCTGAATTCTCCAGACTCATAAAGGAGTACTCGCGGCGATCCAAGGGATTTAACAGTACGGCGAACAATTGAACGGCGACGAGAACAACATGAAGCCAACTAGGCGAACTGCAGGATTGGAACACTCGGTAGAAAGGTCACGCGCCATACAATCTTTCTCCATATGACAAGCGCGCACAAAAACCACAGAAATAGAGCCGAAGGGATCTGCAGTGGATGTGACTAGACCTTAGATTCAGACGATTCAGAAAAATTTAGCCATGTAATGCACTATATAAGCTGCTCTCTGATGTGAGAAAAAAAATCAAGCCATGCAATGTAGCTATTCCGTGTAAATTTTTCCACCGAAAGCGTCGTCACAAGAGTTTATAGCGGGGGAACTTACGCGTGTAATTGCTTGAGGAAAACGAACATTTTGAATGCGATTTCTAGTGGGGGAACTTACGCGCAGCGCGTCGGGTCAGGCATTCCATCGAGCAGGTGGCGCGCCGAGCCCTGCACCCGGAGTTCGGCCAGAGTCATGAGAGAATACATTGATCCAAGCGAAAGGATCAGAGTGAAAAGCCGGCGACACTTAGTGATTTGCGGTATGCCGGTATTTGCTGGGATTTCGAAGGGCGGCGGCGAGGGGTGGTGGAAGATTACTGGTCACAAAACCCCTTCGATCCCGCGCCGCAATTCAAACCGCCGGCGCAATGGGGGTAATAACTACTAGGGCATGTTGGGCCGTGGCCCATGGGCCTGGATGAGATGAGCCCTTCAAATTCCACGTGGTCAATACGGCGGCGTGAGCGGAAGGAGCCAAGTCTTGCAGAGTTTCAGCCTTACGGGCCATAAGCGTTAGAGGGTAAACGTAATTGCCGTCGGCCCATTCATGTTTATTTCTAGGACAAATTTGGATCGCGAATAAAATGTACGATCTAACTGGACCGATCGAAATTAGATGCGCGACCTAAGTCGGCCTTTACAAATTCGGCCGATCGCTAGTAGGGCATGTTGGGCCGTGGCCGATGTCCAGCTGAGACCTTAGATTTCCACGTGGTCAATCCGGAACGTCGATTAGTTAAATAAATGAGAACCTAATCAATCCATTAACTGCAATAGTTGTAAAAGTAGCTTTTATCTTTAATGATGTTGTACGTTTAACAAAGTACTGAATCCAGATACTTTTTGTATAATGTGCAGCAGTACTACATACCAACAGCAAGAGAATCGGCTTGTTTATCACAAATTCAAAGGGCTCCAATCCTACGCCATTTTGCAGAATCTCTTTCAGGAGCATCAAGTGTCATTCTTCTGCTATTCAGGAAGGGATCCTAGTTGAGTGTCTTCGTGGTAAGACTCCTGATTATTCTGGTTTTCGTCTCTTTGGATGTGTGTGCTATGTTCTTCTTGCACCTCGTGAGCGCACCAAGCTAACCGCTCAGTTCATTGAGTGTGTTTTTTCTGGACTATAGCCATGAGCATAAAGGATATTGTTATTGGGATCCTGTTGGTCGACAGATGCGAATTTCTCGGGACGTCACTTTTGATGAGTCTCATCCTTTCTACCCTCATCATTCTCCTTCCACCACTCTAGCATATCTTGTCGAGCCACTTTCTTTTCTGACTTTTCATGCCACCCCTATAGTCACCACACCTCCACTACAGCTTTTGGCCTTTTATGTGCCTCCTTACTCGTCGGCATCTCCTTCACCGCCGGCACCTCCTTCGCCATCGATACCCTCTCCAGAGGTTCCTCCTGGCCTTGTTCCTTTTTATCCTCTCTACTAAACTCGTCGTTCGCGAGTCGATGATTCTTCTGATGTGTCATCTTCTTCTGATGGGTTATCTTCTTCGGCCTCTCCTCCTCGATATGCTTTTCGTGATCGCCAGTCTATTCGGCTTCCTATGCACTTTTTTTTTTGTTGTTGCTACTCTTGTTGAACCAACCTCTTATCGTGAGGCTGTGGTTCATCGGGAGTGGCAGCATGCGATGGCAGAGGAGATTGCTGCCCTTGAGCATACTAGCACGTGGGATCTTGTCCTTCGTCCCACACGTGTTACTCGTATCACGTGCAAGTGGGTCTACAAGGTTAAGACCCGCTCTGATAGTTCTCTTGAGCGCTACAAAACTCGTCTCGTGGCACTTGGTTTTCAGCAGGATCATAGTTGTGATTATGATGAGACTTTTGCTCATGTGGCTCACATGACCACTGTTCGCACTCTTTTTGCTGCGGTGTCAGTTCGGGCATGGTCCGTCTCTCAGCTTGATGTCAAGAATGATTTTCTCAATGGTGAGCTACGTGAGGAGGTTTATATGCAGCCACTGCCGAGGTATTCTGTTCCTGAGGGTATGGTTTGTTGCCTTCGCTGATCCCTTTATGGCCTCAAGCAAGCTCCTCGTGCCTGGTTTGATCGTTTCTCTTCTATTGTTACTACGGCTGGTTTTTCTGCTAGTGCTCATGATCCTGCTGTTTTTATTCACACTTCGCCTCACGGCCAGACGCTTCTTATTTTATATGTTGATGGTATGATCGTTACTGGAGATGATTCTCAGTACATCACTTTTGTTAAGGCGCGTCTTATTGAGCAGTTTCTCATGTCTGATCTGGGTCCTCTTCGCTACTTTCTTAGGATTGAGGTTATTTATATGCCTGAGAGCTTCTATCTGTCCCAAGAAAAGTATATACATGATCTTCTTGATCGTGCTTCTCTTACTAATCAGCTTACAGCTGAGACTCCCATGGAGCTTAATGTTTATCTTCAGCCCACTGATGGTGAGCCTCTTACTGATCATACTTGCTATTGTCACCTTGTTGGGAGTCTTGTTTATCTGGGTGTCACTCATCCTGACATTTCGTACCATATGCATATCTTGAGTCAGTTTGTTTCTGCTCCCACTCAGCTTCACTACAGTCATCTTCTTCATGTTCTACGATATCTTTGTGGAACCATCACTCATTGTCTCTTTTTTCCCTCGCTCCAGCTCTTTACAGCTCCAGACATATTCTGATGCCACGTGGCTAGTGATCACTCTGATCACCAGTCTCTCTCTGCCTATTGTGCTTTTCTAGATGGTTCTCTTATTGCTTGGAAAACTAAGAAGCAGACAACAGTTTCTCATTCGAGTGCTGAGGCTGAGTTGTGAGCTATGGCTTTGTTGACTGCGGAAATTACTTGGCTACGATGGTTTTTTGAGGATTTTGGTGTTTTTGTTTTTGCACCAACTCCTCTTTTGTCTGACAGTACAAGTGCTATTAGCATTGCTAAAGATCTAGTGAAGTATGAGCTTATAGAGCATATTGGTGTTGATGCTTCCTACATGCGAACACATGTGCAGGACCAGATTGTTGCTCTTCAGTATGTACCTTCAGAGCTTCAGTTGGCAGACTTCTTCACAAAGGCACATACCAAAGCCCGGCACAGCTTCTATCTCTTAAAACTTCATGTTGTTGATCCACCATAAGTTTGAGGGGTGTGTTAGATGTGTATTATTACATGTGTATTTTCCCTATTGTATAAGGGGTTACCTACATATATGTCATACATGTACTTGTATATATATTTGCCCATTGATCTCATGATGAATACAAGCGCTATTCAGAACAGTTAAAATCCAGAGGAAGGTGGGTAGAAGTGGTGTTGCAAAGTTGGGTGAGAAGCTCCAGGTCCTAGCTACTGACTCAATGCCGCTTACTATAGTTAGCGGCGGGGAGTCCGGTAGCGGGGTGGTCAGCTGCCTACGTGGCAACATTACCGATGAAACCAACCTTTTGGGGTGATTTGCATCGGTTTTGCGAGTTAATGTGTAAAAGTTGGACGGTTTTGAAGTTTATAGTGTTTATGCAAGGGAGATATACGGTGTAAAATAGCTATGAGAGTGTTTGGGGAGATAACTAGTGCAAAGGTTTCAGTTTGAGCGGTTTCAGTTTGAGAACCAACTCAACGTGAAGAATTCCAAAAGAAAAAAAACTATAGATGTACTTCTCAGTTTACTCCACCTCTATATAAAATATCAAGTTCAAATACAATATATGTTGGAAGTAATAAAAATGAGAATTTTGATAAATTATAGTTTGGAAGAAAAGGTAAAAAAAAAAAGAAGACAAATGTCTCAAGTAGACAACTTCTTTCTGAAACCCGGGGAGGGTGTTCATAAAATTCACCATTAAATGCTCATCTTTGTCTACGTATGCGCATTGCGCTGTGCTTGCGGTGTTTGTGAACTTTTATGCAGAGTTTATTTGGAGATAGTGTGTGAGTAGATCCTAGGATTGCATAATGAAATGCATTAGTAATTTCACATATTTTAGTTATCTCTGGGCCACCTGCCAATGACTAATGCATATGCAATCACCATATACAAGATAACCGCACCTAGTTAATAGTTATAACTAAGAGAAAATTCCCTGTATGCCACTGGGAATTATCCCGATCCCGGATTTGCCACTAGAAAAAGACTGATTCCTTATATGCCACTGAGTTTCTTCTTTGTGCCCTTTCATGCCACTGCCACCACTTCCGTTAGGTCTCATTGCTGTTGACCCCCAAAATGTTATCAGAATTTTCTCAATATGCCCAAAAAACCAGTGGTCCCACATGTCCGCACATTACACTTTTTACTCCTCTTCCTCCCCTTTCTCTCTTCTCCCTAGCACCGAGACACCTCGAGCCCAACCATGGCGACCACACCGATCACCATTCCATCACCTCCTCGCCTCGGCCCCATCGCACCCAACCGTCGTGCCCATCCCTCTCCCTCACCGCTAACTTACAAGAACCAGCGGCTCGGCCTCCTACCAATGTGATTGAGCACAAGGCGGCAGATACCAGTGCTGTCAAGCTGTCATGGGCGCCCAAGCGAAGGGATGCTAGGCCACCGACTCCACCTTGCTGTCGCCATCGACCTCCACACCAGTCTTCTCATCGCCACTGTTGTGCATTCTCGGATCCGATCTAGATCAAGCCATAACCACCATTGGTCCCTTCCCTCCCACCTCCTCCACGTTCGGCCGCCGTCGACCCCAACCGACTGGCCCTGCCACCTTCTCCCCTTCTAAGACGTACTCCGCCAGCCCAGAGCAAGGAGGAGGTCATCTTGTTCCCCACCTCCGAGCTCTAGATCCGACAAGGTGCGCCTGCTCGCGCTTGCACTCGAGCTCCACCGATGACAGTAGAGAGAGAGAGAGGGGTGACTCCATGGCCCCGTCAAACAGATGTGGCTCCAACGTGAGAGCGTTGTGGCCGGTGCGTGGGAGGAGAAGAGTGGAGGTGGTTGAGGGCGAAGGACAGTGCGTGGAGGGGAGCACTCTGACAGGAAGTGGGGATGCGGCAGCACTGGCGGGACGAAGTGAGGAGGCCGACAGGATGTGGGGATGCGGTGGCTATTATAGAGGAAGAAGTTGAAGAAGCGAGGAAGAAGGGGAAGAATGGCAAAAGCGTCATTTCACGGCCCAATTAACAACACTCTCACATCGTACTGATAGAAGTGGCAAAGGCAGAACCCAATAGGCCCACCCGGTGTCACAGGACACCGGGTCCAAAAAATAGTGGAGATCAACTCATATGTACCATGTGTGCATCCCCAAGCAAAAAAAACTGTGCACCGGGCCTCTTCCAGCCCACACGCCAACGGCCCAGTCCAAACAACCACGTGGCACGCCGCTAAGCGCTTCGCGCTAGCTCGTCGCTAGCAGCCCGCATGCAGGCTGCAGACCCACGCGCAGCGTAGAGAAGCAAGCAGGCCCACACGACCACGCGTTCGGCGATCGCTCAATGCTGCCTGCTACTACATGTGTAGAACCGAGCGCACAGAGCCCCAGACCTCGCGCGTGTAGACGCAGCTAAGACCGAGAGCGAGCCCGAGAATAGAACACGAAAAGCCACTGCCTCTTCATCTGTCCTGGACACCGCTACCCAACCGGAGACCTTGCTAGCCACCTCGACACCCTCATTCCGCTGGACATCGGAGGTTCTTCTGGTCGCCACCGTCGATCGTCGATCATCTCGGGCTCTTGGCAACGAAACACCGGCAAAGCTTGAGTTAGGTATTGCTTGCTTCCTTGTTCTAATTCCTCACGATTCTTCCAATTTCTTTCAAGAAAAAGAGGATTTTTCAACTCGATGAATGACGATTGTTGTTTTCTTCATCAAATGTTAGGGTTATAACTTATAAACTTAAAATTTAGGGTTTCAAATTGGATTGTTCAAAATTGGAAATTGGAATATCGGCCAAGTTGCATATCATAGGCAAAATTTGCACGTGATCGTGACCCGTGCGCAGTGTCCTACTGTGCTCAACCAATGTCAAGTAAAAGCATTAAGCACCTACTATTTGCATGTGATGTATGTTTGATCAATGCTTGTACTTTATTGTTCTTGTTGAGTTGTTGTTGAACATGACATTTGACAAAATGTTAATCAAAAAATGGTAGGAAAATTTATGGAAAAGTTTATGAAGAAAAGAGCCAGATAGCGCTACTAATGCTTGGAATTCACCTACAGAAGATATCAATTGGGAAGAGGAAATTCAAGTTGATCCAGGCAAAAGAAAAAGGATAGATGACTACCATCCTAATAAGAAAGATGTGGTAAGAAGAAGGTACTTGGATAATGGGCCTTGTCAACCTCACACTTATTATTTTCTATATACACAGTTTGGGGATAAAAAACAGAAGGTTTAATCCTGAATGATTTGATGAGTTTGGAAGTTGGCTTGAATACAGCGAGTCCAAAGATAGGGCATATTGCTTTTGTTGTTTCTTGTTTAGGGACTGCAACAAGAAAGAAGCTGAGTATGAGGCATTTGTTATAAATGATTGGAACAAAAAAGCTAGACTAAAAGAGCATGTAGGTGATGTGAATAGCGTTCACAACCAAGCATTGAAAAATTACGATGATTTGTTAAAAAGAGAACAACACATTGATATTGCTATCTATACACAAAATGAAGCTTCAAAGATTGCTTATTTTACTAGATTAAATGCCTCAATTGCCATTGCTAGAGTGTTATTGAAGCAAGGATTGCCTTTCCGAGACCATGATGAGTCGAAAGAGTCCTACAACAAAGGGGACTTCTTGGAATTTTATGAGTTCTTAGCAGAGAATTATCCATCTTTGGGTAAAATGTTGCAGGTAATTGTCTTATGGTGTCTCCTCACATCTAGAAAGAGATTTCTCATTGTTTTGCAAAGGATATATTGCATTCTATTCTCAAAGAAATTGGACATGATGTGTTTTGCTTGCCTGTTGATGAGTCCAGAGATGTCTCTTGCAAAGAACAAATAGCAGTGGTCTTGCGGTATGTTGATAGTTGTGGAATTATAAAGGAGAGTTTTGTTGGTCTTGTTAATGTGAAAGAGACAGCTTCTGCCTACCTTAAGTCTTCTATTGATTCTCTATTTGCATAATATAAGCTAAGTTTGACGCAAGTTAGAAGCCAAGGTATGCGAGGTGAGTTCAATGGCTTGCAATCATTGATCATGAGGGAAAGTAGCACAGCTTATTATGTTCATTGTTTTTCTCACTAACTTCAATTAGTAGTTGTGGTCGTTGTAAGAAAGCATAAAGGCATTAGTAATTTCTTTAGTATGATTTCTCTCTTGTTGAATATGGTGGGTGGCTCTTCGAAGAAGAGGGACATGGTTCGAGATATCAATCACGAACAAGTGCACAAGGCTTTAGGTTGTGGGCTACTTCAAACTAGGATGGGATTAAATCAAGAGCAATGTCTTCAAAGATCCGGAGATACTCGTTGGAGTTCTCATTATAAAACTTTTAAGAGTTTGGTTGACTTGTTCCTAACAGTTGTCACAGTATTAGAATTTGTGAAAGAAGAAGACAAGGATAGAACAAATAGAGATCAAGCATTGGGTCTACTAGTGTACTTTCAGTCATTTGATTTTGTCTTTTGTTTGCATCTCATGTTGACTATCTTGATAATCACAAACACCTTGTCACTAGCACTGCAACGAAAGGATCAAGACATTGTGAATGCCATTAAATGTGTAAAATCAACTTGGTTGCATTTGGATGAGCTTAGAAGAGATGGGTGAGAATCTATCCTAGGTGAAGTGTATGCATTTTGTGAGAAACATGGTATTCCTAAGTTGAAAATAGGAGAAGCTTACGTTAATCCAAAGAAGCAACGGCAAAGAACTGGAATTACCAACAAGCATCATTATAAAGTGGATTGTTTTAATGATGTTCTTGATTGGCTACTTCAAGAGCTTGATAGTCGTTTCAACGAGACAACATCTAACTTGCTTGTTTGGTCGTATGCTTTGAGTCCAAGAAACTCATTTCATTATTTCAATTTGGAGAATTTGATGAGCATAGCTAAACTTTATCCCATTGATTTTTATTTTGGGGAATTGAGGGACCTTAACCATCACCTTTGCCTCTCCATTGTCGATGTGCGAGCAGATGATAGATTCTCCAACATACATACTATTGGTCAACTTCCTCAAAAAATGGAGACAAGGAAACATCTTTGCTATCCTTTGGTTTATCGACTTTTGAAGCTAGTACTAGTATTGTCTGTCGCTACTGCCACAGTTGAAAGGTGTTTTCCAGCCATAAGAATTGTGAAAAATTATTTGTGCAATCGCATCAGTGATGATTTCATGAGTGATAGCCTAATTTGCTATGTGACGAAAGAAGAAATGAAGAAAGTTACCAATGACATTATGGTTCATCATTTCATGAACTTGAAAGAACGTAAATACTAAAAGGTGATGTATTTACTTTCATTCGACTATTCTGCTTTTTTTACTAGATAATTTTAATTCATTTTGTTCTTTTTTTATAGGTCATTGAAGTCAAAAGATGTATTTTGCCAATGTCGACTATCTTTATCCATGATTTCGCCCTTAGTTGCTTCACTTTGCTACAATTAACATTATTACTAGTGAGTTTCTTTATGTTGGTAAGCATTTTGATCGCTATTTCTTTATCATTGTACATTGCCATTGGTTATATTGAAATATTGATGCTAAAAGTTGTTGGATACATTACTATTTAGTACCATATTGCTTCAAAATTATAAATGTTGTTATATGTACGGTGAAATAGTGAACCTCGGTCATTTCCATTCTAGTGCCGCCCCTGGTGCCATCTACGTTTCCCTTGGGAGAAGTCCTCCAGAAAAGGAAAGCAGCGAGGCGCGTGGCAAAATAGTAGGTTGAACTTGGGAAGTTCAACCTCTATTTCGTGTCCCGAATGGTCATTAAATCCTAGATCTTAGTAGACTTTATCACCAAATGGATAAATCCTGAACCTGTTGAGGAAGCCATGTACGAATCACATGAACAGTGGACAATGTACTTTGATGGGTCACTTACGCTAAATGGCTCGGGGGCTGAGGTGGTCCTGGTATCTCCTACAGGAGAAATCTTAAAGTATGTTATTCAATTAAACTTTCCTATTACTAACAATGTGGTAGAATATAAAGGTTTGTTGGCTGGCATACGAGCAGCGAAAACACTCGGGATTTGACGACTACCCATGAGAGGAGACTCTCAACTGGTCGTGAATCAAATCGGAAAAGAGCACCAATGCTCTAATTCGACCATGTCTCAGTACTTATCGGAAGTCAAGAAGATTGAAAAGCGTTTTTTTTGTTTTGAGGTACAATATATCCCTCGAAAGTATCATTTCCTCGCTAACCAGTTAGCTTGAATGGTTTCTTCCCGATCACAAGTACCACAAGGAGTCTTCTTAGAACTGCTCCAGAAGTCGTCCCTAGTTGAAACACCACAGAGACCTCTCTAAAATACGAGGATACCTGGATGAACCCCATCTACGAGTATCTTCAGAGGGGCACAATGCCCAATGACGATCTTGAGGCTGATCATTTGTCCTATAAGGCCAAAATGTATACTTTGGTTGGAGGAGTCCTCTACAAGCGAGGTACTCAAGGGGTTCTCATGTGATGCATATCGCAGAAAGAATGATTAAATCTCCTTCAAGATATACACGGAGGCCTCTGTGGAACTCACGCTTCCTACAGAACGTTGGTGGGAAAAGACTTTTGACATGGTTTCTACAAGCCAGCAGCTCTCCATGATGCTAAAGAGCTAGTTAAGAAATATGTATAATGCCAGTTTCATACCAGACAAATACACTAACCGGCTCAAGCATTAGAAACCATACATCTTTTTTGTCCTTTTGCAACCTAGGGTCTCGATATCCTAGGACTATTCCTAAAAGCACCAGGGGGTTTCGAGTTCCTTTTTGTGGCTCATACGCATAAAAGTCGTAGTTTAAATCATAAGGATGGTATCTAGATGATACTCATAGGATACACCTAAATCATGGAACTTCCTTGATAAATATGAAATAATAACAAAAGAAATTACTAAATGAACTAGGCCCCCTTGCAAGTCATGGTAAAGTACTCTCCATAAAACGATAATAATTCAACAACAAATCAAGGGCAAGTCAATTTCATCTATCGTACACCGCTATTCGCTTCCAATAAAAAGAATAATTCACAAAATAAGATAATCCACTTTCAGTATAAAGGAAATGTGCTTTCTCTATTGGAAAGCGTATATTTTAGAAAATACGCTTTCAATGTCACCCTTTTTATTATTTCAGGATTTTTCAAACCGAGCAAAATTGAAATGTTAATGATTTTTGCATATGAACTCCAAATTGAATGAATATTTTTTTTATAAATTCATCTAAAATCATGATCTATCTGAATATGCAAAAATATTTGGATTTTGTTGTTGTTGAATTTATTTTACTATTTGTGATTTGTTTCGGCTCTTTCGAATAGACGTTGACAGCGCGAACAAAATATTCGACGACCCACCATCCTCATACTTAGATATACCAGAGCAAGGCAAGCACATCCTTTGACCATGTTGATCCCATTATTTCAATTATTGTATTTTATTTTACAAAATCTATTATGCATGCGTGTATGTTTGGCTAAAATTGCTATATTTGGGGATAACGTTAGTTAAATTCCTATTGTACAGTCCCTTTTGTGTATATAAACATATACTCCCTCCGTTTTTCAATGGTTGACGTTTGGAGAGATTGAGAAAGTTCAAAAAAGCTTGATGTTTAGGGTGTCCGAACGGTTTTCTTCCGCTTTTGCCCCCGACGAGTCCTTCAGCATACTTTGGCTCGAACCTCTTTTTTCCATTCCTTTGCATAGGATCAAGGTGAGACACGCACCGTGCAGCTGCAGACCTAAAGTTGTCGCCGCGTGGAGACCTCCGTTGGCCCTCCGCAGTCATCGCCCCAACTCGCGGAGGCCCCTACCGGACCCTCGCCGCCATCACCTCAACTCGCGGAGCCCTCCACGCTGGCCCACCATCGTCATAGCCCCAGCTCGCTGAGCCCTACTCGTCGGCCCACCACTGCTGCCGCCGCCCCATGTCCTCTTGACGAACCGCCATCGTTGCCGCCCAAGTCACGTGGTTCTCCCGACCGACCATTGTCGTCGCTGCTCAAATCACGTGACCTCATCGACAGTCCATGTTTTGTTGAGTTGAAGGAATCTAAGGAAGAAGATAAACAGGAGGGCGTACCCCTTCGGCGTTTTTTTTTTGTTTTGGACCGTTGGATTTTATTTGTGCTGATGGAACCAGATTTTGAGCCATTAGATCTTATATGGGCCGACCCGACCATGCTCTAAGCCGTTGGATCGTTTTAGCAGTATGAGCCATTAGATCTTAGTTGTGCCGATCGAACTGCCTTCCAAGCCATTAGATCTTAGCTGTGCCGATCGGACTGCCTTCCAAGCCGTTGGATTCCTTAAGGCTGAAGCGTTTTCCTCCGTTTCAATCTTCCTTACATCGTTGATCTTAAAGTCGATCGAATGGCTCTTGTTGCATTTCATAATTATTGTGTGTCTTTACATTGTCGTTGGTGACTGAAGCTCGGTTGTTTTACTCTTTTGTTCTTACTTTTGCTGTAACAAAACTTGTGGTACTCCCTGGCTATTTAGTCTAGTGGAGACGCAATGAGAAGGACACGAAAAAGCATATTCGTAATTAGCCTTCAGACCACAAGGATCCCACCACGTGCAGTCGTGTGACCTTGGCATCTTTTTTCAAAGATCGGGGTCTTGAGCATCGCTCCTCTCCGGGAAAGTTGGTTTCACTTTTGTTCACGATTCGCAAAGACATCACCGATGGTGGGCAACTAAAGCTTCAATAATCAATGCCCGATCTTTCTTGGTTTTTGCAAGAAATTCTTGCGATCGATGAGTAAGAGTATTCAATAATTGATATGGATCAAGAATTGTTTATGTACGAGTTGGTACTGTGGGTCGTGGGCGTGTGCATGATCGTAACTTAGAACCGAAAATTAGAAGAGACAAAAGAAGGAGAGTAGATAGAGATCAAACGCAGCTCTGTAGTGTCTACTAAGGTGGTCTGAACTTTGGTCCGAACTTTGGTCGACACTCACCCCAAACTGCCGCCATCGCCGCCCATCCGATTGCTCAATCGAAAATTGTTGCACAAAAAACCTCCAAAATTCACAATTCTTGCATTCGAAACAGGTCATGATTGAGGAATTAGTCGTTGATTTGTGCCATAGCTTCATGTACCAACAAGGCATCGCAGCTGAGCTGTAAAGGAAGACGCCCTTGTCTTTCTAGCATTTCTTTCTTTATGTGAGGAATATCATATCCATTGCCGCCTCCAATTTTCATAGCTTCCTTCATACATCCATGGAGTGTCAAGAAATTTCGATTTGACTTGCACACCGAATAATCTCGGAAAGCCTGATTCATAATATCAAGATGTCAGCTCATTTTCATGTGAAGTAAGCCCGATCAACATGAGCTGCACTAAACTTCAGACGTCAATTTAATGAGCTGCAGTAAGTTTCAGATCAATCTTATCTAAGCCCACTAGGAAAACTTAATTGAAGCAATTGGGTAAGAGGACATTCATATAAAAGCAATATCAGCATAAACATAAAGCAAAGTAAAAGAAGTCGAACATTACCTTATCAACGGCAATTACAAGTTCAGCTGTTGTTTTTGCTGTTGTTTTGTACTGGATTGAATGAATGGAATTAAAGAACCCTAGATCCAAGATGTTAAAATCAGGTGAATTTGCAGGTTGACATATGAGTCGAATGTCGAACCCATCTTGCTTGGCAGCATCACAAAACAGTTTATCATTAGGCGCAATATGAGGCCGGGCATTGTCTTGCTGTATGTATATGGGCTTATTGGCGTCTTCATGCGGCCATTTAGCATGAATCGCTGGCAAGACTTTTTCAATCAGAAAAGTTCGAATGACCTCCTTTGTAATTGACTCAATGGGCTTCATTTCTATTGTCCCTGCAGGCCGGTTAGCACTCGATCTCTTAGCTAGTTCGTATGTCACGAAAAGGAAGTAGCCAATTTTGCCATCAAAGGTGCAGTTGCCATCAGAATCAAATCTTGGTCGAGTAAGAGCAGTCAGAAGCATGATTTTAGGAATGTAGTTCTTGTTTTTGCATGTCCGTGTGGGCTCATGTTCACCTTGAACCATGTAATATCTCTCTATCTTCCATGTGATGTTGAAGCATTTCTCATCAATGAAAACAAAATCAAACAGTCCTTTAAACACCGGATCATTAGGTATGCTCATTGGGTCAAGCACAGATAGACACCACTTTAGACGATCCTTCTTGTTCTTATCTGTCAAGTACGACTTTATGCTGTTTGAGACACGCTTTATGATACCTTCCCGTTTCATTGAATGCAACTTGCTTTTACTGACATGTAAGTGGGTGGACAAGTCATCTAGTGTTGTACGGCTTGACAAAGGAAGACCACGAAGCACGAAAACATCCACTTCTAACTTCTTGCGGCCACACTTGGACTTTCGACTAGAAACATCAACCAAACTATCTTGATCCAGACAACTTTTACCTTGTTTCCAAATACGTTGTACTGTCCGAACGGTACCGAGAATGCTACGTAAACTTCCCTTGTCTCATGGCCCTTCAAGTTACCATTGTTGGCTCTTGCTAGCAAAGCTTCAAATATCACTGCTTATCATTAGACACGCCATACCTATGTGCATTCTCTTGAGCATCTAGAGCATTTTCATTAGCAAGCTCGAACCCCAAAACCATGATCCAAACTCAGATAGTCAGATTTAGTATTTCAGTGTGAGCGCTTATATGTGACAAATGATTGACATGCTTAGAACTTTGTGATCGAGAGAGTTTACCTATCATCAACTCTTCTGTTGGTTCCACATTCAAATCAATATCACCAATTGCTCTTCGACCTCCGGAACTTGATGGCACATTGAAATCAATATCTCCTAGTACTCTTCGACCTCCACAAATTGTATTAGCAAGAACTACATATTAGTTTGAAAGCAATACTTATCACATAATCAGCCAACCTGAGAGTATAAAGGTACTACCTGCAAACTTGACAAGTCAAATCTTACCTTGGCCAAGATCATGAGAGGTCATTGTTCTTGCCACCACCGGAGATAAAGATCTTGCAGATGGCGACAATGATCTCTCTAGTGTAGCTGATGGCGATATCCCACGTCTCATAGAAGGAGACCTCACCACTGGAGATAGATGCATTCTCGGTGACAGGAACATCCTGCTCAATGGGGATCTAAAAATTGGCATGTTCGCACAAGGGGATTTCCTTTTCGCCGAGCTAGTTGAAGCTGCAGGATCTTTTGGTTCCATTTGCATACTCCTCTGCCCTCCTGGTTCTGGAACATCCAGCCCTCCTTGCGCAGCCTTAGGTTGTGGGCCCTGCAGGAGCATCAATTAAACTATGAGCTGAAAATCTGAAATCTGAAATCTGAAATCAACTAGATAGAGTGTGCGAGCAGCTTCCAAAGTGGACCATCGGCAAATGACACATCCGAACATCACCCATTTGGCAAGTAAAGAAAGGGAAACAAGCAATTCCGAACATACGAACATCAAATTGACCCAACGAACAAGTCATCGACGAAAATAGAGTGTGCGAGTACTAACTGTCAATTCATCGAACACCTTACGTGCAGAAATGTGGTGTTGTACCTGCACAAATTGCTGAGCCCTCCTTCGCTGATGCCAGAGCGAGACGTGATTGCCGAGGAAGCCGCTCCACCGATGGTCTGGCGAGGGAAGTGGCAGACGCGTGCGAGGATCCGGCGGCGCTGCTTGACGGGAGGAAGGGGCAGACGGAGGAGCGTGACGGGGAGGAGCGAGGAACGCGTGATTTAACGAGGATCCGCGGCGCCGCTTGACGGGAGGAAGGCGCATTTAACGGGAGGAGGGGGGCATATTTAACGAGGCGCCGCTTGGCATTTACTATGGAGTTGGCCAACAGGAAGGTCCCTCTAAACAAGACGACGACTACGGAGTTGGCCAACAGGAAGGCCCCAACTCGAAGACGACGGGAGGGTAAAAAGGTAAATTCATTGTTACCTTAATTTATCCAAAATGGTCTGAAATGTCAACCATTAAAAAACGGAGAGAGTAGTTACACTAAATAGACAGACAGTTTTTGTCGCCGACCAGCAGAATGCTCAGCCACCCCTATGCCAGACCAGCGAGATGCGCAGAGTACCGCGCTTCACGTTCTCGTTAATCGTATAAAAGAAGAATATAGCTAACTTCAAAACATGCCATATTATAGTCTTACTTTTTTTATATAAAAAAAACATGTAACATGGTACCCCAACTGCATTAGAACCAATTGATAGACGCTAATTTTACAAATAGAATCCGTACATAAAATCTGTACTACTAGTCTACGATTACCTGATCATCTCAAAAGAAGAAGACGGCTACTACCTGAAGGTGAAGATCGTTACGCTCTCAGGTGCATTGCCCGGCAAAACTGCTTCTTAGAATATCGGCGCAATTGTTTCTGCGGCTCGACGAAGGCGAACATATTAGTGGCGCGTCGGCAGTCGGCTCTGACGGCACAGGCACCCTGGAAACGGGCAGACGAGAGCAAGCAGGATCAGGCGCGGCAGACGGTGCGGCAGGTGGCGATGGACTTGGGCGAGAGCTGCAGGAAGATGTCCGTCATGGTCTCGTCCGACAGCTTGGCAGTCAATCCCGGCGCGCTCACGCTCGTCTTCATCTTCCCGACTTCCCGCGTATCTCACGTCTCGTGCCTCGGACAATCGTGCAGAGTGGCCAGGCCTCAACGCAAGAGATTAACGGCAGGAGTAGGATATATATAGGGTATGTACATGGCTTCGTTTGTTTCGATATAATAAAGACTAATACTCCCTCTGTCCAAGTTTGTAGGACGTATTTTCTCTTAGCGCATAGACCAAGGAGGTATTGAAAATAACTATACTACTCTTAATTATTATCTCTAAGCACGAATTCATGTACCAGTCGGACTCGGACGAGGTCGATTGTTGGAGAGACATGGCGTTCATGGCGTCGACGAGGGAAGACATGTTCCGTTGCGGGGTAGTCGGTGCCGAAGGAAGAGCGCCGAAGGGTGGTGCATGAAACACCTGAAAAATTCAACATTTAAAAATATCAATTTGAGTTCAAAGTTTAAATCTCAAATTCAAATTCAATTCAAAACCCGCCAAATTTTGGCCAAATCCCAAACCCTAACCCTAAATCCGCTTTCTCTCTCTCTCCCGTTTTCCCTTTCGGTTGCGCCATGAACCCGCCTCCACCCCGTCTTTCACGCTGTCATCGCCTCACAGACCGCCATTAGTCATCCGCCACTCGCCCATCAAGACGCCTGGCGCTTTCCACCGCTTTTGCCGCTTCCACCTCACCGCCACCTCACCTCATGGCTGTCGCCCAAGCCGCCGCCCCATCGCTTCCCCGCCCTCCTTCTCCCTATAAAGGGCACCCGAGCCGCCCTTTCTTCTCACCCCACCACCGCCCCCCAACCTCCCTTCCTCGGCCGGGCAGAGCGCCGCCGCCACCCGAACTCCACCAAGAACCCCAAGAAACCCTAGCTCGCAAACCCTAGGTAAGAAACTTACCTCGGCTGAAGCCGCTTGCGCCGCCTCCTCGCGCCGCTTCCTCCGTCCATCGCCGCTGCCGCTGTCGCGTGGAGCACCGCCGCCGCGCCTCACAGACCGCCATGGTCGCCTCGCCCTCCGCCCTTCTCTCCTCTCAGACACGCCAAGACGCTGAGGCTGCGCTACCGCCTTAAGGTCACATGCTCTGGGTCGTTGGGCGGGCATTCGACCGAAAGTTAACGGTGGTGGTCGACAAAGAATGGGCGGAGCCCATTATCGCTCATTCAATGTTGGCCTTTTATCGCTCCATGCACAGTGATTTCGCCATCGCTCATCCGCTTAAAAATAGAATTTCCTATTCCAACTATACACATTATTCTTTAGCCAAAAATAATGAAACCCTAGCTACAAATTCATTCACTAAACACATATATTTCTATACACCGATCAATTGTCATGTATGAATAGTATTTTAATACTATTCATTATCCGCAATTTTCACCAAACCCTAATTCGACATTTTATGTCATTTTCGATCGCCTCGAGCCCGTAAAACACATTCTCGACTCGCTCAGCTATACCAAGCTCCAAATAAACCTTTCCACCTTCCTAAAGTTTCTTTAATCCTCTACAATATTTTTGTTGTAGTTGATCCGAATCTCAAACTCCGCTCAATCCAAATAAATACCGATAAATCCCACCAACCCGCCTCCACCCTTCCTTTAAGTCTCTTTTTGGTTTTATTTACTTGCATTTTGTTCCCAGCTCTTTCCTTGTTGAGCTAGTGTTTACTTGTTTTCTTTTTATTGCATTGCTTCTCGTTAGGTTACGATCTAGACGACTGCACGCCGAAGACGCTTCGGACAAGACCAAAGATCCACAGGACTTTGTGCAAGAAGGCAAGTCGCATTCCTTGAACATTTCAACCCACGTGTCATATATTTATATTGATACTTTCATTATCTTATTTGAGCCAATTACTTTAAGTAATGAAATAATACTTTGGAATGACATGATAATTAGATAAATCCTATAACCCCACATACAAACCTACCCAAAGACTTGTAGGCCATATTCACCTTGACAAATTCACATAAAATGTTAGCTATATAGTAGCTTTGTCTCTCAAAATTGTGATCATCAATCAAAAGCAAGATGGCGCTAGCCAATGGTTTGGGTGGAGAGTTGAGGGTTGTGTCCATTAAGTTGGACAACCCAATATACTTGGTAAAATGAGTCATCGGTGAGATCAAGAGGTGGGCAACCGCAGTTGGGCCATCGCCTCACCGGGTGACAAGTAAGGACAAGAACCTTGTGCCAAGTAGCGCATACAAGAACCGCTCAACCACATGCGTGGTCATTACTCCCTAGCTTAGTACATCGTCGTCCAATTGAATATCTATCAGATCAAAGGTGAGACAGGTGGACCTCACGGACACTCATTGGTTCTGCAACCAGATGGGCCCGTCAAGATCGGTCATGAGTCCACTATTGGCCGGTGGTCTCCCGAGGGTCAGATGGATTTGAACCTCTAGGGTAGAGGCTAAAAAGGATAAGCAAAGTGAAAAGGCTTTGTTATCCCGACTCAATTGTGCGCAATCATGATGCGTGGCAATGTGAGTTTGTGATATCATGTGGGTAAAGTTGGGCAACTCGCAGAGTGAAAATCATGTTATTCAATACGCCGTGCTTAGGTTAATGAAGCCGTGTTAATGGGTGATTCCAAGACACGAGGCATAAGTAGAGTTTGGAGATGGTAAGATGGTAATTGTGGTTTGTTGAGAAACCCCTGTTGTTATTATGTATTATGGTTTTCTTGTCTTGTAAAATGCTTTAAAGCGCAAATTGCATCCACATATGATTTATTAAGGTAAAACCTAACTATCCTTTGAAATCCTTGCATGTAATTATTTAGCCTTTCCATGTGGCTTGTTGAGTACGGTAGTTGTACTCATTCTTGCATAATCTGCAAACAATCTCTGAAGAAACCGGGAAAATGCGTAAGATCCGTTGATCAAGACTTTGGTGGACCCACGGTTGGCAACGACATCGTTATTAGGTCTCACCGCACTCAAGTGTGCCTGTGGTTAGAAGTTCTTTTGTCTTGTATTATATTAACTTTGGGCTTGATGCCCATGTTAGTGTCAAACCGGTCGTTAAGCCTTAATCTTATGTAATAAAAGGTTGACTTTTGTTGAAATCGAAAGCTTGCTTGAAACATCTTGCATTTAAGAATCGCACATCCGGCGGTTGTAGAAGAGTTTAACGCTCCCGAATTTGGGGCGTTATAAAAGTGGTATCGAGCTTAGCTTGGTCAGAGGATGAGACCTTGTTGGCTTTAGGAATTAGGAAGTGAAGACCTTCAAAAATCCTAGTTTGAAAAATTAGAAAAGAATTTCGAAAACAAAAATATAAGTATTATTGTCAGTTTTTTCCTTCTATTGCTATCTTATCTAACTTAGATTTGTAAAATCGATTTGTGTTATAAAAGAGTTATCCTCTTCTTACCTAAATTCAACCTTTCGAAGTTGCAAGAGTGTTCGTAATACGCTAAAGTGTTATTAGATAGAGTAAACCCTAATTAGACGATCTTTTGGTTGTAAAACAAGTTGTATTATGTGCTCTAAATAGTATGTATACAACTTGTATAAAGAATTTGAGCTATGTTATTATCTCGATAATTTGTTTTTCTATCAAGATCAGATATCATCCTTGTCAAAATGCAATTCCTTCTTTTCGCCTTGAACCTTACCTTAATCTTTCTTCACTTAACTCAAACTGGATCTTACTCACCTATCTCAGATTTGGTCAAAACCGCAGAATTATATTCCCAAGATGTCCGAAAACAACAACCCCGAGGTCGATTCAAAATCATCAACCAACCATGGCGGAAGTAATGGCCATGATGGAAAGAAATAGATGTCAAGCGGAGCAAAGTCAAAACAGAATGATGGAGCAACACACTAGACTCCTAGAGCAGATAGCCACGGATCACCAAGACCATCGAACCCTCTTCAGAACAACAAATGGAAGAAGCATTGCAAGATCAAGATGGTGATTTCCACAAGACAAGACCACCAACCTTTACAGTTGCACCAGAACCACTAGCAGCAGATGATTGGATAAGAGATATAGAAAGAAAGTTAGACACTATCCAATGTACTGATCAAGAGAAGACTCTTTTTGCCTCCCACCAACTTCAAGGACAAGCCGCAAAGATGGTGGATAAATCACCAAACATTCCATCCCTAAGAGAAATACCATGGCAAGAATTTAAGGATGCATTTCATAAGGCACACGTTCCCATTGGCGTGCTCGCCTCCAAAATGCCGAGAGTTTCTTGCTCTCAAGCAAAGAGGACTTATTGTGAAGAGTATTTACATCAATTCAATTATCTGGCACGATATGCCCCACATGAGGTGGATACAGAAGCTAAGAAGATGGAGAAGTTTTCGCGAGGATTACAGAAGTCACTGAAATTACACATTTCAGCCCTGGATTTTAAGGATATGTCAACTATGGTAAACAAACCGCTAATATCGGAAGAAGCGTAACACAATTACAAGAATTGAGAAAAGAAGAGCAATGCAGATGACACCTCAACCAAGTGCACCCGTAAAAAGGATGATGACAAAGACCACCAAGATAATATCAAGAAGAACCGACTACCAATTTCAATGCAAGACCCCAACATAATATGAATCACCACCACAAATTCAATGCTACACATGCGAAGAAATCACTACTAAAAGGATCGCCCACAAAGAGCAATAAAATGCTACCATTGTGGACAACTGGTCATTTCAAGTCTCTATGTCCAAGGAAACATATGTCGCCAGGCGTACCAAAGCTCAAGTGAGGAGTCAATCACAAATCAACAAGACGCCACCAACAACACAAGCTAAGAAAGGAGGTATGCTACGACCTAGAGAGCAGCCAAAATTTCAGCAACTAGGACCAAGTCAGGGCAAGATCAATTGTGTCACTATCAATAAAGCCGCAGAAACCATCAACGATATTGCCGCAGACGTTTTACTTCATCAACATTGGTCTCAATTGATCCAGGAACTACCTTTTCAGTTCAGTGTCAGAATATTACGTCAGAAAGAGCAGCATGGAAAAAGGAATTGAAAATACAGCGTAGTTTTCCAACCTGTCCCCTGACTTTGTGTGAATCTCGGGGACGAGATTCTTTTTAAGGGGGGTAGGTTGAAACACCTGAAAAATTCAACATTTAAAAATATCAATTTGAGTTCAAAGTTTAAATCTCAAATTCAAATTCAAATTCAAAACCCGGCCAAATTTTGGCCAAATCCCAAACCCTAACCCTAAATCCCGCTTTCTCCTCTCTCTCCCCGTTTTCCCCTTTTCGGCGCCATGAACCCCGCCGCCCGCCCTTCACGCTGTCATCACCATGCTGCCATTATCCGCCACTCGCCTCGCCATCAAGACGCCTGGCCTTCCACCGCCGCCTCCACCTCACCTCACACTCACCTCTGCCTGTCGCTTGCCAAGCCGCCCCTATCGCTTCCCGCCTCCTTCTCCCTATAAAAGGGCACCCGAGCCGCCTTTTTCTCACCCCACCACCGCCTCCCCAACCACCCTCCTCCTTCCTCGGCCAGAGCCAGAGCCGCCACCAAGAACTCCACCAAGAACCCCAAGAAACCCTAGCTCGCAAACCCTAGGTAAGAAACTTACCTCGGTTGAAGCCGCTTGCGCCGCCTCATGCGCGCTTCCTCGTCATCCTTGTCATCGCTGCCGCTGTCGCGTGGAGCACCGCCGCTGGCCCGCCACAGACTGCCATGATCGCCGCCGCCTCCTCCGCCCTTCCTCTCTCGACACGCTGCAGCGCTGCTGAGGCCTGCTAAGGCCGCCTTAAGGCAGCATGGCTCTGGTCGTTGGGCGGTTGGGTTCGACCGAAGTTAACGGCAGGTGGGCAGACAAGAATGGGCGGAGCCCATTATCGCTCATTCAATGTTGGCCTTTTATTGCTCCATGCACAAGTGATTTCGCCATCGCTCATCCGCTTAAAAATAGAATTTCCTATTCCAACTATACACATTATTCTTTAGCCAAAAATAATGAAACCCTAGCTACTGATCCATCAACTAAACACATATATTTCTATACACCGATCAATTGTCATGTATGAATAGTATTTTAATACTATTCATTATCCGCAATTTTCACCAAACCCTAATTCGACATTTTATGTCATTTTCGATCGCCTCGAGCCCGTAAAACACATTCTCGACTCGCTCACCTATACCAAGCTCCAAATAAACCTTTCCACCTTCCTAAAGTTTCTTTAATCCTCTACAATATTTTTGTTGTAGTTGATCCGAATCTCAAACTCCGCTCAATCCAAATAAATACCAGATAAATCCCACCAACCCGCCTCCACCCTTCCTTTAAGTCTCTTTTTGGTTTTATTTACTTGCATTTTGTTCCCAGCTCTTTCCTTGTTGAGCTAGTGTTTACTTGTTTTCTTTTTATTGCATTGCTTCTCGTTAGGTTACGATCTAGACGACTGACGCCTTGAAGACGTCGGACAAGACCAAAGATCCACAGGACTTTGTGCAAGAAGGCAAGTCGCATTCCTTGAACATTTGAACCCACGTGTCATATATTTATATTGATACTTTCATTATCTTATTTGAGCCAATTACTTTAAGTAATGAAATAATACTTTGGAATGACATGATAATTAGATAAATCCTATAACCCCACATACAAACCTACCCAAAGACTTGTAGGCCATATTCACCTTGACAAATTCACATAAAATGTTAGCTATATAGTAGCTTTGTCTCTCAAAATTGTGATCATCAATCAAAAGCAAGATAGCGGGCTAGCCAATGGTTTGGGTGGAGAGTTGAGGGTTGTGTCCATTAAGTTGGACAACCCAATATACTTGGTAAAATGAGTCATCGGTGAGATCAAGAGGTGGGCAACCGCAGTTGGGCCATCGCCTCACCGGGTGACAAGTAAGGACAAGAACCTTGTGCCAAGTAGCGAACACAAGAACCGCTCAACCACATGCGTGGTCATTACTCCCTAGCTTAGTACATCGCTCGTCCAATTGAATATCTATCAGATCAAAGGTGAGACAGGTGGACCCTTACGGACACTCATTTGGTTCTTGCACCAGATGGGCCCGTCAAGACGGGTACAGAGTCCACTATTGGCGGTGGTCTCCGAGGGTCAGATGGATTTGAACTCAGGGTAGAGGCTAAAAGGATAAGAAGTGAAAAGGCTTTGTTATCCGACTCAATTGTGCGCAATCATGATGCGTGGCAATGTGAGTTTGTGATATCATGTGGGTAAAGTTGGGCAACTCGCAGAGTGAAAATCATGTTATTCGAATACGCCGTGCCTAGGTTAATGAAGCCGTGTTAATGGGTGATTCCAAAGACACGAGGCATAAGTAGAGTTTGGAGATGGTAAGATGGTAATTGTGGTTTGTTGAGAAACCCCCGTTGTTATTATGTATTATGGTTTTACTTGTCTTGTAAAATGCTTTAAACCGCAAATTGCATCCACATATGATTATTAAGGTAAAACCTAACTATCCTTTGAAATCCTTGCATGTAATTATTTAGCCTTTCCATGTGGCTTGTTGAGTACGGTAGTTGTACTCATTCTTGCATAATCTGCAAACAATCTCTGTAAGAAACACAGGAAAATGCGTAAGATCCGTTGATCAAGACTTTGGTGGACCCACGGTGGCAACGACATCGTTATTAGGTCTCACCGCACTCAAGTGTGCCTGTGGTTAGAAGTTCTTTGTCTTGTATTATATTAACTTTGGGCTTGGATGCCCATGTTAGTGTCAAACCGGTCGTTAAGCCTTAATCTTATGTAATAAAAGGTTGACTTTTGTTGAAATCGAAAGCTTGCTTGAAACATGCACATTAAGAATCGCACATCCTGGGCGGTTGTGAAGAGTTTAACGTTCCCCGGAATTTGGGGGCGTTACAGTGCAGTAGCCAAGTGCATCTGCTGAGGAGGACGCTGGCCGAGGATGCCAGGGGTCGGCGATGACATCATCCAAAGGCGCGGAGGATTGCCCTCGGTTGGCCATACCTAGAACATGCCGGTCCATGGCTTGAACCATGTTGTCGAGGATGGAACGCCATAGAGGAACGCCATTGTTAGAGGAGCCTACACCATTGCGCAATTTGTTTTTCTTTCCATTGCCGCTGAAATTGGAGGAGCCACCAGAGGAGTTATGACGGGAAGTGTTGTTGTTGGATGGGTGTGGGTAGTTGGAGGGTGTAGTGGAGTAGAAGGCGGTGGTGAGGGTAGATGGTTTGGCGTGGCTAGCTTCGTCGAGGATGAGGAGGGAACGAGCCTCAAGAAGTCTGGGAAGGGTGTTCTGGCGGTGATGATGGTCTTGATGGTGGCGAAGCACTCGTTGAGACCCTGGAAAATGGTCAGCACGAGCTTGTCGTCGAAGATTTTTTTATCAAGATCACCAAGTGCGTCGACAAGGGCCTTTAGCTTATGACAATATGCCATGGCTGGCAAATCGCCTTATGGAGTGTTGGTGAACTCAGCCTGCATGGCAAGAATGTGTACCTTCTTGTTGTTGCGGAAGAGACCCTCAATGCGGACCCATATCCCGCGTGCAGATGCGCCGGGAGACAAAACGATGCCAAGGATTTCATCCGAGTTGGAACCTTAAAGCCAAGAGACGACGGAGAAATCATTGAGATTCCAATCGGCGTTGTTGGCCGGTTTGGTAGTGTCGTCGATGTGGTTCTGGAGGGAGGAGCGACTGATGAGAACTGTAAAGAGTTTGCGCCATTTGGTGTAGCTGGAAGGATTGAGTTCGAGGTTGGAATGGATGGAGTGTTAACTTTTCTATCTGGGTCATCGGTTCGGTCTCCCAATCCTAACGCGAATTGCGATGCACATATGGGATGCGGTTGTTAAGCATCGTCACGATGCAGGGCACCATACGTCAGCAACCTGAAAGCAGAACAACTTGCTCTGTCGCAGCGCGCCCGTATCCTTTTGGTTTCCGCTGCAACAGTAACAACTTGTACGATGCATGGACACTGGACACATCCAAAAAATTTATTTTATGGCCCTAAAAAAGTTATTTTATGAAATTTTCATCATCACTTGATCTATCAAGGTTACAACTATGTGACAGCTTAAACATCAGGATTGCAACGCACAGGTCATATATGCTATATGTTTTTCTTTTATCTGGATGAAAACCTTGCTTCTGAAGACTATTGATGCAACATTGGCAATGCAGGATCCTAGCACCGATCACAATCTACATGATACTTTTCTTTGTTGGGCAAAATATTTTACGTACAGCACTAGCATTAGAGCAAAGTTTTCACCGAGTAACGCACATTCAAGAATTGAGGTGACTACAACCATCCACAGCTCATTCAACTGTACATCGTATAGCAACTAGGGGACTTGCTTCTTTTCACAGATCTGTTGGACATAACTGGCCTTGCAACACTGCCTGGGTGAAGCTCATTTCCTATGGACGGTGAAGTGAAAGCCCATGGGTTCTCGATATTCACCTGTTCCATGGCACCGGTGGCAGTAATCAAGCCCGCTACCACCACATATTCGGCACCTGAAAAATGCAAGTTATGTCAGAGGTATGTCGGTGGCACCAGCATAGACGAGTTAATATGAGGTCCTCACCACTGTGGCCATTCACCCTTGGGGAGCATGACAAGATCGACATGATTTATTCTTCCTGCAAATTTCAGGCCCAAATTTCATAAGAGAACTGGTAGTACAGATCAGCATATTAGCAAGAGAAGATAACATGGAGTAAAGGAGAGACCTCGACCAAAACAATTACGGCAATCTATTCTCCCTGTGCCTTTGCAGATGGTGCATGGAGGATCGGGGCGTTTTGGTCTCTCCCTCCTAACATTTGACTGCATCATGGTTACAGTTAACACATCAGAAACTGGCGTACAAACAAGTGAAAAAATGGCACAAAATGTTTGCTCGTTTATATCTCCTAATGTATATCCGGTCTGAAATGCTGGTGTCCTATCTGTCTGGCAAGGTGAAGACCTCCTATTCCCTTGGTGGAGGCACACAAGGGAAGTGCAAGATAATGGCATTGACAAACAAATGACACTTATTTGGCAAAAACAGAAAGAGTTGTGCCCCAACTGCAGAGGCTGCTATTTGATATACAGGAGTTTCTCTGAAAGCCAAAGCTCAGATGCTGCTCCAATTCAGAAGGCTAGTGCAGAATTCAGCAAAGAGCTGAAGTATCACCTGTGCGCTGGTGCCTATTGAACTAAACCATGGATTTGAAATTTAGAATTGTAGTAATTGTCTGAACACCACTGTTGTACATTCCCCTTCTTTCACCTTCCTAATGCTGCCCAACCCCCATCCCTCTTTTCTCGTCATGTTTCTCTTTCTATGAACTAATTTCACACACTTTCTCTTCCTTCATTGTACTTCGTTTAACTTAATTCAGTGTAAATTTAACCATGATTACGTTCTATCTTCTGTGATTATACGCAAATCAGATTTTCTGGCAGTAAAAGCATTTGAAGCATAAGATCTAAAGTTGTGCACCGCGATATTTGCACATGAAGTGGTGTTGGATTGCATGAATGAATCAGCTACAATGGTGCTCACCCCATGCACTCAGGCGACATGTGCAGAATCCATTGCTCCATGTTTCTCAGACTTAACACTAACACCCCAAAGTCCCAAACCTACTTGGAAGCAGAAACACATTTTCTACCTCACTGTTCTATAAAGTTGCAAGAACAAAAATACGAGCTTTTCATAATGCTATGTCCCTCTACCTATTTTTTTTTTCTGTTTTCTGTATTTAATTTTCGGTTCCTGCTGCTTCTACCCTTTCTTCTCATCTTCTGCAACCTCTCCCCAACAAAACGCTGCCGCTACCTTAATCAACGACAAGAACAATTTGCAGATGCCTTTGCCCCCACGCTGTCCCGTGACCCAGAAAGAAAGGCTACTGAAACTAAAGGTTCAACTAGGTCGCTTCTCGCCTATCAAGTGTTCGACGAATTGCAGACACGAGAACAAAAGGTAACAGGACAAAGGAAAAGATCCAGCTCACCTCGGTGCGGACGATCCATGACGACTTCGATATGCCCAGCCGCCACGGGGCGCCTTGAACTCCGGAGGCTGAACTCGACGGAGCCTTCGCCGGCGGCCCCAGGCAGCCGGGGCCGGCCGCCGGCGTCTCGGGCATCCGTGGCTACTGGTTACAGTACGGTGGATTCTGGAAATATCCCTCGTCTCTCGACGCAAGTGACTGTTTTCATGGTGCGTTATCCACTAACGATTGGATCTCTTTGGGCGCTCATTAATTGGGCTGGGCTTCGACTTTTTGAGCTTTCCTTCTTGTGCAGTTTGAACTTTCGAGCCCGCAGTTTGTGGTTTTATTTCTTTCGTCTTTTTGAGAGAAGCGCCTTGAGACGTATACGAAGCAGAAGTACAGTCCCTTGGCGCGTGTCCGTTTGTAATCATCTTTGATGTAAACACTCGAGAACACAACTCCGATTTTCCAATCTTGTTGGTCTGCTTCCCAGTCTCGTTCTTCCTCCCAGTCTCCGATTCCTCCCATTCCTCCGCTAGTTTCTCCGCTAAATCCTGCCCTATCTAGCGGAACGTAACATGTTTCTTCAGTTCTTAACCACGTACATTCCCTCTTGATTCATGATATTTCTGTTCAAAAAACTAAACGAGTAAACGGCAATTCGCGGCAGTTGCCAGAAAAACATCAAAACATTGATGAGAGCCCATAAATGAACATTCAAACCTTTGCTGTTACACACCACAGTATTATCGTACATTCGTACGTATTAACTAGCATTAATCTACTAAGTGCAACTAGTGCTAAGTACTAACATGCAAAACGGTCGAACTACAGCAAGGTGCACCTATAAATAACTTCCAGCCACTACGGCCATGCTCAAGTCCAAAAAACCGACGCAGCCAAGAAGTGTTGCCAAACCAACCATGAGGGCCTTTCTCCTCGCCGCGCTCCTGGCCGCGTGCCTAGCGCACGGCGCCGACTCCACCGCGCCGCGGCGGTCGCTCACCTTCGACATCTTCCCGGCCGGCCCGCGCTCGGACTCGGGCAAGTGCTGGGAGTCGCTGCTGACGCTGGGCCTGCGCAAGCACGACCTGCTCGCGTCCTTCTTCACGGGGTGCCCCGTCCCGCGCGCGTGCTGCCGCGCGGCCGACGAGGTCGACGTCCACTGCGGCCCCTTCACCCGCGCCTTCGTCGGCTCGCTCCTCCCGCGCGGCCTGCTGCTGCAGTGCGCCGCAACCACTGGCCGCCCCAACGCGAGGGCGCCACCAGGAGTCCCCTTCGTTGCAACAGCTAGCCCGAGAGTTTCCAGCGGTGCGCGCGCGCCGCAGGGGCCAAAGGCGTACACGAGCGTACGCTTCCCACCACCGCACCCACCGAAGGTCCTTTCCAGTGGAACACACGCGCCGCCGGAGCCGAAGGCACGCACTATTTCATACTTTCCACCGCGCGCGCCATACCCACCAAGAGTTTCCGGTGGCACGCACTCGCCCCCCAGGGCGTACACGAGTGTGTATTTTCCGCCGCCATACCCACCGAGAGCTTCCCGCGGCACGTACGCGCCTCCGCCGAAGGTTGCTAGTGGCACGCACGCGCCGCTGGTGGGCTCTGGCGCGCACGACAACGTGGTCCGTGGCGGCCCGGCCTTACCTGTGTATGGCGGTGCAGGTGGCTCGAAAGCGCCTAGATCGAAGATTATTGGTGGTGGGAGTGCGCCCGTGACAGTTGCCGCGGCGCCACCGAGAGGGGCGCCAACGGCGAGCCCGAGCCCGAAGAGAATGCCGTATGGCACGCCGTTCTAGTCACTTCCCGGCCGCGCGCGGTGGCAGCACGTGACGTTGCCATGCATCCATGTTTGGTTCTTGCGAGTCGTGGTTGTTCATTTCGTTCTTCAAGTGTAACGCGGGTCTAATAAAGTGAGGGAACGTTATTATTTGCTTTACTTAAGAGTATTTATATTAGTTTGTTTCTTAGCTTCTTCCTAAGAGAAGAGAGTACTCAATCTAATAAAAAAAAATAAGTCTTTCAATATATTGTTTTTTGAACTTGTATCTAAGACTTTAATTGCTACAAGTGTGCATGAGTACAACTTTAATTGCTACGAGTTTTAAGGTAACAAGCAAGTCTCCAACAGAGTATTTTGTTATTTCTCGTGTCTTGGTATCAACAACTTGCTTGTTTTTTCATCTAGTAACAAGCGTCACCATATCTTCTTTACATCACCTAAATGCTGATGCGTTCATCCCTTAGTAACAAATGACATAGACTATTATAGATGCTCTTATTGCTCGGTGATGCCATAATTAATGGATGTTACGTTGTTCTAATTACGTGGTGTCTAGCAGACGCGTGGTGTTTGAGACGGAGGTGTGATGTTTTCAAATTAGCAGTGAAATGCAACATTTACAATAACCTTTACATAATTCTTATAACCATTAATAAAAATTGATCCACGTCTTCTTTAACCTCTCACAATTTCTTTAATATTTGCACTTGCAATGTCGAAAATATGTACACTCGGAGGAATGCAACTTCCAATGTAACACGCCACAACTTAATTTGTGAGGATAAGCGTGATCGTAATTTTTTTTTTGTGTAGAATGACAATAATTTCACAATTTCTAATTGTATATATGTACACTACGAGGAATGCAACTTCCAATGTAACATGCCGCAACTTAATTTGTGAGGATAAGCATGATCGTATTTTTTTTTGTGTAGAATGACAATAATTTCACAATTTCTAATCGATCAAGGTGGGCAGTATACTTCAACAATTCTGAATGAGATCAATGGACTTTGAGATCTCCTGAATCCTGAAATCCTGATAGATCTCCAAAGTTTTTACGTACTAGTAATTTGCATCACTTGAAGGACAATTAGTGGAAAAACAATGGCACAAGCTTCTCGGTTTACATGGCAATTCACTGACACTAGAAGATCCATCAAGGTTTACACCAAGGTTTAATATAGGTAATGTCTCATGTCCCCACCAAGTAGTTGGCAGACAGGCTCACGAACGGTGGAAGTATATCTTGGGATGCGAATTACTATGACCCTGTTTGTTTAGTCTTTTTGTCTGGCTTAAAAGCAAAAAAGCATAAGCATAAACAAAATGATAGCTTTTTCATCCGGCTTATAAAAAGCTTAAGCCATTTTAAACCTAAAAGCCATAAGCTATGAATAAGGTACTTTTTTAGCTTTTGCGGAATAGAATATCTCTTTGCCATCGAACTTCATTAAATTTACCATCAAAATGCCATTGGTATATAATTGCAATCCGCTTCATTTTTTTCAATCATTTCCGGTCTATTCCACCCCTTCGGTCCATCCCCATCGCCACCGCCTCCTATCTCCCCTCCCGACGGCGCCATCTCCCATCCCCATCGTCGTCGCCTCCCATCTCCCCTCCCGACGGCGCCACCTCCCATCTCCCCTCCCGAACGCCGCCGCCTCCCCTGCCCAACGCCACCTCCCTAGCAAATCTTTATGTTAACGATGCATTCGGAACAGCCCACAGAGCACACGCATCGACCGAGGGAGTTACCACATTTTTAAGCCTTCTGTTGCAGGGTTCCTTTTGCATAAGGTTACT
The DNA here is from genome assembly GCA_036346405.1 of Phyllostachys edulis. Classification (NCBI taxonomy): domain Eukaryota; kingdom Viridiplantae; phylum Streptophyta; class Magnoliopsida; order Poales; family Poaceae; genus Phyllostachys; species Phyllostachys edulis. Next base: position 15,119,872 of record CM070551.1, on the reverse strand, counting down.
ACGTTATCCTTTTTTTGGTTTTTAAGTTTGATGCTTGAACTCAACAGACAATATACAACAATGTATCAAAGGAAAACAATATCTAGAGCAGAAAATTCAAAGTCTTGTTTCTTCAGTCTGAAGTTCTAAACCTTTTCTTACAAAACTAAATAACAGGAGCTTGATTACCTTGTTGGAGCTGTTTCAAACCCTAAATGCCCATTTGCTGCCATCGTGGGTGGCTCAAAGGTGTCATCTAAGATTGGGGTTATTGAATCCTTGTTGGAAAAGTGTGATATCCTTCTTTTGGGTGGTGGTATGATCTTCACATTTTACAAGGCACAAGGACTCCCTGTTGGTGCTTCCTTGGTTGAGGAAGATAAACTTAAGCTGGCAACATCCCTCCATGCGAAAGCAAAAGAAAAGGGTGTCTCCCTTTTGTTGCCATTTGACGTTGTCATTTGTGATAAGTTTGCTCCTGATGCTAACAGCCAGGTTTGTTACATTTTGTTTTTTTCCCTAATCATTGAAAATAATCATCAGTGGACCTTTTCTAGTCAAGTTGAAGCAGCTCACAGTTCTATGAAGAGATATACTTGACCATGAAATTGTTCTATAGGTTGTCGCGGCATTTGCGATTCCTGATGGTTGGATGGAGCTAGATATTGGCCCAGATTCAATAGCAACACTCAATTTTGTCCTGGAAACAACACAGACAGTCATTTGGAATGGACCAATGGGTGTCTTTGAATTTGACAAGTTTGTAGTAGGAACTGAGGTAATGATCTGTGCAAATACATTCATTTAGCTTTACTATCGAACAAGTTGCACCGAAAGAAACTTAACTATGTATCTCTTTTGTAGGCTATTGCAAAGAAGTTGGCAGAGCATAGTAAAAAGGATGTTACGACTATTATTGGAGGCGGAGACTCTGTTGTTGCTATTGAGAAGGTGGGAGTTGCTGATATTATGAGCCACATTTCAACGGGAGGTGGTGCCAGCTTAGAGTTGTTGGAAGGAAAGGAGCTTCCTGGAGTTGTTGCATTGGATGAAGCCGTCACTGTGGCCGTATGAGGCTAAGTTTCATTTTGTTGCATCTTCATCTTCATGTACCATTCTAAACATGATATATTCTTCTCCTTGTTTGCACCTCTTTCAACCGGTCAAAATGTAAGAGACCAATGTTTTATAGAGATACTGGGAATTGTTTGAATAACATCCCCAACAACATGTGTTTACTTGAACTTCCTTTCCCCAGTTAAAATAATTAGCATTAGCAAACGTTCAAATGGATGTTTGCCCGTTTGTTCCCTGGGACCTTTCTGTGTCAGCTGTCAGGACCTGCTTCTCTGAGTTAAGATGTGATTTTCGTTTTCTTTTCTTTGCTAGAGAAGCAAACTTTAGGTTGTGGACTGTTGGACGTTCTTGGCATGGTAGAAGTTCAGTCTGGAACAATTAGACACCGTTTAACTCATTGGGAAAATTTCAATTTGAATGCCCCCTCTTGTGGTTGTGATCGTTGTTGATATAAATACAGAGGCCTCTGCTCCAGATTCTCGTTTCCATGTCAATGGATCAACAATCGATGATGCAGATATGTGTGTCTTTCGTGATAGTATTGCTACTTTTTTAATGGCCGCAAGAGGGTAAATAGATTACATTAATATGATATATACTTGTTGCAATGATAAGATAATTGCATCATATATGATTAAATATTTTTTTGTTACTGTGTTATTTTGTTTGGTTGACTGATATTGACATTTCTATATTAATTTCTTCCGTTGCGCAATGTCCAAAATAAATACATGCATGCACTACGAGTGATATCTATTTTGTTTCATATGTACAAATACATGTATCGTCATATTTTCAGATCTCATGAAAAAAATCAGTTTAAATACATGCTTAATAAGGTCCTTTAAATCCTTAAGAGCATTTCAGACATTTCATCCTTCACACACAACTCAATAAACCAACATCCTATGAAAAACCTGATTATCAAACAACAAAATTTGGCTTAAAAGTTTGAAGACTTATAAGCTGATTAAACCAAAAAGCTAACTTTAAACTCTAAACAAAAAAAAACCTAAGGCTAAACCAAAAATTTTCACGACAAGAGCTATCCACTAGGTACACGTCGGACTGTCGGAGATCGATTCTGGAGCCTACCAGACTTGTGCGCGGCTCTACACTCCACTAGGCAAGTACGCTGTACGCGTTCGGTGGGCGGGACCCGCAGATTCCGAGAAATCCCAGCACACCAGCTCACCGACCTCTGGACCCCGCGTCGTTATGTGCTGCCCAAGTTGCCAGTGCTGACGACGATTCGCGTGCCATTGGCGGGCGGGGTCCCCCTAGTAATTTTGCTCCAGCTCCTGTCCGATTCGGCTCATGCTTACGTACGAACGCAAAACCTGGTCCATGGATCGAGTCAAACTCACACCGTTCACACAGCAATAGGCGGTGGATGCCGCAGTGATCCACCGGGCTCACACACCCGCCGCGTGGAGATAAACGTTTCTATTTCGGCTCGTCTGCCCATCCGGTGGTCTCGCTATCGTTTCTTTCTTTCGGCCAAAGCTCCTTCCTTCTCCATCTCCAGCCTCAGCTCCGGTAAGCGCTCCGAATCCCACGTATCTATGTACGTTTGCGCCGGATTGCCGTGTGATACGGGTATCTCGAGCTTCGGATATCTTGTACTCCGTGTGTTATTGATTTGCACTGTGTTTGTTGCTTGGTTTCTTGGATCTATGGATCCTGGTTCAACCATATGTGCAGTTCTTGCCTACCATGGTTGTTAAGAGTTCAGGATTTATGCTTATGGTGTTAAGAGCTGGGATGTTTATGGACTGGAACTAAGTTAATGCTGTTCCCTTTGGCTGAATCTGCCTAGAAAAAGGCAGATTCAGTTACTGTTGTTTTGCCAAAAAAAAACTGCTGCTGTTTACTTCGTTTCAAAAAGTTACTGTTGTTTAACAAATTAAGTTTATGAAAGAATTAAGGGAAAATCATTTCCTGTCTCGTATGAGTATGCTTTCTCAGTATGCATAGCCTTAATGTCTTAGTCCACACAGTTGCTAGTTGTTACTGAAATGGTCGTATTAATGTTCCTTCCTAATGATATGCTTAGGAGTTGTCGGGTGCCGTTCGATGTGGGAATGATTGCTTTGGTAGGTTCTGGGGGTAAGGATTACGGGCTTGTTTGGTTGTTGTCCTGGATTCCATGTTTGAGAAAAAGTGGTGTCTGAAGGTAGTATGTAAAGTAAATAATTTTTATCTGACCAGACAGACTTAAAAATAAGTTGTTTGGTTAGAAGTTTGTGTCTGGAATTGATGAATAAAAAGTAGAAGGTTGGATCGAGCAGCCTGGGAGGCCTGGCTCCCAGGCACTCGTTTCCCACGCCTGAGCCTGGCAGCTTACCTGGCTGGTAAGCAAACAACGAAGGGGCAACTTCCAGGTGCTGTGCCAGCCAAGCCACTCTTCCCCAGGCCCGGAAGCAAACTGACCCTACTTAACTGGTACTCTGGTAGTGAGGCCATGAAACTGGCAAAATGCAGCGTTCATCTATTATTCTGTCTCGCTTTATAAAGTAATTCTTGTCTCGTAGTCTATGTAACCGGAACTATACGAGTAAATAGTACGCTTTATGAAGTAATTCTTGTCTCGTAGTCTATGTAACCGGAACTATACGAGTAAATAGTAATGCACAAGGCCTATCTGGACTTTCTGCTGTATCTGCCTGCTCTTCAGTTATATTTTGTTGTTTAGCGAATGCTTGGTATTGACTATTGAGTAGGCTTCATCAGATGTTTATTACCTGTTCCTCTTCCTTTAATCCGTTGGGGATGACAGTAATAGACAAATAAATAAAAGAACATTACAAGGGGATGCATTTCTATGACTGAATTTTGTAATTCTTATTAATCGATGCGGGATATGATGTTTTTTAATGATATGTGTTTTAAGTATTGCAATATTTTTGTTAGAAGCTTAGAGCGTTAGTCTTGACGGGTTTAGGATGAGGTAGTATGAAATATCTTAGATGTGTGAGACTGTTTGCCCAATTTCAGATTTTGTTGCCCTAGTTTATGCGTCCAGCTTGAGTAGAGGTGCATTTTCCTCTTGGAATTTCATCCAGTAAATTCCTACTCCAAATTTTTTCGATACAAATTGCAAGTTACAAGCCAGAATACGATATGATAGTTTGGTTCATGATGTCCTAGTCGTTTTGTTTTCCACTTGTACGACAGACTAATCTGTGTATTATTGACAAAAATAGCATATTTCCTGCTAAAAGTGTACAAATGGATGCAGCACTCAGCAATTAATTATGCAGCTCCACTCAAACTGAACGATTGTATTCTTTCTTAGAGATACCCAATCTGTCAATCAGTCCAGAAGTTTTTTCATTTTAGTAAAGGTTTTCTTAAAAAGTGTGCAAATGGGTGCGGCACCCAACAATTAATTATGCAGCTCCACTCAAACTGAACTCAATATATGCTCCACTCAAACTGAATGATAGTATTATTTCTTAGAGATACTAAATCAGAGCAGAAGTTTTTATGTTTTAGCAAAGGTTGAAGGATGAAATTCCCCTTTCTGTATTACACTATGTTATGGATGCACAACATTTTTCGTATCATCCTTAAAAACCCTGCTGCTGCAGAAAATTTGTGAAAGCATTTGCCCCTGTAGCCATCTAACTGCTTAATTTAGCTCACTCTTGAGTCTTGACTGCTAACCATGTGGACTGTGGATCCATTTCTTTCTATTCAGTCATAAGAGCTGTAATGACAAACCCTCTCACCTACCTCTCGAACCTGTCTTGCAGCCCTTGGTTGATGGCCTCACCTGCAGCAGCACCAACAGAGTTCACGCCGGAAGCCGCCCGTCAGTCTCTCATTGAGATATCCCAGTCTGTTCCAGAGGTAGGAGCGGCCCTGAACGTCAAGTCACCGAACGGCGGCATGGCAGACGGGCAGGACGATGGGGCGAAGTACAGATCCAAGCTCATCTCGATCTCCAACCTGTCGCCCGATGCCCCAGCCTGCCCTCCCAAGAACGGCGCGGCTTCAGCTTAACCCTGTAGTATTGCTTAATGCTTACTCCTGCAACTGTGGATATTGTGTACCGGTGTGCGTTGCTAAGCTTGGTCAGGACCCTTGGCCTTAATAATTGCCATGATTGTGGTGTGGAATACTTATATGCAAGTGTGAAGTTGCCATCTTGGCCTGCAATCTTATCATGTGCAAATTAAAGAACAGTAATGACCTGAAGATTTGCAAATGCAGTTCACCGTTGATCTGTGGTCGGTCACCATTCCTCGTTCTTTCTACTTCGTTTGATCTGCGGTGGGTGAGTGCACCTTGCTTGCTGATTTGCTGTCTACTACTGAGATGAATTCTGGAGATCGCACCTGGCATGTACCGAGGATATACAATACAAGTGCTTAAAGAGGTGTTTAGTAAAGAAAAACTGATTTTTTTTACCATGTAAGACAGATAAAGTGTTTATTTTATAGCATCGAGCTTATATATAATTAATAGATAATACAATTATCTAAGCATCTATAAAATAGATGTTTGCATTAGAGAAAACAAATAGATATTTACATTAGAGGAAACGACTTCTACGTAGTTTGTTGATGACGCGACTATATTTTGTACCATGTTGCATAGGCCCTAAGAGCCGTGTTTTGCACGTCTGGTGGGGCCGAAAGTGTGATCACCTTTAGGGTCCGTTTGGTTGGCGGAATTCTCCGAGGATTACTAGGAATCCTCTAGTAATCCTATGAGATTATCTTGTTTTGTAAAACATCCAGGAATCTATGATTACCTTGAGAAACAGGTTACCATCAATTCCAGAAATCTATTTCCCATAGAAAAGGGTGTCTATCTTAGATTACCAAAGGAAAGTAATATTTGTTATTGCGTTTTTTTATCATGTGATTATGATTCATCACAGTCAAATTTTGAACTTTTAGAATTCAAAATCCAAATTATAATTTATTTTAACATTCGAATATCTGAATTATGGAATTTAAAAATCATTTTTTCAAAATATGAATTTCAAAACCAAAATATCAAAAATTTGAATCTTGAATTTTGGAATCTTAAATTCAGACAATTTAAATTTGAAAATTCAAAATTTCAGGGTTGTGTTTCGAAAATCTATTTTTCTTTCTTTCAAATTTTGAATTCTTTCAGATATTCAAATTCCGAGAATTAAATTTTATAAAGCCGAATTTTGAAAGTTTCAATTTTGAGTTTCATAATTTTAAATACTGAGAATTTAAACTCCAAAACTTAAATTTTCAAAATCCAAAATTTGAACTTTTGAATCATAAAAATAAATTCTAAATGTTGGAATTTTAAGTTGTAAAATTCAAAATTTATAGATGTTAACTTTTATGGTTTGAAATTATGATAAAGACTAATATGTAGTTTTCTTCAAATCAACCAAACGTTAAAATCTTAGATTACTGATAATATATTTATCACAGATTGAGAGAAATATTAGATTACAGGGAATATGATTACAATCCACAGAAAGCCCGGAACCCATTCAACCAGACTCACCGGGTCCCAGAACGGTTGCATGAGCAGGAGCCGCGTCGGGAGGGATGGCGGCGGCGGGAGGAGTCGCGGGCGACTCGTCGGGGACGAAGACGAAGCAGCTTAAGATCGCCGTCATCCACCCGGATCTCGGAATCGGTACGCCACGTCCCCTCTCCCTCTCTCTGATTGAGCCCTAGATGCGGTTCGTCTGAGTCCAACACGCGGGTAGGGTCTCGCGGAGGGGAGAATCGAGTAGATCCTGTGACCTCGTAATCTTAGCCGGTTAGCAGCTCGAGTTGCTGCGCCGGTAGTGTTGATAGATTTAAGGAGGAAGCGCCGTGGCTTGTGCTTATTTGATGTTCTAGCGTGGGGTTGGATCATTGGATGCGTCACTGGACGTCTCAGCGTGTATAGCCTATAGGAGCTCCTCAATTTCGTGTAAGATTCGAGAAGGCTAAAGGCAATTCAGGTGGAGTAAGTGTGTTTGGGGGAAATATTGACCCCAAAAAAAAAAAAAAAAAAAGGGGAGCGGGGGGAATCGATACGTCTAGTGGTGTCCTAGAATTAGCTTATCCTGGGAGGCTAGGCAAGCAGTTGAACGAGTTCAATGTGGGACTGTACTGAAGCACTGCAGCAATGCAATACTTGCAGAAACATGTCCGCAGCCGTGGTATACATATGAGCAAAGCATAATAGCGGTTCCAACATAAAAGATCCAAATTACTTAAAGAAAGTGGAATTTTCATGTAGGTGGTGCTGAGAGGTTGATAGTTGATGCGACTTGTCAGCTAGCTGCCCATGGACATGATGTTCATGTTTTCACATCACATCATGACAGAAATCGGTGCTTTGAGGAAACAGTTTCCGGTAAGGCTCTACACTCCACCTATGGTGGACGTTGATGATACCCCAGTTACTGTAATTTGTTGATATTCCAGTTACGTTACATTTCAGTGTTGTATTCTTGTTTTATAAACACTTTTGGCGGACTTGATATGGGTAATTGTTCTAAGCTATTCACTTGTTGATTCAATTCCTGCAAAATTTCCCACAGGTAGTTTCCTTTGACGTTTTATCTGTATTTCACTGGATAATGTGTATGGGAAAATAGTGCTTATGTGAATAGAAGCTTTACCTGACTTTTCTCTTATTGTTTTCCAGGTGCATTTCCTGTTACTGTATATGGAGATTTCCTGCCTCGCCATGTGTTTTACCGCTTTCATGCTGTTTGTGCTTATCTTCGCTGCATTTTTGTTGCATTGTGTGTGCTACTTTGGTGGCCCTCCTTCGACGTCATATTGGTAGATCAGGTTTCTGTTGTGATTCCACTGCTTAAACTAAAGGTGTCATCCAAGGTATCTATATCTCTTGTTTAAAGTGATTAGTGTGCTCTAATTGCAGCTATGTGTTGACAATTTGTTTGTTGCATATTCAATTATTCAGATAGTATTTTATTGTCATTTCCCTGATCTGTTGCTTGCACAACATACTACCATGCTTCGGAGGTTATATCGCAAGCCAATTGACATGATTGAGGAAGCCACTACTGGTATGGTCTTCTGCATCTAGAAACTAGAATTGTGACCTGTTATGTGTTCTTCCTTTCCTTTGTTTAGCTATATGTCTAGACATCTAGCAGACATCCTAATTGTAGCGGTTATTCTTTTTATAAACATTAGGTATGGCAGATTTGATTCTAGTCAACAGCAAGTTCACTGCGGCAACTTTTGCCAGGACCTTCCGTGGCCTTCATGCTAGAGGAATCGAGCCCGGTGTTCTATGCCCAGCTGTCTCTGTTGAGCAGTTTCATGAACCTCATGCTTATAAGTAACTGCATGCTTGTATATCTCTTTATAGCTCACTTAGGGTTTCATTTGTTCAAATTTTAGTGTACTATGGGCAGATTTTTTTTCTCTCACTTTGTCCGCGTTCAGGTGTAGCTAAACTGAACTATCATCGTTCTGTCAGGTTGAATTTCCTCTCCGTTACCCGGTTTGAGAGAAAAAAAAATCTTGATCTAGCCATTTCAGCGTTTGCTTTGCTCCGTTCTATCGTTTCTATGCTACCTGGTGACGCTCTGAAGGAAGCAACCTTAACAGTGGCAGGTGATTTATGTTTATTTACTCTTTTCTGTCCAGTTACAGGTTCAACCTTACTACATCTTGGGTTATTAAACAATATCAAATTATCAACTGCTGACTGCTGTTTTCTTGCAATGCTCATGCTTAAGGTGGATACGATAAGCGTCTCAAAGAAAACGCTGAATACCTTGAGGAGCTGGAAAGACTGGCAGTAACTGCAGGGGTGTCTGGACATGTTAAATTTGTGACATCTTGCTCTACATCTGAAAGAAATGAGCTTCTCTCCAACTGCCTCTGTGTGTTATACACTCCAAAGGTAAATGTCTAGCATGTGCCTAGGACTTCCATCAATGATCAATCTAAGCATTTTACTCTTAACAAGCCTATGTCTGATACTTCATCCAGGATGAACATTTTGGCATTGTTCCTCTTGAAGCTATGGCAGCCCATAAACCTGTGATTGCATGTAACAGTGGTGGCCCAGTGGAAACAGTTATAGATGAAGTGACAGGGTTTCTCTGTGATCCCTCTCCCACTGAATTTTCAAGAGCCATGCTGAAGCTTGTGAACGATCATGATCTAGCAGTTAGGATGGGTAAACAAGCACGGGACCATGTGGTGCAAAAGTTCTCAACCAAGACATTTGGTGACCTCCTGAACAGCTATGTCCTTAATGTCTACCATCAGAGGATTGAGTGATTCTTTGATGTCAGCAATTTGGTGTCGGCGATGCCATATGGAAACACTTTGATATAGCACAACATCATTCTTTTTGCTTTTTCTTGTGACTTCTGACTTTGATGCACACACTTGGATGTGAGTTTGTATTGTATTCCATGGTGATAATGACTTCATATTAATGCCCAGTGACAAATTAGAGTGACTTGTCGATCTGTTTATTCCCTTGAGACTTGGATATATAATCGGCCAAGGCCATCCTCAGAGTCCTTGGGGCAGGTTTTTGCCCCCTCCGGAATGGAGCTTACCGTTTTTTCCCTAACAAAAGGGGTAAGCAAGTGCTGGTCCAAAATTTGTTGAAACTATAATGATTTGACGGGTCAAATCTAAACTGTCATGATCTATTCTCACTTGCAAGTTGCAACGTACGAAGAACAGTGTTTGAAAAGATTCTTGTAGGTCTAGGTAGCAGGGCCAATTTGCTGATACCCTTTTGTTAATTCGGCGAACGATTGTGCATCATCCAACCATCATATTTCCACTATCTGCAGTCCTACGATTGGAAAATGTTAGCCTACATAATATTTTGAGTTGGACGCAAAAACAAGCAATCTGATTCATGTCAAATACTATGTGCTGAATCAAAGTTAAACTCTGAAGCCTTCTTGAGAAGAAACTCGGAAGTCAGAATAGGTAGTTCTCAATGCCCATTGTCAATGCGGTTTTGTCAGCCGTGGCCCGTGGAGATGCTGCTTCTGTTCACAGGAAACGGAGTATAAGGTTAAAAACTGTTGGAAAAGGAAAGGGTACGAATCCAAGTATAAAGTATTGGCGCTACCACCTGCAACTCAGCGCTGAACAATTCCAAATCTCTGACAATATTATAACCCCATTGGTCGGTGACAGTTCTGATCAGGATGCAATTTTTTTTAGATCGCTTCGTCAATGGATTTAGCGGTTTCTTTGTGATCATGAGCAGCTGCAGCCTGCACTGATTGGAGCATTGTTCAAAAGAAAATGCTCCACAGTCAAACCGATCAGGGCGCGTTCGTTAGACGATATGCCTAATTTTGTCAAACCAAGTGGCTTAGCAAATGCTTAAAAGTCGTTGGACGATGGCAAGAGCGGGAGATATGATATTAGGACGTGTGGCACGTCAGTGTGGCAAGTGGGTATTAACTAGTAGTGAAATATTCAAATATATGAAAGTATTCGTAAACATAAATTGCGTGCAAGTTTTATATTTCTGCTTTAAAAAATTGCAGCTTCGCTAAATGGTGTTGCACTAATGGACAGACTAAGGCCAACCAATTTGGCTTGCGTTAGCAAAAATAAATAAAGGAAAGCAACCAGGCGATCCTTTCATCCACGATCCTTGTTCTCAATATATTAAGCTTGATCTGGCCATTTATAATCATTAAAAAAATGTTTTGCTTGGCAAATTAAGGCAAGCCAATGGCAAGCCAGTTGCTAATTAATTGAACAATAAACAGATCCCCTGTGATGAAATTGATCCTCAGTTCCTCGCAACTCATGTACGAGCATAGTAAGCTTCTGTCAGCCAGTGTTTTAGTTGGAACTGTGCTTGTACTCGTCTTTGTTTTGATGGGATTGTTTCCATTCGTTTCAAGAGTGGGCGAACAGTGCATCACAAGGAAAGATACCGTAATGATATCAGACTCTTACCTAAACCACAAGAAACGTAAGAGAAATCGTAATATGGACTTCTAATATCCTGGCATACATAATCTTCCTCGGGAAAATATACGAGAGGAAGTGGGCATCAACAAGATAAAGCCCTTTGACTATATGAAAGAGAAAATGGATAGCCTATTCACCTTGGGTAACCACTAATTACTTATCATTTAACATCGGCATTAAGATGTTTGAATTTTAAAGAAATTACTACCTGCGATGAGTGAATTTCATCCAAAGAAAAGATGGGAATGCGGCTCGATATAATTTGGAATAGGAAAATGCAACCAGATCATAGTCAAAGAAAACGCTCAACCGCTCGCGACTAAACTGAAAAAAAGAGATATAAAACCAAGGAAGTGAACAAACAGAAGTACAAATGGAACCGGGTTGATTAACAATTCAAGATCCCCCGTCATCCTCGGCCAGCTCCTCTCCCAACTCCGTTTAACAGCTCCAAGATGCATTTGACGTTTGAAAAATTAAACTTCTTCTCTATCTTTTTTTTTGGAAGAAATTCACTTTAGCCCCTGAACTTATGGACTGAGTGCGAAAAACACCTTCAACTACAATATCATTCACTTTCCACCCCTCTCAACACACACACAAAACTAGTGCAAATCACCCCCTTCACCAAAAACCACCCCGATTTTGACTAAGGTGGCACCTACATGTTCAAGTTTTGATGACATGGCATCTATGTGTGCACGTATAGCTGTGTGACCAAGTAACTAAAGTGGATGGACCCATAGGTCAGCCCCCTAAAGGGGTTTTTTCCTCATTTCAAAGCATAGAGAGAGACATAGAGGATTTGGGCCCAGCAGCAGCCATGGATGGCGGCGGAGGTGCTCTGGCAGCGATGACTCCAGCGAACGGGGGCTTGACAAAGCGGTGTTGGAGTTGTCGCTGGCCTAGAGGAGAAGAGGTAACAGAGTTGGAGAAGTAGGGGAACTAGCGGAGCTCAATTTGGACCTCGGCCCGCACCGTCACCACTGAGACTTGCACCAGCCCCACCGTCCCCTCCTGTTTCTTATCACCCTCGTCAAGCCACTGCCGTTGCCCGTTAGATTCAGATCTGGGTGCACCCATTGCTGGGTCGCCTCCTTTGTCCTCTCTAATTGCCAGCATAGAGGCTGAGGTCGTCGGGCCATCTCCTCTACCTTTTGGATCCAAATTGGGGCACACCGATCGCCAGGCCGCCGCATCTGCTGGCCGAAGGGAGAAGAAAAGAAGAGGAATATGGAGAGATCGGAGGGAGAGGGAGAGAAGAGGAAGAGAAGTAGTCTAGCAGTCGACATCTATGGGCTCAGGGTACTCGTGCAGCAGTGGTTGGCTCATCGGTGATTGAGCTCAAGCTTGCCAAACTTTGGCAAGGAGAAGGAAGATGCTCAGTGTGATGGCACGTCAATACAAAACCAAACCGCATGGCAAAAACCACCAATAAAACGAGCTTGGGGGTAATTTGCACTAGTTTCGCTAGCTGAGAGGTGGAAAGTGAACGGTTTTGTAGTGTTTTTAGATGAGGGAAGAGATCCCCTCTCCCAGTCTATGTATCCGAGGATACACAGAGTCCAAAGTTTATTACAATAACCGCAATATTCTTAACCAAGCGAAGCAATCGCCCCATTAACCGTAATGAAGCGGCAAAACAAACGCCGCCAAAACATAAATCAACAACAAAACAAAAGCCGTAAAAATAGTAAACAACCTTAAAGTGCTTCAAACACCTTCAAGCCTATGAAATAGCTTCCACCCATGCTAGTTGAAGATCTCCCTTATAATGACCTCCAATGTTTTGCTCCCAGCTACCAAGGCCTCCCTCCTTCTTTGGCATTACAAAGCTGACCAAGAGTAGATCCAATGGATACATCTGAATATAACCTTTGTTCTCCTCCAAGTTTTTATACTTGGCCCTTCGTACGGCCTTCAGCAAGGAATCCTTATCTGCTCCAACCTTGCTCGCGAGACGCCGGCTCCACCTTGGCTCCTGCGCAGAATCCCGTCCAACCGTGCCCCCTTCGTTTGCCACCGCACCCACCAACCTCCCCTTTTTCTGAACCAACGTCCAGTCCGAAGCACCAGACAACGGAGCCCTCGCCGATCGTCCCCGCTGCATCTTTACCGCCACACCAACCGAACCTCCTTTTTTGGGCATGTCCACCAATGGTAAAACTGCACCCTCAGACCCTTCTAGAGACATTTTCTCATCCCGAGTCGGTGGCGAGACTGTCGCCAATGAGTCCACCTCCACATGTGCAACACCTGCCGACGGCTGCCACAACACCATCGCCCCCTCGAGCGCGCAATCCTTGACCTCCTCTACCTTCGGTCCACCCGATCTCTCTTTTACAACCTCCTGCTGCAAAATAGAAGTGACACAAACGAGACTTTTGCCAAGAACCGAACCACTAGCTTGAGACGACGAGGTGATGCCACTTGAAGTCATCCCCATCACGGTCGAAACATTTTTTGCCCTATTAGCCTCCCGGTCCATCATGTCACGGTCCTCCATTTCCTCCTCCTCCCCTCCTTTATCCTTGCCACCTCCATTATTTTGCTCATCCCCCCATTTCCTTCTCCCATATTTCCATCTGAGTCTTGCTCAACTTTTAAAAATAATTCGTAGACACTATGTCCAACAATAATATCAACACTTGTAGGGATTAGAGAAACATCTATAACCCCTACCTGCAACCAGACAAGATCTTTCTTCCTTGTACTTATCATGTCCACTTTGAGGGTAGTGCCAACAATAGAACCAATGACACAAAGACTAAAGTAGTCTCTAACTTCATAAGAAACCACATAAACTTGCACCCATACTGAGTGAAGCTGAAACTTCGGAGTAGGGCCTGTTTTCCATTCCTCAAAACGTAACACTACCCCCTGAGATTTGACTTGTATATCCTCAATCTGAACCATTCTTGCCAATTCAATGGGTGTCGGAAATTGAGCCAAAAAAGAATTATGACCAATTTCTTTCACATCCTACTGCCAATCAATCGGAATGAGTCTCCTTAAGAACAGTTTTATAGTTAAGGGTATTTTTGGGACTCGGACCATGAGTTCAGAGGTAAAATGAACTTCTTCTTTTTTTTTAAAAAAAATGTAAACATCTTCTCTTCCTTTGGTTTGTGACAAGTAGAACACCAAGTCATTTGGTTACCACTAGTTGTCTGCCTCCAGATCCACTTGCGAACATACACCTCACTTAAACCGACGCCCGTCAGATTGCTCGATCGCGCAGTCGACGCCCATCGGATTCATGCAGCAAAAGTCACAGTTTCCTTCGTCAAAACCTCGAATCGTTCCGTAAACATGAACAGCTAGGTAAGAGACGAAGTCTCTAGCTAGTTACAGGTCATGACCGATCAATGTCGGCGCGGCACTTTTATATTTGCCAACCTTGCACTCTCAACATGTTCTGGCCGTTTGACTTTTGACCAGAGCGTATTTTAGATATATACCGATCCATATAAATCAGACAGATAAGGTGCTAATACTGCAAGCTGTACTTTTTTTTAACTAGTTCGTTTAGGGGTTTTTGGTAGAATTTCGACTTACGTTAATAAATTGTTAGGATGTACAGACATGTAGTACATGGTTAATGGTTTTTAGAACTTGTTGAGAGCGAACGCTTAATTAAGAATCACTGCATGTGCATTTTCCCTCTTCCTGCAAAATTAAACCTTACTGCTACATATGCATTTTCAGTTCTGCACTCTACCCATGCACGCTGTATCATTTTCACTGTGGCATACTGGCATTGTGCTATGGTTTTCATTCAACCCCCTAGAAAATCCATCTTGCACATAACCTCAGTCATTAGGGCCATTTTTAATTTAATTATTTTCATTTGTTTAATTGCACCCCTTTTGAATTCGAGTTCTTCTACTGGTTACCACGACTTATGCATTACGCATGCAGAGATCGCAGGCATAAAACCAACATCCCTGGGTCCTCATCCCTCATCCTCCTCAAGACAAACCGCACACAACCTGAAGCCAAGAAATTAAGTTGCTTGATTGGGTGATTGCCACTGCTTTGGTGCTGATCGAGGTTAATTCTAGGCGATGGCCATGGAATCTCCCCAGCTGTTCCTCTGCCCCATCTCCATGGAGCTAATGGAGGACCCCGTCACTGTGTCCACCGGCGTCACGTACGACCGCCGCAGCATCGAGCGGTGGTTCTTCAAGTACCGCAAGATGACGTGTCCCGCCACCATGCAGCGCCTTGCTTCCTTGGATCTCACGCCCAACCACACCCTCAAGCGCGTCATCTCCAGCTGGCTCGAGCGCGCTTCATCGTCGTCGTCGAGCAGGACCGACGCGCTGACGCCGCTGGCGAGGGAGAGGCTTCCGTCGGTGCTCGCTGGCATTGAGGAGACGCCGTTCAAGGTGACCGCACTCAAGAACTTGAAGTCCTGCATGGCTGGAGACGACGCGGCGCAGGACGACTTCGTGGCCTGCGGCGGCATTCAGATGCTTGGCCGCGTCATGACGCAGGCGCTGGTGGAGAGTGGAGCTGGCGGGGACTTCTCGGCGTTCCGGACGTGCGAGGAGGCCGCCGCCGTCATCGCCACGCTCCCGCTCTCCGACGACGCGTCGGTGGAGCTGGTGCTAAAGCCGGAGTGCATGAGGCCCTTGGCTGAGCTGGTCCAGCGTGGCAGCGCCGAGGCTAGGTTGCACGCGATGTCCATCGTCGCCAAGATCTCCAAGGCCAGCGCCCGCGACTGGACCGCGGACGTCGACGTCGACGACATGGTCAAGTCCCTCCTCGAGCTCCTGTCCGACGGCGCCTCCGCGAAGCTAAGCTCGCGCGCGCTCGACGTGCTCCTCGACGTCACGGCGCGCTCGCGGGGCGCCCGCCGCGCCAAGGCCGTGGAGGTGGGCACCGTGCGCGTGCTCGTGGAACTCCTCCCCGACGCCGACCGCCACGTCGCCGAGCGGGCGCTCCTCCTCCTCAAGCGCCTGTGCAAGTGCCCCGAGGGAAGGCTCGCCTTCGCGGAGCACGGCCTGGCGGTGGCGGCCGTGGCGCGGACGATGCTGCGGGCTTCCGGGTTGGCCACCAGGCTGGCCGTCAACGTGCTGTGGCAGGTGGTGTGCGCGGCGGCACCCGCGGAGAGGGTGCTGGACGACCTGGTGGTGAGCGGCGGCGTGGCGAAGCTGCTGGCGCTGCTGCAGGTAGAGAGCTCGCCGTCGACGAAGGAGAAGGCGGTGATGATGCTGAGAGCGCACGGCGCGCTCTGGAGGCAGTACCCTTGCTTCCCCACAGACCTCAGGGACTACCTCAAATTTCTCAATTGATCATCTTTCGTCAGTGGTCTCTGTTGCACTGTGACTCTCTATTCTCCTAAGTGTAAAGAGAAACGGAATTACGGAAGACTGGGGCAGTGTGTATATTATTTGACAGGAGTACAAAGATTCAACAGTGCGTTGAGCATGAGTATATGCGTTGTGTCTACAGTTTAAATGTTCAATTGGGTGGGTTTTGATCCATCTACCATCCATCCCCGCAAAGGTTCGAGTTTTGCATCACACGATTAGAACATCTTTGGAACGCAGGGATTTCGCAGGAAAAAGAGAATGGAAAAATTTACGCGATCCAAACGGACTTTGTTTTTCTCGTGGCTCACAAGTGACACGGTGTATGTGCCTTTTCATTTTCTTTGTTTGATTTGGCCTTCTTTTCCTCCTCTATATATGCGGTTTGGTTACCTTGGGCTTGTTTGGAGTGAAGAAATTTCATGAGAATTTTACTAGATGCAGTACTTAACTCAAAACTCTACTAAAAACTAGATTCATTGGTAGTTAACTACTTAACTCTAATATCTTTGAAAAATATATTTGTATTTATCATACAACGGTAACAATTGTAATCTATATATAATTATTCTGCATCTTTATAATCTAGCTCCACGGAATAAATGATATAGATATTCTCTTTTCTCTTGATTAATGAGATAATTTCTAGGGATTTAATTTTTGTTATTTAAAATATTATTATGGGATTTCGTTGACCACTGAAGCGAAGAAAAACCTTGAATATCACCGGTTCCTCCGCTCCGAAAGGATCTCAAATGTTGAGTATGGAAACTATGGAAGTACAAGTCGGCACATTGTACTCATCCGGGATTTGCTGTAGAGTATACAGCCCAACCCAAAGCTACTACCGTACCTTCCGTTCTATGGGTCAATCCATTTAATTTCGGCCTTAAAGCCATCGCGGGCAAGGAAAAAACGATAAGTTTCGGCTGAGTCACTTCCTTCCCGGGCACTACTCTTTTCGCGGGACACGCAGACTTCCTTCCCGGGCACCTCGAATTTTCAAGAGGCAAAACGCAGAGCTTCTTCCACACGAAGCCACACACCCATGAGGCCATGAGGCCCACCCCGCCTCTCTCCCCTTCCACAACCCCTCTCTCCACTGCCATGGTCGACATCCCCGAGGAAGCCTCCACCCAAAGCCAGGCATGTTTCACGGAATCCCCTCTCCTCCTATCTCCGGCCCTTGCTTCGCCGCCGTTCAGTCGGCCGTCGACCACCCTTGCCTTGCCGGCGCAATCGACCCTTCAAGCCACTGATTCGCGTTTGCTGTTGCTGCAGGTGTACGGGTGCAGCTCGTACCCCCTTTCGTTCCCTTCCCGTGGGTTCCCCTCTATCGCCTGACGAATTCTAGCCTTTCTTGATCCACCAATTTTGGATCTTTGGCGCGTGCTCATGTTGTTGTTGCTGGTGTTTTTTGTCAGAGCCGCCGGACATCAAGAACTGGTTCTCCAGTTACGAGTATGAGTCGCCGGAGGCTCCGGAGCTGGTTGCTGATCCTGGTGGCGACAACGGCAGCGAGACCCAAGATCCATTGGAGGTATTTTTTTTTCTCTTGATGATCTCTTTCTGTCGGATCGTACTCAACTTTCTTTGTCGGATCTAGATTTCATAATCCAGAATCCTTTGTGAAAGTATTGCGTTATTTTCTGAATCAGTAGATAGCGTTCACATAATATATTATTGAATCATTTCATACATGATGTAAACCAAACCATACAGTAGTTCAACACATCAAAATTTACATAAATCGTATCAGGTTAAATTTACAATAGGGCTGAACAAGTCTAAATGATTACATCACATAAAAGTGGAAGCAACAGCGAAAGCAAAAAAAGGGAAAGCACGTCTCATCACAGCCACGTGACTGGGGAAATCAGTGTACGACTGATATTATCCAAAGAGTTGGGCAATATTGGTGTACACGAGCACTGACTGAGTCAGTTAGACCGGTGCGAGACCTAGACTACTAGAAGCTAAACTACTCTTCACCATCGTTTTAACCACCAGCTTTTGGATCCTCGTAAGCATAATATCCTTGATCAACGGGCTCTGAAGGGTTTTGGGGGAGAGCGAGAGTGAGTACCACTTCCGTGCTCGCAAATCAACACACAGAATGCAATAATATACATGCAAGACTTAACAAAGATAGCTCAGATTCTTTTTTTTTTTTTGCTAAAAGCAATATTTTCAATTACCATACTTAGAAACTCTTATGACTTAGCATTTTAACCAAACACATTTTGTTAACGAGACATATTGCGCAATAATTATAACGGCGAAGGTTATCTCCACCTTATGCTTAATTTTAATTGGGGTTACATACACCTATTAACAACACTAGGGTATTCTTAGGAAGAATCCAAAATCAGGGTCACATAGGCTCGACAAGTTTTCACCTCACCCACAAAGTTTTATAAATAGAACTAACTCGCGTAAGTTTCTATGCCCGTCTTTGACTGTAGGCACGGTTGTTCGAACAGCTCATGCCCGTCTTTGACTGTAGGCACGGTTGTTCGAACAGCTTATACTATGCAGATGTTGTACACTTCGTCCATAAGAGATAATCATCTTGATATACAGCGGCGATCTCGACAACGGTGGCGCATAGGCAGAAATGGAGCTCAGCTCCCTTTCGGTTTTCGGTTTGGTGAAGGAGGGGGAGAGGAGAAGAATGGTGGGGGAGGGCAAAGGAGGTTCGGTGGCTTCTCTTATAGCCACACGGGGGAGGAGGTTCTGGGGAAGGCTGGGCTGGGTGCGGAGGACGCGGCGCCGTGCGGGAACGCTGCGAGGGCGCTTGCGGGCGCGCTCCAGCGTGCGGGCAGAGTGGCATGGGTGCCTCCGCGCTGGACCGGGCCAAGGGGGAAGAGAGGAAAAGGGCTGAGAGGGTTGGGCCAAGCCCAGGAGATTTGGAAACAAAATCATGAAACTTTGAGAGCTTTTGAGTTGAACTTTTGAAATCAAACCAAAACTTGAAATCTTTTACAAAAAGCCGAAAACGGGACGTTACACTCCGTTATCTTGCTTGCTAGCCTACTTATTTTACCAATTGACTTGCTTAATTGTGTATGCTGGGATCCAGTACCGGGTGTGTGGGCATTCGTTGTTGAAACACGCCGCCCCTCAGGACGCTGGCGTTGCTGCTTCGAGGGAGAATTGTTTTGGAGGCCAATCTGACCATGACGTTTCTGCCGTAAGAGATTTTGTTCCGATTGGTAGGATTACGGTGGAACAGGGCGCAAAAAGGAAGCAAAGTCTGCGGGAGCTGTTTGGAGCTGGTTTTCTTGACGACCGTGATGAAGCTACTGAACCTGAAAGTCGGGCGGTGTTGGCTGTGCAGAGAAATGCAGTGGAGCCTCTGGCAAATTGCAATGCAATAGGCTTACCTGATATTAAAGGAAGCCAGCAAGGCGCAGTCGAACATGGCAAGCTGCCGGAGGACTGTGATGGCATCAGTTTTGCTGATACTCAAGAAAGTTCCCCAGGAAACGAGGAGAGCAAGCACAGCAGACTGTCAGGTAATTGTGATGGTACAAGTTTAGCTGGTACTGAAAAAAGTTTCCTAGAAGATGTTATTGGACACAGCAAGCTGCCAGTTAATTGTAATAGTACAAGTCCAGCTGATACTGAGAAAAACTCCAAAGAAGATGGCAATGAACACAGCATACTGCCTGATAATTGTAATGGTATCGGTTCAGCCGACACCGAAGAAAGTTCTCCTCGAGATGAAATCGGCCCCTGCAAGCCTACATTGGAGTATAAAGCACCAGAAGAAACAGTTGCAGCCGATGGTTTTGTTGTCATCAAGAGAAAGGAGAAGCCAGGAGAAGAATCCAGGAAAAACAAAATTCCTAAGCCCTCGATGGGAAGAGATAAGGCAGAATTGCGAGAGAACCACAGCATTTTGCAACCGAAGGCTTCGGTCCGAGAGCGCACTAGAAGTCCCTTAGCAGATATAACAATTTTTTCAGAAGTAGCAGAAGCTCCGACACCTGAACTCTCCGGGAAATGGAAGTGCCCTCGCAAAGGCAAGCCCTACGTTGGTCCTCCATTGAAACAGCTGCGGTTGGAGCAATGGGTGCGCCGAGTGAATTGACACTTTCAACATTTCTAGCTTGTTAAGAAGAGTGCATCAGGTTGAAGCCCGGAGGTTTTTGCTTGACAATTAGGCACCATGTTTCAGCTTTGGCTGCTATATTCATCTCTTTTAGCTATTTTCTTGTACTACATACCAAATTTGTTATGGCGTCATGATATCTGCAGCTGATTGAACGTAGACAAAGTGACAAACTTTTCAATGGTCGTCCAATTGTAGGTTTGTAGGCACTTATCCCATTTGTGTGCCCTTTGAGGCGTTCGGAGTTAATCAGCCTTGTGATTTGTTGAACATATCTGAGCTGTTAATCAGCCTTCAAGGTTGCACGACAGGCATAAACTGTTGCTCCAACCGTTATCGATTGGTATCAACCTTTGAACAGTCCTACGGGTTCCCCTGCATAAGAAAAGAAGTACTAGAAATTGTAATACTCCGGGTTTCTTTTTCTGGAGAGGAAGTGAAAAGGACCCAACTAGCAAACTAGTGATATCGTGTTGTTTTGGCATGATGTTTCAATTTTTTTTAATAATCTACTTTTTATTCAGAATTATAGAAATAACACTACTTTATTTTTTTATCAGAAATAATTATCAGTCGCCATACCGAACTAGTTGCCCAACCATTAAACGACTTAGAACTAGTTGCCCAACCATTGGACAACTGGACATAATCGCCCAACAACAGAGTGACACTAGAACTCTTAGCAGATATAACAATTTTTTCGGAAGTAGCAGAAGCTCCGACACCTGAACTCTCCGGGAAATGGAAGTGCCCTCGCAAAGGCAAGCCCTACGTTGGTCCTCCATTGAAACAGCTGCGGTTGGAGCAATGGGTGCGCCGAGTGAATTGACACTTTCAACATTTCTAGCTTGTTAAGAAGAGTGCATCAGGTTGAAGCCCGGAGGTTTTTGCTTGACAATTAGGCACCATGTTTCAGCTTTGGCTGCTATATTCATCTCTTTTAGCTATTTTCTTGTACTACATACCAAATTTGTTATGGCGTCATGATATCTGCAGCTGATTGAACGTAGACAAAGTGAAACATTTCAATGGTCGTCCAATTGTAGATTTGTAGGCACTTATCCCATTTGTGTGCCCTTTGAGGCGTTCGGAGTTAATCAGCCTTGTGATTTGTTGAACATATCTGAGCTGTTAATCAGCCTTCAAGGTCGCACGACAGGCATAAACTGTTGCTCCAACCGTTATCGATTGGTATCAACCTTTGAACAGTCCTACGGGTTCCCCTGCAAAAGAAAAGAAGTACTAGAAATTGTAATACTCCGGGTTTCTTTTTCTGGAGAGGAAGTGAAAAGGACCCAACTAGCAAACTAGTGATATCGTGTTGTTTTGGCATGATGTTTCAATTTTTTTTAATAATCTACTTTTTATTCATAATTACAGAAATAACACTGCTTTATTTTTTTTTTGTTAAAAATAATTATCAGTCGCCATACCGAACTAGTTGCCCAACCATTGAACGACTTAGAACTAGTTGCCCAAACATTGGACGACTGGACATAGTCGCCCAACAACAGAGTGACAAGCCTTGTAGTCGTCCGGTGGTTGAGCGACTTGACTCAGTTGCCCAATGGTCGAGCGATTTATAGCAAGTCGTCCAATCATTGAGCGATTTTAAGTAATAACTGTACTATTTAATTAATCTGATTGGAATAATTGTGTGGGAATAAATGTCATATTTTGTAGGTAATACATTTAACAAATCTTGTTCTAGGATGTTATTTTTTTGGAGATAAAAGGGTGGTGACATGGTTGGTTGGTCCGTTTGTGATTTTCGTCGAATCTCAAGGGTACGAAATTTGTCAGACTTGCAATAACACTTTGTGATCGTCGTATGTTGTTGTAGTACGTTAAATTTCTGAAGAATTTTGTGAGGACGATAGAGGTAACAATGATTCGTAAGTACAAAAGTAAGTGATATTACGATGCGCCAGAAAATTCATACACGGTGGAGAACTTTGGAGAAATGGTGCAACGATAACAACACGACAGTTGATCCAATAATGAGTTACATGGCAAACAGGTTAATGAACCAAGAACAGTACACATATGCCTTTAGGGAATTAGAAATACATGGGATATATGGACGAAGATGGTCGGACTACTACGTGGACCGAGGCTATTTGCCTTTCCTTGCGAGCTCAGCGTTGTACTCCTCGTCGGCCGCTTTGGCCTCGGCCGCCATTTCTCTCTTTTTCTCGCGCTCCCTCTTGCAAGCCTCGCGCTCCCTACGCCTGCATGCCTCGAGATGGGCCTGCGTCTCCCGCCGGATACGCTGGTTGTGCTCTTCGGTGCGGCGCTCCTCCTCCCTCCTCTCGCGGTCTCTGTTGGCATCCCACTCCTCGCAGTCGAGAGTCCACTGGTCGTGTGGGTGGATCTCTAGGTCGATCCACTTGCGATAGCCACATAGCGGATTCGGGGACTACGGGTAGATGGAAGAGGTTGTTAGTGCGGACTCGGCCTCAATCCAATGGGAGAAGCACTCGATGTCCCTCGAGGTCCTCCGCGTCAAATGGGGAGGGTCGAGCTCCCTAGTGGTGTGAGGCGTTCGGGTTACGCCGCCCCAGGAATGAGCAGACGCTTGTTCCTCTCGACGACATGCTTCCTGGTGTGTTCCTTCAACATCTCCCACAACACATCAAATTTACGCTGCTGGTTCTGCATAGCAAGCCTCTTGAACAGTTTCATCAACGGTTGTTGCATAAACTGTTTAAAGAAGTTGCCCCCCTCCCAGATGGCGAATGCACCATCTGTTCGTCATGTCTGGCCAAGGGAACGACCCATCGGGATATTGCTGAAGTTTTCGGATGGCCTTCATCATCCTGGGGTGGCGATCATGGATTATGCAGACATCAGGACGTGCCCCAACTACCCCCTCCTTCAGATGTCGAAGGAACCACAACCAGCTATCGAAATTCTCACTTTCGACGAAAGCGATGGCTAAGGGCAGAATATGATTGTTGCTATCAATACCAATTGCTGTCAGGATCATGCCCTTGTATTTCCCAATTAGAAACACCCCGTCCACTGAGATCACAAGCAACATGTGTCTGAATGCATTGATATAGGGACCGAATGCTAAGAAGGCCCTCTGCAATACCATAAAACCTAGCGACGGTCTTTTGCATGGCTTGTCCTTCACAATAATATATGTGCCCGGGTTCCTGTCCTACAACACCTAGAGCATACGAGGAAGGTTGTTGTAAGACGCCTCGAAAGAACCGAACCTCCTTTCCAAAGCCTTTTGCTTGGCACGCCATGCCTTTGCGTAGCTAATCTTGTACTTGAATTTTTGCTCGATAGCCACCATGATGTGCTTGGCCTCTAGGTCCGTCTTCTTCACTATCTCTCCGTACATCACATTGGCTATGAAGGTAGACGCTAGGTTGCGATGCCTCGGCAAAACACTACTGAGCAAGCAGGAGTGCGCTTCCACCTTGGAGACAATCTAGTGATTCTCATACTTGGGTCTACGTGAATGTACACGCCAAGGACACCCAGCCTGCTCGCAGATCATGGTGTACTGCTCCTGGCTAGATTTGAGAACACGAAACGTACACTGTATGGACAAGGCCCACAGCTTAATGACATCCTGCAGTGATCCCTTGTCAGCAAACAGTGCATGAAGCCGAACCTCTGTCCCATGGTACTCCCACGGTGATTTGTGCTCGTTGTGCACAGCAAGACCCTTAACGTCCACCCTATTCCATTCCCGCGGGATTGGACCTTCGTCCTCCTCAGAAGAGTCATCACCATCCTCTTCTAAAGCTTCCTCCTCCGCCTGAGCTGTCAAGTCATCGATCTCCATCTGACGCACTATGCTGTCGACACGCTCTCCTACATCTGCCTGTGCACTGGGCTAAGCGTGCGGTGTGCGATATTCCTCTTCTGCCTCAACAACATGGGTCACCGTGTCCTCTTCTACCTCCGCAACATCGGTCACCTCGTCCTCTTCTGCCTACGCAACATTGGCCACCGCGTCTTCTTCATGAATCACGCGCTGCGCGCCCGAGCTGCTCCCACTAACTCGACGATAGTCGTCGGCAGGGCCTCCGACGACTCCCTTCGGATATGCTTGTACGAGTAGCACGCACTCGTAGCCACGGCGCAGGCAACCTTCCAGAAATCCCTTCCATGCAACCGTACGCATCAGTCTGGTCAACTCTTACCGAATGTGCGTGGCAGACCGACTCCAAAGCCTATGTATGACAACACTGCACAGCTCGGGGTCCAAGAAGAAGCTTCCGGTGAGTCAGCGTAGGACATCTCCGATTTGGGCATTCTCCACGTCCGGGTGTACCATACTGACTTACTGGAAATCACTTAGGTCAACACCGCATGGACTTTCACGAACCGTACCAACACCGTAATGCACTTTCAATCTTGTGAGCTCCGACATGACTGGTTTATCACTGCAAATATTTCAAACATTGTAACCAGCGATTTCTCAACATACATTCACCAAATACGTGCTAAACCAACAAGTAGCTACACGTCGCCTACATTCGGCCGAGAATAAGAACAAACAAGACTATTACCTTCACGCGGAGACTTTTTCTCATCAACGAGCTTCATTCGTCTTTCTCTTTCACGTCCTGAGCTCCTCTCCTCCCTTACCCCCTCTCTCGAGCTCCTCTCCTCCCCTTCTGTACCTCTCCTTCTCCCTCTCCCTGTAACAGCCCAAAGTTCTGTTACCAGTTTTAAATTAATTAAAGTTATGATTTTGTTGCATTTTCTGAAATTTGAAAGAGTTTGATTGCTTCTCTTGAATTTATTAAAGTTCTGAAGTTTTATTTGAGTTGAAAAATAAAAATTTAATTATTTTTTTGAAATTTTAAAAGCTTTCCCTAATTATTTTAAAGCTAAAATAAATTATGTGCAAAAATTATTACTAATTATAAGTTAGAATTAATTTTATTAAGTCCAAAATAATTTTAGGATTTTTTTTGTGAATTTTTATGGAATTTTTGGACTCTATTTGCTATCTCAAAAAATTATATTTGTTTATTGCTCAAATCGGAATTTCGAATTAAAAATATATATAATTTTTTTTTCCGCGCGAGGCGCCACCTTCCCGACGGGTCACCCATCTTTTTACTGCCCCAAGGCCAGCACGCTCCACTTCAAATGCCATCCCATGCACTACCAACTTCCCCTTGTCTTTCAAATAACATATAACTTCCATATATTCTTTTATTCCTTTCTTCCTTTCCTTTCTTCCCCAAACGGTTTCTTCTCCAGAGCCATGGCAGCAAGCAGTGCCTCCATTAAAAGCCACCATGAAGCTTTGAAAACCCGAGATTTCCTCCCCATTTCTCCACGAAAACTATGGCATTCAAACCGCCACTCCCCACCTCCCCCATTCCCGCCCGTTGCCCCCTCAATCACGCGCACGTTCGCCGGATTTTCACTATAACCGCCGCGATAACCGCGACAACCCGATCTCTCACCGGCCTCCCTCGCCCTATAAATAGCAAAGACTGGTGCGATCTCTCATCACATCCATCCTCAAATCTCGGCTTCTCCTCCTTCCTCCTCTCCACACTCGAAGATTTTTCACCACCGGCCGATCGCCTTCTTCCACCTCTAGCGCCGCCTCGGTGGGTCTCCGCCATCCTCGTCACCACCATCGGCGCCGCGACGTCGTCCTCTACAGTGCTCTCCTTCCCTCGCCGTCGTCGCCACCGAGCGCCCCACCCTGCACCACCGTCGCGCCACGCCGCCATGCGGCCACCGGACGCCAGCGCCGCCACCTCCTACGGCATCGTCGCGGGGTAAGCAACCCATTTTCGCTGCTCACGACCACCTCTCCTTTTTTCTCTTCTTCTCTAGACGCCACCATTTCTTAGCTTCATTGTAATCAAGCTTGAAGATGAACAAAGGAACGACTAGATAAATCATGCCGACACTTTGTACATACACTTTTAATCTTCCAAAATCCGTTCTCTCACATGAAAGTCCAAATCCGTTGATTCTTCCTCCTAAAATCATCTAAAAATCATCTACTATTTTTAGTATTTATTTCATAGTTTTTAGATTTTATTTAATTTCATTAATTATTTGGTTCATTTTTTGCTGTCATTGCCGCGCTAACGGCCGACCTTGCGATTTCACGACAACCGGGGTGGCGTTGTGTTCCCAGCGTTCCATCTTCAAATCGCCGCCAACCTCACTCACTAAATCCTCTCCGTTTGCTCGGAACGCCGATGTTCGCCCGTCGAAGGTCTTCTCTGTCGGACTACGTCACCATCGAAGGTCATCTCGTCGAGCCGTCAACACCGTTGAGTTCGCCTCGACGTGTTCTACGTTGTGCTTCATCGCCTTGATCCTAAAACTCTTTCCTTGTTCCCAATCAATCCGAAACCACAATTCCTGTGAATAGTGAGTTTTCGGAATTATATCATTTCATGTGATTTTCAACCTTCCGGAATTTCGTTCTCCTTCATACGAACTCCGATTCCTTCCATTCAACTTCCTAAATTCATAAAAGGTCGATACCTTCCTAGAAGTATTTATTTTATAATTTTTGGGTTTTATTTGGATTTTATTTGAATATTATTTGAATTCGGATCGTTTACGCGTATAGATTTCGACGACTTCGGACGACTGGATTTCGACGCCGTTTGAGAACATCGTTTAATCAAGCAAGGCAAGTTACACCCTTGACCATATTGTCCCCAGTACTTTAAAGCTATTTAATTCAGTTTTTAAAATTATTATTGCATGCATATTTTTAGTCGATTATTTTAATACCCTGTTTAAATGCTTAGTTATTCCAATTGTTATTGTATGGCCAATTTTGGAATATTGAAATGTCATCCCTTTGTCACCATAGATAAATTGTTTGGAAATGCTTAGCAAATGCTTAGACCATGATTTTGATTTTGGGAGGATTTAGCCAAACCATTACAAAATTATTTAAAATTAAATCTATAGTATTGTTTTACTATAGAGAGTTTGTAAAGATGGTTTATACTTAAATAAAATCAAAAATGGTTTAGACTTGGGCGAAACGGATGAATGGTGGGTGCATGTTTATGCACGGGTTTAATCTGGTTAGGATTAAAACCTAGGGTTTGATTTGAAAGACGCCCAAGTCGATTAAGGACCGGTCTTTGAGCCGCACCTTGCTATGCCTTACCGTACAACCACATGTCTCCAGAATGGGGCGTGGGATCTGGCTGATTAATTTGTAGAGTTCCATCGCAGTTTATCCTGTCTGTACGTGGGTGGTCTTTCATGGCCTGTCTTTCATGACTATTTTACTCCCACTTGGCGCAAGAGGGGGCCCTAAACCTGCGGATGGTTAGTCCAAAGGGGGCGAAACCTTAGCGAGGCTGGACTGCGGTGGGATGATGCATTGTAAAGGCCTTGTCATGAACTCTAGACTTCTTACCTTTGGCAGTGAGAGGTGGCATTGACGGATGCCGAACAAACTAGAGGAATCATGTCATGTGGGTAAAGTGTACAAACTCTGCAGTGTGTAAACTATTCGAATAGCCGCGTCCGCGGTCATGGACATGCTAGCAAAGCCACTCTGAGTTAGACTTGTTTTTGGTTTATAAAGGTGTTTTCAACAGATGTTTTCAGGATGGTTAGTCCCGTGGGAAAATTTGGACGGTTAGCCATTGTGATAGGAGGGTATCCTTCACCATTCAAATATGGAGGTTATCCATACTATAAAATTGTTGTTTAAAATATGATTTTAGATATAGTATAAAAATGGCCTTGGAAATTAATATGGTTATTTAAACTTAGAAATGCTGCTTTATGCAAATAAACCCTGCCAATATCCCTTGGTTACCATATGTATGCATGTCATTCTGTTATTTGACGGGTGTAACTTGCGAGCACGGTGGTTGTGCTTATACTTGCCTTGTGCAAACAAATTTCAGAGGAGAAGAACTTCACTATCGGTGTGGATCTCGACGACTAGGCCACTAACCCAGTCGATTGCCTGTGGCAGATTAACTGGACTCTACTACACTTTCTTCGTCTTCCGCTGTGTTCTTTATTGTTGGCTTGTAAGCCTCTTCTGTATTAAACTCTGATTTACTATTAATGCAATGCGAGATATGTCTATGTTATCATTTTTGTAACTGTGTACACCGGAAATCCTGGACTAGTGTATGAACACAGAGGGTTCGGGATCTTTCGCTCCCGGGTCCGACACTCCCTCTCCCTACCTTTTCCCCCTCTTCACGACCCCTATCCTCCTATCCCTCCCCTTTTCTCCTCTCCTGATATGCTCTGTTGTCTGCCGAGAGAAATGGCGAAAGAAACCGTGACGGGACCGGGTCTGGCTTTCTATACAACTGTCTAGTCGCTCAACCGTTGGACGACTTGGTAGCAAGTAGTGGGCCAACTGTTGGACAACTTGGCAGCTAGTAGTGGGCCACTTTTTGCTGCCAAGTCGTCCAACGATTCAACGACTAGGGCACGAACGATGGGTAAGTAATATCATAAGTTATAGTACAATGCAAGAGGGAATGCATAGAAAACCATGTCATTGTAACTACAAAGTAGAATACGTAAACACATAATACAAGTACACAGAGCACAATGAAGACTCCATACTGGCCACCCGCTACGCCACCCGCAGCACCTCCTCCGTTGTCACCACGTCTCACACCCAATCCGTGCCCACCAGTACGCCCCTTTGATGAAAAATATCGGGAAATAACGTGGCAAGCCACGAGAATCCACGTGCATGACCCGTGCACTGGTGAAGCAAATGTTGAAGTCCAGAAGATAATTGATTTGCAAGTATTAGCAAATCAACTGCTTGACCACTTTAATGATTTGAAGAGCGTGACCAAGTTGCATGTGCCTACACGCAATGCACCGGAGAGGATTGAAATACCGAAGAAAGAAAAAGATATCCCTAATCCCGTCCTGAGGGCTCAAAAAGGACGAGAACTCCAGCCCCTTGAATCCCACGTAACCGGGGACATCTAGTGAAAAAGGATAAGAAGGACTTGACACAGCGGATCACTAAAGTTCCTCAGAACCAGAAGGGGAGCCGGTTGAGATCTGGCACCAGTATGGAACTTTCAGGAAGAGGCATACTGGATTTAAACATTCCCATAGAGGGAGATATCAGCATAGATGTGTACGCACACATCGGAGCTGAAAAGTTAAAGGGACTTTGTCGGACCCGGGAACGAAAGATCCCGAACCCTCTGTGTTCATACACCAGTCCAGGATTTCCGGTGTACACAGTTACAAAAATGATAACATAACCAAGTCTCGCGTTTCATTAATAGTAAATCAGAGTTCGATACAAATGGGCATGAAGCCAAATAAAAGAGTAAATAACACAGCGGAAATAAAAAGATAGTAGTAGGCCAGAACGATCCGCCACAGGCAATCGTCTGGGGGCGTAGCCTAGGCGTCGGTGTCCTCACCGTCCTGATAGTAGTCTTCTCCTGAAATTTTGTTGCATAAAGCAAGCATGAGCACAACTACCGGTGCTATAAGTTACACCCAATATGAAATTGTAATGCATGCATAAGGTAAACAAAGGACATTGGCAGGGTTATTTGGCGTAAAGCAGCAGTTTAATTTAAATAATCGTAATAGATTGCAAGGCCATTTTCATACAGTAATTAAAATCATATTTTAAATGACAATTGAATAATGTGGATAACCTCCAAGAAAGGTGATGGATATCCTCCAATCACAATGGCTAACCACCCAATTTTTCCCACAGGACTAACCATCCTGAAAACATCTGTTGAAACCATTTTAAAACCAAAAACAAGTCTAACTCAAAGTGGCTTTGCTAGCATGTCCATGATCATGACGCCGCTATTCAATAGTTTTCTACTCTGCAGAGTTTGTACAGCTTTACCCACACGAGATATTATACCCTTTGTGTCGGCCAATCCACGCTTCCTAAGGCGTGACAGAGCAAATATCACAAGGTCGTTACAATGATCTACCTCACAATACTCGTGTTCGCTAAGGTTTCGCCTCCATTGGACTAACCATCCTCCAGGAGCCCCTCTTGCGCCATGTGGGACTCTTGTCTAACCAACACCCACTCATACAACATGGCACAAATATCTATGAGGTATCCCAAATTATTAAGCCAGTCCTTCCCATACAGGACATGTGGTGGTACGTTTTGGCATAGCAAAGGAACGCCAAAGGTCGGTCCTTAATTGACTTGGCGTCTTTCCAATTAAACCACGGGCTTTAATCCTAACCAGATTAAACCGTGCATAAACTCGCACCCACCTTTCATCCGTTACGCCCAAGTCCAAACCATCTTTATTTTATTTAGTAAAACCACCTTTACAATAACACTATGGTAAAACAATACCATAGGTTCAAGTTTAAACAAATTTGTAATGATTTGGCTTGGCTAAATCCTCCCAAAATCAAAATCATGGTTTGAGTATTTGCTAAGCATTTCCAAACAATTTATCTATGGTGACAAGGGATGACATTTCAATATTCAAGGTTGGCCATACAACAACAAATGGAATAACTAAGCATTTAAACAAGGTATTAAAATAATTGACTAAAAATATGCATGCAATAATAATTTTAAAACTGAATTAAATAACTTTAACATAGTAGGTGCAACATGGTCAAAGTGTAACTTGCCTTCGCTGAAGTCTTGAAATTCTAAAGCTTCGAAGAATCAAATTCTCGAATAAATCAGTAATCTAAACGTGGAAATACGACAATCAATTGAAATTCAAATAAATACAAGATGACAGTTTAACTAACTCCAAATAAAATACTTATATTTTATTTGGCTACATAATAATTTTATAAGATTTTATAAATTTGAAACACTCAATTTGGAAACAGAAATAAAAGCTATGAATTTTGCAAGTTTAAATCCTAAATTTGCAATTTAAATAGTTTAACTTAAAAAACAAGTTAAACTAATTCCATATAAACTAATTTTATTTTATTAAGCTAGATAATCTTTTTATAAAATTTTAGAAACTTAATTCACAAAATTTGGAGTTGGAATTCAGATGATATGAATTTTACAAATTTAAATCTAAATTTGGAAATTAAATGAATTTCTAAATTCTAAAACAGAACTAAAATGAACTCCAAATTGAATAATTATATTTTATTTAGTTAGATAATAATTTTCTAAGAATTTAGCAATTTGAATCATCTAATTTGGAACTAGGATGAATAAGTTATGAATTTTACAATTTAAATCCTAAATCTGCCATTTTAATCAATTTCCCGAATTATTTTCCTAAAGGAAAACCTATTAATGCGCAATGCTGACGCCAGCAGTGGAATTTCAGAATTTAATTTAATTTAAAATGATTTCTGACAGTGGGGCCTACGTGTCATAGACACGGTCCATGTGGACCAAGTCCACGGGACTTGGCGCACGGGGAGGTGGCGCGTGTGTGCGACGTGGCAGCCACGTAGGCAACCACGTGGGCTCTGGGGCTGACGTGACGCGCTCGTGGCGCTCGCGTGGCGCACGCGTGGCAAGGCCACCCGCGGTGGCGGCGGCGGCGCGCGGGGACCTAGGGTCACCGGGCTTAAATGCACGACGGCGAAGCGGTGGCGCGGCGTTAGGAAGAGGAGGAGACGGTGAGTCTAGGGCGCCACCCATGCGACGAGGAGGGGACGGAGGTGGCGGCGACGAGGAAGATCTTGGCGCGGCTACGGTTGAAGGCGACTTCGGCGCTCGGGTCCTCCGACGAGGCGGGCGCGCAGCTTCGCCAGCGCCGAGGCGAGGCGAATGGTGGTGGCGGCGGGGACGCGTCGTCGGGCGGCAATGAATCGACGGTTGAAGCGCGGTGGCGGCGTGAAGGAGCTCCGATTCCGCCAACGAGGAGCTCGGGAGAAGGAGTGAATGGGGAAATGAGTTGAGGAAGAAGAGCACGGTGCCCCCTTTATATAGGGCGGAGGAGGAGGAGATCGCGCGCAGGGCGTGGGCGGCGGTTGCGGCGTCTTGGCCGAAGTCGTCTTGGCGGAGAAGAGGAGAGAGAGGGGAGTGGGGCGGCTCGTCTGTGATTCATGTACAAGACACGTATGAGCGCTGCGCCAAGCACGCACGCGCCAAGATCGGGGTGGTTGAGTGGGGGCGGCTCGTGTATGATTGTTGTGTACGCACGCACGCCAAGATCGGGGTGGTTGGGAGGTGGCCCAAGCTCCCAAGCGGCGGCAATGGCGGTTCTCAGGCGGCGGTTAGAGGTGGAAGGAGGTGGGGAGGAAGATGGGTGGCGGCTGTTGGATTTGAAATCGGTGGCCAAGGAAAGGCGGCGTGGAGCGATGTGGGCGTCGGATGTGCATCCGACGGTGGAGGAGAGGGAGTGGAAGGTGAGGAGATGGGCGCGGGTGGGCGGCTCGGGCTGTGGCGTGGAGAGAGAAGTGGGCGAGCTAGAGTTTCGCCCAAGCAACGATAAGAGTTTTCTTTTAGTTTTCTATTTTAAATAATCTGGTTAATTCCTTTTAGACTTAGAAAATAGCAAAAGAGTCCAAAAATTCTACAAAAATTCTCATAAATCCTTAGAGACATTTTAGACTTAATAAAATTATTCCCAACTTAAACTTGATAATAAATTTTGTAATTAGATTATTTTAGGTTTAAAATATTTAGGAAAAAGCTTTTAAAATTTCAGAAAATTCACAAACTCAAATAAATTTTAAACTTTAACCAAAATTGAAATTTTGGGCTGTTACAGACTTGCCCCTATAATTGGAAGTAGCGGTAAGCAAGTAGAAGCATTAGAAGAATCACCCTATGAAGAAATAGCTATAAAATATGTGACCATAGGAGAATCTTTGATATGACAACAGCCAATGTCGATATTTATTTTATAAAGAAAATTGCCACAATCAATGATCTTGATCCAGAGCCTGCATCGCTCGCTGAATGTAAGGAAATATCAGATTGAGAAGATTGGAAGAAGGCAATAGAAACAGAATTATTGTCTCTGAATAAAAGAGATGTGTTTGGTCCTGTAAGCCGCACGCCTTCCCATGTGCACCTCGTAGGGCATAAGTGGGTATTTGTTCGAAAGAGAAATAAAAATAAACAAGGCTCATTGCACAAGGTTTCACTCAACGTTCAGGAGTTGATTATGAAGAAACCTATTCCCCGGTCATGGGCAGAACTACCTTTATATATTTAATCTCAATGACAGTAAACTTCAATTTAGAAATGAAATTGATGGATGTGGTAAATGCATACCTTTGTATCCCTGTCCCGAACTAAGACAGAGCAAATAAAAATATGTACAGTGTGAAACTCTAAAAGTCACTGTACGAACTTAGGCAATCAGGCGGGATGTGGTATAATTGCCTGAAGCGACTTCCTATGTAAGAAAGGCCACACATACAATGAGGATTGTCCCTGTGTATTTATACAACGATTCTAGAATAGATTTTGTATAATCTCATAGTATGAAGATCTGAATATCATCGGAACCTTGGAAGAAATTAAGGAAGCAAGCTATTACCTGGAGTCGGAGTTCGAAATAAAAGATTTGGGTAAAACCAAATATTGCCTAGGCTTGCAGCTTGAGCATGTCCCTAAAGAGATATTAGTGCATCAGTCAGCCAACACTCAAAAGATGTTGAAAGGTTCGGTTTTGAAAAGGCATATCCTTTGAAAGTGACAATGATCGAGAGATCTTTGCAGCAAGACAAGGACCCGTACAGACTCAGAGAAGAGGGAGGGGGGGGGGAGGAAGTCCTGAGACGAGAATTCCCATACTTAAGTGCAGTAAGAGCACTCATGGATTTAGCAAACTGTACTAGACCGGATATTGCATTTGCCGTGAACCTATTAGCAAGGCATAGTGTAGAACCTACCAAAAGGCATTGGCAGGGAATAAATGACATCTTCTGATACCTCTAAAGAAGCAAAGACCTTGGTCTGTTCTACAGAAAGGACCAAGACTTGTCTATGAATGACTGTGCAGATGCCGGGTACCTATCAGACCCGCATACAGCCAAGTCGCAAACATGTTATGTATTCCTGTGTAGTGGAACTGTATTTTCATGAAAATCGTCTAAGCAAAGTCTTGTATCTACTTCGATGAACCACTCGAAAATCATAGAACTGTACGAGGCCTCACGAGAATGTGCTTGGCTTTAGCGGATGATTCACAACATTTAGCAGTCGTGTGGATTGAATACCACGCAAACTCCCACTATTATATATGAAGATAATGCAGTTTGTGTTGCATAAGTGTAGATGGGTTATGTGAAGAGTCATCTCACAAAGTATATCAACCCCAAGTTCTTCTATGCTCTTGAATTGCAAAAGATGGACGAAATTAAATTGCTGCATACTAAGTCATATGAAAATCTTGCAGATTTATTCACTAAGTCACTTCCAGCACCTAGCTTTGAAAGGTGTATACGTGAAATTGGAATGATGAGACATAGAGACGTACAGAATTCAGGGGGAGAATCTCCACGAACTCATTATTGAAACTTGATCATGAAGATCGAGTACCCAAAGAGTAAATCCTGGAGATTAAATGAAGTTGGGTGGATTGTACTCTTTTTCCTTTGACGAGTTTTCCTAAAGTTTCTCGGCTAAGGTTTTTAATGAGGCAATTCGTGCAACACAACAAAACGTATATCATGTACTCTTTCTCTAAATTTTTCCCATTGGATTTTTATGGAGTTTTGACGAGACATGAACATGTGAGGATGGGTGCCCAATGGGGAGTGTTGGTGTGGATATCATGGGGATATGCCCATGATCTTAGGATGATGAAAGAATTGGCAATATTGCTTTTGGTTTGAAGTTTCACGCGTTTTCGGCAAAGTTAAAAGGCTGATCTTCAGCCATTTTGGGATTTTGGCTTTGGGATAGATTGAGTTCATAGGCTATAGTGCATATATGTTGCATATTGCATGTTTTGAGCTAACGTGGGTCAAGTTGTGAAGAACTTGTTCCCGGATTCGTGTTTGCTTGTCTATTGCTGTGTAGGTGGCTTAAAGGTCAACGACGGTCAATGGCGAGGAGGATCGGGACTAAGCTTGGAGAGCTGAGGTCCAGAACGATCATGGATGCCGGGTGAGGTCAAGTGACTCAAGCGTGGCGCAGAATGGACAAGGATGACCGAACGGGCAGTTCGGTGCGACTGGTTTGATCAAGCGGTGCGGGGGTCGGTGCAAGTGCCAAGGTGGTCCGGTGGGAACCGGATGGGAGAGACTTGCCGACACGATGAGAGCCGCTGGATCAACCTACACGTGGCGAAGTAGGCGATTGCTTCAACAGGATTGGACTCGGTCTTCGGAAAAGATCAAGAAGGGGTATTTTGATAATTTTACCAAATACCGCCTTGGTGACCTAATGCTAACCCGCGGCGCAAGACGGTGCGTCAAGAAGTGGATTATGTCAAGAGAAGTGAAGACAGCGCTTTAATTTGCGTGCGTGTGTGTTCCGTTGTTGTTGGGTCTTAACGGAAGCCCATTAGGTTTAATCTTGTAGAAGCCCCAATTCTAAAAGGGTTTTAGGGTTGGTGGCTGTCATATAAAAGGATGGAGATGGGTGCTGCCCTAAAAAAAGAGAGACTGTGGCGGCGGCCTGTGAAGCGCCCGTAGAAGAAGTAGCCGGTGGCGGCGCCCTGTAGTTCAGAAAATGAGGAGCCTCATGGCGGCACCCGGTATCCTGTAGAAGCTCTGCAGAAAAGCAGTTCCTTGGGGTCGGCGGCCTGTCTTGCCCCAAAAAACCAGAGTCTTTTGGGCGGCGGCCGGTTCCTTGGGAGAAATGAGAGTCTTTTGGAGGCAGCCTGTTTTCCCGGAGAAATAGTAGTCCTAGGTGGCAGCTTGTAGTACTATCGGCAGGCACAAAGGAAGGAGCTATGGGCCGACGGCTTGTAGGGTGATGGGCAGACCGGAAAATCAGGAGGTCTTGGCGGCAGCTGCTGATTTTACTTGTCCTTTCGGTTTGTGAAACACAAATCTTTTCATTGAGTTTTTTTTAGTTGATAGTTGTGTTTGCTTCCTGCTCCTCCCGAAGGAATTGAAGCCCTGGGCGGTAGCTGGGTTGATTGCCGTCTTTGCTTTTTGTATGTGAGCAGTTCCTCTGTGATTGATCATGGCAGCGGATGTATGCTTTGTACTGGATTCCCATCGGTGTGTGAAGATCAAAGCCTTGCATTGAGTTTAGATTTTTATTGTTTTGGATCTGTGGTTTTGATTGCTCCTGAGACCGCATCTGTTAATTGCTGTGGCTGCCATCAAGATGCGTAGAAAGAGGAGCCCCTAGTGGTGGCTGTTGTTGTGTGGTTGTCACATCGTTTTGTGCATCCCGAATATTTTGCATTGAGTTTGGATTAATTTATTACCGTTTCCTTTGGCTGCTGTTTCTCTGTGCGTGTCTGGTTGATTAGATGTTGGAATTCCTGTGCATGTGACGTTCTGCTCCAGCCGAAAATAGGAGCCCTTGCAGGAGCTTGTAGTGTCATCGGCAGTTTAGCTTGGGCTGCCATCTTGATTCGACTGAATCTCTGTTTGCTGTATGTGTGCGTGCAGTCTTGAGATGTTTGTAGTCTTGAGCTTCGGGGTTTGATCAGATTCAACACAGGTCATCCGCTATGCCTGTATACAGATCTTCATAGCTTTTTAGCTATTGGAGTGAAAGTAGTGTTGAGTTTGATCGAGGAGAAAAATAGAGAAAGCGTCTATTCACCCCCCTTCTAGTCGCCTTTCCGGTCCTACAGTTGGGAAACCGTGGGCTTGGCCCAGCAGCCGGCCTATGGGTGGGCGCCCTATCCAAAACCCTAGCATGATCTCTAGTATATAAATAGAGGGTGCTAGTCATTGTAAAAGGCTGATCATGAGAAGAGAAATAAAGAAAAGAAAGAAGTCCCTCCATATCTCTGTATTCAATCTACTATTTGTTCTTGCATTGTTCTGTGTGATTCAACTTCCGTCTACGAGGTGATCGCTCGGACAGGACTCGCCAGCAACGGTTCCTCAACCCATATGACGGTCGCACGCAATGCTAACACGACCCAAGCCATGTACCAACCAAACATGGCGTCCAACCCCTAAAGAAACAACATACTTAGCTAAATTACGAGCTTCCATATAAGACTCCCTAGTCCCTAGACCTGTTCACGGGCAGCCCGGCCTGTCGGGGCGGGCTTGGGATTGCAGTTTTGGCCCCAAGCCCGAGCCCAAAGGCTCGGTAAAAACAATTTAAAAAAAAATGAAAATCTATTTATTTAATTCTGGAAATGAATTAGATGTTAGTTTTTATTCCAAAAAATGATTAACATAATATTTTTAAACAGAAAAATCAATTTTAGGGCTCGGGCCAGGCCGGGCTCAGACCTGCCCGTTTGAGACCGAGCTTTTCAAGCCCGGCCCGACCCGACGTTTGAACAGCTCTACTAGTCCCTACCCCTTGCACAAATTGCACACAATCAAGCCTCTTAGCTTTCACATCAATATCCCCCTAGATCATGTAAGCACATGGTGGCATCTCTTTGATGTTGTTAACAACATTCAGGCAATCTGGAGCCACACATAACTTCTTTAGGCTGCAATCCTCCGCCAGCAGGGGTGGGCATTCGGTCTATACGGTTTATTCAGTATAAATTTATTTCAGTTTTTGGAAGTTGCAAACCGAATTAACCAATCAAAAATATAAACTGAAATATTTCGGTTTGGTTTGTTTGGTATTTCGGTATACCGAAATTTTATCCCTCAGCAGCATTAACAATTTAACATCACCAAATAGTTACTTAAGCACTTAACACCACAAAATTCCGAAATTATGAAGTTAAAGAGCATAATAATACACACCACAAATCTAAAGCAGTCGTAACATTAATTAAAAACTGCAAATGTAAACTAAATTAAGGCCTAAATTACATGACCAACAGTCCAACATAGCAATACAACAAACATGTAGAACCTGCAAAAATATGTAGACTTGAATACTTGATCATGAACTCTCAAGAAACAGGAAGAAAGAACATAGAAGTGGCTGCTGGTTTCTTGATAATGAACTCTCAAGAAACTGGATTTTTCTTACAGTAGCAGGGCATGATTAAAAAAAGTAAAAGTAAATTATAAACAGGTTTGAATCTCTCTCCAAAGACTACAGCATTATTAGTTTTTAATGTCAAATTTTATTTAAGACCAATTCTAAACATGTGTTGCACAGAGCATACGAGCTTTGTGGAATGACATGGCGCTTTAAGAGGAGGGTGATTTGAACATAATATGAAACCTAAATTGCATTGGAAAGTAAAAAATCACGAAAATAATGAGCACATATGATTCTTCATGATTCCGGCAACGATATGGCAATTGACAAAAGCCATTTGCTAACCTTAAGAGTGGAGAACGGGCGGCCTTTAGAGAATCAGAGTGGAGGACTGGCGGAGGCGGTGCCACGGTGAGGAATGGGCGGCCTTCAGAGTGGCAAACTACTGGTGGGAAACTGGCGGCGACGGCGGTGGTCAGTGATGGATAGGCGACTGCAGGCTGTGGAGTGTGAACTGACGGTGGGGGACGGGCGGCCGCGGGTTGTGTTGTGAGAACTGACGGTGGGGAATGAGCGGCGACGGCAGTGGCTGGTGGGGAACAGGCTGCAGGCCTGCCGCCTACGGCTAGGGATTGGGATTTCAGATTTGCGATGTGGAACATGGAGGTTGGAACGAGGTGGCTACGACGTGCAAAAGAGACAGAGAGAGGGACCTTAGGGTTAGGGGGTAGAGTGGTGGAAGGTGGTGGGCCTTGGTCCTTGGAGAGTTGGAGTGAGAGCAGTGGAGCACAACAGACTCACAGTAAAGTTTCAGAGAGTTAGAAACCGCACGGACTACCGAACACCGAACACCAAATAGAGCAAAAAAAAAGAACAAATCACGAAAAACTGAATAAACCATTATTTTTAGTTAATTCGGTTCGGTTTTACCATTTCGGTTAAAAAAATGCCCACCCTGTCCGCAGCACTAAGGCCTCATTATAGGCCATCGCTTCCAATGTCCCGAGTTGTGCCTTTGTGCCTTGCCCATTTGGGGCATGTCACTTGTTCTTGGTCCATACCGGCCGTTCAGCCTATCTAGTGCACTGATGCTCCCTTCTAAGCATGCACTGCTCTTTCTTCCTATGCTTGCGGCTGCACTGTGCCGTTAATTCATTTTGGTAGCTATTTTCATATTGGCTTGTTCGAAATGGGACGCGGCTGAGCTATTTTTTTGGCATCTCTGCATTTCTCATGCCATGTGCCTTGAAGAGTTTATGGTCATTCTCATTTCGTTCATATTTTCGTATAGGTTTCGTCCACATGGGATGTGGCTGGGCTATTTTTGTGTGCATCTCTCCATTTCTTTATCATTTAACCTTTTTTTAGTTTTAATTTTAAAGTTAACCCCCGGCGCACTTTATTTCCAAATCTAACCCCTTTGGTCACGTCACCACCCATGGCGTGACAAAACAATGTTGTTACGCCATGGGATAAGTCTCCAAAATAACACTTTTGGTCACGACACTGGTCTTGACGTGACCAAACAACACTGTCACGCCACGAGTGGTGGCGTGACAAGAGCTTGCCCTAGATACGGGCTGGCGCAACAGCGTTGTTTTGTCACGCCACCACCTGTGGCATGACCAAAGAGGTCAGAATTGGAAATAAAGTGTGTCGGGGGTTAACTTTAAAATAAAATTAATAAAAGGATTAATTAATAAAAAAATTCGGCAATTGAAGAGTTTATAGTCATTTCGTTAATATTTTCGTATAGGTTTCTTCCACATGGGAGGTCATTGAGCTATATTTTGGTGCGTCTCTGCGATTTTAGTGTAGGAAATATGTTAACCATGCAACTGTCACAGTTTATTTGGTTTTGTGTTGTTGGTTCTGTTTCATATGACAGGTGCAATTGTGCAACCCTGTTTTTGTTTGCCATGAGGAATATGCAATCCTATTTTTCTTTGTCATCAGCAATGCATTTGTAGCCCTGTTTTTGTTTGCCATGACGAATGTATTTGTAGATTATGTGTTATGTATTGTATTGTCACAATCACTGTGGCTAACATTTCAAAGTTTATACCTCTACAACTATCACGGTCTATTTACTTTTGTGTTGTATAATTGTGCAACCCTGTTTTTGTTTGCCAGGAATGCGCAATCCTATTTTTCTTTCCCATCATCAATGCATTTGTAGCCCTATTTTTGTTTGCCATCAGGAATGTGCAACCTTATTTTCCTTTGCCAT
Source organism: Phyllostachys edulis (assembly GCA_036346405.1). NCBI lineage: Eukaryota > Viridiplantae > Streptophyta > Magnoliopsida > Poales > Poaceae > Phyllostachys > Phyllostachys edulis. The sequence goes on along the minus strand of CM070551.1, from coordinate 15,079,251 downwards.
AAGTGTCGTAGCATCGCTGGACAGTGGGTACAGGGTACTCTTTGATCATGGGAGGACCGAATGGGAGAATAGCCAATGGCACAAGATGTATGAATGTTGCATTATGAGTGTGTATGAATGAGCCCCCCTATATGCCCTTTGGGTCATATATATAGGGGGCAAGAAGGGAAATGTCCCTTTTAGCCTTTGCCTTACATTGAGAGCGAGGGGGTATTTAGGTATATTTTTAGGGATACACCACATTGACCTAGTCTATACACACATAACTTCCCCCAGGACTTCCTGAGTATTATCGGCGATCCTAGGGGCGAGGCATAGGGATGCAAGTGGACATGGGCTGCCCGCCAGCCCACGTAGCCCATCTCCAAAAAAACGATTCGCGAACACCCACGGCAGATCCGGAGAAACAAGTGGTCAGCTTGCGGTCGCCGCTCCGTGTCCGCGTAGCCACTTTGCATCGCGTCAGATATGTGCACAGGGCGGCGGATCCAACCGGGCGTGGTGGAGAGGGCGCACGGGAGGCGGATCCGGCAGGCCTGCTGGTGCCGATGGTATGGCGGAGGTGGGGCTCTCCGCAGGCGGCGGGGAAGAGTTACTGGCAGTTGGCGGCGATGAGCAACGACATCTGTGCGACGGCGAGGTCCGCGACTACGAGGAGCAGCCACTATCCAAGAAGTTTGCATCCTCCCCTTCCCTCTTGCAGTTCTTGATTCACCATTTGCTAGTTTTTTTTGTTGCGTGTGCAGTTCTGATTTGTTGTTGCGTGTGCTTGCTCACTGTAGATCTAGAAAATGACCCAGGGAGAAGAGGAAGAGGGTGGAGGAGGATAGCCGACCCAGGGAGACGAAGACGAACAAGGTGAGTGTGCCTGCTTTGCATACATTTTTTATTCCCCTTGCCTTTTCATGTCTCTCACACAGATTCCGACCCAAACATGATTCTATATGTATAGGTTACGAAATTTCTGTGAGAATCCTGCATTCCAAACATGATTCTATGTGAATTTCATGGAAAGAAAGGGGGAATTGAAATCCTTGGCCAGAATTCACTGCAATTGTGTTTTGTAGTATTTCACTGACTGACTAGCTATGTCCTCCTCGACAGTTGACACATAATGGAGTTTTGGTGTCTCTTTTATGTTTCTGTAATTGTGTTTGTTGTTCTTGGCAAATGGAGCCAAAGTTCTTATTTTAGTGAAAGGCACTAGCCTCCTTGTACTCACATCGAAGATAGATTTCAGTGCGAGACTTTGTTCAATTCGCGTACATGAACTTTGTTAGTCCAAAGCTATAGTCGTTACTTAAAAATGACATGAATTAACCGAAGTTTTCTTGAATCTTCAAGAAAAGCTTGGTCAATCGTTAGTTTGATTCCACCGTTAGCATCTAAGCGAACTTGATTGGTGTGTTAGTTACAACATTTTCCATCTCATGCATGAGCAAAATTAGCGAGATGAGGAGAAGCGGTGACAAGGGCATCTGTAGTGCCCTGAATAATTTTCTATTTCTAGATAGATGAGTAATTTTCTCTCAGAGTAAATTGCATCATCCATCCATGCATGCATATATCACTCTGATTTTCTCCCACCAAACCTGGCTACTCCGGTCTTTGTGTGCTAATTACTAGTCGAGGAAGATGTTTGTGAACACATGGATTAGCTAGTACAAGTGTATAATTTATTGGAAAAAGTTATAATGTTTTGGTTTGATTTCATAAATTTCTGACAGTACCCAAAGATATGATACTAACTGCAAACCAAGCCCCCGGTTTTACATTCTGGACTTTCTGGTCTCTCTGATGGACCTTATATAAATGATTCTCCGAGCACTCGATATGATGCTGTATAACAGGCTACAAAACTAAGTTCCTAGCATAATTTGTGGGTTCCTATGGAACCTGAATACCTCTTATAACTGTTAATTCTTTTAGTGAGTCTGTCTGATTGATGGCACTTGATATCAATATTGACATCATTGTGAATTTAACGTGTCCAAAACTCCAAATAACCATGACATAACAAACAAATTCTCTAGCACCTATTCTCATTTATTGGGACTAGTATGCTCCACTACCTGACTGCTTTCCAAGACATAGTCATTAAGCATTACACCATAGTGATCAGCATCTGTAATTGCTTACATCATTGCTGCAAGTATGCTTTTATTCTGTTGCCAATTTGTCACCACTGCTTATATTCTGAAGACTAGATTGTCACTAGGCTATTATTTTGCTCTTGTTGTTACTGTTCAATTTAGTTTTATTGATTCTACTTAATGGCTATCTACTTGATATTTTCCATGTGTAACGGATCTAGGCATGCAATATTTTAATTCACTTGTTCTCTTTGTTTCCTAGAGAGGATGTTCACCGTCGGCTACTATACGGAGTTTACAAATTTGGTCTCCAGTTGCGGCATTGGTGAGGTCGCCAGGGATAAACTTGTTGATGTCTCTGCTTGGGGCATTGGCAAGAGCGGCAGTATTGAAACAAGGGATGAGGTCTCCATCCCCATCGGCACCATGTTGTACTGTACATTTTCCATCACAGACAAGGTCTCTGTCCCCAGCGAGGACTTCATCTGGTGAGTTTACTTCCATGTTCTTTTTACTGCAGTAATTTCTAATGATGTAACATAAATATGTAGTTATTCTAATGCCGTTAGAATGATGAAATAGTGATTTCACTTCAAATAATGATGTTGCATTGATTTGTCTATATCAAGTTGAAAGTAGTATTTTTTTCATGATATAGGCTCTAAACGTAAACCACGCAAGTTGACATCTATTATATGGAAGGAGGCCGAGCCAATATATCGTGATGGGAAACTTGTAGAAGGAAGGTGCACACATTGCCACCAAACCTTTCCTGCATCTCGGGACTCGAGAACTAGCCAAATTGGTAGACATTTGAAAGTGTGTGAAATGAGAATTAAAATGCATGATATGGTAGATAAAATGCATTCTTCAGCAACTTCACCTGAAGGAGCTATCTTGAAAGATTGGAAATTTGATCCCGATGTCTCGCGTAGAGAACTTGTACGAATGGTTGTCCTCCATGAGCTGCCCTTTTCTTTAGTGGAGTATGATGGCTTTAGATCTTTTGTGGCTAGTTTAAACCCCTGTTCAACATGGTTTCTAGAACAACTGCTCAAGCTGACTGTATTACATCTTATAAGGAGCATAGGTTGGTTTTGCGAGATGTTTTGAAGAACTGCAATGCTAGAGTATCATTGACCGCCGACATGTGGACCTCAAACCAGAATCTAGGATATTTATGCATTACATGTCATTTTATCGACAATGAATGGAATGTTCAAAAAAGAATCATAAGATTTTGTCTTATGGAGACTCCACACAATGCATTGAACATGTATAATGTAATATTGAAGAGCATTCAGGATTGGCACATTGAGGATAAACTCTTCAGCTTTACATTAGACAATGCATCGGTTAACACTGCAATGATCAACTTCTTAAAAGAAAATTTACTAGAGAAGTGTCTTCTACATTGCCAAGGTAAATTGTTTCACATTCGTTGTGCTTCTCATGTCTTCAATATTATCGTCTAAGATGGTTTAAAGACAATGGATACTATGATTGATAACATTAGAAATAGTGTCAAGTATGTCAAGAGTTCGCAATCAAGGAAAGAGAAGTTTGAAGAGATCATTGCACATGTGGGAGTATTTGAGAAGCACCCTTCACTTGATGTAGCCACAAGATGGAATTCAACTTTTATTATGCTTAAGTCGGCGTTACCTTTCAAGGCAGTATTTCACGCCCTAGGAAAGCAAGACTCAAATTACAAATATGCTCCCACATCTTTAGAATGGAAAAGGGCTAAAGATATTGTTAATCTGTTGAGGGTTTTCTACAATGCCACTAAAGTTGTTTCGGGTTCAAAATATCCAACATCCAACCGTTACTTCCATGAGGTGTGGTTAGTTAAAAAAACTTGGAAAATGAAGCTACAAATAGAAACCCTACCATTGTGACTACGGTGAAAGAAATGCAAGAGGAATTTGACAAGTACTAGAAAGAGTCATATTTGACAAACTGCCTACCTGTCATACTTGACCCGAGGTACAAGTACGACTACATTGAGTTTCGCTTGAAGATAGCATTTGGATGTCATGCTGAAAAATATCTCGATGAGGTTCATGAAGCTATCAGAGTCCTTTTTGATGAATATGCTGCTAAAGTGAGAGACTCTCCTGAGCATTCATCACAAGGAGCAAATGATGATGATGTAGAGGCTGAAAATGATCCTCTTGCCGATTGGGATCAGCATTTAAGTGCGAAAAAAAGTCAAGCAAGCAATGAGCTTGACAGATATTTGAAGGAATAGTTGTTCCCTCGCAGAGAAGCCCTTGATATTTTACAGTGGTGGGCGGTACAATCTCCAAAGTATCCCATCCTTTCTTGTATGGCACGTGACGTATTGGCTGTCCCTGCTTCCACTGTTGCATCTGAGTCCGCTTTTAGCACTGGAGGAAGAGTTGTTAGCGATTATAGGAGCAGGCTCTCCAGCGACACTAATGAGGCCTTGCTTTGTCTTCAAGATTGGATTAAGGCAGACAGTAAGTTCTTTAATTAATTTTTTTTAACCTTGTCAGTTTACTTTACTAAATAATCATACGTAAATATTTGACTTTCCAATGTTTCAGCCTCTTCTCACCAAAAGAACATGACAGAGGATGAAGGCGATGACTGATGAAGTGCATTTGTAACTTAGAATTCTCAGGTATGGAACCACCATACCTTTACTAAATAGTCCACATCAGATTTGCAAGAGCTAAGGGTAGGTGCATGCTTGCACCATACCTGGCAACCATGTAGTACATGTTTACAGATTTGCAGTTCAGTTCATGTAGTAGATGTAGTTGTGGTGGAATTTGAGAAGTTCATCGATTCGATTCTCGGCGATTCGATTGATTCGATTTACAAAGATGCGATTGATTCGATTTCTGAGATGCGATTCGATTCGATTCTGAGATGCGATTTAGTTGATTCGATTCTCGGCGATTCGATTCGATTCGATTTACCAAGACAAAGTAGTGCTCTGCAGTATGCACCATCCAGATCTACCGAACCAAAAGGATGGGTGATCTTGCATTTGCAGAATGTGTAATCATGGAACAGTTTAGGAGTTATGTGAGAATGTGTAATCAGCAATGTGCTTGACTACAATGAAGCACTTCAAGTGCTTATGAATACTTTTTTTGTTAAATGAAGCTGATGCAACATTTATGTTAGATGATGTAGTTATTTGATTGAATTTCGTTGATGTAAGCAACTAAGTAGTTCATACATTACTTTTCTGACTAGTATGTATTCATAAGCAAATTCACTGTACATTTGTTTTTCTATAGCTTCTATAGCAATGTAATATTTAGGAGCGAGAGAGCTACCGTCCGTGAAATTGGTCTAAAACCCGCTTAACTCCTTTACGTGTGTATGGTATGCGGTCGTGTCAAGTGAAACCCAAGTGATATATCTCGTGAAACACACATAGGGATGCAAGCAAGAGTCAGACGTCATTTTATATGATATGCGGTTGTCCGTGAAACCCACGTAAACCACTCACCGCTTAAGGTCTATTGCAAGACCCGCATAATAATATGCGGTTAGAGCGACGACATGGTCGCTCACGGACGCCCACTTGCATCCCTAGCGAGGCACCCCATGGTGTGGGTGCCCTACTATGACAACTCACTCGTTTGCGTGGGCCGAGGTCACGAGGACAGGTTCCGCGATCCTGAGGGGTGGACGGACGCAATCCTTTCGCCCCGACCCCTCAGGAGTCGGGATACCCTGGAGAAAATCGACATGGGGCCGCCCCACCGAGGCATGGGCCTTGGGGCAGGCGACGCGCCGTGGCCGCCTTGCCGAGGCTATAGCCTCCAGGTGGGCGGCAAGCAGAGACGGAGCCCATGCTGACGAAGCCGATGCGGTGCCACCATGCCGAGGCATGGCCTCAGAGGCTGGCGGCACGTCGAGGTGAAGTACACGCGGGCGAAGTCGACGCGGTGCCACCACGCCGTGGCATGGCCTTCGAGGTGGGCAACGCGCCGTGGCCGCCCCACCAAGGGCATGGTCTCGAGGTGGGCAACGAGCAGAGATGGAGCCCGTACTGGCGAAGTCGACACAGTGCTGCCACGCCGAGGCATGGCCTCTGAGGCATGTAGCGCGTCGAGGTAAAGTACACGTGGGCGAAGGCACGCGTGTAGTCTTCTTTTACTTGCTTTAATTAGGTATGGACATGCTCTCACTTATAATTGAGTGTCCCTCTCCCTAGAATAGCAATGTGGTACTAAACTACCCATATTTCACTATGCATAAGTGAACATTTAGGGTTTTTTTAGGATTTATAAAGAATATTATTTGTGACAAGCCCATGAACTCCAACATTTAGCGCACACCGGTCCGAGGAGCCCGGTTCTAGGCATTAGGCAACCAGTTTTGCCCCCAAATACTAGTACATGATCCATCTCTGCTTAGTGAAGAGTGGACGGAAGTGATCGACGCAGGATGGGCCGAGCTGAGATCGGGCCGACAGAGGCCTGGTGCTGAGAGCAATATTGCGCAATCAGTCGTCCCATCTTGATCCGAAAGCGTGACTGCCCAGCCAGCCTGCTGCATCTTCACTCTTTCCTCTAGGAGACTTGTGCTCAAACTTGGTACACCTACCGTTGCGGCTGTGATGCTGATCCGCTCGCGCCTCGCGGCCACCCGGTGCACATGCTTCGAGTTTCGACGATGACTATCTTTACTGGATTCGCACGAGCACAACACCGACATCTGCCGCAAGGGCACACGCGTGGCAGCTCAAAAGTGCGCCACACAGCCTACGCGCCCGCCGAGGCGCAAGCTCCGTGCCACCTCCCGCTGCTCGCGAACCACTGCATGCGCGCCACCTAGCTAGCATCCCGGCCCCGCAGCTTGCAGGCGACAAAATGAGACGGCAAACGCCAACACCGCCATTCCGGTCAATCATCGCCTAGATATATTCACTACCCGACTCATCCACGCTAAAACACAGACAATATTCGCGCTAGGAGAAGGTGTAACTTGTAACCTTCGGAGCGATGAAAACGGCGAAGGTGAAGGTGAAGGACATGGCGAGCTCGGCGAAGGAGAAGGTGAAGGAAGGGTCGGCCAAGGCGCAGGGCAAGGCGGGCGAGGCCACGGCGACCACGCACGGCGAGAAGGAGATGGCGCGGGAGGAGGCCCACGTCAACAAGGCCCAAGCCAACGCCGACAAGCACCAGGAGAAGGCCGAGCACCGCGCCGACGCCGCCACAGGCCGCCTGCACGGCACGCGCGTGCCCCTCACCGGACCTCACGGCCACCGCCGCGCGGTGGGCGCGGCCGTCGACCCCGCGTATCCGTCCACCGGCGCGTACCCGGCGTCCGACAAGTACATCTAGATCATCGGGGACCAGGGATCGATCGGGAGCGCTACTGTTTTGTGTAGCGAGTAGTGAGTAGTGACCCAGCCCGTCGATCAGAGTTGGTGTATGCATGTATGCTGTGTGCACTCGCATCTGCCGGAATAAACCGTATCAGTTGTAAAATGAACTTCGATGTAGTAGAAGTTTTGAGTCATGTGCTGTTTTATGAAGTTCCATGTGTGGTGCTGTTTTTTGCTTTCCTTAATTTTCACTTGCGTGCGCGTGGTTCCCTATCGAGTTTATTTTCTACGAAACACTATTTAACACTATTAAAACGAAGACTTATTGTGGACGTACTGAGTCTATGCCCGAGAATTTAATGGGGGATATTACAGAATTGAGCGAATTGATCGTGATTATAGATGTTGAATGTTGTGCATTGACTTATATTTTACAGAATATACGGATGTTGAATGTTGTGCATTGACTCAATATAAGGGTTATCAGAGTTACGAAGGGGTGCCGCTAAATACGTCTTTAATCTTCACACATTCTTCTGTTGAGTCTTAAAGTCTTAAACCGTCATATCTGTTAGTCAAATGTTATAAGTTGCTTGCCAGATGTGTCAATAATCATTCTTACATCAATCACGTGGGAAAATGTCGTGTCTCCTGACCAGTAAACTTGTCAGGGATTACCCAAAACCGTATGGCGGGTCAGATGGTGTCCATAGCTAGTCGTCTCATGACTCAAACTAGTCGTCGACCAGTTTAGTCATAGTAAAGGGTATTAGACTTTCTTTAAGTGTAGGTTTATAAAAGTTTATAAATTAAGCCTATGATATATGGATCTGCTTTGACAAAAACTTTGACCTTCACCGAAAAGATTGACCTAGTTAAGAATCGGTTGGTTTTGAATTCACACAGAAGGTCTTCCATTCTATAGCCCTTTCAATCAACCTGTCCTGATTTATTAATCATTACCCCATTTTACATCCAGGAAGTTTTGAGTGGTATACCGCAAAAAAAAAAACTCTACGTTGAAATATTATTTAGAGCACCATTACTTTTCTGCGAAGATTAGAGCACTAATACTAGTTTAAAAGTTTGTAGAATTATACCCCTCTCTACCTCATCGTATTGAACGTGACAATCAATTGCACATTTGCACCTCATAGAAAAAGTGGATAATTTAAAGCACCAATTACTTTCTTTTTCGAATATTAGAGCAGTTTGTAGAATTGTACCTCTCTGTACCTCATCGAATTGAATGTGATAATCAATTGCACATTTGCACCTCATAAGGAAAAAAAATGGATAGTAATTTAGAGCACCATTACTAGCTTTGAGAGTTTGTAGAATTGTACATCTCTGTACCTCATCGAATGTGATAATCAATTGCACCTCGTAAAAGAAAGAATGGTTTCCCCTAAAAAAATGGTTGTTCCGTTAAGATTCGTCGTCCCACCCACCACTCGTCCATCTCTTTATTTTTTGGATCCTGCTTTGAGTAACTATGACTTTGCCAACCAGTTCTCGTGAAAAATGGAAGGAAGACTGCGGAGATTGAGCCCCTTAACTATAGTTGATTGATCATGGAACTCTTGCCTATATGCCCAGATCTTAAGCCCGCCAAAGTAGATTGACAATACAATTACACCAATGGTCAGCCCAATACGAAGTATACATCGGCCAATTGCGAAGCTAGACACTCGTGTCCTGCATTCCGTTTGTCTGGGCGGGTAGGGTCCCTGGTTCCTACCGTAGGGGTGATGGTTGACGCGAGTTCAAGCTTTCTCTCCTATACATCTTATAATCAATCATATAAAGACAGGCGGTGTCATATGTAGATTTTGTAGTTTGGGCTCATGGAGTTGGGAGTCTTATCTCCTCACTGACTCCTTTTTCTTTTCTTCCCGAGTGATGACTTTAGGCCAATTACTCCTACAACTAAGATATCCAAATTAAATGAGTGCTATCTATGTCATATATGCCCACCCGAAGATTTCTGAACATTTATTTGTATGTCGTAACTCGAATGTTAAATGTGGTACTGATCAGTTTGAAGATTTCTGAACATTTATTTTTATATCGTGACTTGGATTGTCGTATGCTATATATAGGGGTAAAGACGGATGGAAAACGAATCAAATAGTAGCAAAACTATATCCGTGTTTTTAAACGAACATGAATTCGAATATGCTTGAATACGAATACAAATAAAATGTCATAACGAATACGAATTCAAATCGAATATGTACTTAATTCGATCGGATCCGGATATCCTCGTAACTTATGTAATGTGAAGATATTAGTGACGTTTTATCATTGTATAATCACACTTAACCATTGTAATCTATTTATTCCATCTAAAGGAACATGAATTCACATTGAATCTAAAAAAATTGTCCAACTAATTAGGTATACTGCAATAACATACTTTTATTGCTTCATCGGATCCGAATAGTTCATATAAAACAATAATTTGGATGGGAAAATTCCATACTATATTTGTATTCATTTTTTTTTGTGCGAATTTGAATACAAATACGAATAGGAGAGAAATTGTTAACTGAATGCAAAAATATATACAATATTCGTATCCTAGTCGAATAATACAGATAGTTCATATTCGCTTGTCATTCCTAGCTATATATAGAGAGGTGTGCAGTGCAAGCATGGTACATAAAAATATCAGTGTTCAGTGCTCAACATCATCATCATACTACTACTACTGGCTAGTATAAGATGGCTAGTGAAGTAGTCCTTCGATTCCTAGTTTTTGCGTCAATTTTCACCATGTTTACAGCACATCAAGCTAAGGGTGAACAGGACTGTGACGATGACAAAGCTGCGCTTTTTCGCATCTGCCATGAGCAGCATCCAAAAGCAGGGGAACTACTGTTGGATTAATTCCTATTATGTGGACCTACATGAGTTTAAGTAAGTATCAGCTATCTATTCTTTAGTTGGCTCAAATACATAAAGTGATCAAATAAATTATTTATTGAGAGCCCGAGTATCTATAAAGAAAATATGGACTTGGATTTAAATCTGTATAGAGACTTGTTTGGAATCTATCTCTAATTATGGAACATGATAGGATTCTATGCCAAAAGGCTACAAATAAGAGTCAAATCATCTTAGCAGGGTAACACATACCATATCACCTATCCTCATCTGTAGTTGGAATTTATGGCTTACCTATTGTTGGGAAAGACCAAACCCTAGGTAGATTGAGCACCTGCACATCTACTGCTACAGATCGACCCTATGACGAACAATGACATTGTCATCAGGTATGCTTCCGCGTTTACAGATTTTATAGATGTTGCAATCACCACATATGCGATCCTGTTAGTTTTGATCATCTGTATTAGATCAAAATTAATCTAACAATTGGTATTAGAGCCACGAAAGCATGTCTTCCTACGCTCGCACCTTGGCGTTTGAGCCGTGCTTCTAATGGCATCTGCTAAAGCATGTCTCCGGTGCCTCCTCAGTTGGATCTCTTGCCGGGTGTGGCTTTTCAGAAGGTTGTTTGGCGTCGCTTTCATTCCACGGTACACCCTGTTTCTCGGTCCTTGGCTTTTCATCTGGTGATCTCTTTTGCTCGCACCTCCTTCCGTCTTTATGAGGAATCGGCTAGTATCGTTCTTCATGCTTGTATTGGGGGTTCGGCTTTGGATTTTAAGGTCGCCTTCTTGCATAATTTTTCCTTTAAGTTCTCCGTTTGTTCTAAGGCAGTGGTTTTCTTAAATCTATTCTATTCGAAAGGTAGACAATGCTCTTTTTTTGTGCCCATTTCAATCTTTGGGGCAATGGTGGTCCAAACTAGATTAGGGAGTTCAACCACTGGGAGTCTGAATGTGCAGCCAAATGGACTGTAGTCTCCCATTCCAGGATCAACAACAAATCCTCTCTTTTTGGTAGTTTGGGTCCTCATCCGATGAAGAGATCTTCTCGTAAGAGTTTTGCGGATGTTGTGAGATCACCCTCGGTTTCCAATTTGATTTCGATCAATTTGGTATTCAATCGGATTAAAAAAGATTTGGTGTCTCCTGTTGATCCTTCCTCCAATGAGATTCCTGCAAGAATTTTGGTTTTTGATCGCCTTGGTCGATCCTCCCGGAATGGTGGAAATCATTTTCAAAGTTCAAATCTTCGTCGACGTGATTTTAGGGCTGATGTTACCTGCTTTAAATGTCTCTCAGCGGGCCACTTCACACGGTTCTGCTCAAATGATACCCGTTGTCGTTCTTGTTATGGTTATGGCTACATTTAGCATTTCTGTTTGGCGTGTAACTTTAGGGGAAAGATTTTTTGCCCCATCTCTAGGAAGGTGCAGGCAATCCTTGGCCCATCAAAACCCAACACGGTTGTGGCTGTGCCAGTTTCCCAGAAATCTCATCGGGAAGTATTTGCCTCGGGATTAACCCCCTCACCTGGAACCCCTTTGTCTCCCCTCCGATGCACTTCTTTTTGTCCTCCTTCATCTTCCTCTAGTCTCCCATCTTCCTCTAGTCTCCCGTGCTCTTCTCCTCCTCTGGAGATGGCAAACTTTCCAGTTGACCCCTCAGCTTTCCTGCCCCGCGGCTTCAACGTTGGAAATGCTTTGTTTCCGGATCGTCGGTCTAAGCGTCTACGCTCGTATCTCGGTATGGAGAGAGTCCGATCAAATGAAGATGTTGGTATTGCGGTGCTTGTTCTAGCTGTGGCTGCGGGGGATTTTGCTCAAGTTGCTACTGCTCTCCATCACTATCTGGTGTATAAATTTTGGGTTCGTGTTTATGAGATAGCCCCCTGTCCTATTGGTGCTGCTTTCATTACTTTTGGTAGTTGCATTGAGAAAGAAACTGCCATCGCTCATGGTCCGCACCCTTTTGAACCTTATTCGCTGAGTTTCATTAAGCATGATGAAGGAATTAATCTGCGCTTGGCGCCACTGGATTGGGTCTGCTGGCTCATGCTTTTCGCTTTTCCTTTAGATTGCTATAATGTGATCGTGATAGGTCATGCCGTGGCGGGTTTTGGTACACTTATTCACTGGCACAAGTCCTCAAACAAGGCCAGAATCCTTGTCAAAGTTCTGGTCTCTTCATCGGATGTAGTGCCTAAGAGTCTTCTGGTGGTGGTGGGAGATGAGCCGGGAGCAAAAATTTGGGATATTCCTCGTTACATCTTGCATGAGGACTTTGTGTTTCAGCTTCCTGATGAAGACCCTCTTCCTCTGTTTGGGCAGACAAACCACCCTTTGCCTCCTCCTCTCCCCAGGTGGTTTGGCCTTATGAATTCTCCTCGTAATCAGGTGTCTGTGGCCTAGTCTAATGTCCCAGGAGGGAATGTGCCGGATGGTGCTCCTGCCGCTGAAGAACATGGCTTGGTAGATCAGTCCCTTGTGGCTCTAGAACCTGGATTCGTTGATCAGGTCGTTGAAGAGACATCTCCAGTGGTTGAGGCTTTGGTTGAGGAGGCTCTTGTTGTTGCAGAGCAGAGTTTGGATGTGTTGCAAATATTCCCTAGAGGCAATCATAGAGATGATTATATTTTGTTATATTCATAATATTAGATAATATGTTATCTTATTCCTAGAATAATATCATTAATATTTATTATCAAGTATGTGACTTGATTATGAAACTCTGTATTTCTGCGATGATTATTCTTAAACGTTCCCTAGTCGAAAACATATGAGGACACATACGAATAGCGTATGTATTGGTTGATGGCTATGTTTCATAGGTCATTGATATGAAGATATCAAACTGTGGATATCATGGGGATATGTGCACGATCTTAGGATGATGTTACAATTGGCAATGTCGTTAACGGTTTGTCGAAACACGAGTTTTCGTCAAAGTTTAATGTGTTGTTAGTACAGTCTTGATCGGGCCGTACCGACACGTGGTCAAGCGGCGTGATCGGTCGACTGCCTTTCAATGGCGGTCTGATCGGGTTCTTGCTGATCATCGGCCAATCGGTGGCAATGAGTGTTGGGTTAGGTCAAGTTCATGGGTTTCATGGCATATGTGTTGCATGATGCATGTTTTGACTAACATGGGTCAAGTTGTGAAAAACTTATTCCCGGAATCGATTTCTTTGTCTATTGTTGTGCAGGTTGCTTGGAGGTCAATGACGGTCAACGGCAAGGATGATCGGGACTAAGCTTGGAGAGCTGAGGTCCAGAACGATCAGGGATGCCGGATGAGGTCAATGGAGTCAAGCATGGCGTAAGAGGGACAAAGGTGACCGAACGGGCAGTTCGGTGCGACGGGTTGGATCAAGCGACGCGGGGGTCGATGCAAGTGCCATAGTGGTTTCGGTGGGAGCTGGATGGGAGAGACTTACCGACATGATGAGAGCCGTTGGATGAACCTACACGTGGCGAAGCATGGAGATTCTTCACGAAGATGGGACTCGATTTTCGAAAAAGATCAAGAAGGGGTATTTTGGTAATTTTACCAAATACCGCCTTGGTGACCTTTTGCCAACCCGCGGCGCAAGACGACGCATGATGAAGCGGATTAGGTCAAGAGGAGATGAAGACGATACTTTAAAATACGTGCGTGTGTGACCCGTTTGTGTGTGGGCCTTAACGGGAGCCCATTAGGGTTAATGCTTCTAGAAGGTCTAAGCCTCCACTATAAATAGAGGAGGGAGGTGGCTGCACCCCCTTCAACCCTTTCATTGTTTTGAAACCCTAGTTTGCTTAGGGAGAGGATTCGTGGATGTTAGGGTTCTAGAGAGTTGGATCTGATTTTGCGCTCATGTATTGAGTCTTTGTCCTCCATTGATGGAGTGACTGTAAACCAATACCATATCAAATCAATCCAAAGAAAGTTCTCTCAAAGATGAGTCTATTTGCTTTCTTTCTCTCTATTTGGTGATTTGTGGTCTTTCTTTGATCCGTGAGTTTTTGCTTGGCTTCTTGCTGTGATCTAACTTGCTGTGACATGTGGGAACCCATCTAGGGTCATCTTGATCATCAATCACCCACGAGCAAGTCTCTAGATCATATTTCGATTTTGGCTCGGTTTTGGAGCACACTTCGTTCAAACTAAAAAAGATAGGAACTTTGGCATGGATCTCTGTGATCTTTGATTGGAATATGTTCCTAATATCTTAGAGAAGATGTGTCGCAAATTTCGTGGAGTTTGGCTTTACGGATCAAAAGTTAGACCAATTTGAGTTTTGGTTTTCGGGCTGTTTGTGCTGTTCATCGTGCCTGAGGTTAGTACGCACTTTTACCTGAGGTTAGTCCAGCCTGAGGTCAGCCCGCACTTTTGCCTGAGGTTAGTCCAGCCTGAGGTCAGTCCGCACTTTTGCTTGAGGTCAGTCCGACCCTCTGGATTAGGGTTTGTGATTTTCTGTTTTATCTTTTGTTTTGGGGATTTTGGATTGGATTCAATACTAGTCTTCTGCTGTACTGGTATATTGATCTTCATAGCTTCCATAGCTATTGGAGTAAAAATTGTGTTGAATCTGATCAAAGCGAAAAAGTGAGCGTGCTCCTATTCACCCTGTTGGGTCGCGGGGTAGGCTACGATAGCTACAAACAAAATTTCTACCACGCAAACCAGGAAGCCAAGCAAGTAAATGATCACAGATCGTTACCACTAAACGCGCAGAGCAGCGGAAGAAGTGTCGGAGCAGCCTGGTCTGACGAAGAGTGCGTCGATGTACTGGTCGTAGTCGATCGTCCAGCGTCCTTGTGATTTGATCGTATCCTTCAGCACCTCTGCAGTTCCTTGCGAAGATCGTGGATCGTCCTTAAGCGCGACAACGTAGAAGCGCCTCTATGGTATCCACACGTCCAGGGAAGGAACAACCGTATGCCGGTGTGCTAGCACCAAATCGCACGGGGAGGCTCTCAAGAAGATGGCGGCTAGGGTTTCAGTAGGGCAACTCACGTCAACTCTCCTCTCCCAACAGCGTCATGCATCTCCTTATATAGTGCCCGTGCCGGATCCTATCCAAACACGCTTTACGAATCGTATTCGCATCTTGGTTTGTTCAACTTTGTTAAGTGTGTGACCCGTTAGGTTCATGTGTAGTTCGGTTGTGACTCGGAAACCCTTTCCGACCACGAGTCGTAGCGGTTCCTAGCAGGACATAACGATTCCCGAATACACACAAATTATATCGGACGAACCTTAATGCAATATGATCTACGACCAGGTCCTCATCACTTATGACCAGGTCCTATCTCTATACGACCAGTTCGTATTTGATCACGACCAACTCGTAACTCCTTACGACTTGGTTTCGACCACTCTGTGATTACGTTCGACCAGTCTACGACTTGCTTGTATCTCCATACGACCAGTCCGTGGTGGTCGAACTAACGACCTACTCATGTATTCTCCCTTTGCCTCATGATATCTGGTTGAACTCGGTGAGATGTTGTGTCATCCATGGGTGTTCAATGCTTTCTCGATCGAGTATCGGATAACCTTATGTGGTCGAACTCTTGACCACCGATGTATGGCCATGCACTTTCTTTATCCGACCACTTGAGGGCGGAGATATCTCTCTGTTATGTTAGGAGGGCAAATCCCATATCCGACCGATCACATCCCTCTGCATGTTTCATAGCATACCCGATGACTACCTTTATAACCACCCGATTTGAGTAGCGTTTGGCAACCCCTAAGAGTGCTATTACACATGTAGAAACCATCTTGATCTCGGTCTAAGGATTATACATCATCATTGCTTGAGACCAACTAACGACACATAGAATCATAACAATCTCAATAGTGTCTCAAGGTGGGTCTTATCAACACTATGTTCTCTAACACGTGTCCACATTATTGATTCGATATCCCTATATCCATGACCGGTGAAACATGGTCATCAATCAATACATGTCTTTGGTCGAGAGTCACTAGTGTTCAGACCGATGACTTTCGACCGAGGATACTTTTAGAACGACATCATCATAAGTTAAAAGAGCTTCACCAACAAGTCACATACTCGTTAATCTTCATGACTGATGATTCATTCAAGGAACAAGATAACATATTATCAAATATTATGAACATAATGAAATATAATCATCTCTATGATTGCCTCTAGGGCATATTTCCAACACACCCCCCTCTAGTCGCCTTTTCGGTCCAACACAAACCAATAATATGGACACATGTTAGAGAACATGGTGTTGGATAAGACCCACCTTGAGACATTGTTGAGATTGTTATGATTTTATGTGTCATTAGTTGGTCTCAAGCAATGATGATGTATAATAGTTAGACTTGAGATCATCATGGTTTCCTACAAGTGCAATAACACTTTTAGGGGTTACCAAGTGCTACTTGTAACTGAGTAGTTATAAAGGTAGCTTTCGGGTATGCTATGAAACATGCGAAGGAATGTGACTAGTCGGATATGGGATTTGCCCCTCCTAACATAATAGGAGAGATGTCTCTGGGCCCCTCGTTGTAGTTAGATAAAGAAAGTACATGGTCATGCCACTAGTGGTCGAAGTGTCGACCACAGGAAGTTATTCGACACTTGATCGAGAAAGTATTGAATAGTCCATGGATGACAAATTATCTCACCTGGAGTTCAACCAGATATCGTGAGGTAAAGGGAGAATACACAAGCAGGTCATTCGGTTTGACCGAATACTAGCTGGTCGTATAGAGATATAGACTGGTCATAGACTAGTCGAACATAGTCTCGAAGCTGGTCGAAAACTGGTCGTATGGAGATATGAGCTAGTCGTAGACTGATTGAAGCTGGTTGTAGACTGGTCGAACATAATCACCAACTGGTCGTAAGGAGTTACAAACTGGTCGTAATTGAATACTAACTGGTCGTAATGAGTTACGAACTGGTCGTATCTAAGTATGGATTGGTCATGACTGAGTACGAGCTGGTCGTAAGTGATACCGCTAATGACTCGTGGTCGGAAAAGAGTTTTCGAGTCACAACCGATTACACATGAACCTATAGGGACACACACTTAAAGAGCTAGGATTTGATTTGGATGGTGATCCGAATTCTTGTAGGCCACGAGTTCTTAATGGACCTCCAGTACGAGACCCATCATGGATACCTATATATAGAGGGGTGATGGCATGGGGTAAGATGATCCTTGAGAAGGAATTCTCAAAACCCTAATAGCCACGCCTTCCTCAACCACGTCGTCGGCGCTAGCACTCCAGTGCGTGGTGTCCCTGTCCCGTACGTGTGGATACCCTAGAGGTGTTGTTGCGAAGCATCAACACTAGGACGATCCGCAACTCGTGACGATCACAGGAGCAGGAGGAGAAGACATGCGGCGAGTACGACTATGACTACATCAACTCGCTATATCGACTCTACTTCCGCTACGAGTCGGCGCGTCTAGTGGTAATCTAGTGGTAATCCCATGATATATTACTAGCAGATGTTCCTTGGTTGCGTGGTAGAATTTTTGTTTTGTGCTATCATAGCCTACTTGTAAACCAACATGATGTTCAGTCTTCATCTCTTGAGGTGGTTGTTCCTGCTGATCGGCGGTCAAGTCATGAGGTTTTTGTGCATGAGGTGGCTGGGAGGGATCCTACTCCTGAGCTCCAGCTTTGGTTCCCCAAAGTTGGAGAGTTTCAGTTGTTTTTTAATTGCCTGGCTTCCATCCCTTAGCTGTTAGTTCACTTGGACCCAGTGCATGTGTCTGTTATTGATTTTCACTGGCATTTGGTGGCTATTGCAGATGATCTGTTCCAAAAGAAGTTCTTCATTTCGGTGGTTACTCAGCTTAGAGTTCCGAATGTGGCTTGTGTTCTGAGAGAACTGGTAGAGGATGATGTCGTGGAAGTCTCGGGTCCTCCTCCAACCTCTCTTAAGAGATGGTGTCGTAAGTATCTGTCCTGTTGATTCGATGCCTTGGTAGCGACTCGGACTTAATCGTAAAAGAAGGATTTCAAAGAAAAGACTAGTGCATCTCTTTTGACACCCATTTTTGAAGGTCGGCAATGGTCCAAGACTTCGACTGCTCCACCTCACTTGTCCGTTACCCTTGCTCAGAGCATAGGGGTGGATTTCTGCCAGGCCCCTCCTAGTGAGTTGTTTGAAGAGGCTTTGCTGGAGTCTGATGATGAATAGAAGCTTTGTTATGTCTCAGTTTCTATTTTGTTTCTTTGAGCCGCTATTTGGCTTCTTTATTAGAGAAAACTGGTATTTCCCTTATTGTCTGCCCATCTATCGTCGGTGTGTGGGTTTTCTGGCTACCTTAGGGAAACTTGGGCTTGTCCTTGTTCAAGGCAGTGCATGCATATTTTGTGTGGTCTGAGGTTTATTCCTCGATCTTTTGCTTCATGTTTCCGCTTGCTTGTTATCATTTGGAATAGGGTTTTGCTGCTACTTTGCCTAGTGCAGCTAGTCCGGCGTTACTTTATCGTTTCTAGTCCATGAGTAATACAAGGAATTGGTATGTGCTTTCGTGGAATGTCCGAGGAACCAATTCACCAGATAAATGGAGTGCTATCAGGAATAAGATTGATGAAAGCTCTTGCTCTGTGTTCTGCTTCCAAGAAACAGAGCATTCTGTTTTTGATAGTCGGTGCCTTAGAGCTTTTTCTCATAGGCGCTTTAACAAGTTTTGCTTTGTTCCTTCATTTGGTGCCTCTTGTGGCCTCCTCACGGCCTAGAATGGGTCACATTTTGAGGGTGTGTTAGTTCATCAGACTCATTTTTCGTTGACTGTCAAGCTCATTTCAACTCTTAATGCTCAGAGCTGGTTCATCACTAATATTCATGGACCCTACTCCCTAGGAGATAAGACTGAATTTGTGTCCTTGTTACTCAATTTGGACCCTTCGTTGTTTGATCTTTGGTTGCTGATGGGGGATTTTAATTTGCTTCGATGTCCAAAAAATCACAACAGACCTGGTGGTAATGTTAATGAGATGCTTCTGTTTAATGAGGTTATTCACCATTTGGGCTTGGTTGAAATGCCACTTAAAGGTAGATCTTTTACTTGGAGTAATATGCAGGAGAATGCGCTACTACAAAAGCTAGACTGGGTTTTCACATCTGCAGCTTAGTCTCTCTCTTTCCCAAGCACTTTGGTGGTTCCTTTAGCTCGGCCAACTTCAGATCACGTACCCTGTGTGGTTCAGATTGCTTCATCCATTCCTAAAGCCTTGGTATTCCGTTTTGAAAATTACTGGACTAAATTTGACAGTTTTCTCCCTACCGTGTCCTCTCTCTGGAGCCTGTCTTCTAGGCATTGTAATGAGGCTCAACTTATTGCTCATAAACTGAAAGTGTTGAGAAGAGGGTTAAAGCACTGGAGTAAATGACTCTCTAATTTGAATCAGTTTGTCAATAACACCAGCTGGGTTTTAGCCTTGCTGGATAGTCTGAAAGATCAACGTCCTTTAAATCTGATGGAGAGGAATTTCAAGAGAATTCTTCTGGCTCATCTGCTGAAGTTGTTAGAGGCTAAAAGGATCTACTGGAAGCAAAGGTCCACCATTAGATGGGCGAAGTTTGGCGATGAAAACTCCAAGTTTTTTCAGTTCATTGCCTCTTCAAATTTTAGACGGAGCTACATTGCTCATTTGTATCTGGAGGATGGGACCTGTCTCTTGGACCATGCTAAAAAAGCTACGGTTCTCTGGAATTCCTTTAAAGCGAGATTGGGGGTCTCTAAGGAGCCTTTCATGCATTATAACCTGGATTTGTTGATCTTTCTTGTGGATCTGGCAAGTCTGGAGAATGTGGACCGTGTGTTTTCAAAGGAAGAAATTGATTTGGTGGTTAAAGACATGGCATTTGATCATGCTCCCGGTCCTGATGGTTTCAATGGCCTCTTCATGAAGAAATGCTAGCATTTAATTGTCCCTTATTTCTATCATCTGTGCACGGCTTTCTATGAGAACAATCTAAATATTCAAAGTATTAATTCCTCTCTTATCGCTTTGATCCCAAAGAAGTTGGCTCCGGAATCTGTTAATGACTTTAGGCCTATCTCCCTTCTCAATAGCTCTCTCAAGCTGTTAACGAAGTTGATTGCCAACAGATTTCAGTCGGTCATTCTTAAGGTAATCCACACTAATCAGTATGGTTTTATTAAAGGCTGCGTTATTCAAGATTGCCTTGCCTGGGCTTTTCAATATCTCCATCATTGTCATCAATCTAAAAAAGAGATTGTAATTGTCAAGCTTGATTTTGAGAAAGCTTTTGATAAGGTGGAGCATCATGTGATCCTTGCCATGTTCAAATATAAGGGTTTTAGTATCAAATGGCAGCAATGGATTCATAATATCTTATGCTCTGGTACTTCTTCGGTTTTGCTCAATGGAGTTCCTGGAAAGGTTTTTCACTGCAAGCGTGGAGTTCGACAGGGGGGTCCTCTATCGCCCCTTTTGTTTGTCCTTGCAGCGGATCTTCTCCAGTCGATCGTCAACCAGGCTTTCCATAGGGGATTATTTTCTTGTCCTTTGGACTCGGGTTTTTCTCAAGACTTCCCAATCGTCCAATATGCCGATGATACACTGTTATTTATGCCAACAGTGGCTTCTCGACTTTTTTTTTGCCTGAAAGGTCTTCTCAGATCTTTCCGGATTCGACTGGCTTAAAAGTTAATTTCCAAAAATCTTTGCTTGTGCCAGTTAATGTGGATTCGGCGAAAATGCATAATTTGGCAAATACTTTTGGATGTCAGGTTGGGTCTTTACCCTTTACTTACTTGGGGTTACCTTTGGGTTTTTCAAAACCGAAGTTTGTCCATTACCTGCCACTGCTCGATAGAATTAGTCGAAGGTTAGCTGGTTTGTCTACTTTTCTGTCGTATGGTGGCCGTTTGGTGTTGGTCAACTCAGTGTTCTCCTCTCAAGCAATTTACCACATGTCCTCCCTAAAGCTCCCTGCTAAGGTCTTGAATCAAATTGATCGGTTTCGGATGCATGCTTTGTGGCATGGTTCAGATATTAACAAGAAAGGAGGTCATTTAGTGGCCTGGAAGGATGTGTGTAGGCCTAAACAACAGGGGGGGGCTTGGTATTTTGAATCTCCGTGTTCAAAATAAGGCATTGTTGTTAAAGCTTCTGCAAAAGTTCTTTAACAAAGTGGATATCCCTTGGATCAATTTGACGTGGAAGGCTTTTTTATCAGAACAGGTTGCCACCTAATCCAAGTAGAATTTGTGGTTCCTTTTGGTGGAAGGATATAATTCGTATGCTAGAGGACTTCAAGGGTTTCTCAAGCTATTTTGTATTTATTGGTAGCTCCTGTCTTTTTTGGAAGGATACGTGGAATTTTGGCTTCCTGCTTGTCAATTGGCCTCATATTTTTCCTTTGCAAAGAGCCAGGATGCTTCAGTTTCTCAATTTTTGGCTGCGGAAGATGTGCTTGCTAACTTCCATCTACCTCTTTCGCACACTGCCTTGCTTCAACTCCAAGCTCTAATCGATAAACTTCGAGACTTTGAACTGCAACCCAATTGTTCTGATGTTTGGACTTTCATTTGGGGTACTGCATTTACTCCTAAACTTGCTTATATTCACCTTATGGGTCAGAGCTCCACTCCGTTCCCTTTTGTCTGGATCTGGAAGTCCTATTGTCTAAGTAAGCAAAAGCTCTTCTTCTGGCTACTCTTGAAAGACAGACTAAATACTAGAGACCTTCTTCGTCGGAAGCAATTTCTTATTGGGAATTTTGAGTATGTTCTCTACTATGGTCATGTGTTGGAATCTTTGAAGCATCTGTTTTTTGAGTGTCCTTTCAGCCAATGTTGTTGGCAATCTCTTGGGTTTGATTAGGATTTGTCTCTCCCTATACCGGATCTTATTCAAGCTGGCAAGGTCAGAAACTGGTTGGTTTGTTTCAAAGAAATAGTTATTATTGTGTGTTGGATAATTTGGAAACTTCGGAATAACAAGATCTTCAATAATGGAGTAGTTTCATTCTTAGCTTGGAAAAGAGCATTTAGGGAAGCTTTTGCCATGGTTATCCATAGGGTCAAACCTTCTCTTCGGGAGGATTTTGTAGTTTGGTTGGGAGATTTCGGTTAATTCTCTTTTTAGTTAACTCGTATAAATTCTCCCCCCTGTTGATTCTCCTTGTACATTATTATTTTTATTAATATATATACATTAGGGGAGTTTTCCCCTCCTGTTTTTTGTAAAAAAAAAATCAATTGCGATACTGAATATTGTGTTTGTGATCTCATATGAAACTCTGTTGGAAGAAATCAGTAGAAACTGATTTGTGATTTCAGTTTTGAACTGAGGTTTAATGTTCTCTGTTTGCCGTAAGGCTATAGTACTGAAATTGGAGATCCTCTATTAGGCTGAGAAGTTAACTTGATGTTTTAATATTAGTCTTAACATATCAGCTTAATCAGTCAAGTTTAATCAGTCAACTGCTATATTGTTTATCTTGCAATTTGGATGTGTCCTCTAATAAGCATGTTTTTTATGGCACTTCTGAGAATTGCATTATGGTATAAATTGTGGACTTTCAGTGATATAACCTCTTTGTGAATGAATAGATTGATTCAAATTTGTCCGGCTAGTGTTCTGCATAGGTTAATTGAAGTTCTATGTTACCAAAGCAACCTCTGTTATGTAGGTTAATTTATTCAGAATAACTAGACATTTTTTTTGTATGTATAGTTCATGCATCTATTGACTGGCCCAAAGAAAAGTCAATATTTGGCCGAATTATATATGCAATTGTGGCAACAAATGTGTAACAATTATCAAGTTTCCATGTGAAAAATAAGTCGGACCAAAGTAAGGCATATGGTTTGATAGGATTTATTGTTAGTATTTGATTGCTACATCAAGGTTACCGCTTGCAAGTTAATATTTCTGTCTAAAGACTAAATATTAATGTAGCGCTTGGTATCTTGTGTGATGGGATATACCAAATTATGAATCAAACCTTAAATATGTTATTCATGTCCTGGTATGAGCATTTAATTTATTCTTTTATTTTAGTTACAAATCCCGCTTCCAATATTTCTGCTAGCATCAATTCTATACCTATGCTTACTGGTGCAAACTTTAAAGAATGGAAAGAGAACATTTCGATTGTTCTTGGAGTAATGGATCTAGACCTTGCATTTCG
The DNA here is from genome assembly GCA_036346405.1 of Phyllostachys edulis. NCBI lineage: Eukaryota > Viridiplantae > Streptophyta > Magnoliopsida > Poales > Poaceae > Phyllostachys > Phyllostachys edulis. Next base: position 15,055,791 of record CM070551.1, on the reverse strand, counting down.
TAAAGAACAACCTGTTGCTCTTGTGGCTAACAGCTCCATTGAGGAAAAGATGGAGTTTGAGAAGTGTGATCGTTCAAATCGCACGAGTATTATGATCATGAGGCGCGCTGTTCCAGAAGTTTTTCGGGATAGTACATCGGAACAGGCCACTACAGCTAAGGGTTTCCTTGACAGTCTTGAGCAAAGGTTTGCCAAAACCGAAAAGGCTGAAACAAGTACGCTTTTGGTAAAGCTTATCTCAATGAAGTATAAAGGTAAAGGAAACATAAGGGGATACATTATGAAAATGTCTCGTCTTGTTTCAAAATTAAAGGCACTCAAATTAGAGCTATCCGAGGTTCAAGGTGAGCTATAACTGTGTAAGATCGAGGAGGCCGACTAGAGGGGGGGTGAATAGGCGGTTTTAAAAACTCTTTGGCTAAACCGAGTTTTATGCGGAATTGTAAATCAATTCGGTTTTGCACAATTAAAACCTAAATCAACTAGTCTTTACTGTGGATATCATGGGGATATGTCTTAGGATGATGTTACAATTGGCAATGTCGTTAATGGTTTGTCGAAACACGAGTTTTCGTCAAAGTTTAATGTCTTTGTCAATCTGGTCTTGGTGAGACCGAGCGTTGGGCACGCTGATCGAGCCAGGCAATGATCGACAAGCCTTTCAATGGCGGTCTGACCGGGTTCTTGATGATCATCGGCCCATCGGTGGCGATGAGTGTTGGGTTAGGTCAAGTTCATGGGTTTCAGTGCATATGTGTTGCATGATGCATGTTTTGACTAACGTGGGTCAAGTTGTGAAGAACTTATTCCCGGAATCGATTTCGTTGTCTATTGTTGTGCAGGTTGCTTGGAGGTCAATGACAGTCAACGGCGAGGATGATCGGGACTAAGCTTGGAGAGCTGAGGTCCAGAACGATCGGGGATGCCGGGTGAAGTCAATGGAGTCAAGCATGGCGCAAGAGGGACGAAGGTGACCGAATGGGCAGTTCGGTGCGACAGGTTGGATCAAGCGGCGCGGGGGTCGGTGCAAGTGCCATGGTGGTTTCGGTGGGAGCCAGATGGGAGAGATTTGCCGACATGATGAGAGCCGCTGGATCAACCTACACGTGGCGAAGCGTGCTTCACGAAGATGGGACTCGGTCTTTGCAAAAAGATCGACAAGGGGTATTTTGGTAATTTTACCAAATACCGCCTTTGTGACCTTTTGCTAACCCGCGGTGCAAGACGGTGCGTGGAGAAGCGGATTAGGTCAAGAGGAGATGAAGACGACGTTTTAAAATACGTGCGTGTGTGACCCGTTTGTGTGTGGGCCTTAACGGGAGCCTATTAGGGTTCAATCTTCTAGAAGCTCTAAGCCTTCACTATAAATAGAGGAGGGAGGTAGCTACACCCCCTTCAACCCTTTCATTATTGGAAACCCTAGTTTTACTTTTGTGCTTAGGGAGAAGATAGTTGGAGGTTAGGGTTCTAGAGAGTTGGATTTGATTTCGTGCTCATGTATTGAGTCTTTGTCCTCCATTGATAGAGTGGTTGTAAACCAATACCATATCAAATCAATCCAAGGAAAGTTTCTCAAAGATGTGTCTCTTTGCTTTCCTTCTCTCTATTTGGTGATTTTGAGTCTCTCTTTGATCCACGAGTTTTTGCTTGGTTTCTTACCTTGATCTAACTTGTTGTGACATGTGGGAACCTATCTTGGATCATCTTGATCATCATTCACCCACAAGCAAGTCCCTAGATCATATTTTGTTTTTGACTCGGTTTTGGAGCCACCTTCGTTCAATCTGAAAAAGATAGGAACTTTGACATGGATCTCTGCGATCTTTGATTGGAATAGATTCCTAATATATTAGAGAAGGTGTGTCTCAAGTTTGGTAAGATTTGGAGTCACAGATTAAAAGTTAGACCGATTTGAGTTTTGAACATGGGCTGTTTTTCTTCTGTTCATCATCAGGTTTGGTTAGTCTGAGCTTTTGCCCCCGGTTAGTCCGGCCTCCAGCCAGTCCATGCGAGTGCCTCTGGTCAGACCGGCCCAAGTGGTCAGACCGCAATTTGGCCGTCGGTCAGACCGCCCTCTGGATTAGGGTTTTGGTTTTTGGTCTTTTGCTTTGGGATTTTGATTTGGATTCAATGCAAGTCTTCCGTTGTACTTGTAAATCGACCTTCATAACTTCCATAGCTACTGGAGTGACATTCGTGTTGAATCCATTCAAAGTAAAAAAGTGAGCGTGCTCCTATTAACCCCCCTAGTCGCCTTTTCGGTCCAACATTTACTAAGTGCACCAATAATATGAGACTATATAAATGATAGCAATCATTCACATACAAGTAAGCAATTAAATACTAGGAATGTAAATTGCAATAGAGTAAAGCACAAGAATGCAAACCACAATGACACGACGATGTTTTACCATGGTGTTCGGAGACTTGCCAGTCTCCCCTAATCCACGTTGAGGTAAGTTCAAACCAATTGGACCGGCTCCACAAATTAAGCCAATACCTCCGAGGTAAGTCCAACCACTTGGACCGGTTCCAAACCGAACCAACACCTCGCTCCAGTAGGGTTGCTCTTTCCTCCACTCCGGAGATGGCGAGCACCACACCACTCACAAACCGCCCGGGTCTTCTCACAATCTTATTTGAGAAGCTCACCGGCGCAACGACGCCACCACGCCGTCTAGGTGTCGGCAAACACCAAGATTAACAAATCTTAGACTCTCACTTGAACTAATCGAGTGTCTAAGCTCAAGTGGATACACAATCCACTACCTAAGGCAACACATGCACTTAGACTTTGCTCTCCAAGCTCACTAAGTGCAACACATGCATAAAAGAGATGAGAGGACTTGCACTAGCTCAATGGAATAGAATGTGACTTCAGCAACCTCCCCAAGGCCGGCCAAGGTGGGTATTTATAGCCCACACACAAAAACTAGCCGCTTGGAAAAGTTTTCTTTGAAAAATCGGTCGGTCGGTCGGGACCGTGCAGTCGATCATAAGCACTCGGCCGGTCTGACCACACCTCCCCCAACGGCTATAAAACTAGCTGTTGGACACAATCGGTCTGACCGCCAACCAATGGCCGGTCAGACCGCACAACACACACAGGTCAGACCGCTCCAACAAAATCCAGAAAGGTGCATCTCTGAAGAAAGCTAACCGGGTCCTTGACCGGGTCCGATAGATCGGCCTCACAACAATGGTCGGTGGCTTTACTGCCGCCGATCGATCGGTCGGAGAAAAACTCAGGATTTTGCATTCCGCTTCAACTCAATTTGCAAACCACATTTGCACAATTGATGCGCGATGCAAACAAGGATACAAGTGAGATTCTCAACAAGTTGCAAAACACATTTGCCAACTTTTAGAATCACATCACAAGGAATAAGGTACATGGACTTAAACCATTTGCAAAACACATTCGCAAACTAAAGTCACATGCTACAAGGATAATACATGAGCCACAACTATTTGCAAAACACATTCGCAAATATTGATAACATGTTAACAAGATTATGCAGGAGCTTAAACTATTTGCAAAACACATTCGCAAATAATTGCATCATGCCAAGATGAGCTAGAGCAAACACAATGAGCTATCAACACCTAACTAACTCAAGCTACTAATCAAGACCCCTCTTAATAGTACGACAACCTATACTAGCAATCCGGTCTCTAACCAAACACCAAGACCGGTAAAAGACTAGGAACACATCCGTAGCCCTAGCTAGCCATACCTTTGCCTTGCACATACACTCGAAGCTTGATGACACACATCTTCACTTCAAATCTGGGTTCTTGTCTTGAAAGCTCATCAACACATGATGAGTCCCTTTACTTCGGGATCTTGACACGATGCTCACCAACACATGATGACATCCATCATCCCGAGTCTTGAAATGCATCAATATATGATGCATCCTTCACTTGGCCTCCATCAACACATGATAGGCCTTCTCTTTGACTTGATGATCAACTCATGATCATCTCTTCTTCTTGAACATCATCGACACACGATAATTTCTGTTTCTTCGAGTTCTTGATATGATGCTCATCAATCCATGATGACATCCTTTTCTTGAGCTTGGCTTGATGATCATCAACACATGATGATTTTCTTTATTTCGGGATCTTGACTCGAACATCATCAACACATGATGATTTCCTTTTCTCCTGAATCTTGACTTGATGACAATCAACATATGATGCCATCCAAAGTCTTCATCACCCTAGAACATAACCTATTCATCTAACTCATGGAAAATGTTAGTTCTACAATATGATTATCATTAATTACCACGACAAACCATTAACTCATAATGGTGGGGACAAGATATCACAATCTTTCCCTCTTTGGTAATCGATGATAATCACTTCAATTGCAAATAATTGAATAGATTGGTATGAGTATATATGAACTGCACAAGTTGAATATACTCAAAGGTATATGAGCATATATGAACTACACAAGTCTCATATACTCATATGAATATATTAACTACACAAGTTATATATACTCAAGGATATGTTTCAAAGTAAAGATCCTTAAAGTATGTGGACAAAGGAATATAGATCAATACTAATGAAACCACAAAACATAGAGTGAACGCCCCCTAAATGTGTGCATACACAAATGTGTAATAAGAACATATGCACATATTCATGTTAGACTTTTGGTGGAGTTCAACCTATATTTTTTATACGAGGAATGCAACAATATATAATAATATGATGTCGAATGAATACCTCTTCGATTTTTACCTTTTAATCCAACTGAGATTAAACATGAGATATAGCAATAGAAGAGTTAGTCTCACAGATAGATTTATCATTATGAATGCATACCTGTTTGGATTTTTTCTTTTATATCCAAGCTGAGACTAAACATGATATAACAATAGAAGTGTTAGTCTCACAAGTAGATTTGTCATTAATAACTAAAACTCCATTAACACATAATGGCTGGTCTAGATTCTTCAATCTCCCCCCTTTTGGTGATTGATGACAAATCTTTTATAAATAACAACATTTGGATATAAATCAACATAAGATAATAATTTAAGCTATTTGACTATTTGCATGCATGACACAAAGCTACTTATGCATGGAAATAAGGTGGAATCATCCAAATGATCTCCAAAACATTCTCCCCCTTTTGGCATTAAACACCAAAAATCCAAAATAAAACGAAGCCAAAGGGAGTGTGGGCAAATTAGTTTTCCCATATACTAGTTTACCCATTTTTGATAAACCCAAAAAAATAATTTAATATGTTTTTCACTAGGAAAACTTCCCCTTACACAAAGGTTCTTCTTGACAATCTTTTCTTTGCTTTTGACACACAAAAGCTTTCTCCATCCAATCAATATCTCTCTCTTTGTCATCTCTTGAAAAATATCCATTCAAAACTCATGATGACTTCAAACTCTCTCATTTGACCATAATTTGCAATCAAATTCTCCTTTGACATGAAGCACCATAAATGTCTACAAGTAGATCACACTTGAAAGATAGTCTTTAAACACCACTTGTAGATACTACTTGTAAATTCACATGTCGACAAGACTTGAAATCCCAATGTGCTTGAACTTCTCTCGCAAAGATCTTCAAAGAAATCATCCAAAGAGAAGAGAAGAAGAGAGAATCCACTCGTATACATCGGAGAGTACATGAGCTTGGTCAAGAGAGGTAAGATCAGCAAGGAATGAGATTAGATACCACTTTGAAGGATACCACTTGAAGGGATAAGATGATATCATTTGAAAGAATACCACTTGTAAAAAGAAGGATGAATCTCATGTCGAGGACAAGATGATCAAAATGAGAAGCTACACTTGAAAGAATACCACTTGAGAAAAAAATGCATTTTTAATCAAGAAACGCGTTTAAGGGTAGCTAGCAAAGATAACAAGGATCAACTTGACTTGAGGGAGCAATGAGAGTGGCTAAGAAAATTGAAAATCAACAATTTGGACAAAACAGCCAAAACTCTCTAGGTCCGGTCAAACCGGTGACAAGGTCGGTCGGGAATAGGGGCTTCTTGATCGACCAAGGGTGAAGAACGGTGGTCGACCAATTTAAACCGAGATTGTCAGATTCATTTCTGAGATTTTGGAGAAAAGAGAGAATTGTTGTATTTTGCTCCAAATTTTCACACAATCATCCAAATAAACATATTTGGAGTATTTTCAACTTATTTAATCTTTAGAAATCCAACTTTCAAATAGTTTTTATGAATTAAACTTTTAATTTTCGTAAATGAAACTTATTTTCAAGAATTTCTCCAAAAGAGTCAAAACGAGCAATTGAAGATATTTTAAGCATCCAATTGCATGTATGAGTCATAAATACCATTATAGACTTATTCATGTGAATAAATTTGGCTCATATGGCGAAACTCACTTAAGTGCTAGAAAGTGACCACTTAGGTCAAACTAGGATTTTGGACGGGTTTTGAAATCAAATAACTTTTGATAGGTTGGTCTTTTGGAAATCTTTTGAATACAAAAAAGGTTTAGAATAACCAACTGTATGATTTTATTTTTGGGACAATTGTCAAATTCCTTTTAGAATAGATTTTACACAAAAATCTAGTTTAGGTCAAAAACAAGATACTATGATCTAGAATTTTGGCTAGAAACTCATTTTCATTTAAAATAGGTTTTTCTTGAGCCAAAACCTTTGGGAAACCTTTGGAAAGCATTTGTATACATTTTGCAACTAATTTTTCAAAGGATTACTAATAGTTATAATTTTTTTGACTTTTGGCTAAAAGGCTCAATTTTGAAAAACATTACTAGCACTTAATTTATTTTGGCACACTTAGGAATGTGATATACATGATTATGATTTAGCACTCCCCCTTAATGTGCCAATATTTTAATAAACAGGATTTAGCACAAGAGCAAGAACACCCTTTTAAAGTTTTTCATGAATGCAACCTACACAAGGCATAAAGAGCTAGATACTTCAATGTAAATACTTGTTACCGAGAAGACATTGGTTTATGATATGAAGTCATTATCCTTAAGCTTGGCTCCATATTTTGCATATGATGGAATCCACCTCTTCATGAGTGAGCCAAGTCTCCAATGCTTCTCTAAGTACCTATTTGTCATTTAAGCACCTTTTGGTGCCCAAGCTCGGTTGGGTCCTTGAATGTTAGTCACAATAGATTTGGGCACCCAAATAGCCCTAACAATAATCTTAGGTGAGCTAACAATCCTAGCAAACACATTGCCATATTTATCCTTTCTAAGCAAATAATGATCATTATAAATAATGGGCTTAGGAGTGATACCTTTGGGACAATCCTTACTAAAATGTCCCTTTTCCTGGCAATTGTAACAAGTTGGGCTTTTGCTTTCCCTACTTGTCTTCTTATCTTGCTCATTATCGATTTGCCTCTTCTTCGATAACATTGACTTGTCATCCATTTGATTTGGGCACACCGAGGCAATGTGACCATTCTTCTTGCATCCAAAGCACTTGATATTGTTGAATTGTTTTCTATTTTGCTTTGGAATGCTCTTCACTTTTTTCTTGGCGATGAAACTAATTCCACTCTTATCTTGTAAGCATCTTTGCTTACTCAAGATATTATCAAGAGTGGCTTTCCCTTTTGTAGCTTCCATCCAAGTCATTAGTCAATTTCTTGACTTGGGCCTTGAGCTCTTTGTTTTCCTCTACAAGATTAGTCTCACACGGTATAGAGGAAATAGAAGCATCTATTTTTGAGTAACAAGGTACATCTAGTAAATCATCACAAGAAGTGGATATGCTAACCTTAGATGCAATGCAAGGGTTAGCGACTATACAAGACATATCATCTAATAAATTGCATGTAATGCCTATATCCACTTTGGACTTATTGAACTCCTGGAGAAGGAGAGACTCGTGCTCATCCTTTAGCACATCATAATTATTTTGAAGAGAGATATGCTCTTTCTTCAAAACTTTGAATTTAGACATCTCCTTGCCAAGAAATTCATTTTAAGTCCACTAGCATGTCCATCAAATCATTATATGAAGGTTCTTCATCATCATTTACCTCATTGTTACCTTTTGCCATGAAGCACGTAGACATATCAAATAGTGATGGAGCCTCATTTGCATTTAAGAGGTTTGATGGATCTTCCTTTATGGCTAGCCCGACAAAATATCTTCTTTTGTCATCCTTCTTCTTTCTTGATGATGACTTAGGCTCTTCTTCATCTTCACCATCATAAGGATACTTCGAAGCAATGTGTCCCAATTTTTGACAATTATAGCACCTTAGAGTCTTGTGGTGCTTTGTACTTGAGGATGAGCTTGAATGCTTATGTGAGTCACGTCTCTTCATTAGATCTTCCATTTTGTTCATGAGAGTGACCAATTCTTCTTCGGTGTCCTCATCTTCACTTGAGTAATATTTAACTTTGAAAGCATAAATTTTTTTGTTTGAAGTTGAGGCCATCTCATTGATTTCATCTTTGTCCTTCTTGTACATTTCATTTGTAAGAAGATTGCCCAAAAGAGCGGTAGGGGTCATCCTTGGCAATTCGGGTGAATTGAGGAATAATATCACTAAGGTCTCATATTTGTCTGGTAGAGCTCTAAATATCTTGCGCACAATATCAAGATAGGTTAGATCACAAGATAGGTCTTTGAGCTCATTTACTATGTTGATCATTCTAGAATACATCCCATTGATGCTCTCATGAGGCAACATGGTAAATGACTCATATTTGAGTTTTAACCTATGCAATTTAGCTTCTTTTACCGTAGAGGTTTCCTCCTGAATTTCCATGAGAGTTGTCCAAACATCATGAGCATTTTCAAGATTGCTTACTCTATTGAACTCCTCTACACTCAAAGCGCTAAATAGAGCATTAAAAGCTTGAGCATCGAGTTGCAAGTTTTGCACTTCCCTTTGAGTGGGATTTTGTGGATCAATTGGAGTAGCAAAACCCGCATCAAGAATTCTCCATAGGTTAGGGCCCATGGCCTTAATAAAGATGGTCATTCTAATCTTTCAATGTGCATAATCTAAACCATCAAAGTGTGGTGCTCTACCAAAGAAGAAACCCTCACCAGCCATCTTTTACTCTCTAGGCGGTAAAGCCTAATAAATGAGAGACCAAGCTCTGATTCCACTTGTAAGATCGAGGAGGCCGACTAGAGGAGGGGTGAATAGGCGGTTTTAAAAACTCTTTGGCTAAAACCGAGTTTTATGCGGAATTGTAAATCAATTCGGTTTTGCACAATTAAAGCCTAAATCAACTAGTCTTCACTAAGTGCACCAACAATATGAAACTATATAAATGATAGCAATCATTCACATACAAGTAAGCAATTAAATACTAGAAATGTAAATTGCAATAGAGTAAAGCACAAGAATGAAAACCATGATGACATGACGATGTTTTACCGTAGTGTTCGGAGACTTGCCGGTGTCCCCTAATGCACGTTGAGGTAAGCCCAAACTAATTGGACTGGCTCCACAAATTAAACCAACACCTTCGAGGTAAGTCCAACCACTTGGACCGGTTTCAAACCGAACCAACACCTCACTCCACTAGGGTTGCTCTTTCCTCTACTCCAGAGATGGCGAGCACCACACCACTCACAAACCACCCGGATCTTCTCACAATCTTATTTGAGAAGCTCACCGGCGCAACGACGCCACCACGCCGTCTAGGTGTTGGCAAACACCAAGAGTAACAAATCTTAGACTCTCACTTGAACTAATCAAGTGGATACACAATCCACTATCTAAGGCAACACATGCACTTAGAGTTTGCTCTCTAAGCTCACTAAGTGCAACACATGCACAAAAGAGATGAGAGGGCTTGCACTAGCTCAATGGAATAGAATGGGACTTCAGCAACCTCCCCAAGGCCGGCCAAAGTGGGTATTTATAGCACACACACAAAAACTAGCCGTTTGGAAAAGTTCTGCTGAAAAATCAGCCAGGCCGGTCAGACCGCAGGCACTCAGCCGGTCTGACCGCACCTCCTCCAACGGCTAAACTAGCCGTTGGACACAATCGGTTTGACCGCCAACCAATGGCCGGTCAAACCGCACAACACACGCCGGTCAGACCGCTCCAACAAAATCCAGAAAGGTGCATCTCTGGAAAAAGCTGACCGGGTCCTTAACCCGGGGGTCCGGTCAGACCGGCCTCACAACAGTGGTCAGATCGGGGTCCAGTCCGACCGGCTTTACACCGGCAGTCAGACCGGTCCAGAGAAAAACTCGGGATTTTGCATTCCACTTCAACTTAATTTGCAAAACACATTTGCACAATTGATGCACGATGCAAACAAGGATACAAGTGAGATTCTCAATAAGTTGCAAAACACATTTGCCAACGTTTAGAATCACATCACAAGGAATAAGGTACATGGATTTAAACCATTTGCAAAACACATTCGCAAACTAAAGTCACATGCTACAAGGATAATACATGAGCCACAACTATTTGCAAAACACATTCGCAAATATTGACAACATGTTAACAAAATTATGCATGTGCTTCAACTATTTGCAAAACACATTCGCAAATAATTGCATCATGCCAAGATGAGCTAGAGCAAACACAATGAGCTATCAACACCTAACTAACTCAAGCTACTAATCAAGACCCCTCTTAATAGTACGGCAACCTATACTAGCAATTCGGTCTCCAACCAAACACCAAGATCGGTAAAAAACTAGGAACACATTCTTAGCCCTAGCTAGCCATACCTTTGTATTGCACATACACTTGAAGCTTGATGACGCACATCTTCACTTCAAATCCGGGTTCTTGTCTTGAAAGCTCATCAACACATGATGAGTTCCTTTACTTCAGGATCTTGACATGATGCTCACCAACACATGATGACATCCATCATCCTGAGTCTTGAAATGCATCAACATATGATGCATCCTTCACTTGGCCTCCATCAACACATGATGGGCCTTCTCTTTGACTTGATGATCAACTCATGATCATCTCTTCTTTTTGAACATCATCGACGCACGATGATTTCTGTTTCTTCGAGTTCTTGAGATGATGCTCATCAATCCATGATGACATCCTTTTCTTGAGCTTGGCTTGATGATCATCAACATATGATGATCTTCTTTATTTCGGGATCTTGACTCGAACATCATCAACACATGATGATTCCCTTTTCTCCCGAATCTTGACTTTATGACAATCAATATATGATGCCATCCAAAGTCTTCATCACCCTAGAACATAACCTATTCATCTAACTCATGGAAAATGTTAGTTCTACAATATGATTATCATTAATTACCACGACAAACCATTAACTCATAATGGTGGGACAAGATATCACAATCTTTCCCTCTTTGGTAATCGATGATAATCACTTCAATTGCAAATAATTGAATAGATTGGTATGAGTATATATGAACTGCACAAGTTGAATATACTCAAAGGTATATGAGCATATATGAACTACACAAGTCTCATATACTCATATGAATATATTAACTACACAAGTTATATATACTCAAGGATATGTTTCAAAGTAAAGATCCTTAAAGTATGTGGACAAAGGAATATGGATCAATACTAATGAAACCACAAAACATAGAGTGAACGCCCCCTAAATGTGTGCATACACAAATGTGTAATAAGAACATATGCACATATTCATGTTAGACTTTTGGTGGAGTTCAACCTATATTTTGGATACGAGGAATGCAACAATATATAATAATATGATGTCGAATGAATACCTCTTCGATTTTTACCTTTTAATCCAACTGAGACTAAACATGAGATATAGCAATAGAAGAGTTAGTCTCACAGATAGATTTATCATTATGAATGCATACCTGTTTGGATTTTTCCTTTTATATCCAAGCTGAGACTAAACATGATATAACAATAGAAGTGTTAGTCTCACAAGTAGATTTGTCATTAATAACCAAAACTCCATTAACACATAATGGTGGGTCTAGATTCTTCAAACTACCAAAAGGACAAATGGTCCCTTAATGAGCTCATCTCCTATTGTGTGCAAGAGGAGGATAGATGGAAACAAGATAGAACAAAAAGTGTTCATTTCGCTATGACCCCTAAAGTCAAACAAACATGAGGAAGTTAAGTGCTAATAGAGTTTTAAATGTCTTAGAACTAATACATACGGATATCTGCGGCCTATTCCCTACGGCTTCTTGGAATGGCCAAAGGTATTTTATCACGTTCATAAGCGACTTCTTGCGATATGGTTATATTTATCTTATTCACGAGAAGTCACAATCCCTGGATGTGTTCAAAATTTTTAAGGCTGGGTGGAAAACCAACCTAGCAAAAGAATTAAGGCCGTTCGATCTGACCGTGGTGGAGAACACTATGGCAGAAATGATGGATCAGGTGAACAACGTCCATGATCTTTTGCTAAATTCCTAGAGGAATGCGGGATCGTCCCTCAGTATACCATGATAGGATCTTCTAGCATGAATGGTGTTGCTGAGAGGCGAAACATGACTCTTAAGGATATGATGAGGAGTATGATTAGTCATTCTACCTTACCGGAGTCTCTCTGGGGCGAAGATTAAATACAATATCTTATTTACTCAACAGAGTACCAACTAAAGCGACTAACAAGACTCCGCACGAACAATGGATAGGCAAAAATCCTATCATCAGGCATGTACGTACATGGGCATGTCCATCTGAGGCAAGGTCATACAGGCATAATGAGAGAAAATTGGACTCGAGAACTATTAGTAGCTATTTTGTTGGTTATTTTGAAAAATCAAGGGGTTACAAATTCTATGATCCCACTACTAAGATATTTTTTAAAATGGGAAATGCTCGGTTCTTTGAGGATGTTGAATTTGAAGGGGGATATATGGTTAGGAACATTAATTTTGAAGAAGTTTCTGAAGAGGATTTATTTTCTCTTCCCTTGGTTATTCCTAATAATGATCGGGATCAGGTTATTTTACCTAGTATTATTGAGGAAAACTCAATTCAAAATAATGTCCATGAGGTTCCTCCACAAAATGATGTTCCTTAAGAAGAACAAACTCATCAATCTTAAGAACCAGTGCTATTAAGGAGATCCACTAGAGAAAGCAAAAGTGCAATATCTGATGATTACATTATCTTTCTTCAGGAAAATGAGGCTTGTAGTGAAATTTTGGGAGAAGATCCTATCAATCTCCAAAAGGCCCTGCAAAACCCGAATTTTGTTAATTGGATCAATGCCATGAATGAAGAGTTAAAATCTATGAAAGATAATGGCGTTTGGGATCTTGCCCCATTGCCAGAAAGAAAGAAACTCATTGATTGCAAATGGTTATTTAAGACCAAACGGGATTCGAAAGGCAATGCGGAAAAATATATGGCTTGTCTTGTTGTTAAAGGATATACTCAAAAAGAAGGTATAGACTATAAAGAGACTTTCTCTCCGGTTTCTTCGAAAGACTATTTTAGGGTCATTATGGCACTTGTGGCACATTTTGATCTTGAGCTTCATCAGATGGATGTAAAAACAGCGTTCCTAAATGGAAACATTGATGAGACAATTTATATGTAGCAACTAGAAATCTTTGTGGTCGGTGACCCAAAGCAAATGGTATGCAAATTAAAGAAATCCATCTATAGGCTCAAACAGGCTTCCCGGAAATGGTACCACAAATTTTATGAAGTTTTATCTCGTTTGGTTTTGAGGTAAATACAGTTGAGGATTGTGTGTATCATAAATTCAATGGGAGTAAGTTCATATTTTTGGTTCTGTATGTTGATAACATATTACTTGCTCAAGTTTGCACTAGACCAGATATAGCATATATAGTTGGAATGCTAAGCAGGTATCTAAGCAATCCAAGATTGGATCATTAGGTCGCAGCAAAATGGGTGTTGCAATATTTGCAAAAGACGAAGGATTTTCTGCTCACATATAGGAAATCGGATCAGTTAGAGATTATTGAGTATTCTGATTCCAATTTTGCTGGGTGCCACTTATTGAGTATTCTGATTCCGATTTTGCTAGGTGCCAAGACACTCGCAAATCTACTTCAGGTTACATTTACTTACTTGGTAGAGGTGCGGTTTCTTAGAAAAGCGCTAAGCAGACACTCGTTGCCTCATCCACAATGGCAGCTGAGTATGTTGCTTGCTATGGGGCTTCAAATCATGGGATATGGTTGCGGAACTTTGTCACATGGCTGCGAATTTTGGATCAGGTCGACAGACTACTAAAGTTATATTGTGACAATAAGTCAACAATTATGTATTCTAATAATAACAAGAGCTCGTCAAAGTCTAAGCTTATAGACATCAAGTTCCTAGTTGTGAAAGAAAGAATTCAAAGTGGTAAATTGTCAATTAAGCATATAGGTACAGACTCCATGATTGCGGATCCGTTCACTAAAGGTTTGACGCCTATAGTGTTCTATGAGCATGTTGCTCATATGGGTGTGGTTTCACCTGAGGAATTCAGTTCTAGTGGGAGTATGTAACTTTGTTTATGCTCATCTGACATTAGTGTAAAGACCTTTAGTTATATTCTCTAGAGAAATAAAGTTTATGTTTTTTTTACTCTGAATTCATCTCATCTCATTTGGTACCGAGAAGATGTTTCAATCTCATAAAGAATAAAGTTGGACTAGTTGGAAATAGGCATGTTATAATCACATTTCATGTAATTTCCATACTACACATCCATATTTGATACATGTTTTTCTTTTATGTTAACATTTATGACCATTGATGGGTTGAGTTACACTTTAAAGTGACGAAGACCGCTTTGATCCTATGTTGATATAATTGATGGACCGGATTGGTTTAAAGATGCTCATGACATGGATAACATTTTTGGAGCCCATAAAGTTTTTGATATATATTTACTCATTTGTCCAAGTTGGAGATTGTTGGATTAATTCCTTTTATATGAACCTACATGAGTTTAAATAAATATAAGCTATCTATTCTTCAGTTGGTTCAAATACATAAATTGATCAAATAAAGTATTTATTGAGAGCCCAAGTATCTATAAGGAAAATATGGACTTGGATTTAAATCTGTGTAGAGACCTATTTGAAATCTATCTCTAGTTATAGGACGGGATATGATTATATGCCAAAAAGCTATAAATAAAGGTCAGGTCCTCTCAGCAGGGTAACACATACCATACCACCCATTCCCATCCGTAGTTGGAATTTGTGCCTTACCTTTTGCTGGGAAAGACCAAACTATAGGTAGATTGAGCATCTGCACATCTACTGGTACAGATCGGCCCTACGACAACAATGGCATCGTCATCAGGTATACTTTGGTGTTTACAGATTTTATAGATGTTGCAATTACCACATATACAAAGCTGTTAGTTTTGATCATCTAGATTAGGTCAGGATTAATCTAACAGCTACATCCTCCCAAACCTGTCCTGCCGCCACACCGTGAGAAAATCCGACATGCCTTGCGTCTGCCGTACCCTCACCGCGTCGGACGAGGAGGAAATAAGCACGGAGAAGCTCGTTCATGCTGTACGTGACAGCGGCAAGAACGTGCCTGTCGGGAGCAAATGCGGAAGCAACTAAAGTGTCTAATGCTTCTGTGAATTACTCAGAATAATGACGACCACAATCGTTTAACTTATCAGTTTCATCGCCGAAGGTAAAAAGCCTGAAGTTGGATGCATTATTGGTTTATGCACACAAATTGGCCTCTTTGGGGCAGATTATTGCAATCTTACAGCCCAAAACGATCACTCAAGCATATTTCGTACTCTAAAGAACCACAATTTCCTACAGTTTTCAGGGCCACAGTACTAACGAATAACGATACTGGCCTTTCCATCGGCATTCACAAGTGGCCTGGAATAACGCAGCAGTTACTCGTCTCACGTCACAATGAGAAATCGGCTTTTACAAGCCGCTGAGAAACGAAACAAAAACCATTTGCTTAAACAGACATACATGGGATGAAAACACGACCATATGCAAATAAAAACATGGCATTACAAGATGAACACTCGTACATGCCTATACTAGAGAAATACAAGTCCATGCATATGAGAAATCGTACTACCAGATTGACATAAATAACTCCAGAAGGCAGGCTGCATAAGCTACTGACAGTTAAAGCGGGCAAGAGATACAAACTAGCGACTACCTAACAGGGCAAGGCGTGCGCTGGGGCTACTTATTGCTCCTGAGCTCTTCAGGCTTTCAGGCTCGGATTACTGCTAGCACACCGGATTATTGGCCGACAATGAAGCTGGCACCAGTGCAGGAAACCCTGAACCCTACACTCTACTAGGTCAACTGCTAACAACAAAGCTGAAAAACTGGAGTCATCAGTCGGTCATCATCTTCAGGTCAGGATCGTAGCGGCCTTGGTTCCCGGATAACGACCAGGCTACAGGAGCGTATGCGGAGTGCATGGGATGGCCTGAGCTGTTGAACGTGCTGCCATTAGGTCCCATGGGGCTCCCTGGGCCATCAGAGTGCTCGCTTGATGTTCCATCAGATGGAGGACTAGCAGCTGAGGCTGCACCAAAGCCAGCTGTGTGTGTTGGCACAGATGTTGGCTCACGTTTCAGTTGTTCTTCCTTGGGCCTTTTACCTTCGGCGATGAAACTGCCCACCACAACCTGAAAAATAAAATGGTAACCTGTCACCAAAAGGCCTCACAATGCTGATTTGGGGGCATATGCCAGTTGAAAAACAAAGCACAAACAGAAACAGATGAACGACAAACCTGGACAGGCGTCGCAGCCATAAGCATTCCAGCAACACAACCTCCTACTATACGTCCATCACTTCCAGCCAGTGCCACACTCAAACCACCTGTCCTGCTACGAGTGTCACCATCCTCTGCGAGCAGAAATGAACCCGACAGAGAGAGAATATCGAAGTGGCCCTGTGACACATCACAGAATTCATTTATCTGATATATTGATTTGTATCATAAATAACAAGAAAAAAAAGTGGTGTGATTCTTAGTCTGTCCACATGGAGGCACCAATAAACTAACACATGCTCGATAAAGAATTGACTCCAAAAGACCTGATGCCTTTAACATCATATTTAGTTATTTGCACAGGATTGGAGAGAGAGAAAGAGAGCAGATTAAAATTTTCATTCTGTTTTTCTTGTAACTTGCCTAGCTGAGATGTAAACTTAAAAGAACATATTAGCCATTTGATGTAAACTTAAAAGAACATATTAGCCATTTCTCCTCTATGGTCAGAAACCAAGTTATCATGAACAAATGTGAAGGTGAACAAACTCCAATTAGGTTCGCAAAGACTGCAAATGGAGAAGCTTGTTACTGGCAAAACTAGGAAGAAGTGGCAAGAGGAAAGTAACGCAAATACGCACACTACGTAAACCAGTGGTGTAGGGTTGTTAGTTGACACTAAATAATAAGCAAACATTTGGTAGCCCATAGGCCAATAGAACACATGCTACTAAAGCATATAAAATGCAACCAAAACAGAGGTTGCCGACGGTTGTGATGCCTATGATAGGTTTTTGAACTTGTGCATTACCATTTCACAGAAAGAATGAAAAGCGAAACTCAAGCATTGCTCCGAACTCTTAGCAAGTTGGGCCTGAACCTACCTCATATGTCACTATTCCACCGGAGGTTGCTGGTTGACGGAGTGTTGCTGTGCACAGAGCACCATTTGCTGAGATTATACATGTAGTACGTGGACCTTGTTGAGAAAAAGCCATTATTTTTGAAGCAACATCCTGCAAAGAAGATGAATTAATGCATAAATGTTCATTGTGTGTTAGATAGTCCGGATTCCAGGTACAAGCAAGGAACAGGCTCAAGAAATATCCATTCAGAGAGTAGATTGGCAAAAAAATGGTAAACGACTGGCAATTAGCCAAATATATGAATAATGCCAGGAGAAAGGGAGCTAAGACAGAATCAACCCATTTTTATTCATACGAATTAACACTCTCCTAAATTTGTAAAAATATTATTTAAGCATCATGTCATGTATCCTATGGATTCAGCAGTAAGTTGAACACATGTTTACTCAGTATGCAGTAGTGGCACGGAGAACATGGGAAAACTAATAGCATTGGTAGCAAGAATTTTTTTTTCAAAAGGTTAACAAATTTAAAGATGCTGAAAAGACCATTCGATGCTATGTTTTCTTTGTTCTAGAAGGCACATGATATACAGCTCTCTTCTTGGCTCTCCCACGGAGGTGATTGTCATCATTTGGAACCCCATCAGGCTTCAGCTAATATATTTGCAAACCACAAGGGGCGGTCCACAGTATTTTACCACAAAGCCGTATGTTCACGAATATCTAGTCTTTCAACCAAAATTGGTAGGTCAGTCTACTCAATCTGGACAATACAAATATTCTCCAAATGCAGCTTAGGCACAAACACAACCAGACCACACAAACAAATGTATGTAAGTGTGCAGACAACAAAGAGGGAACATTTTTCAAGTACCTCATTAGGCTTCACGGTTATTATGTGAGGAGTAAATGATGTCCCAGAAGAACCTGAAAATCAGCAAACAGAAGATCACAGTGAGTATTTCACAACACACACACACACACACACACAAAAAGGTTCATAGAAGGTGATCAAATTAAATTCATATACTTTAATTTCAGTTAAGATAGAAAGGCACCAAACAACCTCAGAAAACATGATGGACGATACTGCCATTAACATATTGACAGTGCAACATGAGAAAGAAAACAAATCAAGTAATTGGTAAGCCAAATAATTACTGCCCATTTTATGTTGGCAGTGCAAAATTTATCACAACTTGAGGCATGACAGAAAGATATGAGCAATATCCATCTTTGGTCAGTATATGCACATTCATACTAAGACTCATAATAGAAAAGAAAAATAAAGCAACCCATGAAATGTTTAATATTCAAAGACTAAGATCATGTTTGAATAAATCCTACTTTTCCTGTTTATACTGTGCTCTGTGCATAACTAATACAAAGCATATCTGTACTTTCCCCCATTATTTAAATGCCCGCACGATTCCGTCCTATTTTAATTCCGTTTGAATGTAGAGGAATCCTTTAAACAAATTCCACTCATGCCCATTAAACGTGCACAGACAAACATATGAATTTATTCCAAGAATCACGCCATACACGTCCACAACGTTGCACACTTGCACCATATTTTCCAATGCTACAAGCCAAGCTGCTACTAATTATGCACTAACATGTGAGAATTTAGATATAAATCCAACGCAGAGAACTGGTGCAGGCAGTATTACCCAAAGCATTGAGTTGTTTCTTTTTGCCGGACCCGGGGCCGGGGGGGCGCCCTCTGCGCTTCCCGTCAGGGTTCGAGTTCGACCCTGCACCACCGGACTGCCCGCCCGCCTCGGTGGCCGCTGCGGCGGCAGGCTTCAGTCCCAAGCCGATGCTCCCGTCTAGCCCATACTTCCTCGGCCTCCCCCTCTTCTTCTTCACGAGCTCCCCACCGCTGCCGCCAACCACGGCGCCACCGCCGCCACCGGGCTGCTGCATGCCCGGCGCGCCGGAATCGGCGCGGTACATGGCCCCCGGCATGTCCGCGGGTTTCATGGGCGACGATGCGGCCGGCGACGCCATGGGGTTGAAGGTGAGCGGCATCCCGTGCATAACATTAGCCGAACCCGGCGGCATGGCCGGCGGGGCACCGTAGGCGTGCTGCGGCATCATGACGCCGCCAGCCGACGGCGGCGAGCTCACGCGCGGCGGGTGCTGCTCCCGGCCGTCCATCCCGAGGCGAAACCCTAGCTCCCGAATCCGACGCTCTCCTCACCTGACCTGCGCGTTTCGCCGAACAGTTTCACATGCGCCGTTGGCGGCGGTTGTATACGTGAGCTCTCTGCACTCGAAAACTTACACCGAAATCGAATAAAATACCGAGGAAATGGGGAAAGCGGAGGCAGAATTTGTGCGTGCAAAGAAAAAATTTTGGGGGAAAAACGGGGAGATGGCGAGGTGGCAGGAGTTAGTGAGTTACCTGACTGAGGGGGTCGGATCAGATCTAAGCAAAGAGAAAACGCGAAATATCGAGCAATAAATCGTTGCCCGCTCGCGTGCTGTTTCGACTAGACAAAAATAGCCCCGGGTTTCCTTTTCGTTGGGTAACTTGCTTAACCCTACGGCTGAATAATTGGACTCTCCATTTAAACATTCTTTTATTTTTTTAAAAAATAATAGCTAGATGATTATTTTTTATTATTTAATCCTTTTTTAATTATATTTTAAAGTTAACCCCTCGTAAACTTTATTTCTAATTCTGACCCCTTTGGTTACGTCACCTCCCGTGGCGTGACAAAACAACTCTGTCACACCACCCGTAGCGGCGTGACGAAACATGCCACGCAAGCCCTCGGCCACGCACCGCGCCAGCGTGGAGCTTGTGTGGCGTGTGTCACGCCATATACCATGGCGTGATAGAGGCGAGTAGACGTTCGGGAGGTCCGAACGTACCCTGTGTCACGTCATGTATCACGGCGTGACAGTAGTGCTATATCACGCCATTCAGATTGGCGTGACAGGTCTACTTCTGGTTTGTTTGTAAATCATGACATTTATTTCATTTGGGTTTATAGATCTGGAACCTGTGGTAAGATAATAACAAAGGGACTTCCTTTTGAAAAAACAATAACAATTGAAGGTACGGTGATGCATAACACTATATACATGTTACATTTAAGAATCGACAACTTGAAAATAAAGTCCTCTGTATGTAACAAAATATAACACCATCCTTTTAACTAAGAGTAAATACATATATAGACCGGTAATCTTTTTTGTGTTTTGAAAACTTTTGATACTTCACAATATTTCCAGGGCGTGTCCCAGAAGTGATGCATAATGCATTCTGGAAAAATGAGTAATATGTGGATTGTGTGGTACAACATGAGGCACAATTATGTATATATGCTAGACAGTACCGCTGATGAAAGATGCGTAGACATCCTAGTGGAATGATAGATGGTGCTCTTCATAACTTTGTGGTCGTACACCAAACCGTAAACTTCCAGAACTCGTTTTTTTTCATGTTGTTGGATGTCTTGCTACGCGAAGAATTGAATGCGACCCGTTGACGAGATTTAAAATTGCGAATTAAAATAGATTTCATAATAAAGCTTGGAATAACATGGCGCACAGGGTTTGGTTACGTGCATAAGAAACAACATCATACATGATGCAACAAACCAAAGTACTACTACGATACATATGCGCCTTTTTGGAATGAAAATAAATTAGACCTTCCGAGAACTAGTACGGAATGGTCGGACCTATTGCGTGGACTGGGGCAATTTTCCCTTCCATGCTAGCTCAGCATTGAACTCCTCGCCAGCCTCTTTGGCCTTGGCCGCCATTTCCCTCTCCCTCTCGCGCTCCCTCTCGCGAGCCTCGCGCTCCCTGCGCCTGTGTAACACCCTGGTTTTTGAAGCTTGTTTGAAAATTGCAAAATAAAATGAACTATTTGGTTTTGATGAGAGTTCAAAGCTTAACTTGAGAATTTCAGAATGGATTTCAATTGACTAAATCAAACTTCAACTAAAACTCTCTTTTGGTTTGTTGAGTTTGTTGGAGCTTTGGCGATCCCTCCCTTTCTGTGCTTGTTTTGTCCTTCTCTGGTCCAGACCACCTTAGGTCTAGACCTCCCAGGTGCTTGGACCTCCCCTGGACCAGACCTTCCCTCTTTGATGCTTCTCTGGCTTAGACCTCCCCAGGCCTTAATCTCACTTCATATTCATTTGAGCTCCTTTTGTGTTCTTTGGAACCCTTCTCTACGTTCACTTGGACCTCACTCGCGTCCGTTCAAGCCTCCCGCTTGGTCCAGACATCTCCTTTGTTAGATCTCAGGGTCCGAACCTCCCATTGAGAGATCCGACCGTCAGGACCTTCCCTTGAGAGATCCGACCGTTAGGACCTCCCCTTAAGAGATCTGACCGTCAGGACCTCCCCTTTGAGGATCTGACCGTTAGGACCTCCCTTTTTTTTGGATCTGACCGTCAGGACCTCCCTGTCCCTTGGACCTCTTAGTCCTTTGGACCTCCTCATAAGACCTCCCTAATAGGTCACAACCTCCTTTATCCGGCCATGAACTTCCCTTTGGTCGTGACCACTTCCTTTTGACCAAACTGTTCCCAAGTTTGACAGGTCCCACTTGCCAGCCTTGTTATTCTTTGTCATCTCCACCACATAAGTACCTTGTGCATTTAATGCATGTCATGCCGCATTAAATGCAGCCATATATGTGGTTCTTACACTCAATGTAGTCACTTAGTGGCACCATTGTTATCTTTCCTTGTCCCCTCCCTTAACAGCATACATTGTCCTCTTCTTTTGTCCTTAACCAAACTGGTGGTGACACCTGCCTTGTCACTCACCTACTTTTGACCTATTCTTCACACTCATCTTGATACGTATGCTTCTAGTGTTTTCCTTCTCTACTTTGGCTATAATTAGCCCAGGTAGACTTTCTTCCATATCTTTTTCCACACTTAGTATTTTGTTTCTTGCTCAGTTGCTTTGTGGTGGAACTTCGATGTCAAGAACTTCGCCAAGGACCTCCATTGTCGTGTTTCCACTATTGAAGGCTCCATAGGAGCTTTGGCGCCAGCCTCAACCGCCACTGTTGTCCCACGACCTCCCCTCCATCCATCATTTCTTTCTTGCCCCTGGTAAGTCTCTCGGTGTACTACTCTATTCTTGTTCCTACCGTCATAATGAGTGATTGTATTTTTCCAGGACCTCCTCTCCTGGATATCTTCTGGACCGCTATGACTTTTAGGTGAAGATCATTCCTCTGGTCCCTGCGTATAGAGCATCCCCTTGGCTCCTTTTTGCTAAAGACCACCTTTCTGGTTGTTTGTAAGAATAACTCTCGTTGGACCTCCTCCCAGTGAGTTGGAACCTCTCCCAAAGAACCTATTCTAAGTATAATATTCTTTTGTAGGTTGAGTTTTGAGGTTCCTTTGGAGTCCTTTTGGTGCTTTATTTGAGCTTTGTTTGAATTTGTTCTTTTACCAGTGTAGATTGCGAAGACTCCATGGAGGTTGAGTGCACTGAAGAGGAAGACTCTCAAGTCAGTGAGCAAGGCACGTCATACCCTTGATCATATTGGACCCAATATTTCAAGTTATTTATGTCAGTTTTAACTAAATGTTGCATGCATATTTTGATTCAAATAATTTAATCCCTGCTTTTAAGCGCTTAGTTATGCCTACACTCTTTTGTACAGCCAAACTTGTTATTGTCCTGTCATCCTTGACTCTATAGATGAAAATCTAGTTGATACAGTAGTCTGGACTAGAGTTATTGCAAACCTGATGCTTAGTCAAGCCTAGATCAATTCTTGTTTTGGGAGATTTTACTGCCAAAGACCAAAGTGCCAAATGTTTTAAGCCATGACATTGAGTTGTCATGGAGTTTTGCCAAAAGGTTTATGAAAAGCAAACAAATGGAAGATTGTTTTGCACTGGGGCGAATTGGTTGCTTGGTTGGTGCATGTTCATGCATGAGCTCAACTTGGGTAGAGTTGAGGCTCAGGGGTTCCGTGGTTGTCGCCCTAGTCATTTGAGGACCGGCCTTTGAGCGTCTCTTTGCTATGCCTATAATGGGCTATGCCTCATCGTACAACCACATGTCTCCAGAATGGGGCGTGGGACCTGTCTAATTAATTTGCAAAGTTCTGCCGCGGTTGTTCTACTTTGATGTGTGGGTGGTCTTTCATAACCTGTGTTTTCCCACTGGTGCAAGAGGGGGCCCTGAACCTGCGGATGGCTAGTCCAAAGAGGGCGAAACCTTAGCGAGGAGGGGCTGCGATGGAACAATGCATTGTAAAGGCCTTGTCATGAACTCTAGGCTTCTTACCTTCGGCAGTGAAAGGTGGCATTGACGAATGCCGGACAAACTAGAGGAATCATGTCATGTGGGTAAAGTGTACAACCTTTACAAAGTGAAAACTATTCGAATAGCCGTGTCCATGGTCATGGACGTGCTGGCAAAGACCACTCAAAGTTAGATATTGGTTTTGTTTTCAAAAGGTTTTGGATAAACTGGTTTTGGAATTTCTATCTCCTGGATTTGGGCGCCTTGCGACAGGAGGATATCCTTCACCATGAGATGATGAATGTTATCCAACTGTAAAATTGATTTGCGAAAATGAATTTCAGTTATTGTTTAACTGCCTTGGAACTTAATATATGTAATTGAAAGAAACTTGACTTTACGCAAATCAATCATATTATGCCTTCCTTTGATTATCCATATATGCATGTCATCTTGGTTACTCCACGGGTGTGACTTGCGAGCACGGTAGTTATGCTCACTCTTGCTCAATATAACTTTTGGCAAGAGAAGACCTTAACAGTGAGGAAGACCAATCCGGCTAGGTTGTGCCTCCAGTCAGTTGCCTGTGGCGTGCTGATGGACTATCGCTCTTTTGTTCTTTTATATTTTATGTTCGGCCCAAGGTCGCTTTTGTAAGGAACTCTATTGATTATGTTGTTAATAAAACTCACGTTGTGGATGTTACCACTCTTGTTTTGCTGTGAAGAGCTAGCAGTTGATCTTAGGACTAGCTCTTTACATAGAGGCCAGACCTCCAGGAGGTCTTTGAGATCCCCTGGGAGGCCTTGGCGGACCCTCTCTCGGGACACGCTGGGCGGTCGTACTGGACCTCCGGGCGGTCCTACCGGACCACCCTAGGAGGTCCTGTCGTGATCCTTCCTGGTGTATTCCGAGAGAGTGTGTCATGACCACATCTCTCGGTTCTTCCAAAGGCCTCTTAAGCCCTTCGAGAGTCCTCAGTGGACCTCTCGGGTGGCCTTAGTGGCTCTCGTGGTAGTACCATGGGACTTCTTGGGAGGTCCTAAGGATCCTTCGAGTGGTTTGGACCTTTAGGGAGGTTCTGGCGTACCTCCTGAGTGGACTGGGCTACTCGGTTGACCTAAATACCTCCTAGGTGGTCCTGGGAGTTTCTGGTCGTCACATCAAGGCCCAAGTCACAAAATTGAAAATTGACTTGGAGAGAAGCTACAAAGGGAAAGCCTCTCTTGATGATATCTTGAGTAAGCAAAGATGCTTATAAGATAAGAGTGGAATTGACTTCACTCCCAAGAAGAAAGAGAATAGCAAGACAAGGCATAATGCAAGACACACGAAGAATATCAAATGTCTTGATTGTCATGAAAAGGGTCACATTGCCTCCGTATGCCCTAACAAGAAAAATGACAAGAGAGCAATTGGTTTCACCGCCAAGAAAAAGGTGAAGAGCATTCCAAAGCAAAATAGAAAATAATTCAACAATATTAAGTGCTTTGGATGCAAGAAGAATGATCATATTGCCTCGGTGTGCCCAAATCAAATAGATGTCAAGTCAATATTATCAAAGAAGAGGCAAATCGGCAATGAGCAAGATAAGAAGACAAGCAGGGGAAGCAAAAGCTCAACTTGCTACAATTGCCAGGAAAAGGGATATTTTAGTAAGGTTTGTCCCAAAGGTATCACTCCTAGGTCAATTATTTATAATGATCATTATTTGCTTAGGAAGGATATAAATGGCAATGTGTTTGCTAGGATTGTTAGTTCACCAAAGCTTATTACTAGGGCCATTTGGGTGCCCAAATCTATTGTGACTAACATTCAAGGATCCAATCGAGTTTGGGTACCAAAAGATACTTAAATGATAAATAGATGTTTAGAGAAGCATTGGAGGTTTGGCTCACTCTTGAAGAGGTGGATTCCATCATATGCAAAATATGGAGCCAAACTTGAGGAAGATCAATTCATATCATAAACCAATGTTATCTCGGTAACAAGTATTTACATTGAAGTATCTAGCTCTTTATGCCTTGTGTAGGTTGCATTCATGAAAAATCTTAAAATGGTGTTCTTACTCTTGTTCATAATCTTCGTTATTAAAATCTTGAGCAAGATAGTAATTGGCACATTAAGGGGAGTGCTAAATCATGATCA
Source organism: Phyllostachys edulis (assembly GCA_036346405.1). NCBI lineage: Eukaryota > Viridiplantae > Streptophyta > Magnoliopsida > Poales > Poaceae > Phyllostachys > Phyllostachys edulis. The sequence continues at coordinate 15,029,836 of CM070551.1, read as the reverse complement.
TGTATATCACATCCCTAAGTGTGCCCAAATAAATTAAGTGCTAGTAATGTTTTTCAAAATTAAGCCTTTTAGCCAAAAGCAAAAAAATTCATAATTATTAGTAATCATTTGAAAAACTAGTTGAAAAATGTATACAAATTCTTTTCAAAGGTTTTGGTTCAAGAAAAACCTATTTTAAGTGAAAATGAGTTTCTACCCAAAATTCTAGATCATAGTATCTTGTTTTTGACATAAACTAGATTGTTGTGTAAAATCTATTCTAAAAGGAATTTGAAAATAATCTCAAAAATAAAATCCTAGAGTTGGCTATTCTAAACCTTTTTGGTATTCAAAAGAAATTCAAAAGACCAACCTATCAAAAGTTATTTGATTTCAAAACTCGTCCAAAATCCAACCTTGACATAAGTAGTCACTTTCTAGCACTTAAGTGAGTTTTGCCATCTGAGCCAAATTTATTCATATGAATAGGTCTATAATGGTATTTATGACTCATACATGAAATTGGATGCCTTAAATTTCATCTCTTGCTCAATTTGGCTCTTTTGAAGAAATTTCATGAAAATAAAGTTTCGTTTGCAAAAACAAAAACTTAATTCATAAACAATATTTGAAAGTTGGATTTCTAAAGGCTATATAAGTTGGAAATGCTCCAAATATGTTTATTTGGTTGATTGTGTGAAAGTTTGGTGCAAAATACAACATTTCTCTCTTTTCTCAAAATCCAGAACTGAATCTGCTGACAAATTCAGTCTCAGCCGGTCTGACTGCACTCTTGCCGCCGGTCTGATCGCATGCTTGCCGCTGGTCTAACCGCATAATTGTTGTCGGTTTGACCGGACGATCAAAGACTTGGCTATTTTATCCAAAATTGTTGATATATAATTTCCTTAGGCATTCTCTTTGCTACCCAAAGTCAAGTTGCTCCTTGTTATATTTGCTAGTTACCCTAAATTACTTTCTTGATTCCATATGCCATTTTGATCACATTGTGATGTTTTTATCATAAAAATGGTATTCTTTCTAAAAGTGGTAGATTCTCTTGATCATCTTGACCTCGGCATGAGATTCATCTTTTCACATGATATCATCTTATTTCTTCAAAATGGTATCTAATTTCATTCCTTGTCGATCATACTTCTTTTGACCAAGCTCAAGTACTCTTCATGTATGAGTGGATTCTCTCTTTCCCTCTTCTGTTTAGATGCTTTATTTGAAGATCTTTGCGAGAGACGTTCAAGCACTTTGCAAATTCAAGTTTTTGTCAACACGTGGTATCTACAAGTGATGTTTAAGGACTATCTTTCAAGTGTGATCTACATGTAGATATTTTTGGTGCTTAATGTTAAAGAGGGAGAATTTGGTTGCAAATAATGGTCAAAGGAAAAAGATTGAAGTCATCGTGAGTTTTGGGTGGATATATCTCAAAGAGATGACAAAGGAGAATATGACAAGATAGAAGAGAATCCTTTGTGTGTCAAAGGAGAATAAAGAATTTTCAAGAGGAACCTTTGTGTAAGGGGGAGTTAGTTCGTTGTGAAACACTTATTAAATATTTTGGGTTTACTTAAAAAGGGGCAAAGTATTAATATTGGGAAATCTATTTTACCTATTTTTGCCCAAAATGATTTATGGATCTTGTGAATGCATGATTTCATTCTCATTAGCTTCATTTGGTATGTTTGGAGTGAAATTGTCAATGATATGCAAGTTTAGCTTTTTAAAGAGCCTCTTTGGTCAAAAGTCTAAAATCTTGTTTAAAAGGTTCAAATTTATGAAAAACTAGATAAGAGTACTTAAATATGTATTTTAAATATTTTCCAATGCTTTTGGAGTAAAAATTCCTATCTTAGAAACAAAGTACCAAATTTGGCCTCAAAATGATCTTGTATGATCTTGATTTCGTATTAAACGACATATTTCCTTAAATCAAAATATATTGAGTTTTTGAAAAATTTGTCAATACCAAACTAGAAGGGTTTGTTATTTAAAACATTTCTCTAGTTCAAAGTTTTTACAAAAGACCAACCGTTGAAAAGTTATATCAATTTGAAGTTCACCGAAAAACAAGCTTTTACCCAAAATGACCTATTCTTGCATATAGTGAGTTTCGCTATTTGAGCCAGATTTATGTATGTATCTTGGCTTGAAATAGTATTTCTAACTCATACAAACCATCAAAGTGAAAAACTACATGAAATAGAAATTGGTTTGCATTTTTAATCTTCAATGCAAAATCATTCTCTTTATGTGCCTACAAAGTGCATTTTGCCTTATCTTTTAAAAGAAAACTATTTTTAACAAAATTATTTTTGGGAAACATTTTAAGTATTCCAAAGTTAAATTCTGGATATTTTCAAAGTATTTGGACTTCATTTGAAAATGTTTTGCCTTTTTCTACACTTTAAGCAAAAATCATGCCTTCAAAGCTCATTTTGGCATATCTTTTGAACGAAGACTCTTTTTTCAAAAATTCTTCTTGGAAAAGTTTCTTAGGAGTCTAAATTTTATTTCTACAAAATTTCAAAGTATTTTGACATGATTTGAAATTTTTTTGACTTTTTCTCTCTTTGATCAACATGCTGAAAATTCAGATTTTTGCAAGTTTTGAATTGATTTGTGATTTTTGTATCTCAAATTGGGTTCATAATTTGAAGAATCTATAATAATGAAATTTGATCCTCTATAGCTTTTCTATGTTTAAAAATTTTATCAGATTTATTGGAACCATTTTAACTAGTTTTTCAGCTGTCTTTTAAAGCTTAAATGGAATGTCAAAATCTGAAAAAAACTGAAACTTTCAATTTTCTGAAACTTTGTGATTTTCGTATCTTCAAAATGGTTGATATTTGGTTAAGCCTCCCAAAATTAAAAGTGTGTGTATTTACAAGGACTAGCTCTATGATTTATTTCAGATTTTTTTGGAGCTTATTTCCATACCTTTTTAAAATGTTCTACGAAAGTTGTGAACTCAACATGATTTCAATGTGTGAAATTGTGAAAATGAGCCTGGTATCTTCATGAAAAATGTTTATTGGGGATATTTCAAGGATGCGTTTATTTGAATGTGTTCCAAATATTATCTCTTTTAGTTAAACTCCAACATGGCCTCATTTCGAGTTATTTTGCTCTTTTCGGCCATAAAAGCGGAGTTTGTGACCTGTTTTGGTTTCAGGGGGAGAATGCTATATGATCAATAGGTTTGTGACACGATGGAAGGAGGAAGAAGGTGAGAAGGGCGGACATGTGGGGCTAGTCAAAGCTTGGGAGGGTGGTCAACCAAAGGGGAAGGTCATGACCCAAGGGGTGGTTGTGACAAGTCTCCAGGACCAGTCGGAGGTCTTCCAGGACCACCCGTTGGAGGTCTGGACTGAGGGGGAGGTCCAAACGAGAGAGAGGTCTAAACTGAAAGGGTGGTCTAAACAGAAAGGGAGGTCCAACGAGAGGGAGGTCTGGACTGAGGGGGAGGTCCAAACAAGAGGGAGGTCTAAACCGAGAGGGGGGGTCCAACGAGAGGGAGGTCTGGACTAAGGGGGAGGTAGGAGCGAACAGAGGAAGGGGATTTCAACACCAGAGAACTCTAGCAACTCCAGAGAAACCGAACTTTGGATTAGTTGAAGTTGGATTAATTCATATTAAATCGCTGCAAATTTCCAAATTCTCCGAGTTAAGCTTGAGCAATTCAACAAAACCAAATGGTTATTTTTATTTTCGAAAATGTCAGAAAAGCCCAGAAAATTGGGATGTTACAAAATGCGGAAAAGGCTAGCACTCCTGGTGCTAAGTACTATCACGCTATTTATCCCGGCGTGACAGGACTTCCTTGTCATGCCACGTTCCATGGCGTGGCAAAACCGCACTGCCAAGCCAAATTGCTAGCCGTTCTAAAGACATTGCGGAAAAGGCCAGCGCTCTTGGTGCCAAGTGCTATCACGCCATTTATCATGGTGTGACTGGACGCTTCTGTCACGCTATGTATTCCGGCGTGACAGAAGCAACTGATACTCAATTCAAACATCCAAATTGAATATTCTTTCAGCCAAACCTTCATGTCCTTCATGGTTGGAAACAACATGTTCTTCCGTATTATGTCATTCTCTGGGTCCGCAATGCCATCCCTGCTCTTCAACACATTAGCACAAACCGCCTTATCAGCCATACTGACATCATCTAAAGCATGCACCAAAGGGACCTCACCCATTACACTGTGAAGAATCCTGCCTTCCTTTGAGGAGAAAAGAGGTGCGGGAGCCTCATCTTCGGTCGAGCTCCATCCTTCGTCAGACTCCACTTCACAGGTTGTTCCATCGTGAAACAATTCCTCCTCAAGCTCATTGTTCATTACAGCACCGTTGAAATCAGTCACAGGGTCAATAACACGTTGCGGGGAAGATACAGGCAGATCCACCGACAGGGGGCCATAGTTGGTATGACTCACGCTAACGAACTCTTCGGAAGGTCTCTCTTCCATTGGGGAGTCTCGTGAATGATGGGCAGTGGGGTCTAGTTCCTCCGTGTTGCCATCCACCACATCCAAATTGTCTGGCAAATCCTCAACAGCGATTGTCCTCTCCATCGCCACCTCCAACAACCAGACCTAAGATGCGAGCACAATTTTCTTGTACATGTCTCAATCATCGGCGGACAGGATTGGCACCAACAAGGCGTGCACCTTAAAACCCAGCCCTGTGTTATATCATTCTTGCATTCTGACAACGACCCCGGGCTCATCCCATCCAAAGGTCGACTTAATTCTAGTCACAAGAGTTTTAAAGTCCGGTAATTCGTGAAACAAAAGGACGGTCGCTTCTATGCCGCCGAAGTCGACAGATCTTCCAGTTTGGCTAGTCGCCCCACCAGTAAATACATGTACAACTTTGCCCATCTACATCCAACAAAATATTGCAAAGTAAGTACTGCATGCCATATGAACGAAATACCGCAAGTATGAAATATCACAATCAACATTGGACATAACAAAAGCTCGGTTTTCTGAGACATGCTAGCAGTTTGACAGTACAAACATATGGATAATTAAAGCTTGTTTCCTCCATGTTGTGTACTGTGATAGTACTTGACTGTAGTTACAGTAATGAGCATGATGATTTACAGTCATCATAGAACAATACCTCTTTTTAAATGAAGTTTACGGGTCGTTTCACAATGAATTAAGGTGTGTTAGGCCATACACAGTGGACAAATAACACCAAGAAACAAGGAGATGCAAAAAGATCTAAAACCTACACTACCTGAGTCTCTTGAGCTCAGTCACGCTCGAGATCCCGTTCTCGAGACCGCCCAAACCACGTGTTTGGGACTGCTTAGAGCTTGCCTCTGAGTGCGACCTACACTACCCTGGATCCACGTGCCTAGGTACGCTTGAGATCCTGTTCTCGAGACCGCCCAAACCACGTGTTTGGGACCGCTCAGGGCTCATTCCTGAGTACGCCCAGGACTTCGCTCCTGGGTACGCCAGAGCTACACGCTCGGAATGCCACGAACCACTCGTTCGGAAAAACTAATATGCAGAAAGGAGATAAGTCATATTGTTGTGATTCTAATTAGTTTATAATCACACTTCAGATTTAATAAATAGGCAACAATCCAACACTCCCCAACATGATAAAATACTAATATATTTTGCACATTGGTAACAAATAGCACGCACCAATTTTCCTTAACAATGCATTTCATTTGAAAAGAATGGAATTGCACTTAATTGTTTCCAAGTTAATAAGATGCAGAGCTGAAATGAATAAAAGCATGAGATGTACGAATGTAGGAACCACAACATTTATACAATTTACAAAAATGACATAGGGTACAGGTAGGATAGAAGTCCAATTATGTCAATGATAGAAAATCACAAGTTTTGTCACACAAAATCAACCAAAAGAAGTTTTTTGAGCATAATTCATCTCCAGGTTTTTCATAAATAAAGTTTTTTTTAGCATAATTCATGTCCAGGTTTTTCAAACAAAAAAGAAGTTAAAAGACTAAATAGAAAAGAGAACTAAATAAGTACATATCATCCATTATCAGCATAGCATGTAGAGTCATATATAAATAACTAGTCAGATGCTACCATAGCACAAAACAGTTACACCACCCAAACCAAGGTGACAAGGCCATACATAGAGGTAATCCATTCAATACTAAATGCTATGATTTCACATCAAGTAACAGGATTACAGAAATATCATTTCAATGGCTATTAAATTCAACATCACTAAGTTAATCACAGCACGGATAAAAGACAAGCTTATTGAAGACTACAAGTCTAATTCAGTTACTTGAAACTATTGCTGATTGACCTCATTTACACAGCCAGGAAGTCTAATTCAGCTTATCCTTGTAAGACCAACCATTCATGATTCGACCGAGATGTTATATATCAAACATCGACATGAATACTCAAAAAAGCAGACAATGAGAGCAAATCACACAGCAATGATGCAATTGTTTCAAAGCACATGCCTCGACTTCACATACGCGATGTTCTACACAACACTAGTACTAAACGAAGGATGGCACAGTTTGGTAAAGCACAGAGTTGGGGGATCCAAAAACAATAAAATTCACCGCTACGATTATACACTCCTATCCTCCCCTCACGGCCGCATGTAACATTTGTACCATGATTTTCCCAATCCGTATTCTACAAACTGAAACTATGAATCGACCTCCAAAACAGATTAATTAAAACAAAATCTTGTACATGACTTCAATCAAAGCTCATGATAACAAAAAAAAAAAAATAAACAGATTACTGAGTACCATGCATAGTTCATTAGTTACATTACATTCTTCAACCCGAAAAAGAGTAGCAATCCTTAGAGGAAATGAAGTCGAACCTTGATTCACGGGGAGGAAATGCCGGCGGGGGGAGGACGGCGGGGGATGATAGTCGGTGGTGGGGAAGAAGGCTGGCGGGGTGAAGACGGGCGGTCGGAGGAGGATTGCGGCGGCAGGACAACCCAAAGGCGGTGGGCGAAGGTGGCCAGGCGTCTAGGCGTGAGGGAAGGAGAGAGAGGCCGACGTCGGGAGGATGCACCGCCACGGGAAGAAGCGGCCGGTGGGGAGGTCGACCCAGTGATGGGAGGACCCCGGGGAGTGGTCTTGGTGGCGGGATGAAGCTGGGGAAAATGGGTTGCGTTGCTCCTTTTAAGTGCCCACTGTCGCGCTAAATATAGAGGCGTGACAGGGAGGATTGTCACGCCATGGATTATGGCGTGATAGATGCCACGCAAGCTCCACGTTGGTACGGCACGCAACCGATGGCTTACGTGGCATGTTGCGTCACGCCGCTACGGGTGGCATGACAGAGTTGTTTAGTCACACCACGGGTGGTGGCGTGATCAAAAGGGTCAGAATTGAAATAAAGTTCGCGAGAGATTAAATTTAAAATATAATTTAAAAAGATTAAATAAAAAATTTCTATACCATGTTTACTCTCTAAAATATGTAGGATGGAGGAGCTCTTTCTTTTCTTTTTGCGAATTTAGGATCGAGGATCTCTATGTACTAGTAACATGCTTTTGGTACTGGAGAGCCATGTTATCATCTATATCAAAACTTAGAAAAAAACATTTCGGGCATTTATGCACAAATTCCTTCGTCTAGTGTCGTTTTCATTCTGGTGTAACAAACCTATCAACTGCCCCTGAGAGTCTCCGATGAGAGTTAAGACACCTGCGGGCGACAGTCCGTTACACAACATTAAAAGGCCCGGACCCATATCCATCACGTCGTGCACGATAGTACTTGGTGCTGTTGGTGGGGTTTAAGCGGAAGAAAACACCACGGGCAAGGCCCAACAACTACAGGGCAGGGCAGGCAGGTACGCACGCACGGACGGTTCGGCAAATTGGCAGTTACGCCGAACGCAGGTGGCAATCAAATCCCAATCCAATCCGTTCCGCGTCGGCGACCGGCAAACCACACGGTGGCTAAGGATGGAAAAAAAACGTTCAAAACTCGTGAGCCAGTTCGGCTCGTTAAAGGTTTAGCTCGACTCGATTCGAACTCGGTCTCTTAACAAGTCAAGCCGAGCCGATAATTTAGCTCGTTTTCTTAACGAGCCGAGATCGAGCTGCCTCGCGAATTACTCGTTAAACTCGTTTAGCTTATTTAAAAACCAGCACAGTAGAGCAGTAGTACCAAGTCAGCTCAACCCAGCAACCCTTAGACGGTCCAGATAGGCACAAGCCCTAAGCTGTGATCTCTTAACTTTATAAAATTTTTATTAGGCTAATTTTCCTTTTTTAGCGAGCTTAACGAGTCTAACGAGCTGAGTTCAAGTTTTTTAACGAGCCAAGCTGAGCTGGATATTTTGTTCGTTAGCTTAACGAGTCGAGCTGAACCGAACTGAGTTGGCTCATTATCCATCCCTAACGGTGGCAGCCGCCAGCCAACGACGACGCAACTGCGGCCTGTGGTGCGAGCCGCGGCAGCTAGGGCTAGTGAACACCACCAAAACCATGGTTTGTCACGACACGCGGCTCTCTTGGTGCTACGTGGGGTGGGAGCGGACAAGGCGGGGATCGCATCGCGTCATGTGATCCGTGCTGGCTCACGCGCGCGCGCCGCACGACACGGTGCGTCCCGTTGTTTCTTTCTTTGTGGAACGCATGGGTGGCACGGCACGGCGCGGACGCGCGGTGGTGGCTTGCTGCTCGTTGGGCCGGCAGGACTCGTAAGTCGTGACACGTACGTACATACAACGCACCCCCCGCGTTTTTTATTTTTCCAGAGGAGTCTGAGGGAAGAGTTAGGCTCCGGTCACGTAATGTGTGCGCGGGCCAAAGTTTGAAGGCCCATCTACTATGGGCTGTGGGCCAAAAATTGCTTGGGCTGTGTGAAAATTTTATTCAATCATCCTGTTCAGCTTTTCCGCTTCCCGCTCCTATTTTGTTCCGCTTTTCTTTCTTTTCTGTTGGATGCAGCGAAATTTCGAAATGGATGAATTTGTTCGAGTGTAATTCATAGTTAAAAAATTCTCTTCTATCCGTGCGCGCTGATCGTAGAGTGGACTTGGAAACCGTCAATTCTTTCGCTTGGCAGACGAATTGTCACACAAAGCGTACATAAATTAATCTCCTTTCCTACAAATTGACCCAGTGGTCAATCAAACAACTCAACCACTTCGGGAAACATTCTTGATGAACCGTGAGTTTGGATCGACGAAACCACGGCACAACGTCAAGTCCCAATTGAGAATTTAGTGTGGAGTAGATCCGGATCAAACAACTCAACCACTTCGGGAAACATTCTTGATGAACCGTGAGTTTGGATCGACGAAACCACGGCACAACGTCAAGTCCCAATTGAGAATTTAGTGTGGAGTAGATCCGGACCTCTGGACTGCTTTTCTCAACCATCGAGTGAACCACCTTCAACAAATCTCCAACAAACTTCTGCACATCTGAAGCTTCCTTCTCAAGCCGCCCACATTAACCCATGCATATTGTTGAGGAACCACCGCTGATGAGTCTAGTCCGAGCGATTACCTTATAGACAAGCGTAGAATCGTAAGAACAATGCAAGAACACAAAAACAGAATAGTAGATTGAATACAGAGATATGAGGGAACTTCTGATTTCTCTTTATTGCTCTTTTCTAAAGATGTAGTACAATGGTTGAAGTTCTCCCTCCTTTATATAGGCTACTGAATAGATGAGGAGCCCATCGGGTCCGGTTTCTTAACACTCCTCTTGAGCACTCATCCGTCATATTCATGTCTCATCAAAGCCCCATAAAAACCCAGCGGGAAAAATTTGGAGAAAAATACATGATACACGTTCTGCCGTGCTGCACGAATTGCATCATTAAAAACCTTAACCGAGAAGTTTTAGGAAAACTCGTCAAGGAAAAATAGTACAATCCACCTAATTTCATTTAATATATATAATTTACTCTTTAGGTACTCAATCTTCATGGTCAAGCTTTAATAATGAGTTCGTGAAGATTCTCCCCCTGAATTCTGCACTTCTCTAAGTCTCATCATTCCAATTCCACGTATGCACATTTCAAAGCTAGATGCTGGAAGTGACTTAGTGAATAAATCTACAAGATTTTCACATGACTTAGTATGCAGTACTTTAATCTCGTCCATCTTTTGCAATTCATGAGCATAGAAGAACTTGGGGTTGATATGCTTTGTGAGAGGATTCTTCACATAACACATATGCACTTGTGCAACGCAAGCTACATTATCTTCATAGATAATAGTGGGGGTTTGCGCGATATTCAATCCACACGACTACTGGATGTGGTGAATCATCCGTCGAAGCCAAACATATTCTCGTGAGGCCTCGTACAATGCTATGATTTTCGAGTGGTTCGACGAAGTCGATATAAGACATTGCTTAGACGACTTTCATGGAATTGCAATTCCACCATATAGGAATACATTGCATGTTTACGACTTGGTTGTATATGGGTCCGACAAGTACCCGGCATCTGCATTGCCATTCATAGTTAGGTCTTAGTTCTTTCTGTAGAACAGACCAAGTTCTTTGCTTTCTTGGAGGTATCGGAAGATGTCATTCATTCTCTGCCAATGTCTTTAGTAGCTTCTGCATTATACCTTGCTAATAGGTTTACGACAAATGCAATATCCATTCTAGTATAGTTTGCTAAATACATGAGTGCTCCTACTGCACTCAAGTATGGAAATTCCGGTCCCAGGACTTCCTCCCCCTCTTCTCTAGGTCTGTACGAATCCTTGTCTTGCAGCAAGGGCCTTTCGACCATTGGCACTTTCGAAGGGTATGCCTTTCCAAAGTCGAACCTTTCTAACACTTTCTGAGTGTAGGTTGACTGACGTACTAAAATCCCTTCAGGGGCATGCTCAAGCTGTAAGCTTGGGCAATATTTGGTTTTACCCAAATATTTTATTTCGAACTCCGACTCCAAGTAAGACTTGCTTTCTTAACACCTTCCAGGGTTCCAATGATATTCAGATCATCTTCATACACTGAGATTATACAAAATCCATTCTGGGATCGTTGTATAAATGCACATGGATTATTTTCATTGTTCGTATAGCCTTTCTTGCATAGAAAGTTGCTTCAAGCGATTATACCACATCCTGTCTGATTGCTTAAGTCTGTATAGTGACTTTCTGAGTTTCACACTGTACAGATTTCTATTTGCTCTGTCTTGGCTCGGGACAAGGGATACCTTCAGATACCTTCATATAAATGTTCGAATAAAGGTATGCAGTTACCACATCCATCAAATTCATTTCTAAATTCAAGTTTACTGCCATTGAGATTAAATATCTAAAGGGTGGTTCTGCCCATGACTAGGGAATAGGTTTCTTCATAATCATCTTCTGGACGTTGAGTAAAACCTTGTGCAACGAGCCTTGCTTCTTTTTATTTCTCTTTCAAACAAATACCCACTTATGCCCTATGGGGTGCATATGGGGAGGTGTGCGGCTTACAGTCCCAAACACCTCTCTTTTATTCAGAGAGAATAATTCAGTTTCTATTGTCTTCTTCTAATCTTCCCAATCTGATCTTTTCTTACATTCAGCAAGCGATGCAGGCTTTGGATCAAGATCGATGATTGTGCCAATTTTCTTTGCAAAAATATTGTCGACATTGGCTGTTGTCTTATTCATAGATTCTCCCGAGGTCACAAACTTTATAGCTATTTCTTCAAGGGGTGATTCTTCTAATACTTCTACTTACTCACTGCTACTTCCAGTTGTGGGTGCAAGTCCCTTTAGTTTTTTCAGCTCCGATGTGTGCGCACACATCCACGTTGGTATCTTCCTTCACGGGGATGTTCAATTCTGGTATGCCTTTTCTGAAGGTGCCATACTGGTGCCAGGTCTCAACTGGCTCCCCTTCTGGTTCTAGGGCACTTCGGTGATCGACTGTGTCAAGTCCTTCTTGTCCTTTTTCACCAAGCGTCCCTAGTTACTTCAGATTCGAGGGGCCGTAGTTCTCGTCCTTTCTAAGGCCTTAGGACGGGATTAGGGATACCTTCATTAGTGTTTCAAACCCTCTCCGGTGCATTGCGTGCAGACACATGCGACTTGGTCACAGTCTTCAAATCACTAAAGTGGTCAAGTAGTTGATTCACTAATGCTTGCAAATCAATTATCTTCTGGACTTCTCTATTTGCTTTACTAGTGCTCGGGTCATGTGCATGGTCTTTAATTTTCTTCTGGACTTTAATTGTCGTCTGGACTTCCTATGACTTGCCACGTTATTTTCCGATATTTTTCATCAAGGGGTTGATTTCCTCCCCCTAATGACGAGAAACTATCCTCATCTAATATACTATCAGCTAATCGGGCAGTATGCAAATCTCTCATCATAGGGTCCAAATACCTCATTATGGATGCTGTCTCATGACCAACATATATCCTAGACTTTCGGAGAGAGCCCATTGCAGTTCGCTGTGGTGGTGGTATATGTACATAAACCTTGCAACCAAATCCGCGAAAAAAAGAAATTTTCGGTGCTGACCCTTGCGCTAGTTGCATAGGTGAATGGATGTTATATGCCAGCAGTCTAAAATTGATGAGAGTTGCTACGTGCAGTACTGCGTGTCCCCAACATGTAGTTGGTAAATTACAATTCTTCAAAGATCTGCTAGTCCATTATGGGAGTGGATATGCGGTACGGAATGCTCATCATTAATTCCCATTGTCATAAAATAATCATCAAATGCCTTCGAAGTAAATTCTTTGGCGTTGTCCATTCTGATGGACTTCAGATGATGATCAGGGAAATTATTCTTAATTTTAATTATCTACGAGATTAGCTTTGCAAAAGTGTGGTTTCTCGTAGACAATAAACATGCATGCGACCATTTCGAGGAAGCATCAATGAGCACCATAAAAGACCTAAATAGCCCTGACAGGGGCTGTATAGGACCGCAAATGTCTCACTGGATATGGTCTAGGAATGCAGGGACTTCATCTTTCGCTTTTAGAGCAGACAGTCTAGTAATTAATTTCCCGGTAGCACATGCGGGGCACACAAAATCTTCATGATTCAGGAAATTCTTTAGATTGATATTATGTCCATGTGAATTGCTAATTATCTTTCTCATCATCCTAAGACCTAGGCGGCATAATCTATCATGCCAGAGATAGAAAAGTTCAGAGTTTCTAAATGCGGTTTTCAGGGCAGTATAGGCTGCAGGTGCCTTAATATTAGTGTAGTATAGCCCAGTTTTATATGAAGGAAGTCGTTCTAATGCCCCTTTTTCACTTTCTTCACGCTTTGTAATGAGCAGGTATTCCTTAATATACTCTTCTTCAGTTTCTATGTGGAAACCATTAGCGCGAATATCCTTGAGAGTTCTAGTCAATTCTAGGTACAACAAGGCTTCTTCAACGACCAAAGTTGTGCCCATTGGGAGTATAATTATGGCCCTTCCTGAGCCGATTATACAAGTACCACTTCCCACGATTGTTGTAAGACTACCGGCATTCTTGCTGATCGACTGAAAGAATTTTGTCTCTCTCAAGATAGTATTCGTTGTGCCGCTACCTGCTAAGCACACTTCCTCCATAGGGCGCCACACGTGTTCTAATATAATGTACTTTATTAATATGCAGCAGAAAGGAAGCAACATATAAATAAAATACATCAAATATCAGAACATAACTTGATATTATAAATATGAGAAAATAAGCCTTGTAGGACTCATCATAAGAATTTAATGCTTTGCTCTCCTAGAGCTTACAACCATTATTCAAAGAATAAAATAATTCAATATTCTGCTTCAATTACAAACTGCAAGTTACTATAAAAGATCTAAGTGCAATGCGTGCAGTAGATCAAATCAGCAAAGTATTCGGAAACTTCTGCCTCAATCTGCTCCATGGCGATCTTCTTCTCTTGGGCAACTACGGTTGCGGCCGCTGCGATATCCAAAGGAGGGATGATGGGGACTACTACTGGGCTGTCCACATTCATAAGTGCAACTAATGGATGTCGATCCTCCGTGCCTACAATGGCGAGGTGTGCCTCATGCTGTCCTTTGCCCTTCTTCTTAGACAGGAAAACATCAATAATGTGCGACCCACGACATTACCCTTCTTGCCCCTCTCCTTCGTGAGAGGCCTCATCACCTTGTTGCTGCTAGCATTGGCTTCATGGCCAACATTGCTACTAGGTGGCTGTGAGATGTAGTTCTTCCTTAGAACATCATCTTGAGCTTTCACAACTTGCATGATGTCAATTAATTCGACATACTCACTGTAGTCGTCTTGACGATAGTTGGTGCGGATTGCACCGTATTCGGGTAAAAGGTAGGGAGAGTCTTCTCAATCTTCTGCTCATCCGCGATTACCTTACCACAGAATTAAAGACTGGTACAAATTCTGGCCATGCTGGGTCAGCTCTTCGAACTCCCGGTCCGTGATGCCAGTCATCTACATATTTCATGCAAAGAGTTTATAAGATTACTATTGGTAATCTGCATAAAATGGTTGCAAAATTATCATAATACTCTTTGAACTCCCGGTTCGTGATCCCGTATTTTTCTATGCATTTTTCATGATTTTTCTATGCATTTTTCATGATTTACTGCTATTTTCAGTGATTAAAAGCAATATAAACAATCACAGATAATCAAAACAATAAATAAATTACATATAAATAATAATAGCAGAGTTAAACATGCTTCAAATGCTCAAAATACTTCAAAATTTGAATTCCCGAGGCCCTTTTCAGCTGGAACATGAATTTTCGGCGAATTCTGCAATTTCTAAGGGCTAAAGCGCTAATTTTAAATTCTGAGAAAAAAACACATAGTTTCAAAAAATCTGAGGGGCCTTTTGCAAAATTTCTTTTCATTTTCGGTCTTCACCCATTTTTTTCTTTTTCCTGAATTCATTTGGGTCGGGCCCATTCTTTTCCTCGACCTATTTCGACCCATAGGGGCAGCCTTGTTAGGGCGCCAAGGGAAACCCAAGCGCCACACCTCGCAGCGGCGGCGGCTCTTGTGCACGTGCAAGCGGTGCGCAGCTATGGGCATCTTGGCAGTGGCGTGCCTCGTGAGGGAGGTCTGTGCGGCGGCCGACGGTGCTCATGCGGGATGGCCAGGCCCCCGTGCGGGCGACGCCATGTGGAGGTGGAAAACGAGGTGGCACACGGTGGCACATTCGGCGCCACGGCGATCGGCAGGTCCGGCTACGGTCGATCCGTCTTGGCTGTGGAGCGACGCCGCAGTTGATCGGTCGCGGGTGCGGCCATGGATGAGGTTTTGGCGGCGCAAGATGGCAGTGTGGCGCGCGTCGGACGACAAGACGGTGTGGTTCGGTAACGGTGTACATGCGGGCTTGCGGTCGACGATGATGCGGCCATGCGGTGCGTCCTCGAGATAACAATGGGTGCGATGAGCCTATGCAGATGGCGTGGCGGCGGCGGGCGCGCCCGTCCGGGAGGCGGCGGCGGCAGCGTGGGCTCGGCCGGTGGTGCCACATGCGGCGAAGGCGGTTTCAGCGACGGTGTGCAAGCGGCGGATTCAGTACTGCAGCTCGGGGCGCGACTTTGGGCCAACGATAGTAGCGGTGCATCCACGTGCGGGTGGCCATCAGCGAGGCTTCGCGGGATGACGGGAGCGCGGTACGACGGCATTCAAAGCGCATACGGCCAGAGTTGATGGCGTGGCTCTGTATATGTGCCAACGCAGGCTTGATGGCGTGGTCATGCGAGGTAGTGCGGTGGCGGCCGTGGGCGGCGCCGACTTCAGGCGACGGCGCGGAGGGGAGTCCGTGCGGGGACAGCGCCGACCGGCGACGCAAGCATGCGTGTCGAGTCGTCTCTCAGACGATGAGCGGCTCAAGGCGGTAGCGATGCGGTGCGTCTTCGGGCCAATTGCCACGTGCAAAGGAAGAACAAAAATTCATGTACTGTTCATCCAATTACTGTTCATGCGATGCAATGTGCAATCTATCGTGCAATCGTCATCTGTTCTTTCATGCAACCAACGATCGGCTTGGCCGGCTACTTTAAGTCGGCTCGCTGTAGGTTAGAACGGATTGGTAATTTTCAATCTATGGTACAATCGACATCCACTTTTTCATGCGATCCACCGATCGACATTGTGCTGACAACTTTAAGTCGGCTCGCAGTAGATTAGAGCGGATTTACACTGTAGAAAAATAATCTAGAAAGCAACAACTTGTAGAATTGAAAGCAATCTAGAAAAAGCGATTCGATCTACGAGTGTTGTGCCTCAATGATTACCTTCTCAATCTGTGCAGGCCGGAGAGCATAGTCGTGTTGATAACGTGTTGAGAAACTGTCGCTGGCGAGTCTAGTCCGAGCGATTACCTCGTAGACAAGCGTAGAATCGTAAGAACAATGCAAGAACAGGATGGTAGATTGAACACAGAGATATGAGGGGACTTCTGGCTTCTCTTTATTGCTCTTCTGTAAAACTGTAGTACAATGGTTGGGGTCCCCCCTCCTTTATATAGGCTACTGGATGGATGAGGAGCCTATCGTTGGCCAAGACTGCCGGCCTGTAGCAACAACTAATCAAGGGTGTAACGTAGCAAAATCGGCATGGGAGGAGAGACCAAAGTTGAGGTCAAAACGGTTGTCTACAAGGTGCACATCCACTGCGGGCAATGCGCACGCAACATCGAGACACAGTTCACTGAGTTCAAAGGTCCGTGCTTCTGTATGATAATGGATTTTTTTTAAAAATAATCTATTTTTTATTCCGAAATACAGTAATATACCTCTGTTTTTTATTTTACAGAAATAATTCTCTGTCGCTCCACCGTTTGACGACTGTAGAAGTCACCCAACGGTTGAGCAACAAGTGTACAAGTTGCCCAGCGGTTGAGCGACTTGTGCTAGTGGCAAATTGGTGGAGCGACACATCGACAAGTCGCCCACCGGTTGGACAATTTAAAATAATAATAATATTATTTTATTAATATGATGGAAATAATTGTGAGGAATAAATGGAAATTTTTGTAGGTAAAACATTTAGCAAATCTTGTTTGTGGGTTGTTAAATTTTTTGGAAATAAAAGGGTGGTGACAAGGTTGGTTAGTCCGTTTGTGATTTTAGTAGATTCTCAAGGGTACGAAATCTGTTAGACTCGCAATAACAGTTTATGATCGTCGTATGTTGTTGTAGTGCGGTAAATTTTTGAAGAATTTTGTGAGGACGATTGAGATATATAGCAATGATTCGTAAGTAGGAAGGTACGTGATATTGCAATGCGTTAGGGAATTCATACACGCTGGAGAACTTTGGAGAAATGATGCAACGATAACAACACGACAGTTGATCCGATAAGAGGGTTACATGGCACGCAGGCTAATGAACTAAGCAAGGTACACGCATATCTTTAAGGAATTAGAAATACATGAGACATATGGACGAAGAGAGTCGAACTACTGCTTGAAATGTGGCCATTTGCCCTTGTGGCACAGCTCAGCATTGTACTACTTGCCTTGCATTTTTACTTTCGCCGCGATGGCCCTCTTTCGCGCCATCCCAGCCTCGCGTCGCCTAGCATGCTTGCGCTCCTCGTGTAGCCTCTACCACCTCTTCTTCTCCTCCATCTTAGCCTGCAGCTCTTCGAGGAGCCTTTCACGGCCCTCGCAATCCTCCCTGACCCACCTCTTCCATGACAGCAACATTCATATGTCGTAGGGGTGGATCTTATCATTGATCCACTGGTTGAAGTCGCATAGGCGCGGCGAAAACTGCAGTGGGAAGAGAGACGTGGTTACGGCGTAACGGGAAGCAAAATAGTGGTGTGCACTAAAATGCGATTTCACTACCAGCTGCCTGTGGCTCGGCGTGTCAAACCTACGGTTGGGGTAGTCCGTGCAGAAGTTTGGGTAGCACCAATAGCGCTGCCCAATATTCCACTCGTCGGTTGATTTGACGCACTTGCAAGCGTCCCGATAGCAGCAAAGGGGTGGCGCCACCGCCATCAGAGGACCTTCCGGAGGGTGTTCAGCGGGCATTGGGGGGCTTGATCCGGAATCGTTGTGCATACTACGAGACAACCTCCTTAGATCGATGAGCTCCGGAGGTGGCTGTTGAGGAGGTGGGTGGTGTGTGTAAGGCTGCTAACTGAACGCCTTGTGGCGAGCGGCGGTATGCTGGGGAGCCTCCCAGTCCTTCGAAAGCTCATGGATATGCTTCCATTCCTTCTCCTTGTCCATGTTATCTAGGTAGTGTTGTTGGTGTGGAGTTCTTGGCCGAGTAGCGTTGTATTTATAGTGGGAGCAGACGCAGCTGTAGTGGCCCCATTGCGATGAGACATGGATGTGTTTCGCGTCCGTGCGCTGCACCCTTCGAGGAGGAAGCTTGCGGCAGTCAACTGGTCTCTTCGTGCTTCGCAGAGGGAGATCACGTCCTGCTTTGCAGAGAGTGGTCGTGTCCTACTTTGCAGAGAGTAGTCACGTCTTGTTTTGCAGAGCGAGGTCATGTCCTGCTTTGCAGAGATAGGTGACGATGACAGACTGACACTACAAATGAAGTTAAAGTTTGCAATTACGATACAATTAGTTCCATACTGCGTACAACAAGCAAAGTACTGACTGAAGTAGAAGTTACAACATGCTAGCATTTCTAATTTTAGTACCACTACACACACAACAAGAAGTGGTGCTGCACTTCACACCGGTGTTCCTACTTATCGGCAGGTGCCTTGTAACTTCTCGCAGTGTGGCCTTCCTGGCCGTAGCGGCCGGAACGCCTACCCGCCGCTCCAGCTTTGCCTTCGCCCATATCATTCCTAATGCGACGACTCTGTCGACGGCCCTTCCCACCCTTCAACAGGTCAAGATCCGGAACCCAAGTCCTCTGTGCCATATCCAACGTGGCAAAGTTGCCCACAACCCTGAAGCCTCTTAGCTCGCCGCACCACGCCTACAACACTCTCTCCTTCATGAAGTACTCCGACATGAAGTTCGATGGGTCCATGTTGATAGTCTCGCATACAGCGAGGACATGTGAGCATGGCTTGTGAAGGAGCTTTGGCTTGTTGCTTGTGCAGCTAGGTTCATTCACATGATCTCCAAGGCACACCTCGTGGGTAACAAGAGAGCGAGCCGTCCCAAATCCAGCTCTGTCCCGAAGGAGCACGTCGAAATGATACTCCGTATTGCCCATCACGAAGACCGTGTGTGACTAACCCTTCTCAGTCTTGGCATGCATATACGCTATAATCTTCAAGTAGTACAGTGTATGTGGGTTGGTTGTATGAAGTGCCGCATTTGCATGCCTTTCCTTGAAATATCCAATTGTACCATGCAGAACGCCTTCCACGATGGCAATGAGAGGCTGAGGACGGAGGCCCCTATGAACCCAGTTGTACACCTCCACAAGGTTAGTGGTCATTATGTTGTATCTTGCACCGTCCGTGTCATGCAGTAAGGACCACTTCTCCAATGGCTCGGCCTCAATCCAATGGGAGAAGCACTTGATGTTCCTCGAGGTCCTCTGTGTCAAACAGGGAGGGTCAAGCTCCAGCAGTGGTGTGAGGCGTTCGGGTTGGTCACCCCAGGAATGGGCAGACGCTTGTTCTTCTCGACGACGTGCTTCCTGGTGTGCTTCTCTAACATCTCCCATGACGCATCAAATTCATGCTACTGGTTTTGCATAGCCAGCCTCTTGAACAGCTTCATTAACAGTTGTTGCGAGAACTACTTGAAGAAGTTGGCCCCCAGATGGCGAGTGCACCATCTGTTCCTCATGTCTGGCCAAGGGAATGGCTCCTCGGGGTCTTGCTGAAGTTTTTTTATGGCATTCATCATCCCAGGGTGGCGATCATGGATTATGCAGACATCAGGACATGCCCTAACTACTCCCTCCTTTAGATGTCGAAGGAACCGCAACCAGATGTTGAAATTCTCATTTTCGACGAATGCGATGGCCAAAGGCAGAATTTGATTGTTACCATCAACGCTAATTACTGTTAGGATCTGACCCTTGTATTTTCCAGTTAGAAACGTCCCGTCGACTGAGATCACGGGCAACATGTGCCTGAAAGCATCGATAAAGGCACCGAAGGCTAAAAAAGCCCTCTGCAATACCATGAAACCTGGCGGTCTTCTGGATGGCTTGTCCTTCACAGCAATGTATGTGCTCGGATTCCTGTCCTGCATCCTTGGAGCATACGAGGAAGGTTATCATAAGCCGCCTCGAAAGAACCGAACCTCCTTTCTAAAGCCTTCTGCTTCACACGCCATGCCTTCGCGTAGCTAATCTTGTACTTGAATTTCTGCTCGATAGCCACCATGATGTGCTTGGCCTCTAGGTCCTTCTTCTGCACGATCTCTCCGTATATGACGTTAGCTATGAAGGTGGACGTTTGGTTGTGGGTGGGACCTTCGTTATCATCGGAAGAGTCATCGTCATCCTCTTCTAAAGCTTCCTCCTCGGTCCAGGCCATCAAGTCATCGATCTCCATCTGACACACTATGCTGTCGACATGCTCCCCTGCATTTGCTTATCCAGTGGGCTCAGCGTGCGGTGTGTGATCTTCCTCTTCTGCCTCCGCAATATCGGCCACCGTGTCCTATTCATGAACCACGCGCTGTGTGCCCGAGCTTCTCCGACCAATCGGACGATAGCGGTCGGCAGGGCCTCGTGCGACTCCCTTCGGATATTCTTGCACGAGTAGCACACACTCGTATCCATGGCGCCGACAGCCTTCCATAAAGCCTTTCCATGCAACTGTGTGCATCAGTCTGCTCAACTCCCACCGAATGTACGTGGCAGACCGACTCCAAAGCTCATGTAGGACGACACTGCACACCTTGGGGTCCAAAGAGAAGCTGCAGGTGAGCCATCGCAGGATATCTCTGATTAGAGCATTCTCTGCATCCGGGTGTACCATACTGACTTGCGGGAAACCACTCAAGTCAACACCGTATGGACTTTCACGAATCGTACCAACACCGTAATGCACTTTTAATTTTGTGGGCTCCGACATGACTGATTTCTCACTACAAATATTTCAAACATTACAACTAGTCATTTGTCAACATATATTCACGAAATACGTGCTAAACCAATAAGTAGCGACACATCGTCTACATTCGGATGAGAACAAGAACGGATGAGACTATTACCTTCACGCGAAGACCTTCTCACCTTGTCAACGAGCTTCCTTCTTCCTTCTCTCTTACCTCCCGAGCTCCTCATCTCTCCTTCTCTCCCTCTCCCAAGGTCCTCTGCTCCCCCCTAGTTGTTCTCTCTTCTCCTCTCCTTCTCCCGCTCTCCCGACCTTCTCCCCCTCTTCACTTCCCCTCTCCTTCTCTCACTTCCCCTCTCCTTCTCTCCCTCTTCCATTTCTCCTCTCCCGAGCTCCTCTCGTTCTCTCGCGAGAGAAATGGTGAAAGATACCGTGAGGGGGCCGAATGTGCCTTTCTATATAACCGTCTAGTCGCCCAACGGTTGAGCGACTAGGGGATAAGTCGCTCAACCGTTGAGCGACTAGTAGCCGAAGAGACTACTCGCTAAACTGTTGAGCAACTACTCCACTTGTCGGACAACTGCTGGGCAACCTGGATCTAGTCGCTCAACCATTAGACGACTTGATCCAAGTCGCCCAACGGCGCAACAATGTAGGATTATTTCTGTAAAATAAAAAAATGGGGGTATATTACTGTATTTCGGAATAAAAAATGATTATTTTTTTTAAAAAATCTATGATAATGCCACTACGTTTTTGTTTGATTGGTGCATAGGAGCATAGTAACACCTGTGGGGAGTGTGGACATGACAGGGGTTCAGGAGGTGAAACTGGACGCCGGGGTAGGAAAGGTGACGTGAAGGGTGTAGGGTTCGACATCGAGAAGCTCAGGGTGAAAGTTGAGAAGGGTTGCCGAAAGAAAGTTGAGCTGATACCTCCCCTAAAAAACATAGTCATGAATGAGGTCAAGACCAAGAAGGAGGTAACCTCTCTGAAAAGTGAAAACCACGTTGTAAAGTTAGTATATATGTTGCTTCTATATATGCAAGTAGATGCACTGAAACTCATTAATTTTCGTGGATGAGGATGACTAGGTAGCACACCTTAATTTTGTTAGGTTTTCATTTTATCTGCATCATTGATTTGTTTTTTTTGATAATATAGGAGCTGAAGATCATAAATGCGAAGATCATATATATGATACTAATATTAGTGTTGAACAATTGGCAATGGTGTTGAGGTGTTTATGGTTCAAACTCTCGATTTTAGCGAAGTGTTGTTGTCTGTCAGGATCAGGCGGTCTGACCGGCCCTGGGGTGGCGGTCTGACTGGCCTGGGATGAAAAATTGAATTTTGGGGATTGCGTTAAAACACTTATGTGAGAGTGTTAGGAGGTGTGTTTGCACCAGGTTTCATGGAAAATGGAGTTTCGAGGCAAAATTAGATAGAGTTTTACCGAAATGTCCATAAAGGTTGTTTTCCAGTCCTTGGAAAAATTTCCAGAGTGGTCAGACGGGCCCTGCTAGCGGTTAGACCAACCTTGCTGGCAGCCAGACCGACTGAGGGCGGTGATCAGACCGACCAGTGGGAGTTTTTGCACCGGGAAGGTGGAGAACTTTGTGGAATTGGCCAAAGTCATGGGTGTCGGTGTATAGGTGTTGCATGATGCATGTTTTGGCTAATGTGGGTCAAGTTACGAGGAACTTGTGCCTAGAAACGATTTCTTGGTCTATTGTTGTGCAGGTGGCTTGGAGTCAACTACGGTCAACGACGAGGATGATCGGAACTAGACTAGGAGAGCTAAGGTCCAGAACGATCGAGGATGACGGGTGAAGTAGTTGGACTCAAGCATGGCGCAAGATGGACAAGAACGACCGAATAGGTAGTTCGTGCAGCGGGTTGCATCAAGTGGCTTGGAGGTCGGTGCAAGTGCTATAGTAGTTCCGGTGGGAGCTGGATGGGAGAGACTTGCGACATGAATAGAGACATTGATGAACCTACTTGTGAAGTATGAGATTGCTTTACGTTGATTGGACTCAGCCTTCGAGGAATGATTGAGAATGAGTATTTTGGTATCTTCGCCAAAATACGGGGTTGATGACCTTGGAAAAACCGCGGTGCGGGACGAAGCAAAAGGAGAAGCGGTTTAGATCAAGAGAAGATGAAGACCACAAAGAGATGGATTCGGGAGACCCGGTTCATCATCCGCTTTGAGAAGCGTGCATGAGTGTACACCCATTTGTGTGTGGGCTTAATGGGTGACCGATAAGGTTTTCTCTCTAGACCTAGCCTTCATTATAAAAGGAAGGAGTGCAGGATTTGGACTCATCCACTCAAGCCTAGAAAACCCTAATTTGTGATTTAGGGAAAGTGGAGAGATAGAGGAGGCTAGGGTTTGAGAGATATTGATTGATTTAGTGCTCAAGTGTTGAGTTTTTGTCCTCCATGGTGGAGTGGCTATAAACTGACAATCTCTCGAATCAATCAAGCAAATTTGCCCCAAGATGCTTTTGGGATTATTGTGTTACAAGGGTTTTGATTGGGTCTTTTGCTGTGATCTAGCTTGCTAAGACTTGTGGGATCTAATCCTAGGTCATTTGGACAATCTTTCACACACGAGCAAGCTTTTGTATCAAGTTTTGATTTTCTTCGGTTTTCGTACCCTCTTGACCTCCATCAAGAAATTAATGGAACTTTGGCTTCAATCGTCTCGATCGTTGATTGGAATAGGTTCCTAACCTTCATGATGAGCTATATTTGAAATCTTAGAGGATTTGGACCCCGAAATCAAAAGTTAGATCATTTGGAGATCAGTTCGGGCTGTTGTTCTTGCAGCTGGTGGTCAAACCGACGTAGCAACGGCAGTCAGACCGGCTATGGGTCTTTGACCTCGAGGTTTTTTTGTTTCAACGCAAGGCTTTCGCTGTGTTATTATGCTTTGGATCTTCATAGGTTTCATAGCTATTTTAGTGATAAAGAATTTAAATACTGTAAGTGCTAAAAAAGATAGGTGCTTATATTCACCCCTCTAGTCGCCTAATGTGTGGTCCAACAATAACAGTAAAGGTTCCCTTGCATTGTCCTGAGTGCGCAGTAAGTGTCAGAGAGATTCTACTTGAGCACATGAGTAATTTCTCTCCGACAGTTCTCTCAATCCAATTAATTAGTAATAGTCGTATATACACATGCTAATACAGGTATTTACGCGGCCAACACAGACCTCGGCAAGAACACGTGCGTCGTCGAGGGCGCCATCGACGGGAAGAAAGCTCGCCGAGTACATTTTCCAGAGAACGCGCAAGCACTGCATCATCGAGAAGGTGAAGAAGGTGCTCATCATGGAGAAGGTTGAGGTGAAGAAGAAGAAAGAGGAGAAGGATGTTGTGACTGTGGTTGAGGCCGTCAAGGAGAAAGTCAAGGAGGTTGTCGCCCCCTACTTCATCCCCTGCACGCACCCACAGTTCATCGACTACTTGCACCCGTGGCACTGCGGCGGTGGTGGTTACGGCTACGGTGGCTGTGGGTACCGGTATAGTGTGAGCTACACACACTGAGCTCAAAGGATACCAGGACAGATCGTTCTTGCATTGCTCACACGGTCACACCCTAAAGAGTTCCTCAGTGAGGAGAACCAGTATGCATGCTCTGTGATGTAGACTATTTGCAGGTAGATTTATGGCAAATATTGTTGAAGTATTAAATAAGAACAGTAGTAAGCAGCTTAATTCTGCTTCAGATCAGACTGTAGAATGGTTGCCTAGCTTGTACTATGTATGCAACGAAGCTGAAGTCCACTATACCTACAAGAACAACTTGATCTCCCAAATGTTAACTGGCTGGAACAGTACTATGATCAAGTGTTTGATGCTTTATATGAGATATGTTTTGGGGGCAGATCATTGTTTCTTGTGTGTACGCAAGTTTTCATTTTATCACCATAAAATCAAAGTGACATGAATAGCAAAGGGAACAACTCAGCATATATCGGGCAGAGCATGCATAAAGGGCTGATACTATTAGTGCTTGCAAATTGCAATTTGACAACTAATAATGCTATGTATTTAGTTCATTGTGACGCTTCATATTATGGAAAGCTATTCACACATATTAGGCACTACTTTGTCTAGCTTACTCCATGCATGTATACCAGGGATTGAAATATCGGCCGATAATCGCGATTATCGTTTCTATTGGCCCCCCGGTAGCCAATCAAACCGGTTCTGAAATTTGTAGTTTGGATGAAATTTGTCCCCAAAAAAATCAAATTTGCTTGAATTTTGTTCACTTGATGAATGAGTGAAGTAATACAAGCCCATCTGAATCTTGCTACCATGCTAACTAACTCAGTTGACGATTTTTGTTCGAATTTGATTTTTTTTTAAATTTAAAATCCAAAAATTTCAAAAAAATTTGAAATTTTCGGCCGAAATTGGCCGAAAATTTCCGATTTTCAATCCTACCGGCCATATCGGACCCCCCGTTAAAAAAAAATGCCGATACAAAAAACCCTGATGTATACTAAGCTAGTAAGTTGAATGAAATATGCGACCAACATTGCAATTCAAAATTCCAGTTAATCTTACTAGTTCAGTAAAGATGATTTGATTTAGGTTCATGAGGAAAATTTTAGAAAGCAATTTTGTTTTACTCTTCAATTCATGCAAATATGCACACTAGTTCATCCTTTTATACTTAATTAAAGAAATTGTTCCATCAATCCATATATGATGTATCTAGGGAATCTATTTGAGAGAACAGAAAAAAAGGTCAGCAGTGCAATATAAGGAAAACATATGGATCATGCCAACATGCAATAGAACTGGCTAATCGATTGAAGGAGCAAATTAAAACAACAATATTGGAGTTTGCAAATGAAATTAAACTTTATCAGAAAAGTTTGATAGTTAGCATTCTTGTTTCAAAAGACGCAGTTCATGTATAATACAGAGCATGCACACAGAAAGACTGAATTGGACAAGATAGGCAATCAATATATATATAGAATGAACTGATTGACAGCCAGTGAAGTTAAATGTTCATCCAAATCTCTACAATCTAGCACTTAAACTTCAAGTTGAATTCATGGTTAATGCTTTGTTGCTAAACAGGGTAACCAATAAATCGACTTCCAACAGTAAATTCAGTGCAAATGAATTATGGATGCATTTTGAAGGACTATACAGAATGAAATAAGGAACTAAGATATCTCAATCGATACTCAGCTTAACACTTGAACATGTTTTTAAAGAAAAACTGGTATGTGCAAAGGTGTATATATACCATCAAAGTAATTCTACAGAAATAATACAAGGGGGGAGTTAAGCCATGCATGAAACACTATTGCCAAGATATGAGCAGTGCTGAGGCCATAGCAAACGTAACACATGTCGTCAATGGAAACCCTAGGAATCTTTGAATGTGCAAGTCCCAAGAACTTGGGAAAACTAGTCGCTGTTCTTTCCATTACGCATAACATCTTGCGATCTATGCATATAGGACAAGAAAGAACATGAGGGAAAATATTTTGTGGTAAGAAACATACAGACAGTTGGTGAGGATTTTCCATGAGCTAGCTAGCTTGTTTTGCGAGGATGCAATTACTAGTAGTAGCTTTGTGAATTTGAAACAATGGCAAGCATGCACACGTAGGAGCAAAGAATTGTAACTTGTGATGCGGTTCCCAAACACCCACATAAACTTAGAACCAGAAGAACTGAGATGATATCATTATGTTAGCACAGCTGAGCGAAACTAAGTAGTATAATATCACAGACATCACTAGTTATTACACATAGGCATCTAACACCTTTGTATCACACAAAAACAATTACCCAAAAGCATGCACATCACATCAATCTGATAAAGTAAGAACTGACAGCTTAAGCCACACGAACACTAACAACACTAACTTTTTTCTTTTCAATTTGAAGCGAATCTCTCATCCACAAAAACGTAACAAACAAGAACAAGAAACCCAAGCATGCTCGATCGAACAAATTAAAGGCTACTTATTAAAAGACAGATTGAAAATTAAGAAAAGGTTACACCACAAATTAAGGTTCAAGACAGAAAAGAAAAGGAAAAAAAGAACAACGAAAACACATAATCAGAGATCGAGCAAACACTAGGAAATTGTACAGAGAGATAGAAATAGAGCGGTAGATAGATGGATATCCTTGAGTCGTGCGTGCATGCGTGCGTGCGCTAACCTTTTGCAAGCTGCCCTGAACCTTGTGGTGTTCATTCCTTTCTTCCTGTGATCTCTCGTCCTCTCCTCAAACCGGAATTACACCCCCATGCACCTGTCAGAACGGTGGCCGTGCTCCGGTCCAGCCGTGGCCGTTCGCGCCCGGCTGGAGCTGAGAGCCGGCGCCGGGCATGTTGTTGAGCGGCAGGTTGAAAAACGGCAGACCGGCGGCCGACGGGTCGGGAGGGAACGGGGCACCACCCATGCCGCCCGCGGCATCGGCATCGCCGGGCTGCTGCATCTGCAGGCCGGCCGGCGTAGCTGGCGCCTCCTCCTCCTCCAGCGGGAGGCGCTCGTAGGCGACGTTGGCGAAGGACGCCGCGATGACGATGACGGGGCCCGCGGTGTAGAGCGCGCCCACAACGTTGCCGCCGACGACCTGCCCCTGGCCCCCGGCGAGGAATACGGTGAGGCTGGTGGCGCCGGGGGGAGCCGGCGGCGGGAGGAAGGAGCCCGAGAGCGACAGGATTTCGAACCTCCCGTGCAGCGTCACGACGGCGCCCGTGGGCGCCGACGGCTGCCGCAGAGTCACGTTGGTCACCACGCCGCTGCCACTCAGCACGCAGACACCGCGCTGCCGTCGGCGCGCGTACGTGGAGACGCACTCGAACACGTCGTAGCCGCTCCCCACCTCCAGGATGTGCGCGCGCAGCGTGTTGGCGCTCTCCCGCGTGATGATCACTGGCGGCTTCGGCTTGTTCTTCGAACCCGGTGGGCGCCCGCGGGGCCGGCGAGCCACCATGTCCCCAGGTACGCCCCCCGCGCCATCAGCGGCGGGGCCAGAGGAGGACGAGCCGCCGTCGTGCTCGCCGTACTGCCCGCCGTTATTGCTGTTGCCACCGCCGCTGCCGTTGAGGTCGTCGTCGGAGGGCTCGTGCTGTTTGGCATAGTTGTGCTGCAGCTGGAGGTCGGGGTGCTGGAGGTGATGGAGCTGGTGCACGTAGCGCGTCGCGGCGGTGCCGAGGTCGAGGCCAGCCATGCTTCTCTGCTAGCTCATGTACTGATGTAGCTAGCCAGAAAAACTTTTCAGATTCAAAAAAAGTAGGGAAAAAAGAGAGAGAGAAAACAAATTGAAACAGTGTTGTTTTGTTTTTAGGGTTAAATGGAAGTGTTAGAAAAGGAAGCAATGATTTTTAATGTGGGGAGTTGTTTATGCTAGTGCTTGTTTTTAAAAATTTTGGATGCACAAAGAAACAAACAGGGAAGAAATTAAAAAAAAAGCAAGAGAGTGCTTGCATGGAGGAGAGAACACCAACAGAGAGCTCTGTGAAATGAGTGGGACGGAGGGGAGGAGAGGAGAGGAGTGGGGAGGGGGTGGAGAGAAAGGCAAGCTATGAAGAGAGGCGCAAGAGGAAAGAGGAGAAAGTGAAGGGTTTGAGAGGTTCTTCCAACCAGTAGTAGGAGGCGCAACACATAAAATAATGAGAGAGAGAGAGAGAGAGAGAGAGAGAGAGAGTTGGGAGACACGTGGGATCATGCGTATAAGTGGATCCAATGTGGCAGTTTCGTAGGTATACTATGTGCTGGTGATTGTGAGGAGACTTCGGAGAAGGGACAGGGAGCGGGTTGAACTATGGTGCAAAAATGTGATGCATGGCGATAGTGATGGCTTAGCGTGTTCATTGTAAGCTTTATGCTAATTAACTTGGGTTAAGTCCTTAAACCTGTGGTTTAAGACCACCAATCTAGGGTTAAGTTCTGGGAAACCACGTTTTGATAGAGTGGTGGATTATGGTAGCACGACTTTACTCACCATGATTATTCTGGTTTTACATGCTCACACGTCTCGGTGAGAACTTTGTGAGCTCACAAATTTATCGCTAGAGATATATGCCCTGATAGAAAATTTTCACTTTCGCATGAGGTGCAACAATCAGTTGTATGCTACCTACCTTTGGTGGTGATCACGGTCGTGACATTGGCTTAGCGTTAGCCTAGCTACCTTTAAAATGGGACCGAGCTAATAAGCTGAGCAGCGGCTACTTTCTTTAGCTAGCGATACCCATATATATATGCTTATGGATCACAAATACACGATTCATGCGTGCGTGCGATCGACCTGTACAAGTATATATGATATGCAATTCTCTCTTAACATAAATTTCAGTTTCAGTTTCACGAATTGATTGATGCATTTTTAATTGCCCATTATCCTTTCCGGCATATTTTTAGACAAGGCGATTTAAAATTTGATTGCATGTAGTTTACTCACAATAAACTATTTCACGTCAAATGGATGACCCACATCATCCTCGCTCTAACTGATTTTTAATATGCTATATCTTATCAATTCGTATAACCGTAACCTGCATGCCAGTACTTTCACTACGTGCGATGACATGATAACTTTGGACACTAGACTACTTTTTACCATATCTTTTCATGAGACCAGTTAACATGAGTAACCTTCACACCGGTTTTTCCAAAGATGCACATATTTTTTAATGTTTCTCCTTGATCTTTTGGAGGGAAATCTATTCGACCACGCACACGGTAGTTTTCAACTACAAAGACATGGAATGTATAACTTTTCAGACACGGAACGAAATAGGCTATCTAGAGGAAAGAACAATAGTTTATGTGCTCTGTCAAGTTGTATTAGCTTCACTGTCTTTGTAATTAAAATATAATCAGCTGTCAATCATGTAAGTTTATGAGAATGATGACAGATTGTGCAGCCATGCCTGGTGTTATTATACAATAGACCGCAAAAATCTAGAGCGAATGCAATCTGTTCTTTATGCGCTTATAGATGGAGTATATATTGCTCTTGTACGTACGTGTGGTTCTATATATCCAAGTTACAATATGCCAATAATAGTATCTCAATATTATATGTTTCACATACGGATTACAACTAAGGTCGTACATTTTCTTCCTCCAAAGTTTTTTTTCAACAACTTCGATTAATTTAATTACAACAAAAGAGTTGTTACACCCTGATACACTTCCTTATGTGCAACAGCCCCCAGATAAGATTAGAATTTGTGATATATAGTACGAGCATGCACGGTATCAAGAATAAAGTAGATGAATCTTGTAGAGAGAACCAAAATAATGACGACGAAGTAACCACGATGAGAGAGAAAGATTTGGCGAAGCCGACTGCGAATTCCTTAAACATGACCTCAAAAGAGTACAAGAGATTGTCGCTCTCTCACAGCCCTGTCGAACATTTTAGGACCCTCGGATCCTTTCCCTATACAAAAATCTAGTACTAAAGAATAACCTAGCCTCTAATCCTCTTGTGCCCTCTGCTTGCTTGGCTTGCTTCTTGCTTGCTTTGGTCTCTATGGTCACACTTCTTGGCTTTATATAGTCCTCCAAAGTGAAGTAGGAATACTACTCTAAAAAGCAGTAAGAGTCCTAATCCTATTAGGATTCATCTAAGTTTCCTTATATCACACATCTTCAAATCCTAGTAGACTAAGATACGAGTCACCATACTGAAAAATCTCCACCTTGATTCTTATCCGCTGAAGTCACTGTGCTCTTCCAAGAACTTGCTCCAAGTCGACTCCGCATTTTTTGTTTTTCCATTTTTTTGTTCTTTTCCTCCCACCTTTGGAGTGCCCCCACTAGATGGGCTCATGCACATCACCGCAATGTGCGTATCGGTATCTGGGCTAAGCCGCTCGTACACTCCGTCGGAGAGATATTTCCTTATGTAGTTTGGTTAACCACACCTCCTGTTACTACGTCCCTCCATGCCATAGGTTTGTGCCACCTCCAAGCTCCACCTGCTCATCAGTACCGCGTGATTAGTCTCACTACGTCTTCCTTCTTCCAACAACTCGCACCTTTGCCTTTGCGATTGCTAGAGTTCGCAACCATCTTTGCAGTTTCACATATAACTGCAGATGAGATCTGAGTACCTACCGCTAACGACACGATTTCCTTCTCCTGGCCAGGATTTTATCAAACCTCCCATAGGTTGTCTTTTTGGTTTATCTATCAATCAGTATCCTCCATGACTCTAGATATTTTCATGATTACATGTTCTTCGCAAGTAACTCGCATGACTACACCTCAAAGTGATACCTCATAACATTCTAGTTCAAGCGACCTCATATATATTATATTTTTCTTTAAGCCGGGAATATACCAAACTCTCGCCAATGTACGATGTGCTCTATCATACATGTCCAATGTAACCGTTCCTACCTCAGTGACCGCATAATCCTTGCAATCCACTAAGTGAATAGTTCCATCCTTTGAATCTAAATTAATTAACTCTGTATGTAGTAAGAATATTATGTAACATAAGCTTCTCAACATATGTATATGTTCGTATATATATCGTTTCCTTAGATCTTTCTTCATTGGAAGTTTCCATGAACTTGTGGACATCACATTCCTTTCTTATGTACGAAAGATGGTTTGTGGTTTTGTTCGCTTTCTTTTCTTTGATCTTGTCAACAGAATGGTGGGCCTTAATTTGACGTTTGACAAGGTATTGTACAAGGACTATTAGTAATTTCATTGCACTGGAATTAGCATAGTCATTGAGAACTTTAAGAGAAAAATGAACCATATATATGTCTGCTAGCTTCACTACTACAAAAAGGTTAATACTGGATGTCTCATCACAAACGATTAACCAAAACCGTCTGTATTACATACAATCACAGACGGTTTTGGTTTAGAGACCGTATGTGTTACTAGTCGGGCTAAAAACCATCTGTGAAGAGGTAATATCACAGACGGTTCATATTGAAAACCACTTCACAGACGGATCTGAACACGAACCGTCTGTGATAATTGTAGACTTCACAGACGATTTTTTTATTATAACCATCTGTGATAATATCGCTACAGCTCCCCGGTGAGTTTCTTCGTCACCCGATGAGTTTTTTCATTGCCGATGCGTCTCTTCGTCGCATCAATGTCGCTTCAATGCCGTTTCGGCTCCCCGATGCATCTCTTCGTCTCACGCGCCGAATTTATTCCTTGTTTTATAAAAAGGATCATCCGCCATCGAAGATGATTCACTACTACAAAAATGCTAATACTGGACACCCGATCACAGACGGTTCATCGAAACCGCTCGTGTTAAAACAATTTCGCATTTATTTTTGTTTACCGACCGCCTATGTTATCTTCGCGCTAAAACCGCTCGGAAGAGGTCATATCACGACGGTTCATGTTTAAAACCGTCAGGAAGTATCAAAGACGGTCTTGACCAAAACCGTCTTTGATATTACTACATATCACAGACGGTTTTTTTATCGTAACCGCTCAGGATACTTCACAGACGGTTTTAAACATGAACCATCTGTGATATTACTACATATCATAGACGATTTTTTTGTTATAATCGTCTGTGATAATATCGCTGCAGCCCAATGCGTTTTCTTCTTCGTCGCCATCCGCCGGCCCCGTCGTCTCTTCGTCGCATCGATCCGCCGGCCCCCGGCGCGCCTTTTTCGTCTCACGCTCTGAATTTATACCTTATTTTATAAAAACGATCATCTGTCATCGAAGATGATCATCCCCACTACATACTTATAAAAAAAACCGAAATGGCTGCCTCTTCCTTGTCGCCGGCATTGATGGCCTACACCGCCGACCGCATCGAGCACCTCTCTCGTTGTACGCTGAACTGCGTCTTTGCAGAAGAACACTGTTTCAACAGTGTCTTCACTCCTACGTCGGCCGAGAATTTGCCGGAGCAGATGACGGCCACCTTCCGTCGTCTTGACATCCTCCTCCGCAGTGTCTTCCGGGTGATCTCCCACTTTCGACGAGTTTACCGCGTCATCGACGTGGTTCTCCAAAATAACGTTGCACGTCTTCAGGAGGCTTGCCGTCACTTGATCTAGCAGTGTCGAGGCGGCGGCGATCGAGTCGACTGTGCCGAAACCCTCAAGCAAGGGAAGAGAGCCTATGGGCTCAATTCTTCTTGGTTCAATAGTCTGAGGGTCTTCGGGAGACATTCGAACGAGTGCGCCACGGTGGACGATTTCGAGCTTCGTCACGATGATCGTGAATCGTCCGATCCGACACCGCCGCTTATGAAGTATTGAAGATGGAGATAGCAGCCTATCTCCGCCACTAGAAAAACTTTGTTTAATTATAGGTTTCTACTTTTTTTTAATATAAACATGTAATTTCTTCATGTCATGTAAGTGTATATACAAGATAAATATACCGAGAAAAACCATTTCACGAGACGGTTCCATTATGGAACCGTCGTGATAATTATCACCGACGGTTCCATAATAAAGCGCTCGTGATAAGTCTCTTTATAAGTAGGAGCTCACCGACCGCTAGGGTTTGCGCCTAACTCGTCACTCCCAGCCGCCTTACTCTCGTCGTTCCCTCTCCACCCGAAAGTGACCCGCCGACGCCGCCATTCTTCCCTCGTCCCGCAGCCAGACACCACGACGTGACATCGCAAAAGACACTCGCACGATAAGAGTGTCTTTTGCAGTGTCACCGTTGTACCACAACTACGGTGACGCCTCTAACTCGTCACTCCCGGCTCCGCTTAGGGTTTGCGCCCGACCTAACTCGTCACTCCCAGTAAGATTTACTTCGTTCCCTCCCCACCTCGATGCCGCCGACCGTCGCCGCCGCCGCCCGACCCCTGCTGCGCCCGCTAGGGCCCCGCCAGCTTTGCTTTCCCATCCTCCTCTATTCTCCTCTATATCTGTTAGCTTAATGTCTTTTGTTGAGTTTGATTTTTATGCTTGAGCCTTAAGTTGTGTCCCGATGTTTGTGTGATTTATGCAAGGTGAAGGAGATGGATGAGGGTTGTCTTTGGTGGTGCGGTCGCCACCGTGGTTGCATCAGATCGAGGTACCACCCTACCTTACTCCTCTCTGCTCTCTACCCCCTTGCTCTGTGATGAAAATGGCTAGTGCTCTGCGATGGATGCCGAGGGCTACTCTTGGTGTGGTGGGTTTGGACACCCTTGGTCTTGTTCTCTTGTCGATGAACCGCTTCAACGATGTTAATAGTCTTTGCTGAAATTGAATTGATAATTAGTTCATATTAATAGTCCCTTGCTCGTGATGTAATGATGTTAATAGTCTTATGCGAAATTGAATTGATAATTAGTTCATATTAATAGTCCCTTGCTCGTGATGTAATGATGTCAATAGTCTTATGCTGAAATTGAATTGATAATTAGTTCATATTAATAGTACCCTTGCTCTGTGATGTAATGATGTCAATAGTCTTATGCTGAAATTGAATTGATAATTAGTTCATACTAATAGTCCCCTTGCTCTGTGATGTAATGATGTCAATAGTCTTATGCTGAAATTGAATTGATAATTAGTTCATATTAATAGTCCCCTTGTTCATGCCGGTCAAGTTCTCCTACCTCTTGCATACTAGGTACGTCCTACCATTCCATTCATAATCTCTTCTCTATAAAGTCTCCAAGCAGTGGCTGCTTGTGCCATTAAAATCAGCATCATATATATATTGTGTATATATATATATATATAGGACGCCCGTTTCGTACTCCTGGGAGTACATACTCCCATACCTCTCCACCCTACATCAAGTTGGAGATGTGTGCTGGCCCAAATGGTTTATTTTTATTGGATTCATCCATTAGGATGGTTGATACCCTGTTTGGATGGATAACAGAAATGAACGCGTCCTCCATTCAAATTTTGAACTGGAACCACACGTGCATATGGATTACGTACACAAACGCAAGCCTCGCACGGAAGTTGTTTGGATGGATAACAGAAATGACGACGCGTCCTCCATTCAAATTTTGAACTGAACCACACGTGCATATGGATTACGTACACAACAGCAAGCCTCGCACGGGAAGGGATTCCATACTTTTGATAAACTAGAGGAAGCAGTATATGTGTGATGTAGTATATACTACATGATAAAAGAGTATACCACTAAAACTTGTGCCTACATGTGGTTCTAATGCTAGAAATTACTTTGTATAGAATAAAAAAGGAGTATAACTAATTCAGATAAGTATATGGTTATCAGTATATTGTTGCTCGCCATTCAAAAGAGTTAAAAATCATGCTTTTATTCTACATTGTTGTATCACAGATGCAAATATATATTGTGTGTGGAGCTGTCGAGCAGTATAAAAAAAGAGAGTATATTCACAAAATTACATAGTACAAATGAGAACCAACACTTCTTTTTATTGAAAAAAATACCCTCCAGAATTGATACACAAGAAATGTAGTTAATACAATGGTACTATATTATATAGTTAGTACAATGGTACTACTTTTGGAGCTTTGTTTATACCAAGCTAATTAGTCCATGTGGAATTTAAGTGAGTGCCCCTTGTCAGGTGCTTGCAAATTGCCCAATACTGCAGCTGATGTGTTTCCGTTGAGAAAGTATACTCCTTAAATCAATAAGCCCAGTTTCAACAATCTCCATCGAGCTGTTCAGAAAGCACTGCCGCTGATGCAGGTGCCATGTGCCCCTTCTAGATGTAGATCATGACAAACTTGCTGCATTTTTTCTGAACAGCAAGGGTATTATAAACATTAGTAAGTAATTACAAGCATGGTTCAGGAGACAATTGTCAGTATAATACTGAATTTATTCTAGAAGATTATAATCTATTTATGAACTTGCTTGCATGTCATGTCGATATCTATACAAATTGAAAAATGATGCAGCCAGAGAAGCATAAACTTCATCCTTAGATCATATCATGAAGACTAAGCTCCTAAACAAGATCAAACCGTGGAAGGTATATAGGTCAATACGAGGAGTATACTAGTTATTGCACACCAAAACAAAGTACATTCACTTCCTGGCCATGGCATGCATGTCGATCCAAACCCACATGATGACCTTTTCATGCTTGTGTTCTTTACCGGCCTCTAGGAGAATAACACCAGATTTGCTCGCCAGACGGCGCCGTGAAGAACAAATCCATCTGTAGCTCTCAATCGGTTGACACACACACAACGATGCAAATTTTGGGTAGGTTTTGGGTAAGGAGGCGATCAATAGAGGCATGCCGTAGTCACCATCATTCCTTCCAATGGTCAATCAATCTGTAGAGCAAAGAATCGATTACAGAATTAGAAGAAATTAAGAGACAAGTACCAGATGGATGGAGGAAGGCTGAAGTCATCATCTCGTAATTTGCCTCGTTCTCCCAATTGGCCGGTGGAGGCAAGCGGCTCGTATGGTGCGTCGTTCTCTCAGTCAGCCACCGCGTGCGATGGAAATTTGAATCACCTTTTAGAAAATACGAAATGGAGCCGAGTATTTTTAGGGGCAGTTAAACAAATCTTGGACCGGGTTTGACCGAAGGGAGGAAACCCGTTAGCGCGATGGCCACCACCCTCAATGATCTGAAGGGCGATGAACGGTGGACAGGCTGGGAGTACGTACTCCCAGGAGTACCATACTATTTTCCTATATATATACTACGGAGTATCAAAGAAGCATGTGTTTGATAAAATCAGTATAACTGATAAAAGGTACAGTACACATATTATCATTCAGTCTAAATTATACTCCTAAAGAGAGGACTAGAGGTTGCACATTCAGATGAATATACTCCATTTTCTATGAATATAGTCCTATTTCAGAATAGTATTATACTCCTTCAGATAAGCATATACTCCTATTTCAGATGAATATACTCTATTTTTTATGAATATACTCCCATTTCAAAAGAGTATTATACTCCTTTAGATAACTATACTACTATTTCAGATGAGTATAGCCTTTCGTCTCACTGTGCATTCTCCTTTTGCAAAATAACTGTACCAAGCACATGGTTATTCGCATGCAAATTAACTGAACCAAATTTTCCTCTCCAGTGGTATATGTAGAAGTGCAATATTGAAACAACTGAACGTAACTACATCTGACATGAATTGCTTAAATCATATCACAAGATGACAAGAACAACACAATTAAAAGGTGTATTTCTAAACTAGAAGGGGTAGATGCATAAAAAAAGAAGTATATGACATAGTTCTCCACCTACATGTCATGGCTGGTCAAACGAATGCAGCTTCTTATTAGAACTTACATTTATGTGGTATTTATTGCCTCACCAGATCTGATAAATTAACATCACGAAATAAAGGTAGGAGTAATCAATTACCAACTCCATGGTCGATGGTAAAGGCTGCATGTCCAAATTTAAACTCCAACGAATCACAGAAAGGGAAATCATCAATCAGCTGGTGTCGAATGGACCGCTGCCCCCGGTGACAGCGGATCTCATCGACCTCCATTGAAAATTCACAGTAGAGAAATACTAAGGTAAGGAGCACTAAATTAAACGGCAATCTTTCAAAGAAGCGGAGATAGGCAGACCAGATCCCAAGGCTGGCGCGTGGGGAGGAGGAGGAGGAGAGGGCGTGGGGAGGATGAGGGCGGGCGCGGGGAGGAGGAAGGGCGTGGGGAGGAGGGGCAAGGGGCGGAGGAGGGAAGGAGGAGGAGGAGGCGGCGTGCTGGGAGGAGGAGCGATGGCGGCGCGTGGGAGGAGGAGGGGGCCGGGCCAGCGCGGGAGTCGAGGCGGGCGGGGCGGGGGCGAGGGAGGAGGAGGCGGCGGCGAGACTTTGTGGGGAGGAGAAGAAGGCGTGCAGCCGCCGCCAGATCTATCCATGGAAATCGGGGGATTGGGGGAACGACGCGACGCGAAAACGGGTTTATCTGTATCGTACCCGGTAGAGTTATCACCCGGTAGCGCTACGAATCGTGATGCTACAGTTAGATCTACGGTGGATTGTACCGGGAGTACATACTCCTGGTAGTACGAAGCTATTTTCCTATATATATATATATATATATATATATATATATATATATATATATTATTCGTAGTCCCCAGCCACTTTCGGGGGGTCGTCCACGCAGCATAAGAAGGATGAGACAGTATCCACGGGCAACCTCATTGAGCCCCTGCAAGTTTAAAAAGTATGGATGCAAGGAGAGTGTCAGGACATCCAATTACCTGGATTGGACGTCGCTATGTTCAGAAAGTGACGTTGATGCGCAACTACTCCGACTGGGAAGTGGCATCATCTATTAGCAACCAACAATTCTTGAGCATGTAATTGTCTTTAAAGCCAACAAGAACACCAAGCAACAGACGGTTCAAAACCGTCTGTGATGACCTCATGTTATCACTGACCCATAAACTCAGACGGCTCACGAAACCGTCTGTGATGACGTTTTTGAACCGTCTGTGAATACCTTTTCTGTAGTAGTGATTATCCCCATATATGACTCCACTATATATACTTCTAAAGCAAAAATGGCTCACTCTTCTGTTTTCTTGTCGCCGGCATTAATGGCCTACCCGCCATCTTGTCTGAGCACATCTCCGCCAGACGTTGGCGCCATGTAAGGACACTATTTCAACAATATCCTCACTCCTCTGTTCGAGGATTTGCCAGAGCAGGTGACGGCCACCTTCCGCCATCTTGACATCCTCCTTCGCTGCGTCTTCTGGGTGATCTCCCACTTCCGGCGAGTGTACTGCGTCATCGACGTACGTGGTCCTCCACAACGATGTTGCACGTCTCCAGGAGGCTTGTCGTCACTTGGACTGCTTAATCGAGGCAGCGGGCGACCGAGTCGACCATGCTGAGACCCCTCAAGCAAGGGAAGATAGCCTATGAGCTCAATTATTCTTGATTCAATAGTCTAAGGATCTTCGGGAGACACTTGAACGAGCGCGTCAGCGGGTGGACGCATTAATTTCGGGCTCTATTCGCTGATGATCACGAACCGTCCGATGCCGCCGCTGCCTACGAAGTTTTGAAGATGGAGATAGCAGCCTAGCTCCGCCACTAGAAGATGTCAAGTCCAATTACCCATCGACGACATCCAGGTAATTGGATGTCCACGTGCTCTCCTGGTAACCATGCTTCTTGAACTTGCAGGCTTGATGAGGTTGCCCGTGGCCTTGTCTCATCCTCACGACCCCCGAAAGTGGTGGGGACTACGATATATATATATATATATATATATATATATATATATATATATATATATATGTTTTAAAGGCTGCTTGGAGACTTTATAGAGAATATATATCACAGACGGCAATGACGGTTTCATTTACAAACCGTCTCATGCTAAGTCGATATCACATACGGTTTCATCTACAAACCGCTGCATGATAATCGACTATCACGCATAGATTACGAGTTAATAACCGCTCAGGATAATATGCATCATGACGGTTTTCGAACCGCTCGTGATGACCTCATGTCATTATCGACTCATAAACTCGACGGCTCACTTAAACCGTCTATGATGACCTCATGTCATTATCGACCCATAAACTCGGGCGGCCATTTAAACCGCCTCAGTGATGACATTTTTTAACCGTCTGTGAAGACTTTTTTAGTAGTAGTGCCTGGTCGTCACGTTTCCGCGCTGATCAAAATCTTGAAAGTTTCAAGCACATAGCTAGAGAGCTAGTTGCCCTACATTTGACAGAAAAGATTAATTAGTCAACTTGTATTAAATTTCCTCTAAAAGAACTTGCATTTGCATTTCCTAGAAAATATATAGCCAAATTGTATTGGTGCAAGATATTTAATATAAATGATCAACCTGGTAGAAACACATGGGGTACAACTCTTATCAGGTGCTGGGGTGACAAGTTAATTCCCCTAAAAAAATGACCAACTGCTGTGGAGTGCTCTTGGCCTTTACATTTCTCCCCACTGCAAGACCCTAGTTTTCACACTCATCAGAGAGTGAGGCAGGTGGTCTTTTTAACTGCACCTCTTTACGGCTTTAATTTACCTCTTCAACATCAACACCGAGAAGTATGCCTGGCTAATCAGTTCTCGACAAGTACCCCCATCAGGAGCCGAGCGAACGGCGCGTACTCCAAAAGCGAGCCGACGCAGCCGAGCCAAGCTTCGGCTCGCCCCACGTGCCCGGTCACGTGCGACCAACTGCGGCCGCCCCTAGGCGGTAACTCGGCGTGGCTGTCGGCCATGGCCGGGCAGCGCAGGAGCTCGCTTTCCTCGGGAACGGGCCGGTCCCGCTCTGCCCGCTGAAACCCCATGCGTTCCACTGCACGTGGGGCCCACCACACAGACCCACGCTACCCTGCAAGTAAGTATGGGGAAAGGGAGTGAAACCCTAACCCTAGAACGCTCCAAAAGTTACTCGAGAGATGGACATAACAGGGGAGGCACAGGAGATTTGCTCGTGTGTCTTTGGTAATTATGCATTCATACACCTCATCTCCTTCCATAATGCTAGCTTCCTTGTTTGACTGACAGCTGCATCGTGTTCGTATTAATTCGATAATTTTTCTCTTCCATAGGCCTCAGTGACAAAAGGTTTATGTATTGTTGGCACTCGAACACAAGGGGTGTTAAATTCCCTCCATTAAATAATTATTAAGACAACAGATTAAAACCACTTATCAGAAGTTAGTTAAGACAGTTATTACAGTAATGCTATTGTTTTGCTATATCCTATATTGTGTTGTACGGTTACATCTGTAGTTTATGAAAAGAGAATATATGGCATGATCGACTACTCCTAGTTGGAAGTATCAGATTACTTTTGTCCGGGGTTAGCAGATAAGATATCTCTCCTCTCGATCGGAAAGTAGGAATATATATTTGAGGTAGCAGAACAGTGCCTCGTACTTCCGCTAACTCTGGGGATAAAAATATGATGATTTGGTGTTTTGATTAACAAGACGTTCGAGGTTGGAAAGATGCATGTATAGATCGAAAGGGATTTGGATAAGTTTTGTAAGTACATTTCACGGTGTTTTCTGCTTCACCTTCTCATTACTTTCGGGCCGGTATCTTAGGTTACTTGTAACCACCACTTTTTTAAGGCTGCAATAGAATAATATAGGGTGTTAATCATAGGTTCGGTGTAGGATTAAAACATTTAGGCTTCATGCTGTCCTGACCTCTTACTTGAAGGTGTGTGCGTGCATAAATTATTCATCTTATTAATCATTAACCATGTTCACCTTCCACACCGATATATATAGTAGTATAACACTAGCCCAACTTTGGATGCCTTATACTAGTAGTTAGAGGGTAGTTAGTAATAATGATGCAGCCTAGTTGCTCTCCATGCATGTTATTAATTTGAAATAGAAGTTTAGTAGTAATATGATAAAGAGTTACGTATATACTTTCCATATATATTGACAACTGTTGGTTAGTCCAACTGGTGTGGCGCCCAGTTTTCTGGCTAAAATTTATATATGTTGGGTTGTGAGTTATCTATGCATATTTTCTGTAGTTTGATGACCTATTGGTGCTAAGTCCTGCGATGATTCTGTAAACCAGAGCTCACATCTGCCTCAAAAGTATGCACTTTGTATTTTGGATGTTTATTTCTTGAGAGTATTTTGGAGGTATATTTAGAGCTATATCTTAGTTATTTTCCGGATATAACAAGGTTCCTGCATGATAAGCATATATACGTCTTCCGTTACGAAGTTTCGGAGTATATATAGATACTGATCATAGAGTCTGCGAATACACAACACAAGCAAAGTGATTATATTATCAGATAGTACATCGCCGTTTGCATATGGTTTCTATCACTTTACGTGATTACATTTACCGCCGTTGATGCGCACACGGCCAGCTAATCCCAGCGCATGTATACCGGCCAGCCTGGTCTCAGCTGAAAGTGTCATACACTACTTCTTCTTCTTCGCAAGTCGAGCAATAGGATCTTTTAGCCTACATTGCCTCTTTTTTTTTTTTTTTTTTTTAAAAAAAGATCTAGATGTGTTAAACGTTTGCAAGTTCACACTGAATTTGTAGCTGATTGACGTGTACGGATGCGCACACACACCCTATTCATCTGCTGCATGGGCGCACGCACCATCCGGTCGGGGAGCTCGTTCGATCGATCGTGCGCTAGCTCGAGATCTCCGGCCGGCGAGCTAGATTTCGTTCTTTTCGCCATCTTTTGACCGGTCCGTTGTCGCCGTAGCCATGCCGATCGATCGTCGATCGAGATGCCCTAGATCTTGGGCAGCTACGTGCGACCAGTGATGGTTCCAAGGACGGTGACTCGTACCAGTCGCCATATTTTAACCCCGGTGGCGACTTTAGCTTTAAGAAAGCCAAGCCATAGCCGGGCTTAATTAATGGCTAATTGAATACATTATTGTGCGTGTCATGGTCCCTAATCCCGACAAGCACGCGCCATTGGGCCAATGGCGGATAAGCTCCAGGCTAGCCAACGCTAATGGAGTGATTAAACCTAGCCTAATCCCTCGTCGAGTCCGAAAGACCAAAGCAAAGCGCTCGAGGAAGAGGCCGCCCCACCACGAGAGGCCAGTTTGGTAAAGTTAGCTAGATAATTTGCGACTTCGTATTAGCTCGATCCTTCAATTCCTGCATTACACAAACAGGTCAGATTAATCGGTTTCGTGCCAACACATGTTCGTCTTTGATAGCCATTGGTTGGTTGGTTGGCCTGTCGCGCTGTTCTCTTGGCCTACACAAGCTGAAAACAACAGCGAAAAGGTCCAACTTCCGGGATGGCATGTAGTCCATGGTCGTTCGTGATTTCGGATATGTCACCGAGAAATGCTGTCGGCTAGTAGCGTCCGCATAGTAACCCCACTTTACCACCCAATTAAGTTTGTAGTGTCGTAGATACTAGTGATTAATCGGTATGGTAGGTACGTACTAGGTAGTGATCTATCGATATAGCACCATGTAATAACTCGGTGTTAAGATTGATTGTTGTTACATGAAGAGTGATATGCTAAGTCTTCGAAATGCAGCTCGGTGCATGTGTACGTTGAAAGTTATGTAGAAAAATTGTTGTGTGTGGAATTGTTTGAGTCAACCCAATCTAATATTGATACGGCATTCAGGATCAGGGAACATGCACATTCATATAGATAGATTTGGCTGAAATATATGTCGTCGACTTGGCCTTCTTAATTCTATGATGGATGTACGTCCTTTCCCTAGTGATTACTATATAGTACTCAATGAGTAGTGAGTATATGTAAATCCCCAAAGGATCGGAAGATTCTGTTATATATTCAATCACTCAATGATGAGACACTGCTACTTAATGTAGTGTCACCACGAAAGTTATAAGTAAATTAACGCAATAGATAATTGTACACTAACTCGCATGTTGGTACTGAAAGTAACTTCTAATTCTAGTTTATTTTCCTGCGGTTCTTTCTATATATACTTGCTTTAGTTGCTTTTACGAGTAATTAGTTGTCTAGGAAATTATATATATAAAAAAAGAACTACTACAAACAATTCGACCATGACCTCATATATTTATGCAAATGTGTTCCTCAAATTAGCAGCTAGCGCCATGTGTTACAATTTATAAACATCACATAATATAGCTCCAATTCAAGTCAAATAATAGATTAATTACTTCTGCAAAGTCTATAAAGGGATAATGTTAGGATATAATAAGGTTACCTTTCAGAAGCAAACTACGTATACTTACTGCCTTATGTTTAGATTTGAGGGCTCAATATTATAAGTCATTGGTGATACTATATGATGAGTACACGAGCACCTTGTTTTCTTTATATATAATATGTGTACAGAAGTCTAAACAAATCAACTATTATCAGACTATAGGAGGGAAACATGGGAAGTTAGTTATAGTTAAACACTTTGTACTGTTGAGTACGTAATTAAATGAAGAACACCAAAAGTTCATTTTGTAGGTTACTAAGTAATATAAAACCTTAGTAAGTACTTGATCACAGGCCAACATCAACATCATTTGTTGCATCAATTCTTTATAGTCTCTGTACTGGCCATTTCTTTACTACCCCATCGTGAATATGCTGTAGGTGCATATGAGGGCAGCTTGATATCCAAGTGTGTGTGAATTCAACATCTTTTTTTTTCTTAGGTGGGATAAAAGACAGCGTGGGTTGCTAGCTGAAAGTTACTTTTCTTCATCTCTTTTTGACAATATTCTGAGTTCATAGAACTATCTCAAAATTAATGAAACATAACCATTTCACAAATCATTTTACCAATTACAGATTTTAAAATTTTCAATTT
This sequence comes from Phyllostachys edulis, assembly GCA_036346405.1. Taxonomy (NCBI): domain Eukaryota; kingdom Viridiplantae; phylum Streptophyta; class Magnoliopsida; order Poales; family Poaceae; genus Phyllostachys; species Phyllostachys edulis. Next base: position 14,985,664 of record CM070551.1, on the reverse strand, counting down.
AATTTTCATCGTTGTATGTAGGTTTCATTCAATCGATCAGTGAGTCAAGGCATTCTTCTATATATAGGCTTGAGCCATGGTTAATTTGTCGGTTATATCCCGCGCGACGACCGACATGCATTCAAGCTAGGTGGGTAAAAACTTCATAGATACTCTATGGGAAGAGTTGCAGCAAAATTGTTTTGCAATAATGATTTGCAGGACATATACATGCATACGTATACTTCACAAGTATACACATCTCGTATATATCTAAAGTTGAGTGTGAACCGAGATGAATCACTTGCATTCATGATATAATTGGGGAGGAAGAAGCTCGACGACAAAACGGCTCACTAATCAACATGCATAAGCATCCCAAAGTGATGAGAAATAAGAGAAAGCGAGCGAGCGAGCACATGTACACAACACACGGTATAGTTTATTGCGACAGCCCAAAAAAAAAAGATTCCGCATAGACTTTGTTTGCTGGGAGGCGCCTCATCTAATCATGTCGCCACTTGAAGCTAGCTAGCCTCTCTCGCACCCACTATTATCACGATCCAATGAGCGATTAGCTCATACTAATATTTTAGGGCTAAACGGCATCTTGCCAGGGTGGAAACCAATAACAAAATGGCCATTAAAGATAAGCACTACACCTATTTAGACCAATATTGTATGTATAGTAGCATATGGACCCCTGATAAAGTGACGACATCAGACGGCAAATAGGGGTGCAAATGAGAGGATGGAAGTTCTTATTGCAATAAAGGGTGTTGACCTAAAGGAAATGCGTGTGTATAGGAGTATTTTTCAAGGATGAGAGAAAAATATTAACCGACCAAGAGTTGATTGTGCATACACAGCCCCTTGTGATTGATAATGATTGATTTGTCACCCTTTCAACTCCATAATTTAGTGGCTTAATAAAATGGTTAATTTGTCATGTCAAATCTACCTCCTCTTCTCTGTCATATCCAGCTAGATATCTCTCACATATTTTAAACCTGGCCCCAGTTAAATGCGGTGCTTGATATTGTTTACCTATTAAAAGTAGTACTCTAGTTTGGTGTATGAACGCTATGGATGCTTGATTCTGTTCACAGAATATATGGTCAATTAGTTAGTATATGCTCTCTCTAAGAATAGGGTTACTGCTCAGCAATATATAAGACCCAATTAATTTCATTTGACATTCTATCTCCATTCATCGTCTCAAGTGCGCATAAATAATGCAGGGCTTACTTGATCATCCTAAAACACGCAATTACTACTGATTTGATTCTTGGCATGCAGTTCGATCTACCTGACGCCGGATCCGATATATGGTCACATGGATGTGTTTTGGTTTTGGTTTTGGATTAGCTCCAGCAAGAGAGTTGCCTATTGTATTAATAAAGCAGGAGAAAATAGGAAAAAAAAAAGATACAACCACCGCCCCATCAGGGTAGACAATACAGATGTGGAAATGACCCCTCTGAACATCTGGCGAAACAACCTAACGTGTAGGCTAGGGCAACACCTGTTGGGAATAGTCCCACATTGGTTGTGGGAAAGAAAAAAAAACACAACTTATAAGTGTGAGAGAGACCTCACACCCATTAGACTAGTTTTTTGGGGGAGAAAGCCTAATATCACTTATAAGACTGTTGCTATAGGGCTTGCATGCAGCAGCCCATAGGCTTAGTTGTATTCAGCCCGTTTGGACCTGTAGCTCGGGGAGTAAACCCGGTTGGATCTAGGCATGCGGCCAGGGTCCGATCTAACAATTGGTATCAGAGCCCAGGCGTCTAACATCCCCTTGGACTTTATGGTTGCGAAAGTACACAGCCGATGTGTGAGGAGGAGAATATTGGGAATAGTCTCACATCGGATGTGGAAAATAAAAAAGCACAATTTATAGGTGTGAGGGAGACCTCACCCATTGGAGTAGTCTTTTGGGGGAGAAAGCTCAATATCACTTATAAGACTGTTGCTATAGGGCTTGCATACGGCAGCCCATGGGTTTAGTTGTGTTCAGCCCGTTTGGACCTGTGACCCGGGGAGTAAACCAGGTTGGACCTAGGCATGCGGCTAGGGTCCGATCTAACAACACTAATTAGCCACAATGGGCACCGATTGACTCTTACACACCTAAGCCACACCGCGGCCGAAAGAAAGGATGACTCCACTACTACAAAAAGGCTAATATTGGACGCCTCATCACAGACGGTTGACCAAAACCATATGTATTACATGTAATCACAGACGATTTTGGTTTAGAGACCGTCTGTGTTACTGGCTGCGCTAAAAACCATCTGTGAAGAAATAATATCATAGACGGTTTATGACGAAAACTGTCTGTGAAGTATCACAGATGGTTCTTAACAATAACTGTCTATGATATTTCGAAATATCACAGACGGTTTTCAATAAATAACCGTCTGTGATACTTCACAAACAGTTCTTAACACGAATGCATCATAATATCGCTTCTGATTCGGTGAGTTTAAATAAATGCCGTTTGTTGAGTTTCTTAAATCGCCGTCGTCTCTTCGTCGCATCAATGCTGCTTCGTCTCCCCGATGTGTCTCTTCGTCTCACGCGCCGACTTTATTCCTTGTTTTATAAAAAAGATCATCTGCCATCGAAAATCATCCCCACATATAACTCTACAATATATATACTTCTAAAGCAGAAATGGCTCCTCTTACATTTCCTTGTCGTAAACCGATGGCCTTCCAGCCATCTTTGTACAAGCACTTCTCCAGCCGTACGTTGGCAGATGCCATGGAAGGACACTGTTTCAACAGCGTCCTCACTCGTCTGCCCGAGGATTTGCAGGAGCAGGTGACGGCCACCTTCCGCCGTCTTGACATCCTCCTCCGCCGCGTCTTCTAGGTGATCTCCCACTTCCGGCGAGTGTACCGCGTCATCAACGTTGTCCTCCACAACGAAGTTGCACGTCTCCAGGGGGCTTGCCGTCACTTGGATTGCTTAATTGAGGCGGCGGGCGACCGAATCGACCATGCCAAGACCCCTCAAGCAAGGGAAGAGAGCATATGGGCTCAATTCTTCTTCATTCAATAGTTCGAGGGTCTTCGGGAGACACTCGAACGAGCGCGTCAGCGGATGGACGCATTTCGGGCTTCGTTCGCTGATGACCACGAACCGTCCGATGCCGCCGCCACCTACGAAGTTTTGAAGATGGAGATAGCAGCCTAGCTCTGCCATTAGAAAAACTTTGTTTATTTAGGTTTCTAAAAAACATTGTTTATTTATGTTTCTATTTTTTTTAAAATCTTTGTAAGAAGCGACTGGCCACACTGTTTGGCCATATGTAAATTCCAAAATGAAAAACAAATCAAGTTTGGAGGTGAAGTGACTATATTATAGTTGAACTATATATCACAGACGGTTTAGTGGAACAAATATCCGTCTACAAATTTTTAGCAGTATTTAAATGACAAAATTGACATATAAACATATAATTTCTTCATGTTATGTAAATGTATACATGATAATTAATATGCTCAAAACATAGAACTTGTGAACAATCATATCACAGACGGTTCTATTATGGAACTGTCAGTGATATGGTCTCATATCACAGACGGTTCCACGATAGAACCGTCAGTGATATGGTCTCATATCACAAACGGTTCCACGATAGAACTAACGAGGATTGTTGACCAGTCAATTATCCAAGTATATCTTTATTCACTTATTAATAAGTAAGCACGGTTTTGCTAGGCCCAAGATCAATCGAACAGTCGGAATGTGGGCCTATAAAGTCTTTCCTTTAACCGTCCCCGAAAACTCCCTCCGGAGGCCAAACAAGACCTCCTCCGGGACTTCTCCAGGACCTCCTCAAAGACCTCTCCGACACATCTCTTGGACCTCTCGCCCGCAGAGGATGTCCTAGAGGGCAGTTACCCACATGCAATTAATAGCGGTTGTATGTGGAGATATCAGCGATAACAGTCATCACGAAGGGACGTGACGATTGGCTGGAAGAGATACGACGATTGGCGCGAAGAGGCATCATTGCTAATAACTGCCGACTCTTGTAAAACTATAAATAGCCCGACCTGTGTGCCCTTGTAACATAGATTCACATTCAAGCCCTAATCCACGTGTATTCACAGCCATTTTCCCTATAATCAAAGCGTATCCTTTGCAATACACATTTTCCATTTCGAGTCCCTTGGCGAACAGATAGTAATCTCCATTTTTTCTTTATTATATTCTTGTTTGTCCGTTCTGTGACAAGAGTCTCAGACGTCGACAGCTGGCGCCGTCTGTGGGGAGCGCTGTCATCATCTTCGCCTACTCGATTCTGGCAATGTGTGTTGCATTTTGCTGATGAATCACAACCTTCCTGCTTGGAGAGAAGAAAGTATTCTCGATATCTTTGAGTACGATGAAGGCATGGAAGAAAACTTCGTCCTCGTGTCCGGCAGCACCCATGGTTCCTCTAGGGCCGTTGCTAAGGCACCGTCGTCCACCGAACCTTCTACCTCCACCGGCTCCACGCCGGCCGTGCCTTCGTCCACAAGTACCGCTGTGGACGAATACTATCCCGAGCCTGTCTCCTTTAGAAGAGGAGATTTGCAAGGTCCCTGGAGCCTAGCGAACCATGATGATCTCGCTGGCAGCATCCACCCTGAAGGCTTGGAGAGAGCATCTGGGGAGAATCTTTTATTCACCCTACAGTATGCCTCGTCCTCTTCCTCAGAGGACGAGGGCATGTTCACCCCTTCCACATGTTCCGGCGGTCATCAGATCACCGCCGTCAGTGACGTTCAACCCAATACCGATGATAATCCCGGAACGTCCGGGCAACATCGGGAGCAAGAGGAACGAGAAGCCTCCAACGAGAGGAAGAGGCCTGACAAACCGAGATACGTGCCGCCACACAAGCACACATCTCGCATGTTCGTGACCTCTACTACCAAGACGCCCCTGGCTCCTCAGCAAGGGCTCCATCGCCGGCGATGCATATGCCACCGCCGCAGGCAATGATGGTAAGAGGTTCAAATGCCTTACCAACCCCTATGCAGGAGGATTCCCCTGCAGAACGCGTTCGCTACTTAGCAACCGCCCTTGCACGTCCTCCAGAAGGATTGAATCCGGAGCAAGGAGTGCAAGTGATGCGTGCAATTGCGTAGGAACTACATGATACGGCAGAGAACATCTCTGCCCGATCACCAACCGTTCTTTCCAAAACAGACTCACACCTAGAGGGGTTCTCAATTGGACGCCGAAGGCAGAGTTGTAATTATGATGCACCTGGTCGTCGTGTCCAAGACTAAGGTGAGCATGACACTCGTTTTCCAGGACGAAGCAGACATCCCAAATCTCCTGTTGGCCATAATAATCGTCGTAATACATGGCAATGTATTGGACCTTATGCAATATGTAAAGCTTTTTCCCCTGGATTGAGGGACGTCACCTGGCCAGAAAAGTTCAAGCCAGAGAATATGAAGACTTGCAATGGAACACAAAACCCGTCGGAATTCCTCCAAATCTGCACTACCGCCATCCAAGCTGCTAGAGGCGATGATAAGGTAATGGCAAATTATATACCCACAGTTTTAAAAGGTTCCGCTAGGACCTGGTTATTCAACCAACCTGAAGGATCCATACATAACTGGGAGATGCTCTGTAATGCATTATAAAATAACTTTAAAAGTTATTATGCAAAACTGGGGAAGGAAGACGATTTACGTCGGCTTCGTCAAACCCCCGAGGAAAATCTACGACAATTTGTAAAGCATTTAATAGAAGTCCATAATACTGTCCCAAATATTTCTGACGACTCTGTAATTCGAGCTTTTAAACAGGCAGTGAGATATCGAAGGTTCACATAAGACCTCAACATCAACCCGCCCAGGTCCATGTCAGAACTTTTCGACATGGCGGATCGATACTCCGACACCAATGAGGCAGTGGAATAGAATCGGATGGTGGATAAGGGGACCACTCCTCCTCAGCCAGGCCTTGAGGAGGTCAAGGAAAATAAATCCAAGAGGTCTGAGGGCTCCACAAGCAGCAAAGGTAAACTCAAGAGAAAGGAAAAGAGGAGGTCCAAGCAGTCCACCAGGGAGGTCGCGGTAATTGACTAGCGACCACCCTATGACAAGACCAAAGGTCTTTGGACCAAAAGGAGGCAAGGAGGTCGTTCAAACAACCTGACTGCCCCACGGTCTACAAAGCACGCCCAGAGGAAGCGGTGGGCCGGTGCCCATTGCACAAAGTTCTCGCCATGACCTCCCTGGCGCCAGACTTGGCGAAGCAGATGGAGGATTACTACGATGGGAAAGGCCCAATGCATGTCCCACCAGAAGGTAGCGGACCACCATAGGTCCAAGGTAATGACAAGTACACAGAGATGTCATTCCAAAGAACGGATCACCACGTCAACGTCATCTACGGGGGCTCAGCCACCTACGCCTCTAAGCGGTAGTACAAGGCGGCGTGGAGGGACGTCAACAGTGTTGAAGTCCCACCTGGTCGTCCAAAATACCCCCAAATGGTCAAAGACCTCCCTGACCTTCAATAAGGAGGACGTCCCAAAAGGTATGTCTACTTCTCGTAAATTACCGCTAGTAGTTTCCCCTACTATAAGTAATTGCAGAGTAGGGAGAGTATTAGTAGATAGCAGTAGTTCTTTAGATTTATTATTTGTAAACACTTTAGATGAGATGCAAATCCCTCGTTCTAAAATTAAACCAATGACAAGTCCCTTCTATGGGATAGTGCCCAGTATGTCAGTTACACCAATGGGCAAGTAGTTTTACTAGTAACCTTCGGTACAACTGCTAATTTTTGAATTGAGTTAATTACTTTCGAAGTAGTTGATTTTGAGTCTACCTATAATGCTATTTTGGGAACTACTACAGAAAAGGTATTCACAGACGGTTCAAAAACGTCATCACGAGCGGTTTAAATCACCGCCCGAGTTTATGAGTCGATGATGACATGAGGCCATCACAGAGCGGTTTTGAACCGTCGTGATGCATACTTTCACGAGATGGTTTGTGGTGAAACCATCTGTGATAAATACATATCCTGAGCGGTTTCACCACAAACCGCTCGTGATAAGTACTCATCACGAGCGGTTTGTGGTGAAACCGTCGTGATATGTACTATCACAGATGGTTTGTGGCTAAAACAAATCTGTGATATTTCTCTATAAAGCTAGCGGTGGTACGCTTGTGCCATTAAATCGGCATCATATATATGTTATATATATATATATATATATATATATATATATATATATATATATATATATTGTTCGTAGTCTCTCAGCCACTTTGGGGAGGATCGTCCACGCAACATGAAAAGGATGAGACAGTAGCCACGGGCAACCTCATTGAGCCCTTGCAAGTATAAAAAGTATGGATGCAAGGAGAGTCGGGACATCAATTACGGATTGGGCCTTGCTATGTTGAAAGTGTCGTTGATCTTGTGAGTACTCCGTGGGAAGTGGCATCATGTATTAGCAACTAACCATTCTTGAGCATGTAATCGTCTTTAAACCCAACAAGAACACCAAGCAACCATTCTCATATTTCAAAAGAATTCTCAACTTGTTGCTTGGTGTTCTTGTTGGCTTTAAAGACAATTACATGCTTAAGAATTGTTGGTTGTTGATAGATGATGCCACTTCCGGAGTAGTTGCGCATCAACGTCACTTTCTGAACATAGCGATGTCCAATCCAGGTAATTGGATGTCCTGACGCTCTCCTTGCATCCATACTTTTTAAACTTGCAAGGGCTCAATGAGGTTGCTCAGGATACCGCCTCATCCTTCTCATGCTGCGTGGACTAATTCCTAAAGTGGTCGAGAGATCACTTAACAATATATATAATATATATATATATGATGCCTGTTTTAATGGCACAAGTACCACCGCTGGAGACTTTATAGAGAAGAGATTATGAATGGAATGGTAGGACATACAGTGCACGCAAGAGGTAGGAGAACTTGACCGGCATGAACAAGGGGACTATTAATATGAACTAATTATCAATTCAATTTCAGCATAAGACTATTGACATCATTACATCACGAGCAAGGGACTATTAATATGAACTAATTATCAATTCAATTTCAGCATAAGACTATTGACATCATTACATCACGAGCAAGGGACTATTAATATGAACTAATTATCACTTCAATTTCAGCATAAGACTATTAACATCATTACATCACGAGCAAGGGACTATTAATATGAACTAATTATCAATTCAATTTCAAACATAAGACTATTAACATCATTGAGCGGTTCAACAAACAAGACAAACAAGACCAAGGGTGTCCAAACCCGCCACCACACCGAGAGTAGCCCTCGGCATCCATCGCAGAGCACTAGCCATTTTCATCACAGAGCAAGGGGTAGAGACAAAGAGGGAGTAAGGTAGGGTTATATCTCGGTCTGTAAATAAGAACCACGGTGGCGACCCCACCACCAGCAGAACCCTCATCCATCTCCTTCACCTTGCATAAATCACACAATCATCAGGACACAACTTAAGGCTCAAGCATAAAAATCAAACTCAACACAAGACATTAAACTAACAGATCTAGAGGAGAATAGAGGGAGGATGGGGAAAGCAAAGACCGACTAGGGCCCGAGCGCAGGAGGCCGAGCAGGAGAATCAAGCCATGACGGCGCAGGCGACACGCGGGGCCAAGCCCAGTGGCTTGGGTGGTGGCGTCACCGTAGTTGTGGCACGACCCTGACACTGCAGAAGACACTACCACTACTACAAAACAGGCTATAGTAGACGCCCCATCACAGACGGTTCCTTTGGAACCGTCTGTGTTGGGTCTGTCCGAACTGCTGGTGGCGCGGGCGACCTATCACGAGCGGTATTTTTAGAACCGCTGCAGTGATAGTCATATATCCTGACGGTTTGTTAATAGAACCGTCAGAATTATCACGAGCAGTTCTATTCATAAACCGTCTGTGATAATCCCTAATCACAGATGGTTTTATTTTACAACCGTCTGTGTACTATCACAAGCGGTACTATTAACAAACCGTGCGTGATTGGCGGGATATCGCGAGCGGTTCTTAATAAGAACCGCTCAGGATAATACCGAGCAGTGCGAGAATGAGAACCGCTCGTGATATTGAGTTATCACGAGCGGTTCTAATTAAGAAGCATGCGTGATATCCTCACTCCATATAAATTGAGCCCGACACATCCCTCGCCAAGACTACTGCTGTGTTCATCGCCAGCCGCTGGCTGTGTTCATCTGCTTGCCTTGCATGCCGCTGCCTCTGCCATCGCCTACCGCTTTGGAGAGCAAAACTGCCCCCCTGGCCCAGCTCCACTTAGATCTGCTTGCTCCTCCCGGTGCCACACTTCCTGCCCTAGCTCTCCTCCAACCTGCGGCTCCTCCCCTAATTAAACAGATGGAGTAATACTTATTATCCTTTATCCACTCTATTGATTAATGATTTTCCCTTATTTTGCTACGTACTCTGTACATAGACCCTAATGTTTATTTGTTTTCTTTGTTGTATTCCTTAATCGAAAGCATAGGGTTTAAGTTTCAATTAATACTTCTCACAAAAGCAATAAATTCTTAGAAAAAGGCAAATTTAAACATCTAGCTCTCAATTTGATGGACCCTAATTAAACCTAAACTATAGCAGCCATTGGATGTTATTGAACCAAAACTATGATATAAATTTCAGAAAATGAAAAGCAAAACATGTAGCCTTTAATCTGATGTAATTCCTTTGTGCAACAATGAGACAAAACGAGTAAGTACGTACAAAGAGGTGAAAGACTTAATCAGAACTAATTTCATGAGTTGTTTTCTAGAACAGATTAAAAAGAAGAATTTATGACACACCAAGATAAGTCGCATGTGCAATGATCTATTTTATATTTCCTCCATTTATCCATGAAGAAACGTCATCACAGTGGTTTATTGTTTCAATTATATCAAAACGGATACCCGCGCAATCACGCGGACCAACTTGCTAGTTATTAGGATCTTCCTCTTGTCTTTTGTCTCGTATCTAATCAACAATCATGCAGATAATCAATAATTATCCGTCGCCAGCTTAGAGAGGAGAAGGTTGGACCCCTGCCCCTAGCGCCTCCAACACCCGCCGCCTCCTCCCCCATTGCGCCACCTTAGAAAGGAGAAGGAAAGGAGAGAGGAATCGTATTTTCTTCATAAGCTCCAAGGGTAACGATCTATAACCCTTTATGTTTGCTATAAATTAATCGTTAATCAATTTGACACTAATTTGTTACATGCGTAGTGTAGATGGATCGAAACTGGATGTACGGTGTGAACCGTGTGAGTCAAGAGTACATTAATGGCGTGTTTGCTTTTAGAAGAGCCGCTGAGCAGGATATGTTGAAGAAGGGGATAAATTTTATGTACTGTCCATGCATTGATTGCGGTAATATGAAGATGTTTAACAATGCGGCGCAGATCGAAGCGCACTTGATTCAAAGGGGTTTCAAAAAAGGGTATACATGTTGGACGATCCACGGTGAAGAGCGATTATACCGAAGTTAATAATGGCGACATCGCCGAGGAAGTCAACGATTTCCGGATGTGGATTGTGCTTTTGATGAGGATAGGTGCACGATGACAATCTGGATCGGATGCTACGATGCGTAAGAGAACTACTGATGAGGAGAGTTTTGTAAATTCGAGGGCTTAAGGGAGGACTCCGTGAGACCTTTGTTCCCTAGTTGCAAGCCGGAATATACAAGGTTGTCAACCGTGCTTGAACTGCTGAAATTGAAGGCAAGCAATGGTTGGTCCGATAAAAGTTTCACGGCGTTGTTAGGTCTCCTAGCGGGCATCCTTCTGAAGGGAAACATGTTGCCTAGCACCACTTATCAAGCAAAGAAGGTTATTTGTCCATTGGAAATGAAAGTAGAAAGAATACATGCATGTCCGAACGATTGTATCCTCTACCGTAAAGAGTATACAGACATGCATGTATGTCCCGTGTGCAAAGCATCTCGATACAAGCGTCAGAATACTGCTAAGGTGAAGCAAGGACCTCCTACTAAGATGTTGTGGTATCTGCCTGTGATCCCACGTTTGAAGCGTTTATTTGCGAACCCAAAGGAGGCAAGATTGCTGCGTTGGCACTCAGAGGAGCGTAAGAGAGATGGAAAGCTAAGACACCTGCCGATTACGCCGGTGGAGAAACTTCGATCGAGCTTGAAGAGTTCGGTCGAACCGAGGAACATAATGTTAGGGTTGAGTACAGATGGAATGAATCCTTTCGGTAACATGAGCAGCCGACATAGCACTTGGCCCGTGAATCTATGTATGTACAACCTTCCTCCTTGGCTGTGTATGAAGCGGAAGTACATTTTGATGTCACTACTTATCCAAGGGCGAAGCAACACGGGAATGATATTGATGTGTACCTAGCACCATTCTTTGGAAGATCTTGTGACCTTTGTGGAGCGAAGGGTGCAGGTATGGGATGCGTACAAGCGAGAGAACTTCACTTTACGCGCCATGTTGTTACGCACCATCAATGATTTTTCGCCATTGGTAACTTTGTAAGCCAAGTACAAAAGGAGCCAAAGCACTGTCGCACTACTTAGATGCTACGGAGAGTGTATGGTGAACAACTCAAGAAAAGCGTGTATATCGTCACCGTAGGTTCCTTCCGAGTCACCCATACCGCAAGATGAAAAAACAATTCGATGGAAATAAGGAGAACGATTGACTCCAAGGGCTTTTTGAGGAAAGAGGTCTATGATATGGTTAAGGATATCGATGTTGTGCTTGGGAAGGGCGTAAATTAAGAACCCGTGAGAAGAACATCTGGAAGAAGCGGTCAATTTTTGGGACTTGCCTTATTGGGAGCACTTAGAAGTTCGCCATTTGCATCGACGTCATGCGTGAGAAGAATGTATGTGATGACTTGATTGGTCTCTTCTTTGAACATTAGTGGCAAAACAAAGGATGGTGTTAGCATGGCGTGACTTGGTTAATATGAACATAAGGACTGAGTTAGCAGGAAGAGACCGATCACAGATTTAACGTACCTTCCCCGACTTGCTACACTCTGTCCAAAGCCGAGAGAAATGAAGCGTGCTGAGCTTGCATGGAGTGAAAGTCCCATCTAGTTACTCCGCTAACATTAAGAACCTTGTTTCTATGCAAGATTTGAAATTAATTGGTATGAAGTCTCATGATTGTCATGTCTTGATGACACAAATGCTTCTGTTGCAATTAGAAGTATCTTGCCGAACAAGGTCCGAGTGGCAATCTTAAGGTCGTGTTATTTTTCAACTCAATTGCTCGGAAGATCATTGATCCCCAAGGACTAGATGCTCTGCAGTCGAGGTGGTGGCGACTCTATGTCATCTTGAGATGTATTTCCCTCCGTCATTTTTCGATATCATGGTCCATCTCATTGTTCACCTTGTGAAAGAGATAAAGATATGCGACCTGTGTTCTTCGTCATATGTACCCATTCGAGAGGTACATGGGAATTCTCAAGTCCTACGTGACGGAATCGATCTCGTAGGAGGGCGACATCATCGAAGGTTATGCAACCGAAGAGGTCATTGAGTTCTGCGTCGACTACATGGCTCGTGGAACCGATAGGTGTGCCTCTATCTCGCCATGAGGGGAGACTGGATGGTATCGGGACCATCGGAAGAAATCAATCACTCCCGATCTGGATCGTCACGCTCAAGCCTATTTCACGGTCTTGCAACACATGACCTAAGTGTCCCCGTACATCGATGAGCACAAAGACATGGTGCGCCAACAGAATCCAGACCGGTCGGAAGTTTGGATCACGAGAGAGCACAACCGTCGGTTCAGCGAATGGTTAAAGGTGCGAATCGGTGGGAGGTCATCAAGTGATGATACTGCTTGCTATGGTTGTACGAGGGCCACAATTTACAATTGTCGCATGGCAAGGATCGACATAAATGGGTACACATTTTATCTGGCTACTCGGGATAGGAAGAGCCTGATCCGTATCAGCGGTGTCCGCATAGATGCATTCGATGCCGATGGGATGAGGAGCTCCTACTATGGGAAAATAGAGGAGATATGGGAGCTCGACTCACGTGCTTTTCAAGATCCCCTATTTCGGTGCGTTGGGTCCATCTCCCACGGTGAAGGTCGACAAATGCGGTATCACTACCGTGGACCTCGAACGTGTCGGATACAAAGACGAACCATTCGTACTGGCTAACCAAGTTGTTCAAGTCTTCTATGTAACCAACCCGGCAAATAAGAAGCGCCACGTAGTTCTTCATGGAAAAAGGAGGATTGTCGGAGTTGAGAATGTAGTGGACGAGGAAGAATACAATCAATTTGACGAGTTGCCTCCTTTCGGAAACGGCATTAGGCTCGAGGAAGAACCCAGTGAGGAAGCTAGCTATATGCGCGTCGATCATCACGAAGGCCTATATTTTAATTAAGAATTTACTCCAATGTAATTAATTTATTCCATAACATCATGTGTTATGGACTTGTAATCTCTCATATATTTTGATGTCAACATGAAATTGTCATGTGTTGATGTGTTATGGACTTGTCATATTTGATATTGATGTCAATGTGGACGTACATTGTAATGTGGAGTATCAAAATTGGTTTCACTTGATTTGGAGTTGAGTTGAATTAGATATGAAATTTTGAAGTCAAATGTGTTATGAACTTGTTATGGACTTGTCATATTTGATATTGATGTCAATGTGGACGTACATTGTAATGTGGAGTATCAAAATTGGTTTCACTTGATTTGGAGTTGAGTTGAATTAGATATGAAATTTTGAAGTCAAATGTGTTATGAACTTAATTGTCATCATATACTTGTCACCAGGTTCGAATTCATATGGACTTGTCATGATTATCATCATATATACTTGTCACCAGGTTCACTATGTTTTGACAGGATATCACACATTGTCATCAGGTTTTGTCAGGCTATCACAAACGGTTTTATAATACAACCGTCTGTGATAAGAATATCACAGACGGTTTCTGATGAGAACCGTCTGTGATATTTCCATATCACAGACGGTTCGATTATAGAACCGTCTGTGATATTATTATCACAGACGGTTCTCATTAGAAACCGTCTGTGATATACTTTTTATAAGGCGGGAAACGCTAAGGTTTTGCTCTCACTTGTCACTTCCTCTCCCGTGCCCCTTAGGCTCTCGTGCGCTTGTTCGCCTCCTCTAGGGTTTAGGGCTCGCCCGTTCACCGCCGACTACGACCTCGGCGTCGCCGCCCCCGACATTGGCGCCCCCGACCTCGGCGCCTTCGACCTCGGTGCCGCCGCCCCCGACCTCGGCGCCCCCGTTCACCTCCCCGGCCGTAAGCCCAGCGTCGCCGCCTTACGAGAGCACATAATATCATCAATCAATATGTTGGAATAGTGTCGTGCCTTTGTTAATCTCTAGACCTTTTATTGCTCGAGAGTTTAATCGAGACGGTTCTTATTAAGAACCGTCTGTGATTCCTTTGCATTTCCTTAGAGAAGCTGGTGGATTAAGGAGTGTTAAATTCTTTAGGAATTATGCTTTAATGCTAATTAATTTTTTGGGATTAATTCTAAAATTTTGCTAAAACTGCATTTTTTACAACAATCCAAAAAGAAAGTTTTACTTGATTCCATTTTGTTTCTATGTTGGGATTAAACCTTTGCTTAGCATTTCCTTAAATCGATCATTTTACTTGATTCTAGTTCTATGTCTTCATTAAAGGCTAGTCTTACGTACATGAAGCATTAAACCTTTGCTTAGCATTTTCTTCGTCGATCTGACACACTTGAGTGTACCTTTGCTTCGTGCCAATCCTCCCGCAAGACGAAGCAAATGGTACACTCGAGGTGTCGAGCTCGATGAAGTAGGCTCATATAAAGATTTGTATCACTAGTTTCTATCTATACAAAGATCACAAGAGAAGTGGTGGATTAAGGAGTGTTAGGAGTGTTAGAATAGAAGCTGGTGGATTAAGGAGTGTTAGGAATGTTAGTAGTCTGTATGAGCTCATTCAACTTTTCATTTGCCATCTTGATCTCTATAGTCAACCTCTGTACTTCTTCCTGAGATTAATTGTTTCATATTTATGCTGGAATTAATTATGAATATTTGCTAATATTACACATGTTGAGCATATTATTAAGTTTAAATGTATATGTTAATTTGGGACACTTGCAATAAATTTTATTGCATATGTAACTTATATAGATAGCAAGTAAGCGAGATAGCAGAGGCACTGTCTTCGCCGTCACCGCAACCTTGAGATGGAAGAGGCGCCGACGAGGCCGCCAACATTGACGCCTTGAGATGGAAGAGGCGCCGGCGAGGCCGCCGTCACCGTCGGCGATAATGACACTAAGCGAGATGGCAGAGGACAATCGAAAATGCCTTTGGGCCGATGGTCATCACAGAGGTCGGTGACTTTGGGGTCCCTCTGAGTCCCAAGAGATCGTGGCGAGATTAGGACCATCTGCGGGATACACGGAGGAGCGGGTCCCCATCACCACACCAAGGTGGAAGGACTGTGAAAAGAAGCGAAGGCGCTGTGGACAGAACTTTCGGAGAAGTTCACTATTCCGAAGCGAGGCGTGGCGCGTCGCGGCGGACGGCGATGCTCACGATGGATAAATCGTGGAGGACCTTCAAGAGCATTCTTGTCACGAGTGCGTGAACACGGGTCGACGCCCTTCAAGCAAATATAGATTCTTGACGCAAGAAGCATGGGACACCTTTGTGGCTATGAAAACGACGACCGAATTTAAGGAGCAAAGTGCGGCGCACAAAGCTCTCCAGACACTAAACACTCACCCGCACAGACTCGACACCGCTGGGTATGTGGGTAAATACGAGGAATGGGCAGCGGAGGAGCAAAACCCGTTTCCTGATGTCACAGACCCGCGTTCCCTAAGTTGGTTAAAAGCGAGGGCAAAAGTCTCGTCTCCGGGCAGCATCTCTTTGACAAACCCGGCAGACCAAGAAGTGTCCCAACGTGTGGTAAATATGTCAAACTACCTAGTTAATAAGTCCATAACTTCATAGTGTCTATAATAACATGATGACCTCTTGCAGCGTGACTTGACTGTGCAAGCTTCCCAAGGCTCCTTCCATGCGAGCGGGGAGAAGGATATACTATCTCGACCTTGGGAAACAAGGAGCACCGGGTCGCACGCGAGGCCTTGGGGTTAACGTGCCTTGGAGTCATGGATTCACGGACGACTCATCGCACGTATAGGAGTAGGAAGAGATCCAAGGCGAGCACGACGGCCGGTTGGTGCAGATGATTACTAACAAATTTGAAGAAAAGATAGCGACATTGCAGGTCAAATGGAGATACTTTCGAGCGGTGATGCAAGCCGCCCCATTAATTCGAGGCGGTCCTCCTCGACATCGAGTAGCATCGGCGTCGCGCATAATTCTGAACATGACGACGTCCGACACGATAGGCGACATCCGATTACCGATAAGCGACATCAAGGTAGCGTACATATATGGAATGCACCAAAGATAGACCTATAGGGCGCCTTAGCTAATTGCGTGTCGTTTTATAGGAGCCGACGCGTGCAAGCTCCAAGTGAGGATGGATGGGTCCTTTATATTGAGGCTACGCAGGGGATGGTGTATCCATACGAGGAAGGGGTAGTGCAGCACGGTGCCCAGCTGGCGTAGGGTTACACCAAGGTCCAAGTGGATATGGTACATGTCAATTTCGAGACATCTCGCTGAAGATTCGCTGAGCGAAGAGATCATAACACTAGGGATGCCGTCCCTCTTTTATCCGATGGCCCAAGAACAACATACTGGACCCGGCGGAAGGCCGCGATCTGGACACAACCATTCCTCTCCAACGGGACCCTCGATGACTCCACCTCATGTTTAGCCTCGAAGGCCACCTCTTGATTCCCTTGGAGAAGACGCTGAAGGAACAGACAAAAGTGTGCCGACGTGTCGGCTCCGAGTCGTCTCACAAAAAAGCCGCCAATCGCTAAGGCCAAATCGAAATCAACGAGCGTTAAGGCGCCTCCCAAGTCCGGAAGTCCGGAAGTCCGAGAAGTCCGCGATACAGGAACTACATCATCGAAAACCGTTGTGCTCGACGCGATATAATGCCTGTTGGATATGCTTGTCGGGCTTTGCATGCCCGGTACTTGGACAAGACCCAAAAGAAGGGTGCGATCTTTGGAATCACCGTCGAATCGAGGACAAGTATTTCTTCAACGGGACGAGGTACTTCGTCGTGGGCTTCAACGACTTATATGAACTATTCAACCTCGTTGGCCTCGACGTCTCGCTTCTATGATGTTGGACACTATAAGTGCGTACAATCAAGTTCTACATTCATGTAATACCGATAAATATCACAACTCATTGCTTATGTATAGATACATCTTTGAAAAATATCCGGGAATGGAAAGAACCGTGGATTTCCTCGACCCACATGTGGTATCGTTGCAATCCATCCAAGAAGACTAGCCCTTCGATAGAAATACATAACGAGGTCATTGCTTCGTCGAGACGAATATGTACTTATCACAGATGGTTTGTGGTGAAACAAATGCGTGATGACTTTTCTCTATAAAGCCCCAAGCGTTGGTGCTTGTGCCATTAAATCGACATCATATATATATATATATATATATATATATATATATATATATATATATATATATATATATATTGTTAAGTAGTCTCTCGGCCACTTTGGGGGATCGTCCATGACATAAGAAGGATGAGGCGGTAGCTACGGGCAACCTCATTGAGCCCTTGCAAGTATAAAAAGTATGGATGCAAGGAGAGTTAGGACATCAATTACGGATTGGGCCTAGCTATGTTCGAGAAAGTGTCGTTGATCTTGTGGTACTCCGTAGGAAGTGGCATCATGTATTAGCAACTAACCATTCTTGAGCATGTAATCGTCTTTAAACCCAACAAGAACACCAAGCAACCATTCTCATATTTCAAAAGAATTCTCAACTTGTTGCTTGGTGTTCTTGTTGGCTTTAAAACTAAAACAATTACATCTTAAAATGATGATTGATGATGATAGATAACAATATATATATACTATATATATGATATTTTATGGCACAAGCAACCACCGCTGGAGATATAGAGAAGAGATATGAATGGAATGGTAGGACATACAGTGCATAAGAGGTAGGAGAACTTGACCGGCATGAACAAGGGGACTATTAATATGAACTAATTATCAATTCAATTTCAGCATAAGACTATTGACATCATTACATCACGAGCAAGGGGACTATTAATATGAACTAATTATCAATTCAATTTCAGCATAAGACTATTGACATCATTACATCACGAGCAAGGGGACTATTAATATGAACTAATTATCACTTCAATTTCAGCATCGGACTATTAACATCATTACATCACGAGCAAGGGACTATTAATATGAACTAATTATCAATTCAATTTCAGCATAAGACTATTAACATCATTGAGCAGTTCAACAGCAAGACAGCAAGACCAAGGGTGTCCAAACCCGGCCACCACACCAGTAGTAGCCCTCGGCATCCAACTCAGATGTCTTTGCGTGGAAGCCATCTGATATGCCTAGGGTCCCAAGGGAGGTGATAGAGCATAGGCTAGCCATTCAGCCTGAAAAAAAAAATCAGTCAAGCAAAGACTGAGACGTTTCGCCTTAGATTGTCAAGAAGCTATCAGAGCAGAGCTCGATAAGCTCCTTGAAGCTAGCTTCATTCGGGAGGTTGATCACCCCAAGTGGCTTGCGAACCCGGTCCTGGTCAAGAAATCTTACGGTAAGTGGCGCATGTGCGTTGATTTTACCATTTTAAATATTGCTTGCCCAAAGGATGACTTCTCTTTGCCTCGCATTGATCAATTAGTTGATTCTACAGTGGGTTGCGAACTGATGAGTTTTCTTGATGCTTATTCCGGATACCATCAAATCAACATGGCGAAAAAAGATGAAGAAAAGACTACCTCCATCACTCCCTTCGGTGTCTACTGCTACGTCAAGATGTCGTTTGGGTTAAAAAATGCTGGGGCCATGTACCAGCGTTTGATGAAGAAAACCTTCAACGGTCAGCTAGGGCGTAATTTAGAGGCTTATGTAGATGACCTCGTTGTAAAAAGTAGTACTAAAGAATGACCATTTGAAGGATCTAGCAAAGACCTTCGAAAATATAAATAAATATGGAATAAAGCTTAATCCTGATAAGTGTATTTTTGGAGTTTGTTCTGGCAAATTGCTTGGTTTTCTTGTTTTTTCTCGTGGGATTGAAGTTAATCCCAAGAAGATTCGAGCCATCGAACAATTGCGACCACCTTCCACAGTGAATGAGGTCCAAGCCTTAACTGGTCGAATGGCAGCTCTTAGTCGTTTTATTTCTCGATCAGGAGAACGTGGTTTACCTTTCTTTAAGGTGATCCGCAAGAGTAATAAGGGGTTTCAATGGTCCGAAGAAGTTGACAAAACCTTCGAAGGCTTAAAGGCTTGTCTCTCAAATCCTCCGGTATTGATGTCACCTTTAGAAGGTGAACCTTTACTAGTTTACTTGGCAGCAACGCCAAATGTGGTCAGCGCGGTACTTATTTCAGAAAGAGGAGGGTCCCAACGACACATCTACTATGTAAGCGAGGTCTTACATGGACCAAAGGAGAGATACCCTGAGGTTCAAAAGTAATTTATGCTCTTCTGATGACTTCCATAAAACTTAGACATTATTTTTAATCCTACAAAATCACAGTACCTTCGTCTTTTCTTCTTGGAAACATACTCCATAACCAAGAAGTAACAGGTCGTATAGCCAAATGGGTAGTAGAATTTGGAGAATTTGATCTTCATTTTACTGCCCGAACAACCATAAAAAGCCAAGTCCTGGCTGACTTTGTGGCTGAATGGATGAACACTGAGGATCAACCTCAAGAAAGTCCAGGGCTGGACGATCATTAGACAATGTACTTTGATGGCTCCTGCGAACTTAAAGGCTCGGGGGCTGGGATTTTGTTGATAACACCACAGGGTGATCAACTCCAATAAGTCATACAGTTTTTGTTCCCTGCCACTAACAACGTGGCAGAGTATAAAGGTCTTCTAGCCAGGCTTCGAGCAGCCAAATCCCTCGGAGTCCGTCGGCTTTTGGCGAAGGGAGATTCGCAATTAGTCGTAAACCAGGTATAAAAGGAATACAGTACGTCCGATGAGATAATGGCTCAGTACCTGGGTGAACTGAGGAAGTTGGAAAAACACTTCAGGGACTT
This sequence comes from Phyllostachys edulis, assembly GCA_036346405.1. Taxonomy (NCBI): domain Eukaryota; kingdom Viridiplantae; phylum Streptophyta; class Magnoliopsida; order Poales; family Poaceae; genus Phyllostachys; species Phyllostachys edulis. The sequence goes on along the minus strand of CM070551.1, from coordinate 14,965,423 downwards.
CGAAGTCCAACATATACCGCGCAAGGAAAATTCCTTAGCGGACTAGTTATCGAAATTGGGTTCTTCACGAGCGTCTGTTCCAACAAGTGTTTTTCTCGAATACCTTAAAAAACCTTCAATAGAAATAGGTTCGACCACCTCAGAGGTCAGAGTCATCGAGAAAGATGCGGAGTGGATAAAACCATTGACCACTTATCTCGCATCAGGGATATTGTCCGATGATCCTCAACAGAAGGATAGGTTAATTCGAAGAGCACACATATACAAACTAGTCAAAGGATCGTTGTATAGGAAGGGAGCACATGGTGTTCTTATGTGCTGCATATCCCAAGACTCCGGGATAAAATTACTAAAAGAAATCCATGGGGGCATGTGTGGTACACATGCATCCTATAGAACAATAATTGGTAATGCTTTTCGGCAAGGTTATTACTGGCCCACCGCTCTACAAGCTGCCATGCACCTTGTTAAGACCTGTGAGCAATGTCAATTGCATGCCAGACAAGTGCACCAACCATCTTATCAATTACAGACCATTCCCTTGTCATGGTCTTTCTCGACTTGGAGCATTGACATAGTTGAACCATTACCGCAAGCACCCAATGGGTATAAGTTCTTGTTTGTGGCCACCGATACGTTCACTACGTGGATAGAAACTGAGCTAGTCATCCGAATAACGGCTGCGGCAGCAAAGAAATTTCTTTTGCGAAACATTGTTACGTGATTTGGAATACCCAATCGTCTTATCACAGACAATGGGAGCCAACTTGTTAGTAATGTGTTTCAGGATTATTGCGATGAAATTGGCACTAAAATCTGCTTTGCTTCCATGGCACATCCACAGAGTAATGGAGTAGTAGAAAGGGCCAATGGTCAGATTATGCAAGGTATTAAAAAGATAGTTTTTAATTGTCTTAAGGCATACTCGAAAAATTGGATGGAAGAACTCTTTTCTATTGTATGGGCATTACGTACTACGACCAGTAGAGCAACTGATGAAACACCATTCGCACTAGTCTACGATGCAGAAGTAGTGCTACCTAGTGAGATTGACTAGGTTCCACGTATAGACCTCCTAGATCAAACAAATCAGGGAGATTTACATGAAGATGACGTCAATATGCTAGAAGAAAGACATGATGGTGCACTATTGAAATCGGCTACCTATCTACAAGAAATTTGAGGCGCTACTTTAATAGAGGGTTAGTCTAAGAACACTTCATGTGGGAGACTTGGTCCGAGGCATCGAACCAAACCAACTTGAACAAGTTGTCCTCGAGATGGGAGGTCCATATCTTGTAGTTTACGTCACTAGGCGAGGATCGGTTAGATTAGCTATAGAGGATGGTCGTGTTTTATCTAACACATGGAACATTGAACATCTTCGTAAATTTTATGTATAAGTATCTTTTTTCTATATTATATAAATCCAGTTGTTATTTTTAATATATTGAATTTTTTTAGCATAAATTTTTCGTATCATTTCGCATACATGATCACTATTTTTTAAGTGCCTACGGTTGATCAATTTTTTTCATGGATCATAGTGTCCTTATGAATCAAATGACCATCGGTATACATTTAGGAAATGACAACTGTCTGAGACCTCTTCTATAAGCCAATTCTCATTGCATGAGAGCTCAACAATCTGACTTCATCTTCCTAAATACACACTGATTCGGATAATTGGTTTTGTAATAGATATACTGATCTTAGCACAATTGTTCGCCCGAAACACTTCTCTCATTGCGGGACAAAGTGTTCCAGGCGAGGGGCTACATATAGTGAAATATACGACTTTTAATTTGCGAAAAATAGTTTGCAAGACAAAGTCAGTTAATCTTTGATAAATAATCACAATTATCATACACAAAATCTTTTCATTATCTCATATCATTTAAAACAAAACATCTGTATCATTACAATATCATTTTTGTACACTCGAGCCAGGAGAACTTGAGGGAAGAGCAGGAGCACTAGCTTCTATGTTCCTTATGATCTCTGCCACCACTGGTGTGATCTTGGCTTGAGCAGCAATACTTGCTTCTTTTGTCTTAAACTTGGGCGCAGGGACAAGCTTCTGGAGATCGGCAAAATCCCCATGAAGGAGATCAATCCTTAATAAAAGTCGGTTTAAAGCTTGACTCATTGCCTTTGTCAAAGATTGATATATGGTATTCTTCATGGCGGTATGTGTTTACGAATATATTTAATTTTATTATAGATATCATTTCTTAGTTCATCCAAGGTCATTTTGGTGCATAAGAGGATTCTAGGTGCCTTGGATGTTCTGCGATCTCTTGCGAGAGAAGTGAAATCTGGGAAAAATTGTTCGATGGCAGGTAATTTCCTTGCCAGCCTTCATTATGGTTTCCATCTTCTTTTCAAGATCTTGTACAGCAATACGACCTCATCTTTCCACTTCTTTCAAGTCTTGAATCTGAATGTCTTTATTAGAAGAGGTCTTCAGAAGATCCTCTTTTGCCTTTTCTAGTTCTGAAAAAAAGAGCAGAAAAAGAAAATAAAACTCATGCATGGCATATTATAAATCAAATGCTCTATAAGGACAAAGGGAGGTCCATTACTTTCTTTCTCCTTAAGAAGTATCTTGTTTTGTTCAAAGAGATCGTGACTTTCTTTAGATTGTCTGTTCAGGATTTCTTGGAACTTCTCATTCTTTTGAGTCAAGAGGCGGATCTCTTCGGTCTTCTGTGCCATGACCACCGCACTCTCCTCAGATCTTTTTTCCACCTCAGATAATTTTAATCTGAGAGCTTGAAATCTTGATTGACATTTTCTTGTTCGACTTCGCCGATAAACATTCTATGTGAAGTAAATAAGGGCATAAGTTATTTATTTAAGTTAGAATCTTACGACTAAATAATAACTTTCTGTACTTCTCTTTTTCCTCTGCAAAAGCTTTAATCTCCTCCACCATGTCAATATTGACTCTCCAGCATCTTTTGACAGATGTCATGAGGTCCTGGTGGTCTTTCTTTTCGATTCTGGGAGGTGAACGTTCCAGAGGAATCTCATCCTCAGGTTGATCCAGTTGCACCAGACGAAAAACTCCTCTGGCTGGATCAATACTAGTACTCTGTGGCTCCTAAGACATTCTATGAGTCAGATTCTATACTGATAAATTTAAAGAAATATTATCAGGATACCAGTCTTACCAAGGTATGATCACCTTCATCTTGAATTTCAATGGTCTCATGGACCACCTCCTCAGAACGGTTGGTCTCATGGACCATTTCTTCCATTCGATCCTCTTGAGAAGACCTCTCCGTCTGAACCTCCATGTACAGCGGTGCCCTTTGGGACGTCTTTACAGTTGTTGCCAAGACATCTAGGACCACTTCCTCAGTGGTCCTAGGAGGTCCTTCCATCAGCAGAATTTCTTCTACCGGGGATTCTTTTGCCGTCAATGCAATTGGTGGCGAATTTTGATCTTGAGCAGTCAGTTGACCTCTTTCGGGTCTGACAACAAATCAAAGCTAAAAGAAAAGAATAGGTTAATCATTTCAAAATCAAAATTATAAAGGTATAATTGAAGAACTTACTCGATTTCAAAGCTTCTTTCACTAAAGAGTGACATAAAGTCCTCATTTACAGTGAAAGTGGGTCCGCTCCTTTGCTCTGATGAAGAAGAAACTAAGGCCAGGGAGGTCTTTGGCCTTGGAACCCTCTGAAGAGGGATCTCCTCTTATGATTCTTTTGATGATCCTTCACCCTGGACCACCCCAGCCAAGAAAGTCGATATAGAAGACACTGGCTGGGGGTTAGAGACATATCTGGAAATGAGAGTCTTGGCTTTTGTTTTTGATACCTTTCAGGTGGAAAATCTTGGAAGAGTAGGAACTGAGGTAAGAGGTCTTGGAGAAGCTAATGTTGAGGCAGATGTGGGTTTTGTCTTTTTTGGTGCAACAGGAGGTCTAGAAGTAATCCTTGCACATTTTGCCAAAGAAGGGGAAGAGCTCATACCGACATCTGAGATGGGACGTTTCCTTGATGTCGTCTGTTCAGAAAACATAAAAATTAGACATAAGCAAGTTCACTTCTTATGTTTAATTAATTTCTATGAATACTTACCACTGTGCGATCTTTCCTCAGTGATAAAGTCGCCCCAATCAAGCTTGGGGGCTACTCCTCTAAACCAATTGGTTCCTTTTCTAGAACCCGATCCTTTAACAGGACCGAGGTCCTAGCTAGGACCTCATCATCTGAGAGAGTTGCAATGCAATAAAAGTTACTTACTTTTTACTATAAAATTTAGTGCAAGTAAAAAAAAAGATGAGTAAAATATTACCATTCTCAGGGACGTCACAGTTACAAGATAACATCTCTTTCTTATGAAGAGGGAAGATCTTGTTCTTGAGGAAGTCATGAACTATCTTCCGTCCATATAGGCCTCCTTCTACCAGGTTACTGATCATCAGGACCACTTTCTTCTTATCTTCTGTAAGCTTAATGTCCTTATCAGCAGCCTGGTTCTTGGTGGACCACTCCGGTGGTGAACTACGATTGTAAGTAATTCTACTTTCTTTCAGAACTTCAGAATAAAACCATTCCTTGTTCCATGACTGGTTGGAGTCTTTGGTAGCCAAGAAATGGAACACTCTCTTATTGGCATTTTCAAATTTAAAATAAAAGGAGCCCAAAGCACCAGCACGTTTCTTGTTGCGGATAGTTTGGTAATAAAACCTACACAAACGCAAACTAGGGGCTATCCCTAAAAATGCCTCAAACATATGGGCAAAAACACTAAGTACTAGAACTAAATTCGGTACAAGGTGAACCAATTCAATTCCATAATGGTTAAGAACTTCGATAAAAAAAAATCACTCTCAGGCAAGCGGAGGCCTGCCCGGAGGTAAGGCACAAAGAGTACCGTGAAACCAGCCGAAGGGTTTGGTTCAACCTCTCTCCCCGGTGCACGCCACTCGATGAGAGCCTTTTCTGGAAGATGTCCATCTTGCTCCAGTCCTTGGAGCTCCTCTGCTGTCAGCATCGATGATCTCCATCCTGCCATTGTCTTGATTCAATGGCGGACTGTAGATTCCTTCTTTTCAAAGGTTCGTGGAGGACGAAAGGTAAACGGTGAAAAGGAAAGTGAAAAGTAACTAGGGTGAAAGCGTGCCTGAGGAGAGGTAAAAATCTGTATATATACCCTTGGCGCATTTAAAACCCACTACCTCAAGGATGTAACAACTGCGCCTCGATGGGTGGTGACACGACCGTCTGGCAGGTCAGCGAAGTTGTTTACTTTATCGAGATGTGTAAGAAAAGTAGTTGGAAAGTCTTTTCATTTTTCGAAAGTTATCCTCATCCTATGTTCTTTGACATAGAAGTTACCTTGATATGTGTTTCAAGAGAAGATCACCCGATCATTGGGATTTCCTTCTATCAATCTCTTAAAGACTTTAATCCACGAAGCAAACTGACTGTCCGACCACCTTAAACAAAGGTGGTCGAAAAGTCAATTTGGTCCATGGATGGTTGTCTATTGTATGCTCCAACCATAGGAAGAGAAATGTCAAAGTAACAGGAGTTCGTACTCATGAGAAGCTTTGAGGATGGAAGTCTCTGAAGGAATGTTTCTTCTTCTTGCCCTTTTGGTGATTATTTATATACTAGTGACTTGCGGTAGAATTAAATAAACCAGATGGAAGTCTAACAGATGAGAATTTATTAGAGTTTGTTCCTAACAAATTGCTGAAGACTAAAATGTATTTGTCCATTCGGGAATTGCTCTCATAAATATATATGACCAATGCTTCTGCTTCTTAAAGAGAAATAGTTATTTACAACTCAAGTAAAACTATCTTCTTGACCAAGTCCAAATTCTGGTTAAAAACCTGATCAAGTAAGTTATTTTCACTTAAAGTTGAGGGGCTAGTTGATGAGGATTGTTGACCAATCAATTATCCAAGTATATCTTTATTCGCTTATCAATAAGTAAGCACGATTTTGCTGGGCCCAAGTTAGCTTTCTGGACCCAAGATCAATCGAACAGTTGGAAGGTGGGCCTATAAAGTCTTTCCTTTAATCGTTCCCGAAAACTCCCTCTGGAGGCCCAACAAGACCTCCTCTAGGACTTCTCTAGGACCTCCTCAAATACCTCTCTGAGACATCTCTAGGACCTCTCCCCTGCAGAGGAGGTCCTAGAGGGTGGTTACCCACGTGTAATTAATAGCGGTTGCACATGGAGATATTAGTGATAACGGTCATCACGAAGGGACGCATTGATTGGCAAGAAGAGACGCGACGATTGGCGCGAAGATGCATCACTGCTAATAACTGTCGACTCTTGTAAAACTATAAATAGCCCGGCCTATGTGCCCTTGTAACATAGATTCACATCCAAGCCCTAATCTACGTGTATTCAAAACCATTTTCCCTGTAATTAGAGCATATCCTTTGCAATATATATTTTCCATTCTGAGTCCCTTGGCGAACAGATAGTAATCTCCATTTTTTATTTATTATATTCTTGTTTGTCCATTCTGTGACGAGAGTCCAAGACATTAACAAGAACCGTCTGTGATATGAGACCATATCACTGACGGTTCCATCGTGGAACCGCCTGTGATATGAGACCATATCACGGACGGTTCCATAATAGAACCGTCTGTGATAAGTATCTTTATTAGTAGGAGCCCGCTAGGGTTTGCGCCCTAACTCGTCACTCCCCAGCGCCCTTACTCTCGTCTATTCCTCTCCCCACCCGAGTGACCCCGTTGCCGACGCCGCCCTTCTTCCCGTCGCCAACAGCTGTGACACCACGGTTCACTGCACAAGACACTCGTATGATAAGAGTGTCTTGTGTAGTGTCACTGTTGTGCCACAACTACGGTGACGCTGCCTTCCCCTCTTCCTCCTCCCCTCAGCATGTGCGACCCCGGCTACCTCACCGACCTCCCACGGCTACCTCTAGCTCCACTGACCTTGGCCTCGGCTACCTCACCACTGACACTGGCGATGTCGATCGAGGTAAGACAGATCTATTGGTTTGTGCTGTTAGTATTCATGTGAATCGAGTTGCAATGTGGGATACCTTGTCGGCTAATGAACAGTTTGGACACCCTTGGCCTTACTGTCTTGTTGTCTTGCCCTTTGTGACTGCTGGCTGGCTGGCTGGATGGATGGATCTAGAGGTGGGGAACGGGGTTGTGTTCGGGTGTGACTGCTGGTGTGTTCCTAAAGACAATTTTTTTTGTTTTCGATACGTATGACGCAGGGTGTGGTGCTAAAAAAAACACATTGATGCAACCTGAAGAAGTGGCAATCTGAGGGAGGCAATTTGGTTGCCTACTGGAGAGGATCTTAACAAATGGTTGTTCGTTAATAGTAAGTCTATAATCACCATCTATTCTTAGGATAAATAACACCATCTAAGTGTTTCATGTATTAATGCCTTATTTTTTTGTTTATTCATACCTGTTGATTTCTTCAACTAGGTGAACATCTTATATGGTACTTTGATGTAGTTCTGCACATCTACCATAGGCCCAATACTGTCAGCTGGACCTAAGTAAGATATGTGCCTCTTTGAAACATACATGAGACATTTACTAGTTTAGGTACTGATGCAGTTCTGCTGACCTCCTAATTTATTTCATTAGCGACAGTTTTGGATTGTTTTTTTAAAGGAAAAATAGTAGAGGAGAGCCTTACTGTTAGAATATACTAAAGTGGGGTAGAAATGTATAGATATATTTACATTTTTTTTTACAAAAACCATCCCAACTACCGGGACAAATCAGAGCCCTAGCCTTTTGCTACATTGTATCTCAAACATTATGCTAATTTGTAACTAATCTTATGGTATGTTCTTATATGGTATTCTGCTTTTGAAGCTGCAATTAACTTTTCATATTTGTAAATGTTAGGCTAATTTGTAAAGCTGCATTTAACATACAAATTTATGGAATTTTTACCTAGCTTGTGCCTCTGATCATCAATTATTTATTAATTGGTGTGTATTCTATTCCAAAACAAGGCCAAATGAGTCAAAAACTACTACAACACCTCTTCACCTGTCTCTCGCCATTCATTTCTGTGTAACCGTGTTCATGCTAGTCAAGTTTCCCTCCCTTGCGTCCCAAGTACGTCCTACCATTTCATTCCTGATCCCTTCTCTATATATATATTGTTCGTAATCCCCAGCCACTTTCGGGGGGGGGGGTGAGAAGGATGAGACAGCAGCCACGGGCAACCTCATCGAGCCTGCAAGTTCAAGAAGCATGATTGCCAGGAGAGCGCGTGGACATGCAATTACCTGGATGTCGTTGATAGGTAATTGGACTTGACATCAAGAAATGGTTGGTTGCTGATACATGAACCCGCTTTCCAGTCGGAGTACCTGCGCGTCCACACCTTGTTCAGAACGTAGCGTGGATGTGTAGGTACTCTGACTAGGAAGTGGCTTTATGTATCAGCAACCAACCATTTCTTGATCTCAAGTCCAATTACCTATCGACGACATCCAGGTAATTGTATATCCACGCGTTCTCCTAGAAACCATGCTTCTTGAACTTGCAGGCTCGATAAAGTTTCCCATGGCTACTGTCTCATCCTCACGACTACCCGAAAGTGGCTGGGGACACGAACAATATATATATATATATATATATATATATATATATATATATAAGAAGGTTTTAAAGGCACAAGCAGCCACTGCTTAGAGATTTTATAGAGATCAGCTATCACAGGCGGTTCCATCTACAACCATCTGTGATATATCAGCCATCACAGATAATTCCATCTACAAACCGTCTATGATACATCACCATCACAGACGTTTTTAGATAAAATCGTCTGTGATAGGCAACTATCACAGACGGTTCTGAGTTAATAACTGTCTATGATAGTATACATCACAAATGGTTCAAAAACCGTATGTGATGACCTCATGTCATCACTGACCCATAAACTCAGACGGCTCACGAAACCGTCTGTGATGACGTTTTTGAACCGTCTGTAAAGACCTTTTCTATAGTAGTGCACCCTCACCACCTAACGTGCTGAAGTTTCTGGAAGTCGAGTTAGCGATGTAGAGGTTAACCAAAGCACAGTGCTTGAGAGAGAAGATTAGAAGCAAAAGCCTGGAGAAACCAAAGCTCTGCCATGGCTAAAGAGCCACAGGAAGCACTCCACCCTAACTAGGCAACCATCAAGCTTTCAGAATGTAGTGGGTAAGGGAAACGGCCCTCCGCTTGACGATGACGGTGGACGGCGTGCGGAAGAGACGGCAGCTCCGGCTCCTCTTCTCCTCCCACGGAGATGTCGACAGTGGCCCGTCTCTAGGTCCGAACTGACTGTTTGACAAGGGGGCATCTACAACGGTCATCCTGCACCTCAGGACAGCGACCCAACAATCGAGCACCTAAACTCTTTAGGCCTCTTCTGTTATGAATATTGTGTATATATTCAAGAGGGCCCAATGGGCAATATATATAGGGATGTACAAGGGGGGTTTCCATATACAGATAAGGAAATACAAAGAGTCCTATTCTAACACCCCCCCCTCAAACTCATGGTGGATCACACACACTGAGTTTGGAGAGAAAATACAAATATTGTGCTCTAGTCTGTGGCTTCATGAAGAAGTCAGCAACATATAACTCTGATGGCACAAACTGTAAAGCAAGTACTCCCTTCTACACCTGTGAGCGAGTGTATGAAGCATCTACACCAATGTGCTTAGTGAGCTCGTGCTTCACTAGGTCCCAAGCAATACTGATAGCACCTGTACTGTCAGACAAAAGAGTCATAGGTCCCATCACAGGCACTCTAAGATCTGCAAGTAGCCAACTCAACCAAGTAACATCTGCTGTTACTGCTGCCATAGCTCTCAACTCAGTATCTGCACTCGAACGGAAAACTGCAGTCTGCTTCTTAGTCTTCCAAGCAATCAAAGAGGAGCCAAGAAAAACACAGTAAGCAGAAAGAGAACGACGATAAGAAGGATCACTATCCCAGGTCGCATCGAAGTACACCTGAAGCTGTAGTGAGGTAGAGCTAGAGAAAAATAAATGACGAGAGATAGTCCCACGCAATTAGCGAAGAACACAAAGAAGGTGACTGTGGTGAAGATGGGTAGGATGAGCCATGAACTGACTCAAGATATGAACATCATAAGCAATATCAGGACGAGTGCTCACAAGGTACACCAAACTCCCAACAAGATGGCGATATCGAGTAGGATCCTCAAGAAGATCACCATCGATGTACGAAGTCAGAGGATAGCTCCATGGGGAGTCTCAGCGGTGCGAGTGTCAGTCAGATCAGACCGATCAAGAAGATCCTAGACATACTTCTGCTGGGAGAGGTAGTAGCCCTCAGGCATGGAAGAGACCTCAATCCCAAGGAATTACATAAGAGAACCAAGACCAGTCATAAAAAACTGCTCACTGGGATGCTTCTTCACATACATGATGAATGAGGAATCATACCCAGTGATGAGCATATCATCAACATACAGAAGAAGCAGTGTCCTACCCCGAGATGAGACATGAACAAAAAGAGCAAGATCATGGGAACTGACAGTGAAACCGACAACAGTAATCACTGAGGTAAAACGAGCAAACCAGGTACGAGGAGCCTGTTTGAGGCCATAAAGAGCACGACGAAGACGACAGACGTGCCCATCGGGAACAGAATACCCAGCTGGTGGCTGCATATAGACCTCCTCATGCAAGACACCATTAAAAAAGGTATTCTTAATATCCGGTGAGAGATAGACCACCCGTGACGAAGCAAGCGCAACAAGAGTACGAAAGCGGTGGTCATATAGACGCGAGGGCAAAAGTCTCATCGTAGTCACGACCGTACTCTCTTTGAAAACCACGAGCCACAAGACAAGCCTTGTGGCGCTCGATAGTACCATCGACGGGTCTTAATCTTGTACACCCACTTGCACGTGATCGGACGAGCATGCACAGGTGTCGGTACAATATCCCAAGTCTCCGTACGTCGAAGAGTATCAAGCTCCTCTGCCATAGCGAGCTATCACTCGAAATGAGGAGCAGCCTCACGATAAGAACTAAGCTTAGTGACAGAGAGGGCATGAGTTATTGGAGCAAATCCAAGACGATCAGGAGGTCGGAGGGATGCCCGGTCACGAAGGATGTAATGAGGAGCATCATCAGGAGGATCAGATGTGGGTGTCGGCAAGATACCAGGAGAGGAGGTTGGTGAAGGATGATGACGCCTGGAGTAGTGAATACCAGAGAAATGAGATGGTGGTACTGCAAGAACAAGATGCGGTGCTGTAGGAGGCAGCGTCGGAGGCAGAGGTATAGAAAAAACCACTGGAGACAGACCAGGGGAAGACCGTGATAGTGGAGAAATAGGTGAAGAGTCAGAAAGAGACAACCATGAAATTGACTCAACGATGGAAATAGGAGGAGCCGAATCTCAATAGAAGAAAGGTCGAGATTCGTCAAAGAAAACATCTCGTGCAATCATGATCCGTCGAGTAGAAGGATCCCAACAACGATAACCCTTATGCTCAGAACTATAACCAAGAAACACGCACTCAACTGACTGGACTGATAATTTAGTGTGTTCACGAGGCTGCAGCCGAACAAAATAAGTACAGCCAAAAACATGAAGGTGAGCGTACTGGGGGGCTCGAGAGTAGAAATGCTCTATAGGACTAACACCCTTAAGAGCAGTGGAAGGCTGCATATTGATGAGATATGCAGCCGTAGAAACAGCCTTAGCCCAGAAATGTGGTGGAACGTGAGAGGCAAGAAGAAGAGTGCGGGCAGTCTCAATCAGATGATGATGTTTTCGCTCAGCAACTCCATTTTGAGCATGGGCACCAGGACAAGAAGACTGGTAAAGAGTGGCCTGCTCAGAAAGAAAATGTCTAAAAGCGCCAGAACAGTACTCACCAGCAGAATCACAGCGAAAAGTATGGATGGGAGAATCAAACTGAGTATGAACCATCATTGCAAAGCTACGATAGATCGCAAGAAACTGACCACGATTAGATATAGGGAAAATTCATGTAAAACGGGAATAATCATCAATGAAGATCACATAAAGTTTATACCCGCCTTTAGAGATAATAGGCGTAGGTCCTCATACATCTGAATGAACTAAGTCAAAAGGACGAGAAGACAAGGACTCACTAGAATGATAAGAAAGTTGTAGCTGCTTGTCCAGCTTACAACCCTAACAAAACATGGCTGTGTCAACAGTAACACGTCCAAGAACACCCTGACGAACTAATGAAGAAAGACGAGACCCACACAAGTAATCTAAACAGTGATGCCACTGCGAAAAATTGCCAGAGGTGGTGGTAGCAATGACGGTGGAAGGAGACGTAGAGGTGATAGGAGCAACTAAAGTGGACGGAAGGTGGAGGCGATCAAGGATGTAGAGACCCTAACGATCCCTATAGCACCGGCCAGTCCCAAGTACTGTCTCTGTCTGTTGATCCTAGATAAAACAGGTGTGAGAGTCAAAACCAACCCTACAGCCTAGATCGGTGAGCTGAACCACCGAGAGAAGCTACATGGTAAGCTGGGGAACATGAAAAACAGCTGAAACAGAAAAATCAGTGGACAAAAGAGTGCCCCGATAGTTGACAGACAAAGAAGTACCATCAGCTGTCTGAACAGAGATAGGAAAAATAGGAGGTCCTACTGAAGTGAGTGATGTGGAGTCTAGTGTCATGTGGAAAGAGGCACAAGAATCCAGGACCCAAGAAGTACCTGGAGGAGACGACTAAGCTAGACTAGCAGAACCTACTGAACTGTGAGAGAGCTGCTAAAGTAGAGCCTGGTAGAGCTGCTGAACAGAGTCACCTCGCTGAGAAGGCCCTTACGTGCTGGTCTGTCCTTCCATCGAGGAAGGGCCTCCCTACCCCCCTGGATCGTCCAGCCCCACCCACCTTGTTCTGCTTTTTTCGCACCGCACAACGATGGTAGTCGTGCCTGAAGTTCTTGCAATAATTGCACTGAACCCCAGTTGATGCAAAAATAAGAGCAGAAACAGACACCTAAGGAGAGACTGTAGAAGTAGAAACCGTTGGTGTAGTCGAAGAAGAAGGGGTAGCAAGCATAGTCAGAACAAACTGTGCTGCTAACCCACGGCGAAGCTCCTCAGCACGAAGCGTCGAAAGAGCCTCGGTGACTGTCGGTTGTGATGAGTGGCACAGCAGTTGAGCCCTGACAGGCTCAAACTTTGGGCGGAGACGGTAGACGAAATCATAAAGACGAAGGCGATCATGATCTGCCTTTTCACTTGATGACACTCCTGGTAGAGCGGAGAAGCTTGACTCATCCGGTGACGCCAGGCGGCGGGGCTCGGAAGAGGAGTCCTTCTCGCGAAGTGTCTCCAACTCCTGGCGAAAAAAATCGAGCATCTTTGCTCTGTCACGGTATTGCTCGCGCAAGTACTCCCAGATCTGATGAGTGGCATGCAGACCAACAATGCCTGCCTGGATGAAGTCATCGACGCTGACCACCAGTATGGCTCGAACACGGGCCTCATCAGCACACCAATGCTCAATAGCGTTTATGGCATACTGAAAGGCCTCATCAGTAGCAGCGGCCTCTGCCCCCTTCTTGGCGACCTCATCTTTTGTAGGAGATGCAGAAGTAGGCTGTCTGGAAGGAGGCTGAACTAGCGACGGTGGACAAGGTCGGGTACCAGTAACATGTCCCCAGAGGCGGAGACTGTCTAGCGTGATCTCCATGAGTGAAGACCACAACATGTAGTTCGTACCATTAAGCTTTGTTCCCGGGAATGGGATCGTAGTGGATGGAATGGAAGCCATCGGTAGGCGGCACTGGACGGCGCGGCGACCAAGGTAACAAAGTCTAACAGGCGGCGCTGGACGGCGTGGCGGTTAGATCGACGTACTTTTTTTTGAGAAAAAAATAAAATGAAAAATCCGGTTTCTATAAGAAACCGATACGCATACGACTTCTAAACCGTAGCTTCAATCCAATCGCGAGGCGGCGAGCGGCGATCGATCGATGGCGAGGGTGGTAGGATCGGCGATATCGCGAAGCGGCGGCAGAAGAAGTGGCGAGATCGGCGACTACGGCGGCGACCAAGATCGGCGGCGGCCTCGGCGACCGCATGGGCGGCGTCGGCGATAGCGTCGTCGAAGCGAGCTTCTTGCGACAGCGTCGTCGAAGCGGCGTCAGGCGGGCTCGAACGGCGTGGATAGTGACCGTCTTGGGCGACGATAGCATCGGGAGGGCTCGCGGCGGCGACTTATGGGCGGCGGGCAAGCGGAATGTGGCAATGACTAGGCGATGGCGGCGAAAAGAGCTAAGTTTGCCCTAGCTCTGATACCATGTTATGAATATTGTGTGTATACTCAAGAGGACCCAAGGGGCAATATATATAGGGATGTACAAGGAGGGTTTCCATATACATATAAGGAAATGCAAATAGTCCTATTCTAACATCTTCAACTACCGGCCTTCGACAACAGCTGGGTAGGATCTTCTCAGTAGACAACAACTGATCTGGAGAGGATGGAAGAAGGCGGGAAGACTTTGGCTCCAATGGCGAGGAAGGCTCCTAGGAGGCGGCGAAGAGGAATGGGGGAGGGGGGCGAAGAGGATCTGGAGGGTTTCCGTCCCATCCACTGGCTGCAGCACCGCCACCCCTACAACGTGCAGCCCAAAGCCGGCCAGCAGCACCGCACCATACTCGGCCCCGACACGTCGTGGCGAGGATCCGCACGCCGCAACAAGAACCGGTGTGCCACAGTCTTGGCTAGGGGGTAGGGCCATGGCCAAGCCTGCGAGGCGCGACCACCAAGACACCGCCCAGCGAGCGCCAACCCCCTCTGACAGGGGCAGAGCCCAATGGGAGGACCCGATGTCACATGACACCCGGTCAAAAAAATAGTAGAGATTAGTCCATATATACTACGCGTGCACCCGGTCCCTGGCTCAAAAGTTGTGCACCCCGGTTCAGCCTAACCTCTGGCTAGATGATGCATTTTGTCAATGTGTGCCACATAAATTACTATTTAGTATATTGTTGCTTGAAAATTATATATGTTGTTATAGGTATGATGAAGTAATGAATCCCAATTATTTTCGTTCTAGCCCCGTCTCTGCCCACCGAAGCTTCCTCAACCTCGGTCCGAACCTTCCTCGGGTATTATAGGTCGTACACGTGATGGCATGGCGTTTGCTTGCGTTCACGTGCGTGCGCGTCCCATCCGAACCAGCGCATCCATGGCTGCCGGCCAGCCGCTCCTAACGAGATATTCGAGAGCCTACACACAGATGCACAAACGCATATGGAGTTAGCATACATGCATGCGGTATCATGGAGAGAGAGAGAATGGTCAATCACACACTCACACTGTCGCACGTGCGGCAGGCAGCTGGCGCGGCCGCCGAGGTGGCCGCATGTGCTTCCACCCCCATGCCTCGCCAACATAATTGCTTGGCAAAGGCGACTCGCTTGGAGCCATGGAGCTAGCGCATGGAAGCGGATGCCGGATGGCGTGCAAACTGCGCAATGGAGAAGTCACAAGCCCACAAGCTGGCCACCAAACATGCAGTAGCATTATAGTCAGTAACGGACGCGGGACTTTATTTAAGCCGGTGCCCGTGGAACATGTGCAACTAACTCTGCCTACCTGTTGTCCGTCCCCGACGCCGGCGCCTAAAGGTGCTCTAAGATATGCACATATATAGGTTGCATGCTTAACCTATTCTATATATGCATGGAGCCGTCATTGATAATGTCTTGATAGATCAAATGCGCACATTCTCTATATGTGCGACGAGCGTGGAATCACTGCTTCTCTTTGTTGTTGTGCATAAAATCTTTTTCCTTTATATATATAGAAAGAGAGAGTATTTGTATATAGAGAGAGAGAGAGTAGCGCTATTGTACACCCCCTGTGTAGAATAATTATTTTATGGCCAACCAAATCTGACCTAGCCCAACTTTTTCTCTCCTCTCTCTCTCTCTGGCCCAGTTAGTCTGGCCCACCAGCCCACCTCTCCTGGCCCGCCTCCCTTCCTCTTTGCTCAGCCTCTCCTCGCGTCATAGTGCTATTGTACACCACTTCTTAGAATAACTATTCTACACCCGTAACATCTTATCCAAACCCATCCCGCACCGCTCCCTCCTAGCTTGTGCAGCATGCTCTTGGACCACGGCTCTCCCCCTCATGTGGCGCCAGCGCCCCGAGCCGACCCCCCTTACGTGGCTCCCCGACCTGCGCGGCACACCCCCGGCCCACGACCCTCCCCTCGAAGCGTCCAGACTCGCATGTGCCTCCAACCACATGCCAGCGCAAGTCACCTCCCCCTCCTCTCTCCCTTCCTCCACGCATCTCTTTGTGCAGCACTTGCCTCCTCCCACTCCCTGCCGCCCAAGCGACTCATGTGCCCGATTTAGCCATCGTGCTTGCCTGCTCTTCGGCCATCTCCTTATCACCATAGACGACGGCGGCAGCAGACGCCCACATCACTTCCTCGCTCGCCCAGGTCGAACTCTCCCTTGTTGGTATGGTCTGCCACCAGCCATCTCCTCCTACCCCAAGACGTCGCCACCGGCGGGCTCCTAAACCCTTCCTCCGAGCCTCACCGCCACCGACAGTCCCTTCATGGCTAGCTACGACGGCAACATTAGGAAGCTTACACCGACTCCAAACTCCAGATCCATCGGATCTGGTCGGTGGCGTGGCTGGCTGGCACCAAGTGTGTGTCGATAGCTCCTTCATTCACCTATCGTAGGGGGTGCAACCACAAGCTATGGTACCGTGTTATAGTCAAGTTACGAGAAATGTGTAGTAGAATCCGATGATAGGTCCAAACTGCAGTAGATAGAGACCAAAACGGCAGTAGACAGAGACAAAGATAGCAGGTGATAGAGACCCAAATGGAAGTAGACACAAGATCAACGACAGCAGTAGATATGTACCCAACAATTGCGGATTTTCTGTGTATCCCACTCTAGTCCCATGATCAGTAG
Source organism: Phyllostachys edulis (assembly GCA_036346405.1). Lineage (NCBI taxonomy): Eukaryota > Viridiplantae > Streptophyta > Magnoliopsida > Poales > Poaceae > Phyllostachys > Phyllostachys edulis. The sequence goes on along the minus strand of CM070551.1, from coordinate 14,948,443 downwards.
CTAGAGTACATGGTTTAAACAAAAGGTGATAACATAACCATAATGCGCGATATATTCACAAAGTGCAAGTTTATTACAAAAGGATCATAAGTCCAAAAGTAAGATACAGTGGAAGCAAAAGTAGTAGCAGTAGACCACACGATTCACCACAGGCAATCGTCTGGGGACGTCGCCTAGTCGTCCACGTTCTTAGTCTCTTCATAGTAGTCCTCTCCTGATCAATATTTTATTAAGCAAGGTGAGTACAAATGAATATACTTCGCAAGTTACACCCAATAACAAATTATAATGCATGAGGGTATAACAAAGGATGGCTTATAAGGTTTATTTTGCGTAAAGCGATGTTTTCTTTAAATACTTTACTAAGTTCCAAGGCATATATTCTATAACTAAAGTTCATTTTCTAAATCTCAAGTTTTATAGTCAGATAACATTCACACAATAATGGTAAAGGATACCCTCCTATCACATGGCTACCCGCCCAATTTCCCATTTGGATAAGATATCTAGAAACATTTGATAAAATCCTTTGAAATCAAAACCAAAAATCTATACTTTGCATTGGCTTTGCTTCAGCATGTCCATGACCGTGGACACGGCTATTCGAATAGTTTTACACTCTGCAGAGATTGTACAGCTTTATCCACAAGAGATAATTGACTTATGATGTCCGTCTGACACAGTGTCGAAGGTGTGCGACTAAGTCATTATCACAAGGCCTTTACAATGCATCATCGCACCATAGTCCCGCCTCGCTAAGGTTTCGCCTCCTTTGGCTTGAATCATCTGCCAAATCAAGCCCCCTCTTGCACCATGTGGGAATGCATAAAAGCAGGTCATAAAAGACACCCACGCAACCGGATGGCACAACCACGGTGAAATGATACAAGTTATTTAGCCAAATCCTCCCCACTCTAGACATGTGGTTGTACAGTAAGGCTTGGCAAGATGCGGCTTGAAGTTCGGTCCTTAACTAACTTGGGCGACTTTCCAACAAAACCCATGGGCCTCGATCATTGAAATGAATCGATCCCATGCATAAACCTGCACCCATCCAAACATCCATTTCGCTCAAGTCTACACTAATTTTTATTTTGTTTTGCTTTTTTAAAATCATTTGCAAAAAGTACTATGGTAAAACAATACCATAGGTGCATTTAAATCGTAATTGACATTTTGGCCAAATTTCCCCAAATCAAGTATTTCATGTCTAAGCATTGCTAAGCGAAATTTTCGAACATGTTCTGGTCATACTAATGTACCAACCAGGTTTTAACTATGGTGTCAAGGAATGACTAATTCAATAGCAAATTTTGGCTATACCAAGGTATTAGGAATAACTATAATTTAAAACAGGAATTTAAATTACATTGAATAGAAATACGCATACAATAATAATTTAAAACAGAATTTAAATAATTTGAAATACTGGGATCAAATATGATCAAAGGATGTAACTTTCCTTGCTCGTATGCTTGAGGATCTAATTCTTCAAAAAGATCGGTTTCCCCGGAGTCGTCGAAATCTATACGTGAAAAGGAGCCAAATTCAAATAATATTAAAATATATTCAAATAAACTCCAATTTGAAAACATTATAGTATATATAGGTAGATCTTGATTTTAGACAAATTTAGAGACAAATATCAACTCATTTGGAGTTTCCTAGCAAAAGTTATTAAAGATCTAAATTGGTTCGGCCAAGAAATTCCAATTAAATTGGAAAATATGCTTTCTAATAACGAAAACGTACACTCTCTCTGCTCTTAAGAGTTTTACATTTTCTAAACGTGGAAAGCGTATTGATGCTTGTAACGTTGAGTTTTACGCTTTCCAAATATGGAAAGCGCATTTTGCCCAAACTAATGGCGTACTCTGCAAATCCTACAGGTGGGACCGACGTGTCGGTGTCTCAAGGGAGCTTAAGAGTTAATGGGATGCTTTACTGTTTTGTTGGGCCCGCAAGTCAGTGACCCGGTGCGGTTGATTAGTTCAGCCTTTAATCAACTTTTAAACTTAATTAACCGAAAATCAGTTCAAATGATTTGCTACAGTGTTCGTTCGTTTTCGGACCGCGGATGGAAGCTCCTGGCGCTCGCTCTCCGGCCACTCATCAGCGAATCGGGGCATGGCGGCGCGGCCGGGTGGTCAAAATGGAACCGCCTCGCCGGGGCGGACCTATGGGTACCGACAGCAAGGTCTCTGGTGACCGGAGGCGGCATCGTGATGGAAAATGGCGGCGGAGCCATTCGGCCAAAAAAGGCAACAATGAAACCAGAGGCACACTGGGCGGATTAGCGCACGCATGGGCCTCTGGGAAGCACAAGGAGCATACCGAAGCAAGACACAACTATGGAGGTGGTTTGTGGAGCTTTGGCGGCGGTGGCCGGTGGTGGTCGTGATGGCCTTCATGTGGGCAGCTCACTGGAGGGAGAGAAGGGCCGTGGCAACTCTTGGGGATGCTTCGTGGTACCCACGGGATGCTTCACACGTCAGGGATTGAACTATGTCTCACTGGAGATGAGGCGGCGGCGAAAATGGTGGAGTTGGCCGGAGCCGAGGAAGATGAAGCTTTGGCGAGCTGTTGTCAAGCAAACACAAAATTAAGTTGGGGTAAGTAATGGTGGTGCTGAGGAGCATGTGGTGACGGGGTGGAGAGGTGAGGGGATCACCGGAGCGCCGGTGGTGAGTGGGCGGCGCCTCAGCCGAAACGGAAGCTCAAGCCCTTCTTGCGCTAGAGCTCGGGGAAGGAGGGGAGAAGACGGAGGGGTGTCCGGGAATGGTAAAGGAAGGGCAAAGCAAGCTTCAAGGTGGCCATTTATAGACGACGGATGGAGAAACCGCGAGGAGGCGGCATGGGTAGGAGGGGCGGTGTCGGGTGATGTGCTCGGTGGAGAGCGGGGCACGCGCGAGCTGCGGCGTACGGGCAGGCGGAGTGGGGCGGTACGGGGACACATGGAGAATGGGAGGCTAGGTGGCATGCGGAGATGGAGTGAGGTGGCACGGCACCGAAGGCGTGGCATTCACGGAGAAGAAGAGCAGGGCGGGGTCGCGGGCCCACCTCACGGCGAGAGGAAGGCGAGAAGGGCACGGCTGAGCGGGCCGGCGCGAGGAAAAGAAAAAGGCCGTAGGCCTGGGCCGTGGGTGCGAAGATAGGAAATGGGCCGAAGTAAATTCGGCCCGAATTCAAATTTGGAATTTCCTTTGGTTTAACAATTTCAGAAATTGAAATAAATCCTTTAGGGTTTTAGAAAATAGCTAAAGGGGTCAAAAAATAATGGAAAAATTCACATAAATTCCCTGAGATATCCCGGACCTAAATAAAATATTTTCAACTTAACATTGGTATTTAATTTTTTTAATTAAATTATTTTGGCTTCAACATAAAATAGGAAAAAGCTTTTTAAAAAATCTAGAAAATTCAAAAAGCTTAAGGGAAATAATTAAATTTTATTTTTAACCAAAATTGAAAATTTGGGATGTTACAAACCTACCCCCTTAAAGGGAATCTCGTCCCCGAGATTCAGACTTGGTTAGAAAAAAGGTGGGGATACTCGGCTTTCAAATCTTCTTCTCGTTCCTAGGTGGCTTCTTCTTCTGAGTGATTACTCCATTGGACTTTGCATGAACGGATAACTTTGCTTTTGGTAACGTGTTCTGTGATATCAAGAATCTTGATTGGCTGCTCCACATAGGTGAGGTTATCTTGGAGATCAATACTCTCTAACGGTGTTTGCTCTGTTGGGGCTCGAAGACATTTCTTTAATTGCGACACATGGAAGACGTGATGAACTGCAGATAAAGATGCCGGCAGCTCTAATTGATAGGCGACTTCGCCTCTTCTTTCCAAAATCTTGTATGGTTCAACAAAATTTGGTGCGAACTTTCCTTTGGTTTGGAATTTTCTTACTCCTTTGAGCGGAGTTACTCTGAGATAGACAAAATGTCTTGTCTCAAAAGACAATTCTCAGCGACGATTGTCAGCATAACTTTTCTGTCGGGATTGAGCCACTCTCAATCATTCTCTTATCAGTCTTACTTTACTTTCCACCTCCTGTATTACTTCAGGTCCAAAGAATTGATGTTCTCCTACTTGATCCCAAAGGAGAAGGGTTCTACACTTTCTGTCGTACAATCCTTCAAATGGAGACATTTGCAAGCTAGCTTGATAGCTGTTGTTTTACGAAAATTCTGCATAATGAAGATTCTGATCCCAACTATTTCCAAAATCTATAGCACAGGCTCGAAGCATGTCTTCCAAAATCTGGTTCACACGTTCCGTCTGTCCATCTGTTTGGAGATGATAAGTGGTATTGAAGTAGAGTCTGGTCCCCAAGGCTTTATATAAGCTCTTCCAAAATCTAGATGTGAATTGTGATCCTCTATCAGACACTATCTTTTTAGGTACTCTATGTAAACAGACGATCCTAGCCATATACAACTCTGCCAATTTACTGCTTTGGTAAGTGGTCTTGACGGGAATAAAGTGTGCCACTTTAGTCAAGTGGTCGACCATGAACGCGCACAAGACTCACCATTCCTCCTCTGGAGCGCCCAGACTTGGTGACATCACACACGCACCACGAGAGCCTTCGCCGCACGTATGACCGTCACAGCGCTTCGCGGCGTGACGACACCATAAGACACTTACAACCTCTCGTTTGGTTGTTGACGATATTTGTACTCTTCGTTAATGAACCTGTTACGTATGTCACTACAGTTGAAGTGGGCGTATCGCGTCCATAGCGCATCAGAGGACGGCCTCCGCAGCCCAGATAGAACCCCGGCAGGATATAAAATTTTTTTGAAGCACATCTCGGCGGAGATAAAGAAGATAATAAAGAACTTGAGCTGCGGTCGTTCGACGGACGATGTCCTGCGCATCGGGCATGAAGTGGGGGGGGCATGCTCACCCGCTAGGTCACCACGACCTAGCGAGTCCGGCAGGCGTCGTAGCATTCCCCGTTGGTCATCCGCGGGCTAGGTCAGCGCGGAGGTAAGTCGCTACGTACAAATCTACGTTTAGTTTTTTTGGTTATGCCTTACGTTCCGCTAGCATCATATCGTTCTCCCACCGTAGGTCCGTCAAGATGAATCACTTCTGTCGTCCGGACCCGGTACACAGACTGGCACTCCCCCTCGGTCATCTGCCCTGCACATCCGGGAGGTACGAGGTTCTTAGTTTACATCCAGAGTATTTATTTGTACAACATCGTTCCGTCTTGCAGCCTTCAGTTGGCCGTAGGGGTGACGGTCAGTTCACGTCGACTGATGACGAGGATACGGGCCTCTCAGCTTTTGCCAGGGAGCAGTACATGACGCCAGGGTACGGACTATGGCAGCCAGGGTTTCTATCGTACGCAGGGCAGAGCTCCTCCGGGTTCGCTGCCCCACCGTACGTTCAAGGGCAGAGCTCCTTTGGGTTCGCTGCCCCACCGTACGTTCAAGGCCAGAGCTCCTCCGTATACGCGGGAACCCCGTACGTCCAAGGCCTGAGCTCATCCGTGTAGCCGGGGTTGCAGGCATCGTACCCCCAGAGTGGTTTTATAGCGGGAGAATTGAGGATTTGCCATTGTACTTTCATGTGAAATTTAGGATTTACCACTCATGTGAGGATGACATGTGGGCCTAGGACCCACATGTCATCCTCACATGGAGTGGCAAATCCTAAATATCACTCTTTAGTAGTGGCAAATCCTCAATTATTCCTTTTATAGCATCCATAGTGGATGAATTCCTCGGAGGTGTCCCCCAAATCGGCATGGCTCATCACAACGACATGTACGCCTACCAGACTCTACTCTAGAGTCAGCTTACTGGCCCACCTCAGCCTCAACGGTCTCCGTACCCCCTCCGAACCGACACGCGTTCTCCGGATCAGTGGACGTATTCCACGGGTCATGCTCGGCGCAAAACAAGGCCGCGCACGCGGACGCAGCCGCAGCAGGCATAGAGTAGTGGCTCGACGAGTGAGCCATATAGTATCGCGTGTCATGCGATTTTGTTTTACTATATTTGTATACGTATTTGGTTGTTACGTGTGTATTTCAGCGCCATATTGTATATCGACATCTCCAATGGAGTTGCAATGTAGTTTTTTTTTATACATTCCAAGTCACATGAAATCATGAAACCCTAATTTCCGAAACATAAAGATCAAAATTTTCGTGACCTAAATCCTAAATTTTCGAGATAATACCATAACACATATAAAATTGCTGAAATAGTACACAATTAAGTCCACTGCGTGAGGAGCCTTCAAAATAAAATTCATAATTTTTAGAGCTTATTTTCTGCATTTATTGATTTGTACGAACATGACACTTATACGAAATAGCGATAAAAATTTTGAACGAATAAAATTATGAAAAATTTACACAAGCAAGTACACAGTGTCAGGAGACTCCACAAAAAATTTCATTAGTTTTTTTGACTAATTTGCTATATTTTAAAATCCTTCAGATTTCAGACCCTAACTAATTACCTAATTAACCTAACCACTAACTATCTACCTAATTGGCTGGTGTACGGCCACCATGCGCCAGCCGTGGCATGATGACCAAATCTTAGCCGCTATTTGAGGTGGCGGGTCGTGGTGAGGTGGTGGGGCCGGTAGGTCGGCACCGAGGTGACGGGGCCGGTGGGCACGCATCAACTGGGACGCCGTTGGCGTACGGTGGTCATGCGCCAATGTTGCCATTCTTGCTAATACGTTCCATAGACGGTCATATCTGAAAATACGTCATCAAAACGTGTTAAATTAGTCAAAAAGTCGGGAAATAGGGTATTGTTGTATCCATATCGCCATAAATATCCGTATCCGTATTGGTGCAACATAGATTTCAACAAGTTTCAGCTGGTTTTATGCGTGTTTCAACAAGTTTCACAAGGTTGCAGAAGAATTTCAAAAGAAATTTCAGTAAGTTTCATAAATGAACCAATGAAACACAAATGGAAAACAAGTTTCACAAAAGTTTAGAAAAATCGAGAGTTTCATAGACTTTTTTGGCCGCAGTAAGCTTAACGGTCGCCGTGCCACTCGTCACGCCCAGTTGCCCATCGTCGGCACACCACCGCTCGCCCTTTTATATTCCCCACGACCACTGATGAGCCCGCTTCGCCAAAGACGCCCTTGGTCTCCGTGAGCTCATCGACACGTTAGCCCACGGTGCCTCGCCCATTGTCTTTGCCGTTGCACCCGTGGCAACCTCCCTTGCGCCTCACCGCGGCCTCGAGGTGGGTTCACGGGGATATTCGCAAGGCTGAGCTCACGGTGGATGACATTGGGACAAGAGAGAGCAGGGAGCTAGCTAGGAAGGTGCAGAGCTTAAGGGAACACGAAGGAAAAATGAATGGAGAGGAATCGTTTGGGGTGGATAAGAACTGAAGGGTGGATATCAATTTGGGGTAGGCAATCGAATTGCATAGTCCTATCCCGTACGTCCCCAATGGGATACCGTGCTGAGCAGCTAGTGGCGGCAGATGGGCGGCCCAGCACGGTCTGAATATTTCGCGGACCTAAACAGGCCGAGCTGTGCCGGCCCATATGTCGGAAAGCCAGTCTAGCCACGATTCGTTGGCACTTCTTGTTGTGTCGGGTCTGGCACCGTACACGGCACCCGCACAGTGCAGCTCCGGGCCTAGCTCGCACCACCATCACTGTCTCCTCCCCCGTCTCCACGCCCGGTCGCCGCCACCACCACCTCCTCCTGTCTCTGCGGCTCCGCGCCTGGCCGCCACCGCCACCTCCTCTTACCTGCACGTCCACTGTTGCGCCACCTCCTCCTTCGCTGTCGCCCTGCCCTTGCCGGGCTGCCGTGTCGTGCTAGGCTCGTGTCATGTCTCACACGGTCCGGTACTATTCGTACCGGATTGAACCGGCCCATCGTGCTAGGGTGCGAACCCAGGCACGACCCGGGCATTCGTGTCGTGCCAGTCCGACCTAGCTATAGTGTGGGTCATGTCGTGTCTGGGCCAAACCAATAGTATCGTGCTTCGGGTCGGCCCGACTGGCACGGCCCATCTAGCCATCTATATGAGCAGCATCTACATATTATTAGAGCTGGGCATTGGGCTGTGCCGTGCCGGCATGGCCAGGGCCCACCGTGCTTCGGGCCGCGCCGTGTTGTGCCGGCTCGACCTAGTCACCTCGCCGTGCCGTGCCGTGCCGTGTCGGCCCATCTCACCTCCAGCTAGGCCCAGGCACGGCTTAAAGCCCGTCGTGCTAGAGCTGTGCCGCGCCGGCCCACCTCGCCTCCAACTAGGCCCAGGCACGGCCCTAAGTAACTATAGACGCCTAGAAAGACAACAACCGCTGCCGCTCAGGAAGACAAAGACACTCGTGCGCCATCCATACCCACTCCCCTTCGCCATAGCCTCCTCCTCCTCCTGGACGTCGATGAAGAACTCCGTCCACCTCGGCTGTGTCGCGCGCTTGCGAAAGGGGTGAAAAGGACATCGACGAGGAGGTGGCAGGAGGGAGGGCAGTGGGCGACGGCGCGTGGTGAGGGAGAGGGAGAGGGAAGGAGGTGGTTGGAGGAGTAGAGGACGGGGTGGTCGGCGGCGCGTGGGGAGGGAGAAGAAGGGAGGACGGCGATCGGCGGCGCGTGGGGAGGGAGGCGGCTGGAGCTGGAGGGAGGGGAATCAGGGAATACGATTAGGGATTGGGAATTTGGGAGCCAGGCTCGGGATAAGGGGTTGGGAATGAGGGTTGGGGAAGGCCGAGAGGGATGTTGGGCCAAGCCGGGTGGCAGACGGGGTTATTGGTTGGGCCAGGCCGGGGTGAGGGAGTGATTGGGCCAGGCCGAGAGAGGGAGGGATTGGGCTAGAATGGGAAGGTTAGGCCTATTTCGTGCCGGGCCGGCCCAAACACGGCCCAACTGATCGTACCGTGCCGTGCCGCCCAACGGGCCGCATTCTTAGGCCCAGCCTAGCCCGCCGTTCGTGCCGTGCCGACCCGGCCCACCACGTGCCGTGCCGTGCCATGCTTAGACCGTACCGTATCGATCGTGCTTTGGGCCGGTCCGAAAAAGCCCGGCCCAAGTCGCACCTCTACATATTATTATATATAGTGGGCCTCCACTACTGTTCCTAGCACCATGCAGTACGCCGATGGGGGTATCGGTGCCAGCGACGACTTTTTTAAAACTTAGTTTCAGCAAAGACAATAATTTTGCTCCCCTTTTGTAGAAGACCTATAGTATTCTTCGTTTCTTCTACATTTAGATCTTTTTTGGTTGAACATAAATCTCTGTTTATCCATGTAGATGGACGGAGACTATCCAAACAAACCCTTAAAAGCGAGTTGCGCGCCGTTCGTAAATGGGTCTTCGATATGGCCCAATTGGTAGGCCCGATTCTAGTGGGCTGCTGCACAAACACGGTTATCTTGTCTTGACCTTTTTTTTACGGGTATTAGTGTGAACTGGGATACTGGCTGTGCAGTACTACTTGGGCATCCAAACTTTGGGATGTTCGCGCCGTATGAAGTTGATCGAAGATATCTCCTAGCTAGCAGCTGTAACTCTCAATTCCATCGAACCTTCTCCATGCCTTGTGGTTGTGATAAAGATTTTAACAAATTATTTATGACGTCTATGCTGACACACATTTGTTCAATGCCTCCTTTATGTTTGCGTAAGCAATGTTTGATTAAGTAACGGTACAAACGGGAGAGTAAAATTAATTGGATCAAAGTGTGTCTCTAACCCAGCTGGGCGGTCTTGGCATTCTCAGCCTCCTGTAATTCTCTTCGGCTCTTAGACTGCGTTGGATGTGGCAAAACTGGAAGGACCAATCCAAACTTTGAGTAGGTATGAAATCCTTTGCGACGAAACGGACCGAATCATTTTTTCGGCAGCAACTAGGATATCTCTCGGAGATGGCCAGACGATAAATTTTTGGTACTCGGCTTGGTTGGATGAAGAAGCACCCAAAGACCTAGCCCCTAAGATCTTCGAAATTTCAAAAAGGAAAAACCGAAACGTGGCCTCGGCGCTACAGAATGGACGATGGATACATGATTTAAACCTTCTACAGGGTTTGACAATCCACCACATCCAACAATTCGTGGGACTTTGAACCAGAATCAACCAAATACACCTGTCACAAGCCAACCTGGATGACATATCGTGGAAGCCTACCCTGATAGGATCCTACTCGTCAAAATCCGCCTACAATTTATACTTCATGGGGTCCATTGCAACGAATTTCAAAACTTTAATCAAGAAAACCCACGCCCCCCACCCCCAAAGTGCAAATTCTTCGCGTGGTTGGCAATCTAAAATAAGCTCTGGACCTCAGACATATTGGAAGCCAGGGAATGGCCTAACCAGCGCTTTTGCCCCCTGTGCAGACACACCCTGGAATCGGCCTTACATCTCTTCACCCAATATCGATTCTCCGTCAGAATCTGGAAGCACATAGCAGACTGGCTAGGCAACGACAGCTTACAGCCATCTCTTTGGCCTCCTAGCATGAACTTCCGAGAGTGGTGGTCAAACGTTGCGGAAAAGAAAGGCTCCCTTAGGAAAACCATAACCACGATCCTGATTCTCCTTATCTAGGAAATCTGGAATGAACGAAATGCTAGAATCTTCAAGAACAAAGCCACCAGACCAGTGGAGCTCCTAGCGAAGATTAAGGAGGAGGGAAGAACTTGGTCCCTAGCGGGGGGCAAATGCTTGTAGTTTTTCAATATTTTATAATTAAGCCTAGTAATCCTGTAACTGTTATTTTGCGGCTCGTGTTCCGCCCTTCTTTATTAATATAACAGGCAAATCTTCTACCCGTTGTCATTCAAAAAAGTAACGACAAAATTTGCTCTCGTTTAATTTTACACTGCATCAACATTTTTTAGGGCAATATATCAAAAGTTTTACAAGCATTACTATCACACGATCATCTAGATGAAAAAAGCACAAGCTCGTGGTGAACAACGATGCAGTACGCCCTTGTTATGCCCTAATTCGACAATAAAGCGGCATAGTTTCTCAGCATATGCCCCTTAAAATTATATATACAGCTACGAGGGCGACAAAACGCACCAGTTATTGGACTCTGCAGCCAGGCGCGACAGAGATGTTTTGACTCATGAGAACACCTTAGTTAACTGCAAGTACGACGGACGTGCATATCGTATACATGGATGTCCTACGTGTGTGTTGGAAAAACTGGAAACAGATTTTGTAAACTTTGCTGTTACCTCATTGGAACAAGCCAAAACCATTCATTCTAGAAGCAATTGAAAGAAAGACTTCATGCAAGAACATGTAGGCGAAGGAAGCGAGGACATTAGTCTCTAGGACAAGATGCAGCAGCTAGCTTAGATAATATATACTGATGATAAGGGCATGTATAATGGTACAGATAGTTACTGTCTATAACAACTTTTTATATCACCTGTAGACAGTACTATAGACAGTTCATACAATAGGTTATCTTTTCACTTGTCTTTATAGATGACACAATCTTTTAATGCTTTCATGGACCTAAGACATTTTCTCTTTGATTCTGATGATACAGTCGGTTACAGGATTATAGAGGTTACTGGATTATAGACAACATATTTCTCTCTTTTTATTATTTTTTATCCACATCAACTTAAATTCTATGTGACGGAGATTATAGACAGCTAATGTAAGCTCATTATGCATAACCTAAGGCACTTGCGATTTTGCCTGTAGTTAGCGTGTAATTTACTGAAGGAAGATTCACTCAGTTTGTGCCAACTAGCAAGCCAATTAATGACAGCTCAAAAGTCATAGTTTAACAATAGAATCGCACTGTTAATTAGTAGCTCGTTTTGGCTTTCTTTTCTGCAAGTACTTGTATACAGGACGTCGTTGGGCTTGTCACACACTGGTATTGTTCCTGTCGCCATGTTCTCCTTTTCTTTTTATATATGGTTCGTATTATGAAATTGTTGTGCTACGTAGCTAGCACGCAGCTGGTTTCTCAGGGTATATAGGCAGCCAACATGTCGGAGTCTTTATACCAGCTGTTTGCTCCCAGCCTTTTTACCTTCCTGCCGGAATACAACTAGCATCAAGAGAAATGCCTCTCGATTACTTTGAAAAACAGGGCAGTCTGGTGACTAAAAAAGAACAGAACATAACCAAAGATGGCAATATAAGAGAAGGAAGGAGCAAGTCAGTTTCCTGTGTTAGGAATATTACTTATGGGTGACATTAACCAGGTTAATTAGCTAAGGAATAAGGACCCTTCAAATCTAATTTTGTCAGTATATAAGAATTCTCTCCGTGTCTACTCTTGAAGTTTATTTTTGAACATACGGTGTGATCGAACATTTTGAATGGATGAACAGAACACTACATTCAAAGGGGATACATATTTTGTCGTTCAGGTTGTAATTGTAGTACTAGTTGCTATATGTTTGCGCTAGGGTCATGCAGAAATGCCTGTGACGATCTAGCCATCTTGGCTAAGGTGTGGTTCTAGCTAGATTAACTACTCCTTGGCAGTACTTCACCCAGATTCCAGACCTCATAGATCCCACAACCTTGAAGTTTTAGAACACAGCACTGATGAAGCCAGTGCAACACAACCGGGGCATAAGCTTTGCCTTAGCAGTCTATTGCTTACTCCGTCAGCTCAGCTCCCAGCATTCACCATAGCCACAGCCCACAGGTGATACAACCCAAGCCAGTTTTGCACTACCTTCTGTGTGTCCGGTCCTTGCAGACATGAACAAAAGCACACTACGCGGTGGCACAACCGATGCTCAAATCCGTCTGCCTCTTGCTAAACCCCACAGCCACTGGTATAAATACTGGGCAACGAAACCGCACGCATGTCTCGTCAGATCAGTCCTCTAGTGCAAATTAAAAACACGGGAGCTGAGACCTCCGATCGTGATGGCGCCGACGAGTAGCACCGATCAGATGAAGCACATAACGCTGCACCACTTCTTGAAGCAGCAGCACCAACTGCAGCAGCGGCTCAAGCCCGCCGTGGTGTGGAGCTGGCCAGCGGTGTCGCCCACCGGCCGCCCGGCGCCCGACGTAGAGGCGGCGGTGGACGACGACGGCCTGGGCGGAGCGTGGCCACCGCGCTCGTACACGTGCGCGTTTTGCCGCCGCGAGTTCCGGTCCGCGCAGGCGCTGGGCGGGCACATGAACGTGCACCGCCGCGACCGCGCCAAGATGCGCGGCCACGGCGCCGCCGGCGCCGTGCACCTGGAAGGCGCGGCGTCGGCCGCCGAGGCGCCCGCCGCGGCGCCGACGGAGTACGCGGTTCTGTACCCCATACTGAACTCCAATGAGGTCGGCGCGGTGCTTATACCCAGCGGCGACGTGCTGCTCTCGGCGACCGTGGCACTGGCGGCGGCTGCCGGTCATGATCACCAGTGCCATGCAAGTGATGACGAGAATGACAAGGAGATCGACCTGGAGCTTCGCCTTTGGTGGCCGTGATCGACAAATTAATCATGGAGATATGTTTTGATTCTTCGTGATGTGTGATTTTTTTTGTTTTCCCATTTTGATTTTTTTTTCATCAAATAATTGTTGGATTTACTGAGCTATGTGAACGCACGCACTCGTTTTCGCTTGGATCACTGCAAGATTTCAGGAGAACAGAGAGGAGTTTCAGATGCGCTACAGTAGCTTCGTTTTACGAACTTCCGTTATTCGCATGAACTGAAGCGGTAATTGAAATACAAAGTGCTTAACTAGAATTTCGGTGAGCACTTGCTCAACCCGATACTCACGTCACTACTCCGGGAGACTAGCTCCATTTAGCTAAGCGCAATTACAAACGTGCACCTTAAATGAAATACTGAAAACAGCAAACAAAACATCTTCAGTGTAACAAGATTAAGTCCAACAATCACCCCCCTTAAGCTTGTTATCACTTATTCACCTCGATCAAACCAATTTTCTGACGCATCTCCAAGAACTTGAGCTTCCCAAGCGCCTTTGTCGGAATGTCAGCAAGTTGATTTCCAGTTTCAACATACTCCACCGAAATCTTTCCACTGTCAACACAATCACAAATGAAATGATAGCGAGTGTTGATACGCTTCTCTCGTGGAACACGGGATTCTTGCACAGGGAGATTGCCGATTTGTTGTCAACCTTCAAAACAACTTTGCTTACACTTTGATTCTTTAGGTCAGCAACCAATCTTCCGAACCATACACCTTGACATGCCGCCGTGGTAGCTGCAATATATTTAGCTTCACAGGACGAGAGAGCCACCACTCTTTGTTTCTGTGATTGCCAGCTAATCAAACTCGAACCAAAGAAGAATGCAACTCCAGTGGTGCTTTTTCGGTCATCAACATCTCCTGCCATATCACTGTCACTATACCCTAGTAATTTTGGCTCTCCCTACTTGTTCCTTGCATAGAAACACCCCAAATTCAGTGTTCCCTTTATATACTTGAGCACATGCTTCACAGCTCCCATGTGTTCAATTGTGGGTTTCTCCATGAATCAACTTACAATCCCCACTGCATAAGCTATGTTAGGCCTTGTGTGCACTAAGTATCTCAAACTCCCAACCACACTGCGATAGAATGTGTCATCTACAGGTGGATTAGAGTTGTTCTTGTTGAGTTTCAGTCTAGCCTCCATAGGAGTTTGAACTGAATTGCAGTCCTGCATACCACATTTGTCTAGTATTTTGCTTGCATATTTTGATTGACACAAATAGGTACCATGGTGCGTTTGGTGGACCTCAATGCCGAGATAATAGCTAAGTGGACCCAGATCACTCATATTGAACAAGTGTTTCATCTCGTTCTTGAATTTCTCAATATCCTCAACATATGAGCCTGTGATGATTAAGTCATCCACATACACACCAACTAAGTAGGACTGAATTCCGAGTTCTTTTGTAGACTACATGTTCCAGTGGACTTCTCTCAAAACCAAGCAACAATAGAGTCTTGTCTAGTTTGGAGTTCCAAGCTCTTGGCGCTTGCCACAATCCATAAAGTGTTTTGTTCAGCTTGAGCACTTTCTTCTCATTGTTGTAGCCCACAAAACCGGGTGGTTGTGCCACATATACTTCCTCTTCCAATTCTCCACTGAGAAATGCTGATTTCACATCCATGTGATGGACTAACCATCCATCTTACGCCGTAAATGCAACGAGGAGTCTCACGGTCTCCAATCTAGCAACTGGAGCATACACTTCTTCAAAATCCACCCCTGCTTCTGAACATATCCCTTTTGCCATCAATCTAGCTTTGTGTTTCACCACGGTGCCATTAGAGTCCTTTTTCAGTTTGTAGACCCATTTCAAACCCATGTTTCATTCTCCTGAATAGATGTCATTTCTTCGTGCATTGCTTGCTGCCAACACCTCTGTTTATCTGCCTCAGCGAAAGTTGTAGGTTCTTCCGTCGCTAGCAAGCACAAACCAGAGTAATCTGGCTCAATCTCTGAGGTTTCATCATACAAGTCTCAGAGTGGTTGAATTCGTTGTGGTTGTAGGATCAAGGATAACCGACTAGAGGGGGGTGGATAGGCTGTTTTTAAAACATTAGGCTAAAAACAGATTTTTAGCAAGTAAAGCTATGAAATACAATTTTACAATCCAAGGTCTAAATAATCTAAGGCTCTCTAAGTGCACAACTTACTCTAGATTAAGCTAAATAACCTAATCAAGATACTAAATAGTTATATAAATAAATGCACTAAGATAAGAGTAAAAGAGATAAACCACAATATGAAGACATACAATGTTTTTTCGTGGTCTCAGAGACTTGCCGGTCTTCGCTGATCCACGTTGAGGAAGCTTGAACGAGCTCCAACCTTCACAATCACCCGGGTCTTCTCACAAGCTTGTTGAGAAGACCACCGAATCACCTTCTTCAAACCGTCTAGGAGGCAACAACCTGCAAGAGTAATAAACCAACAACGCTTGGCTTGAAGATGTTCAAGTGCCACAAAAATCGAACTCAACTCAATGCACTTGGAGAAACCTCTACAACCTTTGCAAAATGGAATTTTGCTCTCAAAGAGTAGAAGGAGAAGCAAAGGGCTCAAGGGTGTTCAATTAAGGTTCTAAAAAGTCCCTTGCTGCAGGGGGGTGAGGTATTTACTAGTCGTTGGCACACGTTACTATGCAAAAACAGCAAGGCCGGTCAAACCGTAATCACAGGGCCGGTCAGACTGGACTATAGTATAACGGTAAACTCTACAGTAATCATTGCTACAGAAACTATACGTTATGCCAGGTCCGGTCAGTCCGCCCACTCAAGGTCTGGTCAGATCGGGTTCAAAGATTTTCAAACCAGAAGAAACATGCTATTGGAAAAACCTGACTGCATCGATCAGTCTGGGGTTACGGTCTGATCGATGAAAACACTACGGTTAGTCCGTCATGAAGATTTAAGTAGCAAGTCGCAAAAACAACATTCT
Source organism: Phyllostachys edulis (assembly GCA_036346405.1). NCBI lineage: Eukaryota > Viridiplantae > Streptophyta > Magnoliopsida > Poales > Poaceae > Phyllostachys > Phyllostachys edulis. Next base: position 14,932,053 of record CM070551.1, on the reverse strand, counting down.
CTGAAAAAAGCTGACCGCAGCAATGACCCGGAGGTCTGGTCAGTCTGGCCCTCCAACTGCGGTCAGTCCAGATAGCAGAATAGAGAGGGTTGAAGTCAAAAAGAGAGTCCTTGAAAAAAGTTGAACACCCTACTGAGACCGGGGGTCCGGTCAGTCCGGGCTTATACTTACGGTTAGTCCAGCCAGCTGAAAAGAAAAAATAGGAGCTCTCTGGAAAAAGCTGACCGCAAAGATGAACCGGGGGTCTAGTCAGTCCGGCCCTCTAGCTGCGGTTAGTCCGGCCAAGAAAATAAAGAACATATAAATTATGGTTGAAAGATCACTAAGAATTCCAAGTTTCAACCAAGTGAGTTTGAGCATTGTGGCACTTTGTTATCGAGCTACTAGCCATTGATCCCTTTTCATAGTACGGCTACCTACACTAGCAATCTGGTCTTTTATCCTTCATACTTCTAGACTGGTAAAACTATGAAAAGATCATATTCGACTAGATACCTTTGCCTTGAGCTGGATGATGTTGATATTCAAAACTTGAGTACCTTTAGTTCTCTTTATCTTTATCCAAGACTAATCATTTTAAACACTTGACAAAACAAGTTAGTTCTCAACAGATGGTTGTCTTTAATTACCAAAACACTAAAATGGGGCCTAGATTCTTCAATCTCCCCTTTTTTGGTAATTGATGACAACCTCAACCATGGAGATATAATGACATGATTTGAATATACAATAAGTACCAAACAAGGTGCATATTCTAGGATATGATTTAGATAGCATATGACAAGAGAATCATAAAGGAAGTGAAAGAGGTCAACATGCTAACTAAACCACAAAATAGGAGAAAACTCCCCCTGAATATATGCACAATATTAAGATGCGAAAGCCATGCATATATGTGGAGAGAGAAAATTGACAGAGTTTCCTCTATATTTTGGATTCGTGAGATAACACAAAATGATCAGCAAGATATATCAATTCAAACAATCTCATAGACACAATCACAAGATAAACAGAAACTAGTAACCATTTCAAACATCCATACTCATCCAGACAATAAAGATAATGAGGTTCAATAAGCTTTCAAAGCTAAGACAAAAGGTAATAAGCTTATCCCCTATCCTACTACAAACCACAAAGTCCAATAATAATAAAAGAGTATATAGTAGTAGAAAGCAGTTCTAAGTAGTTCTTCTCCCCCTTTGGCATCAAGTACCAAAAGCTAAAAACAAAGTCTAAGAGGAAGAAGGAGGAGCGATGGCCGAGATAGAAGGATCAGAAGGAGAAGGATCGATGTGGGAGTGACAAGAGAAAGTGACAGTCTGCTCAACTGAAGACACCCTGGCATTGACATCAAAAATGTTGGTCAAAATTTGCCCTTGAACCGACTGCATCTCAGAAACTCATCCATAAAGTTGATCAAGGCGTTGAGTCACCGCAACAATGTCTTGATCAATGGTGTCAAAGCGATGATCCATGGCATCCATGTGATGATCAATGACCTCCAGGTGACGATCCACTGTGTTAATATGAGAAACAATGGTGTTGATGCCAGAATGCAAAGACTCCAAGAAGAGGGGATCAACTCCACCCTACAATCTTCTCAACTAAAGACACCCTGGTATTGACATCAGAAATGTTGGTCAAAATTTGCCCTTGAACCGACTACATCTCAGAAACCCATCCATAAAGTTGATCAAGGCGTTGAGTCACCGCAACAATGTCTTGATCAATGGTGTCAAAGCGACGATCCATGGCATCCATGCGATGATCAATGACCTCCAAGAGATAATCCATTGTGTCAATATGAGAAACATTAGTGTTGATCCTAGAATGCAAAGCCTCCAAGAAGAAGGGATCAACTCCACCCTACTGCTGTGGAGCGGGTTATGGTCCTTGTGGTGGGTGCTCTTGGTCATTGTCAGCTGGCTGTCGGGGTTGCCTTTCCAAAGGTTGGTTCCTTAAATCCCTTTGATTGTGACCTTCAAGCTTGTATTGCTTGTGGGGAAAGGAAGAGCGTCATTGTAGTGGGTGACCCGGTGGATAAGCTTCACAATAAACCGAGTGAAGTACATGCGCTTTCCCAAATCTCCTTTGCATGATGCAAGCCCAGTCAAGATTAAGTGCATCACATCAAACTTCTTACCTCACATGACAAAGTCAATGACATTCCAAGCATGTCCTCTAATTGCATCATTATTGTCACTTCTTAGCGAGATGGTGGCTCTAATGATTATGTTGATTACACTTGGAAGAGGAAGAAGGCTGGCCACTTTTCCAGGGACAAAACTAGCATAAGTTGGATCATAATATTGAACCTGCTCCGAAGTACGAAGGGCTGGTTCAAGGTGAATCTTGACATAATCTCTTTGGGGCAAATTCAGGGCCTCCTCAAAGTGCTGCTTAATGGCCGAGTAGTGCACCGAGCCGGTCATCCAAGAAATAGTGGACAAGTTGGAGGCAATGTGGATGGTTGCATAAAATTGTCTGATCACGTCTTTGTGAAAATTGCACTTCAAACTTACAAACCCATCCAAGCCTGCCACACAAAACCTAGAATAGAGTCTTTCATACCTAGTTTGCTCATTCAGATAGTTCCAGTTGACGTACTTGTGAATGGCAAACTGCTTGTGCATAAAGACATGATGATAGGTATCTTCTTGAAACAAGATGCGCAAACGCTCATCAATGGGAGTCTTGGGCATGTCATACCGATTCTTGTGCCTCAACATCATGAAATCCTCGTTTTTTATGGACCGGAGGTCAACTCAAAGCACTTCCTGAAATGGCTGAGTGGTGTCGTCCTCTTCATAGTCTTGGTCCACATCATCAATGTCACTGACAACTAGTGATAAGGAGGGTTGACGACGCTCCTCAGCACTGTCTGAGTCACCGTGATCAACAGGAGGACAACAAGTGACCTGTCGGGGCAGAACAGAACGAGACGAAGAAGCCCTGGGATAGCCGACAGTCTTTGTCCTTGGCATGATGATTGGAGAGAAAAGATATGGAATTAGTATGAGAGAATGAGATAGAATTGAGGGCGCAAAGTTCTGGCAGGGGCAGTCAGTCCGCGCAACACATGTCGGTCAGACCGCATAGCGGACTGGCCGCATGAAACGCGGTGGTCAAACTACGCCTGGCAAAAATACAACCCTAGATTTCAACCATTCAAAGGATTACCAATTTAGACAACACAGGTAATAGATGTACATTGATACAAGAGAACAATGTAGCAAGATAAAGATTTAGAGAAGCCTAGCACCGAAGCTCAGATCTAGATACAACATAGGGAAAGAAAAGAGGAGAGAGTTTTCCAAATATCGTGGGTCATCTCAAGAGAACTCGCTCTATTGAATTCATCTGCGTTCAAAGTTTCCATAAAGAGCATTCATTGCTTGAGCATTTAGGAGAGCATTATGTTCATCTAAATCGGTAAGATGATTGAGATCAATGGGCATAACAAAACCCTCTCCTACAATTCTCCATATAGTTGAGCTCATCGTCTTAAGACAAACGATCATACGGACCTTCCAATATGCATAATTTGTGCCATCAAATTGTGGTGCCTTGTCAATGAAAAATCCCTCACTAACTATCCTTCTTTCTAGGCGGTAAAACCTAAAAGATGAAAGACCAAGCTCTGATACCACTTGTAGGATCAAGGATAACCGACTAGAGGGGAGTGAATAGGCGGTTTTTAAAACTTTAGGCTAAAAATCGATTTTTAGCAAGTAAAGCTATGAAATACAATTTTACAATCCAAGTGTAAGTTCAAGTTCCATTAATTTAGTTTTGGTAATTAATGACAAATCTATATGTGATACTAACATGTTTGTTGACTATGATATTATTTAGTCTCATTTGGATGAAAAGGTGAAAATCACAGAGGTATGCATTAGACATCATATTCTTATATATTGTTGCATTCGTTGGATCCAAAATATATGTTGAACTCTACTAAAAGTTTAACTTGAATATGTGCATATGTTTTTATTACACATTCGTGTATGCACACGTTTAGGGGGAGTTCACTATATGTTTTGTGGTTTCATTAGTATTGATCTGTATTCTTTATCCACTTATATTGGGGATCTCTACTTTGAAACATATTTTTTGAGTATATAAAACTTGTGTAGTTCATATATACTCATATTGCTTTATATCTAATTGTTTGCAATTGTGGTGGTTGTCATCAATTATCAAAAAGAGAAAGATTGAAGAATCTAGACCTATCGTTATGAATTAATGGTATATTTTGGTAATTAATGATAATTACATTATGGGACTAATATTTTCCATGAGTTGGGTAAATAGGTTATTTTCTATGATGATGGAGACTTTGGATGGCATCATGAGTTGATCGCCGTCAAGTCAAGGTTCGAGAAGATGATACACCATGTGTTGATGCATATCAAGATCTCGAAGAGGAGATGATCATGAGTTGATCATCAAGTCAAGAGAAGATCCATCATGTGTGGATGGAGGGCATGTGAAGGATGCATCATGGGTTGATGCATATCAAGACAATGACCCAGACTTGAAGTGAATATGTGTGTCGTCAAGCTTCAAGAGGATGCTCAAGGTAAAGGTATAACTAGTTAGGGCTAAGGATATGTTTCTAGTCTTTTACTGGTCTTGGTGTTTGGTTGGAAGACCAAATTGCTAGTATAGGTTGTCATACTATTAAGATGGATCTTGTCTAGTAGCTTGAGTCTCATTATGTGTTGATAGCTCAATCCCGCTTGCTCTAGCTCTTCTAGGCATGATGCTATTATTTGCGAATGTGTTTTGCAAATAGTTAAAGCCCATGCATTAACACTTTGTAGCATGAGACTATAATTTGCAAATATTTGAAGTTCATGCACCTACTCTATGTGTTATGTTGCCAATATTTTCGAATGTGTTTTACAAATAGTCGATGCTCATGCATAATCCTTGTAGCATGTGACTTTAGTTTGCATATGTGTTTTGCAAATGGTTGAAGTCCATGCACATACTCCTTGTGGCATGATATTAGCGTTTGTAAATATGTTTTGCAAATTGTTGAAGTTCATGCATCATTCCTTGGCATGGTCTAAAATTGCTCGTTGCACTTTTCTTGGACTTAGGCTATGTGTTAGCTCTTTGAAGTTGTGCTTCTTGATTTGATCAAATATGTTTAAGATCAATCAAATAGGTGGGTTGTGTATACCTCTAAATAATCTTTCCATAGAGCTCAAGATCACTCAATTCCGACATCGGAGTCAAAAGTTATGACCGTTTTTTCGAGTGTTGCCTGTGCTAAAATCCAAGGCCGGACCGACTGCCCTTATAAGACCGGTCAACCTTTTCTAGAGGGCATTTTTTTTTGTTTTCTTCCTCCCGGAAGTCCAAACTGACCGGAGGTCTGGTCAAACTGGGCTTTGTGAGGGTGGACTGACCGAAAATTATATGTAATGGCTAGTTTTATAGCTGTTGCACTTTAGCTCAAACTGATCGGCCCTATGCCTGCAGACTTGCTGAGTTTCCCTGATTTTCAGCAGATTCTCCTCCAAACGGCTAGTTTTGGTGTGTGGGCTATAAATACCCACCTTGGCCGGTTTAGGGGCAACTTTTGGTATCCCATTTTACTCTCTTGAGCTTGTGTGAATATCTCATCTTAATTGTGCATGTGTTGTACCTTGTGAGCAAAGAGAGATGTTCTAATTGCATGTGTTGCAACTAGAATTGGATTGAGCATCCAATTGTGCATGTGTTGCACTTGGTGGGAGTCAAGTAAGAGGCTTGGATTATTACTCTTGGTGTTTGCCGACACCTAGACGGTGTGGAGGCGTCGTGGTCCTATGATCTTCTCAAGAAGCTTGTGAGAAGGCCCGGCGTGTTGTGAGTGATTTGGTGTTCGCCATCTTCAGAGCGGAGGAAGAGCAACCCCGAGTGGATCGAGATGTTGGTTCAAGTTGTGGGCCGGTCCAGTTCATTTGGGCTTACCTCGGAGGTGTTGGCTTAATTCATGAAGCCGGTCCAATTCATTTGGGCTTACCTCAGTGTGGATTAGGGGAGACCAGCAATCTTCGAACACCATAGTAAAACATCTTTGTGTCATTGTGGTTTACTCTCTTGTGATTTACTTTGTGCAATTTACATTCTAGAATTAAATTGATTACATGTCAAACTAGCATTACAAACCTTACTTAAACTTAGGGTGTTGGTGCACTTGAGGGAAACTAGAATCTTTACGTCTTAATTGTGCAAAACCGAATTGACTTTCGCTTCCGCATTAGAAATTGGTTTTAGCCTTAGAGATTTTTAGAAACGACTATTCATCCCCCCCCCCCTATTCGACCTCCTCGATCTTACACCAAGGCCTAAATAATCTAAGTCTCTCTAAGTGCACAACTTACTCTAGATTAAGCTAAACAACCTAATCAAGATACTAAATAGCTATATAAATAAATGCACTAAGAAAAGAGTAAAAGAGATAAACCACAATATGGAGACAAACAATGTTTTCCCATGGTCTCAGAGACTTGCCAGTCTCCACTAATCCACGTTGAGAAAGCTTGAACAAATCAAACCGGCTCCACACGACCACGCCCCTCGATCACTAGAGGTAGCTCTTCTGCACTCCGGAAAGGTGAGCTCTAACATTCACAATCACCCGGGTCTTCTCACAAGCTACTTGAGAAGATCATTGAATCAACTTCTTCAAGCCGTCTAGGAGGCAGCAACCTCCAATAGTAATAAACCAACAACGCTTCGCTTGAAGATGCTCAAGTGTTACAAGAATCGAACTCAACTCAATGCATTTGGAGAAACCTCTACAACCTTTACAAGATGGAATTTTGCTCTCAAAGAGTAGAAGGAGAAGCAAAGGGCTCAAGAGTGTTCAATGGAGGTTCTAAAAAGTCCCGTGCTGCAGGGGGTGAGTTATTTATAGCCTCAACCCACTTTACTAGCCGTTGGCACACATTACTGTGCAAAACGGCAAGGCTGGTCAGACTGTAGGAACAGGGTCGGTCAAACCGGACTATAGTATAACGGTAAACTCTGCAGTAATCATTGCTACGAAACTATCCATTATGCCAGGTCCGGTCAGTTCGCCCACTCAAGGTCCGGTCAGACCGGGTTCAAAGATTTCCAAACTAGAAGAAATATGCTACTGGAAAAAAACTGATCGCGTCGGTCAGTCTGGGGTTCCGGTCTGACCGGTGAAAACACCATGGTTAGTCCGGCATGCCGATTTAAGTATCAAGTCGCAAAAACAACCTTCTCTAGAAAAAGCTAACCGCATCAGTGATACGGAGGTCCGGTCAGTCCGGCCCTCCAACTGCGGTTAGTCCGGATAGCAGAATAGAGAGGGCTTAAGACAAAAGGAGAGTCTCTTAAAAAAGCTAACCGCCTTGCTGACACCGGGGGTTCGGTCAGTCTGAGCTTATAATTGAGGTCAGTCCGGCCAACTGAAAAGCAAAACAAGAGCTCTCTGGAAAAAGCTGACCGCAAAGATGAACCTAGGGTCCAATCAGTCCGGCCAAAAAAATATAGAACAGATAAATTGTGGCCAAAAGATCACTAAGAATTACAAGTTTCAACCAAGTGAGTTTGAGCATTGTTTCACACTTTGCTATCAAGCTACTAGCTATTGAACCCTCTTCATAGTATGACTACCTACACTAGCAATCCGATCTTTTATCCTTCATACTCCTAGACCGGTAAAACAATGAAAAGATCATATTCAACTAGATACCTTTGCCTTGAGATAGATGATGTTGATATCCAAAACTTGAGTACCTTTAGTGTTTTTTTATCTTTATCCAAGACTAACCTTTTCAAACACTTGACAAAATAAGTTAGTTCACAACAGATGGCTGTCTTTAATTATCAAAACACTAAAATGGGGCATAGATTCTTCAGTGGTCCTTCAGACGATGATGAGGGACTTGTTAGAATCCCGATCATAGATACTGGAGTTGCTGCATTTTCTAAAATCGGCGTTGATAGAGGTGTTGTCAGACCAGCTACAGTAGACTAAAACTCGTCTAACTGTCTAACTAAACCAGGCGGCGAGGTTGGTTCAGGCTCTGCAACCTCCTGTGGTGTTTGATGATCATGAACACCATCTTCTACATGCGGATGAGCTCCGAACTCAATTGTGAAAATATCAGTGGATCGAGTCCTGTCCTCTCCCAATGGCATTGTCCAGTCCCACTACTTTTCTTCCTAGAACACCATGTCCCGAGTTACCTGCAGTTTCCTGGTAGCAGGGTTATAAGCCCGATAGGCCTTAGAACCAATTTCATAGCCGATGAACACCATTGGAGTACTTCGATCAACCACTTACTGAGATGTGGATTTACAGTCTTCACATGAGCAACACAGCCAAATGTGTGTAAATGATGCACATTTGGTTTCCTCCCATGCCAAGCTTCATACGGTGTTTTCCCAATTACCCTCTGTGTAGGAGCTCGAATGAGAATGTACACGACAGTTGTTACTGCTTCTCCACAGAATTTCCCCAGTACACTTTTGCTCTTCAGCAGGCTTCGTGCCATTGCCACCACAATCTGATTTCTTCTCTCCACCGCACCATTCTACTGAGGTGTATATGGTGCAGTCAGAAAGTGCTTTATGCCATGGCTCTCGCTGTATTCAGTGAACTCCTTCAACCTGAATTCACCCCGTCAATCAGTTCTCAGTCCCTTCAGTTTTCCATCTTTCTCCATTCCAGCACCCATCTTCATTTTCTTAAAGACACTCAATGCTTGATCTTTAGTCTTAAGCAATGCCACCCACATATACTTGCTGAAATCATCCACCAACAGCAGGAAGTACCTATTGCTGGCAGGGGTTGTTGGAGAAATTGGCCCACACAAATCACCATGAAATAAATCAAGTGTTTGTTCAGCTCGGTACACTACCTCTGATGGAAATGGAGCTCGATGTTGTTTACCAACTAAACACTTGTCACACAACTGATTCACATGATCAAGCATTGGCAAGCCTTGCACCATATTGTTCTGGGTCAGATTTCTCAGGGCCTGAAAATTCAGATGTCCATATTGGGCATGCCATAGCCATGCATTTTCCTTGTAACTGGATAGTAAGCACACTGTTGAGCTAGATGGAGATCAAGAACATAAAGTTTGTTTCTTGATCTTTTGACTTTAGCAAGCAATCTTTCCTTGCCTGACAGAGATACTCAAATACCCATCTTATACCACTGTTCTATAGCCATGGTCATCTAAATGGACAATGCTAACTATATTGCTATGCAGATTTGGAATATAGTAAACATTAGTGATTACCTTATGCTCTGTGCTTTGACATTCCAGAAGAATTGTTCCACACCCACATATGTTCGCTACTGAACCATCGCCGAACTTCATAGTACCCTTGATTGATTCATCCAGTTCGGAGAATATGCCTTTGTAGTCGGTCATGTGGTTCCTCGCGCCAGTGTCAAGAAACCAAACTGCACTATGTTGCATCTCCTCTGAACCAAGGTTAAGCACAATCTTGTCCTCATTGAGCATCAGTTCATTGGGTACTTCTTCGGTGGACTAGGTGAGTTTGCAAGTTTTAGCCATGAGTAGTGCTGGCCCATCATCTTCACGCTTCTCAGCAACAAGGGCCTTTTCTTCTTTCTTATTCACACGGCATTCGGAGGCAAAGTGCCCAAGGTTTTGACACTCATAACAACATACCTTGGTTTTGTAGAACTTCCACTCTCGGTTGTTGTTGTTGTTGCTATTGCCGCGTTCACCTTCGCGGCATCCACGACTGCACCATCGCCCACAGCCTCGGCCACGCCCACGGTCACCGCCGTTACCACGCCCTTTTGCCGAATTGGTTGAATTCTCGCCATTAGACTTTGCCTCCTTTGCTTTCCACTCAGCGCAGGTAAGGAGGAGATTTTCTTCCCTGCCGCCGCCATAGACTTTCACACGCTCCTCAAAAGCCTTCAGTCGGCCAAAGACCTCTTCGACGGACATTGTCCTCAAATCTGCAAATTGCCCAAGAGTAGTGACAATGTCGGACCCGGATTTCGTAAATCCAAATCCTCCGTGCAAATATTGTGCTATTCTCTGGATCAGTAAATAGCACTCATAGACACATTGCTGAATCATTTCATACATGGCGTAAAACCATACCATTCATTAATTTAACACATCAGAGTTTACATAGACCGCATCGGATCAGGTTTTACAATAAGGGTCGAACAGGCCAACTGATTACATTACAAAAGTAGCAGAAGCAACAACGAAAGCAAAAAGGGGTAGAGCACATCTCTCTGCAGGCAAGCGACTGGGGAAACCCGTGTGCGTCCGATATTAACCAAAGACTTGGATAATATTGGATGCACGCAAGCACCGACGGAGTCAGCTGGACTGAGGCGAGATCTAGACTAAAGGAACTAAACTACTCCTCATCGTCTCCTGGGCCTCCAACTTTTGGATCCTCGTAGTATGCATAATCTCCAGGATTTCTTGCTTCTGAGGGTTTTGAGGAAAAGAGCGAGAATGAGCACAACTTCCGTGCTCGCGAGCCAACACACAAGATGCAATAATATACATGCAAGGCTTAATAAGGATGGCTCGGGTCCTTTTATTTGCTAAAGTTCAATGATCATAATTACAAATTCCTATCACTTGCATTTTAACCAAATTTCATTTTATTAAAGAGAGTAATTGTGCAATATTTATTTCAACAGAGGTTCCCTCCGTCGGAAACTCCACCTTTTGCTTCTTTTCATTGGGGTTATCCCCACTTATTAACACCACTGAGTCCGACGACCCAGGAAAAATCCAATCTCAGCGCTAGGTGCGCCCACCACATTTTTCATACCACTCACAAAGGTTTTTGAAATAGAACTAACTCTAGTTAAGTTCCCATATCCGCCTTTGATCGTAGGCACGACTGTTTAAACAGTTTAGACTCTGCAGAGGTTGTACACTGTATCCACAAGAGACAATCATACCCGTTACCCCACATGATTACGTAGTCATGTAGTTGAGCGATCATCATAGTAACCTTTCTAGATATCTCGCCCCTTCCGTCATCTCACCCATATGGGGTTACGTCCATATGTTGTGCGGGATGTTCACCTCGGTGACTAGTATGGTTGAACTGCACCACGGCAACTGGAAACTTCACCTTGCATCGGTGTCCCTTTCAAGCCGGACGTATCACACGCTTGCACTTTCCCGTTATTACCCCTCCCGTGAGATGACTTTCAGGGTTCAATAAATTTACTAAGCCAAGTTGCACTTTGCAGATTTGTGGTTGTACTTGTTTTACACGGGAGTTCATGACAAGATTAAGTCCTTAGGGTCATCTGGGTGGTTCATTCCACATACCATACATTCCTTGGGCTGCATTAGCACCCATCAACATACCATCCATCATATCATCCGCCCAAACGGTAACAGCAAGTTATTAGGGTTTTTGAGGAGCAAATACATTAACTAAACCATCTCAGTCATTTACCCACAATGACTGCCCTAAACCAATTTTATGTTTAAAAGATGATGATTAGGATATTTAATGTCTTGGTACTTAAGCAAAACTAGCATGTCGCTTAAGTACAACCTATAACTAGTAATTACCACATAGTTACTAGGGTGACATGGAATAATAGATTCAAATATCATGGGATGGCATAGTAATTAATTAATCATCAAATGGGTATTTAACTACCTTAAGATTTAATATACATTTGATTAAAGAATTAAAGCATACAATTTTTGGTAATTTAAAAGAATATAATTCACATAAAATGCAGGCTCAAAATGATGAAAGTATCGACTCGCCTGGATTAAAGGTAAGAGAGTCTTGATAATCTTAAGCTTGATCAAGTTGGAGATCTCCCGCATCTTCGAACCCTATTCGAACGAACATACCGGAAAAATGATCAACAAGCAAAGAGAGCAAATAAATACTAAAGAAATAACAAATGAACTCTAAATTAAATAAGACCAGTATCATTAGCAAGATCTTGAATTTACAAAATTTTAGAAACAAAAAATCACTAAATTTGGAGTTAGAATGAGGGAGAACGGAGCTTCCGAAGTTGAGCTTTTGAATTAAAACAAGGAAATAGAAAGGAGAGAGATAATCGGTGCACCACACAGTACATGGACCAAGTCCATGCGCACGGGTCCATGGGTGCACCGAAGGGGCTACTGTGGCCAGGCCCACTTGTCATTGGGACCTTTGGGAAACCAAAAATTAACAACCGCAATTACTATTCTCCCGGGCCCAATTGTCATTGAAGGGCAGTGAGTCATTGAGCCCCTTTTAACTCCCAAGCTAAAGCATTTGGCCCACAAGTCATTGACTTGGAGCGAACCAACAGAGAGCAGGGGAGCCAAGGGAGGGCGCACGGGCGGCTCGGGAGCGGCACCGATGAGCGGAGGCGAGCGGCGACCAGCCAACGAGCGAAACAGTGCCCCACGAGGGTGGTGGCCCCACTAGAGGCGTCACCGGCGCCGAAAGCGCATGGCGCCAGCGGGGGTATCCAATGGTGCATGGGCTCACGGAGGCACAGGTAAACCGGCGGCGCTGGGATGGAGATGGCGCGCGCATGGGTTGCACCTAAGGAAGGGGAAGCCGAAGGTGGGGTCGGGGTGGCTCGAGGGCGGCCGTGGTGGCGGGGCGGTGGCGACTGGCTGTGGAGGAGAAAGGGCGGCGGGGATGGAGCTCCTTGGTGATGAATCGAGCACAAGGGGGGAGGTCCCTTGGGAGCCGGCGTTCATGCTGACGGGGCCAGCGTGGTAAGGGGGCTCATCGGGGCGGAGAACGGCGGCGGAAATGGGAGCTCCAGCTTGTGTGCATGGTGGGAGAAAGGGGCAAGGGTGCCGGTGGGGAGGAGAATGGTGAGGAGGTCGGGGCTCTTTTATAGCGCTAGAGGAGGACGGAGCCATTGGGCTCGACGACGCTTGGTCCCGAGGCATGGCGCGGCATGGGCAGACTGAGTGACGACTGGACAAGACGCAATGGTGAAGGGCAATGTCGCGGGCGGGGACGGGACACAGCGGGGTGGCAGGTGAGGCTGCGATGACCTGGGGGGCTTGGGGCAAGCGTGGCGTCATGGTGCGTTGGCGATGGCATGGGCGTCCGGGATGGCGTGGCGGCAAGACGCTGCAGCGTGTCTGGCCTGTGAGCGCAGAGGGCAGGGAGCGAGGCGAGACTTGTGACGACACAGCGACTTGTGATCGGAGCAGCGGAGGTGACAAGGCGGCAGGGAGCCAAGAGGCGGCGTGGTGGTGGCAGAGGTGCATAGGAATGGCAAAGGGAGCTCGTGGCTGCCAGGAGGAAGAAGGGGTAAGGGGGGAAGGAGTTGGGCCGAACGGGCCAAATAGGGAAGGGGAGTGGGCTGAGGCCCAAGGGGAGATTACATGCTGAGCCCAAGAAAGAGGAGGGGCAAAGAGAGAAGAGGCCCAAAATTTGAAAAGAAAATTTCAAATTCAAAATTTGAAAAGAAAATTTCAAATTCAAAATTTGAATCTGAGAAATGCCATGAGGTCCGAAACACAATTTCGAACATAGCTAAAAGCTAGAGGATTTGAGAATATAGGATAATTTGAATTAAGATTTGCAAATCAACAGTCAAATTGTAGTTACTATTCACTTCCAAAAAACAGACTGTTACAAATCCTACCCACCTTAAACGGAATCTCGACCTCGAGATTCGAGCTACTCAGATTTTATAGAGAATGTACTCTCATTACTCCTGAAGCTGCTTGGGCTTCTTCGGCAGTGGTGACATGGTTCACATGGCCCTAGTTTGGTGTTGAAGCGGCTCTGGATGCTTGCGAGGTCTGATGGCTTTTGCTTGGAGCTGAACTCTGGCCTTGTGTTGGTGTGGCTTTGAAGTTGAACCTCACCGGGGTGACTGGTTGAGAGCACTTGTTAGTAAAGTGTCCCTTTTCTCCACAGTTGAAATAGCGAAGATGAGCTATCAGGTTGGCGGCTGCAGATGGTCCCGCGGGGCGGTGAGTGCAGAGAACATTCCCACTTCCTTTCATTTCTACCGAGGCATTCTGACACTTCAGTGCAATCTAGCTATTCTCTTTTAAAATGAAAGGTGTCTGATATTGGTTGTCTTTGCCAACTTTATTTACAACGAGTCTCGCAACGACTTGAAAACTTGTCCTTTGTAGCTCAACTGCCTTGGTCAGCAACGGGTTCAGGAAGCAGTCTTTGGGGCAGTGGTCTTGTCCTTCGCAGAGGAAGCATGTAACTTTAAGCATCAGGTGTTCACCTGGCTGGTGGTCCTCATACTAGTTGGGGCAATTTACACAGCATTGGTCTGCCTGATGTCCTTTTTCTCCACAACGCGTGCATGCTACTTGGTTCATAGGGCAATCTTTTGATTGATCGTGTTCCTCACAACAGGGACAATAGGGAACTGGGCATGTGTAGCAATAGTGTCCATATTGCCCACATGTGAAGCATGCTCCTCTTGCATCTTGTCGTATTGAAGGACATAGTTGGGTGACATGTCCTTTCTTGCCACGTTCCAAGCATATAGCATTTGGCGGAGCTTCTAGATCTGGTAGTAGAACTTCAGTAGGTACAGCTTGCTTTTTGTTGGGGCTTTTGGTAAGTTCTTCGTTGCCAAGGTTGGGTTGGTGGTGATGACATTCTTTGCTGGTTCTTCAAGATTCCATTGGGGACATCTGTTCATATGGTGCCCTAGGTTGTCGCAATAGAAACATTTGATCGCTTCGCCTTGCTTCCTTTGGAGGCATTTGTCGGTGAAGTGTCCGGTATTTCCGCAATGAAAACAAGTGATAATCTTCAAGGGTCCTTTTGGTGTAGCGGCTCTATTGTCTTTAATGTAACAACTTCTTCTGGGTAATTCTTTAAATTGATGGGTGGCAGGGTCCGCTTTGTCGTCTTCTGCAAAATGTGTAAGGCAAAGCTTCTTCTGGGGGCATCTATTGGCGAAGTGTCCTTTTTCTATAGTGAAGCGATGAAGGCGAAGCACGGGTTGGGTGCCGCAAATCGTCAGTGGAGCGGGATCGCGAAAAAACATTCCCACTGGAGTGCGGAGTTGGAGTTGGAGCTCTTGGTGGCTAGGCTGCTGGTTGATTGAATGATGAGCTATCGAGAAATGCTGACTGCTGGGGGTAGCTATCTTGTGGCCTCTGCGCTGTCATCTTTTTGCGACTAGCACCACTTCCTTGGGTTGCTGCTCTCTTTGGTGCCATCTGAGGGAACAACTCACCTTAGAACTAGAGGAAATATATGAGGATTTACTGGCCCTCTAGAGTACAACAGAAGAACTTCAAACCAACGAGGAGAAACGATCAAATACAATACAAAGCCTAGAATGGCTGCATTATATTAAGGGGGTTAGGTGTTACATGACTCCTGAAGCATAGCATATAGGCCATGCTAAGCCATGACACAAGATACAAACACATCGTCTACAAAAGAAGAAAATAGAAAGTGCTTGCAACCCAAAAGACTACCTAGCAAGCACTGCTGGCTAACCTAGACTAAGCCTGATTACTCCAACATGACGACGAAGATCTTGTGGTCGAACTCTCCCTCCTGGAAAGGCAGAAAGTAGTGGAAGGGCGATTCCAGCAGAAGATCCTCGTGCATCTGGCTTAGGCAGGTGAAGCGTGCTGCGTCTTGGACTGCGTTAGAACAATTGCTCTGGGGGGTCTCGGGTCTGAAGGTGTGAGCGATGAACTCACCCTATCTGGTATAGAGGAAAACCTCCATGGCCCACGACTCTTGGTCCAGGGTCTGGATCTTTCGGCCTCTAAAGGTAGGCTTGCGCAGTAATCCAGGTGCTACGTGAGTTTGCGAAGAATGTCCACGAACTTGCCTTTGTCTTCTTCATGAGAGAAAAAGTCCCATGGGCCATCAGACGATGGAGTTGCCATCTACAATTTTTTGAAACACGAGAGGGGAGTCAGAACTGAGTAAAAACTCAAGTGAAGTCCAGGTAAGTGAAGAACTAAGAGAGATGAGTAAGAGCAGTAAGTATGCTATATTTTGCCAAAGATTTTCTTAAGTTTTGAAAATACGACTCAAGTCCTTAGGCGCGACCAGTCTAACTAAGGCTCCTATAATCGTATGCTCTGATACCAGCTCTATCGGATCCGTATTTCACAAATCCAAATCCTCTGTGCAAATACTGTGCTATTCCCTGGATCAGTAGATAGCACTCACAGACATATTACTGAATCATTTCATACATGGCATAAAACCATACCATTCATTAATTTAACACATCAGAGTTTACATAGACCACATCGGGCCAGGTTTTACAATAAGGGCCAAACAGGCCAACTGATTACATTACAAAAGTACTGGAAGCAACAACGGAAGCAAAATGGGGTAGAGCACATCTCTCCGCAGGCAAGCGACTATGGAAACCCGTGTGTGTTCGATATTAACCAAAGACTTGAATAATATTGGATGCACGCAAGCACCGATGGAGTCACCTGGATTGAGGCGAGATCTAGACTAAAGGAATTAAACTACTCCTCATCGTCTCCTGGGCTTTCCAACTTCTAGATCCTCATAGTATGCGTAATCTCCAGGATTTCTTGCTTCTAAGGGTTTTAGGGGAAAGAACGAGAATGAGCACAACTTCCGTGCTCGCGAGCCAACACACAAGATACAATAATATACATACAAGGCTTAACAAGGATGTCTTAGGTTCTTTTATTTGCTAAAGCAATGGTTTCAATTATCATAATTACAAATTCCTATCACTTAGCATTTTAACCAAATTTTATTTTATTAAAGAGAGTAATTGTGCAATATTTATTTCAGCAGAGGTTCCCTCCGTCAAAAACTCTACCTTATGCTTCTTTTGATTGGGGCTATCCCCACTTATTAACACCACTGAGTCTGACGACCCAGGAAAAATCCAATCTCAGGACTAGGTGAGCCCACCACATTTTTTATACCACCCACAAAGGTTTTTGAAATAGAACTAACTCTAGTTAAATTCCCATATCCGCCTTTGACCGTAGGCACGACTGTTTAAACAGTTTAGACTCTATAGTGGTTGTACACTGTACCCACAAGAGACAATCATACCCGTTACCCCACATGATTCCGTAGTCATGTAGTTGAGCGATCATCACAGTAACCTTTCTAGATATATCGCCCCTTCCGTCATCTCACCCATATGGGGTTACGCCCATACGTTGTGTGGGATGTTCACCTCGGCGACTAGTGTAGTTGGACTACACCATGGCGACTGGCAACTTCACCTTGCATTGGTGTCTTTTTCAAGCTGGACGTATCACGCGCTTGCACTTTCCTGTTATTACCCCTCCTGCGAGATGACTTTCAGGGTTCAATAAATTTACTAAGCCAAGTTGCACTTTGTAAACTTGTGATTGTACTTATTTTACACGGGACTTCATGACAAGATTTAGTCCTTAGGGTCATCTGGGCGGTTTATTCCACATACCACACATTCCTTGGGCTGCATTAGCACCCATCAACATACCATCCGCCCAGACGATAACAGCAAGTTATTAGGGTTTTTAAGGAGCAAATACATTAACTCAACTATCTCAGTCATTTACCCACAATGGCTGCCTAAAACCACTTTCATGTTTAAAAGATGATGATTAGGACATTTAATATCCCGGTACTTAAGCAAGACTAGCATGTCGCTTAAGTACAACCTATAACTAGTAATTACCACATAGTTACTAGGGTGACAGAATAATAGATTCAATTTTTAAGGGATGGCATAGTAATTAATTAATCATCAAATGGGTATTTAACTACTTTAAGATTTAATATACATTTGATTAAAGAATTAAAGCATGCAATTTTTGGTAATTTAAATGAATATAATTTACATAAAATGTAGGCTCAAAATGATCAAAGTATCGACTCGTCTGGATTAAAGGTAAGAGAGTCTTGATAATCTTGAGCTTGATCAAGTTGGAGATCTCCCGCGTCTTTGAACCCTATTTGGACAAACGTATCGGAAAAAGGATCAACAAGCAAAAAGAGCAAATAAATACTAAAGAAATAACAAATGAACTCCAAATTAAATAAGACCAGTGCCATTACCAAGATCTTGAATTTACAAAATTTTAGAAACAAAAATTCACTAAATTTGGAGTTAGAATGAGGGAGAGCGGAGCTTCCGAAGTTGAGCTTTTGAGTTAAAACAAGGAAACAAAAAGGAGAGAGAGAATCGGTGCACCATGCAGTACATGGACCAAATCCATGTGCACGGGTCCATGGGTGCACTGGAGGGGCTACTGTGGCAAGGCCCACTTGTCATTGGGACCTTTGGGAAACCAGAAATTAAAAACCGCAATTACTATTCTCCCGGGCCCAATTGTCATCGAAGGGCAGTGAGCCCCTGTGCTCCTTTCAACTCCCAAGCTGAAGCATTTGGCCCACAAGTCATTGACTTGGAGCGAACCAATAGAGTGCAGGGGAGCCAAGGGAGGGCGCACAGGCGGCTCGGGAGCATAGCCGATGTCGACGAGCGGAGGCGAGCGACGGCCGGCCGACAGACGAAACGGGGCCCCACGAGGGTGGTGGCCCCACTAGAGGCAGCGGCGACGCTGAAAGCGCTCGGTGGCAGCAGCGGTGCACAGGCTCGTGGAACCGAAGGTGGGGTCAGGGTGGCTCGGGGGCGACCGTGGTGGCGGGGCGGCAGTGACCGACGGTGGAGGAGAAAGGGCGGCAGGGATGGAGCTCCTTGGCGGCGAATCGAGCACGACAAGGGGGGTCCCTTGGGGGCCGACGCTCATGCTGACGGGGCCGGCGCGGTGAGGGGGCTCACCGGGGCGGAGAACGGCGGCGGGGCGGTTTTGCGGAAATGGGAGCTCCGGCTTGTGTGCGCGGTGGGAGAAAGGGGTAAGGGCGCCTGTGGGGAGGGGAATGGCGAGGTTGCCGGGGCACTTTTATAGTGCCAGAGGAGGATGGAGCTGTTGGGCTCGACGACGCTTGGTCCCGAGGCATGGTGCGGCACGGGCGGACTGAGCGGCGACGGGACAAGACGCGGTGGCAAAGGGTGATGACGCGGGCAGGGACAGGACACAACGGGGCGGCAGGTAAGGATGCAACAACCTAGGGGGCTTGGGGCAGGCGCGGTGTCACGGTGCGTTGGCGATGGCATGGGCGTCCGGGATGGCGGGGCAGGCGCGTGCGCGTGGGTGAGCGCAGAGGGCAGGGGACAGGTGCTGACGGGGGCGCGGTGACTTCAGCGGCCGGAGCAGTTGGCGGAGGTGACAAGGCGGCAGCGAGCCAGGAGGCGGCGTGGTGGTGGTAGAGTCGCACGGGAATGGCAAGGGGAGCTCGTGGCTACTAGGAACGGGAATGGCAAGGGGAGCTCATGGCTACTAGGAGGAAGAAGGGGTAATGGGGGAGGGAGCTGGGCTGGACGGGCCAAACGGGGGAGGGGAGTGGGCCAGGGCCCAAGGGGAGATTACGGGCTAAGCCCAAGAAAGAGGAGGGGCAAAGAGAGAAGAGGCCCAAATTTTGAAAAGAAGAATTAAAATTCGAAATTTGAATCCGGGAAATGCCATGAGGTCCGAAACACAATTTCGAACTTAGCTAGAAGCTAGAGGATGTGATAATATAGAATAATTTGAATTAAGATTTGCAAATCAAGAGTCAAATTGTAGTTACTATTCATGTCCGAAAAACAGACTGTTACAGACAACAAGCAAATACCTTAGTGTTACAACTCGCAATATATTCTCTACCACGTAGGAATCTTCGATCCTTTCTCCCAGTGTGCCCATTTTACTGGGCACCGTAGTAAGTCTCATGGCGAAGTCATCTTCGGGCTCCCCTTCGCGCATCCGGAGTTCATCGAATTCCGTCTTGAGAGTTTGGAGTTTCTCCCTTGTCACTCAATCAGTTCCCACGTACATGGATTTCAACGCAATCCATTCTTCCTTGGTTGTCCTTTTGTCAGCGAGAAGAAGGAGCTTCTCCTCGTTCACACCATGATAGATGGCCACGAGCGCCGTCTTGTCGTGTCGGTTGTCAACCTCACTGGTGGCAGCTTCCACCGCGTCGCATACACCCTGCGCCTCTATGTACACTCACATCTTCATGGACCATGCCACATAATTGTTGCTAGTCAGCAACGGATACTGGAGGGAGACGCTTCCCGCCTTGGTCGGCACTTTTGACGACGCATCTCCCTCGCCGGTGAGTCTGCTTTCCGGCGATCGTGATATGATCTTAGGCATACAAGGATAATCAACTACTTTGATACCAAATGTTGGATTTATTGAGCTATGCGAACACACGCACTTGTTTTCGCTAGGGATTGCTGCAAGATTTCAAAAGAACAGAGAGGAGGTTTTTAGCGCTACAGTAGCGTTGTTTTTTCTAAACTTCTATTATTCGCGTGAACTGAAGCAGTAACTGAAATACAAAGTGCTTTACTAGAATTTCGGTGAGCACTTGCTCAACCCGATACTCGCGCCACTACTCCGGTTAGACTAGCTCCATTTAGCTAAACGCAATTACAAACGTGCACCTTAAATGAAATACTGAAAACAGCAAACAAAACATCTTCAGTGTAACAAGATTATGTCCAACAATAATTAACCCGAGTGTGAGAGAGCTACGGTTTGCCATGCATTGGCAAATTAAGAGACAGAATTAGTTGTACGCGCAGGACAAACCTCCGAAGTGGGCAAGAAGAGAGAAGGAAAGACTGAAGTCTGAAATATCAGTCAAATATAGAGGCCTTCGGCGCCTCGATGAGATCCCATATTGTATTTATATCATATCATTTACTCCGGCGAACAGGTCGCATAGATTTCCGACAGTTTTGTGGCGGCACCGAGGATGCATGCCTACTAGAAGCCCAAATAAGTTAACACTGCTCAATTTTTTATGTTCCTTTCGATTTGTGACGTGCCATTACATTTCATTGGCAAGCTTACAAAATTTTAGTTACAGCATGTGTGATGTAACAAAAAAAAAAGAATTGACGATTTGACATTTGTTGTCCCCAAATAACAGAAATATAACCTCTTATTAAAGATGAGTTGCTAGCCGGCCTCCCAGCGTGGCCACGTCACCCTTTTTTTTTTTGGCCGCCGGATTCGTCGCGTAGCCCGTTCCCTGCCGCCCGATTTCGCCGGCGAATGGGGTTCGCGCGAAGCTTCGCGTCGCTATCCACATATGCCTTCGACGCTCCTTCTATTGGTCTCTTCGCCCGGGTTGATGCCTCCAGAGCCCTCCGGTTCCTTCTCTTCCCCTCCTCTCAGACGCCTCCTTCCGGGTCGCTGCTCTCCTCGCCTTCGCCTGCGCTACCCCGGTCGGATCCTCCCCTTCGCCCACGCTGCCCCCACTGCCCGCCGCCACCTCCTACCGCCCTCCTCCTTGTGCGTGGCCCGCCGCTCTTCCCCTGCCCCGCCGCTCTCCTCCCCTTCGCCCGTGGCGCCCCCGGCGATAGCCTGCTCCCCCAATGGTTGCGCCGGCACCTCCTGCCTCTTCTTCCATCCTGTCCCCGCACCACCTCCTCCACCGCCGTCTCCTACCTTCGCCCCCTTCTCCGACGCCTCCCCGCCTTCAGATCCGCCGCCATTCTTCCACGCTGCCCGCGCACCACCTCCTCCACCGCCGCCTCCCACCTTCGCCTCCATACCCTCGGGTTCCCCCGCACCCCACCGAGATCCCCGATCACTCTCTCTTGCCGCCTCGCCCCCCCCGCCGACTCCCTAAAATCCCCGGCATGCCTGCCGCCGCCTCCGCTCACTCCTGTGATGCCTTTTGCGCCGTGGCGCACCGCCGCGTCCGTCCTCCTCTCCTTATCCATAGGTACGAACCGACTGTTCAACCCAGTCAGTATGAATTTCTTAATACATGTGTGCTTCTGTATTTCAGTTGTGATCTGGTTGTACTCGACTCCCCCCAAATCCTTTGGCACTGTTACGCCTTCTGCGCCGTGGCACACCGCCGCTTCCGTCGTCCTCTCCATATCCATAGGTACGAATCGGCCGTTCAACCGGCAGTCAGTACGAATTTGTTATATCTGTGTGCTTCTGTGCTTGAGTTGTGATCCGGTTGTTATCCACCATTTGGGTAGTTCCTGTTATGGTTCCGACACATTGGTGCTAATTGCATTATCTGTAAACATCTATTGTGACTTCAAATTTATTCAGATAGTTCGGTTGTTCAATGACTAACATTGTCCTCTTTATGGAAAGTTGTTGCATCTATAAATTGATGCTACCGACATTGAGAACCATGTTCTACAGAACATAAAAACTGGATGAAAATTGTTGGTGAATGGTTTTGCTTTTGTTTACTAATACCTGTACTCAAAACATTTGTTTTTGATGTGCTAAGTGCATTATCTGTAAACATCTATTGTGACTTCAAATTTATTCAGATAGTCCGGTTGTTCAATGACTAACATTGTCCTCTTTATGGAAATTTGTTGCATCTATAAATTGATGCTA
This sequence comes from Phyllostachys edulis, assembly GCA_036346405.1. Taxonomy (NCBI): domain Eukaryota; kingdom Viridiplantae; phylum Streptophyta; class Magnoliopsida; order Poales; family Poaceae; genus Phyllostachys; species Phyllostachys edulis. The sequence goes on along the minus strand of CM070551.1, from coordinate 14,909,635 downwards.
CCGACATTGAGAACCATGTTCTACAGAACATAAAAACTGAATGAAAATTGTTGGTGAATGGTTTTGCTTTGTTTACTAATACCTGTACTCAAAACATTTGTTTTTGATCCAGAAACTTGAATATTAATTAACAGGTCCTAATATTACAAGAATATATTTATTTGTGTCAAATATTCAGCAATGTCCAACTACGCCACAGCCCACAGGTGATGGATTTAGCTGGCTCTTTTACTAGTTTGCTGTGGTTATGGGTTTCAACATTATCATAATAGTACAAATGCCAAGTGATTTAGTACATTGCTTGCATCAATTAACAGCATTGCCATAGACTTCCCATAGTATGTTCTTCACACAGCTCGATCCTTCGCAAAAGCTGGATCCTGAAGTTGAAGATGTTCTTATTAACATTGTAGAAGATTTTTTCGAATCTGTAAGTTCTTTCCCCCTCTGTTTTTTTCCTGATTTTTAATGCTTACCTCTTCTTGGTTCATATACATTTATATTTCTTTGGTGCCAGTGAAAGACCATGATGATGCAAAAACTAATGGCTGGAGTATTTCCAATATACTAAATAAGGAGAATCTAGATAACTTTGCTCCAGAAAAGAGAGCTGGATTAAAGTGCACAAAGGATACATCAAGTTACTTGAGAAGATACAATAGTTTGTTAACAGATGGAAGGTATAATGTTTGACAGATAATCACTATAATTTTTTTTTCCAACAGCACTCCTTGAGTTGCTATATGTAATGTTCGTTACAAATTTTTCACCCTTTGCATCTGTCAATTTTTCGGTTGAGATATCAATTTGCTATTGCCAGGTTGAAAGACTCTGTGGATTTGTTGGAAAGCATGGAGCAGAACGGATTGCTTGATATCAAGAAGGTAATACCTGTTTTAATGGTCCAATGTTTTTGAAAATTTATCTTTTATTCAAGTTCCTGATTTCCATCTATTTTCAGGTTCAGCATGCTAGCTTTTTTAGTGAATGTAAGAAGCAAAGGGCTGTTACGGAAGCTGTTCGCTTCTGCAAGTTGATTGACAGTCCAAAAATGAACACCATCAATATGCTTTTATCTATTCGTGCTAATTCGCAAGATTTTGATGGTAACTGACCTAGCTTCGAATTTTAACTTTTCTTATGAGGTGTGCTAGAGTGGGAGATGGGACATTGAATATAACCAAATGTTTTAACCTTTACAGGGGCACTCCAGGTTATGTTGGTCCTAAAAGAGGCTGGTCTAAAACCTGATTGTAAACTTTACACCACAGTGGTATCGACTTGTGCAAAATGTGCAAAATTGCCATGTTTGAGGTAACTAAATCGCAAATTCACAATAGGAGGTTGCCATTTAAATTTTGGTAATATACTATACCTCACGTTATATCACTTATTGTGTGCTTTTATTTTAGGTGTTCCATGACATGGTCAGTGCTGGACAAGTGGCAAACCATTTGGTGCTTATGGTAATCATGTATCCTGTAGAGTTACACTAATATATTTCTTCTCACCAATCTATTCAGTAGCTTTAGGTAAATTTAGGTAGGCTCAGTCAATTTATACTTACTATATCATGCTTTTATCATAGAACATGGTGATAAGAAAATCTTCATGTCCTGTACATTATATTGTCGCTATGGGTACTGGTATGCTCTATGAACATTATTCTGATCCAGATTGTAGATTGTACTCCGAGAATTGGCTTGTCATGGCCAAATCTAATGTGGGCTTAGAATCTAATGAAAAGATCGGTATTGTACAATTTGTGGGCTTGTTGCTCTTACTTTTCATGTATACTGGAATTTTTCCTATACTGATCGTATACTGTAGCCTGTAAAGTTACACTAATATATTTCTTCTCACCAATCTATTCAATAACTTTTGGTGAATTTTGGTAGGCTCAAGTCAATTTATAATGACTATATCACGCTTTTATCATAGAACATGGTGATAAGAAAATCTTCATATCCTCTACATTATATTGTCACTTGGGTACTGGGCTCTATGAACATTATTCCGATCCAGATTGTAGATTGTACTCCAAGAATTGGCCTGTCACGGCCAAATCTAATGTGGGCTTAGAATCTAATGAAAAGATCTGTATTGTACAATTTGTGGGCTTGTTGCTCTTACTTTTCATATATACTGGAATTTTTCCTATACTGATCGTATACTGTAGCCTGTAAAGTTGCACTAATATATTTCTTCTCACCAATCTATTCAATAACTTTTGGTGAATTTTGGTAGGCTCAAGTCAATTTATAATGACTATATCATGCTTTTATCATAGAACATGGTGAAAAGAAAATCTTCATATCCTCTACATTATATTCACTATGGGTACTGGTATGCTTTATGAACATTATTCTGTTCCAGATTGTAGATTACGCTTAGGTTGATAATAAATCACTACTGAAAATTTTTCTATACTGATTGTATCCTACAACCTCTAGAGTTACATTGATTTATTTCTTCTCAGCAATCTGTTCAGTACCTTTCAGTGATTTTTTTTAGGCTCGAGTCAATTCTCTATTTACTCTGAATAGAGTCATTGCTTCCAACCGTATTCCAGTTTTTACGTTTAATTTTGTTACACATCGTCTGTCATGCTTTAAGCATAGAACATGGTGATACGCCGATTTTCATACGCTCTACATTATGTTGTCACTGTGAGTGCTGTTATGCGCTATACACATTATTCTGATCCAGATTGTAAATTGGACTTAAGTTGATAGTAAATCATTACTAAAAGTTTTCCTAGACTAATTTATTTATTCTCACCAAACTGTTCAATAGCGCTCAGTTATTTTTTTTTGTAGCCTCAGAACCAATCACTGACTACTACAGATAGTCATTGTTACAAAACATATTCGAGTTTTCACTTTTTTTTTGTTACACAACGTGTAACATGCTTTTGTCATAGAACATGGTGATAAGAAAAATTTTGTATGCTCTACATGATATTGCCGAGTTATAATTCGCTGCTACTCTAATCCCTTAATTCTGTCATATTGAAAATGGTCATGGAATGCGTAGAACATGCAATGAAACATGATACACTTTTATCGACTTATTATCTTCTTCAACAAAGTTGTTTCTAATCCATGTAAAACCAAAAAACAATCTACCATCTATTCAATGGTCGGGCGCGGTGTAGCGCGCCTTGCCAGCTAGTATCTTGAATGGGACGAAAAGAATAAAATCGCCCAGGCCGGCCAAGAACTATGTATCCAATAATCCAGCCCATGTCGGATAGACCACGTAACCCAAATTCCATCACACTACCCATGTAAGACCGCCCCGCGCACCCCTCTCGCGTCTCTCCTCATTCCAGGTCCAGGCCCAAGCTGCCGCCGCCGCCGCCGCCGGCCCGCCACTTGACGGTAAAATTACAGCTCGCGCCCACACCGTGCCGCGAATTCGACCGGCCGGTGGGTTCCTGCGTCCGACCTGGTGGAAATCCCGGGCTAAGCCCAGCAGAACACTAGGCGTTTCGAGGACCGCGTGCCGCGCACATCCCACCGGCCGCAGCGGGCCGCTCGTCGTGCGGAAACTGGGCTGCACCGGCACGGCAGCAGACCAGCAGCAAGCCGGCAGGTCCTCGGGTGGCATCTCCTGTGCCACCGCCCACCGCACACGAGAGCGTGCGGCAACGCGCAGTGGTGAGCGCGGCGCACGAGCGCGGACATCTCCTGTGCCCGTGCAATGGCGCGGTGATCAACACCGCGCGTGGAGACGCTCGTCAGCGATGGGGGGACGCGCCCGTGTGCCGGAGCTACACCTACGAGGAGTACTGCAAGAAGTTTTTTGAGCGGGAACACGGACCAGGAGCGCTGCATCGAGCTCCTCAGAAGCCAGCGGCAATTCGTCCTCCAGAAACTTGCTTTGCTTGGCTGGCTTCGTGCAGATTTACGCCGGCAGCATTACATACGGGAGGGTTTCGCCGTGAGTTGCTTTCGCGTTAGTATGACTCCATGTTCTACTCAACTTTTCTTTCGGAAGTGCTACAGCGTGTGTCGCTTTATGCATGGTGCTGCAATGTATGGCATGCGAAATTCCTCTTTTATCCTTTTTAGATTAAATATATTCTAGATAGCACCAAATAGTTGTGGATTGGTCACAATTGAGGCCCACCGTATTGGACTCTAGATGTTGAATGTTAACCACATGCCATTGGTTATTAGTACACAACAGATTCAGATAATCATACGCCACTAAGTTATTGAGGCCATCAACTCTAAATTATCCAGTTTTCGTGTATGTTTTGGAGCTGATGCGCGTAAGACGACGAAGAGAAAGTGGGCAGAACGCAGATACATCAAATGTACTAACTACAACACCAGAATATATGGAACTACAGCACTACAGTCTAAACACAGGAAAGAATGTCGAAGGAAATGGCATTTCTTGTTGCAATCATTTTTTATGCCGCCAATTGGTTGAATAGAGCGTCCAGCTCATCAGTTTGCGCCCTTAAATGTTTCCTGCAATTTCAGTTCATAAGGTTCATTGTTGACTGTACATTTTTCTATTTGGATACCTGAATATGCGAATTCCAAGGTCAGTGACTCACCTGGCGAAGCTGCTACCCACGAATTGTATTCATTATGTTGCACTTTCGCCTTCCACAAAACCATGTTCATTGAAGTTTTCCACCACATGTCCATTCTCGTTCAGTGAGGATATTTCAATCTGCAAAATTAAGGGTTTATTAGTTTTCATACATAAGCTTGACAGAAATAATACTCATACACAATAACATTGAACAGTTTATAATTGAATTCCATAAACTTGTATTTCTAGCAATAGCATAGAGTCTTGTAAAGAACTGTTTTCAATCATCCATTTGAAGAGCCTTTACATTGACTTGTACAGTTGAGAGTATTAAGGCACAAGTCAAGACACTATGTTTGCCAAGAAAATATTACTTTACATAAATATTTATTATTCAGCAAACAAAATACTTTAAAGGTACGGTTTCTAGGATGGTTCTACTTCTGTTTCATCATTAACAGCCTCCTTTTCCACATTGCCGGTGACACGTCTCAGCCGGGAGGCAGCTTTATCAATTGCCAGGTTCAGTTGGCTTATCTTGTCGCCCAGTGTTTGACGAGTTTTCTGGATCAAATCCACAAAGATTTAGTTGTCAAAATAATGCCTTTCATATCCAAAAGTCAGGCAATGAGTTACTGATTTAGATTCCTTACCTCTAAACCTTCATCATAGTAACATGGCCTTGGTACCCTTCGGAGGCCTTGTTCATCAGGCTCACCATCTTGTCCATTCTCATCCAACAAAGAATCTAAAGTTTTGCTGATCTGCTCAAGGACGTTAAGTTGTTAACAAACAGTTCTCAAATGGAAAAATTACCTATATAACAAGCAAACTAGATAACAATAGCATCTAGAGTAACATTAATGCAGACCAATATGAAGCACTGCATCATCAACAAGAGTATGCATCAATGAATAGTAGCTCAGATCTCTGGCCAATTACAAGTTGACATGTTAGCTTGTCTATATCAGAATCTTTCATTTTGCTATCCGAATAGCAATAGCATTTGGAGTAAAAATGTAAGATTAGTGAAGACCACGTGGCCAACACAAAGCATTGCTCCATCAACAAGACTAGTTACCAATGAATAGTAACTCAACTCACAGTGTTTGGTTAGAGTTCCACTCTAGTCAATTAGAACTGGATTTTTTGTTTTGCTCTTCGACAAGACACTAGATGCTGCAGTTTCTATTGGCTAGGCAGAATATCGTTAAACAAACAGATGGTTTATATTTCCTTTTCAGAGGGATTTCCTGACTTACTTCACATATGCCAGTGCAACATACTTTGAAGATGTTTGGCAATACCTGCGGAGCAAAGACATATCCCAGTGTTCCAAAGATTGCTCCCCCTATAAGAAATCCAGCCAAAAATCCTCCCCCGCCTTTAGAATCTTCACTGTATAAGCAAATCAAATCACAGAAAAAAATCTAAGAAAAAAAGCATATAAGCACGCAGCTGAAAACACATCATAGTACACTAGTGATTACAAGAGATCAAACGTGTCAATGCTTTATCCAAACCCAAAGTATAGGAAGAAAAAAAGGTCAATAGGGAAGTACCCCACCTCTTCTGTTAAAGTAATTGATAACCCTACTTGAGATGTTAGCATCTCAACAAGCACTTTCGAGACAAACTACCAGTAAACACCACTGTAACTTAAGCTATAAAACACTACGTGAACTGGGCCATTTCTGCCTATGCCGAACTACTTCGGAACTTTTAGTGTTCCAGCTGTGATCATTCAAGCATCAGAAGAACATAAACAATCGAGTAATGAATTGAAAGCAAAACCTTTGTGCTTTGCAGATTGTTAACTTTCCACAGCGATTTGCATTTTGTGAACTTGAGGAAATTGCCAGCTGCAGGTGATTTCTGTTCGAGTTCAGCTTGTTGGGCTTGCATCCAAATGCATTGGTATGCGTCGCACCTTTGACAGAACAAAAGGAAACAAACAATTTAGGAATGGCAACAGGGTAATACAAACTTCTACACAACGCATAAAAGTAGCAAGCTCCACTTATTCATTAAGCAAAAACACAAGCTCGTAATGATTTAATTTCATAAAGGGGAGAACGGATCGCTTTATATTATTTACACTAAGTAATAAGGATGACTTTATGGAAAGCGCACAACAAATTGATTTTAGCACTGTTACTCCGACCAGACCATAAGTTGCACTACAAGTAGCAGAAGCGACAGTTGTTCGTGCAATCATGCCACATCAAAGACCTCGTTTCTTCAAAGAACAAACAAAATGCATTTCTCTTCGCCTTACCTGACTTGTTTACCAGAATGTTCGTCTTTTTTTTTCCTTTAAGAGTCGTTTTAATAGTTTTTTTTCTTGGACTCGGTACACAACACAGCACAAAACTAGCAATATAAACCCAAAGCTATTAAATGTACTCATAGATCCTTAGTAAAGAAACACATCTCGGTGGCCAACTAATTCTAGAGAAGTGGTGGTGACCAAATGCGTCTCCATGCGAGGAAAATCGAAAGAAGGGTCCAAGAAAGACTCGAGAGTTGAGGGGGGCTAGGAAGGGGGGTTCACCGGAGTTGGAGAGGGTGGCGGAGGGAGCGGCCATCGACGCCGAGCAGGTGCGGAAGAAACGAAAGCGGAAGGTTGTTTGCAAAGGAGGCGATGAACTCGGCGGCTTCTCCTGCTTGCCGCCGGCTTCTAGTATTTTTTTTTTGTCACGCACTCACATCACATGTACATCTATACGCATGAGTGTGTTCCGGCCTCGTACGAAAGCGAATTAGGCAATCCAGTTTGAGTTTATTTTTTTTAGCTTATTTTTTCGGCCCAGTGAGCTTTGCTAATTCGATGACCTACGGCTTCCATCTATTTATATTTCGACATGAGCACTATAACAAATGTGTATATATACTCTATTTGAACATGTAGATTAAAAATTTGTTACGAAAATTTTAGATTATATTTTTAATGCCAGAAAAACACATGTAGAATACGTTTCTTTTTTAGATTTTAAAGTAGGGCGCAACTAGCGCTCAGACGCACGCTCTGACGTAACATCCGGATATAACGTTTACAACAAAAATAATCCATGCGTGCAACAAAATCAGGATTTTGCCGAAAAAGATACCATGACCGATCATCATCGAGAAAGAAGAATTTTTCTAAATCACTTCGGGTGCGTAACAGGTGGTGTTAGAACATGGTCAAGATCAAGAAATTAGCAACATTTAAAACTTACTTATGAAACAATTTGATTTCACAAGCACAACATAGTCATGTGCTAGGCGCAACAAAAATAACAACAAAACCCCACTAGACCTGAACATCCCTTGAAACCGCTGCAACAATTGGTACAACAATTGAGCAAATGGGCTGCAACAAAATTAAATGCTTGCAGCAAAAAAAAAACCATTTCTACATTTCAAAAGTACCGTGCAACAAACACAAACACTTGCCCCAACAATTGGGCAGAAGCGCTGCAACAAATTGAGAGAATGCCTGCAACAGGGGTGGCGGGGGCGACCGGGCGCAGGGACGCCGGGGCCCAGCGGAGGCAATCGGGCTCAAGGAGGCTAGGACGCAGGAGGCCAGTCACAGGCGTGACAGGTCTGGAGGCGGCCGGGGAAGAGGGAGTCTGGCGTCAAGAGGCAGCGTGAGGTGGCCGGCGTGGGAGGCAGGCGTGGGGGCGGATGCAATGGGCGATAGGAGGCCGGGTTCGGAGGCGAGGCGACAAGCGGTGGAGTCAAGGAGTTGTCGAGGGAGGCCATGGCGATGGGTGGATGGATGGATCTCGCCTCAAAAGAGAAGGAGAGAAGAAACACGATCTGATTAATGGTGAGAGACTTCCCATGGGATGTGGTTTGTTTCGAAGAAACTAGTGCCCCGTGAGTGGAAGTGCGCCCACTACTACAGAAAGGGTCATCACAGACGGTTCTGAACAGTCATCATAGACAGTTTCTCAATCGTCTAAATTTATATGTCTGTGATAACAGGCAGTTATCATAGACGGTTTTTGAGCCGCCTGTGACAAGAAACAACACATGCGGTTTTCTGTTATAAACCGTCTATGAAGACTAGAGGTGTTCATGGGTGGTTCTGCCCACGGCCCGTCCCGAGCCCGACTCGGCCGGCCTGGACTCCATTTCGCTTGAAGGCCCTACCAAAGCCCGCAGTCTGACAAAAACAATAAAATAATAATAATAAACCCTGTTTTTATTCTAAAAATAAATTAAATATTACTTTTTATTCCAAAAACATTAAAATATCGGTTTTTATCGAAAAAACCAAATTTCTGGGCTCGGTTTTTGCTTTGTTCTTGATCGGGCTTTTCAAGCCCGGCCCGACCCGGCTTTTGAACAGGTCTAATGAAGACCAACTATCACAGACGGTTATATGTACTAATCGTCTATGATTAGATACATAACACAGACGGTTAGTAAAAATAACCGTCTGTGATATCATAAATATCACAGACGGTTTTTGGTAGTAGCCGTCTATGATATCCGACATATCACAGACGGTTTTTGGTAGTAGCCGTCTATGATATCCGACATATCACAGACGGTTGTTAGTAGTGGCCGTCTATGATTGTATATATATCATAGACGGTTAGTAAAAATAGCTGTATGTGATATCCGACAAATCACAGATGGCTGTTGGTGGTAGCCGTCTGCGATTGGATACATATCACAGGCGGTTAATAACAATAACCGTCTGTGATATATAGGATATCACAGACGATTTTTGGTGGTAACCGTCTATAATAGTATGCATTCACAGACAGTTTATTCCACAAAACCGTCTGTGATAGTTCGTTCTATACCTAAATATTTTGGTTTTACGGCTAGCCTCAAGTAATGCTAGCCATGCCCACTGAAAACAAGCAAGCAAAAAACAGATATATCACAATTGATTTGATATAGAACAACTCAAAGTGGTATAAAAACTTGTGGAGATCATGTGGATGTGATCCTAATCTTAGTGTGTTGAACAATTGGCAATAGCGTTGAGGTGTTTGGTGAAACCCTCGCTGAGATAAAGTCCTGCCGTCTTGCCAGTCTCGGTGGTCGACCGGCTGTGTGGCGGCCGACCGCCACATTGGTGGTCAGACCGGCCAGGCTTCAAGTCAGGCTCAGGCTAAGTAGCTGGCGGTCAGATCGGCCAATGGATGGCGGTCTGACCGGCCATAAGAGATTTTGGTTTTTGGAGCTAGGCCAAAAATAAAGGGTGTAGGCAAGAGAGAGGATTCTACTACACTTGGTCTCATATTTTTTGGAGTTTCCATGCAAAAGTTCTATTGGTTTGAAAATTCTAGTAGGTTTCGGATTTCCAGGGAGGAGTTTTGGCTAAGTCCCAGCTAGGCGGTCAGACCGGCCAACAGGTGGCGGTCAGACCGGCCAAAGTGGCGGTTTGATCGGTTTTGGCTTGTTCATCGGCCAACTCGGTGGCGATGATTGTTTGGTTAGGTCATGTTCATGGGTTTCAGTGCATATGTGTTGCATGATGCATGTTTTGACTAACGTGGTCAAGTTGTGAAGAACTTGTTCCCGGGATCGATTTCTTTGTCTATTGTTGTGCAGGTTGCTTGGAGATCAATGACGGTCAACGGCGAGGATGATCGGGACTAAGCTTGGAGAGCTGAGGTCCAGAACGATCGGGGATGCCGGGTGAGGTCAATGGAGTCAAGCATGACGCAAAAGGGACAAAGGTAACCGAACGGGCAATTCGGTGCGACGGGTTGAATTAAGCGGCGCGGGAGTCGGTGCAAGTGCCGTGGTGGTTTCAGTGGGAGCCGGATGGGAGAGACTTGCCGACATGATAAGAGCTGTTGATCAACCTACACGTGGCGAAGCATGGAGATGCTTCACGAAGATGGGACTCGGTCTTTGCAAAAAGAACGAGAAGGGGTATTTTGGTAATTTTACCTAAATACCACCTTAGTGGCCTTTTGCTAACCCGCGGCGCAAGACGGTGCGTGGAGAAGCGGATTAGGTCAAGAGGAGATGAAGACGACGCTTTAAAATACGTGTATGTGTGACCCATTTGTGTGTGGGCTTAACGAGGGCCCATTAGGGTTCAATCTTCTAGAAGGTCTAAGCCTCCACTATAAATAGAGGAGGGAGGTGGCTGCACCTCTCTCAACCCTTTCATTATTGAAAACCCTAGTTTTGCTTTTGTGCTTAGGGAGAAGATAGTTGGAGGTTTGGGTTCTAGAGAGTTGGATTTGATTTCATGCTCATGTATTGAGTATTTGTCCTCCATTGATGAAGTGGTTGTAAACCAATACCATATCGAATCAATCCAAAGAAAGTTCTCTCAAAGATAAATCTATTTACTTTCTTTATCTCTATTTGGTGATTTGGGGTCTTTCTTTGATCCGCGAGTTTTTGCTTGGTTTCTTGTCATGATCTAACTTGATGTGACATGTGGGAACCTATCTAGGATCATCTTGATCATCAATCACCCACGAGCAAGTCTTTAGATCATATTTCGTATTTGGCTCGGTTTTGGAGCACACTTCGTTCAAACTGAAAAAGATAGGAACTTTGGCATGGATCTTTGCGATCCTTGATTGGAATAGGTTCCTAATATCTTTTAGAAGGTACGGTTCAAGTTTCGTGGAGTTTGGCCGTGTGAATCAAAAGTTAGATCGATTTGTGTTTTGAACACGAGCTGTTCTTCAATGTTCAGGTCGCGCGGCCGATCACGGCCCCGATCTTGGCCGACTGTTCTTTTGCCACCGGTCAGATCGCCCCTCTAGGGTTTGAGCCCCGTGCTGGTCTTTTGCTTTGGGGATTTTGGTTTTGATTCAATACAAGTCTTCCGCTGTACTTGTAGATTAATCTTTATAGCTTCCATAGCTACTGAAGTGAAATTGGTGTTGAATCCATTCAAAGTGAAAAAGTGAGCGTGCTCCTATTCACCCCCCCCCCCTCTAGTCGCCTTTTCGGTCCAACAAAACTCAATATCAATTACAAAGTGATTTGAATTACAATAAATCGGTGTCGCCGGGGTGAAATTCTCCATTCTTATTAATGATCTCCCCCGTGACGAAGGCGGCGAGCAATCCTCGAACGCCCGCGAGTAAGTCTAGATGGAAGACACTTTCTTCGATTGTCATGCCCTGTCGCTAGCAAGAGTAAAGTAGTAAGCATATATATTTAAAATCATAATTACGAAATAATTATTGCGAGATTGACTAACAAACCTCTGGATCCTTCATCTTAGCACTCTTGATTTCTAGCATATGACGATAAACATAGAATGCACATATGTTGCCTTGTAGTAGTTGCTGGTGGTACTGCAAAAATAGAAGTGTGATATAGGATATATGTGTAGTCAGTTCGAGAGGCCAGGTTACAAAGTGTGATATAGGATTATTGTGTTATAGCGGGTACCGAAAATCGTGTCCTGTGTAGCAGTGTGACGCTCGGTTCCTTGTGTGTCCCTCCCCTAGCAATATAGGCGCTAAAGGACCTACATGATTCCAAAAGGTTATCCTCGGACATTTCAAACGAAAGAAGACTATAATAGAGTTACGTATGGAGGAAATGAACATACCTATCGAGTACTTTTTTGCACAATGGTGAAGTCATAGTTTTTGTCGACTAGGGAATCAAGGTATATTACCTTGTTCCACTTTGGTACGATGACTAAAGGATCCAGTGGAACCTACTCATGTATGTCGCTATAGTCATTAAATATAAGTCCGTGCTGTGTATAAAGAATAAATGAAATTTGTATAGCAAGTAGTGAGCACTTACCCCTGGTTGTAGGGCACCAGTATGTAGTCCTTGTCGCGGTGAGTAAGCAATTCCCTCGTTATGTACTTCTCAACGTAGGATACGTCTTGAGTGATGCATTGCTCAGAGATCAACTGTGGGTTGAGGAAACCCACCGGTTGTTGCGATCGCCAGGCTTGTTGCATCATATATCTACACATAAGCAATGAGTTATGAAATTTATTAGTATTACGTGAATATAGAACTTGATTGTACACACTTACATTGTCCAGCATCGTAGAAGTGAGGCGTCGAGGGCATTGTGGTTAAATAGATCAAATAAGTCTTCGAAACCCATGGCGAAGTAGCCCGGCTTGTGAAGGAAATGGTTCTCTGTGTAGCTGACGATGAATCCAGTATGTCGGTCTTCCCTCGCCTCTTCGGTCTGCCGTATGTACCAAGCATGCAAAGTCCCGCAAGCCAAACTAATGTGACGTAATATTGTGTTGGAGACCAACAGCATTCCGAGGGAGAACGTCCCGGGCTTGTGAGACGCCTTAATCTTATTCGATTTGGCCTTAGCGCCTCGCGTGCTATTTGTCTTCTTGGAAGACGACTCAACACACTTTTCTTGTTTCTTCGGCGCCGTCTCCACGGTAGCCGATACGGATGCCTTCTGAAGTGGGGGTTGAGATGGAGTCACCGAGGGTACTGTTGGAGAGGCATAGTTGTCATGTGGAGATCGTGGCACTGCAGGATCAAGGGCAATGTACCTCTTGGTCCACTGGACATAAGTATACAAGGCATCCCCTAGTGTTATGATGTCTTCGTTCAGGCGCTTCTCCAACGGGACGGCCATCGAATTATCATGTACCATATCCGCCTGGACCTTAGCGTAACCCAACGCCAGCTACGCACCATGCACCACTATCCCTTTCTAGCATAGATACACCATCCCCCGCCCAAATTTCAATAAAATTGACCCAACCAGTCTCACTTGGAGTCTGCAGGGCGTGGACACCTACAAAACGATACACAATTAGCTAAGGCGTTCTACAGGTCTATCTTTGGAGCATTCCAGAGATGTACATTATCTAGATGACATCGATAGGTAATTGAACGTCGCCAAGTTCAGAAAGTGGAGGCGTGGACGTGGCGCTACTCTAATGTTAAGGGGGACTGGCTCCCAAAATCATAGGGCGCTATGCATCGCTTGATGAGTTGATTCGTTTGTTCCTACAATAATGTTAATCGCCCTGAAACGTGCGAGTCGATTGCACTAATCTCCTCTTTCAACTGTTCCTCGCGCTCAACCTTGTATCTCTTCCGACTCCGATACGTCTCAGAGTCGTGTGGGAATCCATGCATCTAAGGTACGTAAACCCCAAAGCTTCGTCGTGCGACCCGAGTGCTCCTTGTTTCCTAGGGCCGTGAATAATATATTCTTCTCCTTAACTGCTTCGAAGGAGCCTTGGGAAGATTGGGTACTCAATGTTTGCTGCAAGAGGCCATCATGTTATTTTAGACCCTACGAAGCTATGGACTTATTAACAACTAGGTAGTTCAGCATATCTTACCAGGCGTTGGGACACTCTCTCGTCTGTCGGGTTTGTGAAAGAGATGGCGCCTGATGACGTGGTTGAGGCCCTTGCTCTTAACTAGTGTCGGGCGCGCTCGTCTGTGATCTCGACAAATGGTGGAGAGACCTACAACCAGACTGCCACATCGTCCTCACTCATCCATCCCTAGATTTTACCCACGTACCCAGCGGTGCCGAGTCTGTGGGGTGAATGTTTTGTGCCTAGATAGCCTTTTGTTTCGTAATTTGCTGTTGAAATTCGTCCGTCGTCTTCATCCGATGATGCTGCCCTCCGACCGAGATCGATTTCGTACATAGGACTTAAGAATTCCCATGTACCTCTCGAACGGGTACATATGACATAGGAACACAGGCCACATATCTTTATCTCTTTCACAAGGTGGACAATGAGATGGACCATGATATCAAAAAATAACAGAGGGAAATACATCTCAAGATGACATAGAGTCGTCACCACCTCGTCCTACAGAGCATCTAGTCCTTCGGGATCGATGACCTTCTGAGTAATTGAGTTAAAGAAATAACACAGCCTCATGATTGCCACTTGGATCTTGTTCGGCAAAATACTTCTAATTGCAATAAAAAGCATTTGTGTCATCGGCACATGACAATCATGAGACTTCATACCAATTAATTTCAAATCTTCTATAGAAACAAGTGTCTTTATGCTGGTGGAGTAAACAAACAGAACTTTCACACCATGTAAGCTCTGGCACTGTTCCTTTCTCTAATTCTCTCGGCCTTAGACAGAGTGTAGCAAGCTGGGGAAGGTACGTTTGTCCTTTATTGGTCTCTTTCGGTACTAACTCGGTCCTTATATTCATATCAACCAAGTCACGCCGTGCGTTGACACCATCATTTGTTTTGTCACGAATGTTCAGTAGGAGACCAATCAAGCTATCACATACATTCTTCTCCACGTGCATGACGTCGATGCAGTGGCGAAATTTTAAGTACTCCCAATAAGGTAAATCCCAAAAATTTGATTGCTTCTTTCAGATGTTCTTCTGACGGGTCCTCAATTTGCATCATTTCCAAGCACAACATCGATATCCTTAACCATATCATAGACCTCTTTCGCTCTAAAAGCCCTTTGAGATGAACCGTCCTCCTCAATTCTGCCGAATTTCCGTCGAATTGTTTATTCATCTTGCGGTATGGGTGATACCTGAGAAGGAACCTATGGTGATGCATGCACATAGTTCTGCGCGAGTTGTTTAGTCACACACTCTCGATATCCTGTAAGCAGTGCGGACATGCTTTGGCTCCTTTTGTACTGAACCCCGATAGGTTACCAAGGGCAGAAAAATCATTGATAGTGCAGAACAATATGGCGTGTAAAGTGAAGTTTTCTCGTTTGTACGCATCCCATACATGTACCCCTTCGTTCCACAGTGTCACAAGACTTTCCAGCAATGGTGCTAGGTACACATCAATATCGTTCCCAGGTTGCTTCGGTCATTGGATAAGTAGTGACATCAAAATGTACTTCTGCTTCATACACAGCCAAGGAGGAAGGTTGTACATACATAGATTTACGGGACAGTTGCTATGTCGGCTGCTCATGTTACCGAAAAGATTTATTCCATCTGTACTCAACCCAAACCTTGTATTCCTCAGTTCCACACCAAAGTGTTCGAAGCTCCTATCAAAGTTTCTCCACTGGGTAGAATCAGCAGGATGTCTTATCTTTCCATCTTTCTAAAGCTCCTCCGAGTGCCAACGCAGCAATCTTGCCTCCTTTTGGTTTGCAAATAAACGCTTCAAACGAAAAATTATAGGCAGATACCACAACACCTTAGCAGGAGGTCCTTGCCTTACCTTGATGCCCTCGTCGTCATCAGAGTGATTCTTACGCTTGTATTGGGATACTTTGCACACCGTACATACATGCATGTCTGCATACTCTTTACGGTAGAGGATACAATCGTTCGGGCATACATGTATTCTTTCTACTTCCATTCCCAATGGACAAAGAATTTTCTTGGCTTGGTAGGTGGTTCTAGGCAACACGTTTCCCTCTGGAAGGATGTCCGCTAGGAGACCTAGTAACGCCGTGAAACTCTTGTCGGACCAACCATTTCTTGCCTTCAATTTCAGCAGTTCAAGCATGGATAACAACCTTGTGTATTTCGGTTTGGAGCCCGGGAACAAATGTTTCCCCGAGTTCTCCATTAAGCCCTCGAATTTACCAAACTCTCTCTCACTATAGTCCCCTTCTGCATCGTGTAGCATCTGATCCAGATTGTCATCATGCGACCTACTCTCATCGAAAGCACAGTCCACATCCGACATATCGTTGTCTCCCTCGATGATGTTACTACCTTCCGGTATAATCTGCTCTTCATCGTGACTGATCCAACATGTATACTCCTTTTTGAAACATCTTCGAATCAAGTGTTATTCGATCTGCACTGGGTTGGTAAACATCTTCAGAGTATCGCAATCAATGCACGAACAGTACATAAATTTTATCTCCTTCTTCAACATATCCTGCTCGGTGACTCTTCTAAAAGCAGACACGCCATCAATATACTCTTCACTCACACGGTTCTCAATGTACATTCAGCTTTGGTCCATCTGCGCTACGCACGTAACAAATTAGATTATTGCACGCAACTACTCTTCCTATTGACCAAATATACTACAAATTGAATAGCGATTTACTTAGGGCAAATATAAAGGATTACAGATCGTTACCCTTGGAGCTCATCACGAAGATCCCAAATATCCCGTGAGATCTCTTCCTATTGACCAACCTCTCTTTCTTCCTCCTTTCCTTCTTCTCCCTTCCCCCTTCATTTGACATAGTCAGAACTGAGGCTCACTATGACGAAAAACAGTATTATTTTACACAATACTGGACAAGTTAATGTATATATACATGCTGCTCATTGTTCTATTGTAAATCTTAACTGCCAATAACCTCCTTGAAAGATAAACCTAGCTATCATCGATCTCTCTAGATTATAATGCAATAATTAGAAGCAAATACTAACCTTAGATCATCAAGAATAAATAGATTTACAAGCACACTTACAAATGTACGGTATTTAATTCTTTCACCAAACGCCCTAGAGCCGGCCGCCACCTTCAAAGCAGCTGCATATTCGAGACAGATCTCACTATAGATAGATCTATCTAGAGTTGGGATGATCAGATATTTAATTGTGCATATCACAAACCGTTCTTAAAAAGAACTGTCTGTGATACGTATCACAGACGGTTTTAAATAACCACTTTCTGTGATAATCGTAGGCCTCGTAGATGGTTCTTGTTAAGAACCATCTATAATACATATCAGAGACGGTTCTTAACAAGAACCGTCTGTGACATTCGGATCATAGACGGTATTTATTTAAAACCGTCTGTAATACGTATCACAGACGATTCTTAACAATAACCATCTGTGATATGCGCCATTAAATATCTGGTCGTCCCCACAGATCTAGATCTATATGTAGTGAGAAACGTCTCTGATATATATGCGGCTGCTTTGAAGGGGGCGGCCGGCTCTAGGGCGTGTTTGGTGAAAGAAATACCGTAGATTTTCAAGTGTGCTTGTAGATCTATTTGTTCTTGGTGATCTAAGGTAATTATTCCTTTGTCTCTGATGTGGCTACTCTAAAGAAGACGACGAGTACGCCTAAGAAAGCAACCAAGCCCACCACGAAGCATGATTTTTTTTCGGTTGTCATCCACACAGCATGAGGTAATGAGACGGCAGCCACGACTTACTTCATCGAACCTGACACACTCTCCTAGCAGCCATGTTTCTTGAACTTGAAGAGGCTAGTCATACCATGATTGTATTCCAACTTGGCACACTCTTACTTCATTAGCATTCTCTGGCTGGTCGGTATGACCATCTCATGCGAGTTCAAAAAGCATGGCTGCCAGGAGAGTGTGTTAGGTTCGATGAGGTTGGTCGTGGCTATTGTCTCATCCTCCTCATACTGCGTGGATGACCCCTTGAAAAAAAATCATGCTTCGTGGTGGGCTTGGTTGTTTTCTTAAGCGTACTTGTCGTCTTCTTCAAAGCAGTCGTGCTTATTAGATACGGTTCTTAGTAATAACCGTCTGTGATACACATCACAGACGGTTCCAATTACAAACTGTCTATGATAAATAAACATCACAGATGGTTCTTGTTAATAACCGTATGTGATAATTATATATCACGCATCGTTGTAGTTATATAAATCTTAGGATATATATCACAAACGGTTTATTCCACTAAACCGCCTGTGATAGTTCTATAGCTAAAAAATGTTCGCATGCCAACATAAGTAGGGCCAATTCTGGGCTTTCTCATCTTCTTCTAGTACTTGAGCTTAACTATTTCTCCTTCTGGTCTCACCCCACCTCCTCCTCCATGGACAGAGCAAGGGAGTGCAGTAATACATGGCAAAGGATGGATTTTGGGCTAGAGTAGAGAATGAAAGTTGTGCTGGAACAGAGGCTAAACATGTTAGAGTTGAAGATGGAGCGCATTCTGGACCATATCAAGTGGTTGGAAAAGATTGTGTGTGTGTATCATTGCTGTAATTTATGGCATATTTGTGAAGTAGCTGGTTTCCTGTAGTTATATGCAAAATAAACGTTGTTCATATCACAGACGATTCCAACCACAAACCATATGTGATAAGTACATATCACATATGGTTATTTTTAATAACCGTCTGTGATAATTATATCACAGACGGTTTGTTCCGCTAAACCGTTTGTGATAGTTCCTTCCATATCTAAAAAATATTCTATTTTTCTGCTGCTAGCATCAGGAGTATCACTAAAAAACCGCTAATTTTACAAGTAGTTCAACACCTGTGCAAAGAACTTGGCGATTTCATACCTAATCCTACAATGCGTTATGTACATCCACGAGTCGCCCCACCCTTCCGCCGGCGCCGCCCAATGCTCGCGGCACCGGTGGTCGTCCTAAACAAAGACTCCACACCACGCGCCCGCCACCTTCCACATCGCCGCCGATCAAGGCCCATAGCGAGCCTTTGGCACCGCTTACACTCCCGATTGGTCCTCTTGGCCGTCTCGCACCCGTCGGCCGGCTCGCCCTCGACCTGTCTAATGTATTGCTTCCAAACGTCACGCGCCTCGCCAATCGTGCAGAGGAGGACACCGGGCACGTAGGCCTCCGCCTTGTGGCCGATGACAGCCCCCCGTTCAAGGAACACGAGGCCGCGCTGCTTGTCTTGGTGCGTGAAGACGAGTGTTAGGCCAATGATGAAGTAGGCCTCCGGGTTGCCAGCACCAACCAGGTGGTTGACGAAGGCGAGGTAGCGGTCGTTATCTAGCCACTTCATCGCCTCCTGCCACTCCAGCGCCACGCGCCTCCCCGCGGCACGCTCCTTGGATGCTTTGTACATGGCATTGCAACTCCAATATACATACACAATTCAAGACGTCAGAATTACTCTGTAAGAGAAAATTAAAATTAAGACCAAATTAAGAGCGTTGTTGTTAGTCAAATTAGCGACATATTTCTCTAGTCAAATTAAAAGGCTAACATGTATGCATGCATGGATTAGTTGCCACAACAAACTGTAGTACGTATTTTTGTAGCTATATAAATACGTCCGTGGCTCATAGGTTGCATAGGTTAGCCATGGGTCGAGATGACTTATGCCACGAGGCCGACGACGTCGATTTACGACATCGTGAGGAAGAGCGACGGCGATCGCTGACCTCCTCGCCTTGGTCCTCGTCGTCATGCTCCATGTGCTCATCATGGCGTGCGACGTACGGTCTGTGAATTTTTAATACGATAGTGATCGAGTTTTTTTTAACTCTACTAGTTGTTGATGGAGGTTGCGAAAGATATGACCATTCTTTTAAAGCGTATCACAAACCGAGACGAAGAGATACATCGTAACGTCGGTGCAAGAGACGCATTGCGTGGGAGCCGAAGCGGCTTGAACGTATCACAGACGGCTCCAATCACAAACCGCCTGTGATACATATCACTGACGGTTATATTTAAAAACAGTCTGTGATAGGTATATATCACAGACGGTTCTTATTAATAACTGTCTGTGATAATTATATATCACAGACGGTTCTTGTTAAAAAATTATTCTATTTTCGGCTGCTAAAACATAGATAGTAATTTAACTTCAAACTAGATCTTTTAATCATTTTTGGTATTTATATATGGCCAAATTAACAGCGTGGCCAGTCGCTTCTTACAAAAGATTAAAAAAAGTAGAAATAATAAAAGTTCAAGTTTTTATAGCGGCCCAAGTAGCCTGCTATCTCCGTTATCAAAACTTCGTAGGCGACGTTGTCGGCATCGGAGGGTTCAGGATCCGCTCAGGTAGCCTGAAACACTTCCAACCGTTGACTCGATCGTTCGATAGTCGCCCAAAGACGCTCCCCCTCAAGAACTAAGAATAAGTGTGCACATAGGCTCTCTTCTTCAGCTTGAGGGGTCTCGGCTTTGTCGACTCGGTCGCCCGCCGCCTCGATGTCGCATTCCAAGCGACGGTAATTAATCTTCCTGGAGATGTTCAACCTCATTGTGGAGGACTAGATCGATGGCGAGGTTAGCTCGCTGGAAGAAGCAGACCACCCGGATGTCGGACCCGAGAACGAAGGATCCCGAACCCTCGTGTTCATACACCACCCAGATTTCCGGTGTACAAATACAAAATGATAACATAACCAAATCTCGCATTGCATTAATAGTAAATCGAGTTCGATACAATTGGGCATGAAGCCAAATAAAGGAGTAAATAACACAATGAAATAAAAAGATAGTAGTAGGTCGAACGATCCGCCACAGTAATCGCAGGGGGCGAGCCTAGGCGCTTGTCCTCACCG
The DNA here is from genome assembly GCA_036346405.1 of Phyllostachys edulis. Lineage (NCBI taxonomy): Eukaryota > Viridiplantae > Streptophyta > Magnoliopsida > Poales > Poaceae > Phyllostachys > Phyllostachys edulis. The sequence continues at coordinate 14,888,940 of CM070551.1, read as the reverse complement.
TCCCGATAAAAGTCTTCTCCGAAATTTTGTTGCATAAAGCAAGCATGAGCACAACTACCGTGCTCGCAAGTTACACCCAATATGGAATTGTAATGCATGCATAAGGTAAACAAAGGACATTAAGGTGGTTATTTTGCATAAGAAGCGCTTTTAGATTAAATAATCATAGTAGATTGTAAGGCCATTTTCATACAATATCTAAAATCATATTTTAAAATGACAATTGAATAATGTGGATAACCCCCAACAAAGGTGATGGATATCCTCCAATCACAATGGCTAACCGCCTAATTTTCCCACAGACTAACCATCCCGAGAACATCTGTTGAAATCATTTTAAAACCAAAAACAAGTCTAACTCAAAGTGGCTTTGCTAGCATGTCCATGATCATGACGCTGCTATTCAATAGTTTTCTACTCGCAGAGTTTGTACAATTTTTACCCACAAGACACGAATTCTCTAGTTTATCCCAAGATATATCTATGCCACCGCCACTACCTTAGGTAAGGCCTAGAGCACGTGACAAGGCCTTTACAATGATCTACCTCAAAGTATTCATGCCCGCTAAGGTTTCACTTCCATTGACTAACCATCCTCAGGAGCCCCTCTTGCGCCATGTGGGACTACTGCCTAACCAACACCCACTCATACAACATGGCACTAATATCTAAGAGGTATCCCAATTTAATAAGCAGTCCCGCCCATACAGACATGTGGTAGTACGTTTTGGCATAGCAAAGGAACGCTCAAAGGCCGGTCCTTAATTGACTTGGGCGTCTTTCAAATCAAACCCTGGACTTTAATCCTAACCAGATTAAACCCGTGCATAAACCTGCACCCACCTTTCATCCGTTACGCCCAAGTCCAAACCATTTTAATTTTATTTTAGCGAAAACCACCTTTACAAACTCTCTATGGTAAAAACAATACCATAGATTTAATTTTAAACAAGTTGTAATGGTTTGGCTAAATACTCCCAAAATCAAAATCATGGTCTAAGCATTTGCTAAGCATTTCCAAACAATTTTACCTATGGTGACAAGGGATGGCATTTCAATATACAAAATTGACCATACAATAACAATTGGAATAACTAAGTATTTAAACAGGGTATTAAAATAATTGACTAAAAATATGCATGCAATAATAATTTTAAAACTGAATTTAAATAACTTTAAAATAGTAGGTGCAACATGGTCAAAGTGTAACTTGCCTTCGCTGAAGTCTTGAAATTCTAAATCTTCGGAAGAATCGAATTTTTAATCGTCAGAGTCTAAACATGAAAATACGACAAATCAATCGAAATTCAAATAAATTCAAAAGACAAATTATACTAAGTCCAAATAAAATAATTTTATTTTATTTAGCTAGAACATAATTTTCTAAGATTTTAGCAATTGGAATCATTCAATTTGGAATTATGGTTCAAAAGATATGAATTTTACAAGTTTAATTCCTAAATGTGTAGTTTAAATTATTTCAAATTCAAACAGACAGTTTAAACCTACCCCAAATCAAATATTTACATTTTATTTAGCTAGGTATTAATTTTATAAAATTTTAGAAATTGGAATCACCTAATTTGGAGTTAGGATGCAAAAGTTATGAATTTTACAAATTAAATCCTAAATCTGTTATTTAAACAATTTCCTGAATTATTTTTCTAAAAGAAAATCTAATTATTGCGTAAGGTGACGTCAGCGAAGGGTTTTCTCCGATTTTAAATTAAGTTAAACTAATTCTAACAAGTGGGGCCTACGTGTCTTAGACACGGTCCTTGTGGACTAAGTCCACGGGATTCTAGGGCCCAGGGGTTGTGATGACGTGGCGCCACATGGGCGCCGACTCGGCGAAAACGCCAGATCGGCGCCGACTTTCGCCGACGCGGGCCGAGCCACGAAGCACGACGAGCGGCGGCGGTGCGCAGACTTAGTTCTCACCGGCGCGTTGCCACTGGCGAGGCGCGCTGACGGCTCAACGGGAAAGGGACAACGGGGTTCAATGGCTCACCTTGGACGAGAGCGGCGGACAGAGTGACCGGCGGCGCATTTAAAAATGCAGGGCGGCGGCGGGCTCAGGACGACGAGGTTACTCCGTGGGTCTCCCATGAGGTGGTAGCGCCGGTGTCGCGCGTGATGCGGCGATTCCAGAGACGTGATGATAGGCCGAGAGCTAAGGATGGCGACGCTTAGAGGCGAGGAAGCACACGGCACGGTGGCGGCGATTGCCTTGAAAACCGACGCGAAGAGGGCACGGAGGAGGTGGTGAGAGGGGAATGGTTGAGGGTTAAGGCATGCACCGGTGCTCCCTTTATATAGGGCGGAGGAGAGGGGAGTTCGTATGCGAAGAATGTGGCGGCGGCGGTTGCGGCGTCGGCCGATTCGTCAGGCGGAGAAGAAAGTGGGCGGCGGTTGATCCAAGATCGGAGGGCTAAGAAACGCGGTGACGTGGGCGTTTCTTGGCGTCCGATGCTCAACCCAAGGTTGAGAAGGGAGGCGGTTTGAGATGCGCCGAGTGGAGCAGGGTCAGGCTTGGGCAGCAAGACGTGGAGAGAGGAATGGGCCAGAGACTTTCGGCCCAAGCACTGTTTAGGGCTTTATTTTGATTTTCTATTTTAAATAATCTAATTAATTCCTTTTAGGCTTAGAAAATAGCAAAAAGAGTCCAAAAATTCTACAAAAATTCTCATAAATCGTTAGAGACATTTTAGACTTAATAAAATTATTCCCAACCTAAAGTTGGTAATAGATTTTGAATTTAAATTTGTTTTGGCTTTAAATAATTTAAAGGAAAGCTTTTAAAATTCAGAGAATTCACAAATTCAAATAAGTTTTAAACTTTAACTAAATTTGAAATTTTGGGCTGTTACACCGGAAGACACGGCGGAGGAGGATGTCAAGACGGCGGAACATCGCCATCACGTCTTGCCAAGATAACCTCCGCCGAGGATGGACAACATTGTTGGCAATAATGTTCTTAAGCCTTCCGCCAACAGACGACCCATGAGTCTTTGTACAAGATGGCCAGGTAGGCCATCAACGCTGGCATCAGGGGAGAAGAGTAGGGAGCCATTGTTTTTTTTAACTCTACTAGTTGTTGATGGAGGGTGCGAAAGAGAGCGATGTGGGGATTCATCTTCGGTGGCGGATGATCATTCTTATAAAACCGTCGGCGCGCGAGACGAAGAGACGTGTCGCACGAGAACCGCGATGGGCATTAAATATATCACAGACGGTTTGTAGCAGACAGCTCTAATTAATCATCGTCTGTGATGTCTGCAATTATCACAGACGGTTATTGTGAAGAACCGTCTGTGACGTCTGGAATTATCACAGACAGTTCTCGTTAATAACCGGCTGTGAATTATCACAAACGGTTCTAATTAAAAATCGTCTGTGATAATTACGTATCACAGACAGTTCTAACCGGTTCTAGCCATCGTTACATATCACAGACAGTTCTTATTAAAAACCGTCTGTGATAATTATAACATAGACGGTTCCACGTGAACCGTGTAGAATAAGACATCTAGTATAGTCTGTTTTATAGTAGTGGCCTTGTGAGTCATTGGATTGCTATGAACACGATGGATGAACCGTTTGAACCAAAAAATGCAATCGGTTCCATCCGTTCGAACCAAAACATTCAATCGGACGCACCACCCGTATTTTAAATAAGATTCTGTTGCAACCAAGATGACTTGCATGTCCTCAGCCTGGCTTGTATGTGTCATCCAGGCTGAACCTAACCAGGCTAAGTGGATGCAATGATGAGTTGTTTGGTTGTGCATTTTACATAATGACAGCCGAGATATTATTTGGTTGCTAATATCTGGCGCAGGAGAAGGTGAACGGACTCACGAGCGCTGCCAAGCCTGCATGCGCTTAGCCTGGCTGAGGAGAGAAACTCGAATCGAGCATTTTTCTTGGGCTTAGCCCGAGAGGGAATCTTACATCCACTCAGTCAGGCTCACTCACCTAACCAGACAACCAAACACCTAAAAACTTATATCTACTCATACGAGCTAACCCTATATAGACAACCAAACATACCCTACACACCTTGCTTCCTGCCGAAAATGTATCGCTCCATTGCATTGAGAACTACATCTGAAGTGCCAAACCTGGGAGCTTCATACCATGTTACGTGTCCAGCGAAATACAATAGATTCATAGCCATAGTTGACGAGTTGCACAAATATCTCATCCATCCATCCATCCATCCGTACCGTTCATGCCGCCCCATCAGCTAACCCTCAGGGCCAATAGGCGGAGCGTACACGACACCGGCCAGATCGCTCGCACGTAGCGCCACAATGCCGAGCGCATCGCGGCGCTGAACGGGCCATGGCATGCATGTTGGCTCGGAGGGTAGGGGGCCGGCCGGGCGCGCCATGGCAATGCATGCACAATTGTACAGCGCACAGCGCAGGACGCGCTCGCACAGTGTCCTCCTCCTCCACGGCCGGCTGCGGTACCGACTGACGTCGACCATTTCCAGATTCGCTTCCAATTGCCCTGCCACTTTTGCACGCAACGATGCCCCGTACTGTACGTGTGCTGTTCCGAGCCAGTTGCGCCCCTTTTCATGAAAGAATCGGCGCGAGTCGGCCGGGACACGCACCACACATGCATTATTGGCGATTGGCGATGCACAGGCCATATGTGCATGGGTGTACTGCTACATGCGTGGTGCTGAGAGTACAGTGATCGATCGATGTGTTGCTGTTGATGAGGTTTGAGAGAATCTCATGTCTAGGACCTGCCGGCCGGCCGGTCGATCAACGTCTTGGCCAATCGAATTCCTCGCAATCGCTTGCACATGAACCCGTCCTTCATCATATCCATCGGATCAGATCGAGTACACCTTTCTCATAGTCTCGCTGGATGTTGTACCGATGGCATTGTTATTGGTTAATTAGTAGAGCCTGACATGTATGGTGTACATTTGTGTTTGACTATGCTTGGGATGATTTTTCACCGACAAGGGCAGAGCAACCTCGCTAGATCCTTATCAACGGATTTCCGAGAGCCGTAAATCGTTCTTTGGAACATGCAGGCTGCAGCTAGCTTTTGCAAATATGCAGCGCAACTAGCTAGCTTAGTACTAGTACACAAGACCAAGTTTCTGGTCTGCTTGTTTTGGTTGTGTTGGCCGTCACTCTGTCTCCGGTGGAAACGGACCATCTGCGCTGGACGTCTAAATGTAGATGATCTACAGTAATTTACATTAAGATCAATTCATCACCATTAGATCGAAAAGCAAAAGCTGGTATCAAGCGCTACAGTATCGATTCGTGCTACAGTCTGCGGTTGCAGGCCAAAGTAGAAACAGTTCTCCTCTGCAATTACTGCAGAGGATTTGCTTCCATCTCCGGTCCGGTCACCGGTCATAGCTTAGTTTGCTTGGACTCATATCAGAGTCATCCGCGCAAGACGGCCCCAGCGTCGAAGCGAAAGGCGCAAGATCCGCCGGGTTTGTGACACGTACGTGTGGTTTATGTACGTACATAGGTCATAGGTGATCGGTCGCAACAAATTAACATTCTTCAGGAAGAGAGTGTATAGTTCATTGACTATGTAGCCGTTCTCGCCGCAGAGCGGAAGACCTCACCACCACCGCTCGGTGCTCACCTGGTCAGGCGTAGTGCGCTTCACGGCCAAGTAAAGAGTCTCGTGAATCAAAATTCTTTTATTTTGACCAGCACCTGTACATGTAAGCAGTAATTTCTTGGCTACACATGGTTACAACAGCTTACAAGTACTGCAGAAACAACTAGGGAAATCTCTCGGGCCGAACTACTGCAAAAACAAAATAATAGAATTCAAAGCTACCCCGTAATGTTACGATTCCAATAGTCATAAAAATTAAGAAATTCAGACAACTTAGAAATAGCAAATCTGTATATATATATATCTGAAACCGAAACCAATATATCCAACGGTTTGGCTAGTGCACAGTCGCCTGAAAATTGCTTAAGTTTCAGTCAATTTACTCACATTTGGATCACGTGTGGAGATTCGTACTCGAGGTCGTATTCTTCTTTTATGGCCGCCGCCGGCGGCGGCACCAAGTTAGGGTTAGGGTTCACCGGTGCCCTTAGGGATTAGAGGGAGGCTGGGGTGACGGTAGACCGGCAATGGACAGCGGTGCATCGAGGCAGTGGCAGCAGCGCCGAACGCGAGTGAGGAGGAGTGTGGTGGGCAGTGGAGGTCGGCGGGGGCGACAAGACCGAAGTGGTTGGGAGGCGGCGGGCCATCTCACCACAGCGGAGGAAGAAAGCGGCGACGGCGGCAGGGGGACGGGGCTGGAGAGGCAGGCGGAGAAGGGGGAGGAGGGCGGCAGGGGAGGTGCTCGTCGATGCCGAAGAGGCAATCTTGAGGATGGAGGTGTCAATGAGGGAGTGAGGGGTTAGGGTTGGGTGGGTTAGGTAAGCTTTGCACAAATCTTGGAATGATCTCAACAGTTAAAAAGTGATCATGATAAAAAAAAAACTAGCAGGGTGCCCCGCGCATTTGCGCGGCTAGATTTGTTTGTATAAATGATTGAGAATATATTTAAGTATATTGTAGGTTATTTAGATTTTTAAGATGTCATAAACACTAAAAATAACAATAGAAGCTTGAAGGAAAACGCTACCTAGGGAACGTAATTGAAGTATGAGTGACGAGGATTAAAATATCTATGTATAATTTTAATACATAATAAAAGATTACATGTCTTCATGGTCATAACCCCTAAAGCTAACGACCCTTATGGTCGTAAGGATTCCAGAGGTTACATAATAGGTACTCTGGTCGGATAAGGCCATGTACCCAGTCCCTGATCAGATGACTGCTCATGGAAGCAATGAACTGGTATCCGGATCTAACTCCAAGTATATTCCTTACCACGTGATGAATGGAACACATGTTATATTTGTTCCATACCACACGACGTTTCATGGTTCTAAGACACTGACAACAACCACCATACGGTTAAAGTATCTCACAAACATTCAACCACCGAACAGTTGATGTTTCATCAACTGTCGTCTCGCTCCGACCAGTCGTGTCACTTCCAATAGGCGCCTTCTCCAGGAACAACTACCATAAAAATAGCAAACTACTTTAAGTTTTTTTTAACAAAAAAGCTATTAAAAGTGATCGTGGAAGCTTACCTGAATTGCCATATTGTTATATTTGATAAAAGTAGAGTCGAGACTCGTCTCTGCTTGACGGTCTGATATTCTTCCCCAAGTTTCATTAAGATCTTTATCATTGAAAATTCAGAGGTGATGAGGAAAGGCAACTCGAAGAGGAGAATTCCCAGCAGGGGTCGGAACCTGCTGAGATTTCTCATGAACCATCACCTGCGCAGGTGGGGTTGGAGCCACCTCGAGTTCCTGAGCAGGCGCTGGCACCGCCACCTGCTCAGGGGCTGGCTCAACCTCTTTCTCCTCATGAGCTTTCTCCTGAGGGGTGCCCTAGTCGAAATTGACCAAAATATCAGAGGATCTTCAACGAAAGAAGAAAAGAAGCTCAAGACTCAAAAAACACCAGAGGTAAGTACTTACATAAGTCCTTCTTTCATATATACATACTTAGTCATTTTCTTGGACTTTAGTTTGAAGCGCGATAAAAAAAAGTCTGTCGCGCTCGCATTTCTTTTCTTCTATTCGACCAACTTCTTCGGTCTTGAACCGGTAGGGCTGGTTGGACCCCTCACGTCTTCCGACTAGAAGTCAGAAGAAATATTCTCGGCCAGTTGATTGAGAACAAGATCTCTGACCATCGGTTCGGAAGGTGTGGATTCATCGGTCTCGAGCGATTACTAAAGAGTAATGGCGGATGTGTCGTCAGCGACCACATTGGAGTCCACGACAACCCCCTAATTAACAATCAAAGTTAGTTAGGTGATGAAAATCCTTCATCTAGTATATACATTTCTGTTCAGTTACCTACCTCTATAAGATCACCATCTTGGGTGGTCGTAGGAGTGGTCAGAGTGTCAATCGGCTCACAATTTTCGGTGGCCTCATTAATCCTTAATCCGACCAACTGCGCATTAAAGAGGATTTATGGTAAACTGATCGGAAAACATACAAAAGATGAAAGGTGGTTGATATTTTTACCTTAAGTCTCTCAGCCCTCTCTTTTGCGGAAGCAATCGCTAAAATTCGAGGGAAATCAGCCTTATCGCTAGGCTCTCTAGCACAGATCATTTTGATCTGGCTTCTAATCTCTTCAGGAGAAAGAGCTGCAAGAATAAATGAGAGACTTTAGGATCACAAAATTAATCTGCCAAGATAAGCAAACTGGTCAGAATCTTTCAGGACTTACCCTCCATGGAATCTTTGGTCGCGTCGTCACGACCAATATACCAGAGCATCGAATGTGCTCGGGGCTTTAGGGGGCTAATCCGGCGTATGGAGAAATCCCTTACTACGTGCTAGGAGGTTAAACCCTTGACACTAAGGTGTTGGATAGCTTCAACCCATCTCCCCACCTTTCCCTCATTCTTCGTGGAGGAGCACCACTCTGGATTCTCGACCGTCTTCTTACCAATATAGTAAAGACTGTCTTTTTTAGTGATCATCATGTAGAATCAGCTTTTCTTCCATGACGACCACGAAGACTTTGAGTACATACGAATGTACTCATCAGCCTTTCCATCGTGGAGGCGCATGGTGCACTCTCCAGACGTCTCAGTCATCTTCCTCGACTTCGCTATCCTGTAGTAGTACTTGAAGAGCTCCAAATCTGCGACAATCTCCAAGTACACTTCACAGAGATAGACGAAGACCTAAGGTTGGCAATGGCATTGGGGGCGAGGTTCACCAATTCAACTCCATAGTGCTCCAAGATCTTGGGGAGGAAAGAGTGAACTGGTAACCTGAATCCTCATTCAATATATGCGAGAAAAACATGGATTTCCCCATTTCGTTCCTTGGAGAATGCTCTCTGGCTGCTGATCTCCAAGAAATCAAATCTTTGTCAGGAAGCAACCCGACCTTCTCCAAGCTCTCAAGTTTCTTCTCGCTCAAATCAGAAACTGTCCAGTTGGTGATAAAACCTGACATGGTTGAGTTTTGGATGAAGGAAGAAAGGAGGTCGTAGAAGGTTGTTGACAAGAGGAGGTCGGAGGAAATTTTCCGCGCAGGAGATGAAAAGGGAAAGTAGGAAGTGTAAAAACCCTAAACCCTTGCATTGAAGGGATTTTATAGCCGCAAATTCTTTAACTACATCAGGGAATTACCCAGAGTCCGACAGATAGAAAAACTCTTTGGGTCACAAGACAGCTTCTCAATTTTAAAGTGAATATAGACCATCTCGTGTATCACGGGATTAAATGAGGGTTTGTCCGATATAACTTCATCGGAAGGAAGTGTTGACACGACCAATTCATTTAAAGTTCGGGGGCTAGCTGATGATGATTAAAATCTCTATGTATAATTTTAATACATAATAAAAGACCATATGTCTTCATGGTCGTAACCCCTAAGGCTAACGACCCTTGTGGTCGTAAGAATTCCAGAGGTTACATAATGGGCACCCTAGTCGAATGAGGTCCTGTACCCAGTTCTTGACCAGATGACTGCTCGTAGAAGCAATAAACTGGCATCCGAATATAACTCCAAGTATATTCCTTAGCGTGTGATAAATGGAACACATGTTATATTTGTTCCATACCACATGAAGTTTAATGGTTCTAAGACACTGACAACAACCACCATACGGTTGAAGTATCTCACAGGCATTCAACCACCGAACGGTTGATGTTTCATCACCCGTCGCCTCGCTCCGACCAGTCGCGTTACATCCAACAGGCGTCTTCTCTAGGAACAACTACCATCTCTTCGACAGTTATTTAAAGACGGAGCAGATTGGAGAAGACAACATCAGATTGAAGCACGACAATCAGCATTAGGTTGATGTTTCAAGTCTGATTCAGCAGCATAGCAATCATTACGCTCAATGTAATTAGGATTAGTCTACTGTCTTGTCGAGGGCACCCCCTGTAATAGCCAATTCATAGCAATAAAGAGCAGTCCTATTCTCTCCCAAGAACTCTTTGGCATTTTCCTCTATTTATTTCGTAAGATCAGCCACTCGATCGTTGATAGCTGGCGCCGTCCGTGGAGATACAAGGCATTGATTTCTTGAAGATTACTTCACTCAAGGCATTCCTCATCCATTTATTTTGCCCAACCATCGCCCATGCGAATATGGGAGGAACTTGGGATGAGGAAAATTGGTTCGACCTAGTGGACTACTCCAACCTCGACAAGGACGCATGCATCCGCGCCATGGAAGAAAACGAGATGTCATCGTCCTCCTCCTCCGTCGGCTCACCAGCCACGGAAATTGGCGAAATCGACCGGATGGATGAGCATACACCTCTACCAGCAATGGTGCTCTCAGAGAAACCGCTCGTTCCGACTAGTTCGGAACGTTCGAACGCCTCTACAAGCCTGACCGATCCGACTGGCAATGGAAGCCCAGCACTACAATCAGTATTCGCCAACAGCTCCTACGTATTCTGGGGGCCAACCAACATCTGATAAGGGTAACGATGAAGTTATCACCAATCGTGGGCCAAGTGGGCATGGTGAAAACTCAGCATACGATCGGCAATTCGCCAAATCAAGCTAAGTCCACCAGTGGCGGTAATCTCCGACCGCTCTCCATCATGGAGGCTCCTTGCAGAAGCACTGGAAGGCTCTCCCTTAGCTACGACAGGAGTCCATCTCCTCTCTGCCAGGGCTTCCCCATCATCGAGCTTCTTTAGCCACTAACTTTTTCAAAAAAGCCGACTCTCACCACTTGTCATTACGGCCCTTGGCTCGTTCAATACTGGACTTTCTCTTCAATGACTCCGGCAAACAACACAACATTATCTTCGTTGAACGTCTAAGGTGAGCAGCACGGTATTGTCTTCATCTCCGTCGTCGTCGTCTCAGCTCTTCGCTTCCCCCGTGGGTCAATGTCTTCTTGCAGGACAAATCGATGCCATTGCACTTTTTCGTGGTCTCTTCCGATACCATTCATGTCATCCTCGTTGTAACTTTTATTTTTTATTAAAAATTTTAGTTATTTTTTATATTTATTCCATAGGAAGCAACAATAGAAACACATGACCTTAAGAGCGAATGTGGTGGCTTCTTTTGTGTCTTCTCCGACACCATTCGTGCCATCCTCATTACAATTTTTATTTGTATTCAATATTTCTGTTATTTTTATTGGAGTTTGTATACAAAGCAGATTGCTAAATTTATTTAATTTATTCTGATTTTAGTTATTTAGTGATTTTACTTTGGAATTCGTATGGAAATCAAATTGTAAATTTTCTTTAATTTTCGAATTCCAGTTCTTTTCCCTTGGAATTCGTATTTGAATCCAATTGATATTTTTCTTTAATTTTTTATTCTGAATTACAGTTAGTTAGGGATTTTACTTTGGAATTCGTATTGAAACAAAATTGATAATTTTATTTTTATTCCAAATTTCAGTTTTTTTGGATTTTGTATGCAAATCGATGGACAATTATTGTTTAATTTTTATTATGTATTATATACAAATCTAGTTACATTTTTTTTTATTCTCAATTATAATTATTTATGGGTTTTACTCGAATTTGTATGAAAATCAAATAGCTCATTTTATTTTATTTTAATTCCAAATTTCAGTTTTATTGTACTTGACATGTGCTCTTTTACTTAGGAACTCGTATGAAAATCAAATTGCAAATTTTATTTTTTTATTCCAAATTTCTATTTTATTGTACTTGACTTTGACTCATGTTTAATATATATCATTATAATCTGGACCCACCACGATCGATGGTGTAGATCTTTATCTTTTTTTCACCGATTAGCGTGGTAATTTCTAGCATTTGAGAGCGAATGTGATGGCTTCTTTTAACTCTGCTTTAATAAGATAACTAGCAAGGTGTCCCGTGCATTTGCGCGGCTAGATTTGTTTTAAAGTTTTTAATGTCAAATGATATAACTTAGATGCTTGAGAATATATTTACGTATCTCGTAGCTATTTAGATTTTTAAGATATCGTAAACATTAGAAATGACAATAGAAACTTGAAGAAAAACACAACTTGAGGAACGTAACTGATGTATGAGTTTTGATGGAAGAAAATCTCTAGCATAATAAATTAACCACTCTCCATCATGTATGCATCATGTGGCTGCATGCCCTTTTTTTTTCTCCACTTGTTACTCTTTTCCAAAATATTTGCATGCACATGTACCTCTGTTAATCTCAAGCAATACGTTAATTATATATACAACAAATTGTCTTGTTAGTTTACATGGTATTAGAGTACATTGCCCACGTATACACCGATGTACCATGGGTGACCTACCTTGAACTTATCTTCCCTCACGTCAGTTGCCCTACCGAACCATGTGTCTTTTATCTCTTCTTCCTACCACAGTTTTTCTGCTTCAATCTCCAACAGCAAGCCCAATTCTTCATCGATATCTCTCAGCTGCTACCCCTTCCAATGCAATACTCCACCACATAGTTATCTTCTACTTCTCTCCTATTATTGTTTAATACTAACCGTTGTGACATCAACACGCATACATGCAAATGTCGTTAATCCTTGCCAGGGACACCTGAAGGATCTAGATCCGCCATTATATGTTAATGGAGTTTTGGTGATTAATGACAAGTCTAAATTGTGAGACTAACATTTCATTGTTATACATATTGCTTAGTCCCATTTGGATATAAAGGTGAAAATCAAAGAGGTATGCTTTCGACATCATAATTCTTACATATTTAGCTGCATTCCTCGGATCCAAAATATAGGTTAAACTCCACCAAAAGGTTAATTTGAATATGTGCATATGATCCCATTACACATTTGTGTATGCACACATTTAGGGGGAGTTCATTCTATATTTTGTGGTTTCATTAGTAATGATCCATATTATTCTCTTTCCACATATTTAAGGATCCTTACTTTGAAACATATCCCTGAATATATTTAACTTGTGTAGTTGATATATTCATATGAGCATATGAGACTTGTGTAGTTCATATATGCTCATATAACCTTGAATATATTTAACTTGTGTAGTTGATATATTCATATGAGCATATGAGACTTGTGTAGTTCATATATGCTCATATAACCTTGAGTATATACAACTTGTGTAGTTCAGATATACTCATGTTGAGTATATATATATAACTTATATAGTTAGTATATACTCACATCAATTTCTATTCAATTATTTGTTATTGAAGTGATTATCATCAATTACCATTTTGGGAAAGATTGTGGTATCTTGTCCCAACCATTATGAGTTAATGGTATGGTGTGGTAAATAATGATAATCATATTGTTGGAACTAACATTTTCTATGAGTTGGATGAAATAGGTTATGTTCCATGAGGTTGACAGTTTGGGATGACATCATGTGTTGATGGTCATCAAGTCAAGAGCTTGGTGTAAAGGATGCATCATGTGTTAATGTGTATCAAGTTCAAGATGAAGGAAATCATCGTGTGCCGATGATGTTCATGAAGAAGATATGATCATGTGTTGATCAAGTCAAAAGAAGCTTCATCATGTGTTGATGAAGGGCAAAGCAAAGGATGTCATCATGTGTTGATGAGCATCAAGTCAAGAACCCGGAGTTGAAGCAAGGATGTGCGTCATCAAGCTTCAAGAAGATGCTAAAGGCAAAGGTATGGCTAGCTAGGGCTAAGGATGTGTTCCTAGTCTTTTACCGATCTCGGTGTTTGGTTGGGAGACCGAATTGCTAGTATAGGTCGCCGTACTATTAAGAGGGGTCTTTGACTAGTAGCTTGAGTTAGTCATGTGTTGATGGCTCATTGTGTTTGCTCTAGCTCACCTTAACATATTGCCAATATTTGCAAATGTGTTTTGCAAATAGGTGTGGCTCATGGATATTCCTTGTGGCATGTGACTTAGTTTGCGAATGTGTTTTGCAAATGGTTTAAGTCCATGTACCTTATTCCTTGTGGTATTGATTCTAAAAGTTGGCAAATGTGTTTTGCAACTTGTTGAGAATCATGCCTTGAACTTGTGTTTGCATCACGTATCAATTTGGCAAATGTGTTTTGCAAAATTGAGTTGAAACGTATGCAAACTTTGCTTTCTGTTGAAACACGGTAGTACCGGCATGTGTTGCGCGGAACTACCGCTCCGAGGTATAACCGGTGGTTCCTTGGCGGAACTACCGCACTTGTTGAGTATGTGTTGCTCTGAGGTGGTGTGGTAGTACCGGCGTGGATATCGTGGAAGTACCGTGGTGAGGTAGTACCGGCTCTGTGTGTGCGGTACTACCGCACGTCGGTAGGTCCGGCGTGTTGGAGCGGTATGGAAATTCCAGTAGCATTCCATTTTGGACTTGGTTTGCTCTGACGGAGCGCGGTAGTACGGCGTCTTGCGTCTGTGACGATCGCTCGCGGAACTACCGTTCATGTGTTGGCGGTACGTATTTTCCAGAACCGATGCATTTTGGTCCTTAGCCGATTTCGTGAGCATGAGTTGCTCTCTCGGTTGAGAGGTAGTACCGCAGTGCTTTGTGCGGTATTACCGATGAGCGGAACTACCGCGTATGTGTTGGCAGTAGAACCGGAGCCCTTTGCAACGGCTAGTTTTATAGTCGTTACTGCGCTCGCGGTAGTACCGGCCATTGGTTGGCGGTACTACCGATTGTTCCGTTATTTTCAGGGACTTTGCTTCCAACGGCTAGTTTGGTTGTGTGGGCTATAAATACCCACCTTGGCCGTGTGTGAAAGGTTGTTGGTTGTATGATAGTGATATCCAAGTGTTGTGGCTATGTGCTAAACACTCCTTGAGCTAAGAGCAAGCCCTCTCTACTCTTGTGTGCATGTGTTGCACTTAGTGAGTAATTGAGAGAAAACCCTAAGTGCATGTGTTGCCTTAGGTAGTGGATTTCGTATCCAATTGAGCTTAGACACTTGATTGGTTCAAGTGAGCGTTGGAGACTTGTTACTCTTGGTGTTTGCCGACACCTAGACGGCGTGGTGGCGTCGTTGCGCCGGTGAGCTTCTCAAAGAAGATTGTGAGAAGACCCGGGCGGTTTGTGAAGTGGTGTGGTGCTCGCCATCTCCGGAATGGAGGAAAGAGCAACCCTAGTGGAGCGAGGTGTTGGTTCGGTTTGGAACCAGTCCAAGTGGTTGGACTTACCTCGGAGGTGGGTGCTCAATTCGTGGAGCCGGTCCAATTAGTTTGGGCTTGCCTCAACGTGGATTAGGGGAGACCGGCAAGTCTCCGATCACCACGGTAAAACATCGCCGTGTCAATTATGGTTTGATCTCTTGTGTCTCACTATTGCAATTTATATTTTTGTATGAATGCTTGCCATGTTTTGTGCTATTCACCTTTGCTAGAATTGAATTGCTCAAGTCATATGCTTAATTGCTATATTCTTCAATAGACTTGTATTGTTGGTGCACATAGTTGAACTAATTAATTTAGACTAAAACCGTATTGTTGTTAGCTTCCGCATAAGTAATCGGTTTTAGAATTAGTGTTTTTTAGAACCGACTATTCACCCCCTCTAGTCGGCCTCCTCGATCTTACAACACCATTCGCACTCTCTCTGGTGGCCCCGAGCTTATTCCTTACTATTGCGTCATCTCTACTCTGAGCTCTTTGCTCCTTTGTTTATGTACGCTCATCTTTATATTCGTATAGTGCATGCATGTATATACACATGACGATATTATACTTGCTCGATGTCTTCTTCTACCATGTTGGTCACTCCTCTTCGACGTTGTCCAACTCAACAATGTGGCTTCCTTACTAACTGATATGACCTCCCATCTTCACTAATACCGGTATGTCTGCTTTAGTCGTTGTCTAACGATATAGAGAATATTTTCACCATCGCCGGTGACACCGTGTCACCAACGATGACAGCTCCTAGCTACGCGACAACCCCATATCGTCGATAGCTCGTCTTCAATGTAAACCTTCATCTCCTCTTTGCTAGGGCTTCTCCATCTTCAAGCTTCTTTGGCCACTAACTTCTTCAACAACGCTGATGCTCACCACTTATCGTAACAACACTTGGCTCCTTCGACTCCGATCTTTCTCTTCGGTAGCTCCAGCGAGTAGCACGACATTGTCCTCATGGAACGACTAAGGTGAGCAGCATAAAATTGTCCTTATCTTCGTCGTCACTGCCATGGCTCTTCGTTTCTTTGTGGATCAATGTCTTCTTGTAGGACAGATCGACATCATTACACTCTTTTGTGGTCTCATTATAACTTATATTTAATTTAATTGAAATTTTAGTTATTCAGGAATTTTACTTTGGAATTCGTATGGACATAGAATTTCAAATTTTCTTTTATTTTTGTCCCTAATTTAAGTTATTTTTATTGAAATTCATATACTAATCCAATTGTTAATTTTATGCCTAATTAAATTTATTTATGGATTTTAATTTGAATTCGTGATCAAAATCAAATTGCCAATTTTAATTTATGTTTATTCCCAATAGCATTTATTTTTTGTTGAAATTGCACAACAATCCAATCGCGATTTTTGTTTAATTTTTATTTCTCGTTATATTTATTTAGGATTTTACTTAGGAATTAGTATGTAAATCAAATTGATCTTTGTTATTTTATTTTTTGTTCTAAGTTTTAGTTATTTAAATATTTTACTTTGGAATTCATATGGAAATCAAATTGCAAATTTTCTTTTTATTTTATCCCAAATTTCAAAAAAATTGTTGGAATTAGTATACTAATCCAATAAGTTGCTAATTTTATTTTATGTTTTATTCCGAAATTCAGTTATTTTTACGTTGTACTTGAGATGGACTCTTATTTCTATATTGTATCTGACATAGACTATTTCCTTTAATCTAGATCGTTATAATCTAGACCCACCATAATCAACGATGTGGATGTTTCTCTTTTTTCATTGATTAATATGGGAATTTCTAGCCCTTAAGAGCGAACGTAGTGGCTTCTTTTTCTATCGCTTTAATAATATAGCTAGCAAGGTGACCCGCGCATTTGCGCGGCTAGATTTGTTTTAAAGTTTGTAGCGGCAAATGATATAACTTAGATGCTTCAAAATATATTTACATATCTTGTAGCTATTTAGATTTTTAATATATCATAAATATTAGAAAATGACAATAGAAGCTTGAAGGAAAATGCAACTTGAGTAATGTAATTGAAGTATGAGTTTTCATGGAAGAAAATCATGAGTATAATAAGTTAACCACTTTCTATTATGTAAACATCATGTAGATGCATGCCCTTAACTCTTTTCCAAAATGTTTGCATGCACATGTACCTCTGTTAAACTCAAGCAACACATTGATTATGTGTGCAACAAAATTATCTTATTAGTTTACATGATATTAGAGTACTTTGCCCACTTATACACCGATGCACCATGGGCGATCTACCTTGAACTTATCTTCCCTTATGTTGGTTACCCCACCAAACCGTGTGTCTTCTCTCTCTTCTCCCTGCCACAATTTTTCTGCTTCAACCTCCAAGAGCAAGCTCAATTCTTGATCGATATCTCTCAGCTGCTACCACTTCTAATGCAATACTCTACCACATAGTTATCTTCTAGTTCTCTCCAATTATCGTTTAATGATGACCGTTGTGACATCTACACATATATGGGTGTAAATATCTTGGATCCCTGCTGGGACACCCGTCGCGCTCTCCAGTGGCCCCAAGCCTATTCCTTACCTTTTGCGGTATCTCTACTCCGAGCTCTTTGCTCCTTTGTTTCTGTACGCCCATGCTTCTATTCGTATGATGCATGCATGTATGTACACATGCACGTATGTTATACACGCTTGATGTCTTCTTCTCATATGTCGGTCGCTCCTCTTTTTTAACATTGTCCAACTCAACGATGTGGCTTCCTCACTAACTGCAATGACCTCCCATCTTCACTGATGTCAGTATGTCTGCTTTAGTCGTTGTCTAACGATAGGGAGAATATTCTCGCCATCGCCGGTGACGCCATGTCACTCACCAACGATGGCATGCTCCTAGCTACCCGATGATCACATATCGTCGATAGCTCATCTTTAATCCAAAGCTTCATCTCCTCTCTACTATGTCTTCCCCATTATCGAGTTTCTTTGGCCATTGACTTCTTTAACAACGCCGATGCACACCATTCGTCATCACAGCACTTCGCTCATTTGACTCCGGTCTTTCTCTTCAACGGCTCCAGCAAGCAGCACGACATTGTCCTTGTCGAACAGCTAAGGTGAGCAGCATGGAATTGCTCTCATCTTCGTCGCCGCTGCCTCGGCTATTCGCTTCCTTGTGGATCAATTGCACTCTTTCGTGATCTCCTCCGACACCATTCATGATATCCTCATTATAACTTATATTTAATTAATTCAAAATTTTAGTTATTAAGAGATTTTACTTTGGAATTCGTATGGAAATCAAATTGCAAATTTTCTTTTATTTGTTGTCCCTAATTTCAATTATGTTTTGTTGGAATTAAGTAAACTAATACAATTGTTAGTTTTATTTAATTTTTATGTTGAATTACAATTATTTATATATTTTACTTCAGAATTCAGATCGAAATCAAAATGCTAATTTTATTTTATTTTTCTTCTGAATTTCAGTTATGTTTGCATTGTACTTGAGATGGACTCTTATTTCTATATTGTTTTTGACATTGACAATAGAAACTTGAAGAAAAACACAACTTGAGGAACGTAACTGATGTATGAGTTTTGATGGAAGAAAATCTCTAGCATAATAAATTAACTACTCTCTATCATGTATGCATCATGTAGTTGCACGCCCTTATTTTTTTTCTCCAATAGTTACTCTTTTCCAAAATATTTGCATGCACATGTACCTGTGTTAATCTCAAGCAGTACGTTGATTATATATACAACAAATTATATTATTAGTTTACATGGTATTAGAGTACCTTGCCCACGTATACATCGATGCACCATGGGTGACCTACCTTGAACTTATCTTCCCTCACGTCGATTGCCCTACCGAACCGTATGTTTTCTATCTCTTCTCCTCACCACAGTTTTTCTGCTTCAATCTCCAACAGCAAGCCTAATTCTTGATCGATATCTCTCAGCTGCTACCCCAATGCAATACTCTACCACATAGTTATCTTGTACTTCTCTCAAATTATTGTTTAATACTAACCGTTGTTGCTGATCCTTGCCGGGACACCCTCTACACTCTCTCTAGAGGCCCCGAGCTTATTCCTTACTATTGCGCTATCTCTATTCTGAGCTCTTTGCTCCTTTGTTTATGTACTCTTGTATTTATATTCGTATGGATGCATGCATGTATATACACATGATGATATTATACTTGCTCGATGTCTTCTTCTACCATGTTGGTCACTCCTGTTCGACGTTGTCAGACTCAACGATATGGCTTTCTTACTAACTGCTATGACCTCCCATCTTCACTGATGCCGGTATGTCTGTTTTAGTCACTGTCTAGCGATATTGAGAATCTTTTCGCCATCACTGGTGACGCCGTGTCACCAACGATGGCAGCTCCTAGCTACGTGATAACCTCATATCGTCGATAGCTCGTTTTCAGTGCAAAGGTTCATCTCCTCTTTGCTAGGGCTTCCCCATCATCAAGCTTCTTTGGCCATTGACTTCTTCAACAACGCTAATGCTCACCACTTATTGTCACAACACTTGGCTCCTTCAACTCTGGCCTTTCTCTTCGGTAGCTCCAGCGAGTAGCAAGACATTGTCCTAGTGGAACGGCTAAGGTGAGCAGCATGAAATTGTTCTTATCTTCGTCGTCGTTGCCGCGGATCTTCGTTTCCTTGTGGATTAATATCTTCTTGTAGGACATATCGACATCATTGCACTCTTTTGTGGTCTCATCAGACACCATTCGTGGTATCCTCATTATAATTTATATTTAATTTATTCAAAATTTTAGTTATTCAGGATTTTACTTTGGAATTAGTATGAAAATAGAATTTCAAATTTTCTTTTATTTTTGTCCCTAATTTAAGTTATTTTTTGTTGAAATTCATATACTAATCCAATTGTTGATTTTTATTTAGTTTTCATGCCTAATTAAATTTATTTATGGATTTTAATTTGGAATTCACATCAAAATCAAATTACCATTTTTAATTTATTTTTATTCCAAATAGCAGTTATTTTTTTTGAAATTAAATGCAAACAATCCAATTACGATTTTTGTTTAAATTTTATTTTTATTTATTTAGGATTTTAGTTAGAATTCATATGTAAATCAAATTGATAATGTTATTTTATTTTTTGTTCGAATTTTAGTTATTTAAATATTTTACTTTGGAATTCATATGGAAATCAAATTGCAAATTTTCTTTTATTTTTATCCCAAATTTCAATTATTTTTGTTGGAATTTGTATACTAATCCAATTGCTATTTTTATGAAATTATTTCGATTCTGACTATTAGGGTTTTTATTTTCTAATTCAGTATTGATATCAAATTTCTTATTTTATTTTTATTTTCAAATCTAGGTATTTTTGTTGGAATTCAGTATACTAGTCAAAAAAATTATTTTGAATTATATATTTTTAGGAATTTTACTTAGGAATTAGTTTCAAAATCAATTTGTTATTTTTATTTTTATTCTGAATTCCAGTTATTTTTTGTTGGAATTCGTGTACTAATCCAATTACTATTTTTTATTTTATTACGAATTATGTTTATCTAGTGATTTTACTTAGGAATTCGTATCAAAATTAAGTTGGTAATTTTATTTTTTTTATTCCAAATTTCAGTTATTTTTAAGTTGTACTTGAGATGGACTCTTATTTCTATATTGTATCTGACATAGACTCTTTCCTTTAATCTAGATCGTTATAATCTGGACCCACCATAATTAACGGTGTGGATGTTTATCTTTTTTCATCGATTAACGTGAGAATTTCTTGTACCTCTACTTTTGTAGTCGAGAGAAGGGGGGAATTCTATCCAGATTCTGATCGGATGGGCTAGTATTTTGATCGGTTTCCGGAAGCTAATATGTCTAGATTCTGTCCGAAAGCTAATATGTCTAGATTCCGTAATAGAATCGGTGAGTTTATGCCTCTTCTTAACCGTAGTAGCATTGGTGTGTACGTATCAGAGGCCAGTACATATACGGCAAAGCAACCGGAAGCTAATATGTCTAGATTCCGTAATCGAATTGGTGAGTTCATGCCTCTTAACCGTAGTAGCATTGGTGTGTACCTATCAGAGTCCAGTTCCTAACCCAGTAGGAAGCTAACACATGCATGTGAATATTTGGATGTTACACAAGTAGGAAGCTTACACATGCACGTGAATATTTGTTGTATATGTAATAGAAATATTTGTTGTATATGTAATAGAACTCTTAACTATATCTGATCAATCGACACCGTTATAATCTTGACCCATCACAATTGACGGTGTGGATCTTTCACTTTTTCCTCCGATTAACGTGGGAATTTCTAGCTTTAAGAGCGAACGTTGTTACTTCTTTTGACTCTGTTTTTATAAGATAATAGATAGATAATAATAGATAGACGTCAACTGTGCAATATTCGCCCCCTATATATATAGCCAATACCTGTGATGACACTTGCTATATGTATTGCTAGCGGCATCCGTATGTGTGGCCAACGAGTTGATTGAAAAGGACTTGCAACCTACTACATAGAGCGTGCGGTTCGTGCCATGAAAAGCGCGAGGTACCAATGTATCCGCCGAAACAATAGCAGAAGCTAGTCACCATCAGGCATCGATCGAGACGTACGTACATGCCAGACAAAGAAGCGTCGTTACGTATGCACGCATGTGTTACGTACCCTTCAACGGATCATCAGAAAGGAGGGGAAAACGTGGAGTAGGAAGAGTAAAGGGGGATCAGAAAAGAGAATCACAAGAATCAGATGTGGAGGAGGAAGGAGCAGGTAGATAAAGGTTCAGTTCGAGTGTTCTGTATTTTCTTACCCTCCCCTCTCCATCTCTCAGGCCTTATCTATCCTTCTTACAAGGTATGACATGTGGGCCTAAGTAAAGCAAAACAACAGCTAAGACTCAACTCACACCGTCCATTCCTCGATCACGAATCTCCCACTCGGCTTCCTGTTCCTTTTGTCACCCAGAGCTGGTCAGTTCCTTCGGTTTGTGCCTAAGGCACCTCCGATTGTGACATCCCCTTTCTCAGTTCGGCTTGCCCCCAAGCCGATATGTGGGGAAACCGAGTCTTCAATTGATCAAAATCTTCCCAGGTAGCACTCTTAGCTGACTCGCCGGACCACTTGACTTGAACCTGAGTACTGGAAGCCGCTCCAGATTGATGAAATCGGTGATTCAGGATTCGGTCTGGCACTCTGTTGTCCGCTGCATCTGGCAATGCTGGCTGAACAACTTCTGTTGGAGCCAGTGCCTTTTTCAATTGTGAAACATGTATGACTGGGTGGATCTTGCTGGTCGGCGGCAGCTTAAGTCTGTAAGCAACCACGCCCACCTTCCCTTCAATCTGGAATGGCCCGAAATACCTGAAGGCGAGTTTGTGGTTAGCACGTGTAGCAACAGAAGATTGAACATACGGTTGGAGTTTCAAATACACCCAATCACCCACATCAAAAGTTCTCTCTGTGCGTTTTGTGTCTGCCTGACTTTTCATCCTCTGTCTTGCTCGGTTCAAGTGTTGCCGCAACAGGGTAGTCATCAGCTCTCGATCTTTTAGCCAAGTAGCTAATTCAGATGAGGCACAAGAAGATGAATCCACAATACCAAAGTGCCGGGGACTGTGTCCATATAAGACCTCAAATGGCGATTTACCCAATGTGGAATGGTAGGACGTGTTATACCAGAATTCAGCGAGAGCCAACCAATCAAACCACTTGTTGGGGCAAGAGTGAACGAAACAACGCAAATAAGCTTCTTTGCTTGGGGGTCTGCTTCATATCCAGCAACAATTTCTGATAACCAAGTCGGCACACAGCTAGACACCGCTACTATTTCTCCCTCCGACTGACCTGATCGGCGTGATAAGGCATCACCGTCAGATATCATCGCTTTTTGTAGACTAAACGATATTGCAGGCCCAAAAGTTTAGTCATTGCCTTATGTTGCCAAGGAGTAGTCAATCTTTGGTCCTCCAAATGCACTAAGCTTCGTTGGTCACCCCATCACAAAAGTCGCATGTCGCAGTAATCGACGCCTTGATGATCCACTGCTAATATGATGGCTAGACTCTCTTTTTCGTAGGTTGATAATCCCTGAGTGCGAGGACCTAATGCTTTACTGAGGTAAGCCAAAGGATGTCCCTTTTGCATGAGCACAAAGACTAATTCCTTTTCCGATGCATCGCTTATTTCAAAGATCTCATGAAAATCGGAAGAGCTAAGATCGAGCAAGAATCAATGCATCTTTAGAGCATGGAAGGTCAGCCGCTTTGTCGCCTCTGTCAAACAAAGACTGCATGTTTCTTGAGCATGTCTGTAAGAGGCCGACTGATCAAACCGAAATTGCGAACAAACTTTCGGTAATAGCCGGCTAAACCTAGAAATCCTCGAACTTCTTTCACATTTGTGGGAATAGGCCAATTGCTTACTGCTGCAATGTTTTTTGTATCGGTGGAGACACCATTTTTGCTAACGATATGACCCAAATAGGTGAGTTGCTGCTGTGCAAAAAGACACTTTGATCTTCGGATTTTCAAACCGTGCTTGTCCAGAATTTCGAGCACCTGACGCAGAATAACAGAATGTTGCTGGAGCGTTTGGGTGTATATTAGTATATCATCTATGAAGACCAATACTCCCTTGCGTAACAACGGTGACAGGATCGTATTCATTAATCCCTGAAATGTCGCAGGCGCACTTGTGAGACCATAAGCCATAACGCGGAATTCAAAATGGCCATGATGGGTTTTAAATGCCGTTTTGTGTTCATCCTCCGGTATCATTCTGATTTGATGATAGCCCGCCCTCAAATCCAAGGTTGAAAACCAATGTGAGCCCGCAAGTTCATCAAGCAACTCATCAATCATCGGCGGTGGGTAGCGGTTCTTCATCGTGGTCGTTTAAGTATCGATAATCAACACAAAAGCGCCATGTAAAATCCTTCTTCCGCACAAGTAATACTGGAGATGAAAACGGACTTGAACTATGTTGAATAATCCCTTGGGCTAGCATTTCTGAAACTTGCTTCTCAATTTCATCTTTTTGTGATGGATTATAACGGTAGGGTCGCAGATTTACTGGCTTGGCTCCTGGTAACAGCGGAATAGAGTGATCAAACTCCCGACGCGGTGGCAGTCCTTGTGGTTCATCAAACAAATGTGTGAACTCTATTAGCAAGGATTGAATAATGTTGGGCATATCAAGGTCTGAAACTGCCTTAATGCACTCGTCAGTGCTCAGGTTTAACTGAATATCCGGTTCTTCATCCCTCCAGACGAGACAGCATTGAGGTGCACTGTCCCTGATACCTTGTAAACATATTCGCTTCCCTGACGTCCAAAATGTCAAACTCTTTTTCCGCCAATTAATAGTCATCGGGCTGTTAAGTTCAAGCCAATTCATTCCCAAAATAACATCATAACATGCTAATGGCAGGATCTTAAAATCAGTGCAGAAAACCGTGTTCTGAATGCTCCACTGACAGTGAGGTAACTCTCTGGTGCAATGCAACAATTCCCCGTTAGCAATTCGTACCTGGACTGATTTAGTCGCTGGTTGATCTCCAGTTAATGCACGGGCACATTCCTCGCTGATAAAACAGTGGGAGCTCCCTGAATCTACCAACATAACCACCTCCTGGCCTTGGATAACTCCTTGTAATCTCATAGTACGTGCAGTCACTGCACCTTTCCATGCTTCCTGCGATAGAGCAAGCAATTCTGCGTCAGGAGGCACTTCTTCCTCATCGGCGCTATTGGAGTCCACCTCAGTGTTTCCCAACATCTCCCATAGCTCTTCCACAACTTGAAGTTGTACTGTAGGACCACACTTGTGTTCACGAGACCAACGTTCCCCGCAAGTGTGACATAATCCTTTTGCTCGCCGATAGGCACGGAGAGCTATTAGTTTCTCATCCAACGGTGCATTTCTACTTCCTTCAGTGCTCCTACGATCATCAGTTCGCAGCCCTCCAGTCGGTGTTGTTTTTCCTGGTAATGGCAATAGAGTTGATCTGACAAAGGAGCGTGTATTTGACTGCTGATCAAGACGACGAGGATCTCTTCGTGTTGATTCCAGAACTTCTTCTTGTAAGCATGCTAAAGCAACTGCAGTTTCTAACTCTTGTGGCCGGTGTAGCACTACAGCTGATCTTACTTCTCCACGCAACCCATCAATAAACTGAGTAACAAAGAACATTGGGTTCCAAGAAGAGTGATGAGATAGCAATTTATGCATCATCTCATTGAACTTTTCCGCATATTCAGTCACTGTGTTGGTCTGCCTCAATTTGTTGAACTGTCTAATCAGGTGCTGAAATTCTTCCCGGCCAAAGCGTATACAGACTGCTTCTGCAAAAGAGTCCCAAGTCTCATAACTGGTGTGAGCTCTGGAAGCCTGTAACCATAGCAAAGCGCCTCCCACAAAGTACATAGTGGCCAAGCTAATCATGAATTCTGGTTGCACAGCACAAATTCGGAAGTAGTTTTCGCATTTGAACTGCCATGCCTTTGGATTCTCTCCGTCAAATGAAGGAAAATCTAATCGAGGAGGTGGAGGATGATGCTTGATTGTGTCTCGATGGTCGCCAAGAACCGCCGCATAATCCGCAAAAAAGGTCGTGGAATCGGATCGTATACATACCAAAGACCCATAGGCATGATGGAAGAAAATTTTCCCCACTTGTTCTTCCTCCGAGAGTTAATCCTTCTCGTCGAAGTTCCTCCCCTTCCAACGATCCAGAGTCCCTCCCAGTCAAGCCCTCTGGTTTGGTTGTCGGTGTAGGCAGAATCGGTGGCAACTCTTCGGGTCTGATATTGAGGACGGGATTACGAGCTATCTGCGCAACTTGTGTTCTTAGCTCTCCCACCTCAGATCGCACGCTGTCCACCGCCTGCTCCATTTCTGGTTTCCATCTCTGCAACTCCAGAACCGCTGGTTTGATCTCCTCAACCGATGCATGGATCACCTCGTTCTGCGCTTGTAGTTTCTGGAGTGCCTTGGTTATCTCAGCGAGCTGTTGTTCCATCTCTCCTGCTCGGGTTTGTGCTCGGGTCTGATAGCGTGGGATCTCCAGGGCTTCGGAACGAGAATCTGATACCAAGATTGTTACGTACCCTTCAACGGATCATCAGAAAGGAGGGGAAAACGTGGAGTAGGAAGAGTAAAGGGGGATCGGAAAAGAGAATCACAAGAACCAGATGTGGAGGAGGAAGGAGCAGGTAGATAAAGGTTCGGGCCGAGTGTTCTCAGATTTTCTTACCCTCCCCTCTCCATCTCTCAGGCCTTATCTATCCTTCTTACAAGGTATGACATGTGGGCCTAAGTAAAGCAAAACAACAGCTAAGACTCAACTCACACCGTCCATTCCTCAGATGCGAATCTCCCACTCGGCTTCCTGTTCCTTTTGTCACCCTGTAGCTGGTCAGGTTCCTTCGGGTTGCAGGCCGGCACCTCCGGCATTGTGACAGCATGTCATATCTATTTCGCATCGGGGAAGAGAGGCGAGTATTAATTCTTGCTACTCTCTTGTGCTGTCGTACTACTTTGACAAAACGCATATTTTGCAGTGAACGGGCTGAATGCTATGTACGTACAACCTGCATCCATCCTGTTGGTCGACCTCTCTGCCTTCTGAATGGTCAGCTCACCGACCGTGACACATGCATTTGGTGAGCAAAATCTCGTTGGTGACATGCCCAGCATCATCGGCAGCGTGTTGCTCGGAAGGCGCTCGATCGATCGTGCCTTTCCACGTCGCGGATTGGCGCCTGGCTGCCTGCGCGCAGAGGCGGATCAGCAGGCAACGTCTCTCGAGATTAATTAGCGACCGGCCGGCCGGCAAAGTAGCACATAAGAACACGGAGGTGAGCCCAAACGGGCATTAACTGCCGTCCTTACGCCTCACTGCCCCGAGAGATTCGGCCAGCGATTACCTAACCAGCCTCCGGCCCACTGGGTCGATCTCCGTTCGCGTGGAACCAAAACACATTCATTTCGCTTTTGGCACGAACCGGCCGCGCGAGCTATTGATCGGCCATGCGTGCTGCATACTAACATACATGGGCCTGCATGCGCTGCTTAGACGGACGTCAA
The DNA here is from genome assembly GCA_036346405.1 of Phyllostachys edulis. Taxonomy (NCBI): domain Eukaryota; kingdom Viridiplantae; phylum Streptophyta; class Magnoliopsida; order Poales; family Poaceae; genus Phyllostachys; species Phyllostachys edulis. The sequence continues at coordinate 14,861,681 of CM070551.1, read as the reverse complement.
TCATGGATGCAGGCATGCGTATGTGCCGGCCAGCTAGCTCCGATCCCGTGCACGCGTTGCGTCCAACCAAAACGACCGGGCAGGGAGGGTGTGTCTGCGGCAAGGAGAATAACAAACATCAAATGCCGCTACGCCGGGAGGATCAACCGTGAAGGGCGCTTCCTTTTCCTCGTTTCGTCTTTTCGTTTGCGTTTTGGCTATGCTGTTAACGTTTCTGCTTTTTTGTTTTGTGTTTTTGTTTTGTTTTGTTATGTTTGGTCGAGGGTGGCCTGCGTATTTACGCTGCTAGATTTGTTTTAAAGTTTCTAGTGACAAATAATATAACTTAGATGCTTCAGAATATATTTACGCATCTTGTAGCTATTTAGATTTTTAAGATATCATAAACATTAGAAAATGACAATAAAAACTTGAAGGAAAATACAACTTGAGTAACATAATTGAAGTATGAGCTTTAATGGAAGAAAAATATGAGTATAATAAGTTAACCACTCTCCATTATGTATGCATCATTTAGCTGCATGCCCTTAACGCTTTTCCAAAATGTTTGCATGCATATGTACCTCTTTTAATTTCAAGCAATACATTGATTATGTGTGCAACAAAATTATCTTATTAGTTTACATGGTATTAGAGTACCTTACCCACGTATACACTGATGCACCATAGACGACCTACCTTGAACTTATTTCCCCTTACATCGGTTGCCCCACCGAACTGTGTGTCTTCTATCTCTTCTCTCCACCACAATTTTTCTGCTTCAACCTCCAAGAGCAAGCTCAATTCTTGATCGATATCTCTCAGCTGCTACCCCTTCCAATGCAATACTCTACCATTTAGTTATCTTCTACTTCTCTTCAATTATCGCTTAATGATATCGTTGTGACATCTACACTTATATGCGTGTAAATATCTTGGATCCCTGCTGGGACACCCGTCGTGCTCTCCAGTGGCCCCAAGCCTATTCCTTACCATTGCACTGTCTCTACCCCCGAGCTCTTTGCTCCTTTGTTTCTTTACGCCCATGCTTCTATTCGTAGGATGCATGCATGTATATACACATGCACGATGCTATACAGGATCGATGTCATCTTCGCCTATGTCGGTCGCTCCTCTTCTTGGACGTTGTCCAACTCAACGATGTGGCTTCCTCATTAATTGTGACGACCTCCCATCTTCACCGATATCGGTATGTCCGCCTTAGTCGTTGTCTAACGATAGAGAGAATCTTCTTGCAATCGCTGGTGATGCCATGTCACTCACCAATGATGGCATGCTCTTAGCTACCCAATGATCACATATCGTCGATAGCTCATCTTTAATCCAAAGCTTCATCTCCTCTCTGCCATGGCTTCCCCATTATCGAGTTTCGTTGGCCATTGGCTTCTTCAACAACACTGATGCTTACGATTCATCATCACAACACTTGGCACTTTTGACTCCGGTCTTTCTTTTCAACGGCTCCAGTGAGCAGCACGACATTGTCCTTGTCGAACAACTAAGGTGTGCAACATGGAATTGTACTCATCTTCGTCGTCGCTGCTTCGGCTATTCGCTTCCTTGTGGATCAATATCTTCTTGTAGGACAGATCGACGTTATTGCACTCTTTCGTAGTCTCCTCCGACGCCATTTACGATATCCTCATTATAACTTATATTTAATTTATTCAAAATTTTAGTTATTAAGATATTTTACTTTGGAATTCGTATGGAAATCAAATTGCAAATTTTGTTTTATTTGTTGTCCCTAATTCAATTTTTTTTGGTATTCGTAAACTAATCCAATTGTTATTTTTATGATGAATTATAGTTATTTATAGATTTTGCTTCAAATTTGTATTGAAATCAAAATGCTAATTTTATTTTTATTCCAAAATCAACATAATTGTTTTGTTGAAATTAGTATACTAATCCAATTGCTATTTTTGGTTTAATTTTTATTCGGTTATATTTATTTAGGATTTTACTTAGGAAATCAACATATTTTTTTGTTGCAATTCATATGGAAATCAAATTGATGATGTTTTTTTTTGTTTGAATTTTATTTATTTAAGTATTTTACTTTGAATTGTGATGGAAATCAAATTGTAAATTTTATTTTATTTTTTATCCTAATTTTAAATTATTTTTTGTTGAAATTCATATACTATATATATATATATATATAGAGAGAGAGAGAGAGGAGATATGAAGAATTACAATTATCGGCGATTTTACTTTGGAATTCGTATCTATATCAGTTTGCTTTTTTTCTCTCCGAATTCTATTTTTTTGTTGAAATTTATATACTAATCCAATTACTATTTTTTAAAAAATTATTCTATTTAAGATAGACCCTTATTTCTATATGGTACTCGATCAATGCATATAATTTACCTCATCATCGATCTCATGCATGGCGCGCATGACTCATGAGGGAGAGGGACAGAAAGAAAAACTCCAGAGGGATAGGGCGACAATGCATTAAATGTGACCTCTGCATGCATGCACGAGTAACGATCGAGTAACCTCAGTAGCACTAGGTTGCTAGTGTGTGAGTGTGAAGTGCTCGCATGCCAACTGTAGGTAGGGCTAGCTACACTAAGTGCGTACGGAGGACGCAGGCGATCGACAACATGCAGTTTCTGGCCTAAATGGCACTCGTAACGATCCGGTGACCTCGGTAGTACTAGCTGGCTAGTGTGTGAGTGTGACGTGCTCGCATGCCAACTGCAGATAGGGCTGGCTACAGTAGTACGCACGGATAATGCAGCCGATCGAGCACATGGAGTTTTTGGCAGCACTCACAGGATTGGTGTTTCTTGTACCGTATAGCCAAAAATAGTAACGTGGACGTGTTGTTCAGCAATATATATGTATTTCCGTACTTTTCGTGTTAGGCATCAATCTCAGCTGCACGCTCATAGCCTGAACAAGCGATGCGCCGACACGTGTTGCCTCCGCACGCCCACCGCTCGGACCCCACGCGTGTCGCCCAGAGAAGCCGCGTCCGCGCGACCCCCGCCCAGACAAGCCTCCTCGGCACAAGTGCCGCCCGGACATGGGTCGCCGCCACTTCTAGTCCGAGTGTCATGCTCGACAACGCCAATGGATTTCCCACCACCATCACACTACGTTGTCCGCGGAAATTGCCTTCGCGCGGCTATAAATACCGGAGTCGCACTCGCTATCGTTCATTCTCAATTATGTTTTCGTTCTCGTTCATGCGCTCGTCGCTGAGAACACAGAGAATAGAATAGTTTTTTTTTGGAGATTAAAGTTTGGAGCAGTTCTTAGGACCGTACTAGTATTGAATGATCCCCCTAAAGGGCAGTTAATTTTTTGTCCACTGTATTTGTCGTTATTATTGTAATCGTAGTTAGTTAGTCTTATTCAACTAGTCCTAATTAATGTTGCTTGTGGTCGTAATTAAATAGTTGTTAATAATTTAGCCTAGTTTATTATTGCTTCTTATTAAGAGGTAATGAATTAGTCGTAACTAATGTATCGATAATTAATTAGTGGTAATTAATTAGTCATATTAATTAGGCTTTATTATTTAAGTATGAATTAGTTAGTGGTTAAAAATTAGTGGTAATTTATCAATCGTAATTAGTTAGGCATAATTAATTTAGTGGAAATTAACTAGTCGTAATTAATTAGTCATACTTAATTTAGTGGTAATGAATCAGTGGTAATTAATAAATCGTAATTGTTTAAGTCGTAGTTTATTAGTGGCAATTACACTAGTGCAAATGGAGTGGTTGAATTTACATGGCCAGAATTACTTTGTTGGTAAGTAACGACTCGTAGTTAATTTGTGGTGACTAAATAAACGCAATTAATCATGATTAATTATGTATGTGCGTTTCATTCTTAATTAATTAATCGTTTGTAGTCCCCAGCCACTTTCGGGGGGTCGTGAGGGAGGATGACACAGCTGCCACGGGCAACCTCTCATCGACCCTACAAGTTCAAGAAGTGGGCTATAAGAGAAAGCGCGTGGATATACAATTACCTGGCTGCATGTCGTCGATAGGTAATTGGACTTGACATCAAGAAATGGTTGGTTGCTGATACATGAAGCCACTTCTGGCAGTATTGGAATGTGACTTCTACACATGTGGCAAGCCTCATCAGCCCCCTAGTTACGAAGGACGTGTCTGTCTCCCCCAAGATGCTACGGTCGAAAGTCGCGAATCAGGTTGGTTATACAGTCAAACCCATCTCACAGAACATGAATGATTTCGACACTCGCCGCCAACGTGGGCAGTCCCGAGACAAGGGGAAGGCTCCTGCTACCGATGCCAGCGGTCGTCATAGTATTTCCAGTCGCCCTTTCGCACTCCATCTCGAAGAGGTCAGTTGTGTACAATTTGTATCCTGATTATGCATTTGGCCTTACGTTCTGCTAATATTATGCAATCGTCTAGCATGTGTCGCAGAATATGGATGACTTCGACACTCGCCACCGATGTGGGCAGTCATGAGACAAGGTGAAGGGGCCGATGCGGCACAAAGACTAATTTTAATCCCCCAAAAGCGTTGTGTGTATCTTGTGTGTACCAAACCACACGCCGCATTTAATTTGCAAAATACAAAGTGTATTCCTAACTTTCGTGATTTCATGTGAATCTCGGTGTTTTCTGATTTTATGTTATTCTAGAACCAATGTACTCGACAATCCACACATAACATACAAAATATGTATACAAATATACCACAACAGAAGCGCATAACATATATATAGTGCAATTACACATAGGATACAATATGGCTCACTCATCTGAGCCACTCTATGCTCGTTGCGTTTGCGTCTGCGTGCGCGTCCTTGTTTTTGTGTCGAGCATACCACGTGGAATACATTAGACGGTCCGGAGACTGTGTATCAGTTCAGAGAGGGTACGGAGATCGTTAAGTAGGCCAAGGTGCATCAGCAAGCTGACTCTGGCCGAGCTGAGTGTCCAATGTCAATGTGTCCCCCAACTTTTTCCAACAGCACCGAGCCAATGGATGCTGATGATTGGCTTAGGGTAATTGGCAAGAAACTGGATATTATTCATCTTTGACCGATCACGAGAGGTTCTGTCGCTCTCACCACCGGATGGACCAAAGATCTAATGGTGGGACAATTTTACTCAGTCTCACGGTGATGCTCAGACTATCACTTGGGACGAATTCATGGAGACTTTCCGCCATGCTCACATCCCATCAGGCATGGTGACCCTGAAAAAGAAAGAGTTTCGCACCCTACGCTAAGGCAATCACTTAGTTGACGAGTACTTACACAAGTTCAATCAGTTAGCCCGCTATGCACCTGAGGATGTGACAACTGATGAGGCCAAGTAGGAACGTTTCGTGGAAGGACTCAATGATGATCTCTCTGTCTGCCACATTGCTCAAGACTACACCGACTTTCAGCAGTTGGTGAACAAGGCTATCCGCCAGGAGGGCAAGCACCTAGAGATAGAGAACCGCAAGAGAAGGAACGCATCCCAGAAGTTCAACTCTGGGAGTTTTCCCAAGACCCGCACCACACCACCTCAGCACAGGAAATCTTTGTCTCCTTCATCCAAAGCATCTGTACCAGCTCAACGCCCAAACAACTCTAGTTTCCACAACACTTCTTCTGGAAGCCAGTTTCAGAAGAAGGCACTTACCTCAGCTGCAGGAATTACTTGCTTCCATTGCAATGAGTTGGGACACTATGCCAATAAGTGCCTGAAAAAGCAACAATCAACAGCCCCAGTCAGACCGAATCAGGGAGTTCCAGCCTCTGGCAGTACTCCAGCTGTAAGACCACTAGCTCAGCTCATGAAGGGACATGTGAACCACGTCACAGCTGAAAAAGCTCAAACTACACTAGATGTGGTCCTTGGTATGTTCCTTGTCAATTCAGTACCAGCATCAGTTTTATTTGATTCAGGAGCTTCGCATTCATTTGTTTCAAGTAAGTTTGTGGGAAAAATATAGGTTATCTATCTCTCCCTTAGTCAACCCTATGATAATTCATTCTCCGGGCTCAGAAATGAGGAGTAGTTTCCTATGCACAAACCTTACCTTGAAAATATCAGGAGTGCCCTTCCTAGCAGACTTAATAGTCTTACAATCCCACGGGTTGGATGTGATTCTCGGAATGGATTGGCTAGCCAAGAATCAAGGTCAAATAGACTGTGCCAATATGACCAAGGAATTAAAGTAGAGTTTAGACCCAAGATCTCTACCGGAGAAAAGCCTATCCTGACCAGCTTAAAGGAAGTAACGCTTGAAGATATACCAGTGGTGCAAGAATATCTGGATGTATTTCCTGAGGAATTACTCGGTATGCCACCAGATAGAGACATCATGTTCCTAATTGACCTAGTCCCAGGGATATCTCCAATCTCAAAGAGACCCTACAGAATGCCTGCAAAAGAATTAGCAGAATTGAAGAAACAGATCAAAGAATTACAAGACAAGGGTTATATTCAGCCAAGTTCCTCACCTTGGGGAGCACCGGTACTGTTTGTCAAAAAGAAAGACAACAGTATGAGGATGTGTGTAGATTACAGATCACTCAATGAAGTCACAATCAAAAACAAGTATACATTACCTAGGATCGACGACCTCTTTGATCAGTTGAAAGGAGCAAGTGTTTTCTCCAAGATTGATCTAAGATTCGACTATCATCAGCTGAAGACCAGACAAGAAAACATACCCAAGACTGCATTCACCACAAGATATGGAATGTACGAGTTTATAGTAATATCATTAGCTTTGACGAATGCACCAGCTTATTTCATAAATATAATGAATAAAATATTCATGGACTCTTGGATAAGTTTGTCATCATATTCATTGACGATATTCTCATATACTCAAAGGATGAAGATGAAGATGAACATGAGAAGCATCTCAGGGTAGTTTTGGAAAGACTCAGGGAGCAGCAGCTCTACGTTAAATTCAGTAAAAGTGAATTTTGGTTAAGCCAAGTAGCTTTTCTAGGACATATCGTGTCAGCAGAAGGAGTTGCAGTACATCCCGCCAAGGTTGAAGCCGTAATGGATTGGAGGCAACCCAAGTCCGTCACCGAAGTAAGAAGTTTCCTTGGTTTATCTGGGTATTACCAAAGATTCATCGAAGGTTTCTCCAAAACCACCAGACCTATAACTCGGCTTTTGAAGAAAGAGAAGAAATTTGAATGGACAGATGCTTGTGAACAAAGTTTCTAGGAGTTGAAGAAAAGACTAATATTTGCACCTGTGTTAGTCTTACCTGACATCCATAATGACTTTGAGGTTTTCTATGACGCCTCTCGCCAGGGCCTTGGATGTGTGCTGATGTAGGAAGGAAAAGTTGTGACCTATGCATCTCGCTAATTGAAGCCTCATGAAGGGAATTACCCGACACATGATCTGGAGTTAGCAGCAATTGTGCATGCCTTGAAAATTTGGCGGCATTATCTCATTGGTAATCGCTGTGATATTTTCTCGGATCACAAAAGCTTGAAATACATCTTCACTCAGTCAGAACTCAATCTCAGGCAAAGAAGATGGTTGGAACTGATAAAGGATTATGACCTTGGAATCCATTATCATCCGGGCAAAGCAAACGTAGTGGCAGATGCCCTGAGTCAAAAAGGGTATTGCAACACTATGTTGGTTCAAGAAAGTCAGCCAAAATTATATGAAGAATTGAATTTTCTGAACTTAGAATTGGTCAACCAGGGTTGTGTCAACACCTTTGTAGGATCGTAATGGCAATCAGAAGGGGGTTTGAATGATTACAGCGAATAGACCTTCAAATCCGATCTTAAACCTACGAGCTAAAACACCTTTGACCTCCTCGGAATTCTCTCGAAGAACCTCTACAGAACCTCTCCAAGAAGCTCTTCAGCTCACAACTCAAACACAGCAATCCAGAAACAAGTAGAACAAATCTGAACTTTATTTCTCTATCTTGATTTGTGTCTACAAAATGCTCCGCAAGCACCCCTCACAAGCCCTCAATCGAAGGACCTCTCAAGCTCTCCCTAAAGCCTCACAACCAAACAGCGTGAAAGCTACAGGTTCCAGACTTGTTTCAAAAGAACTGTCCTCTACCTCTTTTTATAGGGAAAGCCCTCTCCGTATCTCTAACAAACAGTGCAATCTATCTTTCCGAAAATCAAGGGACCCGAAACCCTTACCAACACGGGTTTTCCCAAATCTCTAAAACTTTCCAAAACCGAAACCTTCCATATCTCTTCACGTCGTAAGCCTTCAGGAATTCGCCTCCCAAAGCTTCACCGTGTACCACCTTTGATCTCCACGTGCTCCAGCGTAATCCAAATCATCCCATGGCATCCACGACCTCCTAGACCTCAGATCTCCCCATCCTAGTCCGGGTCCTCCTCATCACGACCATAATTGTCTCCACGCTCAACATGCACATGCAAAGATAAAAAAAACACAAATCCTTGGCACAAGTTCTCCAACTTGACCAGCCATTAGCTCACACACACACACATAAACACTGTCATGCAGCATGCAATAAACTGATACTCAGAACTTGATCTAAAACTTAGCCAAATCCCCAAAGCGACGCACACACAGAGCACAATCGGTCAGACTCCACGCCCGTCCGTTACCATCGCCCAATGGTCGTACCTCTCAAAACACACCGTACTACCGATCCTCAAAGTCATCCAAAACTCTCCAAAACAAGCTCGAAAATCCATACCGCAACCTTGCGGTCATACCATTTTGCGGTACTACCAGTAGTTAAAACTACTAAGACTATCGATCCGCGGTTGTACCGCTCCAAAGTCGCAGTACTACCGCTTCCAATGAAATCCAAGTATCCGAAAAACATGTCTTTTGGAATTTTCAAACCGCCATGTAAAAAACGGAATATCAACTACGGTCGATCGCTCCATGATCGGTACTACCGATTTTCACTTGAGTTTAAAACTCTCAAAACAAATTTCTCTCGAATTTTGCAACCGCCATCTAAAAACGGTATTATCGAAGTCGCAGACTTCGCCATTTCCAAGCGGTACTATCGCTCAACCGAAATGCTAAAAGACTCGTAAACACATGCCTTGCCACGTGGACGCCTAGATTGACTTGGCCGTTCGGACCGCGTGTCAAAACCATTGGATCTGGAGTACTGTTCAAAGTCCGAACGTCCCTCTTGATAACCACCTTCTGATTTCAATCCAAAGGCCAATACATCCTGTTACTTTCAGACGGTCCGAACGTTCTTCTTCAATATGAGCCGTCTGATCAAGATCTAACGGTTCACTACCACACGTCGGGACCCAAGTGACTTACGGTAATATCACACACTTGCGGTTGTATCACCGACAAGAGTACCGCATGCCACAATGCTCAGACTACAAGAAAACCCGACAAAGGCTGATTTCCACATAAATCAAAGGCACTCAAAAACTATTACAAAGTATGTCAACACCTAAGATCACAAGCATGTTTGAAAAACAATGTATTCTTCATTAAACACCAAGACTAAGACTCTCTATTGTCAATGTGTTCATCATCAAATAACATGACCAAAAAACCTCTCTGGTCTAACAATCTCCCCCTTGATGAATACATTGGCAATACAACAAAATCAAGAGATGAATGTTTTGAAGGAAAGTTTCAAAGCTGCCCAGCAAGAAAAGAAGGTTTCAAAAACTTTCAAAGACTACAGCTGAAACACTCTGAAAATTTCTCCCAAAAGATCTCCCATTTTTCTCCCCCTTTGGCAATGTAATCATCAAGTACTTCAAAGGAGAAAAAGTTCAAAAATAAAAGAGCATGCAGAATAAAGATCAAGAAGCTTTGGAGATTATGCAAGTCAATTTAATGTATTAACCAAGCCATCTTGTTGAGTAGAGCTATCTAGATCATATAAAAACATGTATCATGTGGCAAAGTCAAGACCAGTCTGTACCACTTGAAGGATAATTAAGCAATTTTAACTTAATGACAGGCATTTCAATAATGACTAAACCGATTATAAGCACCACAAAAGAATATCATCAAGAAAAGTGAGAGCCTAACAGTGAGACAAACTTTAAATCCAGATGAGCTATCAGTCTCAAGTATCACCCTATTGCTTCACTTTCAATTTTTATTTGCATGTGGCATGCTGCAAAGATACTTCTTTTCAAGGGTGGCATGCTTGGAGCATACTTCTTTTCATTTTAGCACTTTTGTGTGCATATTTTTCTTTTTGAAAATACATAGCTATGTATGGCATGCTTGAAGCACACTTCTTTTCATTTAAGCACTATTGTGTGTATATTTTTGGTCTTTTGAATATACAGCTATGTATGGCATGCTTGAAGCATACATCTTTTTATTTTTTTCAACCCTTTAGATTTTTTTATTATAACATGCTAAATTGAGTGAGCAACATAAGAATGAAATGAGAGGCATATTTGTTTCAAATCCAAGATTTAAAACAAGACTCATGAACAAGCTCATCCTTTTCAATAGAGATCACAAAGTGATAGCAATAATCAATCTAGTCAAAGTTCTCAGCCATATCATGATTTAGTTCTTTATGTAGCAAGTTTATCAAAACCAGTCAAGAGCAAAGCTACATAGCACATGAATAAATATGATAGAGAGAGCTCTACACCTCATTTGATTTCAATGGCTTGGACTTAATGAATTGTGAGACAAGAATAGTAATCAAAGCCTCTGAATCTTTAATCAAAATAGCTCCCCCTCAAAATAAACCCATAGGATAAACCACACCCAATTCACTCCTCAACCGGACAAAATGAGAAGTATCAAGCGACTTAGTAAAAATATCAGCAAACTGAAAATCAGATTCAACAAAGTGCAGAACAACATCACCCTTTTCCATATGGTCTCTGAGAAAGTGATATCTGATATCAATATGTTTAGCCCTAGAATGTTGTACTGGGTTCTTAGCAATATTAATAGCACTAGTGTTATCACAATAAAAAGGAACACTTCCCAAATCTATCCTATAATCCCTGAGAGTAGAAGAAATCCAGAGAACCTGAGAACAACTAGCAGCCGCAGCAACATAATCGGCTTCAGCTATTGATTGAGCAATGTAAGACTTTTTAGAGGACCAAGAAATTAAGGATGTGCCTAAAAGTGACATGTGCGGATGTGCTTTTTCTATCAATCCTACACCCCGCAAAATCACTATTTGAGTATGCACGCAAAGTAAGACAGGATGAAGATGAATAAAAAAGACCAAATTCTAAAGTTGAGTAGAGATACCTGAAAATTCTTTTCACAACCTGACGATGGGATGAACGAGGTGAAGCTTGAAATCGAGCGCATAAACACACAACGAAATGTATGTCCGGTCTTGAAGCAGTCAGATAAAGTAGAGACCCAATCACACTCCTATATTCTTTTTGATCCACTGCCTCACCTTCTTCATCTAGATCAAGAACAGTTGTAGATCCCATTGGTGTAGAGATGGGTTTGCAAGTTCCCATGTCGAAACTTCTAAGCAAATCTTTAGTATACTTGGTTTGGTGAATGAAGTTGCCTTGCTTGGTCTATTTTACTTGCAATCCTAAGAAGTAAGTTAATTCCCCCATCATGCTCATCTTGAACCCCCTGCTGATAGTATCTGAAAACTTGGAAACCAAAACATGAGAGGAGCCCCGAAAGATGATATCATCCACATAAATCTGAACAAGTAATAGATCATTGCCATGACGAAAAGTGAAAAGAGTTTGGTCTACCTTGCCCATTTGAAAGTTATTTTTAGACAAGAAAAGCTTGAGCCTCTCATACCAAGCTCTAGGAGCTTGTTTCAAACCATAAAAAGCTTTTGACAATTTGTAGACATGATTAGAAAACTTAGGATTTTCAAAACCAGGTGGTTGCTTAACATAAACTTCTTCCTCAATAAAGCCATTTAGAAAAGCACTTTTAACATCCATTTGGTATAATTTAAAACCTTTAGATGCAGCAAAGGCTAAGAGAATTCGAATAGCTTCTAATCTGGCTACAGGAACAAAAGTTTCACCAAAATCAAGACTCTCCACCTGAGAAAACCCCTGAGCAACAAGTCTAGCCTTATTTCTAACTACAACCCCATCCTCACTTTGCTTATTTTTAAAAACCCATTTATTTCCAATTACATTATGTCCATGAGGAGGCTCAACTAAGGTCCAGACTTTATTACGCTTAAAGTTTTCTAATTCTTCATGTATGGCATTGATCCAAGACTCATCAGATAAAGCGTGACTTACATCATTAGGCTCAAAAGAGGCAACAAAGGCAGAATGAGTATGTGAGTCAGAAGAAGTAAACCTGGAACGCGTTACCCTTTCATGAATGTCACCAATCATCAGTTCTGGGGGATGATGTCGCTGAATACGCAATGGTGCAGAAGGTTCTGAAATAGCTTCGACATTACGAACACCTTCTGCAGTTGATCCACCATTTGATGGTGGCACAACAGGTATAGCGCCACTAGAAACGGAAGTTGAAGTGGAAGTAGAAGATGCAGCATCCTCTGTTGGTGCAGGTGATGGTATATGAGAGAAATCGTCACCAACATGAAGATCATCCTCTTCATTAAGAAATATGCTTTGACTTCTAACTTGTGTACCTGAAATGTCGGGTCTAGTACAAGAATTGACCTCATCAAAAGTAACCTCACAAGTCTCAACAATTTTGTTAGTTTCTAGGTTGAGTACACGATAGCCACGAGAATGAGAAGGATAACTAAGAAAAATGCCATCTGTAGATCTAGACTCAAATTTATCCAGATTACCATGTTTAAGAATAAAGCATTTGCAACCAAAAACTCTAAAGTGAGAGACACTAGGCCTTCTGCCAAATCTCAGCTCATAAGAAGTCTTATGCAATGAGGCTCTCAAAAATACTCTATTAGAAACATCACAAGCAGTAGAAATAGCCTCTGCCCAATACTTCCTAGGAGTAGCATGTTCATCAAGCATAGTTCTTGCCATCTCAACTAAGGTTCTATTTTTTCTCTCTACAACCCCATTTTGTTGTGGAACACGAGGAGAAGATAATTGATGTTCTAAACCTTTTTCAGAGCAAAAAGAAGCAAATAAGGAATTCTTAAATTCAGTACCATTATCACTTCTTATAGCTTTCACAGCACCATGCAATTCATTATTGAGTCTTAGAAATACATCTTTGAAAAGACAAAAAGCCTCATCTTTAGATACCATAAAATAAACCCATTAGTATCTAGAGAAATCATCAACAATCACAAGAATGTACCATTTGCCTCCAACAGATTGAACCCTAGAAGGACCTACAGTGTCCATGTGCAACAATTGACCAGGGCCATCTGTGATGATCATAGAAATAGGGAAATGAGGAGCAGCAACCATCTTACCATGTATACAAGGAGAGCAAACCAAGTCTTTATCACCCTTAAGTTTAGGTAACTCCCTAATGAGATCCATTCCACTAATCCGTACAAGGTGATCAAAACCAATGTGTCCTAACCTACGGTGCCAAAAGAATAGATCCCTGGATTCAGAAGCTTCCAAACATCTAACCTCAGGTGAAAAGGAATGATTAAATTCAGCTCTAAAGACCTTCCCCAACCGAGATATATTGAAAATAAGATCCCCTGAAGCATCTAAGACTCTACAAGCATGTTTCTTAAAACTTACCTCAAGATTATTTTCTATCAACTGAGAAACTGAAAGTAAGTTATACTTCAATTTACTTACCAAAGCAACATCCTTGAGAATGAATTTATCATTAACACGCACAGTACCTTCAGCCATCACAATACTTGTTGAAGCATCCCCAAAAGTGATCAACTCATCATTGGATGCCTTAGTGAGGAAGGAGAACCATTTTGAATTACCAGTCATGTGCTTGGAACAACCTGAATCTACCAGCCACACGTTCCCTTTCCTCAACAGTTGTACCTACATTAAAAAAGTATCGGTCTCACAAGATCAAGTTAGTAAGATATGATTTTGGAACCCAAGATCGAGATACACGACGAAAGCGAGAGCAACACAAGCATTTCTGTTTTCTGAACACTGTTGGTCAGACCGTTGTTTAGGTGCAGGTCTGACCGGTTGTGTAACACCTCCTACACCTGCGGCAATTTGTTTAGTGGAGACAAAACGATGAAAAGGAACTTGAAGGATTTTCCTTAGTCTGTCACTCTTTTCTTTCTTAGCTTTTCGAAAATAGAATTGAACCAAATGACCTTCTTTACCACAATGAGTACACTGAAATTTGTCTTGATAAGAAGTTGCAGTTTTTCCCTTTACAGTACCCACTTTGGTAGATGGGTTCTTTGCAAAACCAACATATTTAAACATCACTTGTTTAGGTTCAGATTCTACTTCGATCTTTCCAGGTTCAAGAAGCTTAAGAATTTTGGGAGGATGATTCTTGGAGTGTTCAACAAAATTAAATCCTAGACCTCAACTTTTAACGCTCACTTTTGATCTGTCTAGAATCATGTTCAAATTTTTCTTACCAAAGGAGAATCTCTCCAAAGTGTCCTTAAGGTACTCATTTTCTTTAGTCAATGTAGGACAAATTGTGCATTTAACATATTCATACACAGTTTTATTAGAAGCACTAGACTGAGCCAATGTTTCTTTTTCAGCAAACTCATTTAGTTGTCTAGTCAAAACTCCTATTTCAGTGCTAAGCTTAGGACAATTAGTGCAAGAGAGTGTCTCATGATAAAGCATATGTTGTATAGATTTCTGAGATGAATTCAGTCTAGCTTTTAGCAATTCACAATTAAAGCAAGTTTTAGTTTGAGTATTTGACATACTTGACTCTTAATAGGTAGAACTAGACTTGAGCTTTTCAATTTCATCATATGCAAGTTTTAGCTTATCATCACAAGAGTCATGAGCCAGTTTCAACTTTTCAAATTTAGTATGAATTGACCTAGCAATCTCTAATTCAGTGTGCAAAACTTGACAAGATTCACATGATTCATCATCAGGAATAGATGCCTTAAGCCTATCAATTTCAGAATTTAAGTTTTCAACAACAAGATCATGTTTCTTTACTTTCTTTTTATATTTTTTAAGCTTGTCGGTGTTTTAGAACCGAGCTTACGTAAAGATTGTTTGATTCGGGGGGTCTCCTAGAATGAAATCACGCAGAGAGATTGACACAGGGATTTTTATACAGGTTCAGGCCTTCTCCGGGGAGAATAATAACCCTACTCCTATGTGTGTATGGTATTGAGTGTATTCTCGAACAACCAGGGAAAAACTAAGACTATTACAGATGATAGTGCTTGTCTTCCGATAATGATTCGACGCCTCTTCCTTCTCTCGATTGTCGCCTTTATATAGTCCGTGAAGGAGTGGCCGCTTCTCCGGGTGAAGTGGCGCCATCACATCCTCAGAATGGCGCATGTTGGCAGAATCACCGTGTATTAACTCCTCCACGCCTACCGACAACTATATATCGAGATAATGGAGCATTACGTGCTATTACTTCACGTAATAACAACAGATGATGACTGCTTGAATTCCTTAATCAATTGGACCCACTCGCCTCAGAGGTTTAATTGACCATAAGGTGGTCGTGGCTGACCCGATCGAGAAGAACTTACGACCATAAAGTAGTCGTAGCAAGACTTACGACTATGTGGTAGTCGTAGCATGAATTACGACTATGGGGGTGGTCGTAGAATAACTTACGACCACCTAGTAGGCTCCTCCCTTATAAAATTAAGGGGTATACTCAGGGACCATATGACGTCGTATTTACTTATAGATAAAAGATAAAATGAGGATTATTAGATCCACGTCAAAGCTCATTTGTCAACTTAAGTATAACACGAGATAAATCTGTATAAGAGAGTTTTACCTCATCAGGGTCACTATAGAGATCATCATTGTTAAGCTCTTCACTGCTTACCATAAAGCACATCCATGTGAAGTCCACCTCCTTTGCCTTCTTGCCATTGTCCTCATTGTCGCTTCTAGAATCAACATCACTTAGTCCAATCTCATCAAGTGCTGAAAGTACCTTGTTGACTGCTTTACGATAATTTTGCTTTTTGCTTGAATCAATCTTGAATTTAGAACGACGAGTTGGTACTTTGTCATCTTTAGCCTCCTTGCTTCTCAGGTTGGGATAATTCACCTTTATGTGGTTTAGCTCACCACATTCATAGCATCTAATTGGACCACCTCTCCTCTTTGATCTGATGTTGTTAATTGCTTTGGTTACCCTGTTGGAGAAGAGTACAAGTTGTTCTTCTGGAATCTCTTCTAATTGTTCATTTGAAATAGATCCCAAAGCCGACAAGGAAACACTAGAAGAACTAGAGGTACTGTCAGTTTGGTTAGTCACTAAACCCAAAGTATTGGACTTATTTATCCTGACCAAAATATCAATCTCATGTGTTTTCATCTTGGAATAAAGATCATTTAAGGTGAGTGTTTCCATGTTAACAGAATGATTGATAGTAGTGACAAGCACCTCCCAGACAGTCATATCCAAGGCATTCAAAATTTGGCGAGCATTGTCAGAATCAGAGTATATAACATCAACAGATTGTAAATCACTAACAATTTTATTGAACCGATCAAAAAGAGCATCTACTGATTCTCCTGGTTTCATCTCAAATTTAGAATACTCTTTTTAAATTGATTCTGACGAATACCTTTAACAGATTTAGATCCTTCATGATAATCAACAAGAGTAGTCCAAATTTTATTTGCAGACTTAATATTAGCAATGCTGACAAACTGGTCTCTATTTAAACCTTGCAACAATATATTTCTAACCTTAGCATTAGCTTCAACACCACCAGTATTATTAGCAGTAATAACAGCAGGCACTTCATAAGGACTTTCAATTTTTTGCCAAATAACATTACCTTGTGCTTGTAGAAAAACCTCCATACGTGTTTTCCAGTAGATATAATCTAATCCATCGAAATATGGTGGCTTACCTGAGAACCGATCTCAATCTGATGCCATTGCAACCTCGCTCTGATACCACTGGTAGGATCATAATGGCAATCAGAAGGGGGGGTTGAATGATTGCAGCGAATAGACCTCCAAATCCGATCTTAAACCTACGAGCTAAAACACCTTTGACCTCCTCAGAATTCTCTCGAAGAACCTCTACAGAACCTCTCCAAGAAGCTCTTCAGCGGTTGTACCTTCACGTTTGGTCCGGTACCACCACCCAGCGGTCGTACCTCTCAAAACACACCGGTACTACCGATACTCAAAGTCATCCAAAACTCTCCAAAACAAGCTCTCTCGAAAATCCATACCGCAACCTTGCGGTAATATATTATTTTAGCAGTACTACCGTAGTTAAAACTACTAAGATTATCGATCCGCGGTTGTACCGCCCAAAGTCTGCAGACTACCGCTTCCAATGAAATCCAAGTATCCAAAAACATGTCTTCTAGAATTTTCAAACCGCCATGTAAAAAATCGAAATACCTAACTACGGTCGTATCAGCTTCCATGATCAGCAGACTACCGATTTTCACTTGAGTTCAAAACTCTCAAAAATACCTTCTCCGAATTTTACAACCACCATCTAAAAACGGTATTATCGAAGTCACGGTAGATTTCGCCATTTCCCAAGCGTACTACCGCCAACCAAACGCAAAAGACTCGTAAACACATGCCTTGCCACGGACGCTCTAGATTGACTTGGCCATTCAGACCATGTGTCAAAACTGTTGGATCTGGAGTACTGTTCAAAGTCCGAATGTCCCTCTCGATAACCACCATCTGATTTCAATCCAAAAGCCAATACAACCTGTTACTTTTGGACGGTCCGAACGTTCTTCTTCAATATGAGCTGTCCAATCAAGATCTAACGGTTCGCTATCACATCGCCGACCTAAGTGACTTACTTGTAATACCGTAGGCCACTTGTGGTTGTATCACCGACGGTAGTACCGTGGCCACAATGCCTGTACTACCACAAAACTCGACAAAGGCTGATTTCCACATAAATCAAAGGCACTCAAAAGTTATTACAAAGCATGTCAACACCTAAGATCACAAGCATGTCCGAAAAATAATGTATTCTTCATTAAACACCAAGACTAAGACTCTCTATTGTCAATGTGTTCATCATCAAATAACATGACCAAAAAGCCTCTCTGGTCTAACAACATTAGAAGTACAACCAACCGTTCAGAGTCAAATCAGAGAAAATCAGAAAGAAGACGAAGACATTAAGGAAATCAAGAAGAACATGAGAAGAGGCAAAGCCCAAGGATTTTCAGAAGATGAGCATGATACCGTTTGGTTTGGGAACCGCATCTGCGTACCTAATCATCAGGAAATCAAACAGTTAATTCTAAAGGAAGCCCATGAATCACCTTACTCCATTCATCCAAGCAGTACCAAAATGTACCATGATTTGACGGAAAAATATTGGTGGGTCAGCATGAAGCGAGAAATTGCCGAGTTTGTTGCATGTTGTGATGTGTGCCAAAGAGTCAAAGCAGAACATCAAAGGCCAGGTGGATTGTTGTAGCCTTTACCAATTCCCGAGTGGAAGTGGGAACAAATCGGCATAGACTTTATCACCGGATTGCCTAGGACCCAATCGGGATATGATTTAATCTGGGTTGTGATTGACTATTTGACTAAAGTGGCACACTTCATTCCCGTCAAGACCACTTACAAAAGCAGTAAATTGGCAAAGTTATATATGGCCAGATCGTCTGTTTACATGGAGTGCCCAAAAGGATAGTATCCGACAGAGGTTCACAGTTCACCTCTAGGTTTTGGAAGAGCCTACATAAAGCCTTGGAGACCAGACTCAACTTCAGTAAAGTATATCATTCCCAAACGGATGGACAGACGGAACGTGTAAACCAAATTCTAGAAGACATGCTTCGAGCTTATGCTATAGATTTTGGAAATAGTTGGGATCAGCGTCTTCATTATGCTGAATTTTTATATAACAATAGCTACCAAGCCAGCTTGCAAATGTCTCCATTTGAAGCATTGTACGGTAGGCAGTGTAGAACCCCTCTCCTTTGGGATCAAGTGGGGGAACATCAGTTCTTTGGACCTAAAATAATACAGGAGGTTGAAAGTAAAGTAAGAACTATAAGAGAAAGCTTGAGAGTGGCTTAATCCCGACAAAAAAGTTATGCTGACAATCGTCGCTGAGAATGGTCCTTTGAACCAGGAGATTTCGTTTATCTTAGAGTAACTCCGCTCAGGGGAGTAAGAAGATTCCAGACCAAAGGAAAACTCGCACCTAGATTTATTAGACCATACAAGATTCTAGAAAAAAAAAGGCGAAGTTGCCAATCAATTAGAGCTACCGACATCATTGTCTACAGTTCATGACGTCTTCCACATTTCTCAATTGAGGAAGTGTCTTTGAGTTCCAATTGAGCAAACACCTTTAGAGAGCATTGATCTCCAAGATAACCTCACCTATGTGGAGCAGCCAATCAAGATTCTTGATGTCGTAGAACATGTTACCAGAAGCAAAGTCATTCATTTGTGCAAAGTCCAATGGAGTAATCACTCAGAAGAAGAAGCCACCTCGGAACGAGAAGAAGATTTGAAAGTCGAGTATCTCCCCCTTTTTGCTAACCAAGTCTGAATCTCAGGGACGAGATTCCCTTTTAGGGGGGGGTAGGTTTGTAACATCCCAAAATTTTAATTTTGGTTAAAAATAAAATTTAGTTATTTTCCTTGAGTTTTCTGAATTTTCTAGAATTTTAAAAGCTTTTTCCTATTTATGTTTAAGCCAAAAGAAATTATCTTCAAAAGTTAAATACCAATCTTAAGTTTAAAATATTTTATTTAGGTCCAGGATATCTCAAGGAATTTATGTGAATTTTCCCATTATTTAGGTCCAGGATATCTCAAGGAATTTCTGTGAATTTTCCCATTAAATACCAATCTTAAGTTGAAAATCCTAAAGGAATTATTTCAATTTTGGAAATCAATAAACCAAAGGAATTTCCAAAATTGAATTCGGACCGAATTCATCCGGCCCATCTACTGGGCGCACGCCGCAGCCTAGCTCTCGGCCTGCGCGCCTACCTCCCTCCCATTGACGGGTGGACCCCACCCGTCAAGTTCTCTTCCCGATCGCGCCAACCGCACTGTGTTCCCACCGCACGCTCGCAGCAGCCCACCTCCTTCTTCCACTAGCTGCGGCCCCAACCGCAGGGATCGTCGTCCACACGGTGCCTCCTGCTATGCCAGACACGCTGTTGAGCCACTACCGCCTGCAAGCACCGAGCTCAACGCAGTTTTGGTCATCGCTACTTGGTTTTGTTTCGCCCTCTTGTGCGCATCGACCGCGCGCCCTTAATTGCCAGTCGCGTTCGACAACCACCCCTCAGGGGGCCATGCCCTTGTGTTCGTGCGCGAGCGCATCGTCGCCCATGCCGGCCTTCCCACAAGCTCATCGCCGCAATGCCTATTTATTACCGACCAAAGCCCCCTGAGCTTCCTCTTTACCATTCCTGAGCCACCCCCATCCCCTTTCTCTCTCGCCAACCGAAACTGCGAAGGAGCTCGAGCTCCTGTTCTTGGTCGAGGCGTCGCCCACTTGCCGTCGGTGATCCAGTGGAGCTCTCTCTCCCCCTCCTGCATCATATTGTGCTCCAACTCACAAACAACATTTCCCCTGGATTAGTTCTTGTTTTCTCTCACAAACGACGTTGGAATTCGGTTCTTCCCCGACTCTGGCTGATTCCGCCACCACCACCACTCATTGCGATTCACCACACCACGAGCCAATTGGTTGCACTTGGAGCACCTTGAGGACCCTATGAAGTTAACCCAAATCGAGCCGGCCTTCTCCTTCGACCCCAGCAGTTTCTCGTCGTCGGCCACCTCGCCGCCGCCACGGTTTAGGCCACCAAGCCATCTCCGATTATCTCGCCTTCTCCGTGTCCTTCAGGTGAGCTCCTAGAGGCCTTTAGTTGCTCATGCGCATGCATTTTGGCTTAGGGCATCCCCGGATTACGATTTGGCCTTTCGGCCGAATGCTCTCGCCGCTATTTTCCTTCGAGTCGCCGCCTCCGGTCACCGGAGACGTCACCGCCGGTACCCATAGGTCCTCCCCGATGAGGCAGTTCCATTTGACCACCGGCATAGCCGCTGGTTCTGCTTTCACGGGCGAGTGGTCGGAGAGCCCAGCCAGAGTTTCACCTTGTCAGTCCAAAACGGACATTAACTATAGCATTTAATTTTGAACCAAATCTCGGGAGATTAGAAGTAAAAGCAGTAATCAATTGCTAAGCTAATGATTGCTTTATCTCACTGTCTTGCTGGCCCGCGCAAATGAATGAAGTTCATTTATAACCACATGAGTCACTGCCACATGGGCCCAAGGCCATTAAACCAAGACTCGATCCATCGCGCAGGACCATCAAGACAAGCAAGATGAACCGTAATTCCATGTACTATTTTGTAGACCAACACTATGACATGTGGGTCCCAACTGTAAGCACATGGTCATTACGCCATTAGTTATGACCGAAATGCGCTTTCCATATTCGGAAAACGTAAAACTCAAGCGTTCAAGAGACAATACGCTTTGCACATTTTGAAAACGTATTTTAGCTGAGAGCCGAGAGCGAATACGCTTTCATAGTTAGGAAAACATATTTCTCAATTTATTTGGAATTTCCAAACCGAGCCAACCTAGAACCTTAATAACTTTTGCTAGGAAACTCCAAATGAGTTGATCTTTGTCTCTAAATTTGTATAAAATCAAGATCTACCTATCTATACTATAATTTTTCAATTTGGAGTTCATTTGAATCTATTTGAGCTAGAACTTGTTGAAAACCTTTATGCCTAGTCATGATTAGAGAAAAAATATTGAATTTGGGGGAATTTAACCAAATGTTCAAATATAATTTAATTGAGCCTATGGTATTGTTTTACCATAGGACTTTTTGCAAATGATTTTTGAAAAGCAAAACAAAATAAAAATTGGTTTAGACTTGGGCGAAATGGATGTTTGGATGGCTGCAGGTTTATGCAGGGATCGATTCATTTGAATGATCGAGGCCCATGAGTTTTGTTGGAAAGTCGTCCATGTCAGTTAAGGACCGAACTTCAAGCCGTATCTTGCCAAGCCTTACCGTTCAAAAACGCCTTCATAGACGGTTTCGTGAGCCGTCTGAGTTTATGGGTCAGTAATGACATGAGGTCATCACAGACGGTTATTAACTCAAAATCGTCTGTGATAGTAGACTATCACAGACAGTTGTAGATAAAATCGTCTGTGATAGTGCATTGCTAAATCTATTTCTGTTTATTGGCTAGCCTCAGGAAATGCTAGCCATGCCCTCTGAGACAAACACATCTAATTTGCATTCATTTCAGAAGCACATCAAATTTGCATTCATTTCAGAAACAAGCACATCCAATTCACAAATCAATTAACTAAAATTAACCATTAATGTACATTTACACACATGTACCATTAAGTTCAATCTATCCCAATCAAGTTCAATCTACTCTGTGGAGACTCTCATCTGGATTTATGACCTGACTGTTCAGGAATGACGCAAGGTGTGATCGAACTTTTATGAGCTCGCTCTGTTCCAACGCAGTTTCGACGATGGTCGCAATTTGTCGATAGGAAGATTAAATTCGTGCTTATATAAATTGGTAAGTATATATGAAATAATTGTTGCAAGATTGAAAAACCTAATGATCATTGGTGATCGTGGAACCGATGAGTAGTTCCATGTTGTGGCAAACATAGTATCCACAGACATTGCGACCCGACGTCTGCTGGTGGCACTGCAAAAATAGAATTGGTTAGTTCGAGAGGCATTACTACGAAGTGTTATATAGGATTAATGTGTACTAGCTAGCGAGTACCGGGAAAGTTAAATCGTGTTGCAGCGACCTTCCCCTGCATTTCCCTCCTCTAGCATATAGCACGTCGAACGCCCACGTGACTCCAAGAAGTTAGCCTTAGCCATTGCAAAGGAAGGAAAGACTACAATAGAGTTTCTATGGAGGAAATGTGTTTACTGCTGATTAAATTTCGATAACTATGAAGTTGTGAGTGATCCTCTTTAGGAATCTAGGTATATTACCCATTTCCGCTTTTGGTATAATTACAATTAGAATCCAAAGGAAGCTACATGTATGTCAAGATGGTCATGAAACCTAAGTTCGTGTTGCTTATAAAGTACAAATCAACAAGTATAGCCAGTAGTGCAACACTTACTCCTGGTTGTAGCGCAAAAGTATGTATTCCACGTTGCGGTGAGCCAGGAAAAACTCTATAACGTAATCCTCAATGAATATTGCATTCGCATTGATGCTTTGCTCGGAGACCACGTGTGGGTCGAGGAAACCTACCGGTGAATTCCTTCTTTCGGCTTCAGACATCATGTATCTATATACAAAAGCAAGGGGTTATATATAACATTTATCGGTATTACACGAACATTGACCGTGATTATACACACTTACAGTGTCCAGCATCGTATGAGTGAGACGTCGAGCTCACCGAGGTTGAAGAGACATAACAAGTCCTTGAAGGTCACCGTGAAGACACAGTCTTGAAGCTCGTGGTTAAAATGATCCTCCTTGAACTTGTCGGTGACACCCGAGCGTCGTTGTTCAGCCGGCTTGTTGGACTGTTCCATCTACCATGTATGTAATGCCGTGCAAGCCGGTCCTAGGGTAGGGCTATCTAACCTCTCGACCAACGGCTCGCCTAGCACGAATTTCCAGGCCAACGACAAGAAGGAGATATCAGAACAGGAGTCGACCATCTTCGATTTGCCCTTACTGCCTCGCTTTGTATAGGTCGACTTCACAAGAGTCGACTGAGCACGAGGTGTAGGTGCATCAGTCGACTGAGCACGAGGTGTAGATGCATTTGATGCACTGGGCCCTTGCTGCTTGCTTGGTAGTAGTCTTCGGCAATACCCCATGGACTTGATATTGCGCAGATATTCCGTAAAGTTGACATCGGAGCAGATAGCTCTAGGCAGATGTCCCCCTTGGGCCACTGGATGAATGTTCCAACGGCTTGCTCTAGAGTCATGACCTCATCGTTTGGGGGAATATGTAGTGGGACAGTCTCGAAATTGGCACAAACACCGTCCACATTCACTTTTGTGAAACCCGACGCTAGATTTTCACCGTGCACCAAAGCCTTGACACCGGATGGATACACCTGGCCCCAAGCAGCATCTAGGGCAACCGAAGCATATCTCACTTGGAGCTTGCACTTCATAGCCCCCTACATAACGATACAAAATTAGCTACTCCAACAGGCCTATCAATGGATCGAGCATTCCAGAGATAATAATTATTACCTGGATGTCATCGATAGGAAAACTGCTGTCGCCTATTGGAGTAGGGTTAGACGCGCAGCTATTCGGAAGTTTGGGGGGGGCTGGCTAGCACAGTAGGGGCAGGGGCTTGCAACTGATTTGGGAGTTGCAATTCCCTAAGCCTTTCCTCAAAGCTCTCCATCTACCGTTGCGACGCAGCTCTGACGCGATCATCGATCTCACGGGTGATCTCATCTCTGAGAGATTCACGAATCTCCTCTTGTACTTTGCATCGCGCTCGGCTTTGGCTCTCTTCCTACTCCGGTACGATCCAGAGTCCGCTTGGAACCATTCTGCCCATATAACATAAACACCAGCGCCTCTCGTGCGAGCCGGATGCTCATTGTTTCCTAGGGCCGCGGAGAGTATATCTCTCTCCCTATCTGCCTAGAATGAGCCTTAGGAATATTGTGCACTCAGCATTACCTGCAATAGCCCGATATGTCATTTCACTTCCTATGAAGTTATGGAGTAATTACAAACTAGGTAGTTCGATATCTTACCAGGCGCTGGGACACTTCCTGGTCTGCAGGGTTTGGAAAGGAGACTTCCCCCATAGACAGGGTACATAACCTCCCAAATAACCACTGTCGGGCGCGCACATTAGTGATCTCGAGAAATGGCGAGGAGACATTCGAACGGCTTGCCTGCTGGTCCTGATCCCTCCATATCGATTTTACCCGCGATATCCGGCGGTGCGTAGTCTGGGGGTGCTTGTTTTTGCTCGAGGGCCGTAGCGCCACACTTTCACTCCTAAATTCATCTGTCGTCTTCTTCGCCACAAACTCGGCCCAGGACTCTTCTAAGAACGGATATTTGTGGAAGGGCATCAGATCCTTCTCCACGTAGTTCTTGACAAGCGTGCTCTTAAAGTTCTTCCACGCTTTGCACGCTTGTAGCAACGCGTGTCGTCGCACGGAGTCCCGGTGTTATTCCAGGATCTCGAATGATCGGAAAATATCCGTCAGCAGCTCATCTTTCTGTACTTTGGTCAACTCCTTCCACGAATCGTAGATGACGTTGACCCGCTGTCGCAACTATTTCGACCGTTTCTCCTAATGCGGTAGTCGCTTTCGGCGAGGATTGATAGGGGTCCCAAACTGATCGACCTCCATGATGGTATATCGGCCCGCGGGTCTTTTTGACATTCCTCTTCTTCTACCGCGGTTGGATATTCCAAAGGATGGTGCATCATTAGACACATGAGGCAGCGATGACAAAGAATGAGCGGAAGACATCTTCACAAAAAATAGAAGTTCTGACTCGCATGAACATATTATCATAAGATTCGATCTCTATGTGTATGGGTATACACACCAATTAATAATAATTGGGATATTTAGGGAAGAAATTAAGACAAATACAATGACATAATTGACATAGACATGTAAATCCTCTAAGTTATTTAAAAGGAATAATATGCTCAACACAAACATCATGTGAACAAATGAAATAAGCATAAAGCTAAGATTTAATATTTTGATATTGCTATCACATGTAGAGTAAGCATTCCAATTAGAGCTCAAGTTCAAACACGATTATCAAAACAATTTTAGTACAAGACTATTATCATCACAGAGCATTCATCTCAAGCCCACCACACCACATTGCAATATATTCCAAAGAGCGAGATCAAAACAAATACCATATGAACAACTGACTAGAACAAATACAAATTCCTAAAACAAGTACAATTATCATGAGTCAATGAGGACCATGACAGATTATTGATAGAAAGAGTGAGAGAAAGGCGCGCTGGGTCGGCAACTCGGCATTGGTTACCTTTTGGGCCGAGGAGAAGGACGAGCAGGAGCAAGACGAGCAAGAGGGCGGCATCGAAGGGAGGCGGCGCCGAGCCGGAGGGGATCGAGGAGGCGGCGGGCTCGGTGGAGGAGGCGTGGCGGGCTCGTGGGAGGAGGCGGCGTCGATGGGCTCGGGGGAGGAGTCGCGCCGGGCTCGAGGAGGAGGCAGCGTCGAGGACGACGGCGATGGGCTCGGGGGAGAAGGGAGCTGGGAGTTGTGAAACTTAATCGTTTGAGTGGGGGGCGCGGGCAAACCCTAGAGTCCGAATATAAATAGAGATGGACATCACAGACGGTTCTATAGCGTAACTGCTCAGGATATATAATATCACTGCACGGTTTTAAAGTAGAA
This sequence comes from Phyllostachys edulis, assembly GCA_036346405.1. Lineage (NCBI taxonomy): Eukaryota > Viridiplantae > Streptophyta > Magnoliopsida > Poales > Poaceae > Phyllostachys > Phyllostachys edulis. Next base: position 14,835,263 of record CM070551.1, on the reverse strand, counting down.
CCGTCAGTGATATGATATATCATGCGGTTCCAATCAACAACCGCTCAGGATATATTGTATCACGATGGTTTTTACCAAGGAACCGCTCAGGATATATAATCACTGCATTTATTTGATCTACAAACCGTCTGTAATATTATTTTGTATTGGTTAATCTAGTTCTGTTTATTGGCTAGCATCAGGAAATGCTAGCCATGCCCTCTGAAACAAGCAGAAAACACAACAAGTACATGTATATACATCTAATTCACATTCATTTCAGAAACAATCACATCCATTTCACAGTACAAATCAATTAACTCAAATGAACTAAAATTAACCATTCATCAGAACGTACATATACACACATTAATTGTTCAATTAATCTTTAAAAATTAGTCCTTCATGATGATCGACGCGTATGTAGCTAGTTTCATCATGTTCTTCTTCCTCGACCCTTATGCCGTTTCTGAAAGGAGGCAACTCGTTAAATTGATTGTATTCTTCATCGTCCACTACATTCTTAACTCTGACAATCCTCCTTTTTCCATGAAGAACTACGTGGCGCTTCTTATTTGCCGGGTCGGTTACATAGAAGACTTGAACAACTTGGTTAGCCAGTACGAATGGTTCGTCTTTGTATCCGACACGTTCGAGATCCACGGTAGTGACATCGTACTTGTCGACCTTCACCTGTGGGAGATGGACCCAACGCACCAAATAGGGGGATCTTGAAAACACGAGTCGAGCTCCCATATCTCCTCTATTTGCCCATAGTAGGAGCTCCTCACCCCATCAGATCTTGAATGCATCTATGCGACACCACCGCTCGTTAGTGCTCTTTATATCCTAAGCCTGCATATAGAATGTGTACCCATTTATGTCGTATCCTCGCCATGCCACAACTGTAAATGTTGGCCCTTTTGCCAACCATGTCAGCATATCACTTAATGAGCTCCTAGCGAGTCGCTACTTTAACCATTGGTTGAACCGTCTATTGTGTTGTCTTGTGATCCAAACATCCGGTCGCTTCGGATTCTGTTGCCGAAGCACGTCCTTGTGCTGGTCGATATATGGGGACACTTCAGTCATGTGTTGCAAGACTGCGAAATGGGCTTGAGTATACACATCCATATCTATAGTGATTGCTTTCCTTCCGATGGTCCCGATACCCTCGAGCCTCCCCTCATGGCGAGATCGAGGCACACCTATCGGTTCGACCTAAGCCATGTAATCGACGCAGAACTCAATGACCTCTTTGGTTGCATAACCTTCGACGATGCTGCCCTCCGGCCGAGATCAATTCCGTACATTGGACTTGAGAATTCCCATGAACTTCTCGAACAGGTACATGCTACGTAGGAATAAGGGCCCGCACATCTTTATCTCCCTCACAATGTGAACAATGAGATGGACCATGATATCGAAAAACGACGGAGGGAAATACATCTCAAGATCACATAGAATCATCACCACCTCGTCCTGCAGAGCATCCAGTCCTTCGGGATCGATGACCTTTCGAGCAATTGTGTTAAAGAAATAACACAAACCTCATGATTGTCTCTGACCTTGATCGGCAAAATACTTCTAATTGCAACAGGGAGCATTTGTGTCATCAACACATGACAATCATGAGACTTCATGCCAATTAACTTCAAATCTTCCATCGAAACAAGTTTCTTCATGTTGGCAGAGTAACCGGACGGAACTTTTACACCATGCAAGCACCGGCACAGTTCAGTTCTCTCGGCCTTGGACAGAGTGTAACAAGCAGGGGGAAGGTATATTCGTCCTTTATCGGTCTTTGTTGGTATTAACTCAGGTCTGATGTCCATATCAACCAAGTCAAGCCGTGCGTTAACACCATCCTTCGTTTTGTCACGAATGTTCAGTAAGAGACCAATCAAGCTGTCACATACATTCTTCTCTACATGCATGACGTCGATGCAGTGGTGAATTTCTAGGTGCTCCCAATAAGGTAAGCACCAAAATATTGATTTCTTCTTCCACATGTTCTTCTTACGGGTCCTCGATTTACATCCCTTTCCGAGCACAACATCTAAATCCTTAACCATATCATAGACCTCTTTTCCACTTAAATGCCTTGGAACTGAACTGTCCTCCTTCTTTCCGTCGAATTGTTTCATCCTGCGGTATGGGCGAGCCCTCCGAAGGAACATACGATGACGCATGTACACGGTTTTACGCGAGTGATTCGGCCACACACTCTCGGTATCATCTAAGTAGTGAGTACAAGCTTTGGCCCTTTTTGTACTCTGGCCCGACAGATTAGCAAGGGCAGGATAATCATTTATGGTGCAGAACAACAAGGAACGTAAAGTGAAGTTCTCTCGTTTGTACGTATCACATACCTGTACCCCTTCAATCCACAATATTTTTAGATCTTCCATCAATGGTGCAAGGTACACATCAATATCATTCCCAGGTTGCTTCGGCCCTTGGATAAGTATCGACAGCAAAATATACTTCTGCTTCATACACAACCAAGGAGGAAGGTTGTAGATACAGAGCGTCATGGGCCAAGTGCTATGTCGGCTACTCATGTTACCGAAAGGATTCATTCCATCTGTACTCGATCAATCCAAACCTTATATTCCTCGGTTCCGCATGGAAGTCTGCAAACCTCCTATCGATGTTTCTCCACTGGGCGGAATCAGTAGGGTGTCTCAGCTTTCCGTCATTCTTACGCTCCTCTGAGTGCCAATGCAGCAGTTTTGCATTCTTTGGGTTCGCAAAAACCCACTTCAAACGGGGAATTACAGGAAGATACCACACCACCTTAGCAGGAGGTCCTTTCTTCACCTCGATTCCCTTGTCATCATCTAATTGATTCTTACGCTTGTATCGGGATACGTTACACACCGGACATACATGCATGTTTGTATACTCGTTACGGTAGAGGATACAGTCGTTCGGACATGCATGTATTCTTTCTACTTCCATTCCCAATGGACAAAGAACCTTCTTGGCTTTCTACGTGGTTTTGGGCAACTCGTTTCCCTCCGGAAGCATGTCTGCTAAGAGATCTAATAGCCCCGTGAAACTCTTGTTGGACCAACCGTTGCTTGCCTTCAATTTCAGCAGTTCAAGCACGGATGACAACCTTGTGTATTCCGGCTTGCAGCCCGGAAACAAAGGTTTCTCCGAGTCCTCCATCAAGCTCCAGAATTGAACATACTCCCTTTCATCACAGTTCCCTTCTGCATCGCGAAGCATCTGATCTAGATTGTCATCGTGCAGCCTATCCGAATCGGAACCACAATCGACATCGTCCGGTGGCATATCGTTGACTTACTGTATAATATGCTCTTCACCATGACTGGTCCAACGTGTATAACCCTTTTTGAAACCCCCTTCGAATCAAGTGTGCTTCGATCTGCGTTCGGTTCTTAAACATCTTCAGATTCTTGCAGTCAATGCATGGACAGTACATATATTCCGCCCCCTTATTCAACGTATCCTCCTCGGTAGCTCTTGTAAAAGCACACACGCCATTAATGTACTCTTCACTCATACGGTTCTCAGCGTACATCCAGCTTCGGTCCATCACACGGTTCGTATTGAAAACCCTGGAAATAAATAAAAGGGTGACTTCGAAAGCGTATTTTTTGAGGCTTAATTACACTTTCCAACAGAGAAAGCGTATTTTCTCTGAACTAAAGGTGGGTTTTTTTATTATTACATTTTTCCGAATTTTATTAACTTACATATGGGCCCTACTTGTCAGTGACTCATTTTTTATTTCATGATTTTATTTATAAAATCTATGGCGGTCCCACATGTCATAGACCCGTTAGTTTATTAACTAAATGATTAAAAACAGTAGGATTTTAAGCTCAAATTGGGCTTATGGTGACATCGCATTGCTAATAGTCGTGGCTCGGGGCCCTAAGGTCGCCTGAGGGGAACCGACGGTGATGTCCCATGGTAGTGCCATGGGCTTCACTAGCGATTTTGGCGTAAACGCCTAAAACTACTCAAATTAAAGGATGATTATGCTCCAGTAGCTCACCTCGATCACGAGGAAGGTGTCAATGAAGTCGGGGAAGGTCTAAGGCGACTGGTCGTCGATCGGTGAACAGAGGCGACGGCGGCAAGCTCCTTGGTGACAATAGCTGAAATGGACCACACGAGCAGGCTCAGTGAGGTGAGGCGATACTCAAACCGGGCACGGAGTGGCGATGGACTCACCGGGCTTGGAGATCTCCCGCGGTTACCGTAGCGCCAGAGATGGAGATCAAGAAGACTCTGTTGGGGAGCTATGTACACTGCACCGTCTGTGGAGTTAATTATCGCAGACGATTTTTAACAAAAACCGTCTGTGGAGTTAATTATCGCAGACGGTTCATGTTTAAAACCGTCTGTGAAGTATCATAGACGGTTCTGACCAAAACCGTCTGTGATATGTTTTTGGTCAGAACCGTCTGTGATACTTCACAGACGGTTTTAAACATGAATCGTATGTAATATGACCTCTTCACAGACGGTTTTTAGCGTGGAAAATAACAGACATTTCGGAAACAAAAACCGCTCGAGATTGTGTTTATCTGAGCGGTTTCGATGAACCATCTGTGATCAAAGCGCCCAAGATAGCATTTTTGTAGTAGTGGAGTATCCTTCACCATTATTGTGTGAATGTTATCTGACTATAAAGCTTGAGATTTAGAAAATGAATTTTAGTTATAGAATATCTGCCTTGGAACTTAGTGCAAGTATTTAAAGAAAACATCGCTTTATGCAAAATAAACCCTATAATCCTTTGTTATACCCTCATGCATTATAATATGTTATTGGGTGTAACTTGCGGAGTACATTCATTTGTACTCACCTTACTTAATAAAATGTTGATTAGGAGAGGACTACTATGAAGAGAGTGAGAACGTGGACGACTAGGCTACGCCCCCAGACAATTGCTTGTGGCGCATCGTGTGGTCTACTACTACTACTTTTGCTTCCACTGTATATTACTTTTGGACTTATTCTCCTTTTGTAATAAACTTGCACTTTGTGATTATATCGCGCATTATGGTTATGTTATTACTTTTTGTTTAAACTATGTACTCTAGCTACTGATCATGGGACTAGAGTGTGATACATAGAGGATCCGAGATCCTTCGCTTTTGGGTCCGACAATACCCCCTTTGAGCAGACACGCGCTATCCGGACCGGCTCACGTATCCCACGGGACATGCTCGACGCAAAACGAGGAGGCGCACGCGTACGCGGACGCAGCGAGCAGAGAGCAGTACTGGCTTAGATGAGTGAGCCATATTGTATCCCATGTTATGCAATTTTGTTTTTCTATATTTATACGCGTATTTTGGTTGTTATGTGCGTATACATGCTATATTGTATATCGACATCTCTAATTGAGTTGCAATGCAGTTTTTTTTATACATTCCAAGTCATATGAAATCATGAAACCCTAATATCCGAAACCTAAAATCTAAATTTTCTCGACATAAATCCTAAATTTTTGAGATAATTTCATAACATATATAATTTTTTAAAATATTACACAATCAAGTCCACTGTGTGACGAGCCTTGAAAATAAAATTTATAATTTTTGGAGCTCATTTTCTACATTTACAAATTCGTACAAACAGTATGCTTATATGAAATTGTGAGAAAAATTATGAAGAAATAAAATTATGGCAAATTTACACAAGCAAGTACATTGTGTCAAGAGGCTCCACATAAAATTTCATAATTTTTTGAACTCATTTGCTATATTTTAAAATTCCTACAAACAACGTTAAAACCCTAATCGACTTAAACACTAATTTCGGCTTAAACCCTAATGCATGGTGGCACGTGGCGGCCAGGGAGGGGTTGCAGCACGGCGGCCATACAGCAACAGTTCATGCATGGTGGCCGTGCATGAACGAGGGGCACATGGCGGGCAACATGTTCATGCATGGTGATCGTACATGAACGGGGCATGTGGCGATCGGGGAGGGGCTGCTGCATGGTAATCGTGCGGTAAGAACTATTTTTGCAAATAATTTTTGGGACATCTATTCCTATAAATACGAGATGAAAAGATGCCAATACAGCCAAAAATTCCTTGCCGGATGTATGTATGTGTGTATATTCTGTTCGATCGGCAGTTCTTGCAGGGCTAGCTAGATAGCAAGCTCGAGATCGAGCTGAAGAAAAATACACGCTAATGCAGCTCGTGTTCAAAGGCGGATCCAAAATTAATTCATTCCCGCGGATTAATTTCCACACAGATATCGATGCAAATAGTATTGTTTCGCCAAAAATTGTGGGGTCAGTTGGACCTATCCTTCTTTACAATGGCGGATCCAAAATTAATTCATTTCCGCGGATTAATTTCCCCACAGATACCAATGCAAATAGTATTGTTTCGCCAAAAATTGTGGTGTCAGTTGGACCGATCCTTCTTTACTCTGAAATTGACTCCTACTACAGCATCCTCCTTATACTACGTCATCTCTAAGATCATATATAATAATCTGATATCAGCTATTTGTAAGATTTATCACGTAAAATATTAGATAACGTGGCTAAGAGAGGGAGCATAGAAAATTAGTCTGTCTCTCATGCAACATTCGACTGTAACACAAGAAACAAGACACATTATACATGAATAAGTTGTCTATAGAGACATAAAAAAGACAACACATTGTAGAAGCTGTCTTTAGTGCTGTCTATAGATGATATAGAGATATACTATAGACAACGGTTGTTCATATCATTATACATACCCTAAAGGGTAGCCATCAGACCAAATTCAATTAAAATATCAACCCCTTGGATCATAGATACTGAGGAGATGCATTGGTTAGACATTTTTTAGTTGAAAGGGCGAAAGTCTGTGAAACCGTATGCGTTGTTTGATAAAAAGACACATTTATACGATACCCTTTGAAGGACGTAAATAGACATAATACACGAAACCCGTAGCAACGCGCAGACGACATACTAGTATCTTCCTACGTTGGTATGCTAGCGTGTGTGTTACACAATTGACATATGGAAAATTGAGGAACATAAAGCCGGCGTCTCCTATTACACGTTCTATGTTAATTCGAAAATGTTACAAATATTTCATGAGAACGTTACCTAAATACATTTCGAATTGATCCGAGCCTTCTGGCTGATCTTGTTCGTGTGGAGGACCTTGATGCTGTCGACAACCCAACCGTGCCAATTCACTCACATCTAATTGCGAGTTGGCGAGGATATATCATATATGCACAGGGCATACATACGACAAGTTGGAAACATGGTTAGTCCTGGATGCGCAGCGTACGCTGAACTCGGGGACATACTGTTGTTCGGCCAAGTAGCCATACACTACCGCTGCTACCTTGGACCATGGTCCAACCTGTCAGGGGGATCCATGTGATCAGCAACGCTCCGCTCCTCGAAAACCACGTCGGGAACAGTGATAGCTGGAAATCTCTCTCTCCCTCCCTCTCTTCCCCACAGACACGAACAAACTTGCGAGTGTAACCGTGCCATGCAGCAGTCACTTTTGGAACAGCTCGATATCACAAAACTTTCTAGGATTGCCTTTTCTCTCTAAACCTACACAAAAAAAGAAAGTTTAAACGCGCGTCTAGGATCAGCCCACGCTTCCGCTCATGTCAACCGAGATTGGTTAATCATTGTTTTCCCCCATACAAAAGCCCTGTCATTTTATAAGCTCCAAATCTCTTATTTAAGTCCCGTTTGGAAGAAAAAAAATTGCGGAATATTAGAGGTCCTATGAAGGCGTTCAGAACATAGAAATGGCTCGTAAGTTCCGTAAGAATTTTGGAGAAAAACTAACATGATTATATATCTATGTTTTTCCTATGTGACATCCAAACATCTTCAAATTTGAAGTTTTCCTGTATTTTTATATAGTTCCCTGGAGGATTTTGGACAACATGACATTCTATTTTTGCGTGTGTGTGTGTGTGTGTTTTTTTTAAAAAAATTGATGTGTTCCAAAACGGCCTTAAAGTGAAGTTGGTATATGATAGGTTGATTCATGGTACTTGGTACTTGAACATAATTTCGACCCTGTATTTTGAAAGTAATTAATTCCATAGCACGTCATATGAGGATTCTATTATTTGCTGTGAAATTCCTGGATTTCAAATATATACGGATCACCGTTTGTTTAGGTATGAGTGAACTTTTCGGAGAAACGAAATGCCAACCTTTTTCATGGGATACTAATGGGGGTACTAGCTAGTGTGAGCTAGGATTATTTGGAAGATGCCTCACTAATGTAAAAACGTACCGATCCGCTGCTTCTGCCGGTAATGGAGAACGAACCCGCTGCAGCAGAGAGGCCTCCTTTGCGCGGTTAATTTGAAGATTTGCGTGCTAGTAATGCATATGATATGCCCTAAAAGCTGACTAGATTCTTTCGAAGTTGTATACTAATCTGATCCGGTCTCATAGTCTTCTGGACTGGCCGTGTCATCTAGTTGCCTCATCGATCTGTTTATCATGTGGTTGCACCCCAAAAGACATTCTTAAGGGGTATCTGCCTCGTACTAGTTGGTACTGGGCACATAAAATCACACCTAAAATATGTCGATCGACCTGCTGTAAAGTCTCCTTTTGTGACGACCATATATGCATGGCGAGTAGTAAACAATGGAGTAGCTACTGTAGCTACTGCATGTCTGTACGAGTACGACCATAAGAATATTCAAGGCTAAGCGAGGTCGCAGAGAGCTCTCCTTGGATTTGCCACCTCCCCCACGTTTGCGATTGTTTCGCCCGTGTGAACGAACCATTTGTGCATGCTTGGCTTCTTGCAAGCCGCGCGCGCGTGCTTGTTTTGTATGGTAAGCGGTACTAACTATTTAAGTGAGAATTAATTAATCGCGCGCGCTGAAATGGAATAATACACACTTGCATTTCTTGTGGTGCATTTTATTGGTGGGTATAGCTAGAATAATTAGATGAATATGCCGGTGCCGGTGTACTAAAAGTTGAAGCCTGTTGGATTTGGGTGGCTAGGATTCATTGCTCTGGAGCTTATGCGGATAACTGATCATCTCCCAAACCCGAAAGTGCAGTAGTACACATCGCTTTGTGGCCTCCCTTGTCTCCTTGCCGTTCTGCCCACTGTTAATCCATGTGGCTAGGTACCTTTGTCCTTCACCCTATTTCCTCTCTGCTTGCATGTGATGGTACGACTTTCGCATAAGCAACTCGAAACTAAACTTAATCTCATATAGTATATTACCACTTGATGGTTACGGAAAAAAGAACATTAAATATAAAAATTGAAGCCATTGATTATTTCTAATGGAGTACACATCATGATAAAGGTGAACAGCTAGCCATATCATATCCAAATCATTCCTTGATTTCTAGCACAAGGTACTGATCACCGAGGTACAGCTTACTGGGGTAAATTTTAAAATGGAGGTGGTCGCCGTCGTTGTGAAGAGAAGAAATTCCAAGGAGCAAGGTGAAATATGAGGAGAAGCAAGAGCAGTGGCTGTAAAATTCAGTCGAGCGCCATACTGATTCCCAATCAAACCCTCACAAGATGCTGCCGTGGGGCCTCCTGCCTCAGCTAGGCAGCATCCATATGGACATATGGTGTGGTGACTTTCATTTGGCATACCAAGAGGGGACATCACCACACTCCCACATATCGAACAAAGCAAGAAAAGAAAATCACAGCACAGAGAAAGAGAGAGAATCTGTTTCAAAAAAAAGCACGGAGAGAGAGAGAGAGAGAGATGAAAGATGAATGCCCTATGGAGTGAGACCACACCTCTTTCATCTCCTCTTCTCTCCTTTCCCCCTCTCACTCACTTTTCAGTGTTCAGCTGAAGCAGCAGCAGCAACTAGCTAGTAGCAGAGAGAGAGAGAGAGAGAAGAAAAGAAAACCCATCTCTCCTCACGTGTAGCATGTAGATCAGCTCCTCCCCCCCAAAGATTTCACCGCAATGTCAAAAGAAAGCGAGCTTTTGGTGCCAATCTCTTGGAGCATTGCGTGGTGAGCGAGATCGATCCATCTATCTACGGCACAGCCCACACATCTGCGCCGCTGCAGCAGCTACCTGCAAGCCCATTGCCCAAGCACAAAGTTCGCTCTCTTTCTCTCAGCTTCTGCGTCCACTACGCGCGTCTCTCTCACTGCCCACTCCTATTATTATTGCACAATCTTATGCATGTCCTAGCTTCCCCCATGTCGCGCTAGAAACACACGCATAACACCAACGCGAGTACCGGCTGGTCTCGCGCTAGCTCTCTTCTATTCTTTCTAGGAGAAGGCAGCAAGAAGGAAGGAAGTGAAAAGGGTAGGCCGCTCATAGGCGTAGTGACACAGGCAAGAGGCCACGTATTTACGTGGGTACGCGCGTTTGTTCGATCGACATGACACTGGATGCCTTGTGCTCGGCCAGCGACGCCCTCATCTACGACACCTTCAACGCCGCCGCGAGTGCGTCCGCGAGCTTCCTCTTCGGCAATGCTGGCGCTGCGGGCGGCGTCGCGACGACGGGACCCGCAGTGGCTGCCGCAGCGGCGGCGCCGGTGACGGCAATGCCGGCGGCCGAGGGGGAGGGAGAGAAGGCGCTGCAGGGGAGGAGGAAGCGGCGGCGGCGGTCAAGGAGCTGCAAGAACCGCGAGGACGCCGAGAGCCAGCGGATAACCCACATTGCCGTCGAGCGCAACCGCCGCCGCCAGATGAATGAGTACCTCGCCGTCCTCCGCTCGCTCATGCCGGAGTCCTACGTCCACAGGGTACGTACAGTATCACACTACACTCCTGATTCTGCATTTTGTTTGTTAAAGTATGGAGGTGAAAAGTTTAGGGTTCATTTGGATTGTTGGATTGGGTGGTGCGAAAGCGGCGAAAGAATGTTTGGGGTGAGAAGTGGACAGCCCCACTGTTACTGTACGTTGGGGCGCCCTGTGACTTTTCTCCTTGTCAAATCCTGTCTAATTCGTATTCACCAGCTTTTGTTTTGTTTAGCATTACTGTTTCTCTTGCTCAGCTGGATCTTGGGGAATTAATATGCCAGTCTTGCTATTTTTAAGTTGTCTGTAATTTTTTTAAGTTTAAGTCAATTGTTGTGACCATTAGATTTGTATAGAGATTAATGTGTCATATGATTGGATATTGATCCAATAGATAAAAAACGTGACTTACGTTTAAAAAAAATTTCAGTTAATCTTATGAATAGACAGTCCATTAATATGCCGGTCTCTTTCTTTAACCACGAGACCATGCATCCCAATAATGGAATGAATCATTCCTCCATGGGACATACATTCCTCGGCCACTTTGTGCCATTAATGTGCCTCCTCTCCTTATCATTACTTCACTGATAGTGGTAGCAATTGCTGTGTTTTCTTGTTTGTTCTTTTTTAGTATTTCCACATGCAACTACCTTTTGTAAGGTAGTAGTACTTTAATTCACAGGGAATGCTCGATCTGGTTCTGTACTTGACTGCAGCTCGTTTTTGAGTTTTGATCGATCGATGTGTAGGGCGACCAGGCGTCCATTGTCGGGGGCGCCATTGATTTCGTGAAGGAGCTCGAGCAGCTGCTGCAATCCCTAGAGGCGCAGAAGCGCACGCTGCTGATGCGGCAGCAGCACAAGGCCAAGTGTGGCGCGATGCCAATGCCGACCACCACTAGCACCGTCACGACCGCGGGCGTGGACACCACGAGCAACTGCAGCAGCGGCAGCGGCGCGGGCGAGGAGGCGACCGCGGCGTGCGACTCGGCGGGCCCCCCGTTCGCGCGGTTCTTCACGTACCCGCAGTACGTGTGGTGCCACCCGGCGCGGGGCGGCGGCACCGGGGCGGAGAACCGCGCCGGGGTGGCGGACATCGAGGTGAACCTGGTCGAGACGCACGCCAGCGTCCGGGTCATGGCGCCGCGGCGGCCGGGGCAGCTGCTCAAGATGGTCGCCGGGCTGCAGGTGCTCAGGCTCACCATCCTGCACCTCAACGTCACCGTGTTCGACTCGCTGGCGCTCTACTCCCTGAGTGTCAAGGTACGATCCATGCACGCTGCTGCCTAATACAACTGTGCTTATTTTCCCCCTCCTTTTCTGAACACTTACGCGACGGCTGGGGTTTACCTTTCCTTTTGCGCACCAACCGTCAGACGTTGCGTTCTGCCTAAATGGAGCATTGGCTAGCTAACATTTCGGCATGAATTTTAGAGTGTGTTTTCTCCTATGTTATACTCCAAAAAAGGCTAGTGCCGGAAAATACCACTGGCTTGTGAGCCTGTGACAATAATAGGCCCATTTGTCAGCGAGAGCACATAGTTAGTACTGTAGTGAATTCTTTGTTCTGGTAGTGCAAAAAAGCTCGAGTACTGTGCACAGCCCAATGTTTATACTACTGTTAGTACCTGATTTGACAAATCAATCAAGTTAGAAATATAAGTCGCCTTCTGATACTACACAAAAATTCCAGATTGATTGTCATTTAGATGTCCAACAAAACAAACCATGTACAGATGTTGTGCCCACACATTTGCGTGTACAATGTGCACAACTCTGCATACATGTTCGTGACAAATCATGAGTCCACTCACCAGGGAAACAAAATCATTTCCCATCTCTTGTTGTCTGAGGAGAACAAAAATGTGTCAGATATTCCCTTCTCCCGTTGTGACGTAGACCAAAATTCCGGGGGAGCTATCTACTGCATCAGTATTGCAGTCTGCAGAGGTTGGCATACATCGCGAGAGAAGGCGGCCATGCCATGCATGCATGATGCATCGATTCAAATGCATCGCTAGCTAGCTAGTGCTGCTTCATATCTGCCATCGGTAGACTTGGCTGATTGGCTCCAAATCCATAGACCTCATCGTCACAATCCCCGGTCAGTACAAGCAAATTTTTACAGAGAGCCAGCCAGCCAAGCCATGGCCATTTGCTTTTGACCAGAGATTCCAGAGAAGAAAAGCCTTTGCTCTCTTTGGTGCTCTCTGTGCTTGCTCTGCTCTCCATAGGCTGCTGCTGCACTATATCAAGCCATGACACCTCAAACTCATAAGGAGGAAGAAAGATGTACAGAGTTATTTTTTTGCTAAATAGGTTAAAGAAAGATCGAGATCGATGGACACTGTCATGGAGAATCTTTCTGCTGAGCTGGGCCGTAGATTGACATGGCGAAATCAGCAGAGAAAAAGGGGGCAGAGTTTGTGTGCCCTCCTGCCGCTGCCTTTTCTTATAGCAGTGTCTGTGCTGTGCTGTGTGTGACCGAGCCGGCCCCAATGGAGAATCTATCTTTACAGGAACGCTTTTTTATTAAAAAAAAAGGGGGCTGCTTTCTTGGCTTCGTGTAGTCAGTGACTCGGCGATGATTCCCTCCCGACCTCTCTGATGATGTAGATCTAGCGATGTACTTTGTTACCAATCACCTATGCATTCACCTATTCCTTTCTGGGATCGCCGGTTCGCCTTGCATGCATTGGGGGGAAAACTTGCACGGAGTTATTTGGATTTGGAGTGGATTCAAATGCAATGCGAAGTAGTATTCAAGCTTCCTCTTTTCTGTGTGCGTTGCAGGTGGAGGAAGGGTGCGGCCTGACGACGGTGGACGACATCGCGGCGGCGGTGCACCACGTGCTCTGCATCATCGACGCCGAGGCGGCGTCGCAGCGGCTGCTCGCCGGAGGGGCAGTCGGACCTTAGCTAGCTAGCTGGGCGCACCGGTGCGCGATGCAGTCGGGGCGGGCTGTGGCACGGCTGCGCCGTGCTCGTCGTGTAACATTTGTAAAGCGTAGTGGACCTCTGTAGGTTGTAGCAGAGTTCGGTAATCTGTGATCGATGGCGTCCGCAGAGCAAAAAGGCCCGTGTAACTGCAATAACACGCATGTAGTGGTGTTGTCCTTGATCTTGCCGTTTCCGCCATCGTCCCATCGTGCAGGGGTTGGTTTGAGGTTTTCGGTTGTGCCTTCGTGTGTTTTGTTGCTTTCGTGGCGGCCGGAGCTTCTCGTGGAATCGGCGGACGGTGGTGCCACTCCCGACGAGGATGGATCCTGCTTCTTGCCTGGGTGTCATCATCCGAACCGGCCCAAGTGAATTTTTCCCGGTCCATTACCTTCCTGCTGGAACGGGCCGAAAACCAGGCTTCCACACAGGGCTTTACATAGCATGGTTAAATTTGGAAGCACATCTCTTTAGAAAAGGAAAAAAAAAGGCATGATCTCGCCGCCGAGTCCACAGCCTTTTTGACTTGTTTCTCTTTCCCTTCCGCCGAATGCTACTGTGAATCTTTGAACTTCGAAGCATAGGAGAATGAAAGGAACCAATGGTCGTACGCCGCTGCGTTTTCTTGGAAGTCGCCTCCTAAAACAGCATCTTGCGATCTGTTTAGAACCACAGGAATAGTGTTATCGTCCACTTGTACTGTTTCATCACAGGGCAAAATCCCGGCACCGACGAAATCCAGCTTTCGTCTAAAGTGTAAAACACCAGGAATAGGAATAGGATGCCTATGCGTTCTTTTGGCGACGAAGCATGATGCATCTTAGTGGAACTGGGTAAGGAGGAAACGGTACGGGCGACCGTCGTCTTATTTTCCACATTACTTATTTGTTCTCCATCCATCTCCATCAATTTCGTTCCCCGTACTCTCTCTCTCTCTCTCTCTCTCTCTCTCTCTCAACATCACTCTCTCCAATCGCCAAAGACGGCGGTTTCGCGGCCGGGAGGAGGCGGCGGCGGCAGGGGCGGTTTTGCGGCTGGACGCCAAAGACGGCGGTTTCGCGGCCGGGAGGAGGAGGCGGCGGTAGGGGCGGTTTTGCGGCTGGAGGAGAAGGCAGAGGTGGTTTCGTGGCCAGAGGAGAAGGCGGGGGGAGCCGATCAAGAAGGTGGTGTGGGAGGAGGTGGTAGGGTACTGATTCTTGATCGAATGAGTGGTGTGAATGGCTTGTGGCCGAGCGAAGGAGGAGTAGGGAGGAAGAGGAGCTGAGACGAAGCGGCGCGCAAGAGCTAGGAGAGGAGCACTGCCTGGTGAGTTTTTGTAGGTGAATTTTTTTCGATTTAAACCTTATGACACCGATGATTCGGAGACTCACCAAGCTCTGCTTGAGCAATCTTTCGCCACAAGAGCAAAGAACTCATGTTTTACGGTTTTACAGGGGACTGGTGCTATTATGAGACATTGTAGCCAGATAAGGGACCTCTGGCTCATGTCTTTGTTGTATTGACCCATCAGTGTTTGAGATTAGAGATGAATGCCCAAGATCAAAGATAATGCCCCAATGCATTTGTGTGCCTGTAGTTGTGGATTGAACAAGTAGTTCTTCCCTGTCGGTTCCATCAGCTCAAGAGGCTAGTTGTTGCAAATGTGTCTGTGGAGTGAGATTTTTGGATTGTGCTTCTGTTTGACACTGATTGCTCTTATGTATGTATGGATTGTCCTTTTGCTGTCACTGATTTCGTGTGTGGTTGCAGTCGGAGGAGGCAGTGGAATTTAGTGGCTTCTAGGTTGAGGCAGGTGGTGCAGTCGCGTCTTGTCATAGGGTGGATGAGGAGTAGACAGGAAGAGGAGGTGAGGTGAGGCTACGCACAAGAGCCGAGGTGAGTTTTTGTAAACAGACTAAAGTTGATTTGATCTTTTTTTTTTGTAGTGTGTTTGTAGGCATTTGATCAGGAAGGAGTAGACAGTCTAAAGTTTATTTGATCTTTTTTTTTTCTGCAGTGTGTTTGTAGGCATGGATTGTCATTCCGTTGATACTGATTTCATGTGTGATCCACACAAAAATGAAAGGTGAATAAAGCTTTCATGATACTATATGATACATTGTGGTAACAGTAAAAAACTCACTATGATTATTTTTATGCAGTGTGTTTGTAGGCAAGGACTCTTATTCTGACGACATTGATTTCGTATCTATTCCTCCCAAAAAGAAGAGGTGTTCACCCCGATTGAAAACCAAGGACTCAAGTGCTCCCAGACAACCATGTACAGAGACGAAGCATATACATGTCCCCAACCCTGCACCGGCTACTTGCGGAAAGAAGCGCAAACAGCCCGAGAGTATTCATAAGGTATAATATGGAATCAATAAATTTTTGATAATTGTCTATTTGAAATTATTCATTATCCTCTGACAATTTTTGATATATTTTTGTTATGAATGAAATTTTACATGCCTCAGTAGCCATACAAACTGACTTTTTTGCAAACGTGGGCATATTTCAACCTTTTACTCGTAACTTCATTGACATCCATGTACACAAGTTGTTTTCTAGAACTTTCTGAACCTTTCTGTGACCATCTCTCAAGCAGATATTTTTGCGGGATTAGATTGACATTTAGTTTTGTCATTACCTTAAGGATGTGCTCACAGAGCAGCCCATCTCTTCCAAACTTATTGCACACACAGCTGAATGCTTGATCCTCCAAATTAACATTAACCAAGTATATTCTGTTCAATTTCCCCCCACACACATTCTGGACACAATAAGAATCATGAGCTTCACCATTGACAGCATTGTACATTGTGGTATTCATGAGCTGCTCCTGAAACTTGGCAAATATAGCACGGGTGTAGAAGGTGGAAGCCTGCTTTTCTATCTGATACCTTGACCACAATGTTGCATCAGTTTGAATAGTAACATACCGTTGATTGTCATCCCTGTCCAAACAAGACTGTACTAGCTTCTCATATTGTGTGATGAAGTTTCTTATCGAGTCACCTGGAAGCACAAAATCTTTGAACAGTGAATTCATGCCCTCACTTCGCTGTGCGGTGCTCGTGAATGGAAAAAAAAGCTTCCATGAAGTAGCAAGGCACCCATTTCTCCGTAATTCCGTACATGTGATGCATGTACTTGTGATATGATATATCATAGCGATCAATCAACTCAGCCCATCTTCCTTCAAATTCATCAACAGACAAGGAGTCATCAATGCATGATCTGAGGTAATCTTCAAAACCTTCCAGCTTTGACAGCAAACCCCCCAGCTTGAGCTTTGCATTTCTGTACATGTGCCATACGCAGCGCCTATGGACGGTGTTCGGTCGTACATTTGCAATTGTGATCTCCATTGCTTTGTCTTGATCTGTCATGATACTATTACGATAGTTGTTATCCACCGCTTTAAAAATGTTTCAAACAACCATTCAAATGTCTCTATCATTCCATCCTTGAGAAAAGCACAATCAAACAACA
The DNA here is from genome assembly GCA_036346405.1 of Phyllostachys edulis. Classification (NCBI taxonomy): domain Eukaryota; kingdom Viridiplantae; phylum Streptophyta; class Magnoliopsida; order Poales; family Poaceae; genus Phyllostachys; species Phyllostachys edulis. The sequence goes on along the minus strand of CM070551.1, from coordinate 14,818,118 downwards.
CAGTCTGACCGTGGTTGCTAACACCAATAATGGGAGCAAACAGGAGCCAATACCTGTTTGTGCAGTAAGTTGTGTTGAAAACAACACAATCACTAAATCTCTTGTATGCTTCCTTCGAATATCCATCAACCCAAAAGAGACTACTGACTGTGTTACCGCTATCCAACTCCATACTATAAAAGAATGATGGGTCTTCTGCTTGTAGCTCCTGAAAGTACTTAATCGTTGCTACCATGTCAGTGTATTCACTCTTGCATCTCATAGCTGACCGGAGGTTACTCACATCCTTCTTCGTGAAGGGGATGTTTCTCATGTTTCCGTACAAATCAGACAGGACAGACATCACCCTCCTTGTAGGGATATTGTTTGTGTGGAGCAACTCTACGAGGGTATAGTCATCATCTGTGACGGGCCTGTGCGACCTCGAAAAGCGAAGTGTCGAGGGGCTCAAAGGGGGGTTATTGTGATCCAGCTCAACAATTATAACCACCCATTTCTCGTTCCTCTTAACAACCACCATCCTTGCCTTCCAGTCAGACTTACGCAGCTTGTTACTCTTCCGTGAGCCACTGTTAGCACTTGCTCCTGTTTCATCATTTTTTCCGCCACGTTCAGAGAAGCAAGCAAACTCATATTTGTTGTACTCTCCTGTAACATAGCTCTTGGTACAGCTTGAAACCTTTGTGCCGAAGCCACAACTAAGCGCATAATCATTGTAATATTTCTTTACTTCTTCTTTGGTGAAAAATTCCAAACCAACACATGGTTTTGTAGGTTGTGAACTGATACAATATGTATCTTCATCTTGTGGAAGCATTTCTTCGGTAAAAAATTCCTAGCCAACATATGGGTTTCCATCTCTCTGCTAATTACTTGCGATAAAAAAAGCTTCAGCAAAGGCGACCTCCAGTCCATCGTCTTGTGCAGTAGTATCGGCCGATGCCATATTAGCCTGTTTTTGGGGGCGGAATGAAACAAGAATTGTAAGCATGTAATTCAAACATTTAGTTGAACATGTTACATGCAACAAAAAACCAGCATACATTGGAATCGAAACTTGCCTGAGGCAGTGGCCGAATGGGAGAAGGCGGGGGCTAGCGGGTGCGCGGAGGAGGAATGAAGGGGGGAGGACGGGGGAAGCCGGCGGCAAGCTAGGGAGCGCACTCCCGCGCGCGCAGAGCAGCAGTAGAAGGGAGGACGACAGGGGAAGCCGTCGGTCGTGCTCCCCCACGCGCGGAGTAGCAGTAGAAGGGGGGACGACGGGGGAAGCCGATGGGCGCGCTCCCGTGAGCATAGCAGCAGTAGAAGGGGGATCGACAGGGAAAGCCGGCAGGTGCTCTCCCGCACGTGCGGAGGAGGAAGAAGGGGGGGACGACAGGGGAAGCCGGCTTGCGCGCTCCCGCACGCGCGGATGAGAATGACGGGGAAAGGGAGAAGTTGCGCAACGATTACAACAGGGATGATCCAACGGTTGGATCCTATACCGTCGGTTTGAGGACCCGACGGTATAGCGTGCTGTAGCAGCTCCATATGGAAATCACTTACAAGTGCGATAACAACGTCTACTGGGGAACTGTGATGAACAAAAACGTAGAATGGCTGTGATGCCAACCAGACACCATCAGGTTCGTGTGGTGAAGGCTGACTATATCAAAGCTACAACGTTTGCAGGCTCCCAGTGTCAATTGCGAGCCAGAAACACTAAACAAACACTCAGTATTGTGACTTGTGAGTGACACAGTTTTCATGGAATCAATAATTTGGCTCTATCACATCAACCTAACCCCAACCACAGATTTGGAATGTCGAAAACGCATGTTGTGGAGACCAATACCTAATCACAAATTCTCGCATCATTGTTCTCACAGAAACTTCAGCAGAACTACTTCGTATGTACGCAGCTAGGAACCAAAGCAGCCCCTAGTGGCATAAAAATGTCTTCTTTTTGCAAAGTAGATGGGGGTGAATCAGATTCTGATTGATCTCAAGCTGAGATCTGACTAAGAACATGCAGTAATTCACGAGTCGCAAAAAAAAGGCATGCGGTATAATTCATATACTGGGATTAAATAAGTGTCGGTTTGCAACTTTGTTAGGACTAAACTAATTCATGGACCACAGCAAGCTTCAGCGACAAAACAGTCTGGAAGCGTACTTATCTCCGCTTGGTTCTGCAAATTTCATGCGCCATAGGTCCATCACTACTATAATGATGTTCCAAACAGTGTTCCTGCAATTTAGCTCAGAAAAGGGTCCTGTATGCAAGACAACAATTCGAGTCCTAATCTTTTGCCAAGGTGGATAGAACTGTAGCCTGTTACTGCACTCACAGTAAAACATGTCCACCGAAAAGAATGAAAATGTGGGGCGGAGTCTATGTAATAAGTGGAAGAGCAAAAAAGAAAAGACCCAAGGTCTGCTCAGCTCATCAGAAAAGACAGTACCAAGAATTGCAGTGGAGCGATTTGGCCGTGGCATCACATGAAGTGAGGGAAATCAACATTATCACAAGACGACATCTCCAAATTATGCTGACGGTCCTTGCTTTCCCATCCGAATTCCATCATGCAAACAAACAGGAAAGTAGCTTGTCCAGTACTGCCCTAGGTAACAGAAGAGAACAGAAGTTCAGAACTGATCACCTCACATGGGATGATCTGAATCCTTTCCCCTGCCACTCTTGCTGCTGAAGCACGACCTCCCACTGGGCGGCAATCTCTTCATCGGCATAGTGTCTGTGGTGTCCTGCCATGCAAGCCGGCTGCGGCCCCACTCCTTGCTGTTCTCACCGTGACACCGCCTTGACGTGTCAGCACCACCTGCAAGGAGGCCACTCTCCCTAGCTGCCATCAGCTCATCTTCCATGGTGGCCTGCAGCACGTCAGCAATGGACATGCGGCCGTCACGGTGCAGGTCCGATGACGAAGACCCCATCTTCGGCAAGCCTTCTTCTATGATCTCAGCTATGCCATTGGCCTCCTCCATTCCCTCTGGGCCATCCTTCGCCTCCTGGTCATCACCATCATCGCTGCTCGCCACATCCTGCTGCTCTTCACACATGTTTTCCAAGTCATCCATCACCACAACCACCTCATGTGTGTCCCCCCCACTCTCGTCTGTAGCACAGCCCTCCGGCTCTGGCGACACCACCTCAATGGTGACGAATGTGATGTTGGAGCGGCAGAGGGGGCAATTGGAGTGTGACTTCAGCCACGTGTCGATGCATTGCTGGTGGAAGGCATGGCTGCATTTAGGTAGCAGCCGGAGGCTCTCCCCGTCCCGGAACTCACCAAGGCAGACCGAACAGTCCGTGGTGTGGACGAACCCATCGCCGCGCCTGTACTTGCACACCGTGATCTTGTTGATCAAGGTCTCATCCAGCCCGCTCGACGGCGAACCATTCCATGATTCTTGACTCCTGGACTGCCTATGGCCACTGCCGCTGCCGCTGCCGCCGTGGGCACCACCACCTGAGTTCGAGCCAAAGACTCTCCCCCGGAGGGAGCTGAAGGTGCCGCAGTACTTGGAGATGAAGGTGTAGTAGGTGACAAGGAGGAATGCGCTGGCTAGTACACTGATGATTGCAAAGACAAGGGGGGAGAAGACAGGGCCGGAGGAGTCGTCCGGGTTGGGGCCGGCGATGTCGAAGGGCGGCGGCGGAGGGAAGATGAAGTAGCACCACTGGGGGCAGTACATGCTGCACAGCCCCTGAGAGCAATCTCTGGTCGGCTCGTAGGGGGCCCAAGCAGGCTGTGTCCCAGTAATTGCAGGAGGTGAAGAGGCTGCCATTGCCTCGTGGCACGAAATTTGGCAGCTGCAACAGCAGAGGGGGAAAGAGGGAAGAAAGAAACGGAGACAGATGTTAACTACCTCACTCTTCAGTCTGAGACTGGGTGTTCAAGTACTACCAGAGGATCTCTGTAAGTTTCTGGGCCAAATCATTGTGATGAAATAAGAGAAGACAGATGTGCTTGTGTATGTGTTCAATCCATGGTAGATCAAAGGTTGTTGGTGTAGATTATGAGTAGGATTGGATGTGACAAGAGATTAAAGGTTGAGATCATTTGGTAGTACATATGTATTACAAAATATGTAGTGTGGGAAACATTTTCCGAGAGCGAGAGGTGGTGGTGGTTGGGACCTTCTTTGCTTTTGTTTTTTGTGCTGCAGCTCTTCTTTCTTTTCTTTTCCTTTGCACTGCTGCGGTTCCTTTCCTCTTTAACTTCCCTATTTCCTTTGCCACACACGTATCAGAAGAGGAAGAGAACATGTCCGGTTGATACGATTATCATAGATGAATAGAAAACTTGAACAGAATAGTTCACGAGGAAGTGGCATTGCAGCATCAGTGTAGCCTACCAATAGTCCAATACAAGCTTCTACTGATAGAGGATGGAAATCAAATCTCTTAAATTCTCCCAGCGTGACAAGGTCCTGTGTATTCTCTTTTTTTTCCCCTAGCGTGACAAGGTGACGATGTTTTCATTAATTTGGTGTCTGAAAGCTAAAGTTTGCTCTAGTTCCAATGTTACCTTATTTCTAATTTGCAGATCCCGTAGGCTTTTGTCAGAGAGATTTAAGGGAACATTTGAAAGCTTTGCTAACTGTCAAAGAAGTAACTTTCATTAAAGCCAATCTGCTAAAACTTCATAATCCTCTACTGCTACCATCTAAGTAGAACCTTGAAGTCTCTCCTCGACAATCGGATTTTTTTTTCTCTTTTCAAGTAATTGAAGACAATGATTACTAGCACTATTTGATAGCTTTCTTCCCAATTACTTATCCCTTTCTGACACTAATCTTGTGGTTGTGTCAATTTAAGCCTTTAATAGCTTGATTGGTAGAAAGAGACTAGCTTCTTCTATTTATTCAAGTCAAAGAACGGTGTTAACTAAATTCAGATGGAAATTTTGATTGAGAAACAGAATACATACACACAAGTACAGTTTAGTCTCACCCTGTATGCAAATTAAGACTAACTGCATGCACGAATCACAGGACAGTAATTATCTACCGGACAAGAGAAGCACAAGAACAGACAAGGTTTTACAAAAGCAAATCGGTCAAATATAGATGGGTATGCACATAGGTTTAATTATTCTCTTCCAGTGATCAATACATCATTGTCACACAACAGGGATAGCAGTGCATGACAGAGAGAGGGGAAAGATGTGACCAATTTTGGGACATATGTAGAGAGGAAGCATTGATGTTTCATTCAGTTGAAAGCTAAACACCGCCATACTAAATTTTATTTTCCTGGCTAACAATAGAAGACTGTCAAATCAAATTCACTGTTTTCCCTTAGATATGGGATAACCTTGGCAACTAATTTCGAGTAACGTTAAATGATCTTAGAGAAATGTAAACATCATTCCATGTTTTTTTTCATGATTTTAAGGATTGGAAAAGGCTAATAGGTTTTGTTGTTCACATTTGAAGGGCGCATAAAGGGCTGTGCATCTATTGGAAAGAAAAAGAGCATATCAGATGTACAAAAGTTCGTTAGGAATAGTATTATCGGGAGGCAATCTGCTCATATAACAAATGAGCACAATAAGAGGCTAACAACTCACTCCAGAAAATGGATTAAATAGTTATAAAACAAATGAACTGAAACAAATAAAAGCAAGCATGGGCATATATACCACTTCTGAAAGGAGATGAAAAGGAAATTTAAAAGAAGGCACAATATATTGAAAAAGCAAAACCGCTTGTACATGCACCGCATGCATTATCGTGGACGTCCATTGTGCTCCGAGATTTGTGCGCTTCCTTCACCCCCCCCCCCTTAGCACGAATCTCGGAGCGCTTTGGACGGTGGGGATAGTGCATGTGGGTGCATACACACGTGGAAAAACTACACTCCACAATATATGTACCTTTTTTAAAAGAAGTAAATGAACTTTGTATTCTATGGTGCCAAACTGGCAATAAGCTAATGGGGCTATCAATTATTTTCCCCGAGAACACAATAGGGCTACCAATGTTATGCTGTGGAAAATACAAGTGTTATTTGAACAATATAACTTAATATATCATCTACTCACTCTTGCTTCAATATTTATTTATAAAAAAATTGGATATTATTCCTAATGGTCAAAATGAAACAAGAGACAAAACAACTGTGCTAAGCCCTTAAGCTTCGATACCAATCAACTTTACTGGATAATGCCAACTAGACTCAGGCGGGCGCTACGCTCGAAAGAATTAAATCAGGAGAATCAGGTCAGCTGCTTTTTTTAGTTCCATCATCTATCCTTATATCCTCCCATGAAGAACATTTACTTCATATTACACATGCTATATGTTTAAATTCCTCATTTCCCTGTACATGTCTGTAGGAGTAGGTTAATGGAAGGTTTATTGGAGAAGTCAGATGAAGTGGTGGACCGCAAGTAAAAGAGGTATAAGATCATCCTTTTCTTTTTCTAAAGCATAGTCCCACTAATCGGGACGACTTTACGACTCTTGACCTCTATGAGGTTAAAAAATTTAAAAGAAACCTCCTGGACATGTTAGGGTAGCATATCTCAATCTGGCCCACTTCAGTTCCTTAAAATTTGTGGGAACGGCTGCTTTAAACTATGTAGAGTAAAATATGCTCCTATTTTGCCACCCCGTTCCTCCTTGAACAGACACCATTAAAAGTTCATTTCACAACATCTTATCCAAGGGACTAAATTGAATTCAGTTCTAACTTTTCAATCACTGTTCTAAACAGTATCAAAACAACAGCCTACTGTTATGGATTAAAAACACTGCCTACAACACTCTATTTGGGCCCAGTACAACAAAGAGATATTTCAGTTCCACTCTATCCAGTGACTATACAGTATACACTTACAACAGTTCTCAACATAAATCAAGACAGATGCATGCAATCAATGATTACGTGCTTTATTAGTATATTAAACTTGGTGGAGAAAATTTAATAACTAAAAAAAGAACAAAAAAAATATAAGTCCTGTTCTAAAATAAATGTCTAGAACTTGGAGTTGCAGTTTAGACTCAAATAGGAATAAGCATAATGCAGTTAAGAATTATATAGTCAGTTCTTGGAAAAGATTTTTTCCCCATACAAGAATTTGGGCATAATGTAATAGACTATATAAGTGAAATCATTAAATCAATAGCATCACAGTACCATGAGAACGAACAGTCATGATCGGATCCATTCCAAGATGGTTAGTCCAATCGTTACTTTGATGGAAAAAACAACAAAATACAACTTTCCTTGGCTTTGATGAGGTGGGAAATTTCGCAGTGAACCTAACTTAGGAGTAATTGACTACCGCGAAGGAGAAAACATAAACATGTACCCTATCAAACCAATCTAGAAATTACCAAGGCCTAACAGTTTGTAAATTGCAATAGAAGAAGATGATGCTTAAAATGGGCCATTGGTCCATTTTGTAGTGGGAGTTTCTCCTTTGGAGAACATCACAGGAGAGTACTACCTGGAAAAGAAGTTTATTAAAAGTTTAGATGTGATGATTACAGTAAGTTGCAAGTACCTAGTATTTGAAAACAGTCCATGGGGATGGATTAGTGCAAGGTGCCAAGGTCCAAAGTAAAGCTGCAAAAAATATTAAGCTAGATTTTTCTTGGTCTAGGTAGCTTGCAATTGGCAATCTTTGTTGGGCTTTTACCAATGCGGCAATGAAGCCATGAAGTTTTGAAATTCAAGTCAGCAGGCAGCAGAAGCATTAAGCAAGCAATGTTAGTATTTATTGTGCACTAGATGCTTTTAATCTTAATATAAGATGGCATACTAATTCCCATCAATAACTAATATGACTGAGTTATCACTGACTACCATAAGCATAAATCTGTTGGCAAAAACAAAAGGAATCCTTAAGGTACTGCCTACTGTGCATAATCGAAACACTATTAAAGCTGAGCATATTCTGTTTTGACTTTTGAGCGCCTTTAACCTTTCTTTTTATGTTTCAGATTTGTGTTTGTGAATGGTAACTTCTATGGTTCTCTAGAGTGACAGGGAAACCTATGCAGCAGTAATTATATGATTGAAATTACATCAAAAGGAAAGGGCATCTAACATAGTAGGTTCATAACAAAGTAAGAGAAAAGAAAACCTAAGTTCCAGTATGAGCAAATATGGCATCTGACGGTTTCCATTCCACAGGTGAATTTAACAGAGAAAGAGTAACATGTACTTTAAGAATACCTCGTTGCATAAAGCTGACTGGAAAATTAAGAAATACTATGGGGAATTGAATCCAAAATTAGGGGACTACAAGTGTCTCAGCAGGAAAATTTTGGTGTTCATATTGTTGTATAAATAAGTACAGATCATTACAATAAATACATAGCTGAATTTGAATATTAAAGCAAGTTACTCAAGGACAATGCTTCACCTTAGGCCAGAACTAATGCCCTTTGTTCCCCTTTTCCACAGCAGCATAAAGGCAGAAACCGATATTGCAGTCTTTGATTACAATTATCTCCTCTATTCCATATCTACAAAAAAAGGGCGCCATATCTGAATTTCTGCCATAAACTGTAGGAACAGAAGGTTTTTGGATGTAACATGGTTCTATAATATGATAGTGTGCACAGCATGGCACACCTCCTTTCAAACTTCAAATTGTACTGGTGATCGATCTGAGCATTACATTTTTGCAAGTCAACGTCATTATGGAACCATGTGAAATTTCTTGAAAAGGCTGTTAGTTTCATGCTGGATGTTCCAGCAATAAGAATCTCTTCATGTTTTCAAGGTATATGATGAAATACAGCAAATTCAGTAGAGCAAACAAGAAACTACATATTAGATTTCCATGTGGCAGCATATTAAAGATTTATTGATGCAAATGATAAAATGTGAAGTTCTTTTTGTGATGTTATCAAACAGAACTATTTACAGACAAACAAGTCGAGTTCAATCATTTAGTGCAACTATCAAGTATCAATCATGAGGTACTAAGTAAAATTATAGACACATTAGTCACGCACCAGGTAATACAAAAAACTTCTAGCTGTACAATGAAGCTTCATATTTGCACTTTCATTAATAAGGTCGCTGCAACTTTCTCCCAGGCTCCCAGCACAGTATAGTTAGACTATTCCTGTTTACCATCACCTTCATCCTCACCAGCAGTATCAACCATTGCACCTTCAGCCTCACCATCAATCTTTACACCTTCAATTTCACCATCAGCCCTTACACCTTCAACCTTATCATCAACACTTTGCCGTCATCTCAAGTGAACAGGTCTTCCCATAAGCTCCTACATAACAAATCAATAAATTTTGATACTGTAGTGTTTAATGTGCTTCTAATCTAGCATATCTTACATTTGTTTTTTTTTTTAAATGAAATGGAAAAAGGGACAGAAGATGCATCTAAATATGCAATAACTTATTGTCTCAAACTCTCAATAGCAAGTGACCTTATAATTCGTCCAAAGCACAGATCTGACAGTACATTTCACTGTTGCCCCAGAGTTGTTTTATCTTCCAGTTTAAAGCTGGTGCAAATCAATCACAATATGGAAAAGAACAGTACAGTTAATGAGCTGTTTTTGTTTTATGCAAAGAATGTTTATGCCAAAGGAGAGATGCTAAGTGCTCATTAAAAAAAGTGAATATAAGACACTAATAAAGATTACTGCATACATAATGGAAAGACTTTGCATCAAGCTTGGCAGGTCGTTGAACATCGTTGTAGCAGTTAATTTATGAATGATCAATCTTCATCTTGGTGCAAATTGTAAAACTGAAAGGCAAAATTTTGTACAATTATCACCTTTCAATCGAGTTCACTAAGAGCAGCCTCTGCCTCATCTTTTGTTCCAGAAGAAACAAAACCGTATCCAGCTGATTTTCCTGATGGGCTATCAAAGATTACCTTAGCAGAAAGTGGGTTAAACTTTGAGAAGAACTCATTCATATTGGTAGCCCTTGCTTTCCATGGAAGATTGGACACATAAAGCTTGTGCCTCTCTACAATGGTGCCCGGAGGAGGAGGTGGAGTGGGTTTTCTAAAGCTCTTTGAAAATTCCACCTTGATGGTCCTTCCCATGACATCCTGCAAAGGATTGATGATGCAGAAACTAGAATAAGAGCTCCATGGGTAAGTTTCCAAAGCTCAGATACATATGGCTATTTTCGTCAGGACAGCCAATATTTTATTTTGGGGAAAACATCAAGATGTCAGCATTTTATTGATAAGCTCATTGAACAATGATAGATTGTGCTAATGTTGTAGCAAGTTCAAGCATGAAAGTAAGATTACGAGAAAATTTCTGTTCACGTGAAGACAAGCTTGTAATATTCACAAAATTGCTGTGATATTCACAGTATATATTCATCAAATGTGAACATCTCCATGTATAGTCCTCAAAATTGTAAGTTCTAGTTTCATTGGCTCCCGAGTTCTGCAAATTTACAGTGACTTTCCCGGTGGAAGGCACGTGAGATCAATGAATGCATTTAAACGTATGTTACAACCATCTTCTACTTTACATGCTAAAACTGTCTATCTGATATGTAGTATTGCAGAATATGCCCATAAGTCAAACGATGGCATGGTGCAAACCAGCACGTTAAAGCAACCGTAAAGACACTCACGTGGGAGTTGAGCTTCTCCACGGCGGCGGCAGCCTCCTCCGCCGTCCCCATCGTCACGAACGCGAACCCCTTGTTCCTCCCATCCTTCCCCTTGATCACCTCCGCCATACAAACACAAGCAGGCATCTCAGAACCCCCGTACCACAACACAAAATTCAAAGCTCCACTCCATAAAGAATGGCAATTTCGTCCTCGTCACTCACCTCGACGTCCTTGACGACGCCGCATTGCGCGAAGAGCTTCTCGACCTCTGGCGCGGGGAAGCTCCAGGGCAGGTTTGCCACGTACAGCTTCCGCCGCTTCTCCCCCTGCTCCTCCTCGTCCTCCTCCGCCGCGGCCTGCGCCTCCGGGGGCGAAGAAGCCGCGACGGCGGAGGCCTGGAGGCGGATGCGGAGGCGGAGGCGGGGGTAGGGGTAGGGGCGGTGAGGGGAGGGGAGGGGCAAATTGGGAAATGCGGGGGTTCGGGAGCGCCGCGGCAGGATGGGGGCTGCGCGCGAGGGAGAGCGCCATTGGTTCTCAGAGCTTTGCGATGCGGGCGGTTTCTGTCCCGGATTTTGGAACCGGACTCTGGATTTTGCGAGGGGGGAATTCATAATTTGCCCTCCCGTTAGTTGGGTTTTCAAAAAATATCCTCTTTACCGATGTAATATATTTTTTACCCTTCTCTTAGTCGTTTTCTTCATTATTTGCCCTCTTTCCATTATTTTAATATTATCCGCCCGTTTTTCTGTTACCCGGCACGGGAAATGACACTTTTACCCCTCACCAACCGCCCTTCATCACTTCCCTAATCCAAAATTCCTCTGCTCCTCGCCTCTCTTTCTTCTTCCCCAAATCAAACCCCTCCCCTCCCCAGCGCCCCTCCTTTGCTTCAATGCGTGATGCCACCGCGGCCATCCCTCCACTCGCTCCTCCTCATGGCCGCCTCCGCCTCCTCCTCCTCCGCCTCATGGGGACTCCGCCCTCCTCCTCGCCAGCGTCTGCCTCCCCACCAACTCCGCCTTCTAGATCCACATGGGCATCGTCCTCCCCGCTGTCGTGTGGCCTTCACCAAGCACCTCCCAGAAGCCTCGTCGCGTCCGGCCCCGCCTCCTCCATGACCTCGGCCTGCGTATAAGGTCGCCATGGCGGCCGCCAACTCTGGCGATGTCAACCTCACCTCGCCATGCGGTGCAATAAGAAGCGCAAGTCATGGTGTAGGGACGAGAAGCGAGGAGGTGGCCTCGTGGAAGTCGGCGTCGAGATGGAGCTCCACGATCATGTAGTGGCGCACCCACGGGGACGGAGGCGAGCTAGAGGCCTCATGAGAGGCGGCGGCAGCGAGGCCATGCTCATGATTGAGTAGTGCAGCAGAGAGAAGGCCGCCGCGACTGACGGAGGCCCGCGATTCTTTGCTATGCCAAGTGGTCGCCGCCATGAAGCGCGAGGTCCAGACGAGCTCGCCTCGCTCTCCGACCTCGCTGGCTCGCCGCCTCTTACCTCTCCCGCCTCCAGTCCCATGGAATCGACCCCGACACTTTCTCTGACGAGGATGAGTTGGATGAGGAGTGCGAGTAGGTACAGCTTGAGCAGGCCACTACAGAGGATTTCAACCGGTCGTCATACAACTTTGTTCAATTTCCGTTTCTTTTTTCTCCAGTTTTTCCCTTCTCTGGATTTGTTCTTGTGATGTCCCAAGTGTTGTTGTGTTCTGTGGCGCTGATTCAAGTGCATTTGATGTAGATTCAAGTAGTGTTTGAATGGTGAATTAGAGGAACAGAGAGTGAGAGATGTTCTTGTTAGAGGGGGACGTCGTCTTACTCAGCGGCGAACGCGGCAGCGGATGCGAAGGTGCTCGCAGATGGTGGGGGCATGGGGAGGCATGAGGCGGCAGCCTCGGCGATGGTGGAGAAGCCCTGGCGTTACTTGTGCTTGGGGTTGGCGGTGCACTGGATGAAGACGATGCCCCGACGCTTCACCACCTTGTAGACCCGAGGGGCAAGAGGGTCATTTCCCGTGCCGGGTAACAGGAAAACGAGCGGATAATATTAAAATAATGGAAAGAGGGCAAATAATGAAGAAAACGACTAAGAGGAGGGCAAAAAATGTATTACATCGGGAATGAGGGTATTTTCTGAAAACCCAACTAACGATAGGGCAAATAATGAATTCCCCCTTTTGCGAGTGGGGTGGCTTGACAAAGGGCTTGTTTAGATTGACATCTGGCTTCTATATCTGAAAAAAATTGGTAGCAAGAGGAGTCGGGAGACCGTCATTGCAGTGGGACGACGATGTGAGCAGGCGTGAGACCGGATCTGGCCGGGCCGGGCGATGGCGATTTTATCCATGAGCAATGAATCGGCGAGGCGAGGCGAGGCCGAGGCGGCGATAAGGCTAGGCTAGGGAAGAAGCGGCAATGACGGATAGATGATGCCAAGGCCGTGGCGTCGGGTCGAAGGAGGTTGAGGAGGAGAAAGCAAAGATGCAGTGGAGCTGTGGCAGCGTTGGGGTGTGAGGAAGAGACGCGCAAGCAGAAAGACACGAAGGCCTCGTGGGATCGGACGGCGATGAAGAGCGGCGCGGAAATCCGATGGCCCACAAATTCAAGTCGACGTGGACCCTCTTACTGGGCTTGAAGTGCGCAGGCTTTTATATAGAAAGATTAGCCACTCTAATCTCAATTAGCTAATCACTTTTTTGCGCAAGTCTGGGACCCAGACGGCCAAATTCAGTGCCTAAGCCTGCTTCTTGCCTGCCAGACCAAACAAAGCTACGGCAGCTACCAGGAAAAGTGTCTGCCAGATAAGTCATCCTCAGGCCTCCATCCAAACACGCTCTAAGCGAGTGCGCTGCCGGGGATAAGTGGTCGCGGCGACGCTTACCTGTGTCTCAGGTTGGGCCTCGCGCACATGCAAAGCGCCAGGCCGCTCGTTGCTGGGTCACCCTCGCGGGCGCGTAACCGGGCTGCGTCCTGGGCCGCGAATCACTCGCGACCGTCCCCCAATTCGCTGCCTCGTCGTCACACGTAGACGTAGGCAACAGACACACGTGTGAACTGTGAAGGAAGGATTCGCTTCACTGAACAGAGCCCCGCGATTAGCAGAGGTAAAGAAACCAATGGCAGTGGTATTGTAGTACATGTCGATCGCATGCACTGTCTACACCGATCAAGACTCAAAACTGCAGAAGAACTGTAAGCTTGAAACCATACAATGCGCTTGCATTTCGGCTAATCACGGACTTCTTTGTGCGTGCCACGTGCCTTTATCCGTTTGCTGCCATGTTTCATTTCTTAGCGACGCACATCAGGGGACTCACTCGACATCCCAAATTTTGATCATCCGCCTTTCTTGGATCTTGTCGTGATCATCACTTGTTCACGGGCTCGACCATTCGAAGGAGATTGTTCTTTCTCCACTAGGGTAATGATGCAAGAGGCTAATCAGCAAGTGCAAACATCGTATGGCCGGTACAAATGTCTTGAAATATGAACACACATTCGACAGCTGATCCCTAATAAATTTCGGTCATGCTAGCCTCCAAAGCACCAATTCCTCCAGATTCAGTGCACTTGCAATAGTACCTTTTAGTAAGATACCACTGGCAAATCAAGCAGTTATGTTGGAGGAGTCACTACTCGCTAGACTGCGCTTGTTGCCTGACTGATAACGGATAGCCGTATTTTTCGGTGCCAAAATGATATTAGTTTTGTGCAATAAGACCAGACCGACCCAGTCAGGTGCATGGCTACTCGAGAACAATGCAAAGAATGGCAAAATTGGCCGATTCATATTCCATCGGAAATACATAGAGCCTTTCTTTTTGCATCACTAGCAGTGTCTCCTCATTATACCATCTTAAGCTATGAATTTTATCAGCTCACATTCACACTGCATCCACTAGTCATGTAGCGACGTATACGCCGTGGCTAGTTTCTTTCAGTAGGATTTTTAATGGTGAGCAGGCCGATTTGGGGGCAGACCGGCAGAGCAGAGGTCAGGATCCAATCTGCAATTCTGCATAACGGGAACAAACACAAATGCAGAAACTGGAAGCGAGTACACAGTGCCTTGCCAAAGCATAGCAGTGTCATTCATTAGTCAGTGTGGACTTGTGCCGTGGTAAGTGAGCTACGTTAATGCTAGTGCAGAAGAAGTGTACATAGTGTGTTTTTATTCTGAACCACCTGCTATGAGCTTATGAGTTATGATGATTGTTGTTTGATTTAGGTCTAATTTTGTAGGACCCAGGCATTATAATTTTAGCTTTGCTGATTTCCTAAGGAAGGAACTCCCTGACAACGCCTGATTCCTGGGACCTACTTCGGCATAGAAACCTTTCAACGTCTCCTTTTGAATGAAATGCATATGGGAGGAAAAATATGGTACCACTTGGCCGCACTTAAGTCACAGCTTTCTGAAATTTCTTCATTGGACTTCCAAGGGAGGGAGGAAAAAACTGGCTGCCCGTGCCTTCTGGTCTTGTGGATTCTGCAGGGAAGAAAGCGATCTGATGGGCCATAAACAGAAGGAAAAGGGCATTGCCCAAAATAAAGAGGGGTCTGATAAGGGTTTAGGGTTCCATCTGATCCTATTAAAAGGCCATTGATTTGTACGTACATACCCTTTTCTCGTGCTAAACTTCTCTCTCTCTCTCTCTCTCTCTCTCCATCACAAAGATTGCTCAGGATCTATTGCCCACAACCTTTTCTTTCTTTTATCATCTTAAATCTTCATGCTCTTCCTCTGAACTTATCTGAACAAAAGAGGTGCTCCCACGAAGGAGTGGGACCGTACTGACTGTCACCACACCACTAGGCACCTCAATTATCATATTTATATGGAGATATGATGCAACGGTGGCCATGAACTCTTTAACAGTCCACCCACCCACTCACCAATCCATTCCATCCTCAGCACAAAGTAAAGGAGAAAATATACTATCAAACGCGTAGCTAGCTAGTTGAACCATACACCCCCATCAAGCCACCACAGTTAAACAGATGAACCCTGCCATGCTAATGAATGGTTCCTTTTGATGAAAAGTCTACAGATTTTCACCGGGTCTAACTTCATGGGGTCCATCTGTCAACCATTGTCTGAAAAAGTTCAGTAGAAGGCAGCTCGTACGCCTAACACTTTGCTAAAAGAAACGACCAAGTACGGTGGCCCCCTGTTGCTGTCATTATGGAAAGCCAATAGAAACCGAAAAATACCCACCTTATGAGCAATCAGCAATCCTATCCAAATCCTCGACGGCCAATCCACCGGCCGTGGACCCCGAGTCGAACCTAAACCCCACACGGTAGCCGCAACCTGCCTGCCGTAGCGATCGATTGGCGACGAAAAGCGGCCGTCCGATGAGGGCGCCCGGCCCCCGTGTCACGGACGGTGCGGTGCGGCCCAGGGCCCATGGAGGCTGTAGCACCGTGAGACGGACGAGAGGGTTAGGTTAGGAAGCGAATGAAAGCGAATGACATCGCGCCGTGGGAAAGAAGTCGTGCGTGCGTGTGATACGGGGTGTTGAGTGGTGTAGTGGGTGGGGGCAACGCCTCGCTCGGCCACGGCCGTACCTGCGAGGTGGTCGCGGCCGCAGTTTCCAGGGCCTCGCCGCGAGCGCGATAGGCCGGACGGCGCAGAGGGCATCCGCACGGGCACGGCGGGCGGCACTAGCGCTGTTTTATGCTGCGCCGCAGTGCAGGACGCGTACGATCATCTTCCGGTGATCGCTGATGGATGCTAGCTCACGGACGTTTCGCCGAAACCCGTTTGTAATGGTACATGTGGAATTAGGTGGTGAAACGCGGGTCATCAGATTCGAGCACACATTACTATTATCTTATCTTAATCCATATTTTTACTCCGGATTAGGTGTTGGATACGGATACGAACATAGAATTTTTTTTGGATACGAGCACAGGACGGATGCAGGTTGGATTTAAATAGATCACAGATAACTTGACGAATAGTGTACACATAAAGAAAAGATATTACTTCATCAATAAAAATATCAAATTATACTGCCTATTAGAGAATTATTTATCCTGCTTAACAACACAACATAATAAAATGTAAATTTATATTATATATTAGTCAATGACTAGAGCAACATAAAAGATACCAAAGAATATTGATGTTTATCAGATATCCTATAAAATAGGGATACAGATCAAATATTACTTTTTCTATATCCTAATAAAGATTCTATGAGATTTTTTGGATATAACACACATCGGGACTAAAAATAGTACCCAAAGAACTTTTTCTGATACGACGTCGTCGAATCGGACCGCAATTATCCGCCCTGCGTTTTCACCCCTACGTGGAATCTCTGCCCTTGGAACCTTCACAGCTGGTACTACCAACCTACTACATCAATCAGCGGCAAGTACAGGGAAGTGCATCCGAATCCTGTGCCTTACAGAGGGACACAGTGATGTGTGTCTAGAAAGGCACAGAGACTATGGCATTACCATAGATCGCTGCATACTGTGGATCACTGTAGCAGAATCGCTCCACAAAACACCACAAAGAATATACAATTTTGTTTAAATGATATATTTTTAACGGAATTACATGAATAAATGTCCGTTTAATAAAATTATAAAAATGGCTTCTGCTGCTGTTTCCAATGGCAAAATGACCCTGTCGCCATTTGGATAAATGACAGGAGCTCTGTCACCATGAAAACAGTGTGAAAAAACCTTGCTTCTAATGTCTTCTGTTTTGCTCTCCACACCTTAGCATAACTGATTGTGTACTTTAACCTTGACTCTATTGCCCAAATAATCGATTGTCACTCAAAATCCATGTTATCCACGATTTCGTTGTACATGACATTTGCAATGAAGCCTGATGACATGTTCTTGTTGGATTGCATTGATTCAGAGACGATACATGTGTGAGGGATTACTATATATCATTTCCAGTAGTTGTCTCACTTATGCTTGAATGTGTGCACTCGTTAAGGGCATCTTATGGATATCATGGGGATATGCTCACAATCTTAGGATGATTATACAATTGGCAATGGCGTTGAAAGTTTGTCGAAACACGCGTTTTCGGCAAAGATCAGTTTCTGTTAGGCGATGGCGGTCGGATCGGCCAGCGGGCGTCGAGCCAAACCACCTCAGCGATTAGACCGGCCAAGCCTCGGGTCTAGTCGCTGGCGGCAGACCGGCCAATGGGCGGCGATCTGACCGGCCATAAAGGGACTTTCGAGTTTGGAGCCGGGCCAAAAATAGAGGGTGTAGGCAAGAGAGAGGATTTTTCTACACTTGGTCTCATAATTTTTGGAGCTTCGAGTCGAAAGTTCTATTCATTTGAAATTTTCAGAGAGGTTTCGGATTTTTCAAGGAGGAAATTTGGCTAAGTCCTTTGTTGAGCGGTTAGACCAGCCATGGGAGGCGGTCTGACTGGTTTTGACTTGTTTGCCGGCCAGCTTGGCGGCGATGTTTATTGGTTAGGTCAAGTTCATGGGCTTCAGTGCATATGTGTTGCATGATGCATGTTTTAACTAACGTGGGTCAAGTTACAAAGAACATGTTCTTGAAATCGATTTCTTTGTCTATTGTTGTGCAGAAAGCTTGGAGGTCAACGGCGAGAATGATCGGGACTAGGCTTGGAGAGCTGAGGTTCAGAACGATCGAGGATGCTGGGTGAAGTCAGAAGACTCAAGCATGGCGCAAAATGGACAAGGATGACTGAACGGGAAGTTTGGTGCGACGGGTTGCATCAAGCGGCGCGAGGTCAGTGCAAGTGCCATGGTGGTTTCGGTGGGAGCCGGATGGGAGAGACTTGCCGACATGAAGAGAGCCGTTGATCAACCTATACGTGACGAAGCATGGGATTGCTTCATGAAGATTTGGACTCGGTCTTTGGAGAAGGGTCGATAAGGGGTATTTTGGTAACGTCACCTAAATACCGCTTTAATGGCTTTTGGCTAAACCGCAGCGCAAGACGGCGCAAGGAGAAGTGGTTTAGGTCAAAAGAAGATGAAGACGGTACTTTGAAATACGTGCGTAAGTGAAACCCGTTTGTGTGTGGGCTTAACGGGTGTCTATTAGGGATATCCTTCTAGAAGCTAGCCTCCACTATAAATAAAGGAGGGTGCTGGTTGTGCACCTCCCAACCCTCATATCTAAAACCCTAGTTTGTATTTTAGGGTTAGGAGAGAAAAGTAGAGAGGTTAGGGTTCTAGAGAGTTGGATTGGTTGTGTGCTCAAGTGTTGAGCCTTTGTCCTCCTAGATGGAGTGGCTGTAAACCAACATCAATCTCAAATCAATCCAAGCAAGATTCATTAAGATGAGTCTCTTCTTGTTCTTGCTCTCTATTTTGTGATCTTGGGGCTTTCTTTGATCCGTTGGTTTTCCTTTGGTTTTTAGCCTAGATCTTACTTGCTGTGACATGTGGGAATGCATCAAGAATCATCTTGATCATCTACTACCCATGAGCAAGTTTTTAGATCACGTTTTGGTTTTGACTCGGTTTTGAAGCAACCTTCACTCAAACGGAAAAAGATCAGAACTTTAGCAATGATCTTCACAATCATTGATTGGAATAGGTTCCTAACATCCTAAAGAAGGAATGTTTCAAGTTTCGTAAAGTTTGGAGTTGTGGATCAAAAGTTAGACCAATTTATGATTTTGAGTTCGGATTGATTTTACTGTTCATTGCCCTGGAGGTCAGACCGCCCCTTAGAGAGAGGTCAGACCGCCCATGGTGAGAGGTCAGACCGCCCCTGGTGAGAGGTCTGACTGTCCAACTCATTTGGATTTGAGTTTTTGGTGATTTTGGTCTATTTGCTTCAGGGTTTTGATTGGATTCAATACAAGTCTTCTGCTATACTTGTATATTGATCTTCATAACTTTCATAGCTATTAGAGTGAAAATCATGTTGAATTCGGTCAAGGTGAAAAAGAGATAGTGCTCCTATTCACCCCCCTCTAGTCGCCTTTTCGGGCCAACAAATGGTACCAGAGCCCGGTTAGTTCAATCTTGATCTTAACCGGTCACTGAAATTGGCGATGGAGAAGTACTCCACCAAGCCGCATATCTTCGATGGGCTCAACTATGCCTATTGGAAGAATCGTATACGTGTCTTCCTTCAGAGCGAAGGTCAAGCCATATGGGAGGTTCTTCATGCTCCGCTTGTTTTGCTAGAGGTTGCTACGCCGGCTTCAGCAGCCCTCTTGGCTAACAACCATAAGGTAAAATCCTCCTATATGTCGGGCTTGGTAGACAGGAATATGGCAGGATTTGTAATCTTGAGACCGCGCACGAGATTTGGCACACCCTCGAAACCTACCATGAGGGTTCGTCTCAAATTAAGCAAGTACGCCAGACAGTCTTCAAGCGAGAATACAACAAGTTCGAGATGCGTCCTAGTGAGAGCATCGATGATGTATTCACTCGCTTTAACAAGATGATTAATCAGTTGAGAGCAGTAGACATCGAGTATTCTCAATCTGAGAATGCCACCCACCTCTTGGTTGTAATCAACACCAAGGAGTGGGAGATGAAGGCTACTGCCATTAAGGAGAATATCAATCTCTCTAATCTCTCTTTGGAGCTGCTCTATAGTAAGCTCAAGACTCATGAGATCAAGAGATTTGGTTATCCTAAGAAGGAGAACATGGCTTTGGTGGCTGACCCTCTTAAAAGAATTTCTGATGATTCTTTTGAGTCTTCCTCTGGATTTCCACTTGCCTGTTTATCTGCAATCCATGAAGAGAAACTTGAGAGTATTCCTGAGGCTGAGTTAGCTCTTCTAGCCAAAAAATTCACACGGGCCTATAACAATGTGAGAAACAAGAAGAGAGACGACCCTGTGACATGCTATGAGTGTGGAGAGCTCTACCATATCCGGGCAAACTGCTCCAAACTAAAAGGGAATGACAGCCACAAGGAGGAGAAGACAACTTAGAGAAAGCCTCAAGGGGACAAGTCCAAGTTTGATGCTGCCAAGCTCGTGAAGACTGCTCACCGGGTCCTTACCACTTTTGGAGAGCAATCCATGAGCGATGTGGACTCTGGTAGCGAGAAGGACAAGGAGGAGGAGCTCCCTCAAGACAAGAAGAAAGGGAAGGCAAATGACTTCACCAGCATGTGCTTCGTAGCCGACTCCGTTGACATCGATGAGGTACCTCCATCCTATGAAGTTCTCTCTGCTCGATGTGATACCATTTTTGAGCAACTACTTAGCCAGGATAAGGCGTTAGAGTTCACTATGGCTAGGAATAAGGACTTAGAGTCACAAGTTGATAATCTCACACTAGAACTTGTGAATGCTAAGAATCGTAATGCTGATGAATGTTCATCCTGCCATGCCTTACACTCTGAATTTGTTAAATTGCAAAATGCTCATGATGTTGCCTTGCACCAACTAGAAAATGCTAGGACTAAGTTAATTGAAGTTAAATCTGCTCCATGTGAAAAATTCTTAGAATCTAGCAAGTTGGTCGCTTCTGATAAGGTTGAGTCTAGCACTTACTCTTTCTGCTTAGAACGCGAACATGAAGTAAAAGACATATTAGAAGCAGTTAGAGCTAAGTATGCCAAACTTAAGGATAAAATCGATTCTGCTCCTTGTGCTTCATGTGAAGCTCTTAAGCTTGAAGTTGTTATTCATAAGGAGAAGCATGCTAGAGTCATTAAGGCCAAAACTTGTGAATCGTGTTTTAATCTTGGAAAAGAGAATGCTTATCTTAAAGATACATTAGAAAAATTCTCTAAGGGTAAGAAACATTTAAACATGATTCTTGACAAGTCAAAAATTCCTTATAAGAAGCAAGGATTATGATATAACTTTGCCCAAGACAAAGTCCAAGCCAAATGTCATTCGAGTCTTGGAAAATGGCTTAGTTGAGTTCAAAACCCAACCTGCAAAAACCATTTTCAAATCTGCAGGTTTTGCCCAACCATCTGTTGAGTCAAAAGGTACTTCTCCCAGTGGTACCAAGTACCAATGCACCTATTGCAAGAAGGATGGGTATTTGCTTAAGTTCTGTTGGCATATGTTGAAAAATGTTAGGAAAAATCTTGCTAGAATTTCATCTCATCAACCTAGAGCCTTCATGAGACATGGTCATCTAAAAAAACCTGGACTAGGATTTGTTTCACATGCTCATCATCATCATGTTCCTAGACAGGATGCTTCTCATGTTCGTGTAACCATTGCTCATGATAGAACCTCAAGTAGGATCAAGGCTAGCAATTCTGCTGTTCATACTACTCGCAGACGTGTGTCTTAGTACTGGGTCCCCAAGTCATGTTTAACTAACCCCAGTATTGAGACACATCGATCTTCTATGCCTTGATTTTCAGGATCGCCACGGAAGGGGGAAGAACACGTAGTTCATCGACTCTAGCTGTTCACGTCACATGACCGGAGACTCAAGATGGTTCACCTCCTTCAAGCGGTCGACGGGTGATGACTTCATCACCTTTGGATATGATACACAAGGGAAAATTGAAGGAACATGATCGATCAGGGTGAACGACAAATTCATCCTGAAGGACGTCGCTCTTGTGGACAAGCTAAGGTACAACCTGCTTTCTGTCTCACAGCTTCTTGATGATAGCTATGAGACTATATTTAAGAAAAATACTTGTCGTGTGCTTGATTCAACTAGTGAGCTTGTTTTTGGGATCTCTAGAGTTGGTAGGATATTTGGAGCTGACTTTTCTGAGTCTCTTGCTAGATCTCTCAAGTGTTTAATTGCATCTTCTTCTGAGTTCTAGCTTTGGCACCGTCGTTTGGGGCACATTGGTTTTGATCATCTAACGCGAGTTAGCAGCCTTGATCTCATGAGAGGTTTGCCCAAACTCTAAGCCATCATTGACTATGGTCATGACTGACGGACCGGGACAGTTGCTTCACATGGATATTGTTGGTCCTACTAGGGTTCGGTCAGTCGGTGGCAAATGGTATAGTCTTGTCATAGTCGATGATTTTTTGAGATACTCTTAGGTGTTTTTTCTTGCTTCAAAGGATGAAGTTTTTAATCATTTTCGTGATCTTGTTCTTCACTTGGCTTCTGAACTCCCCGGTTGTCGACGTTTGGGACTCTCGTCACAGAACGGACAAAATAAGAATATAATAAAGAAAAAAAGAGATTACTATCTGTTCGCCAAGGGACTCAGAATGGTGAATGTGTATTTCAAAGGATATGCTCTGATTACAGGGAAAGTGGCTGTGAATACACATGGATTAGGGCTTGGATGTGAACCTATCTTACAAAGGCATGTAGGCCGGTCTATTTATAGTATTACAAGCGTCGGCAGTTGGTAGCAGTGGTGCCTCTTCGCGCCAATGGTTGCATCTCTTCATGCCAATCGTTGCGTCCCTTCGTGATGACCGTTATTGTTGATATCTCCACGTGTAGCTGTTATAACCACACATGGGTAACCACTTCCTAGGACCTCCTCCGCGGGGGGGGGGGGGTCCTAGAGAGATCTTGGAGAGGTCCTGGAGGAGGTCCAATTGGGCCTTCCGGGAGAATTTTAGGGGACGGATAAAGAAAAGACTTTATGGGCCCACTTTTCGACTGCTTGATTGATCTTGGGCCCAGAAGATTGACTTAGGCCAAGCAAGAATCCAACTTATCTATTCAATAAGCTAATAAGAATATACTCGAATAATTAACTAGTCAACAATCCTCGTTAGCTAGCCCCTCAATTTCGAGTGAAAATAACTTACTTGAAGAGGTTTTTTTGACCAGAACTAGACTTGGTCAAGAAGATAGTTTTACTTGAGTTGTAAATAACCATTTCTTTTTTAAAAAAAGCAGAAGCATTAATCATATATATTTGTGAAAGCAATTTTCGAAGGGACAAATATGTTTTAATCTTCATAGATTTATTAGAAATAGACTCTAGAAAAATATTATCTGTTAGACTTCTATCTGGTTTATTTAATTCCACCGTAAGTTACTGGCTTATAAATAACCTCCAGAAAGGCAAGAAGAAGAAACATCCCTTTAGAAACTCTCTATCTTTCCCTGTCCCTGTTTTATCGTAGAACACTTATTCTCAAAACTTCTTTAGTTTGAGTAGATGGTGTATCTTGATAGTAGAGATCATGAAGAAGACAGATTTTATAGAATAAATTTGACTTTTTGAAAATCTTGATGTTATAATCTTTGGATTTTATGCTTCCAAGGTTTTCAAGAAGTCAATTCATTCTGTGAAATCTCTAAGAAGTTGATGAAAGGAAAATCTTGATGATCAGGTGATCCTCTCTTGATACATATATCAAGGTAACTTCTATGTCAATGGATATGAGATGAGGATAACTTTAGAAAAAAGAAAACAACTTTCCAACTACTTTTCCTTACACATCTTTGACGCGCGGAACAACTTCCTTGACCGAACGTGACGTTTGTGTCACCGCCAATCGAGGCGCAGCTGTTATATCATTGAAGTAGTGGGGTTTAAATGCGCCAAGGGTACATATACGGATTTTTACCTCTCCTTGGGTACGTTTTCACCCTAGTTACTTTTCACTTTTCTTCTCACCGAGTACCTTTCGTCCCCCACAAACCTTCGAAAAGAAGGATCCCACAGTCCGCCATTGAACCAAGACAATGACGGGATGGAAACCATCAATGCTGACAGCAGAAGAACTCCAAGGATTGGAACAAGATGGACATCTACTGGAGAAGTCTCTCATCGAGTGGCGTGTACCGGGGAGAGAGAATGAACCGAACCCTCTAGCCAGTTTCACGGTACTTTTCGTGCCTTACCTCCGGGCAGGCCTCCGCTTGCCTGAGAGTGATTTTTTGATTGAAGTTCTCAACCATTATGGAATCGAGTTGGTTCACCTTGTACCGAATTCAGTTTTGGTATTTAGTGTTTTTGCCCACATGTTTGAGGCTGACGAGGATCTAATAATCCTCATTTTATCTTTTATCTATAATTCTTATTATAAGTAAATATGACGTCATGTGGTCCCTGGGTATACCCCTTAAATTTACAAGGGAGAAGTCTACTAGGTGGTCGTAAGTTCTTCTACGACCACCCCTATAATCGTAAGTCTTGCTACGACTACCTTATAGTCGTAAGTTCTTCTCGATCACTACCCGATCGTAAGATATTCTCGATTACCTCATAGTCGTAAGTCTTGCTACAACTATCTTATGGTTGTAAGTTCTTCACGACCGGTCACCATCGACCACCTTATGATCAATAAAACCTACTGAGGCAAGTGGGTCCAATTGATTAAGGAATCCAAGCAGATCAATATGTTGTTATTATGCGAAATAATAACACGCAATACCCATTATCTCGACAAGTAAGCGCGGTAGCGTAAAGGAGTTACCACCGATGATTCTCGCAAGCGTCGCCGTTCTTTGGATTTGATGAGGCGTCTCTTCAGTAGGATAAAACGGTTATTCCTTCACGACTATATAAAGGCAACGGTTAGAGAGGGAAGAGAGTAAGGCAATCGAGGCGTATACACACGCTATCGAGGGCTATCAGGAAGACAAGTACTATCATCTGTAATAGTCTTAGTTTTTCTCCCGATTGTTCAGAATACACTCAATACCATACACACACAGGAGTATGGTTGTTATTATCTCCGGAGAAGGCCTGAACCTGTATAAAAATACATGTGTCAATATCTCTGCGTGATTCTATTCTAGGAGACCCCTCGAATCAAACAATCTTTACGTAAGATTGGTTCTAAAACACCGACAGTTGGCGCCGACCGTGGGGATCTTCCGGTAATTTCTTGTCAACATACTCTCTTTTCCCAAATCTCATGCACTCATGGTAGGATAATGGAGCGAGGAGCTGGTTTGACTTGGCGATTCTGTGACGTCGATATGGATCTTTGGTTTCGATTCTGAGCCAGTATTGACTCATCAATGGTATTCTTGCCTCAGGAATCTTCCCGCAGATCCGGAGACAATCTGCGTGATGAAGTTGAGGAGGCATCCTATCCCCTTGATGCGTCCAAGGAGGAATCAACCCTCTCAAAGGACATGGGTCAATCCGACCAGGACTACACCCAGGCGGACTCACAACACGACGAGAGTTTTTCCTCCAAGTGTCCGAGTCCCCCTAAGGCGGTCCGACTTGGTGAGACAAGTTCTAGAAGCCACAATTCCAGGACTTCACCAGCATCTGGTGATCCTCTCTCTCTGGATGGCCTTGAGAGCGGGATCAAGCATGCTTTTCACCAAATTCGACCATCTCTCCGCAGATCACACCTGCGGATGGAGACGGTTATAACCCAGAGTTCCCCTACCCGGAGGGGATTGCTCCAAGTTGCTAGATGGTGTCTCTCGACTACTCCTCAAGCGGGGAGGCCTCGAGCGCAAGTGAGAATCATCAGCGGGAGGTCTTCGTCCTTCCCTCAGATCAAGGTCACTCTTCTAGAGACCGAGCTAGGGACACTCCCCGAAGATCATGCAATGCGCCTCCTCGTGACAATGGCAAGGGCACCACCGATGGCGGACAGGACCAACACCTTCATGAACGCGAGGGAAATCCTCGACATACTCGTACTCCATTGAGGCAGTCTCAAGAGTCTGACATGGAAGATCTTGAGGCTATTCGACGAAACAAGATTGCAGCCTAGAAGAGTTTGCCTAGGCGTATCCAATATCAATCAGAGGAAGCTCAAGAACTCCAGCACATCAATGACTTACTCGAGAATCCAACTCGAGAACTCGCCCGAGCGCCAGGATACGATCTCTTCGTCGAGGAGATCGCACAAAGGCTTCGGTCCACGATGGCAAGACTAGAAGCACCTCGTCGACATCATTCAGGAAGTCGTAGCAATACGACTTCTTCAGCTACCAGTCGATCAAACATATCACCACAGAGAAATCGACGCAACAGTAAGTCGTATCGATCTCCTACTCGGAGAAATGTCTTTCGAACGATTGATGATCAACAAACCCCTCGGAGAGGTGATCGCTCACCATTAGGCATGGAAACCTGCGGCGAGATGAACTACGAGAGTATTCCCTCGTGGGACCGAGACCTAATATGTGTCAGTCAACTCACATCGGGTATCGTTGAGTCTGCACCGCCGATGATATCAACCCTTCTTTCTGTAAAGAAGGCGCCAAAAAGATTATTCTTGGATGTCGGGCATTTTCACGATCTTGAGTACGTTATTTGGCCACCTCGTTTTGAACTAGGTTAACATGGAAAAGTTTGATGGATCCCAAAATCCCATCGAATTCCTTCAAATCTATACAACAGCTGTCCGAGCAGCAGGAGGAGGAGAACATGTAATGGCAAATTACCTTCCAACTGTACTCGAAGGGTTTGCTCGATCGTGGTTATTGAACCAACCACTCGAGTCGATCTACTCTTGGCAACACCTCTGCGACCTTCTACTGGCGAACTTCCAAGGCACCTACAATCGCCCTAGGAAGGAGGATGACTTGCACCGGATGAGACAGAACGACAACGAGACCTTGCGCCAATTCATCAAGCGCCTTAGTCAGGTTCGTAATTCAATTTCGGAAGTTTTGACTCATCATCATCGGGGCTTTCAAGAAAGGAGTCCGTAGTAGAAGGATAACGAAGATATTGCTTTAAATCCTCCTACCATAAATCACCGAACTCTTTGAGATGGCCGATCGGTATCTGTTGCCTCGAGGCGGTCGAGTGGAATTTCTTATAATCGATCGAGAAGATAATACCTCTCGAGAGCCAAGGCGACATTGGTAAGAAGAAAGATAAGAAAGCAAAAGTCCAAGAACAAAGGCGAAGGGTCAAAAACTCCAAGCCGGTTCCAACGAGGTTTTGGTACGTAAATGATAAAGAGCCACGCACCTCAAGCCGCTCCGACCGAGGCAAAGGTAAGCGCCCCGATCGGAAAAATGATAAGCCTAGGTGGTGTCCTTTCCATAAAAAGGAAGGGCATGACCTTCGTGAATCTAAGGTCTTTCAAGCAGCTTGGAGACTACCACAACGACAAGGACCACTTCCACTCTCGGCGGTAGGACAAGCGAGTGGTCAAAAGTCGTCGAACGACGAGGAGGAGATCTTGGTTCGGGATCCGCAACATACCGTCGAGCACATCTACGGGGTCATCGGCATCTGAATCAAAGCGGCGACTTAAAGGCGCTAAGCGTGAGGTAAACTCTATAGATCCTCCTCTCGTCAATAAATTATCGAAGTGGTGGAAGTCACCATCTCCTTTGAGAAGGGTGATTGCCGATTCCTTCGACTTCGACGAGCCGGTATCCGATCATGGTCGAACCCACCATCAATAATTGTCGGGTCAATCGAGTTTTGGTTGATGGTGGCGGCTCGTTAAACATCTTGTTTACGAGTGCCCGGGGCAGATGCAAGTACCGGGACTAAGGTAAGACCGATCGATACTCTTTCCATGGGATCGTACCGGGATCTTCAGCCAAACCAATTGGCCAGGTCTCTCTTCCTTTAACATTTGGTTCACCAAGTAATTTCAGGACAGAGAAAATCTCCTTTGATGTGGTCGATTTCGATACGGCAAATAACGCCATACTCGGACGACCAACTTTGGCAAAATTCTTAATGGCTACTCATTACGGGTATCAATGTATTAAGATGCGGGTCCCAAAGGAGTAATCACAATTCATTGTGACAAGAAGATGGCGCATACCTCGATAGTCGATCCTCGAGATGGTTGGACCAATACCAACTCGAGAAGAAAGTCGATAACCGACCGACAAGTCGAAGCCTAAAAATGCACCAAAGCCGAACGACAAGGTCAAAGAGGTTCCTCACGGGCCGGGGAGCCCTCGAAGATATTTCGATCGGGATACTTCCGACCCCAAGTAGGAAGGCGCCCTCATCACCTTCCTCGATCTAACGCAGATGTCTTCGTGTGGCAAGCATCCGACATGCGGAGTCCCCAGGAGGTGATCGAGCGCGAGCTAGCTTTACTACCGACAAAGTACCGTAAAACAAAAATTACGAGATTTGCCTCGATCAGCGAGATGCTATCAAATCGAATTGGATAAGCTACTTAAGCGAGGCTTTATAAGAGGTCAACCACCCGAATGGTTGGCTAATCTGTAATAGTTAGAAAGTCAAGCGGCAAATGGCGTATGTCGTGAACTTCTTGATCTTAATAAAGCTTGTCCAAAAGACGATTTTCCTTTACCTCGCATCGATCGGTTGGTTGATTCTACTACAGGTTGTGAAATGTTAAGTTTTTTAGATGCATATTCTGGATACCTCCAGATCAATATGTGTCTAGACGATAAAGAAAAGACCGCATTTATTACACCGTTTGGTATATTTTGCTATGCCAAAATGCCATTTGGTCTAAAAAATGCCGGCGCTTCTTTTCAACGCTTGATGCAATCGACTTTTTCATCTCAACTAGGCCAAAATCTAGAGGCCTATGTTGATGATCTAGTCGTTAAAAGCATAAAGAGACTTAATCATATCACTGATCTACAAGAAACATTCGACAACCTCAGAAAACATCGCTTAAAACTCAATCCTGAGAAGTGTATGTTCGGAATCTCTTCAGAAAAATTGCTTGGATTCCTAGTATCTATACGAGGAATCGAAGCAAATCCCGAAAAGATAAAGGCCATTGTCCAAATGCGCCCTCCAACCACAAGAAAAGAGGTCCAGAAACTCACAGGGTGCATGGCGGCTTTAAGTCGTTTCATCGCACGACTAGGAGAAAAGGGACTACCTTTCTTTAAGCTTCTAAGGAAACACGAAGGTTTTGAGTGGTCGAAAGAGGCAAATCTTGCCTTTGAGGATGTCAGCGGTACCTTCTGAGTGCTCCTATTACGGTCTCTCCAAGGCGGAAGGAGCATCTTAATTTACCTAGTCTGCACGCCACAGCGATGGCGATCTTGGTCGTAGAACGTGGCGTACAACGACGATTTACTACGTAAGTGAAGTTTTACATGGGCCTAAGGGGCGTTACCCTCGGGTTCAAAAACTTCTATATGCCCTCCTCATGTCTTCGAGAAGCTGCGGCATTATTTTGGGCGCACAAAATAGTGTCTTGATCGAGTTTCCTTGGGAGCGATCCTCTAGAATAGAAACAACGGGACACATGGCAAAATGGTTAGTCGAACTTGGGGAGTTCGACATCCATTCGTGTCGAACGGCGTTAAATCCTAGATCTTGGCGGACTTTGTCGCCGAATGGACAAATCTGAACTGTTCGGGATCCCGATCTGATTCCACGACCGATTGGGCGATGTACTTTGACGGGTCGCTTACTTTAAGTGGCTCGGGGGCTGGGGTGGTCCTGGTATCTTCTACCGGAGAGACCTTAAAGTATGCCATACAATTAAATTTTCAGGCCACTAACAATGTGGCAAATACGAAGGTTTGCTAGCTGGCATACGAGCTGCGAAAGCGCTCTCGATTCGCCGACTACTCGTGAGAGGAGACTCTCAACTAGTCGTGAATCAAGTTGGAAAAGAGTACCAGTGCTCTAACCCGACAATGTCTCGGTATTTATCGGAAGTGCGTAAGCTAGAAAAGCATTTTTTTAGGTTTCGAGGCACAATTCATCCCTCGAAAGGATAATTTTCTCGTAGACCAGCTTGCTCGAATAGCTTCTTCCCGATCTGTAGTACCAAAAGGAGTCTTCTTGGAACAACTCCAGAAGCCGTCTCTGGTCGAAGAACCAGAAACACCTCCTATTTAGATGGCCTCTCTAGAATACGAGGATACCTGGATGGCTCCCATCTATGAGTATCTTCAGAAGGGTTCCGTGCATTCAAGATGATCTGAGGCGGATCGCTTATCGAAAAGCCAAAATGTATACTTTGGTTGAAAGAGTCCTTTATAAGCGAGGTGCTCAAGGGGTGCTCATGCGATGCATTCATGAGCGAAGGATAACACTCCTTCACGACATACACGGTGGCATCTGTGGAAATCATGCTTCCTATAGAACGCTGGTCAGTAAGGCCTTTCGACAAGATTTTTACTGGCCAACTGCCCTGTATGATGCTAAAGAGTTGGTTAAAAAGTGTGTCCAATACCAATTTCATAGTAGGCAAATACACCAACCAACTCAGGCATTACAAACGATACCTCTATCTTGGCCTTTTGCGACCTGGGGTCTCGATATCCTAGGACCGTTCCCCAAAGCTCCAAAAGATTTTGAGTTCCTTTTTGTGGCTATTGATCGTTCACAAAATGGATTGAAGCCGAACTGTATTTGGGATAACAACAGGCGGCAAAGCGGTTCATGATGAGATCGTAATTACTCGATTTGGGGGTGAGTCGAATAATTCTGAGATAATGGTAAGCAATTTTTGAGCGTAAAATTTGAGGAATTTTGCGACGAGTTGGGTACCAAGTTATGTTATGCTACGTGGCCCATCCCCAAAGCAGCGGAGCAATCGAGCGTGCAAGCGGCCAAATAATGAGAGGAATTAAGACCGAGTCTTGACCGGCTCATCAAGTGCTCGAGGGCTTGGGTACAAGAATTACCCTCGTATTATAGGGGTTAAATGCGACTACTAGTCGAGACTCTGGTGAAACACCATTTTTACGGTTTTGAAGTGAAGCCATGCTTCCTTTGGAACTAAAGATACGGTCAAGCGAGTCGAAACTTTCAACGACTCAACCGAGGAACAACGAGCGGATGACATTAATCTACTCGAAGAAAGGAGAAACCCAGCCTTAATCCGTTCAAATAGGTCTACTAACAAGCCTTGCGCAGAATACTACGATCGTAAGGTCAACCTCATGACCTTGCTATAGGTGACTTGGTATTGAGGTTCTGCCAATCCAAGTCTAATCGGAACAAACTTTTTCCCAAGTGGGAAGGTCCTTACACAGTGGTCGAAGTTACTCGGCGAGTCGAGACGATTGGCAATGGAAGACGGCCAGGCTCTCCCGAATTCTTGGAACATCGACCAGTTACGCAAGTTTTATGTGTAACTAAACATTCAGACAATAAAGACTCAAGTTCTTTCTACCTCTATTGTCTTACTTTTGAGTAGTGCTTTCATAATCTTTCGACTACATTCCAAACACCCAGTTTTCTTTACATTGGTCGAAAGGAAGGTAACATCACCTAATCGAAATCTCTCCTCTCTACACGTGGTCCTGCCTACTAGAAGGAACTTCATAGTGTCGACTCGTTACTCACTTTTGCCGTCAATACAAAGAGCTTGGGTTCTTTTTGGTCGAAATATTTTTAAAGCCAACCTTTTTCACCTTAGATTATTTCTTCAGTTCTTTTGAAAAATATTCTAAGCAGGGTGCACTTTTTTAGATTTATTCAACTGCCTTTGGTGTCTTCGATCCGTCTCAACTTAGTCGGAGGAAGAAACACATCTAGTCGAAGTCTCTCCTCTCTGCACGTGGTCCTGCCCACTAGAAGGAACTTCCTAGCATTGTTCAGTTTCCTACTTTTGCTACCAGGACAGACTTATCGAGTCCACCAAAGAAGGGCGAACAAATTTTTTGAAGTCCTCTGGACGTTTGCTTAACTCAAGTTGCTGTCTTGATTTAATTAATCTAGTCGGAGATGGTAACATCACCTAGTCAAAGACTTGCCTCTCTGCACGTGGTCCTGCCCACTAGAAGGAACTTCCTAGTGTCGATTCGTTCCCACTTTTTCGACCAGTGCATGACAATCGTGACCAAAAACTACAAGTTAACCAAACATCTCTGTTTTCAGAAACCCTTTTTAACACTATTTACTTAGTTTGTCTAAACAAACTAAGCAAATAGTCGGGGGCTAGGATAAAGTTGTTAACCTGACTTCAATTCTTAGTCTTTCTTTCGATAATTATCTTTTGAGTTACTAACTACTCGACAAGATGATTTGTAGGAAACAAGATGGATTATATAATACATCAACAAAAGCTTGTTTTTCACAGGTTTTTTACAAGCTACTCTGAAGAGGGAGAGTCTAGTCGCATCTCCTCCGAAACCTACCTGCCAACAGCTTGCATTTCTTCTATAAGACAATTTGCTTCTGCCTCAAGGCAGTCAAAGTCAACTTCAATTGGCTGTACATTAAGGTTAGGGTCACGAGCTTTAAGTTTTGCCAATGAATAGCTTCTGCACCTTCGACCGCCTCCTTGATTGACTAAACCGTTGGCCTTGAGTGGTCACCAATTCTTGCAAAGTCTCGACTTGTTCCCCAATAGTACTTATGTGAGCAGCTATTGTATCATCTTGAGGAGTTTTTCCCTCGCTACATAGCTCACCAAGTATATTGTTCAGGAGCATGATGTTCTCTTGAAGATTAATCTTCATCGACTTCATCTCCTGTTGATTACGAGTCGAAGCCTCGTGGAGTTGTTTATTTTCGACCACTTGCTCTGGAAAGAATAAGACTGGTCAAGCAAAAATAAACTTCTAGAGGAGAAAACAAAAATAATCATAGGTAAAAGAATTCCTTACCTACTAATTGAGAATCTAATTTCTTGATTTCTTCATTATGGGAAGCAATGGTCTCAGCATGCCGCTTCTCCCATAATTTGATGTCCTTTGCATTTTCCCTAGCAATGTGGATAGTCTCTTCAAGGATCATGTATTTTTCACGATCCTAGTTTGAGCCTTCCCAATTCGAGCTCAATTTACGAAAAAGAAATGGGAGTTAGAAAAGGAAAGAACTTCGTAAGGACTACTGAGTAAAAATTGCTTACACTTTCGGCGAGATCTCGACCTCTCAATTTCTTGATCTTTATCTTTGGCTATCTGAGAAATCTCGTGAATAACCACGATTTTATCTTTGACTTCATTTTGAAGCTTTCTCATGTTATCTTCTTTTACGAAAAGAAGTAAGAGTTAAGTAAAGATCAACAACATAAGCGGTTTAAGTTCGGCACTTCTTTGTTTAGCTCTTCTGTATTTTTCTGATTCTTGAGTCGACCTCTTCAAGCTTCTTCAAGAGGTCCCCAACCTTTTTCCTAGTTTTCTCGACTCCTCTTTTTCATAATCGGCGAGTTGGCGAGGTCTTTTAAATAAGCTATTTAGCTTTGTAAAGGTTAAAAGTAGATATGAACACTATTTAACTAGTCGTAAGTCCTTCTACGACTAGCACCTAGTCGTGAGTTTTTCCATGACAAGCCTCATAAGCACTGTATAAGTAGTCAAACCCTAAAACGACTACAAATAACAGTGACTTACCACCTCTTTACTGTTCACGAGTTAAGCTTTTTCCTGTCGTAACTCTATGAGTTGTCGATGATATTCACCAATAGTGGCAATTTGTTCCAGAGCTTTCTGCAAAAAGAAAGACAGTAAGAAGCAAGGGAAGACTATATATATATATATATATAAGTATCCTTAATACTTACATTCATAGTCGTAGAGCAAACATCGAGTAAACCAACAGCGAACTCTTGACTTGTCAATCTTAGCGACTTGATCCACAAACCTTCTCAAGGCGCTCATTGTCAAAAGTTTCCCCTCTGTTGGGAATATCTTTGGGATGAGGACTCGATCGCGAGATCTAAAAGTGAAGACCCTCGATGGAAGCGGGCCCAAAGAAATCGGCCACGAAGTTGAAATATTCCTCATCTTGATTACAGAGTGCGATTTCTCTTTGGGTGCCGGAGGAACGTCTTCAACGACTTCCTTTCGGCCACGGTGGTCAAGTACATCACCACCTTGGCGAGAGGCTTCTCTGTTGCCTCTGCTTGTCTCCACGACTACCTCGATGGTCGTAGCTACTACCTCGAGAGTCGTAGCTATTACCTCGATGGTTGTGGTAACCACTTGAGAGCCACGACTTCCTCCACTACCCGGCCGTGGATGATCCTTCGACTACTTCACTGTCATCTCTTCAACCCTTTGGAGGCGACAGCGGGCTTCTCGATAGAAGCGTCCTCGAAATTTGAAGGATTGAGCTAAAATCAACAAAAGGAAAGCA
The DNA here is from genome assembly GCA_036346405.1 of Phyllostachys edulis. Lineage (NCBI taxonomy): Eukaryota > Viridiplantae > Streptophyta > Magnoliopsida > Poales > Poaceae > Phyllostachys > Phyllostachys edulis. The sequence goes on along the minus strand of CM070551.1, from coordinate 14,783,714 downwards.
AGTTAGGTTGTGAAAAGAAAAAAGGTAAATGTTGTTCTTACACTTTAGTTCATTTCACATACCTCTGTATCCTGGACCTGACCAGGAACTTAGGAGTTATCTTCCCAACGGAAGATTTCTTCGACTTCTTTTCTACGACCACGTCTGGTCGGAGTTCAAGTTGAAAAATAGGGTCGGCCACGGCCACGTCTGGTCGTGGATCTTGAACAGGAACCATCTCTCTGGTCTCCTGACTTTCCGGATGGCCGAGATTAGTCTTGACCACTGCAAGAGCAGCGCTACCCTCAATTGTAAGCTCTGCTAGATCAGCATTATCCTTCACAAAAAACATAAAGTTCTTCCAGTTCTCCTTTTCTAGTTGCTTGATAAAATTAGGAGTGGCAGAAACTGTGAAAGTTTTCTTGTCATAATAAAAAGGTACCTTGGCCTTGCGGGCTTTACACCTAAGAGGTTCTTCAGCCTCCTCAGCTTCAGCTGCTTCAACCTCGGCTTCTGTTACAGCTATGTCCTTGACCTTGCGGGCTTTACGCCTCAGAGGTTCTTTAGCCTCCTCAGCTTCAGCTGTTTCAACCTCATATACATTTGCAGCCGTGTGTGTCGCAGACTTTGCCGAGGACACAGTGAAATAAAGGAACTTGAGCTTGCTCCTCCCTTGTCGGCAACTTTCGTGAGTCGACGCTTTTTAGTCGGAGGAGCTGAGCCCTTGTCCATTATCATCCCTGCGCCGATGGTTATCGGTTCGACCTCTTCGTCATCCTGACGGTTTTCCATACCTACTTTATGTAAAGAAAAACAGAAAAAGAAGAATCACTGACCGGTCGTAAGATTTTCTACGACCAGTATCCAGTCGTAAGCTTTTCTACGGCATTTCCTTGATCGTAATATTTTCTACGACCTTTATCCAGTCGTAAGTTCTTTCTACGACTATGAAGTCCTAAGCATAGAATCAACTTTTGATTACCTTTAGGCGCTCCATCTTTCTTCTGCGGATAAAACCGCAAGGATTTGAGGAACTGCCACTCTGAGTGGCGGAGATTTCTCACAAATGAGTTTGACTCGAACGTCAATCTCTGCCTGTGAAAGATCTGTGTAAAACAGATAAAGATATTCATTAGACAATTTTGAAGAAGACCAAATCGAGAGATTAAGTCGAAAAAATTACTTACCCTCCTCGTAGTCCCTGGTCGGGTCTTTTAGCCCCGTGTACCTCCACATAGGAGGTACTCGTTTCTTCAAAGGGCTAATTCGACGTGTGATGAAATCCTTCACCACATGCCATCCGGTTAACCCCTCTTCGTTCAAGTCCTTTATGGCTTGAATATAGGGGGCAATTCGGCTGATATCCTTGGGAGTCGAATCCCATGAAGATTTCTTTTAATGACCTTCCCTCGAAAGTAAGGGCATCTTCGGGGTGATTTTCGATAAAACCACCTCTTCCTCCATTCGACCACGAAGATCTAGTAAACATCTGAATATACTCCTTCAACTTCCCGTCATGGAGCTTGAGACCACAACTTCCGGCTATTCGGTTTGTCGAGCCATTCCATAGAAATATTGAAAGAGCTCAAGGTCATTTGGAATTCCTGTGTATGCCTCACACAGATACACAAATACACTTAGCATTGTGATGGAATTAGGACCGAGGTTCACCAATTCCACCACAAAATGCTCAGTACAAGTGTGAGAAAGGGGTGAGCGAGCAATCGAAGACCACACTCACAATATACGGAAGGCGGGGATTTGCTCGGTCTCCCGACGGCCAATGTTGTCCAGATGCCGTAAACCACTTCACGAGAATTTTCTCTGAAATCTTCCCGGCGTCGACCAGGGCTTGAATCTTCACCACATCCATCTCCGACTCAGCCCACTCAGAAACTCTCCCAGCCATTTTTCTCAGAAAGGGGAGATTTTCGATTGAGTTGGTGGCGGAGAAGACAAGAGCTCGATGAACAGCAGGAGCAATTTGCAGAAAAGTATAAATCTAGGTTTTGCCCCTGGTAAGTATTTATAACTGTGTGCCTTGGGCTGAAGGCGTGGCATTCCAAAGGTTGCTACCGCTTCGGGAACCGCTCCAACGGACAGACTTGTGAGAGTCGTTTGCGATTCTTTAACTTGTCCGTTCAAGAAAATCAGGTTCGTTTTTACACCTCAAGCGAAATTACTTCCTTGGTCAGATCTTTTTGACCAAATGAAATATTAATCGAAAAGGTTTTTCTTCCGATCGCAAACTACGACCACCTCGTGATCGTAGGAGTTTTCTGACTATTTGATGAGTCGTAAGCAACCTTCTTGACCAAGCATATTTACGGTCAAAGTAGTACATAAATGTCGAAGAGTTTTCCTTGACCATCTTTTTTTCTGACCCTCTCGTGGTAGTAAGACCATCTATAACTCCTTCACCAAGTAAGTTACTTTCACTTGAAGTGGGGGCTAGATGGCGAGGATCTAATAATCCTCATTTTATCTTTTATCTATAATTCTTATTATAAGTAAATATGGCGTCATGTGGTCCTAGGTATACCCTTAAATTTACAAGGAGAAGTCTACTAGGTGGTCGTAAGTTCTTCTCGACCACCCCATAGTCGTAAGTCTTGCTACGACTACCTTATGGTCGTAAGTTCTTCTACGATCACTACCCGGTCGTAAGATATTCTCGATTACCTCGTAGTCGTAAGTCTTACTACGACTATCTTATGGTCGAAGTTCTTCTACGACCGGTCACTCGACCACCTTATGATCAATAAAACCTACGGGCAAGTGGGTCCAATTGATTAAGGAATCCAAACGATCAATATCTGTTGTTATTATGCGAAATAATAACACGCAATACCCCATTATCTCGACAAGTAATCGCGCGGCGGCGTGAAGGAGTTACGTACCGATGATTCACGCAAGCGTCGCGATTCTTTGATTTGATGAGGCGTCTCTTCAGCAGGATAAAACGGCTATTCCTTCACGACTATATAAAGGCAACGGTCAGAGAGGAAAGAGAGGAAGGCAATCGAGGCGTATACACATGCTATCGATGGCTATCAGGAAGACAAGTACTATCATCTGTAATAGTCTTAGTTTTTCTCCTGATTGTTCATAATACACTCAATACCATACACACACAGGAGTAGGGTTGTTATTCTCTCTGGAGAAGACCTAAACCTGTATAAAAATACCTGTGTCAATCTCTCTGCGTGATTCTATTCTAGGAGACCCCCCGAATCAAACAATCTTTACGTAAGATCGGTTCTAAAACACCGACAGAGGCATTTTTAGGGATAGCCCCTAGTTTGCGTCTGTTTAGGTTTTACTACCAGATCATCCGCAACAAGAAAAGTGCTGGTGCTTTGGGTTCTTTTTATTTGAAATTTCAAGATGCTAGTAGGAGGGTGTTCCCCTTCTTGGCTACCAAAGATGTCAACCAGTCATGGAGCAAGGAATGGTTTTATTTCGAAGTTCCGAAAGAAAGTAGAATTACTTACAATCGCAATGCACCACCGGAGTGGTCTACCAAGAATCGAGCTGCTGATAAGGACATTAAGCTCTTAAAGGATGAGAAGAGAGTGGTCCTGGTGATCAGCAACCTTGTAGAGGAGGTCTAACTGGTCGAAAGATCATTCACGACTTCCTTAAGAACAAGATCTTCCCTCTTCAGAAGAAGAAAATATTATCTTGCAATTGTGATGTTCCTGAAAATGGTAATATTTTGCTCATCTTTTTACTTGAACTGAATTTTATAGTTAAAGTAAAGTAACTTTTTATTGTATTGCAGCTCTTTCAAATGACGAGGTCCTAGCTAGGACCTCGGTCCTGTTAAAGGACCGGGTTCTAGAACAAGAACCAATCAGTACAGAAGAGCAACCCCCAAGCTTGATTAGGGCGACTTTATCACTGAGGAAGGATTGCACAGTGGTAAGCATTCATAAAAAATAACTAGACATAAGAAGTGAATTTACTAATATCTAATTTTTATGTTTTCGGACAGACGACATCAAAGAAATGTCCCATCTCAGATGTCGGTGCGAGCTCTTCTCCTTCTTTGGTAAAGAGTGCAAGGATTACCTCTAGACCTCCTGTTGCGCCAAAGAAGACAAAACCCACAAAGACTTCAACTATTGCTTCTCCAAGACCTCTTGCTTCAGTTCCTGCTCCTCCAAGATCTTCCACCCGAGAGGTATCGAAAACAAAGACTAAGACTTCCATTTCCCGATATGTCTCTAACCCCCAGCCAATGTTTTCTATATCAACTTTCTTAGCTGGGGTGGTCCAAGGTAAAGGATCATCAGAAGAATCAGAAGAGGAAGTCCCTCTTCAGACGGTTCTAAGGCTAAGGACCTCCCTGGCCTTAGATCCCTCCTCGTCAGAGCAAAGGAGAGGACCCACTTTTACTGTTAATGAGGACTTTATGTCGCTCTTTAACAAAAGCAACTTTGAGATCGAGTAAGTTCTTCGATTATACCTTTATAATTATGGTTTTTTTATTAACCTTCTCTTTCCTCTTTAGCCTCGACTTGCCATCAGACCCAGAAAGGGGTCAACTGATTGCTCAGGAACAATATTCGCCTCCAACAATATTGGCGATAGAGGAATCCCTGGCAGAATGAATTCTGCTAATGGAAGGACCTCCTAGGGCCACTGAGGAAGTGGTCCAAGACACCCAGATGACTACTGCTGGGACGTCCCAAGGCGAACTGTTGGAGATGGAGGTCCAGGCAGAGAGGTCTTCCCAAGAGGATCGAGTGGAAGAGGTGGTCCACGAGACCAACCGTTCTAAGGAGGTGGTCCATGAGACCAGTCGTTCTGAGGAGGTGGTCCCTGAGATCATCGAAACTCAAGACGAAGGTGATCATACCTTAGTAAGACTTTTATCCCGATAATCTTTCTTTGAATTTATCAGCATAAATATGACTCGTAGGAATGTCTTAGGAGCCACAAAGTATCAGTACTGATCCAACCAGAGGAGTTTTTCGTCTGGTTCAACTGGATCAGCCTGAGGATGAGATTCCTCTGGAACGTTCACCTCCCAGAACCGAGAAGAAAGACCTCCAGAACCTCATGACATCTGTCAAAAGGTGTTGGAGAGTCAATATTGACATGGTGGAGGAGATCAAGACTTTTGCAGAGGAAAAAGAGAAGTAAGTACAATAAGTTATTATTTAATCGTAAGATTCTAATTTAAATAAATAACTTATGCCTTTGTTTACTTCACAAGGAGTGTTTACTGGCAAAAGCCGAACAAGAAAATGCTGAGTCTGCATTTCAAGCTCTCAGATTAAAATTATCTGAGGTAGAAAAAAGAACTGAGGAGAGTGCGGTGGTCATGGCAGAAAAAACCGAAGAGATCTGCCTCTTGACATAGAAAAATAAGAAGTTGCAAGAGATCCTGATCAGACAATCCAAAGAAAGTCATGATCTCTTTGAACAAAACAAAATGTTCCTTAAGGAGAAAGAAGGTAAAGAACCATTCTTTGCTTCTTATAGAGCATTTGACCTATTATATGCAATGCATGAGTTTTATTCTCTCTTTTTTATTCTTTCTCAGAACTAGAAAAGGCAAAAGAGGATCTTCAGAAGACCTCTTCTAATAAAGACCTTCATATTCAAGTCTTAAAAGAAGTAGAAGGACGGAGTCGTATTGCCGTACAAGGGCTTGAAAAGAAGGTGGAAACCTTAATGAAGGCTAGCAAGGATATTACCACAATTACTGGAAACAACTTTTCACATATTTCAGCATCTCTACGAGAGATCGCAGAATATCTGAAGGCTCCTGTAACTCCTCTTGCGACCAAGATGACCTTGGATGATCTTAGAAACAATATATATACTCAAATTAAACATATTCAAAAACACATACATGCTATGAAGAATACCATTTATCAATCTTTGACGAAGGCAATGAGTCAAGCTTTAGACCGAGTTTTATTGAAGATTGATCTCCTTTAAGGGGATTCTGTCGATCTCCAGAAGCTTGTCCCTGCGCCTAAGTTTAAGACAAAAGAAGCAAGTATTGCTGCTCAAGCCAAGATCACACCAGTGGTGGCAGAGATCATAAGTAACATAGAAGCTAGTACTCCTGCTCTTCCCTCAAGTACTCCTGGCTCAAGTGCCCAAAAATGACATTGTAATGACACAGATGTTTTGTTTTAGATTATATGAGATAATGAAAAGATTTTGTGTACGATAATTGTGATTTATGTATCGAAGATTGACTGACTTTGTCTTGCAAATTAATTTTTTGCAATTTGAAAGTCGTATATTTTATTATATGTAGCCCCTACCTGGAACACTTTGTCCGGCAATGGGACAAGTGTTTCGGGTGATCAATGGTGCTAAAATCAGTATATCCATTACAATACCAATGATCCGAACTAGCGTGTATTCAGGAATACGAAGTTAAGCTGTTGAGCTCTTATGCAATGAGAATTGGCTTACAGAAGAGAATTCAGACAATTGTCATTTCCTAAATGTATACCGATGGTCATCTGATAAGTAAAGACATTATGATCCATAAGCAAAATTGATCAACTGTAGGCACTTAAAAAATAGTGATTATGTATGAAAAATGATACAAAAAAATTATGCTGAAAAAATTCATTATATTCATGATAATAACAACTGAACTTATATAAAATGGAAAAAAGATACTTATACAAAGAATTTTCGAAGATGTTTAATGTTCCATGTGCTAGATAAAACACGACCATCCTCCATAGCTAATCTAAGCGATCTGGCCTAGTAGCGAGACTACGAGATATGGACCCTCCCATCGGAGGACAACTTATTCAAGTTGGCTTGGTTCTGGATGCGTCTTAGGACCAAGTCTCCCACATGAAGTGTTCTTGGACGAACCCTTCTATTTAAGTAGCGTCTCAGCCCTTGCAGATAGGTAACCAATTTCAATAGTGCACGATCATGTCTTTCTTCTAGCATATTGACGCCATCTTCACGTAAATCTCCTTGATTTGTTTGATCTAAGAGGTCTATACGTGTGGAATCTAGTTGAATCTCACTAGGTAGCACTGCTTCTGCACTATAGACTAGTGCGAATGGTGTTTCACCAGTTGCTATACTGGTCGTAGTACGCAATGCCCATAAAACAGAAAAGAGTTCTTCCATCCAATTTTTCGAGCATGCCTTAAGGCGATTAAAAACTCTCTTTTTAATACCTTGCATAATCTGACCATTGGTCATTTCTATTGCTCCATTGCTCTGTGGATGTGCCACGGAAGCAAAGCAGATTTTAGTGTCAATTTCATCGCAATAATCCTGAAAGACATCACTAATAAATTAGCTCCCATTGTCTATGATAAGACAACTAGGTATTCCAAATCTCGTAATAATGTTTCGCACAAGAAATTTCTTTCTTGATCGGTAGATTATCTGAGCAATGACTTAGCTTCTATCCACTTAGTGAACGTATCGATGGCCACAAACAAGAACTTATACCCATTAGGTGCTTGCGGTAGTGGTCCAATTATATAAATGCTCCAAGTAGAAAAAGGCCATGACAAGGGAATAGTCTGTAATTGATAAGATGGTTGGTGCACTTGTCTGGCATGGAATTGACATTGCTCACTGGTCTTAACAAGGTGCACGGCATCTTGTAAAGTAGTGGGCCAGTAATAACCTTGCCGAAAAGCTTTACCAACTATTGTTCTATAGGATACATCTGTATCACACAAGCCCCCATGGATTTCTTTTAGTAATTTTATCCCGAAGTCTTGGGATATGCAACACATAAGAATACCATGTGCTCTTTTCTTGTACAATGATCCTTCGACCAGCTTGTACCTGCGTGCTCTTCGAATTAACTTATCCTTCTGTTGAGGATCATCGGGCAATGTCCCTGATGTGAGATAAGTGGTTAATGGTTTTATCCACTCCGCATATTGCTCGGTGACTCCGACCACTGAGGTGGTCGAACCTATTTCTATTGAAGGTTTTGTAAGGTATTCAAGAAAAACACCTATTGGAATCGGCGTTCGTGAGGAACCCAATTTCGATAATTGGTCCGCTAAGGAGTTTTCCTTGCGTGGTATATGTTGGACTTCGAAGTCCTTGAAGTGTTTTTTCAACTTCCTCACTTCACCCAGGTACTGAGCCATTATCTCATCGGAACAGCTGTATTGCTTTGATACCTGGTTTATGACTAATTGCGAATCTCCCTTCGCTAAAAGCCGACGGACTCCAAGGGATTTGGCTACTCGAAGCCCGGCTAGAAGTCCTTCATACTCTGCCACGTTGTTAGTGGCAGGGAACAGAAACTGTATGATATATTGGAGTTAATCACCCTGTGGTGTTATCAAAAAAAACCCCAGCCCCGAGCCTTTAAGCTCGCAGGAGCCATCAAAGTACAATGTCCAATGATCGTCAGGCCTAGACTTTCTTGAGGGTGATCCTCGGTGTTTGTCCATTCAGCCACAAAGTCAGCCAGGACTTGGCTCTTTATGGCTGTTCGGGCAGTAAAATGAAGATCGAATTCTCCAAGTTCTACTGCCCATTTGGCTATGCGACCTGTTACTTCTTGGTTATGAAGTATATTCCTAAGAGGAAAAAACGAAGGTACTGTGATTTTGTGAGATTGAGAATAATGCCTTAGTTTTCTGGAAGTCATTAGAAGAGCATAAATTAGTTTTTAGACCTCAGGGTATCTCTCCTTCGGTTCGTGTAGGACCTCACTTACATAGTAGATTGGCCGTTGGGACCCTCCTCGTTCTGCAATGAGTACTGCGCTGACCACATTTGGCGTTGCTGCCAAGTAAACTAGCAAAGGTTCACCTTCTAAAGGCGAAACCAAAACCGGAGGATTTGAGAGATAAGCCTTTAAGCCTTCGAAGGCTTTGTCGGTTTCTTCAGACCATTGAAACCCCTTATTACTTTTGCATATCACCTTAAAGAAAGATAAACCACATTCTCCTGTTCGAGAAATGAAACGACCAAGAGCTGCCATTTAACCAGTTAAGGCTTGGACCTCCTTCACTGTGGAAGGTAGTCGTGATTGTTCGATGGCTCAAATTTTCTCGTGATTCACTTCATTCCTACGAGAACAAACAAGGACACCAAGCAATTTGCCAGAACAAACCCTGAAAGTACACTTTTCGGGATTAAGCTTTATTCCATGTTTATTTACAATTTCGAAGGTCTCAGCGAGATCCTTCAAATGGTCATTCTTAGTACCACTTTTTATAATGAGGTCATCTATGTAGGCCTCTAAATTACGCCACAGCTGACTGTTGAAGGTTTTCTGTATCAAACGCTGGTACGTGGCCCCAACGTTTTTTAACCCGAACGACATCTTGAACAAACAAACATCCAAGGTGACTCAACCCCGGTTTCTCACTACCACCTGGCATTCGTAAAACGTACTAAGAGCATCTTTAGTGTATTGAACCGATCTCGATTCAAAGTCATACCACGTAAGCATTTTTGGAACTGAGCTTGTTTTTCTCCAATGTACTAAACCGATTCCTACTAATAACTGGGACCCACGTTACATTAAAAAACCACAAAATAATAATATCATCTCTCAACCGCACTCTCTCCTATGTAGTTGTTTAATGTTTATATGAGTTGTTTAATGCTTTGTATCGACTCCTAAGTAGAGTCCGGTTCCATACATTTTTTTGTTGGAATCGACTCCTCCAATGTATTGATTCGATTCAATTCCGTCTCTCTCCTCCTTTGAACCGGCTAAAACACAACATTGGAGATGGTCTAAGAATACCATTCAAAAGCACACAATAGAGTAATAAATCTAACAAAACATATCCACCCCTAATCGTAACCCGAAACGATACCATTATTCCCGAACACCATTCTGTTCAAAACAGGTCAGTCACACTAGAAAAATCATAACTCTTGATTTATAGCTCCAAAAATCATAAACTCAGACTTTCTAGAATCTACACACTTATACACACAATTTATCAGGTGATCAAAAGTTTAGATTATTTTGTTTAAATTCTTGTTTTTAACTCCGAAGACAGATTTGTCATCTTCGGTATTTTTGACTTAGAGATTCCATAACTTTTAATTGGCACAACAAAAAAATAGTGATCCAAGACATTCTGGAATACCCAGAGAATTATCTACCATAATAAATTTAATATAATCTTTCTACTCTGCAACAAACTTTGCTAACTCAATATTTTTCCTGACTGTCCCCAACAGAAAGACGGAACTGAATCGCATAGTTCAAAATTTCATAACTACTATTATACTTGTCCAAAAAATATGATCTTGGGCTCTATGGAAAGCTTACGAAATTGTATACAAAAGTAAAGTTGGAAAGATTTCCTAATTTTGCCTTTAACTAATTTTAACAAACAGATGAATAACACTATTGAAAACTGATAGACATTCTAGATAGAAGCATTAAAATAGCTATAACTTTCATTATGCTGATTCAAAAAATTGTGTTCTTTAACATTATGGAAATCTAAGAGAATTTCCTAAAAAAGTCATGTTGGTCGACATCCCTGATTCGGCCATTATCCATTTTTAGTCTATCAGTTACTACGACTACTATAACTTGACAGAGATGCTGGACAGCAGCATTGCAAATATCATAACTCAAAAACTATGCCTCCAAATAATGTGAATTAATATCCTACAGAAACCTAATGAAATTTTCCATAATTCTTCAGGAGATGATCTACCATAATTTCACAGTTATAGTTTTCACAACTACAGTACAACTATCGACAGGGAAACCCAATCTGCTACCCAAAATCAATTGCATAGAAAGGAATTAAACAAAAATAACAAGGAGTTGAGAGTCACCCTTGAAGACACGAAAGAACCCACTGAAGTCCCCCCGAGGATTTCCTCTCCCCTTCCTTCTCCTTCTTCTCCCCTTTCTCCTTTCTTCCCTTGCCAAAATCCCTTTCTCCCTTTTCCTTTTCGCCAATGGCAGCAGCAAGGAAGGAGATGCAGGGGCGCATGGGGGAGATGCTACAGTACCAAGCAGAGCTACAGTGCCATGGGGCGGCGCTACAGTACACAGAGGCTAGGGTTTGGGGTTGCTATCCCTTTGGCCCCTTTAAGTGGCTGAATCTCCCATTTGGGCCATGGACCGAAAGACCACATCTCCCACCAAATTCCCTAAATTTCCGAATTAGATATTGATTACTTTCTATAATTTGCTGATTACTTAATTAGTTAAGTGGGATATTACAAGAACGACCAAATTCCACCCACGATCCCTCGCCATGCCTAGGTATGACTGCCATGAGCTCGTTCCCTTGAGCTACAATAACTCTCAATGGTTGCCCTTTGGTGACCGGGTGACAAGGCAGCTCAATTTAAAATCGTGTAGAGCATGATCCAACTCGAATGTGTAATACAACCACCACATCATAGCGCCCTATGTAGGCTGCTCTGGTCTTGTTAGGCCGACGACCACCAATTGGAAATAACGTAAATCAACCCTCTCGGGACCATCCAGAACAGTCCCTTGACTGTAGTAAAATTTGAAATCAATTGCGCTCGACATATTCGATGTGCTGCACCATAAACAAGATTTTCATGATTAACCACACATGTAAAACTAAACTACGCACATTAAAGGATGCACTACAACATACTATACTACGTAACTATACATCTAAAACTATCTAATTCATCTCTACTACTTAAATATTGCAATTGGTGGTGGTCGTCCGTCCTCCCTCCATCTTCTATGTCCGTTGGATCCACGAGTGGACACGGACGGCCAGATCTCGCGCGTTAGATAACCGACGCTCCGCGCACCTCCCACTCTCCTCTCTCTCGCTATCTCTCTCCCCCATTCAAAAATTGAAACTTCCCTTAGACCCCCACGACGGATGCTTCTTCCGACCGCCACTGCCGCCTGCGGCACCCACCGCCTCCTCCTCCTCAGCCTCGTCTGTTGCATCTCCTCCCTGAAAGTCCCATGGCGCCGCGATGCCGCCCTCATCCGGGACGCTGCTTCCGCCTCGCTTCCCGCCTCATACGCGAGGTGCTCCTCTGCCCCGGCCGCCGCCTCCTCCTCCGCTACCTCTCCAAGCGCTGACACCACATAGGCCTCCTGGTACTCGTCACCACCTTCCTCTGCTGGCACCCCACCCTATTCTCCTTCTCTCCTCTTCCCGAACTCATCGTCTCCCCTCCCCGCAGCTCCTCTCCTTCCTCCAATTCACCTCCCGCCTACAAGACATCCACTCCCCGCTCATCGCCTCCAAGCTCGCCAAGCTCCTCATGATCTCCTCCACGCGTGCCCTCCTCGTCACAAAGATTGCCGCTACCAAGCATGGCTTCAGCCTCCCCGACGACTTCTTAGCCTCATTGGTCCCGAGGTACCCCCCACCTCTTCCGCCTTGTTGGCGACCCCAGGCCCGATGCGTTTGATAACATGTTTCTTTAGCTGGTTTCTTGGGACGACCAGCTGGCGAAGTCGGTGATTGAATTGAGGGCTAACAGGGAGGCCGATGTCGTTGGCATACGACCGAGGCTGAATTTTACAGTTAAATTTCCCAAGGGATTGTACCTGAAGAAGGAGATGACGGAGTGGTCGAGGGATTGGCTTGAGTTGCCATATGTGTCACCGTATGCGAACACGTCCAGGCTGCACTCTACATCACCAGAAGCAGAGACGAGGTTGATTGGTGTTTTACATGAGGTGTTGTCATTGTCGGTATAGAGGAGGATGGCAGTGCTGATTATAGGGAAGTTTTGCGATGAGTTTAATCTATCGAATGCGTTTTCTAATGCGTTCACGAGACACTCGGGGATATTATATGTGTCATTGAAAGGTGTGATCAAGATGGCAGTATTGAGGCAGGCATATGATGAAAATGGGGAGCTTGTGGATAAGGATCCAATGGTTGAGTTGAAGGAGAGGTTCGTGGCAATCATGGATGAGGGGCATAGGGAGTATTTGGAGGAGTTGAGGAGGAAGATGGAGGAGCTACAGAAACAGAGGTTGGATGCGGCTCAAAGGGGTGCCAAAGTTGCCACACATATTGAGGATGAGATTGAGGAGGAGGAAGACAAGGGATCAGAGGAAGATGAGGACAAAGAATATGATTATGCACAACAGCAGTTAGAAGGAGGAGAGGCCTTGTGAGTCGTGCTTGTGATTTTCATTATGCTTCTATGGTCAGTGTGACCTGAAGGACAGTGACCAAGGAAATCAGTTGGTTTGTCTAGATTCTTAATTTTGTCATTTGGCTACTAATAAAGAAGGCGACAGATTAATCTCCAACCACCATGTATTTGAAATGAGGCTGAAATGTAGGTTTTACGATGATCTGCCTTTTTTATAAGAGTTTTATGGCGAAAGAGCCTTTATTGATTTATGATTTATCACTCCACTCATGTTATTTTAATTAATGGTTTTAATTTGTTAGTCAACTCAACTGGCGGATTGGGAAGGATACTGATGGGTTTTGTTTTCGAACCTTCGCAAACATTTAGATTCAAGGATATTCTTTATAAGCTGATCACTGAAAACTTTCCCATTTATTGAACTATCTGAACGAGTTTGCATCATGCCATGCTCTAGACAACTCCACATGCTTATAATACTAAACAGTACATATATGATTTGACATTTTCCTTTAATAAGCCAGTAATATGTTTGTGCTCTATAAAGCACATTACAATACATTACAATGCAGAACTTAACTTTTGATGACCTATCAAAAGGGGTTGCCATGCTCCGTTTCTATGTAGATGATTACTATATGTGCAAACTGCAAACCATATCCAGGTGTTGTTTTTTTAGAGCAAGTCGGAAAATTTTGACATAATTTTGTTGCCCCTAATAGACATTGGTGGTTAAGCAAATGTGATACTAGGGGAGCATAAACTATTGTTTTGTAAGATAGTAAAGGAATTAATCGGCGTTGATAGTTAGATTACTAAAATTATAGACAACAAAATTATGTTAAATATTTCCAGTCGGTTTGCATACATTATAAACTATATGGGATATCACACATTTTCATTTCTCACATGGTTTGTGAGTTTAATGGTTGCATTTTCTGCCCTCAAAGGCTCAAGATCAGACTTTTGTAGCTCCATCTAGGGCTATGCAAAAAGCCCGATGCTTGTGAGTTACCTGGAATCAACTTGGAAAATAGCTTGTCTTGAGTGAAACATGCTGATGTAATTTGCGCATGTTTGATATTTTGATATATTGGTTTGGCTACGATTCAATGTGCATATTTTAAATGTGAACATAAGCTTTGCCATCAGTCTCGCTTCATTCCTTACTTCTCCATTGGACATCATAGACGATATTTGTCTTCCATCACACCTAAGCTTGCTCAAAACCTCCCCAAGTTATGTCTCATAACACTGGTCTCTAGCACTACCATGTGCTCTGAAGGATACGAGCTCACATCTTTCTGAATACTTCATCCTTGGTCTGGTATACAACCTATCTTTTGGAAGGGGAAGGCAAGGTGTCTCAAACCATAATGAATTACAAGCATTTTTCAGACAGACCATGATGAAATGCTCCAATATTGGTGCCATTTTTCATTTGCTTATCATCTTTAGTTTAATCACCTGGTTTTATGTTTTTCTAGCCCATGAAATATCCTACAATATGTTTTATCCCAATTTATAGGCATTTATTTTCAGGATTATGATTGTCTCACAATGCTTGCTTGCTTCCTAACCATCGTTGAACTACTAATATTGCATTGTGAATCTGAACCTCTTTGACGATCTTCTTATGGGGAATGCTTGTTCCATATATATAGCTGTTTTGAGAAGTGAACAAACATTATGTCATAGTTGAGTTGTATGTTCAAGGTACCATGGATGTCACTGACTACTTGGACTACGGTGAGTTCGTGGCAACAATGATCCACCTGCAGACGCTGTCCAGCGAGGAGCACCTCGTCACCATTACCACAGTCCACGTTCTACTTCTTCAACAAGGTCATCAGTGGCTACATTGAATGTGACAAGTTGTTGGACACATTAGCTGATGAGTCCTACCAAACTGATGACGTTGTGCTGAACAATGTTTTGTAGGAGGTTAACATACACAAGGTACTATATATATACTCCAGTTATGTGCTATCTGAATATGTGATTTCTGACTGGATGGTTGGATGAATCTATATGAGTTAGTGATGATAAAAAAATCAAACTGATTAGATGAAATAATGGCGCCAATACTTGAGGTTGAGGAGCTGTTTAAGACAGTAAGCAATAGTTTGATAAAGTAACTTCAGAGAAGATATTAAATTGTTCAGTTTTTCAGCCAAAGTATATTAGCGTTGTTATTTTAGAGTTGTGCGCAAAATAATTTAGATTGTGTTTTCAAGTTCATTCCAACGTTATATACTTTCACATTATTACTCTGAAAACAAAATAATGCGAGTTTAGAACACGTGATATCACATTATTACTTAGTTTGCTAATGATTGGATTAAGTCATTACATATATGCTATCTGGAATTGATAGAAACTTTATAGCAATATTGGCCTAAAGTTTTGATAAATTACCATGTAAAGCAAAAGAAAATGTGCATATATAGTATTTTATGTCCCGTTGCAACACACAGGCACGTGACTAGTTCAGTTAAAAAAATACCTACAAGGTGGACGACCGAACGGACAGTACTTCACTAGCTCCTCTACTCTCAGCTTCCGAATAAAAGTGAATTTTGAGGGTTTGTTGTATGAGAGGTTGTGTCGCCATTTGAAATGACGATAGAATCTTATTTTTGTAATTTTATCAAACACGCGTTTATCCTATAACTCTATCTAAAAATGCATCATGTAAAAAGAGAGAGAATATACTGTAGTAAAATACACCTTTTTACTATTTCGATTGTACTAAGGTGACGATCTCATTCGTCCAGTCCCATGGAAGTGAAGGAATAGCATTGGATCGTCTAGGTGCGGAAGCACGATGAGCACGGGGAACCGAGATCCAGAGACCCATGCTCTCCTGTCAGCTTGTGCGCGTTGCCGAAGGCGGATGCATCGTGCCGCGCACATGTCAAGAGCAAGCTAGCGGGCGGCCCCATGCACGCATTTGCCCCGGCATCCTCCTAGTAGGCTGGCAGGGGCCGACCGGGCGTGCACCTCGCCTTTCCCTCGATGGGAATTGGGATTTCTTTGGGCTTGGTATATACAAACGCACGTGGCCTGCCAGTACAAGTATCATTTGGTATTGTACGATCGATCTCGCCTCTAGATCGATCCGTCTTTATTGCGACCAGAGGGAGAGAGTGGGCCTACTGTTGTGTTAAATGCCGGACGGCAGTTGGACGGATGGCTCCTCCGTATGGGAGGAAGGAACGAACTGGTCCTGAGGCGACGATGATGACGACAACGTCGGAATCGGGCGGCCGCTTTCCTGCGTAAATGGGGCCTGTTTGGTTTACCGTATCCGACCATATCAAAATTCTAGTAATACCAAAATCTAAACAAAAAATAGTATTTAAATCGTAGCTATATTAATTCACAGACAATACTGAAATTGATGCGTTTTGGATTACATCTATACCAAAATTTGCCAAAATTGTTAGTACGACGCGTAGAAACCGCATGATATCTATTTTTTTCACCAAAATATGTCAACATGAGTCTTGTTTTGTCGATAAAATGATAAGGAACACAATGGTTCAAACATATCACAATTCAGAAATATAATCATTTCAAACTTGATAATCAAACTATTCATGCAATTAATGCACTTAGCCATAGCCAATCACTATCCGCCACGTGTAAGTATATGCTGCTGCCATACCAAAATTGGGACGCTCGATTTAGCCGCCGGCGCGACGCCTAAAAATTAGGAAGGAAAATATAGGCGCAGCCAATTTTTTTAGAACAAACAAAAATATTGGCATGAAACCAAACACTAGCTAAATTTCCGAGTAATACTAAATTTTGATACGGCTCCCTAAGATGACAAACCAAACAGCCCTATGGAGCGCGGGTCAAGCAAGTTAGGCAGGCGGCATGGCGCAGCTGACCATACCACAGTGAGGAACCGTAACCAGCAGCAGCGATCCCAATGCCTGCCCCTGCAGAATGCTAGACTTCAGGTGGTACATTACCCTCTCAAAGTCTCCCTGCATTGCACGATCTGGTTCATTCAAGACATCAAGCATTTGCTGAAGGGTAAGAAGAAAGCAAGCAAGCAACAAGCATGACATTGAATTTGAAGGCCATCAGACAGCATTCTCATCTTTATTACAGGCAAGCACAAATATGAACACCGGAGCACCGTCTCCTACTACCATCCCCATCTGTGATAGTATACATATATGTACACCTACCATAACAAACGCAAGTAACCAAACAAAAACCCCCTATAAGGATGTTGCAAAACTTAGTAGTTATGACAGAGTAACTACTACTACCGATGTAACTATCCCGCATTGCACTGCACCGGCCTCCTCATCCAGAAGCACAGGGGTGCAATGGGGCCTTGTTATTGCTTAGCTCCTTGGCCGGCTATCTATAGACTTTAGAACAACTATAGATATAGATATGGATGATGTGTATGCTACAGTAGTACCGCCGTTTTGGTGAGCGTGCGTTGCTCTGCTCTAGAACTCCACCATGAGGCTGCCGAACGGCGACCGGTGCGGGATGCCCTTGCGCCGCTTGCGGGTGCGGTAGCTGTTGGAGATCGCCGGTGGGGTCGACGGGGTGAAGCTCTGCACCACGCTGCTCTTGTCGCTCCTGCCGCTGGTGCTTGTGGACGAGTCCTCCGAGTCCGACGCCGCCGCGCCCTTCTGCAGCTTCTTCTTCTTGCTGCCGGCGTTCTTCTTCCGGACGCGGTAGTCGCCGGACGTGCCAACGATCTGCACGTCCACAGAACATTACAATTTACAATGCTGTTGCAGAGCATGGGCGAACTTAATAAATCTTGAAATAGGTGTTGGCTCGGTGGCGTGCCTTGCAGCCGAGGGAGCAGAAGCGGAAGGTGTCGAGGAGGCTGCGCTCGCAGACCTCGCAGGTGTTGGTGACGCCCTTTCCGGGCCTCGGCTGCGGACGCTCGTTCAGGAACACAACGCGCGCGCTGTTGATGATGTACGTCTGCACTCCTGTGATGTCCAGCACCTTCTGTATCTCCGACACCCGGATCACGTCGTGGTAGGAGGACCTCCTTATCTGCCTCACACACATCAAACAAACAAATAAGGCATCGTCGTCAGCGAGAAGCAGGGGACTTAAAAGGGGGCATTTGCTGCTAATTCAAGAAAGTTAGTTATTCTAATCTTTGGATTGTTTCTAACGCGTGTGAGGAAAGAGAGGCCGTTGGGAGCTGGAGGGACTCTTTCGTTTCAGTTATGCTAACCTCGCTCTTTAAGTGTTCCAATGGATACAGGGGAGCTGCCGTTTGTTTCAAAGAAAGTGGGCATCTGCTCCGATTAATTCAATGCCAAGAAATGCCATGCTTCTGCTCACCTGGATGGCGTGGTGGTCGCGGTGGTAGGCGAGGCACTGAGAGCAGAGCGCGCCGTTCATGCAGTCGAGGCAGTACATGTTGCACTCGCTCTTGTGCGCGTCCGCGTGCAACTTGCATTGCCCGAAGAAGCCCGTCGCCAGCAGCGGCTTCAGCCACGGCGGCCACCGCTGGTTCTCCGCCCCGTCGCAGTCCCCTCCTCCCTGCCGCATTCGATCCGGCACCGCCATTAATTACAATCAACCAAGAACCAAGAAACAGAGCTCGAAAGAAAAAAAGAAGCAAGAACAGAAGAAAAAAGAGACACGTTACCATGGCGCCGCCTCTGGTATTGACTCTGATCGGCGGCGATTCACTGTCCATTGACATTTCGATCCTGAACCAGCACAGCAAGGCGCAGAACAAGGAGAATGTGGAGAGAGGATTCGATGGAAGAAAAGAGGGGAGGGGAGGAAAGAGGAAAAGGAGGCTTTGGAAGTAGGAAAGCTGAGGTCTTTGTAGACCGGGGAAAGGTTACAAGTATCACAGCACCGGTAGTGGTGGTAATAAACCAACAGGAATGGATGATTTGAAGCGAGTGTTCGTTTCATAGGCGAGCCCAGCTCGTTCTTATCCGCTCCGAGCCGGATCCGGGTCGCCGGTCGCTGCCAACCCGGTTCAGACCCTCGATGTGGCCCGTCCTCCCTCGCCCTTTCACGCTTCAGGAGATGGAATCTAGTCCTCCATTAGACCACTGTTGCTTCATCGCGACACATCCAATGGCCGCGACTGTGCAGAGATCGAGCACAGCCAATGGCCCGAGAAGGGAGTGGCCGCGGAGTACAGTGCTGCTCCCAATTAGCATCTCTCATGTTGTCCTGTCGATGAATGGAATTTACACCGGTGCAAT
This sequence comes from Phyllostachys edulis, assembly GCA_036346405.1. Taxonomy (NCBI): domain Eukaryota; kingdom Viridiplantae; phylum Streptophyta; class Magnoliopsida; order Poales; family Poaceae; genus Phyllostachys; species Phyllostachys edulis. The sequence goes on along the minus strand of CM070551.1, from coordinate 14,764,425 downwards.
TGTTGCGGTCAATTGGGGGCAGTGGCAGTGGCACGCGATCATCAGCAGTGACGTCGTTCAGTTCCGGGTTTGGGTTTGTTCTGGTACCTGAATCCGGCGCGGCTGCGTGCCCTCGTTTTTCACTTTGTTGGTGTTACAGTGGAAAATAAATCTTCTAGTGAGAGATCTCCGCGAGGACCCTCGATCCACCGTCCGTTCATAAATAGTGCCAAAAGTAGGGGAAATCGGACGGTAAAAGGAGATGACCTTACGATAAAACCCTCCCGAGAATTTGCTTCCGTTACCGTGTTAGTTTATGCCTGGTGCTTTGTGCGGTTTCTTCGTACGTCACTAGCTCCACCAATGCTGCCGTAGGGGTTGCCTATTTGTGCGCCTATAGGATATAGGGCAGAAGTGCCGAAGCACCGAGCCACGTTTTCTCCGCGGGAAAGTTACCACTTAAGTCACTAACCACACCATTAGCAGACCAACAAATCACCATGGCGCACCCATTACTACTGCACCGGCGGTTTAACCCGGTGGACCAGAAGGGATCATATGCTTCCTTTCACATTCTGTAGTGTGTGTTGTGTCTCGGGTATAGTTAGCTCACTATTAAGAATTTAAGATGATTCATATTGTGCAAGCAAGATCCTATTTCTTAGTGCCTAACTTGGTTCTGGTTCATGATTAGGACCTGTGGTTAACCTCTCCATAGAGCTGTTTAGTATTTTGATTGGTCTATTTCTACCTAACCAAATGGTTTTGCTACCATATCATTTGGGCAAGTAATGAAGTACGTTCAATAGCAGAAAAGAATGCAACTTTCTGTATATTTTTCCCCTGGCCAACGTACGGCATTCGACAGTTTGGTCAACTACCCATATAACACCTTTGGACTATTTCTGTACTCCCAGATATTTTTTAAAACTCTGTTCTAAAAAAAAGATGCTTTTTTTACTCCAAACTTATTTAGCTGAGACATGCATGGTGTTGTAGTACACACAATGGGCGTTCTCTCTTTCGGCTCATCTCAAGTTTACTGGATGAACAATCATGCATGATTTTCGATGGGACCGGTCACTGAATATACAAATTAATTTGGTCCTGAATTATGCACCTGATTAAGGGTCTATCTCGCATAAACTAATCATGCTGCGGTTATACATCACATCATCTCTTGGAACCAGTCTTAATCCCTTAGGTGATAACGATGCACTAACCAATTAACAATTCGCCAGCACGATGAAACGAGATGGGCCTAGCTAGTTGAAAAAAGAACAAAGGAAAATACCGGTTAATTACTGCGAAAGAAAAAGATTTTGACATGAAGGTCCTTTTTTTTTTAAAAAAAAAGGACTTTTCCTTGAGTAATTCAAAGTCCATCATGCTGCATTATGCCATCATGCACGCATTATTGGCCTTGTGATGTAAGCGTGATGCGCTTTGATCACCCCCTAATTCACGGTCTGAACTCTGAAGCTATTGTACCAAGGAAACCATATTAATTTCCGGAGGCCAATTTACGTTTCAATGATCTGCCATCATGTTTTGACATGTTACACCTGTCACCTGTGTTCACAAACCAACCTAAGGTGAACGGGAATCTCTGGAAGTTTAGAGCTGATATTCATTCGTCGTTTTCCTCCATATATACAGGAGTGAAAGATGATCGTCTCCCATTGTTATCTGATCTGGTTAGATAGCGCATCGGTTCGGAGGAAAGACACCTCAAAAGGCAAAAGCCTACCACTAGCTAGAAGGCTTAAGAAGGCTACTACACGGCGTCTAGCTAGCTCACCATGCAATGCATTATTCAGCTCCTCTTCTTTTAGGTTTGAGCTCTGGCGCTTCATAAATCGTCTAGAAAGATACTTGTTCCTCGTGTTTTGTTTCTTTGGGACCCAGAGGGGATCCGGCCAGAAGGAGGAGGCAGTGAATGAAACATGCATGCATGGATGCATTAGATCATGTTATCATTGCGCTCGGCTCGGAGCATCATAACTGAAAGCTCGCCTCAGCCGTTCGATCCCGAGGCGAGTTTTCCGACGAACAAATCGGATGAATTGGATCGTAGAACACCTCGCGGCAGAAATCGATCCCTGCCTTGTAAATAAACACAAAGAAGAATGGTACTACTATTAGCTGTTTGATCAAAAGGTCTCTTCCTACTACAACGTTGCAGTATACAGCACTGTTGGGTAAATCTTGATCTTTTTTAATGTGGTAGTTGTAGGAGAAAAGGCATGGAATAGAACATTATTCCTTTACTTTAGTAAAGCGAGGACAAAGTCTTCTTCCATTGCACTCTAGTAAAACAGATGACAAAGCATTGGGACCTTGGTCATTAATGGGGAGGATGCGGACAAAAAATATGTCGTGCCGCTGATTTCATGGCGGCTACCAGATAATGCTGTACCTCCGGATACGGGAAAGCAAATACGTCATTATTTTATTTTTTTAGCTGAATGCTTGGCTTTCATGAGCCCGTATGGTACAGTATTGTTGCGAATTGCATTAGTAAGCCAGCATTGGAGAGAGCCGTCAGGATTCATGAAAGGAAGAAGCACCCAGAACTCCTGAAGTCACCACCGGCCGGTTCGTTCTCGGGACGGCAGAAACCGACTGAAGCAATAAACAGCACAACGAGAGCAAGGTGACGCCATGATTGTTGATCGATCGCTCAAGGAATTGGCTATTCTAACATCGCGTGATGTGCTTGCGGCCTTGCGTGACGCCTAGATCAGTTAACTTAATCGTGTCCTGCTTTCTGCAGCTTCCAGCTGGGACTAAAATTGCCGTCGCATTTCCTCTCTCGTTTCCCTTTCTTGGGTATGGCACAACACAATAGCAACTTCCGGGTTGGCTGACACGGCGCCGCTGCAGGAGGAGAGTTGCTTCGTGTGGGCGGTATCAAAATCGGGTACTTTCCTTCCAAGAGAGGACTTGACAAAATCTGCTCCCCGTCATAAAGTTGTTGACATATGGTCGCGTACGCTATCGATCCAGACCCCGGCCGCACCCAGCCCAGTGTTTCGTCTCGAATTACGGCTGTATAGTCGTGCATCCTGGCTCGAATACATGTGCCAAGTAACCGGCCACTTGAACTGTTGCTGCTGACTTCCATTCCGTAAGTACACACTGCAGCGTGCAGTTTTGGTCTAGTGTCGTGCGATGCAAAGTCCAAATTAACCCTGCACCGATGTTTCGCATTTAGGCACGGTCGCACGGACGACTGTTTGACCCCCAAGCAGAAATATCTCCAAGTCAAGTGTTCAAAGTTCAAACTAATCCAGCTCCAGATAACACTCAACTCGATCAATCTGTGTTACACTGAAGATTACATAGGACATTGCAGTTTGACCCAGCGACGGGTCGGCAACAGGAAAGAAAAACAAAGCGAAAGCCTTGCCCTCTCTCGTGAGGTGAAGTGGCGGACGGGCCGGGAGCCGCCACGCGAGATGCCTGGGAGGCCGTGCCGGGGGGGAGGGTCGCACGTGTCGCCCGCGCACATTGGAATCGCGGTCGCCCACCAACCGCGCCGCGTTACCACAGTGCCGTCCTACTATTCTGCCACGTTTATTGGGTGAAGATTCTGGCGCGCTTCGCGTCCACAGGCCGGGAGCAAACACGCACATATCGCCTCGGGACTCCCGCCCCTTTGCCGTGCCACCTAACGTGGTCCTCAAGGCCTGCTTCAACAGCGACCTTGTCTCATCTTTTCTTTGAAGACCGCTTCTAACTGAAGCCGCAGGTAGTTATCATTTACCAGATCTCAGGACAGCTTTGAAGCACAGGTTACAGCTGAACTATTGAACAGTGCCGGCACTGAGTGGAGTACTTTATTAAAATCGTCCTTAAGAGTTAAGCCATCTCGACGGTTCAGACCATGGAATGCAACGTTTTCTTGCTCTGCCTGCCAGCCATGTGATTCAGTGGCTCAAACGGTAGTGCCTTTTTCGAGAAAAGGGGATTTTTCGGTACAGTCTTTTTTTTTCACAAGTCACTAGTAGTAGTACCAGCGAACATATTCTCCATCCATCTCTTCCTAGTTCCCGCCGAAGAACGCGTCTGACATGACGCGACAAAGATTGTGGTGGGGTTTCGTGTTGGACGGACGGTGGATGCGGGGCAGGCACAAATTCTGGCGAACGGTGGCGTTCCTTCGGTGCGCGCGCATGCACCGCGAGGCATGAAACGCGCGTGCATGTGGCTGGCCTGCGTTGCGTTTGCAGCTATGGTGGTGAGAGGGTCGGCGAGTGGGTACGAGTTTGTGGTTCGGGTCGGGAAGCTGGGGACGCCTGCCCTCTTGTTGGGGGGAAGCCTTCCTGCACCGGCTTTTGTCACCAAGCTAGCTAGCTAGCTCTCCTACGCGCAACAGCGGCGGAGGAGTGCGAGGGAAGCAAATACGGTTTTGTTCGTTTGCTCGTGCCATTGTTGTTAGTTACCTTTTTCTTCCTCACATGCAGTTTTATCTGCTGTTCTTGAGTTTGTTGGAGGGTTGTCATCCAATTAAGTTGCTGTGGTTTATCTTCTCTTTTTTTTTCTTCCTTTTTGTGTGAGCTGAAATGTGTTCGTGACATTTGATGGAGCACTGATGGGGTACGATGGCATCTTTGTCGGAGAGAAACGATAAGATTGGGGAGAGCTAGCAACCAGACGAACGCCTGTACGTCTACCGTGTCCAATCTTTTGATAGGCATCTGATGGGCCAGTTATTTGGATGAAATTTCGGCCCAAACATAAAATTTAGCCTATCAGATTAGGTTTATGATGATGGGCTGATCTTGCTTTTTCCATAGCAGGCTGTCTGGGCCTGGTTACAAAATCTGAATCAATAGGATAGCTCGGCCGTAGGAATCTTGTGCCCATTATATATGCCTCTGAATTGCCTCCTTTGTTTGCCTTGCCATTTCTTGCGGTGTAGATTAATTGTTGGTTTGGGAAGACCCGTCGATTTGGAGATTGGATCACGGATGGCTTCTCACGAAAAGACGAGACTGCACTCGGGGCCGGTGGGGATACACTCCGGCGAAAAGTCGAGTTTGCCCTCGAAGACGCCGGAGGAAGCTTCTCGCGATCGTGGTTCTGGAGGCTGCATCGCCCGTCAGTTTGCTAGGGTTTCGATCGTAGGGAACGAGGGTGTGACGCGCGTCGGAGAAGGCCAGGGGCGTGGAGGTAATGTATCGGCGGCGCATCGCTTTGGTACGTCCCTCGCTGACCTTTTCTTGCATTCTTGGCGGAGCATTCCTCGTTCCGCGTGGTTCTGGGTTCCCAAAGGAGCTTGCGCTGGCGAGTTAGGTTTTCCTTCCACCTCTTGTGAGATCCGTAGATTGGGTGGTCGCGCGAGGGTGGTTCATAGGATTCAAGATCCTCCACCGCTAACGCGTTCTTTTGTTGAAGTTGTTCGGGGTGATTCGATGGATAGAGGAAGGGGTCGCTACCCGCGTCGATTTGGGAGAGGAGATCGTAATAGCGGGGAGAAAAGATCTGCTCCGGAAGATTGGATGATTGAAGATGATTTGTTGGTGGAAGAGAATCTGAGATCGAAGCTTCGCCGAGATCCGGAGCAGAAGTGGCGAAGTCATGAGAATCAACATGGGGGTTTCACTAAACCAGGTACGCAATTTGGTTCGCATGATGGGAATAGGGGTTGTTTTGAGCCTCGATTTGGGGGTTATGGTCGAGGTAATTTTAATCAAGGGAACAATTGGCACTATGATTCTCGCAGAGATTTTTCGGATAGAGCAGAAGGGGCTCGTTGGGGTGATAACTCTAGAGGGGATTTTCGAGGGGGTCTCAGTGATAGAGGTGGCCTCAGAGAAGACATCTCTAAAAATACGAACCCTAAAGATTCTTCTGTTGATCTTGGTAAAGGGGATAATTCTAAAAAAGTGTGGGGTAAAATCGGACCTAATACTGGGGTGTTGAGACCTGAAGATCGTAGTACTTGTTTTAGATGTTTACAATCGGGTCATCATCAAGCCAGATGCACCAATATGCCGCTGTGCTATATCTGCAAGAAATCTGGTCATTCGACCTCACGCTGTCCTGATGATACAAACAATATTGGTCTGAAACTTTATGGTTTTGGGATTCCAGGCCATGGATTTTACAGCTTACATCCTCTGGGCTTGAAGCTTTCGGAATTGCAGGAAGCATCAGGGGTGCTGAGTATCAAAGAGGGTATTGCTACTGTGCCTAAGATCGAAGCTGAATTGAAACACCTTATCCAAGCGAATTGGGATTGGAAGGTTCGGAAGCTCTCAAATTCCGAATTTAGGGTGGTTTTTCCTTCTAAAGCAATGCTGGAAACTTGGTCGAAGGCTAGGAGTGTGGAATTGGCTTTACACTCCATCAAGGCCAAGATTGAAAAATCCTATTTAGATCCGGAAGCTTCTTCTGTGCTTAAGGCAGGTTGGGTTAAAGTCTCAGGCATCCCTAGTCCTGCTAAGACTACTGCAATTGTTAAAGAGATAGCTAGTACGGTTGGGGAGACTGTGGAAGTGGATGAGATAAGCTTGTTGAGGACTGATCCTGTGAGAGTGAAAGTGAAAGTACTTAGTAGGGATCCAACAAAAATTAATTGTTTTGTGGAGATCTTTACAAATTCGATGGGGTATGAAATTAAGTTTGAAGCGGAAGGAGAGGATATTAAAAAGAAAGGGGCACCTGTTTACGACCATTTCCATAAAATTCATAAATACAGAAAAGATGAGGACGAGGATGATGAGGATGAGGAAGACTCACACAGCAGTAATCATAATTTGGAGTGGGAAAATCTGGTTGAGAAATTTGGAGGGAATGTCACGAAGTCCTTTGAGTAGCATGGTGATGGAGATTCTGACAAAAATAAAGGGAAACAACATCATGGGGTGGGGGGAGGACACTAAAGAGTAGGAGGGGACTAACATGTTGGAGGAAAAGTTGGTAGAGGGTAAGGTTCATCCTGAGCAAAATGATTTAGTTTCAACTTTGCAGTCACAACAGTCTTCCTCAGCAGATCAGTATGATGAAGGGGGGGGTCCAAGTTTGATCTCCCAAATAGTGGCAATCTGGAGGTAACTCGTGTTTCTGGAAAGTCTGACAAGGACTATGTGTCTTTGTTGAGGGATATTGATAGCAATGCTCTAACTATAGTGCCTTTGGCTTATAGCTGTCCTTCTGAAACCACTCAAACACATCAGCTTGAGGGAATGGTGGCTTTGCTTGAAGATGGAAGGGTAAGCTTTAACGTTGATGAGCATGTTTCCTCTGAAGAGGTTGCGACCATGAAGGAGATTGTGGTGTATACTGAAGAAGGAGCTACTTTGCAACCTACTCAAAGCTGGTCTTGTCTAAAAACTCCCCTGAAAGAAGAAAATGTAGTGACTAAACAGTTACTTCCTGAGGAGAAGGCTCTTGTTGCTAGAGAGACTGAGATCAATAAAGGTGACAGGGGGTGTGGTATTTCATGAGAAAGAATTTGGTGTTGGGGTGTCTTTTGAAAAATCTATCAAGGGTGGTCAATTAAACATTTGTGAAAGGTCTGTCACAGGGGAGGAAAATGGTGGTTAGTTGTCTACTAAAAGAAGAGGGAAGAAAAGCAGAGTTTCTGACCCTATTGTGGCAATTAGAAAAAGCTCCAGGATCTAAGACCAGGGGATACCTATGGAAAAGAAGGCTTCCAAACTTAAATCCATTCAGAATCTGGAATCCCAAGGTAATTTTGAAAATCCCTTTAATGTCCTTACCAATGCTTCTAGTACTTATTTAGAACAAATTGCTACTGCTTGTGACATTACTTTGGGAAATCAACACAAAAATTCTAGAGATATCATTTCAGCATTGCAGGCTCAGGAAATTGTTAGAGCTGCATTGGTTAAAGCTACACAAGTAAAAGTCGAGAAAGAAGTTATTGAGATCAGGGTGAGACTGAAAGCAGTGATATTGGGGTGACTACCACTGAGACAGAAATTGTGGATAAAAAGGGTATGACAGGTTTTAAGTTGAACAGAAAAGTGAGCAGTAAGCTCAAGAGGAGGGGTGCAGGTGATAAAACATGAAGTGTTTGTTTTGGAATATTAGAGGTTTGGGGCAGGCGGCCAGAAGGAGACAGTTCAAAGAGATGCTTTATGCAGAAAAGTTTGATATTATTGGGGTGCAGGAGACCATTAAAAAAGATTTCTCAGCAAGAGAGCTTAATAACTTGGATTGTGGCTTTCACTTTAAGTGGCACTGGGTTCCAGCAATAGGCCATTCTGGAGGTATTCTGTTGGGGGTCAAAGAAGATCTCTTTGAAGTGGAAAGTGCTGACGCTGGTAGATACTATGTGAGCATGGGGGTTCGAAATAGAATCACTAATTTTAGATGGGAAGTGGTTGTGGTCTATGGCCCAGCCAATCATGATTTATCTGATGATTTCTTGGAGGAACTGGATAGAAAATGTAAAAGTACTATTTTGGCTTTGGTTATGGGGGGTGACTTTAACCTGATTAGGGATCCTAGGGACAAAAATACTGGTAAAGTAAATAATAGTCTGATGGTAATGTTCAATGAGTTTATTTCTGAGAACAAACTCTTGGAACTTAAGAAAAAGAGAGCCAAATTTACTTGGACCAACAAGCAGGCCAGTCCTATCATGGTAAATTTGGACAGAATTTTTGTTTCAACTGACTGGGCTATTAATTTCCCCCTTTGTCATGTTCAGTGCCTGATCAAAGTGGGTTCAGATCACAGTCCTTTGCTTCTGAATTCTGGGGAGGGAGAGTTAATTAAGTCAGGGAGATTTCATTTTGAAAAAAAGTGGATGTGTCATGAGAACTTTAAGGACTTAATTCAGATTAAGTGGAAGGAGATTAATAGTAGAGTTCCTGATGCATGCTACTCTCTGGAAAGATGGAATGGTTGCTTGGCTTCTTTAAGAAGATTTTTGAGAGGTTGGGGTGCTAACATGAATGGTGATTATAAACTAAAGAAGGAAAGGATCTTGGAGCAACTTAAAAGGCTTGATTTTCTAGCAGAGGACAGGGGTCTGAATCATGAGGATTGGAAACTGAGATATTCTTTTGAAGCGGATTTAGAAAAACTATATGAAACAGAAGAGCACTACTGGCAACAAAGAGGGAAAGTTAATTAGATAACTCAAGGGGATGCCAACACGGGTTTCTTCCATATGTGTGCTAATGGCAGAAGAAGAAAGAATCAGATTCTCAGTATAGAGAATGAAAACGAAATTTTGCAAGATAAGGATAAGATCAAAGAACATATATATGACTTCTATAAAAACCTGTTTGGTTCAGGGGGTGGTCAAGAGGTGGGCTTAGCAGATGGTTTTTGGGGGTGATTCCTCTAGGATCTCAGAGGCATATAACATCTTTTTGCTTGAGGATTATACTGAAGAAGAGGTGTTGAAAGTTATTAAGGAGCTCCCTTTAAACTCAGTGCCTGGCCCGGATGGTTTTCCTAGCCTCTTTTATAAGGAATTCTGGGGTGTGTACAAGGAGCAATTCATGAACCTAGTTTAAGATTTAGTTTCAGGAGACTTGGACCTGAGAAGGTTAAACTTCGGGGTGATCACTTTGATCCCTAAACTTAAAGAAGCTAACAATATTAAGCAGTACAGGCCGATATGTCTCCTAAATGTCAGCTTTAAAATCTTAACCAAATTGTTGGCTAATAGATTGGGGACTTTGGCAGATAATATCATCAATGCTAGTCAGTTGGCTTTTATTAGAGGAAGAAACATTTTGGATGGGGTGGTAGTTCTTCATGAAATCTTTCATGAGTTCAGAGTTTCTAAAAAGAAAGGGGTGATTCTAAAGCTAGACTTTGAAAAAGCTTACGATAAAATTAACTGGAGTTTTTTAGAGGAAGTGATGAAGAGAAAAGGTTTTTTCTGAAAAATGGATTAAAATCGTTATGAGTTCAGTCAAAGGGGGTAATGTTAGCATCAACATTAACGGGGAGTTGGGTCCTTATTTCAAAACCTATAGAGGTTTGAGACAAGGTGATCCACTCTCCCCTCTGCTCTTCAATCTGGCAGCCGATGCCTTGTCTGAAATTATACACAAAGCACAGGACAGAGGTTTGATAAAAGGGTTGATCTTGCATTTAATTTCTGGGGGTGTGCCGATTCTGCAATATGCCGATGACACAGTGCTGATGATAGAGCCTGAGGAAAATCACCTCTTGAATATGAAATTCTTGTTATATTGCTTTGAGTGGATGTCAGGTCTGAAAATCAATTATCACAAAAGTGAAGTGATGGTGTTCGGGGTGGATAATGAAGAGGCTAACAGAATTGCCAATACGTTCAATTGTAAGTTAGCTCAATTACCGATGAATTATCTGGGTATATTGATTGGTAATAGAAATTTAGGGGGAAAGTCTGCAGACAATGTGATCAATAAAATTGGCAAGAGGTTGGACAATTGGAAAAACAATCTATTATCCTCAAGGGGCAGATTGGTTCTAGTCAACAGCAGTTTAAGTAGCCTTCCGATTTACACTATGGGGTTCTATAGATTCACGAAGATGCTCATAAAAGATGGATAGAATTAGGGCAGATTCTTACGGAGGGTGCAATGACAAATTCAAGTACCACATGGTAAGCTGGGGTGCTATTTGCAGACCAAAAAAATATGGTGGTTTAGGGATTATAAATACTCGGATTATGAATGATTGCCTTATGGTTAAATGGATTTGGAAAATGAAACTAGCTGATAAGGAATTATGGTTTAATATCTTGAAAGCTAAATACTTTCCAACTGGGGTTTTTAGGGAGACTGGCACCTTAGGGGGTTCTCAATTCTGGAAAAGTGTGATGAAAGTTTACCATCTTTTCAATTTGGGTGTTAAGTACAATCTGGGTAATGGTCAGGACACTTTGTTCTGGAAAGATACTTGGTGTAATAAGCGTCCTCACAAAATTAAATACAATAATTTGTTAAAGTCTCTGCCAATTCCCGATATGAATGTGTGTGATGGGGTGCACAACAATACCGAACATTCCTTTAGAGAAGCTTGAGGCGAGATGATTACCAGCGATGGAGAGGCTCAAGTCGGATATTGAGCAAGTGGAGATTAGAAAACCGAGGATACACTGTGTGGTGCTTGAAAAATCTGGTATCTTCTCTGTCAAATCCTTATACAACCATTTGTTATTTGGGGTGTCGTGGCGCAGAAGTCGTCAGCTCTTTGGAAAAACAAGTGCCCTTTAAAGGTTAAAATTTTCATTTGGCTTTGTTACAATAACGAGGTTCAAACTTTAGATCGGCTTAAACTTAGGGGTGGAAAGGCGACCTTGATTGCAATCTTTGTGGGGTGGAAGAGAATATCGATCATATTTTGTTTTCTTGTAGTATTTCTACTTTCTTTTGGATCTGCATGAAGGAGGCCCTAAACTGGAGGCGTACCCCAACCTGTTTAGATGATTTTCAACTAAACTGGCTAGAAAACAAAGGGGCTAATTACAATATTGTTTTGTTTAGTTTTGCAGCTACAACTTCTTTGGAGACTTAGGAACAATATGGTGTTTGAGCAGAGTTTTATTAAGAACCCAATTGATGTTATCTACAAAGCTTTATCTTGTTTGCAGCTCTGGAGGGTATTTCTAAAAGGGGATGATGGTGTGCTGATGGACCATCTCATGGTGACCGTTCAAGCTTGGTCGAAAACTTTCTGTAATATTTCTGATGATGTTCCTGTCATTTTGCGCAAGACTTAGTGCTTCTGTGTTTGCTGCTGTGGATCATCGCTACTCTGGAAGTTCTGATGTTAGTTTTGAGTAGTTGATGTTGGTAGTTTTGAGCAGTTGGTATTTTTGTGCTAGCCTGTTAGTTTGCTGGTCTGAACTTATGGTGGATTAGGTCGGCCTCAGTCTGTTCGTGTGACTAAGCATTTTGTTTTGTTCTTTGCTCTGGTTTGTATTGCAAGCTGGAGTTTACCAGTTCTGCTACCTTTTCTGTATGTTCTTATATTTTCTTTCAATCAAAAGCAGGGCTCTCCTATATATATATATATATATATATATATATATATATATATATATATATATATATATATATATATATATATATATATATATATATATATGCCTCTGGTTTGTTGTCTAGCTCACCATTCATTTCATTCCTAGATCACCAGTTAGTTAAGCAGCTAACCACCTAACATGCATCAAATCTCTACATAAAATTGCGATGCGACGTCCTGCCTCCAATGCAAGAGCCATGAACAGCAACGTGACCACAAGATTGCGATCTTAAAAAGTACTAGTATTCAGCACGGCGTATTCTCGCGTTAGATTAGTGTTGGATCCTCGCGCGTTGCCCCTGATAGGATGCATGCCTGACGCCGACGGCGACGGCTTAGATGTTGTGTCGTTCGCATTTGAATATAGGCCCGTGGCCATGTGCCGGCACCTACCAAGGGCCCCTGATTGCACCGCCCCCCACCAACTGATGAACAAGATGGATTCAATCTATTCAATCTTCAGGTCTTTCTAGATCACTTCATATCTGGTCCAATCATTCTGGAAAATGCAGTGCAATTATTACAATTTAGAACTTAAAAACACATGCACTCTGAAAGAAACTTCTTAATTTCGTCGTACTGGTAGTAGGAATTAACAGTAAGATTAGATTGGAAAAAACTTGATTCAGAGTGAAACGAGGTTCGGTTTCTTCTTCTGTTTCCCTCTTTATGGGACAGTTTGGCAGCGGTCTCTTTCAACGCGTTTTGGATAGATCTCTGGAGGCAAGGCCTGATAAATCCAAGACTACATGTTCGAGCTAGGATGACAGCTCTTGCATCCCTCTGTCGAGCGTGAGACTGATGCCACATTGCCACCACAAGGTATGTGTGACTGGTTTGCTGAATATATCTAGAAGACTAGAACTGATTCGCGATTAGTACTTTGTAAACGTGCTAATGATCTTAGAAAGCAATGACGATAGATGTGAACCATACGTCTGATCGCGGTCGTACCGTGACTCTCTCTGACAGTGGGACACACCCAGCTTAGCCCAAGGCGCACCTCACTCCGACGACGTGACACGTGTCGCGGCGGCCTAGCAAGACGCCGTTAAGCTGCCTCCGTGGCCCCGCTTATAAGAGAGACGGGCTCTTTGCTTCCCCGCGTGCTTCTATCTCTCGAGCGAACGCCTGCGACCCCGCAACTCCCTCTCCCTCCAAAACCGCGAGGAGGATCGCAACCGTACGGACGGTGGAGAGAGATGGCCGGCGACGAGTGGCGCTGCCGCAAGCACCCGCCCCTGCCCTGCCGCGGCGTGTGCCCGCACTGCCTCCGCGACCGCCTCCTCCGCCTGTGTCCCGACTGCGCGTGCGCGCGCCCCTGCCCCTGCGCGTCCTCCTCCTCCACCTCCTCGTCCTCCTCCGCCTCCGGCAGCGCGGTCGGCCGAGTCTACAGCCTCATCGAGCGGGAGCGCCGGATCGGGCGCTCACGATCCGTGGCCGCCTCCGGAAGCGGCGGCATCGGCGACGAGAGGCGCAAGTCCAGGGTCTGGGGGTGGGCGTCGTTCCGGAAGCCGGCGGCTGGCAGGGGCGTGGAGGAGGAGGAGCACGACATGGTGGCATTGGCGCGATCGAGCTCGGTGTCGGCGACGGCGGTGGAGGCGAAGGGGGCGTCGAAGGCGGCAGGGTGGGGGAGGTTTCTCCCCGGCCCGATCAAGGCGCTGCGCCACCGGAAGTCACGCACAGGCAGCGGCGGCGGCGATTGCCGGGATAGCGTGAGGTGAGATCGCCGGAGCGTGATTCATTCGTTGTTACGCGGAGGATTAGGGGGGAACTAACAACCATTTGGTTGTTTCTTTTTTTGTGCTTGTGCGCTAATTTGTCGGGGATTCTGTAACACTGAGCTGTTTTGGCCTTTTGGATCTTACTAGTAAAGATAAAACGTGTGAATATGTTAGTGGGTGCCATTCTGCAGTCTTGGAGAGGGAGATTTTGCAGTTGTTTGTGGGATGTTTTAATCTTTTCTAATCTGACGAGTGAAGATATGTTCTGTAGAGAGACGATAGAAAAGTGCGTGTCTTGTTTCCACCATACATATTACATAGCTAGAAGCGAACCCGCGCCAATTGACGTAGCCGATGGGGTTAGAAATAAGTTAATGATGTTGTAACCTGATTAATTACTTCTCTACTCTTGCATATATTAGATAATAAGCCGGAATGATAATAAGCTGGAATTGTGGTTGTTCGTAAAGTACGCAAAAATATGATCAATTACTTCAGTTTATGTAACGTACCATGTAAACTAAATAGAATGGGTGATTGGAATAAACGAAGAACTTAGGTAGAACATTAAAGAACCTAGTGATTGTAGCCTCACAAACTTAGAAGGAAATGGTCTCAAGCTAGACCTTTTGGAATGTCTTACAACAACCTCCCGGAAGATGATCTTCTATCAATGGATGTAAAAAATAACAAACAAAATTTCAGCGGAATGGAACGGAGAATGAATGGCAGAGAATGAATGTCAGAATGGGATGAAGTGGAGAGGACGAGGGGGCAGGGAGGCAGCGTCGGAAGATGGGAGAGGGCGATCGGTCAGAGCGGCGGTTGCGCCGCTACCTTGAGCATGACCAACGGTGGCGCCTAGGTGACAAAAAGCCAGAGGTCGAAGGGTAACAACATGGCGGCGTCGGGCATGAGGTGGCGGCTCACCGATGGCTCCACGGGAGCCGCCAGAGTGCCGCAGCGACCACCGTTGGAGAAGAAGAGGCAGGGCAAGCAAAGGGGCGGTCATAGGAACCACGTTGGAGCAGGAGGAGCGAGGGAAAAGATTACAAAGAGTGAGCACGAACCAGCCGACAGAAGAGCGTGAACGAAGAAAGGCGACACAGTTGAGGAGTACAAATCAGACCGTTAATGCGTCAGCGCAGCGCAGCGCATTTGGGGAGGACGACGCGCCGACGCAATCGGGGAGGATGGGGCACCGACGTAGTTGGGGAGGAGGGGTCACAGCAAACAGGGATGAAGATCGATGGGGCGGCGGGGGAGGAAGAGGGACGGAGCGGCAGCGCTGGTGGAGAGGGGCGATAGAGGGGAAAAGGAGAGGGGATGGACGGGAGGGGAGGCGCTGAGGCGGTGGCTGAGGAGAGAGATCGAGGGGTACGTCAGGGGAGGAAGAGGGACAGAGCGGCGACACTGGTGGAGGAGGGCAGTAGAGGAGGAAGAGGAGGCGCTGACGTGGCGGCCGGGGAGGGAGATGGGGGGAGGGAGGTAGTGGCGATGCTGGTGGAGAGGGGCGGCAGAGGGAAAATGAGAGGGGATGGACGGGAGGGGAGGCGCCGAGGCAGTGGCTGGTGAGGGAGATCGAGAGGGCGTCGAGGGAGGAAGACGGAGGGAGGGGCTGCGCTGCTAGAGTAGGACGACGGAGGAGGGAGAGGAAGGGGACCGGAGGCAAAGTTGAAAGGGAGCGAGGTGAGGACAACGCTGCAGTATTGATGGGTGAGGAGGCGGGTGGGATTAGGGTTTCTACAGCACGCAATAGCGGTCGTCCGATGACGATCCGACGATCGAACGATCTTCGATGATGTGGCTAGCGTTGCTGGGTGGCTAGGGGCTCTCCACGAGATCACGGCCGTCCGCCAACAATCCGAAGGCCCAGTTGTTTTGAGGCAACGTGTACCGTGCGGGAGGAGACCCTTTCCTTTAGCCTTTAAGGTTAGTAAAATTATTGTCAGTGTGCTTGACATAGGTAGGTTCCTAATGTTAGACACTGCCTCAAGCTAGACCTTTTGGGTTCAACGTTGATGGGACCATGTTGATGAAAGCCATCAATTTCGCCCAACAAATTACCTCCATTTTGCCACTTAGGACTCTGTCTAAAAGACGCACTGATCAAGGCTGGGGAACCAATTAGACCATGTTGATGACGCATTGCACGCTGCTCGATTAGGGCGAAGAGTATCTGTCCAAGGTTCATTTCCGCCTATATAGTTTTCGCTCTATTTCTTTTTTGCTTGATTTCATCATCTGTTAGTCCAAAGAATGGGCTCTTAGTTGATATATTTTGGGCGATATGGATGTCATCACGAACTATGCTTTTTTAATTGATTTGTTTAGTACATGTACTGTCTTTTTTGTTTTTTTTAAGTGTGCAGCAACAACTTCGCTAAAACCGTTAAAAAACATGCTAGTTGCTATCAACATATTATCTTCTGTTTTTTAGATCTAATTGTTTTGTTGTGATGTGTGCAGGCTACAGACTGTATTATTTCTATATGTTCGTGTAGTGTATGATCTAAATTGTGCTGTGACGACAAAAGAATCAAGTCACATTATTTCAAGTTATTGGTAACGATTGACTACAAAGAGGTAAGAAAGTAAGTTCTCATAATAATATTTGTACATTACATCTATTACTTTAGCATTTTTTTTAATGCATATAGGCAAGAAAATAGAAGAGATCATGCGTAAGCAACACACAGATTTGTTCTTTGGTTGGTTGTTTCGGAAAATTCAAATTCAATGGTCAACAACTTTTGTTTGCCAGCTTCTATCGGTGTTATGCAAAACATAGGTAGCAAACCCAGGTTTTGAAAAATAGTCTGTACAACAAGATCACCACCTGCGTACAGCAGTAACAACGCATATTTCTTTACTTCAGAGACTACAATAAATTAGGAATTAAGAACTATTCCCGGGACAGTAGTATGTAATCTTACATGTTAGTATTGACAATATGGTCTTACATGCTGTGGTCCGCTCTATTTTGGTGTATAATGGCAGTTGGCTAGGAATAGCCAAATATAACATCAATACACATAATGAGCAAGCATGATAGTGTAGTCCTTGGTTATCACATATTAATGAGCACAATAAAAATGTAAAGCAACATGCAAACCTTGGATATGTCTAATTGAAGAGTACTTTAAAATAGTTTTTTTGTTCCTATTTTCAGATAATCATAGTTATCTGGTGTATTATCCTTGGACTTGAAATCTTACAAAATATTCAAGGGTATTTACTTAGACAAAAATTCAAGTTTCTTTACTTATAGTGAGATCAAAGTTTGTCTACGCATTTCAACATCATATATTATCTTAAACCTTGTCTGCTGCAAAGGACGAAGCAAAAGCACCTAAAACCCAAAAAGAGCAAAGTGGTCATGCCGAATACATATATAGTGTTCTTTAGACAATACAAACAACAACTTGATAGTGTCGTCCATCGCTATATAGATTCCATGCCTAATACAAAGTCAAGTAGCACAACCGGTTGAAATTCATAATTATTATCTAAATCCAGTAAGGTAAATAACCAAATAACTTTTTAGATTTAATTATCAAACTTGTTCTCATGATCGAATGAATATAACGCAAGCAAATCTATTCTACGGCGTAGCGTACGACAATTGATAAAACCATAAAATAGAAGAGGCAAAGTTCTACATAACACGAAAACAAACCTCACTTTTAAGGCATTGGTCCTATGCATCTAGCTCGACTATCCTTGTATTGTAAGCTTGTATGTAGCTAGGCACAGAACTATTTGTTGATGCATCGTAGCAACACAATAGAGTTGACATCCTTGTTGCGGTCATTCTAATGTAACCATGAGTGACCAATATTAGGAAACTCAAAGCAACTGGACAACGAAATCAGATGAGGAACAAAAAATAAATAGAGGAAAGTGATGAACCACTAAAGCCATTTAACCATGAGAAGGCTAGTCCAAATAGAACTTTAATTAAAAGGGCACTCCAAAGCATCTTAATTTAGAAAATGCTATGGGCAAACCAATAGCCAAGGTATCATAATAAGGTCCACCAGAATACATAGATATTTGTAAGGAATAAATCAGAGATATAATAATCTTTGTGGAGGGACCATCTTCCCGCCTTTCCCTCCCACCATGAACACAAAGTCACAGACAAATGCAGGTCGTGCTTGTGTCAACGATCAAATGAAGTATATGACAGGAGACGATGACGGAAATTGGTAGGCTAAAAATGGAGTACTAAGACACTTTACACATCGGGTGATAGGAAAACAGAAATAGTTGTATCTCCCAATGTGAGAACAAATTACCTGTCATGGTAGGAAGGCCAAAACAAACCAGAAATACATATTTTCAAGAACAATGCGGGGTAGGAAGCTGCTCTAGCCAATTTGTTATTGTAAATTAAAAATCAGGTTGGATTTTTGTTTGAAAGCACATGGACCTGACTACCCATATAATTATATAACAAATATCATAATATAATGCCCACCTTCATGTATTTCATACGACGCATTAAAGCATAAACACAACCGAGTAGAGACATCTGGACTTACTCTCCAGTTAGCACGTCATGAGGCCATTTAGAGACACGATTACAAAATGGCTACTACAGCGAGCAACAAAACATGTATGCATGTATGTGTGGGAACCCAATGTTTTGCAAGGTGGAGAAAGCAAAGAGTAAATAAGATTTAATCACTACACGACAAAATTGCATTGAAGAACCTCTGTAACATTTACTATTTGTCATCCATAGATAATGAAGTAAGGAGAAAGAGCATGTAAGTTTCCAATGGCAGCAATAAAATCCTATTAGGCATGCTATGGGTACAAATGTTAACACCTTTGCGCACATCTCCTAGTAAATTAAAACTCATGCGCAATTTCACTTTGAACAATATATGCTATGGAAATGTAAATTTGGCAATCGCTCATTTTTTTTAAAAAATAAAAATCAATGATCCATGGGTCCTGATGTTCTGTAGAAGGGATTTACATTTGGAATTATGGAGACATAACAATATAAATATGGACGATAATCCATTGGAGCCTTTTGACCATCACAAATCATAGAATATGTCGCAATAGAAGGCACACGTGTGAATTACAAACCATGGCATCGCAAGAAATTAGGTAACTCACCAACAACCATAACAGAGGATCTTTACAAAACCTAGAGTTGCTAACTGCAACCTTACTCATCGGCGATGCTTAACTATACAACAAAAATCAATCATGAAAACATTTTTTTATAACTGGACATGGACAAAGATGGAATACTAAATGCTGCAATAATTGGCCGAATCGAAGTACTGCAAATAGAAAGAAAAACTGTAGCAGTCTATCTTGATAGAAACACACGTAAGGAAAGATGAAACTACGCAGCAAGCCGAGTAAAAACCACGGCCTAAAGACGACAGCTTGAATTACAATCATGAAATTTTAAATGGTAAGCGAGCACATCATTTTGACAGTTGTAATAGGCTAATAGCTCATCATGAAGGCATCTGAAGAGAGACACACCTAATAAGTTCTCTTCATCCTAGACAGTTGCAAGTGAGCTTCTCAGAACCAATGAACAGAGATGCTCCTCTTCCACTCCTGCGAATACACGAATATATGATTGAGCAGATGCGGTAGGTCTGCATACCATCCAACCTAGTAGGTTATGCTTTCTAGCACAGATCAAATTTGTGCGGTCACAAACTATAATAGTAACTACGTCCATACATGTATACTGATTTTTATCTTTAGTGTTTTTCTTTTGGATAGCTCTATGTTCATATCCAATCATCGTACCTATTCCATGAACCTAAACAACTCAGCAACGATCGATTCAGCAGGCTACTATGCAAATAAAATAAAATAAATATAAATACAATAGGCAGGTAATCTAGCTACAGATCTGAAATTAGGTAATGACCGTAGGTTCACAAATCTAGAAGTGTAAGTCCAGTGGTTGGTGATCCAATGGTACCTATCCTACGTACAAATATAATATCTTTGGCAATAGTTTTATCATCAAACAGACCTCTCTGTGCATCGGTATTGTGTGAGACTAAAGGGAAGACTATGCTATATCGAACAACTCTATGTTAGTTTACTACTATAGGCTATATGACTGCCACTCCTATGTATAACCGTACCAAGTTAATGAGCGGCTTTCCAGCAATCTGCCACCAACTTTCCCAAACAAAACAAACTCGTCCTCCAAAACTCCATCTGTGTTGTAAGGGGAAAAGAGGCAGGAAATGAGAAGCCGGTTCAAAAAGGATGGAAAAAGTTTAGAAAAAATAGTACACAACAAAGATTACTTTGGCTTTGCATCTGTCCATCTAGTCTTGCTGACTTATGACAAAATGTGAATGGAGAAAACCAGCGTTGGGACAGGAAGGATTAACTGAGCTGTATTGGGTACACCTTTGAACGACCATTGTTGAGAGATGAGGATGCATAAAATTTTGTATACAAAAAGGTAACATTTAGACCAATTTAATAGCTGAAATAATATTGCAAAAGATATATGGTAAATGTAATTCTAACAGGGAATTCACAAGCTATTCAACTTCGGAAGAACAACATCGAAACTTTTCAAATTGAATCATCAATAAGCATTACCAATATCCAACATAGCTATGCCCTTACATTTAACAATCACATATGAAAGGATATGGTAAGGCCATGGTAACTGAATTAGTCCAGCAGCTTGCACAAAACTTCGATCAAAACTTGCAGACATGACCATAAACATTCAGATGGTTCATGCGTACAACTCTAAAGAGGTTTGATCACCTGACGCTACTGCTATCGGGCGATGTGGTCACGGACGTCCTCCACCGCCTCGTGCCACGCAGCCATGCCGCCTACTGGTGTGTCTGCAAGGTGTCGCGTGTCATCATCGTCGCTCGCCGCAAAGATGTTAACATTTGCTGCCTGTAACAATGAAGAATGTGAATTAGCTTGCTAACAAGAAACACACTGATAAGGTAGGAGCATATCTAGAGAATGAATATCACCATGTGGTCAAAAGAACATATACCGGATTGGCGGCGGCCGCTAAGGGGAATTGAAAGGGGAGGGTAGGGAGGATGGGCACGACGGGAGGATACACGCAGGACTAGATTGGTGGCAGATGGAGAAGGAGGAGACGAGAGGTGGAGGGGAAGGAGCGAGGAGGAGGAGAAGGGCAACCTGGCACGTGACGGAAGGAACTCAAGGCAGGGGAAGCACGGGTACGACGGGAGGAGAGACGCGGTACTAGATCAGCGGCAGCCGCTCAGGGGAATCGAGAGGGGAGGATGAGCACGACGGGGGGAGACCCGTGGGAGCAAATTGGTGGCGGACGGGGAGGGAGGAGGCGGGAGGTGGAGGGGAAAGAGCGAGGAGGAGGAGAAGGCCGACCTGACAGGCGACGGAAGGAGCTCGGGCAGGCGAAGTGCGGGCGTGATGGGAGGAGAGACACGACACCAGATCGGCGGCGGACGAACAGAGAGAATACAGGAGGCAGAGGGCAAGGAGTGAGGAGGATGAGAAGGGCGACTCGGGGCCAGAGACGCGGTAGTGGAGGGATAGTCGGGGGCGGCGGGTAGAGAGGCAGGGAGGCGGAGAAGGGAGAGGGAGGGGAACAGGAGGCGGAAAGGGGGAGTGGCGAGCTCGAGCGAGCACGAGGAGCAGATGGATGGGCCGAGGATGAGAGAGGAGGGGGAGGGAAGGTGCGATGGTGCTAGAGGGAGGGTGTGGTGGCACTGGAGGGAGGAGCGGCACCGGAGCAAGGCATGGGAGGTAGAGGGGAAGAGGAGAGCGACAGGAGGCTCAATCGAGGGAGGATCCGTCGACACTGGAGGAAACAGACGAACAGGGATCGGGGTTCCCATCAGGGGTCACCGGTAGCAGTCATTCGATGATGATCCGCGCACCTCCGGAGGGCCTCCCCACTCCACACGATCTCGGCTGCCCGACGACGATCCGACGACCCAGGCTTTTCTGGTGATGTAGCCAGTGCGAGAGGGCTTCCTTTCCACCTGCCTTTAAGGTTAGTAATGCATACATTACATCTCGTGCCACATGCGCCAAGCACAAAGATATCTATGAAGTACATACATGGAAGACGAAACTCCCAACTTTTTCACCTGATGTGGTACACACTCTACGCTCTGACCGTTCAAGAATTTGACACATGCGGGTGCTCTAACGAGGAGTTTTTATTTTTCTCATTTAGCCTCTTTTTGAAATGAAATAGCAAAAGTAGTCCACCGCGAACGAAATGACAAAAATGATAATTCTACCATGCGAAATCGCCGCGAAAAGCCATGTGCCTTTGATCGAGACATAAAAAGCCACATGCGCCGACCGATGGCTGTGGCGAAGGATGTGAAGTTTGAGCAAAATATCAAGGGGGGCCAAAGAACAAATCAAATTGAAGCTTCTTTGCTCACTATGGTGCATGCATGTGCGCGCGCGGCAGACTTGGCTCTCCTGCCGTTGGTTGCGCATCTATTGTCACCGTCGGGCCTGGCCGCGGCAAGCCCGTGACGCACCAGCGCCTCGTCTGTTGCTTCCATGCTTCGCCGCCACATGATTAAAGTCGTTGTGTTACTAAGTAGTATAGTAACTAGTAGCAGGCAGCAACAATGATCATTCTAGATGGACCTGACCTAACCAAATTAGACCGGCTATGGACTGCATACATACTATTAAATTTTTTTCTGCTGAAATGCCGTGGAGGCCACGGCCCAGGTTGGCCTACACCATCCTCTGTCCCTGGCGGCAGGCCATGTGCCACGATCTGGGAGGGTGGCATGTGACCTGCCGCAGTCCCAGTCAGCGGTAGGTACACATACCAACGCGGCAGGATGGCCTGCGCATGTACCTACCATTGAATGGGACCGCTGCAGGCCACGTGTCGTGATCTTGAAGCGCGGCATGTCGTTTGCCACGGTCTGGGCCACGGCACGTGCCTTTTCGGGGTCTCAGTTAACGGTACATGGTTTTTTGTGACGATTTTGTACGGTAAAAATATCATTTTTGTCATTTTATTCACCGGGGACTAGTTTTAATATTTCGTTTCAACCGTGTTGTGGCTGGAGTGTCGTGCGTGGGCTCCGCGCGAGGGGGGGATCGACAGGCATGGCACCCGCGATGCTCGTGTCCTGTAGTTTGTGTCATCGTCTGCTTGGACAGTTTGTATGCCTGCCAGTGGTTTTGGCGCTTTCTGGCTTCGAGTTCGAGGGACACGTCTTCTTCCACATGGAGCGTGGCGGCATTCACTACCTTCTCACCATTTTCCACTTGGATTGATGATGAGAAATTGAGAAAAAATCTTGTTAGTGTAGCTCGTTAGCTCGGTTTAAAATTACTCTTGTTAATTGGTTAAACATTAAAATAAATCGGTTCGAATGAAATTGAATTTCGTTTAGACTCGAACTTGTTAGCTCGGTTTTAAAAATACTTCTAAACTGTTAATAAAATGGTATTAAATCAAACTATATCAATTGCGGAAAAAAAGTCGATAAGACGTATTCACCGCTATTCCCGACCCATCAATACGTTTAAGGCTGGCCCCAATGCTCCACCTTGGCAAGTTTCTTAAGACTGCCACATAGGCAAAAGTCTGATGTGGCATTGTAATTAAGGAAGAGAGAGCAGCGACCCAGATCTTATTTAGATACCACTCATACACAGTATCCTAGGTAGAAATATTAGTAAATACTCTATATCAAAGGCCTAAGATACCACACTCTAGGATACCATGTATTGGGAAGGTGGTATCTAAATGCTTTTTATGCAATAAGAAACTATAGTAAAAAATCACCCATTGGACCAGCCTAACAAGCTCTCGTGTTCGTCCGCGAAGGTAGCATTCAATGCCAATGCATTCGCGCGCCGCGTGTTCTCATTCTATGCAGTCGTCGTCATGTACCACTGACTGCTGTTGGAGTCAATAAGGATGAAGAAACGTGAGCAGTGCGCGCTTCTGCTTGCCTGTGCGCCTGTCCGCGCACGTACGCATGCACAACTCAACTAGGCTGTACCGCACGTGCTGACAGGCCAAGTACTCCGTGCCGATGCCCGACCTGCATGCCGAGCGGCCACTCGTGCGCGCGCCTGCTAATTACTAGCTAAACAGTACGTCGTCGCTAGCGCCGCACATGTACGCTCCCGAGCCCTGACGGTGTTTCCTCAACGCGTCAGCGTCAGTCCGTGTAGGCAGGCTACCGCATTTGTCGATCGGTACGGTACGTGCTCATGCACGTCCCCCGGGTCATATAATACACCACGGACGGACTCGTGTAGTACTGCAATAGGACGTCGACAGCATCTCTTGGCTGCGCCCCTGGTAGATTGGATGGATTGGCATGCTCTGCGATTACATTAACAATGATAGAGGAGCATGCCGTGATATTGTGATGATGTGAATCATCTGACCTGGAAAGCATGGTCTGGATCACCTGCTACAGCAACACCAGTGTTTTGAACAGGGGCTATGCTACAGTAGTTTTCCACAGTATTTGCTGTAGTACTGGCCGTGCTCTCAGCCTTCGATTTATAATCCGATTGCTGTAAAGCAATATCACGGTATTGTAGCACCATAACATTGCTTTTGCAAGGCCATGATACTATAGCATAGTAACGTTGCTAAAGCAATCGTCAGAGGATGCTTTTCCCTGCATAGTAGGAGCACTGTGTGCACGCAAGCTTCTAGACCCATTGGTTGTGTCACTGAAGAAATCTAATGGTAATGGGCAACGGCAACTTTTCACTTCAGACCGTGTACATTGTATGGGCATTTCTCTTGGCATGTCGTTCCAAAAAAAAACTGAAAAGGAGAAGAGATAGGGCAGGGGCGGACCAAGCAATAGGGCAAGCTTAGGCGATTCCCTGAGGTACCCCGTCGGCCAGATCCCTATCGTGCACCCCACCGCCATGGCCTGGTCATTGGACTGAAGAAGGTGTGTCTCGAGGAGGAAGCCAGCGGCTGATAGGGTTTTACAGTCTTTAGTCTTCACCACTCTGAACACACTCTCCCTCTCCCACATTACTCTTTCTATTATCTAAATCTAGTGAATGACGGCGTCTCGAGTGGAGGCAAGGTTGAGGCGGCGTGTGGCATCGACGAACCGGCAAGAAGCAAGAGGATCGAGGACGTGAGAGCGCGCAGCGGCAAGCCGGCGAAGAGGGGCATCACGCATGCATGCCAGATCGCGAGCGGCACCGCTGCAAGCCAAGGCCCGAGGCGGCGAGGCGGATGGCTAGGGGGCGCACAGCAGCAAGTAGGCCAACAACGCCGGGGATCGAGATGGCTCATCCTCAAAACTCTCATGTCCAAAGCTAAAGGTAACCAAAAAGCAAGGGGAATTAAGGAAATTAGTAAAAAATGGAATAGATTGTGATTTGTAGTTGGTTCATTGATTGATTTATGATCAATTAACCATAACATTCCTCACAAAAAAAAATCATAGCACTCACTGATCCATCTATTTTGTGTCAAACTAGTGTGTTAAATAAATTGGTGGTAAATTGTTGGTTCCATTTAGTGTCAAATGCTCTCGTTAATGTGATTGCAATATATCGATTGTGTATATATTGTGTCGCTATTGGATAATTCCATTGGTATATGCCCGTTCAACCTAAAATTAATTCCTCGTCCGCCACTGAGATAGGGTATCTGACACCGAACGTGATCTTTCTGTGTTCGTGAAGCGCCAGCCTATTTTTTTTTTCAGGAATGAAGACGGAGATCGGGAAAGCGCACAATGTGGTGCAATCCGATCTGATGGGCCCCTGGTTTTGACAAACTTTAGGCCCTACAGGTATGGGCCAAGCATGGAGCAATCAGCAATGGATGTTCCAAAAGCCGGAATTAGCAGATCGTTGCTTTGCGTCCAAACTGTCAAGAAAAAAAGCCTTTCAGAAAAGAAGAAAGCTGCACCGAAATGTTCATACCACTGCCATTCCATCTGGAAGATAAGAGTTCGCGCATCGTTGCAAAAAAAGGGGAGGGGGTCACCATGTGTTTCGAATTTCGATCAAGAAAAGCGCGAGAGTTTGTGACAGAAATTATTGTGATAGGTGTGCAATCAGCATCAATGATTATGTCAACAAGGGCCATGAACGAACAAGCTGTAACTAGTACGATCAATGGGTGCTTGCTCCAATTACCACAGATGCTGGGACCCGGAAATTATGCCATGGTTTCTAACCAAGGAACCAATTGCACACTGCTTGACGAGCCACTGAGCTAGATCCAAGCTTCATTCTGTCCTCTGACAAATGTATCTGTCCTCTGACCACAGGAGAAAGAAATTAACAAATGAATCTGTAGCTCCCTCTGACAGGCAGGTTAACTGGAGTATACAGTAATGTGATAGCACTGTTTATCTCGGCGAGCGATATCGGGTTAAGGTGAAGGATCCGCACCCGGGAGCTTGCGCCGCCAGCCGAAGCCACCACTGCCAAAGCTGATTTCGTAGGGCGCCGTGTCCAGGTTGAACATGCGCGCGGGTATGGACCAAGAGCGGGCCGCGGGTGCCACCGGACGGAGCGGACGGTGGTGGCCGCCGCAGCCGCCTCGTTGACAGGGGCGAAGGAGAGGACGCGTTGGAGCACGTCGCCGGGGAGGCCGAGCAGGCGGTCGGCGGCGGCGTCAAGATTGGCACATGATTAGTTTAAGTGATTTGGGTCTTGCGATTAGATTTTGAATTAGTTAGGGTTTTTTTTCGAGCTCTGGGTTAATTAGGTTTTGAATGAGTATGCAAGTAACATCCTGGGCGGGATGGAGGAGGAGCACAGCGGATGACATCTGGGCCCCACGACTTCGACAAGATGGTTTCCCATATAGGCATATACCCAAGTGCGGATCGCACTAATTCTTCCCGATCCAATCCGAGAGGGTGTAAACGATAAAATATGTTAAGGCATGAACTTTTCCGTAAAACACCCTCCGCCACTCGTTCCGAGTCGATCCGGGCCGCGGAAGCTTTATCGGACGGGTGGTGGAGGCCCGGAATTTAGATCACACCTATTGTGCGCGATCCAATCAGGGAGTGTGCGAACGATAACACTTGTTAATATACAAAATTGGTTACATGGCACTCAATTTTTGCGTCTTTTGCTGGTAGATATCTAAAAATATGGTTTTGTCAAAAGACATTAAAATTTTGTGGCTAACACTGACACAATAAAATATCATTTTTGGACTGAAAAGGAGAGAGAGACAGCGAAAAATTCGTTTTACCCTTCAACTTCTTCCTTCATTCTTATTTCTCCTACACGCTCGAACCAGCCCCTTTATCTTCTCTCATCTTTTCTTCCTCTCTAGGCAAACCGGCCCAGATCCTATCGTCTTTGGCCACCGCCGCGCTGCCTCAAGCCGTGCCACTGCCTACTGCTCCTCTCCGTGTCGCCTCAAGCGTGCCTCCCTGAGGCCACGCTCCTCCAACCAGCTCCGTCTTGAGTGCCATGCATCGCTCCTCTTTCTTGTCACGGGCGCGACTCCTTCTTCAAGGTCGCTCGAAGCTCATTGTCGCCTCCCCCTCTTTACGTTGGCTCTGCTACCGATAAGGTCGACGACAACCTTTCTCCGGTTTCGCCTCCTCTCGCCATCTTGACGCGCGTTCTTTGAGGCCCTTCTCCACGCTGCCCTGAGCCTCTCTACATTGCCCCGAGTGCGTCGTTCCCTCCTCTTGGCCCACTACTCGCTAGTTCCATCATATCTGACGACCCGACCACTGTGGACGAGCCCACCCAGTGCACCTCTAGCCTCGACGTCGTCGCCATTAGTTTCTCTGTGGTCGTGTGGTTCCATTTTTGCCCTTCCCAGCCATCTCTGTGGTCCCACTCGACGGCGTCGAGCTCAGGCAAGTGCGTCCATGGAGATTCCTTTGTTTATGTCGATTTGGAGGAAGAAGAGCAACTGTAGCAAGTAGTTTGGTTAGTGATGAAATTAATTAGTGTTAAGTACAATTAGTTAGCTGTTAATAAGTTATTAGTATTTTATATAACATGTGGGTCTAAAACCATTAGAATTGTAATTTGTGAGGTTATTTTCTGCTGAGCCAGACACTGTAGACAGTTGAAACAGACCGACCGAGCTAGACACCGTGCATTGAGAGTATTTTACAAAGTTTCTCTCTCCTAATCAGCCTATATATTATTTTAATGATAGGAATGTCTAACACAAATTTTAAGTGTCTTTTGATAAAACCATATTTTTTTGGATTTTATCAGCAAATGACACAATAGTTGAGTTTATAGCCAATTTTGACCCGTTAATATATGACTTTTCGCGTACAAATTCGTCCGCTACTCCTGCCCACTCGATCCGGTCCGCGGAAGATAGATCGGGCAGCTGATGGAGACCCACGTTCGGATCGCGACCCAACATGGGTTACATACGCACGGCTTTTCCTGGCCCGGTAGGAGTTTTGGGCCGTCGAAGTCGTCCATCTCGCCCGCAACACGTGCCTAGACGGCCTAGTTGACAAGCTGGCCGACCTACGATCCAAGCCCAGAATTCTTCTTTTGGACGTGAATTTTCAGCGAACCCAGTCGTTTACTGAAAGCGAACCATCTCCTGATCTAGGAGTATTACACAATTATTAGTGGTCCGAGTGTAAAGATAATACTAGAGCTATTTTTTTTTCGCTTAACCTTGAAGCGATTCAGGCGTTCAGTGCTTGCCCGACCGGACATGACGGAGCTTGAGCAAAATTTTAGGAGGGACTAAATATCAAAATAAATTTAGAAGCACACTGATTACTACTAGTTGCGCGGCGCACAGACTTAGCACTCCGGTCGTTGGTTGCGCATCTGCCATCACCACTGGGCTCGATTGTGGCAAGCCTGCGATGCACCAACAGTCAGCGCCTCGTCGCCTCGTCTGTTGCTTCCGAGCCTCGCCGTCGCACGATTAAAATCGCTGTCTCGCTGAGTAGTATCGTAACTAATAGTAGGCAGCAACAATGAGCCTTTTAGATTGACCTGACCTAACCAAATTGGACCAGTTGTGGATTACATACATACTGTTAATTTTTCTTCTCAAAAGCTAGGAAGGCCACGACCCAGGTTGGCTAAGGGCCCGAGGCCATGCTCTGTTCCTGCCTACAGGAGCATGAGCCCCCACGGAGAAGACGTTGAAGAACATCGGCACGTGGCCATTTCCTCACCCTAGGCACTTGCCTACTTGTAAGGACCGCATCCTAATGAAGAGGGGGAAGAGTGTGTCATCGACGGGTGAACACTCCGCTATACCGGTATCAGCTGATGAGATACATATGAGCATGAGCATAATGGTGCATTCGCATATACGGGTAATGCAATGAGCAAATGAGCATGTAGAATAATGGTGTATTACACTAATGGAAAGTTAATGATGGAATAATGATATGGTTATGTTTATATTGGGGTGGTAGTGTTTATCGTTTGTATTATGTGGTTACTAAGTCTTTGGACTCACCCTGATTTATTTTGGTGTTTAGGTGAACAACGAAGTTGACAAACATCGGGAAAGGAGAATAGTACATCCACGTCACATGTAGTTACTCATGCAAACCATCCTTCCTAGATATTCTACTTTTGTTGTATTATATCTAGTTGTTAAATTAGTTGCACAAAGTTTGTAATGAAAAATATGTAGTGGTAGCATTCTGGGCTCAGGTGGCGGGTCGAGGTGTTACACTACTAGCGTTCTTGGCCGTGCCGACGAGCAGCCGCGCTGTCAGGACCTTGTTTGCGATACGCAGGCCCACCGTTGGCGATGAAGCTCGATGGGAGTGGTGAATCTAGGATGAAAATAGAGGAGGAGCTCTACTATTGAGGCTATAGCACAACATAAGCATACCAAAGCTACATCTACTGGTCTTTTACCATTGGAATGTCAAATTCATACACAAACATAAAAAGAACAAATTGAAAATGTACAATACAATAAATTTAGTACCTCGCTAATGGATAATGTTGTAAGTTGTAACGTCCCAGTTTTTCCTGAGCTTTTTCTGGAATTTTCAAAATAAAAATAACCTTTTGGTTTTGTTGAAGTTCTAAAGCTTATCTTGATATTTTGGAAATTAAAAGTGTTTAAAATAACTAAATCAAACTTCAATTAATTCAAAGTTTGGTTTATTTTGAGTTTGCTGGAGTTCTTAGGTGTTCAACATCCCCTTTCTTTGTTCGTTCCGTCTCCCCCTCTGTCTAGACCTCCCTCTTGTTTGGACCTCCCCCTCTGTCCAGACCTCCCTCTCGTTTGGACCTCACCCGCTGTCCAGACCGCCCGGGTGGTCCTAGGAGACCTCTGGGTGGTCTTGGATTCAGTCACGACCTCCCCTTTGGTCACAACCACCCCCTTTGTTTGGACCACCCTCCCGAGTTTCAACCGGCCCCACTTGTCAGCTCTGCTCACCTTCTTCTTCCTTCCGTCGCGTCACTGCTGACGCAAAAGTCTTTGCACATTAAATACTGTTGTGTCGCATTAAATGTTGTCGCTTCTGCAGTATCTGTCCCCCCTCTTGTCTCCTCCCCTACCTGCCCATATCTCCCCCCTTCACCTACCCTTGAACGTGTGCGCCTCTGAGTCTCTCAGTGACTCTATGAAACATCTAGGCCCCTAAAAATGGTTTTGGTAATTAATGATAATATGTGAATATAGGATTAACATGTTTAATTCAGTATTTACAAGGTTAAGTCCCATTGGTGAGTTTGATGTCTTGAAGATGCATGCTAAAGGACAACATGAAGATCTTTTGGATAAAAGACAAGGTACAAGTAGTCTAGGATTCTTTTGTGTTTTACCAGTCTTAGGAGAAATGGTTGGAAGACCAGATTATAGGTTAAATACCGTACTATTAAGAGGGATCATGACTAGTAGCTTGATAGCATGTTCCTGTGCCATTTGGATTAATTTAGGATCATGCATGCATTTGAATTTGAATTTGAATTTGAAAGTTCTCTGTGCAATTGACAGCACAAACGGTAGTACCGGAGTTTACAGGGCGGAACTACCGCTTAGCAGTATGACCGCATATTTGTTGGCGGTACTACCGTGGGCCGTTCGGACTGTCTGAAAGTGACCGAATCATGTGGTTAAAACATGCGGTCCGAACGACACATTGAATCTGAGTCGTCCACGTGTTCAATCCTATCAGACCATGTTGCTCTAGACGCTCAGCGGTACAACCGGCTCGTAGGGCGATACTACCGCAGCCCGATCGTTTCGAGTTTTATTTGGCGGTATCTAACTTCCAGAGAGACTCCATCTCTGTTGAAATTGCAAAACCCTTGGAACGGTAGTACCGTCATTGTTTAAACGGTACTACTACTCTATGTGAAGAATCTAGACCTACCATTATGTGTTAATGGAGTTTTGGTGATTAATGACAAATCTAATTGTGAGACTAACACTTTCATTGATATACATATTGTGTAGTCTTATTTGGATATAAAAGGTAATAATCATGAAGGCATGCATGTGATTAATGAAAAATCCAATTCATTGGATAAACAAAAGGAAAATCCAAACAGGTATGCATTCATAATGATGAATCTATTTGTGAGACTAACATTTCTATTTGTTATATCATGTTTAGTCTCGTTTGGATATAAAGATCAAAAGAGGTATGCATTCTACTTTGTATTCATATATCTTGTTGCATTCCTCGGATCCAAAATATAGGTTGAACTCCACCAAAAGTCTAACTTGAATATGTGCATATGTTTCCATTACACATTTGTGTATGCACACATTTAGGGGGAGCTCAATCTATGTTTTGTGGTTTCATTAGTATTGATCCATATTTCCTTGTCCATATACAATTGGGATTTTTACTTTGAAACATGTCCTTTGAATATATTTAACTTGCATAGTTAATTTATTCATATGAGTATATGAGACTTGTGTAGTTCATATATTCTTGAATGTATTTAACTTGTGTAGTTAATATATTCATATGAGTATATATATAACTTGTGTAGTTCAGTATATACTCATATCCTTGAATATATTTAACTTGTGTAGTTAATATATTCATGTGAGTATATATAACTTGTGTAGTTTATATATGCTCATATTCTTGAATATATATAACTTATGTAGTTAGTATATTCAAGTGTGTATATATGACTTGTGTAGTCTATATACACTTATATGTGAGTATAACATAACTTGTGTAGTTTATGTGTGCTCACATATTCTTGAATATGTTTAACTTATGTAGTTAATCTATTCATAAGAGTGTATAAGACTTGTGTAGTCTATATATACTTATATGTGAGTAGAACATAACTAGTGTAGTTCATGTGTACTCACATATCTTTGAATATGTTTAACTTGTGTAGTTAATATATTCATATGAGTATATGAGACTTATGTAGTTAATATATGCTCATGTATTCTTGAGTTAATACGACTTGTGTAGTTCAGTATACACTCATGTTGAGTATATATAACTTATGTAGTACTTATATACTCATACCAAACTCTATTCAATTATTTGCTATTGAAGTGGTTATCATCAATTACCAATGAGGAAAGATTGTGGTATCTTGTCCCGCCATTATGAGTTAATGGTATGTTGTGGTAATTAATGATAATCATATTGTGGAACTAACATTTTTCATGAGTTGGATGAATAGGTTATGTTCCGGTGGTTGATGACTTGGGATGACATCATGTGTTGATAGTCATCAAGTCAAGAAGAGATGATCATGTGTTGATTATCAAGTCAAGTGAAGACCCATCATGAGTTGATGGATGTCAAGTGAAGAGTGCATCATGTGTTGATGCATATCAAGACTCGGGATGGAAGATGTCATCATGTGTTGATGAGCATCAAGTCAAGATCCCGAAGTAAAGCTTCATCATGTGTTGATGAAGGTCAAGTAAGAGATGCATCATGAGTTGATGCATATCAAGTCAAGAACCCGGAGTTGAAGCAAGGATGTGCGTCATCAAGCTTCAAGTGTTTGCGCAAGGCAAAGGTATGACTAGCTAGGGCTAAGGATGTGTTCCTAGTCTTTTACCGGTCTTGGTGTTTGGTTGGATGACCGGATTGCTAGTATAGGTTGCCGTACTATTAAGAGGGGTCTTTGACTAGTAGCTTGAGTTTGTCATGTGTTGATAGCTCATTGTGTTTGCTCTAGCTCACTTTAACATGTTGCCAATATTTGTGAATGTGTTTTGCAAATAGTTGTGGCTCATGGTTAATCCTTGTAGCATGTGACTTAAGTTTGCGAATGCGTTTTGCAAATGGTGTAAGTCCATGTACCTTATTCCTTGTGGTGTGATTCTAAAAGTGTGCAAATGTGTTTTGCAACTTGTTGAGAATCTCACTTGAATCCTTGTTTGCATCGCGTCAATTTCGCAAATGTGTTTTGCAAATTGAGTTGAAGCGAAGTGAAATTGGTGGGATGATTCTAAAAGTGTGCAAATGTGTTTTGCAACTTGTTGAGAATCTTACCTTTGAACCCTTGTTTGCATTACGCATCAAATTGGCAAATGTGTTTTGCAATTTGAGTTGAAGCGAATGCAATCTGTGTTTTCTCAGGAAAATCGGATGAACCGACGTGTTATGAGCGGTACGACCGGGATGCGGTCATACCGGCGCATGTACAGCGGTACGACCGCAACTGTTGAGCATGCGTTGCTCTGGTTGAGGAGCGGTAGTACCGGCGTGTCTTGGCTGATACGACCACGATCCGGTCGTTCCGATTATTTGTTGGCGGTTCAAGTTTTCCAGAGAAGATGCATTTGTTGCATATCTTTGTTTTGAGAAAACCCTTGGAGCGGTACGACCGCAGGTGTTTTGGCGGTACGACCGCGCTGCGGTTCAACCGTTTCTTTGTGGCGGTTGTAAATTTCGAAGCAGTGTTCGTGGGACTTAGCCGCATTTGGCGCTCCTTTGTGGAGCAGACGACCGCAGTGTTTGTGCGGTTGTACCGATTGTTGCTTGATACGACCGGCCTTAGTTGGCGGTCGTTCGATTTGGTGACCAACGGCTAGTTTTATAGCCGTTGGAGGAAGAAGCGACGACCGCCCCATGCGGCGATCGTTCGATTTCCTAACTTTTTCAGCAGACTTTGTCCCAACGGCTAGTTTGTGTGTGTGGGCTATAAATACCCACCTTGGCCGTGTGAGGCGAGTTCTTTGGTGCTCCTTTGAGTTCTATTGAGCTAGTGCAAGCCTCTCATACTCTTTTGTGCATGTGTTGCACTTAGTGAGGTTAGAGAGCAAACCCTAAGTGCATGTGTTGCCTTAGGTTGTGGATTTCGTATCCATAGAGCTTTGACACTTGATTGGTTCAAGTGAGAGTTAGAGTCTGTTACTCTTAGTGTTTGCCGACACCTAGACGGCGTGGAGGCGTCGTCTGGCGCCGGTGAGCTTCTCAAAGAAGATTGTGAGAAGACCAGGCGGTTTGTGAGTGGCGTGGTGCTCGCCATCTCGGAGTGGAGAAATAGCAACCCAAGTGGAGCGAGGTGTTTGATCCTCGGAGGAAGGCTTAATTCGTGGAGCCGCCCAATTAGTTTGGGTTTCCTCAACGTGGATTAGGGAGACCAAGCAAGTCTCCGATTCACCACAGTAAAACATAACCGTGTCCATTGTGGTTTGCATCCTTGTGCCTTACTATTGCATTTACATTCATTGTGTATGAATGCTTGCTTTACATTGTGCAATTTATATACCTTGTATTAAATTGCTTATTCATTGTGTATGATTGCAATTGTTCGTTGTGCTATTCATCCTTGCTAGAATTGATTAGCTTACAAGTCATATGCTTAATTGATATACTTATTAATAGACTTGTATTGTTGGTGCATTTAGGGGAACCTAGTTGATTTAGGCTTTAATTGTGCAAAACCGTATTTGTATTAGCTTCCGCATTAGAAATCGGTTTTTAGAGCCTAAAGGAATTTAAAACGCCTATTCACCCCCCCTCTAGTCGGCCACCTCGATCTTACAAGTGGTATCAGAGCTTGGTCTCTCATTTATTAGACTTAACCGTCTAGAGAGTAAATGATGGCGACTAGTAAAATTGTGCACCTAGGTGAAGCACCTAAATTTGATGGCACAAATTATGCTCATTGGAAAATTCGCATGTCATGTTATTTTAAGGCCATGGGCCTAAATATATGGCGGATTGTAGATGTTGGCTTTTCTCCTCTATTGGATCAACTAGCTCCAACAATTGAGGAAGAGAAATGCTTACATCTCGACGCTCAAGCAATTAACGCCTTATTTAGTGCTTTGAGTGTAGGTGTGTTTGATGCCATATGCGATCTCAAGAACGTTCATGAGATGTGGACTTATCTTCAAGAATATTATGAACGGTCCATTTCAACTAATGAGGATTGCATACAAAAGTGGACGTCGGAGAAGAATGCTCAATCTCTAACTCCGACGATGAAGAGTCCACAAGTCCTCCACATCAACTTCTAGCTCCGACGATGATGACACATCAACTCCATCTACATCGCCTCATTGCTTTATGGCAAAAGGTAAAAAGAAGTTATATAATGATGATGATAATGATGAACCTTCATATGATGAGTTGATAGATATGCTAGAAGAACAAAATGTTTTTATGGGAAAGGAGGTTTCAAAATTCAAAGTTTTGAAGAAAGAATTTAACTTGCTTCAAGAAAATTATGATGTTTTAAAAAATGAACATGAAACCCTCCTTCTTAAAAGTTATACTAACTCTAAAGTGGATATAGGAATTACATGTGATCTATTAGATGATTTGCCTTGTATTGCTCCTACTCCTTGCAATTCATCTAAAATTAATGTATCCACTTCTTGTGATGATTTAATTGATATGCCTTGTTGCTCAAAATTAGATGTACCTATTTCCTCTATACTTGTTGAGACTAACCTTGTAGAGGAAAACAAAAAGCTCAAGGCCCAAGTCTCAAGTTTGAAGAATGACTTGGATAGAAGCTATAAAGGGAAGGCTACTCTCGATGAAATATTGAGCAAGCAAATATGCTTACAAGATAAGAGTGGCATTGGATTTACTCCCAAGAAGAAAAAGGAAAATAGCAAAATGAGGCACAATGCAAGACACATGAAGAATATTAAGTGCCTTAATTGTCATGAGAAGGGTCACATTGCCTCCGTATGCCCTAACAAGAAGAATGACAAAGGAGGACTTGGTCTCACCGCCAAGAAGAAGGTGAAGAGCATTCCAAAGCAAGATAGAAAACAAGTCAACAATATCAAGTGCTTTGGATGCAAGAAGAATGGTCACATTGCCTCGGTGTGTCCAAATCAAAAGGATGTCAAGTCAAGACATTCAAAGAAGAGGCAAGCCGGAATTGAGCAAGATAAGAAAACATCAAGGGGAAGCAAAAGCCCTACTTGCTACAATTGCCAGGAGAAAGGACATTTTAGTAAAAAATGTCCCAAAGGTATCACTCCTAAGCCTATCATCTATAATGATCATTATTTGCTTAGGAAGGATAGAAATGGCAATGTGTTTGCTAGGAATGTTAACTCACATAAAACTATTGTTATGGCCATTTGGGTGCCCAAATCTATTGTGACTAACATTCAAGGACCCAACCGAGTGTGGGTACCAAAAGATGCTTAAATGATTAATAGGTACTTGGAGAAGTATTGGAGGTTTGGCTCACTCATGGAGAGGTGGATTCCACCATATACAAATTGGAGCCAAGCTTGAGGAAGATAAATTCGTATCATAAACCAATGCTATCTCGGTAACAAGTATTTACATTGAAGTATCTAGCCCTTATACCTTGTGTAGGTTGCATTCATGTAAAATCTTAAAAAGGGTTGTTCTTGCTCTTGTGCTAATTCGTTGTTATTAATTTCTTGAGCAAGAAAGAAGTGGCACATTAAGGGAGAGTGCTAAATCATGACCATGTATATCACATCCCAAAGTGTGCCCAAATTAATTAAGTGCTAGTAATGTTTTTCAAAAATAAGCCATTTAGCCAAAAGTCAAAATTCTTGAAATTATTAGTATATACTTTGAAAAACTAGTTGCAAAATGTATACAAATGATTTCCAAATGTTTTTCAAAGGTTTTGGTTCAAGAAAAAAAACTATTTCAAATGAAAATGAGTTTCTAGCCAAAATTGTAGATCATAGTATCTTGTTTTTGACCAAAACTAGATTTTTTGTGTAAAATCTATTCTAAAAGGAATTTGACTTTTGTCCCAAAATGAAAATGATAGAATTGGCTATTCTAAACAATTTTGGTATTCAAAATATTTCCAAAAGGCCAACCTATCAAAAGTTATTCGATTTTGAAACTCATCCAAAATTCAAGGTTGACCTAAGTGGTCACTTTCTAGCACTTAAGTGAGTTTTGCCATATGAACCAAAACTATTCACATGAAAAGGTCCATAATGGTATTTATAACTCATACATGAAATTTGATGCCTTAATTTCTTCATTTGCTCAAATTTGGTTCTTTTGGAGAAGTTTCTAAAAAAAATGAGCTTTATTGCGAAAATTCAAAAGACTAATTCATAAAAACTATATTCATTGAAGTTTACTATCTCCAATCTAATGCATAAGGATCCTAAGTAACATTTATTTGAATATTAAAACAAAGGATCATTTGCAAAATTTCCTATTCCTTATCTATTCGAAGCTCGGGACAATCGAACGATAGGAGTTATTAGCGCAGTACAACCGATTTTGATGCGACGATCGCCTTTGCACGGCGATACGATCAAGAACAGTATGACCGCAATTGAACTGCGGTTGTACCGATTTTGCTATTTTTGCGATCAATTGATTCCATTTCAATTCTATTCAATTCTAAATCTTTTGATCGCCTCCCTCATGTCAAGATTGATCCTTGTTATCCTTGCAAGCTACCCACTCATGCTTTGTTGACTCCAAATACCATTTTGATCCTTGTGATATGTTTATCATTCAAGTGGTATTCCTTTAAGTGGTAGCACCTTTTGATCATCTTGATCTAGGCATGGAATTCATATTACTTATGTTTACAAGTGGTATTCTTCAAATGATATCATCTTGTCTTTATAAGTGGTATTCTTTCTAGTGATATCCTTCAAGTGGTATACTTCTTATACCCACCTACAAGTGATATCTATTTCAATCCTTGCCAATCAATTCTTTTCAAACCAAGCTCTCTCCGATACCTAAATTTCATGATATATCTTTTTCATGTGGTATCTCTCGATACGTTCATTTCATGATATATCTTTTCAAGTGGTATCTATCTAAGTCTTATCTCTCCAAGTGGTACCAAGTATCTACAAGTGGAATTAATTGTTAGTTGGTATCATTTTTGCTTTCAAGCCTTGTCGACGATGTTTTCTTCAAGTGGTATCAACATGTGGATTTACAAGTGATATCTACGAGTATTATTTACAAGTGGTATCTACATGTATTACCAACAAGTGGTATTGTCGACTCATGGTATCTACAAGTGATGTTCAAGGATTATTTTACAAGTGGATACACATAAAGACATTGGGGGAGAATGCTTTTGTGCCTAATGTCAAAAGAGAGTTTTTGGATGCAAATCAAAGATCAAGTGGAAGAAGTAGAAGTCATCTTAAGTGTTGGATGGACATATTTCAAAAGGATGACAAAGAGGGAGATAATTGGATAAAGGGAGCTTTTGTGCGTCAAAAGCAAATATATGGATTGGACGAAGAAAACCTTTGTGTGTCAAAGGAGAAGAATGTCTATCTTCAAGAGGAACCTTTGTGTAAGGGGAGTTTTCCTAAAAGTTTTGAAAAAGTATTATTGAAAAATGTTTTGATTTTTAAAATGGGCAATCTATTATATGGGAAAACCAATTTAAAAAGACTCCCTTATGGCTTTGTTTTACTTTGGATTTTTGTTGTTTTATGCCAAAAGGGGGAGTATGCTTATTTGCTCAAAATAAAATGAGTTTTATTTCCTAGCTCATAAGTTTTGCAAAGACTCTCCTTTTGCTTAAGATTTGTTTCTGGTTTTGGTGCTTAATGCCAAAAGGGGAGAATTTGTATGAGCTACATTTGGATGTTAATTTGTATGAGCTTTATTTGTTATTCTCTTGATCTCTTGAGTTGCCTAAAAGGGGAGAATCAAGGGGAGAATCTTGTGGTGCCAAAAGTGGGAGTTTACCAAGATTCTCTTGTCATTTCAATGCATGCATATAGTCAAAAAGCCTAATTGATTATCCTATGTTGACTTATATACAAATGTTGTCATTTATAAAGGATTTGTCATCAATCACCAAAAAGGGGGAGATTGAAGAATCTAGACCTACCATTATGTGTTAATGGGGTTTTGGTGATTAATGACAAATCTAATTGTGAGACTAACACTTTCATTGATATACATATTGTGTAGTCTTATTTGGATATAAAAGGTAATAATCATGAAGGCATGCATGTGATTAATGAAAAATCCAATTCATTGGATAAACAAAAGGAAAATCCAAACAGGTATGCATTCATAATGATGAATCTATTTGTGAGACTAACATTTCTATTTGTTATATCATGTTTAGTCTCGTTTGGATATAAAGATCAAAAGAGGTATGCATTCTACTTTGTATTCATATATCTTGTTGCATTCCTCGGATCCAAAATATAGGTTGAACTCCACCAAAAGTCTAACTTGAATATGTGCATATGTTTCCATTACACATTTGTGTATGCACACATTTAGGGGGAGCTCAATCTATGTTTTGTGGTTTCATTAGTATTGATCCATATTTCCTTGTCCATATACAATTGGGATTTTTACTTTGAAACATGTCCTTTGAATATATTTAACTTGCATAGTTAATTTATTCATATGAGTATATGAGACTTGTGTAGTTCATATATTCTTGAATGTATTTAACTTGTGTAGTTAATATATTCATATGAGTATATATATAACTTGTGTAGTTAGTATATACTCATATCCTTGAATATATTTAACTTGTGTAGTTAATATATTCATGTGAGTATATATAACTTGTGTAGTTTATATATGCTCATATTCTTGAATATATATAACTTATGTAGTTAGTATATTCAAGTGTGTATATATGACTTGTGTAGTCTATATACACTTATATGTGAGTATAACATAACTTGTGTAGTTTATGTGTGCTCACATATTCTTGAATATGTTTAACTTATGTAGTTAATCTATTCATAAGAGTGTATAAGACTTGTGTAGTCTATATATACTTATATGTGAGTAGAACATAACTAGTGTAGTTCATGTGTACTCACATATCTTTGAATATGTTTAACTTGTGTAGTTAATATATTCATATGAGTATATGAGACTTATGTAGTTAATATATGCTCATGTATTCTTGAGTTAATCGACTTGTGTAGTTCAGTATACACTCATGTTGAGTATATATAACTTATGTAGTACTTATATACTCATACCAAACTCTATTCAATTATTTGCTATTGAAGTGGTTATCATCAATTACCAATGAGGAAAGATTGTGGTATCTTGTCCCGCCATTATGAGTTAATGGTATGTTGTGGTAATTAATGATAATCATATTGTGGAACTAACATTTTTCATGAGTTGGATGAATAGGTTATGTTCCAGGTGGTTGATGACTTGGGATGACATCATGTGTTGATAGTCATCAAGTCAAGAAGAGATGATCATGTGTTGATTATCAAGTCAAGTGAAGACCCATCATGAGTTGATGGATGTCAAGTGAAGAGTGCATCATGTGTTGATGCATATCAAGACTCGGGATGGAAGATGTCATCATGTGTTGATGAGCATCAAGTCAAGATCCCGAAGTAAAGCTTCATCATGTGTTGATGAAGGTCAAGTAAGGATGCATCATGAGTTGATGCATATCAAGTCAAGAACCCGGAGTTGAAGCAAGGATGTGCGTCATCAAGCTTCAAGTGTTTGCGCAAGGCAAAGGTATGACTAGCTAGGGCTAAGGATGTGTTCCTAGTCTTTTACCGGTCTTGGTGTTTGGTTGGATGACCGGATTGCTAGTATAGGTTGCCGTACTATTAAGAGGGGTCTTTGACTAGTAGCTTGAGTTTGTCATGTGTTGATAGCTCATTGTGTTTGCTCTAGCTCACTTTAACATGTTGCCAATATTTGTGAATGTGTTTTGCAAATAGTTGTGGCTCATGGTTAATCCTTGTAGCATGTGACTTAAGTTTGCGAATCGTTTTGCAAATGGTGTAAGTCCATGTACCTTATTCCTTGTGGTGTGATTCTAAAAGTGTGCAAATGTGTTTTGCAACTTGTTGAGAATCTCACTTGAATCCTTGTTTGCATCAGCGTCAATTTCGCAAATGTGTTTTGCAAATTGAGTTGAAGCGAAGTGAAATTGGTGGGATGATTCTAAAAGTGTGCAAATGTGTTTTGCAACTTGTTGAGAATCTTACCTTTGAACCCTTGTTTGCATTACGCATCAAATTGGCAAATGTGTTTTGCAATTTGAGTTGAAGCGAATGCAATCTGTGTTTTCTCAGGAAAATCGGATGAACCGAGCGTGTTATGAGCGATACGACGGGATGCGGTCATACCGGCGCATGTCTGTGATACGACCATAGCTATTGAGCATGCGTTGCTCTGGTTGAGGAGCGGTAATACCGGCGTGTCTTGGCGATACGACCACGATCCGGTCGTTCGATTATTTGTTGGCGGTTCAAGTTTTCGAGAAGATGCATTTGTTGCATATCTTTGTTTTGAAAACCCTTGGAGCGATGCGACGCGGTGTTTTGGCGGTACGACCGCGCTGCGGTTCAACCGTTTCTTTGTGGCGGTTGTAAATTTCCAGAACAGGTGTTCGTGGGACTTAGCCGCATTTGGCGCTCCTTTGTGGAGCTGACGACCGCAGTGTTTGTGCGGTTGTACCGATTATTCTTGATACGACCGGGCCTTAGTTGGCGGTCGTTCGATTTGGTGACCAACGGCTAGTTTATAGCCGTTGGAGGAAAGCGATACGACCGGCCCCATAACGCGGTCGTTCGATTTCCTAACTTTTTGCAGACTTTGTCCCAACGGCTAGTTTGTGTGTGTGGGCTATAAATACCCACCTTGGCCGTGTGAGGCGAGTTCTTTGGTGCTCCTTTGAGTTCTATTGAGCTAGTGCAAGCCTCTCATACTCTTTTGTGCATGTGTTGCACTTAGTGAGGTTAGAGAGCAAACCCTAAGTGCATGTGTTGCCTTAGGTTGTGGATTCGTATCCATAGAGCTTTGACACTTGATTGGTTCAAGTGAGAGTTAGAGTCTGTTACTCTTGGTGTTTGCCGACACCTAGGCGGCGTGGGCGTCGTCTTGCGCCGGTGAGCTTCTCAAAGAAGATTGTGAGAAGACAGGCGGTTTGTGAGTGGCGTGGTGCTCGCCATCTCCGGAGTGGAGGAAAGAGCAACCCAAGTGGAGCGAGGTGTTTGATCCTCGGAGGAAGGCTTAATTGTGGAGCCGCCCAATTAGTTTGGGTTTCCCTCAACGTGGATTAGGGAGACAAGCAAGTCTCCGATTCACCACAGTAAAACATAACCGTGTCCATTGTGGTTTGCATCCTTGTGCCTTACTATTGCATTTACATTCATTGTGTATGAATGCTTGCTTTACATTGTGCAATTTATATACCTTGTATTAAATTGCTTATTCATTGTGTATGATTGCAATTGTTCGTTGTGCTATTCATCCTTGCTAGAATTGATTAGCTTACAAGTCATATGCTTAATTGATATACTTATTAATAGACTTGTATTGTTGGTGCATTTAGGGGAACCTAGTTGATTTAGGCTTTAATTGTGCAAAACCGTATTTGTATTAGCTTCCGCATTAGAAATCGGTTTTTAGAGCCTAAAGGAATTTAAAACGCCTATTCACCCCCCCTCTAGTCGGCCACCTCGATCTTACACTATGGTACTTTCAGAAAATGGAGAGGAACGTATTTTCCAGAGAGATCCTTTTTGGAGCTGTTGTGCTCCCTTGGCAAACGGTAGTACCGAGTATGACTTGGTGGAACTACCGCGCTGCGGTATGACCACGCTTTCTTTGGCGGTACCACTGTGGGCCGTTCGGACCGTCCAAAAAGTTCAAGATCGTGTGGTTTTTAAGTACGGTCCAAACAACCCATTTCATCTGAGCCATCCACGTGGCAAGGTTGTTGGGTGAGCTGGTTCAAGTCAGGGTTGCGGTAGTACCGCAGCTTTAATGGCGGAACTACCGCTCCACGGTTGTTCCGTTGTTTATATGACGGTACATAAATTCCAAAGAAGCACCATTTTCAACTGAGATTGAAAGCCTTGCAAAACGGTAGTACCGCTCCAATGTGCGGTACGACCGTACTTAGCGGCATGACCGTATGATAGTTGGCAGTAGTACTGCGCAACGTTTAAAACGGCTATATCAGAGGCAGTTAATGCTCCTGTTGTAGACGTTACAAAGCGGTTGGTGGAATACGGTAGTACCGCACCTTGGTTGGCGGTAGTACCACATTTCGCTGAAAAATTGAGTTGTTTCTCATAACTATTGGATTTTGTTGTGGGGGTTATAAATACCCCTCCACCTGCTCAAGGACAGGTAGCTAGAGTTCATTTATCATCCTTAGAGCCTTGAGAGCCTCGAGCATTCATTCAACACCTCAAATACACTTGTGCATTCATTGTGAGGTGGTTGAGTTCATTCAAGTGCATTCACTCATTCTAGTTGATCCATTTGCATTTGAGTGCCATCAAACGGAGGTCATCGATTTATTACTCTTGGAGTTTTGCTGAACTCCTAGACGGCTTGGTGGTGGGAGCACAGTGATCTCTTCAAGAAGCTTGTGAAGAGGCTCGGTGCCAAGATTGTGAGTGTTTTGGTGTTCACCATCTCTGGAACGGAGAAAGAACAACCAATAATGATCGAGGGAAGGCTTAATTCGTGGAGCCGGCTTGATTCGTTCAAGCTTCCTCAACGTGGACTAGTGAAGATCGGCAAGTCTTCGATACCACAGGAAAACATCGTTGTCTCCTTATGGTTAATTCTTGTCTTTGCTTATTCCGTATTTACAATTCTAACATTTATCTTGTATTAAATTGCTTAGCTAGAATTGTATCTAGTTTAGACATTATTCATAATTGGTTTAAATTATTAATTTGCTAAAAAGTTTAAAAACCTCCTATTCACCCCCTCTAGTCGGTTATCCTTGATCCTACAAGTGGTATAAGAGCTTGGTCTCTCATTGTTTTAGGCTTAACCGTCTAAGAGAGAAAATGATGGCTAGTGAGGGAATTGCTATAGGAAAGGCTCCTTTGTTTGATGGCTCTAATTATGCTTATTGAAAAATTAGAATGTCAATTTATTTAAAGACCATGAGTCCAACCATTTGGAGAATCGTAAATGAGAGTTACGTTATGCCTCTTAGTCCACTAATTCCCACGGATCAAGATGCGCGTAATGCTCATTTAGATGCCCAAGCTATGAACGATCTCTTTGGTGCTTTGAACGCAGATGAGTTCAATAGAGTGAGCAATTTGGAAACTGCTCACGAAATTTGGACCACCATCTCTGAAATTCATGAGGGAACATCCACGGTCAAAGAGGCCAAATTGCATAGGCTTCGGATTAAATATGAAACATTCGTAATGTTGCATCATGAAAACATCAATGAGATGTATTCACGACTCAACAACATTG
This sequence comes from Phyllostachys edulis, assembly GCA_036346405.1. Classification (NCBI taxonomy): domain Eukaryota; kingdom Viridiplantae; phylum Streptophyta; class Magnoliopsida; order Poales; family Poaceae; genus Phyllostachys; species Phyllostachys edulis. The sequence goes on along the minus strand of CM070551.1, from coordinate 14,720,108 downwards.
TAAATGAGCTCAAAGGTCTTGGTACTAACCTTCTTGATGTTGACATTGTGCGCAAGATCCTTAGGGCTCTATCGGACAAATATGAAATGTTGGTGACGCTATTTCTCAACTCTCCCGAGTTGCCAAGAATGACACCAACGAAACTTTTGGGCAACCTCATAACAAATAAGTTGTTCAAGAAAGACAAGGAAGAGCTCTTATAGTCGTCTTCCTCAAATAAGAAGATTGCCACTTTCAAGGCCAAAGCGAAATCAAGTGATAATGAGGATGAAGAAGGAGACTCCGAAGAGGAGTTTGCATTTCTTGTCAGAAAAATGAAGAAATTTATGAGAAGGTGCCCACGTAGAAGCTTCAACTTCGACAAGAACAAGAAAGGGCAATCCCCAAGTGACAACAGACATTATAGCAACATCCGGTGCTATAATTACGAAGATAAGGGGCACATTACTTCTCATTGCCCCGCAAAGAAGGATGACAAGGTGAAGTCCTTCAAGAAGAAGGAATACAATGGCAAGACGAAGATTTTCAAGAAGTTTCAAAAGGATGGCAAGCATGAAGCCCATATTGAAGAATGGGATTCCAATGAGGAGTCAACCGACTCCGACTCCGATGAAGATGAGTCCCCCGAGAAGAAGGGACTCGTTGGCATCACCATCAAGAAGGCTCCATCGCTATTCTCCACCCCTACTTGCCTCATGACAAAAGGAGATAAGGTAAAATCCATTAATGATAATGAACCAACATATGATGAATTAATGGATATGCTTGAAGACTTGAATGAATAACTTGGATAAGAAATGTCAAAACATAAAGCCTTAAAGAGAGAGCATATCTCTCTAAAAGAATCTTATGAGGAGCTAAAGGAAGCTCATGACTTGCTTATCCAAGAAAATTCAAGCAAGTCTTACTCTAGTATAGGAATTACATGTAATATTCTTGATGAAATGCCTAGTATAGAAATTGCTAGAATTAGTGCATCTACTTCATGTAATGATCCTATTGCCATGCCATATTGCTCTAACATTAACCATGAAAACATGAAGCCTAATGATGCAAAGCTGGTTGTTGAAAACAATGAGCTAAAAGAGCAAGTGACCAAGCTAAGCAAAAGCTTAGAAATGTGCTTCAAGGGTAAGGTCACCCTTGATAAGCTTTTGAATGAGCAAATGTGCTCATTCAATAAGGAAGGACTTGGGTATATGCCCAAGAAAAGTAAGAAGCAGGTAAACAAGCCCACAAGGTTTGTTAAGCAAAATGGCAAGTATTGCCATAAGTGCCAGAAAATAGAACATGTGCAACAAAATTGTCCTATGGATAAGACTTCATCCCTTGGTTTATATGATTCATGTTATATGCTTAGAAAAACTAAGGATGGTAAAGTCATTGCTAGATTTGTTGGCACTTCAATTTTAGGCGCTAAAAAGAATGCTAGTTAGGTGCCTAAATCCTTGGCCACTGACCTCCAAGGACCCAAACAAATTTAGATATCTAAAAGAACTTGATTCTTGTTTTGTAGGTGAACTATAAAACCAATGGAAAATATTGGGTACTTGATAGTGGATGCACTCAACACATGACCGGTGATAAAAAGATGCTCACCACATTCGAGAATGGTAAAGGAGTTGACAAGATCACATTTGGCGATAATAGCAAAAGAAAGATAATAGGATTGGGTAAAATCGCTATCTCAAATGACCTTTCTATTTTTAATGTATCTCTAGTAGAATCATTAAATTTCAATTTGCTATCGGTTGCTCAAATTTGTGATCTTGGCTTAATTTGCTTATTCTCCGATGAAGGTGTTACAATTTCAAATGAAAAAGATAGCTCTTTAGTTTTCAAAGTATTTAGATTTGGAAATCTTTATTTGATTGATTTTTCTTCAAATGAATCATGCTTAAAAACTTGTTTAATTGCAAAAACCTCATTGGGTTGGCTCTGGCATAGAAGGCTAGCTCATATTAGAACGATTCAACTTAAAAAGCTTTTCAAACATGATTTAGTTATTGGCTTGAAAGATGTGAAGTTTGAAAAAAATAGACTTTGTAGTGCTTGTCAAGTCGATAAACAAGTCGCTAATTCTCATCCTTCCAAGAGTATTATGTCAACTTTTAGACCATTGGAACTCTTACATATGGTTTTGTTTAGGCCAACAATCTATAAGGGTATCGGGAGTAATAGCTATTGTTTAGTCATTGTAGATGATTACTCTAGATACACATGGGCATTCTTCCTAGATGACAAAAGTGAAACCTCCGGCATTTTCAAAAGTTTTGCAAAAGGGGCTCAAAATGAATTTGATTTCAAAATTAAGAAAATTCGTAGTGATAGTGGTTCCAAGCTCAAGAATACTAAAGTTGAAGACTTTTGTGATGAACTTAGAATAAAGCATGAACTTTCCACAACCTACACTCCGGAGCATAATGCTTGATGAGTATAATACTTCCGATAGCTTTTGGGCGAAAGCAATTAACACCGCTTGTCATGCCATAAATCGTCTTTATTTGCATTGTTTTTTTGAAAAAGACTTCCTATGAGCTTCTTCTAGGAAGAAAACCAAACATCTCTTATTTTCATGTATTTGGTTGCAAATGTTATATTTTGAAGAAGGGTGTTCGTCTTTCAAAATTTGATAGTCGTTGTGATGTTGGTTTTTTGCTTGGTTATTCTTCAAATAGCAAAGCTTATCGTGTCTTTAACAAAAACTCTGGTTTATTTGAAGAAAGGCATGATGTGCAATTTGATGAAACTAATGGCTCTCAAGAAGGGCATGAGAATTTGGATGATATAGGTGATGAAGCCTTAAGAAAAGCCATGGAGAACATGGAAATTGGTGACATCAAGCCTAAGGATGATCCATCTTCTTCCACCCAAGTTGAACCTTCTACCTCTTCCACAAATCAAATTGATGAAGAGGACAATAAGGAAGATGATCAACCATCCAACTTACCACCAAGAATCCACAATGCAATTGCTAAATATCATCCAATAGACCAAATATTGGGTGACGTAAGTAATGGTGTCTAAACTCGCTCTTGCATTGCTTCTTTTTGTGAACATTACTCTTTTGTCTCTTCTGTTGAGCCAAAGCTAGCATGTAGAAGAAGCACTTGATGATCCGGGTTGGGTGAATGCAATGCATGAAGAACTCAATAACTTCACCCAGAATGAAGTTTGGACATCGGTGGATAGGCCCAAAGAACACAACGTGATTGATATTAAATGGGTCTTTAGGGACAAGCAAGATTAGAATGGTTTGGTTGTAAGAAAGAAAGTAAGGTTGGTTGCTCAAGGTTATGCGTAAGTTGAAGGTTTAGATTTCGGTGAAACCTTTGCTCCCGTAGCTAGATTTGAGTCAATTCGGATATTACTTACTTTTGCATCATGTCTTGCTATTAAATTATTTCAAATGGATGTTAAAAGTGCTTTCCTAAATGAAAAAATATCCGAACTTGTTTTTGTTGAACAACCTTTCAGTTTTAAAGATCCAAAAAATTCAAATCATGTCTATAAACTCTTCAAGACGCTCTATGGTCTTAAACAAGCTCCTAGAGCACGGTATGAACGCCTTAGAGATTTTCTAGTCTCAAAAAGATTCAAAATCGGAAAAATTGATTCAACTTTATTTACTAAAGTTTTAGATGATGATTTATTCTTTTGTCAAATTTATGTTGATTATATCATTTTTGGGTCTACTAACCAAGATTTTTGCAAATAATTTGGTGATATGATGTCTAGGGAATTTGAAATGTCCATGATCGGAGGATTAAGCTATTTCATTGGACTTCAAATTAAGCAACTCAAAGATGGAACCTTCGTGAGCTAAACAAAGTGTGCAAAAGATTTGATCAAGAAATTTGGCATGAAGGATGCAAAACCCACAAAACTCCTATGGTAACCAATGGTCATCTCGACCTAAATGAGGGAGGTAAACCAGTAGATTTAAAACTTTATAGATCCATAATTGGTAGTTTGCTTTATCTTACCGCATCTTGACCCGATATCATGTTTAGTGTTTGTATGTGTGTATGTTTTCAAGCAACTCCAAAAGAGTGCCATTTGATGGCCATAAAAAGAGCCAGATGATGACTCAACAAAATCAGACAGCTGCCGCACTTCGTGCAATGCTGAACCAGAACAACCAAGCAGCCGCCATGCCACCGCCACCACCAATTATCCCCCAGTCAAGACTGGCAGAATTCATGAGGACCCATCCACCTACGTTCTCCTGCTCCTCCGAGCCATTGGACGCAGATGACTGGTTGCACTCGACTAAAAAGAAGCTTGCCATCACCCGGTGTGACGACCGTGAAAAAGTTATGTATGCTGCACACCAACTTGAAGGCACCGTCGCTGAATGGTGGGAGAACTACTGCACCGCCCATGAAGACCACCAGAACATCAGTTGGGCCGAGTTTTCTGAAGCCTTCTGCCACTCCCATATTCCTGATGGAAAGACATAAATGAAGAAGAACGAGTTCTGTGAGATGCGCCAAGGAAACTTGTTAGTAAGTGAATACCTCAACAAGTTCACTCGACTCTCACGTTATGCTCTAGAGGACGTCGCCACGGACGATGCACGTCAGAAGCGTTTCAAGCGAGGACTCCATCCTAGCTTGAAGGTTCAAGTCGTTGGCAACGACTATACGGATTTCCAGCATCTAATGAACAAAGTTATGCTTATAGAAGAGTCTTGTCGCGAGCTTGCAGAATTTCATAAAAGAAAGATGATACAGTATGGTACTCATCAAGGTCATCCGCAGAGAGCCAGAACGAATGCACACCCCCCTGCCCGCTTTGCTCCTCCTGTTGCTTCTAGGACCTCTGCAACAACACCTCGCCCAGTTACTTTAGATTTTCGCAGCCCCGACAACAACAACCAGCAGTCAAGAAACATCAATCTTGCCGCAGGAATCACCTGTTTCAACTGTCAGCAATTGGGACATTACGCCAGCAATTGTCCTTTGAAGCAAGGCCCACCATCTGCCCGATTCAACTTGGGAGCTACTCCAACCAGGACCTCCATGCCAGGAGTCGGACGTGGAGCACCTCAGACTCTAGCTGCCCCAGCCAAGACCTCTCAGCTTTTTGGGAGAGGTCGTGTGAACCATGTCATGGTGGAGGAAGCCCAGATAGCCCCGGACATTGTGCTGGATAAGTTCCTAGTAAATTCAGCACCTGCGACTGTTTTGTTTGATTCTGGAGCTTCGCATTCGCTTGTTTCTAGGATTTTTGCTGCAAAGCATCAGTTGAAGGTTTCAACTCTTAAAACCGCCTTGTTGGTTCAATCCCCTGGTTCGGAGTTAAGTATGAACTAGGGTTATCCACAAGTTAAGATGATCATAGAAGTGGTAGAATTTCTAGCCAACCTGATCATCATCAATACCAAGTCCTTAGATGTGATTTTGGGAATGGATTGACTTACTGATCATCAAGCAATTTTGGATTGTGGTGGAAGAAGCATCACCTTGGTTAGTCCAGTTGGGATTAAAGTAAAATTTGAAGCCTCCTCGGAGAAGCATGAAGGAGCAATAGTCTGTAGTGTCAAGGCAGTATCTTTAGAAGATGTGCCAGTGGTCAGTGAGTTTCCAGATGTCTTTCCAGATGAGTTACTTGGAATGCCACTAGACAGAGACTTGGAGTTTGTCATCAACCTAGTTTATGGAACTGCACCAATTTCTAAGAGACCCTACCGTCTGCCTGTTGACGACTTGGTCGAGCTGAAAAAGCAGATTGAGAGATGCAAGTTAAAGGTTTTGTCAAACTAAGTTCCTCACCTTGGGGAGCTCCAGTGATCTTTGTTGCAAAGAAGGATGGTACCCAGCGGATGTGTGTAGATTATCGCTCACTCAACAAGGTCACCATCAAGAACAAGTACATTTTGCCCAGGATTGATGATCTGTTCGACCAGCTGAAGGGAGCTGGAGTGTTCTCCAAGATAGATTTGAGGTCAGGATATCATCAGTTGAAGATTCGCCAAGAGGATATCCCCAAGACAGCTTTCTCAACCCATTATGGACTGTACGAGTACACGATCATATCTTTTGGATTGACCAATACCCCTACCTACTTTATGAACTTGATGAATAAAGTATTCATGGAGTATCTGGATAAGTTCGTCATTGTCTTTATTGACGATATTCTAGTATACTCTAACAGTGAAGAAGAGCATGAAGAGCACATTCACTTAGTCCTGAACAAGCTTAGAGATCATCAACTTTATGCTAAATTTGACAAGTGTGAGTTTTGGATGAAGGAGGTCACCTTTTTGGGACACGTCTTGTCTACAGAAGGAGTCGTCGTCAATCCTAGCAAGGTCCAAGATGTGCTCAATTGGGAGTCACCCAAGTCAGTACCTCAGATCAGAAGTTTCCTAGGAATGGCCGGTTACTACCGCAGATTTATAGAAGGATTCTCTAAAATATCAAGACCTCTCACTCAGTTGCTGAAGAAGGAAAAGAAGTATACTTGGACGCCAGAATGTGAGCAAAGTTTTCAAGAGTTAAAGAAGCGATTGACCACCGCTCCAGTATTGATCTTACCTTATGTTCAAAAGGACTTTGAGATCTTCTGTGATGCCTCACGTCAAGGTCTTGGTTGTGTCCTGATACAAGAAAGGAAAGTGGTAGCTTATGCTTCTCGTCAGTTAAAGCCTCATGAAGCCAATTCCCACTCATGACTTAGAATTGGCTGTCGTAGTGCATGCTTGGATTGACCACAAATCAGCACACTTGTCCGTACTACATATAATGGTTCAACAATTGTGGTAAGTTGAAGGTAACTCGTATTGTGAGAGTATACTTTTCTATTGGTTCATATCATGATTATGCTGATTGCTATGTCGTACCTGTGCAAGCATGTTCGTTACTGTTAGGTAGACTATGGCAATATGATAAAGATACAGTGCATCATGGTAGAACTAATAAATATACTCTCATGTCTAAAGGAAGAAAATCACTTTGCTGCCCATGTCTCTAGAAGCAATTTTAAAAGATGAATTGGAAAGAGCTAATAGAGAAAAGGAGAGTAGCAAAAGTGAAAATTAGATTGTAGCTAAAGAACTTGCACCGCATAATAAGAAGGAACCTCATGCTAAAAAAGGTTAAATTAAATTGAAAGGTTCTATTTTGTTAGCTACTAAGTCTAATATTAGTGTGGTGGAAGCTAGTAATTCTGCTTGCTATGCTTTAGTGTGCAAAAAAGCATTATTTTCACTTGAGAATATGCCTCCTTCTTTGCCTCCTACTTTTGCTAACCTTATCTGTTCTCTGATTGGATTTCGGCCGACAGTCGACTGGTCCTTAAGCCACATGCCTCCATGAATCCAAGAAGCCAAGAACACACGGCTGGCCCGACCAGACTTTCTTCAAAGTTCAACCTCCGCCTCCGGCTTTCTTCAACCTCCGTCTGCTGCAGTAGAGCACTTAGCTGGCTAGCTCTTGCCGCTCGCTTGTGCTCAGGCCTCAGTGGGTACTAGGGGTATGGTGGTGGGAGGAGGGGGTGCTCAAGCACCCACAAGCACCCATGGTGGACTCGCTCCTGCTCGATGGTGCTTCGGCCACCCAGACTATCCCCCCCCCCACTTTCTCATGACGAGCAGGCCAAATGACGTATAATATACAGTCATACGGAGGGTCCTTTCCATCAAAGCACATATACCTACGGTCTCCGTGATAGTTTTTTTCTCCTTCATTCTGAACAGTTGAAGCTAGATCTAACGACTAATGTAAACTTGGATCATAACATACATACTTTGGTAGGCCAAGGAAGGCTGCAGAAAAGTATGTGGACTATGATCCATATATGGATGGGCCAATTTGGATCGCAAATTGCATCTGCGATCCAAACATGGATGGGCCAAGTTGGTCCTAAACATTCGTCCGCTAACCAAGCAAAACAGGGCTAAACTTTTGTCGGCCAACGACATCATTTTTATTGCCTTCTACCACTTATCCCCTTAATACTGAGGTTTGGACTAGACGGGCGGCCTGGCTGGCCTGACCAAGCTCAAGCTCGAGCCAGTGAGTAAGCTAGAAAAATCTTCTGGATATTGGTAACCGTTTGTCCTGACCATCCACTCTGATGAGGATTAAAATCTCTGAATATTATTTTAATATTCAATTAAAGACCACACGTCCTTCGTGGTCATAACCCGTAAGGCTAACGACCCCTGTGGTCGTGAGGATTCCAGAGGTTACATTATGGGTACCCTAGTCGGACAAGGTCCTGTACCTTATACTCGACCAGATGACTGCTCGTAGGAGTTTTGAACTGTCACTTGGACCCGGTTCCAAGTATATCTCTTTCGTTTGACAAATGGAACATGTGTCTAATTTGTCCCAAACCACACGACGCTTGCAGTCCTAAGTCACTGACAACAACCATTATGTGGTTTATCTCCCACTGGCATCAACTGCTGGTCAGTTGGTTTTCTACCAACTGCCACAGTTTCTCTCACCGGACGCGATACTTCCAAAGGGCACCACTTTCAGGAGTAACTGCCACCACTTCGTTAGTTATTTGAAGGAGAAGACAACCAGAGGAGAAGTTCACAAGATCTAGACACGATCTACAATCGCAACTCAAGGCTATCGAACCAATGGTGTAGCAATCAGCACATCAAGTGTAATTAGGGCTAGTCCACTGCCTTGTCAAAGGCACCCCCTCTAAAGGATCCAATTCATTGCAATAAAGAGCAATCTCATTCTCTTCCAAGAACTCTTAGCCATTTTCCTCTATTTATTTCATAAGATCGGTGACTCGATCGTCGACAGCTGGCGTCGACCGTGGGGAAGAAGGCGTTGAGTCATTGAAGCTTTCTTCACTCAAGCAACCCTCATTCACTTTCCTTCACTCCATCTTCGCTCATGCGATCATGGTAGGGATTTGGGATGATGAAAACTGGTTCAACTTGGCAGACTACTCCAACCTCGATATGGACGCATGCATCTGTGCTATGGAAGAAAACGGGTTGTCATCATCATCCTCTTCCGCCGTCGGCTCGCCACTCGCTGAGACCAACGAGATCGACTGGATGGAGGAGGATTCACCATCAGTGGCGCTGCCAGAGGAATCGATCGTTCTGACCAGTTCGGAATGCCCGAACGCCTCTACAATCCTGGCCTCTCCGACTGGCAAGACATGAGACAAAAGCCCACCGCTACGATCAGAGGGTCAATGTACTTTCGATACAGTCATGGGTGACTAGTATTCGCCAATGACTCCTACGTATTCTGGGGGCCAACTGACATCTGGTGAGGGTGTCAATGAAGTTACTACCGGTCGAAGGCCAAGTGGGAATGATAAATCTGAGCATACGGTCGACAATCCGTCGGATCAGGCTGAGTCCACCACAAAGCCCACCAGAGGTGGTAATCTCCGACCGCTCCCCATCATAGAGGCTACTTGCCGAAGCACTGGAAGACTCTCCCTTAGTAATGATAGGACCTCATCGGAGGACTGCTGTTAGAGGCACGAAGTTAATGCAATCGGAGATACCAATCAAGATGCCATGAACAATCCTCCACAGCTTATCCCGCTAACACTTGTTGGTGGAAATAGCGCGGGCGCTCAAGCACCAACTGGTGGAGGCAATTGAACTGATGGATGTCGATCAGTTAATTCGCCTGTTTCTACCCCACAAAACATGAGGGGATGGACAAGACAGACTGGAAGGTCAGAGGGGAATTCGACTTGTCAAACACCCACAGATAGCGGGAATCCTCCAAGACCTTTGGTAACAATTCAAAACCTGCAACGAGTTTGTGACATTCTGAATAACCCAGATCCTGCTCTGGCAGAGACTCCTGGTTATGTTCAACTCGCAGGGCAGGTATCGGAGATCCTCTAACGGACCATGCAACGTACAGAAATTTACCAGGAGCAAAGGAACTCGCAAAGTCACACTATGACTTCTTCCCAGCGCTCCTCCCTTAATAGAGGGCAACATGGTCGGACAGTGGACCGACCAATACCAAGACCTCCTCGAAGATTTTGACCAGAGCGTCATGCAGGAAGATGGCTCTTCCAAGCAGCCACTCTCCCCCTCGTCAAGAGGAACGACCACTTAGTTCGAATGACCTTCGGAATCATTTAAACCAGGCAGGTAGTCAGAGGTGGTACACTAACATCCACGACCGGATTGGGACACCAGATACTAGGTATGCTAATATGAGGAACCGGTGCCCAACCGACTACAATTGGGCTCCTTTTCAAAGAAGGCATCACGACTCAATTATGGGCTGTCGAGCATTCTCGGCAGGGCTCCAAGTTGTTTGCTGGCCGGACAGATTCCGACCAGCCAACATAGTGAAGTTGAACGAAACTCAAAACCCGTTAGAATTTCTTCAGATCTATACTGTCGCCATCAAAGCTGTTGGTGGTAACGACAATGTGATGGCAAACTACTTGCCCACGGTCCTTAAAGGATCTGCCCGGTCGGGGTTGCTCAACCTACCAGTCGGATCTATTTACACTTCTGAACAGCTCTGCGACTTACTGATCGCAAATTTCGAAGGGACATACGACCGCCCAGAAAAGAAGACGATCGACATCGAATCATACAAAAAACCAATGAAACTGTTCGACAATACATCAAGAGGTTTAGCCAAGTTCGAAATTCTATTCCTGAGGTCGCAGATTCCTCCGTCATACATGCTTTTAAAGCAAGATTGAAAAATCGACGGTTTATGGAGGATATTGCAATAAATCCTCAACGAACGACCGTTGAACTTTTCGACATGGCTGATATATATGTCGCCTCAAGCGAAGTTGTCGAATGGAATGAAGTTATTGATCGAAAGGAGAAAATCCCTCAACCTGGCCTAGACAAACAAGAAAAAAAAAAGCAAGAAGGCTCTCAAGGGTAAGAAGAATCGTAAGCCCGACAACAAAGATATTCTTGCAATTCCAGAAAAGTTTTTTTAGGGCAAGAAAGACTATTCCAGTCGTAACAAGGTGAAAGCTCTAACCGACGAATATAAGAAGAACAAAAGTGGTGTCCACTTCATCAGGCAATAGGGCATGATCTGCGCACCTACCGAGCCTAGCAAAAGAAGCTGGAGGACTATTACTCAGGTAAAGGTCCCTTCCCGTCCGTACAAGAGCTTGGGGAGCTAAGCTCCAAGAAGGACAAAGATGGCGATGAAGAAATAGAGTACCAGGAGCCTCAGCACACTGTGGATATGATCTTTGGCGGATCCTCCTTGTACGAATCAAGGCATCATCTGAAGGCCGTGGAGCGAGAAGTGAATCTTGAAAAATCTCCGATCACCGTCAAGCCATCTAGGTGGTCGGAGACAGTTATCTCCTTCAGTAAAGAAGATTGCCCCACCCCGTCGACTCGACCAGGTAGGTTCCCTATTGTTGTTGAGCCTACCATTGATAAATGCAAAGTTAATCGAGTCTTGATAGATGGAGGTAGTTCTTTAAATATTTTATTTACGGGAACATTAGAAGAAATACAAATTCACAGGACAAAAGTAAAGCTTGTGAAATATGCCTTCCATGGCATAGTTCCAGGATCTACTACAAAACTGATAATGCAACTTTCTCTACTGGTTATGTTCGAGAGACCTGACAACTTTCCAACAGAAAAGATTCCATTTGATGTGGTGGATTTTGAAACTGTATACAATGAAATCCTTGGTCGTCCGGTATTGGCAAAATTTTTTATAGCTATGCATTATGGCTATCAGAGTTTAAAATTGCCAGGACCAAAAGGGGTAATCACGGTTCGATGGGATTGAAAGATGGCATACACATACGATTGGAAATCACTAGAACTGGTCGACAAACTTTCGACTAGAGAAACTAATCCACCTTCCATGCAGGTAAAGCACTCGAGACCAACGATGGCCCCAAAACCTTCCGACCAGACCAAGGTGGTTCCACTCAACGAAGGCGCTTCTCCAGAAAGCGTCAAAATGTCGTCTGGGTCAGGAAATGCTAACGCTTCTACCCAAAAGGTACTAGTCGGGGCAGGACTCGACCCTAAAGAGGAAGAGTCGCTCGTCTCCTTCCTCCGAGCAAACTTGGATGTATTCGCCTAGCAGACATCTGACATGCCTGGAGTCCTCAAGAAGGTGATCGAGCACAGGCAAGCTCTCCAGTCTGATAAGAAACCGGTCAAGCAGAAGCTAAGGCGCTTTGCACCAGATCGAAAGGAGGCAATCTAGTCAGAGATCGACAAGCTTCTTAAGGCTGGATTTATTCGTGAAGTCGATCACCCAGAGTGGCTCGCCAATTCTGTAGTGGTTAGAGAAAGCAACGGAAAATGGCGGATGTGTATTGATTTAACATATCTTAATAAAGCTTGTCCGAAGGATGGCTTTCTCCTTCTACGCATTGATCAACTTATAGACTCTACTTCCGGGTGTGAGTTGTTAAGTTTGTTGGATGCGTATTCAGGGTATCACCAGATTAATATGAGTAAAGATGATGAAGAGAAAACTTCCTTCATCACACCATATGGCACTTGCTGTTACGTTAAGATGTCATTTGGTCTCAAAACGCTGGTGCAACTTTCAGAGGTTAATGCAAAAAAAACATTTAATCCTCAGATAGGTCAAAATCTGGAAGGCTGCGTTGATGATTTGGTTGTGAAAAGCATAAAGGCTGGCGATCACATTTTCGACCTACATAAGACTTTCAATAACTTAAGAAGGCATAACCTTAAGTTAAATTCGGAGAAGTGTGTGTTCAGAGTTTCTTCTGAAAAGCTTCTTGGGTTCCTAGTTTCGGCCAGAGGAATTGAAGCAAACCCAAAAAAGACATCGGCCATCGACCAGATGCGCTCTCTGACCACAAAGAAAGAAGTCCAAAAACTAATTGGCTGTATGGCAGCACTGAGTCGTTTCATAGCTCGGTTAGGAGAAAAATGATTACCTTTCTTCAAGCTTCTTCGGAAATATGGAAGTTTCAAATGGACTAAAGAGGCAAATAATGTGTTTGAAGAGCTTAAGAAGTACCTTATGAGTGCCCCGATCTTAGTGTCTCCAAGTTCAGGAGAAACATTGCCGATATACGTGGCCGCAACACCGCAAGCGGTCAGTGCTGTACTGGTCGTTGAGCGTGACAACATCCAACGACCAATATATTACGTAAACAAAGTCTTACATGGACCAAAGAAACGATACCCACAGGAGCAAAAGTTACTATACGGTCTCCTTATGGCTTCAAGAAAACTAAGGCATTACTTTCAGGCCCACGGAGTGGTCGTACCTACTGGATATCCCCTTGGTCAAGTTATTAAAAACAGGGAATCATCAGGATGAATAGTAAAATGGGCGGTCGAGCTTAGGGCGTTCGACCTCCATTTAATCTCACGAATAACAATCAAGTCCCAGCCTTTAGCAGAATTCATTACCGAATGGACGAACCTTGAACCCACCCAAGGGCCTGAGTGCGAATACCACGAAGAGTGAATAATGCACTTTGACGGTTCCTTGATGCTCAAATGCTTGGGGGTTGGAGTTGAATTGATATCCCCTACTGGGGAACACATCAAATACGCCATTCAACTAAACTTTCTTGCTGGAAACAATGTGGCAGAATACAAAGGTTTACCGACAGGACTTCGAGCAGCCAGAGCACTCGGGATTCACAGATTACTAATGAAAGACGATTCTCGACTAGTAGCGAATCAAGTCAGGAAAGAGTATCAATGCTTAAGTACCAGATGTCATATTATTTGGCGGAAGTACGGAAACTTGAAAAACAATTTTTCGGTTTCTAGATCCAAAACATTCCTAGAAAGAAAAACTTTCGGGCAGACTAGTTGGCACGGATGACCTCAACAAGGTCACTTGTCCCGCTCGTAGTTTTTCTCGAGCAACTCGTTTCACTCTCAGTGGTTGAGCATTTCTAGGAATTAGATGCTCCACTGGAGGTCGTACAGCTCGATGCCAATAGTGATTGGATGACATCGATCTACCATTATCTTCAACATGGTATAATTCCTGAAGATGATGTAGATCGTATAGCTCGAAAAGACAAATCATACACTCTGATCGAAAGTACCCTTTACAAACGGGGATCTCACGGAGTGTTGATGAGATGCATATCTCAAGCGGATGGTATTAAGTTATTATCCGACATACATGGAGGAGTCTATGGAGCACATCATTTCTATAGAACTCTAGTCGATAAAGCCATCAGGCAAGGATACTACTAGCCAACTGTCATTCATGATGGAAAAGAGCTTATGATGAAGTACGTACAATGTCAATTTCATAGTCGACAAGTACATCAGCCGATACAAGCTTTGCAAACAATACCTCTTTCTTGGCCTTTTGCAACCTGTGGACTAGACATTTTGGGATCTTTCCCAAGAGCACCTAGGGGCTTTGAATTTATTTTTGTAATAATTGATACATTCACAAAATGGTTAGAAGCCAAGCCAGTTGTTAAAACAACAATTAAAGCTGCTAAGAGGTTCCTCACAAAAAATATGATCACACAATTCGGTATACCCAGTCGTATAATCACAGATAACGGTACCCAGCTCTCGAGCGGAAATTTTTAGGAATTCTACGAAGATCTAGACATCAAGATACACTTCACTTCTGTCGCTCATCCGCAGAGCAACGGAGCAGTCAAGTGAGCTAATGGCATAATAATGCAAGGAGTGAAAGCCGAGTGTTCGACCGGTTAACAAAACGGTTAGGAGCTTAGGTTCAAGAACTTCCCTCTGTATTATGGGTCTTTCGAACCACGACCAGTCGTGCAACCGGTGAAACGTTATTTTCTCTAGTTTACGGTGCTAAAGCCATACTTCCTTCGGAACTGAAAATTGGCTCTGCTCGAACTGATTATTTCAATGAGAATGATCAGATTGAACGACAACCCAACAACATCAATTTCCTTGAAGAAAGATGAAACCAAGCCCTGATACGATCGACGGTTTACTAACAAGCCATTAGAAGGTACCACAGTCGTAAGGTGCAACCTCGCAGCCTAGCTGTAGGTGACCTGGTTCTCAGAAAAATTCAGAGCCAAGCAAATCGCAACAAACTTTCTCCCAAATGGGAAGGTCCATACACTGTGGTCGAAGTCACTAGACCTGGTTCGATACGACTAGCCATGTCAAACGGGCGTGTTTTGTCAAATTCTTGTAACATTGATCAATTACGTAAGTTCTTTGTATAGTTTTTCTATTTCTTCAATTTCAATAAAGATTCATTCTTTTATTACTTTCCGATGAGTGATTTTGTTTATATGTCTGTTATCCATTATCTGGTCACATACTATTGTTGTTTAACTAGTCAGAGAAGAATCATTTCTCTCTTATATCCTTTTAAAGGGTCTCTTTTACCTTTTTTGGCCTTGACATAATCGTCACAAGCCATAAGGGTCCTAGTCGTGAACATCACAATGATGGTTCTCACGCGCGATCATATACTCTTTTCTTAAAGAAGCAAACAAATAAAGGAGCATAGCACAAACAGTTTGATATAGTTACTTACATGCTTAAGAATCCGAAGACTAATTTTCTTCATTTCAACATTTCACGAAGTGTCTATCACGATCTTCGCTACCAGTCGAAACTTGAGAACGAACACATTTCACAAAGTGTCTACGTGTCTTCAGTTCTTAGCAACCTTTACAACCAGTTTGAATCATGTGTATAAATAAGACCACTTATCGCGTTTCCATACATCTTTGCATAATTTCTTTTTATCAGTAAGTCTTATAACATCTTCCGACCATGAAATTGTAACAACCCAATTTTGAGTTTTAAAAACCTTTTGATTAGTTAGTAGTTGAAAAGTCACACTTGAGTTTATTTGAATTTAATTAAAGCTTATGCATGGACTTTTATATCAAAATAATTTAATATGATTAAAGTCAACATCAACTACGGTCAAAACTATTTTATTTGGATTCTATGTGCTTGGATATATTTTCTAGATTTTTCCGAGCTCATTTGCTATTTTCTAATTGCCATTTGTCTTTACTGTATTTTCAAAAAAGAAAAATCAAATTTAAATCTCCGATTCCAACTAGGCCGAATCTCTTTGGCCCAGTCTTCTTTTTTTTTTCTGTGTGTGGCCTGCGTAGCGGCCCAAACGCACGTCCCTCGTGCTCGCTGCCAATGGGTCCCACGCCTTCGTCTCCGAAGCCGTCTTCCTTGTGGAGTCTTCACTCGCGTCCGCCATTGCTGCCTTCTAGAAGCCCGTCCGGCAAAACAGATTCTCCAACAAAAGTATCTCGGGAAAATCTTGCCAAACTCAATCTCTTATCTCTCCGCTTCCATATCCGCATTCAATCGTTTTTGAATCAAACTCTATCTCGTAGAACCAACGAATCCGAGAAAATCCCGATTTGGGCGTTTCCAAATCCGGCACGCCCCCGAGGTATAAATAGGACGCCGAGGTTCGCCCTGTCCTCCGCACCTCAAAACCCTAAGCTGTCTTGCCCCAAGAGCTTGAGCGCTGCCGCAATCTAGCTTTTAGGGTTTTTCCACCGCCGGTTGTTTTCTTCGAATTGCGGCGCCATCATCGTCATCCTGTGATCGTGGGCTGCGCCATCGTCACCGCCGTCGCGAGGTCTACCCGAAGCACCCACCCACATCGCAGGAGCGTCGCCGGCCCGGATTTTCAACAATAGCCGAAGCGCTCCGCCGCACAAACCTCGCCACCGGTCGCCACAGACGTTCTCACCCACTAGTAAGCCCACCATCGAGTTCGCAATAGCCTTAGCTATCTGCTGGTACCACTTGTTGCCGGCAAGTAGCCACCGAACGTCGACGACCGTCGAGTCCCGAGCCGCCTCACCGTCGAGCTAACGTGGTAGTCCATGTTAGCGTCCATCTCAGCGCCGCATCATCTTTCCGTTGAGGTGTCATTCCACGTGGCTACCTGGTCAACGCGTGCGTGGCACAGCCAGCCAAGCCGGATCCGAAGGCTCGGCGAATTTGGTCCACCGTGAGCCGTCTCACCGTCATGTGGGTCCCATATGTCAAAATTTTCTTTTAATTCTTTTTCAGCCAAAAATCTTAGGGTTGGCATCAGCCGACATCATAATCCCATTTTCTATAGGAAAATAATTCGGAAATTCCAATAAATCCTATTTAGGTTATTTTCTTTAGATTTGATCTTCCAAAGGCCATATCTTTTGCATTCGAACTCCAATTGAACCCATTCAAATTTCTAAATTCATCTAAATTCGAGATCTATTTATCTGAGATTTTTATTTAATTTTTGGAGTTTGTTTTATCTCTATTATTTATTTGCTTCGTTTACGAGTAGACGTTGATACTTCGGAGAACTTTGAAGGAGAAGGAGTGCCTCAAGATCAAGACCAGTACCTAGATCTATTCCAAGACAAGTTATACCTTTGATCTTGTTGAACCTAGTTTTTTTCAAAATTACTTTGATTCAAATTATTGCATTTACTTTAAGTATTTATTTAAATGCCTTTTGGTTTAGTTATTGTCCAATTTGTTATATCCACCTTGTCTATTGTTATGTCATAATCTTTTGTCACCCTAGATTGGTTCCTTATTAGTTGGTATTGTCAAAGCACCAATGTGGGTTGGTTAGATACGAGTAGATTGCTTAGCCATGCCACGAGTCATCATTTCATGTGTCTAAGTGATTATGGAACTTTGTATTAAAACTGTGTGCGCTGTGTGCTATTACTCATTGATGGTATGTGTTGCACTTAACCAACAGGGTGACAAAAGATTTACATTGAGGCAAGTGGTGGACACTAAGTGATATGATGGAGCTTAGTGCGTGGGATTGAAAAAAATGGTTACTTAGTTAGAAATTGGAAGTTTTGCCTTGGTCAAGTAAGGACATAACTTTGTGCGCCATTGAATTGAGCATTCTGTACAACCACATGCCTGATGGGACGGGCCTAACTTAGTAGGTAACCGAGTCTTGACATTGATTACTCAGGTAGTAGGTTAGGCTCTGTGCAAGGGTTCCCTGTCCAACGGTGTGCGTCGAACCAATTTCCGTAGTGGACGTTGGTACCAGCGGTAAAACACATCGGGAGTGTCAATGTTTGAGATGAAGTTTCTGAAACGTTTTGTTATGATTAGTACTTGCAACACTAGTTATATCGTGTGGGTAAAGTATACAAACTCTGCAGAGTGTTAAACAATCTATTCGAATAGCCGCGTTTGCGGATATAGACATGCTTAAGGTGATGTCAAGGTGTGCAAGATAAGTACTCATGATAATTCAGCTGATATGATGACAAAACCCGTTCATGTTACTAAGTTTGAGCTTTGCTCAAGCTTAGTTGATGTTACAGTTTAGTCCTATAGACTAGTTGGCGCACGGTGATTTTTTATCTAATTGGGGAATCATTTAGTGATTGATGATTCTTTATTATGCTACAAGAGGAAATTCGTCTCAAGGTGGAGATTGTTGATATTTGTGATCCGAATTTTCTAATATGGAAGTATCTGGAATATGTCATATTAGCGGATTAGTTTTCTACTTGGACTCTAAGTCCTTTTACCCCTTTATATATCTCTTGTAAGCCGCACGGGGAGAGTCGACGTCTCATTGTAAGCCCTTGCGTTTTGTAAGCACTCCTCGTATAGTGATCATCGCCAGTTGGCGCTCGTGGTTTTTTCCCGCAAGGGTTTTTCATGTAAAAATTCGTGTCTCATTTGTCTCTATTTTTCTAACAACAACTATGAATTTTCAGGCGTCAAGCTCAAAATTCCCCGATCCATAACATAAGAGCATATACAATGCATGTGTTTAGAGAGGTGCTTTGCAAAGAAAAACTGATTTTTCTTGCCATGTAGGACAGACAAGGTGCTTATTTTGTAGCATGGATGCTTGATTAGACACGGTACTTAAGAGGTGCTTATGTATATAACTATATATAATTAATATGTGATACAATAATCTAAGCACTTATAAAAGAGATGTTTGCATTGAACAAAATGACTTTTATATAGGTGCTTAAAGACATGGCTATATTTTCTTTCGTTAAACACCGGTATATAAGTATTTCGTACTGTAGATGCCCTAAGTAACCTTTAAACCGCACGCAAGTAGACGTGGCAGTTGACGCGCCTGCTTGTCTCCCGAGTCCCGACTAATCCCCGACTGCTCCCTTTCAAACCCCACAGATATTCTCCCCAAACTATTTCCATTTTCCCTCCTCCCCTCTCCCCTTGCCCTCCCCTGTGCCCGGCGAGATCACCAATCACAAGATCCTCTTTTGCTTCGTCTCGATTTTGATTCTGCCCGTGCGGGAGAAGGCCGAATCCGCTCCGCCTCTTGTCTAACTCCGATTCCCCAATTCCCTCACTTTCCCTTGCTGGTTGCCACCAACCACACCACCGCGCAGTAGCAAAGCCCTAAATTAATTTTGGTATTTATCACCTCCTCTCGGCAATGGTGGAGCAGGACGGCGCGGCGCTTCCACCTGCCGCCTCCGATCAGGTTGGACTCCTCCTATCTTCAAAATTTTCTGGTTGCTTTGTCGGATTACATGTTCTGTTGGGTGGTTTCGGTGCCAAAATGGTTAGGATTTAGCGGCAGTGCGTCAGCTGCGTGGCATGTGTAACAGTCACGCGTTAGGGCATGTAATCTGATTGCTCTGCGGCGCGCCGTTTTTACTAGTAGTTGTTCGCCGTTGTTTTATGGTAGTTAGGTCGCCTCTATGCAGCAAGTTTCTGGGGCTCGTTCATTTTCTTTCACGGCTGCCCTGTAGACTGTATTAAAAGGAATTTAAATTTTGAGGATTGTCTCCACAGGGTGATGTCGGTGCCAACAATGGAAATGAGGAGTGGAAGCAACTTCCCCCGTTTTTCTCCATGTGTCAGCTCCCTGTGGTAAGATATTATTTGTCTTTTTTTTTATAAAAAAATCTTATGATACTAATTATGTTGTTCTTATGGAAATTTATGTTGAGTTGCCTAATATGCCTTTGTCTTCAGATCTACCCAAATCCGTGGGGTGCGGTAGACGATGAGCATGAACTGCCTTCACCTGGGCCCCCTTCATCCACTGAAACTGAACCTCCCGTATGCTGCTCTTCTCGTATATCCTGTCCTTATATTAGGCATTAGGAACAACATGATACATTGATGCACATTGAGATGCATTTAAAGGAGTAGAACAGTTAAAGGAACCTGGGATCAGTTTCTCATTGTAGCGCATTGTGGAATAATATAGTTACTTGCTTAATAGTGAAAAAAAGAATCTGACAAAAAATAGAAATACCTTCATGATAGCCAGAGATCCATCTATCCAACTTGCAGTGAGTATTGTTTCTCGAAAAGAACCTGCCAGTTGCCCTTTTTATCCTCTCGAAAAGAGCCACTTACACTAGAGTTGTTCATGATTTCAAATTGTTCCCATCCTGGAATGGTATTATATATAATACAAGTTGATACAAACCATAATTTTATAAAACCAATTGGTACTTCTTTGAATTCACAAATAAAACAACACCTTTTTTTGCCTTTTTATTTGAATGAAAGAATTTTTCAGTTTCATTAAGGACTCATGAAAGATGATTCTTACTCTATTAAGTCTCAAACAAGTGCAGAGAAATAAAAGTGCACAATGTCTTTACCAAATTCATGCTTTTGTGGACCACAATGAAGCGTGTGTGTGTATAGTTTTTCATCTCTTTATTTCTTTTTTTGGCTCCTTCTGAAGTAGTTGGTTTGGTTCTGCATCCTGTGTTGCGAGTGCAATAGTCCAATCCATTTTGCTGTGCGTCCGCAATGTGGTTTTCCTGTGTCGTGTACCATGGCTTTTGTGTTTCAGAGCATGCTCTATCAAATCGATGAGAAAAACAAGGAGAGCTCATCACCTTCTGCATGTAATAACCCTGACTTTCTTGAATCCGAACCAAATGAAGAGCATTCAGAGTTGACAGTATGCATTAAAATTTCACATCATTATATTTCTTTGATTGCCTGTAGGAAACTCAGTTAAATATCTTTAATTGGCAAACACAGTTATTTTTTGTCTTGGTAAACCTTTTGATGGCATTGTGACCCATGTATACAGTTAATTTGCAAACACAGTTATTCTCTAGGTGCATTAGTTATTCTGTATGATGCCTTAAATTTATCAGTATTGTCGTTGAAACCTGCCTCTTTCTAAAGGTCTCTGTTGTGTTGGACGTTGCTGAGAATATTTGGGATGTGTTGAGTACAGAGATCGAACAGCCTTCATCGCCAATTCTGAGCAGCAAGCTGCTCGACTTCAATGTGAGTTTCTCCATTTCATATTTTTATCGCTACCTCTTATCTTTATGATGAATTGCGCGTGACCCTGATCCATTTAGTACCAAATGATATGCAACATTATGATAATTTTTCGTTGATAATCCTGTATTACCTAGTCTCTTTCCTGATGTCTATCTTTATGAGTTTGTTCTGAATCTGTATCTCTGTCATTTCTAACTTCTCTAGTAGTCCAGTGTGTTCAGATTTTATTTAGTGTTGCCATAGAATGTTTGGGATATGTTGAAACCAGGGATGAAAAACCTGGCCGGTTCTGCTGGTTACCGGCGGTAACCGGATTTACCGGTGGGAACTGGGATTCGAAATACCAGCCGGAAAACTTCGAATTCAAATTCAAAATTCCGGTGGAAACATCTCAAATCCAAATTTATTTGGACGAATTTTGACGAGTTTTTTCCCGGGAATTCCGGTTACTGGCCGCTCGGTGGGATTCCCTCCGGAAACGGTATTCTGATCCCTGGTTGAAACTAACTGTCATTCACACCCATTACTGGCAGCAAGCAGCCAAAGTCCACTGTAAGTGTCATTATTCGGGGCCTGTTTTGTTATTTTGGTCCTTTTGATGGAATATGACCCATGCATATATTGCTTGATGGTAAGTAAAATAAACCTCATTGTATTATCATAACATTTCCCTGATCATTCTGCAGGAAATTAGTTGTGATATATCTTTTCTAAAGTTTACCTAGTATGTAATTAGGAGTTTGATCTGAATCTGCATCTCTAGCATTTAGGGAAGTTCTCTAATATGTCTTCGGGTTTTGTTGGATGGTGCTGTAGAGTGATCGGGATGGCAAATACAACCAGCATAGCAGCAATCAGGTCAACTCTAGTGTAAGTCGCTCTATTCTAGAGGATTGGCACCATACTGATCCTAGTCAGTAGTCCCCAAGAGTAATGTAGAAACTTTTTTGCCACTGAGTAACTTCGAATGTTCACTATGTGCCACTGATGTCTCACTGACATAT
This sequence comes from Phyllostachys edulis, assembly GCA_036346405.1. NCBI lineage: Eukaryota > Viridiplantae > Streptophyta > Magnoliopsida > Poales > Poaceae > Phyllostachys > Phyllostachys edulis. Next base: position 14,697,905 of record CM070551.1, on the reverse strand, counting down.
GGGTCCTGACCCTGCATGTTAGTCTCACAACGAGTGATATATTGTGAATCATGTAGTTATTCAGTGATATATTATGAATTTTCTCTCTAATTATTGTTAACCTGTTAATTGATGAGTTTTCTGTGACAGGTTGGTCTTGAGGATTTGAGAAACAAGCAACCTCCTTCACCTTCTTTTATTTGGCAACTCCAATCTGTGGTGTGTAACGATGTAATGCAGCAGTGTTTTGACTCGTTACAATCATGCTTTAAGATGCAGTATTTTCAATCCGTTTAAATTTCCCCTGTGTAGGGAGCTGGTCTTTGGAACATGGGGAATACATGCTTCCTAAATGCAACTCTTCAGTGCATCACTCACACGGTCCCACTTTTGATGACGCTTTGCTCCACTAATCACTCTATCCCATGCCCATGTATGGACAATTGCCAACCACGATAATCAAATGCGAGAACTTTATCACTTCAGTTTACTTTTAGGTCTGCTGCTTACTTTGTTGCATGATTATGCAGTCACTATCTTAGATGATGGCTTCTGCTCATTTTGTGCCCTGAAAGAACATGCTGGTGAATCCATTAAGAGATCAGGATCCATTCTAATGCCATCCAGATTCACTGACAATTTGAGTAGTATCCTTTGCCAATGTTCCCTTTTGTTGTTTTTGCTGTTTAAACTTATCATCTAAATAGTGTTCTATATACAGTTAGGCCATATAACTTACCTTTTTTTTCTTCTGTAAATTCAGGATTGTATTGGGAACAAGGATCCAAAAAGCATTCGGGACAAATCCGCTCGATGGCGGTACCGAGAACGGCGGTTATCGAAATCCGGAAAAAACCGGACAAAATTCAAAATCTGAAATTTGAATTGCGGAGTTTGAAAACCGATTACCGGACTGGTAACCGGCCGGATACTGGAAAAACTGGTCAGAAAAACCGAAAAAACCAGCCGGAATTTTGAATTAGAAAGTGTTTAATGAAATTCATATTTAGCTCATACAATACATAATCTAACATATTTAGCCCATATTTAGCTTATATGAATTGCAAACCGGCCAAAAACAATAATTCAAGCATATTTAGCTCATACCAAGGGAAAAAATCTTAGGCGGTAACTGGATTTCCTGGTGTCGATCGGGTGAACAGTAACCGGTCAGGAAATTTGAATTTTTAACTTCTCTCATCACTTTCTAGGTTGGTTTAGGCCTATTTGTGCTAGATTACGTATTGTATGAGATAAATATGCTTGAATTATTATTTTTGGCCGATATGCACTTCATATGAGCTAAATATGTTAGATTACGTATTGTATAAGCTAAATATGCTAGATTACGTATTGTATGAGCTAAATATGCACTTCATTAAACACTTTCTAATTCAAAATTCCGGTCGGATTTCTGACCGGTTTTTACGGTAACCGGTTTTCAAACTCCGCAATTCAAATTTCAGATTTTGAATTTTGTCCGTTTTTCGGGATTTCGAGAATCGCGGTTACCGAAATCGAAAAAACCGGAAAAATTCAACCGCACCGATCACGAGCGGATTTGTCGATAACGGTTTCTGGATCCTTGGCTCATACAATACGTAATATAGCACAAAATAGGCCTAAACCAACCTAATAAGTGATGAGATAAGTTAAAAATTCAAATTTTTCGGCCGGTTAATGTTCACCCGGTCGGCACCGGGAAATCTGGTAACCGGCCGGGATTTTTTTTCCCTGATTGGGAAACTATGGAAGTTTAGTCTAAGCTTTACCTTTTTTTTATATATAGACAATTTTCGGAGCTTTCTCATTTCAATTTGGGTGAATCTCTTTTACTGTATGGGCCCTTGCCTGTTATTTGTCGAGATCTAGGGACGAACTTCCTTAACAAGACCTGCAGAAATCTCTTCAAACTTTAAACCAGGACATCAAGAGGATGCACATGAGTTCTTACGGAGCTTGTTGGATCACTTGCATAAATGCTCTCTTAATCCTGAGTCCAAGAGCAAGTCTCCATCTTTTGATGAAGACAGCATTGTCAAGCAGGTCTTTGGAGGCCGTCTACGAAGCCAGGTATTTGATTTGACTACATGTTTTCTTTCCTTGATGCTTACATGGATTGATCATTGATGTGGCCCCAATTTATTCAGCTGTCTTGCTGCGAGTGTGGCCACTGTTCAGAGACATTTGAGCCCTTCCTTGATCTCAGCTTGGAGATTGACCAAGTTAACAATCTTATAGATGCTTTGGGATCTTTTACCAAGGTGGAGCAGATCGGAGACTCTGAGGACAAGCTCACATGTGAAAGTTGCAATGCTCAAGTTTTCAAGAAGAAGCAGCTTACTCTGGACAAATTACCAAATGTCATTGTGTTTCAACTCAAGCGTTTCACCACCCTTGGTCTTTTCATTGAAAAGATTGACAAGCACATATTATACCCTTCGGAGCTTGATTTGAAGCCATTTCACAGCAACCCAGACAGTGATGTGAGTGTCCCATCTATATCCATTAACATGTTGTGAACAAAAGCAGATTTTGATGTTCGCCATGTACTGCATAGCAGGAAGAACTCACATACAGTCTTTATGGACTTGTTGAGCACATTGGCCTGCCTAATTATGGCCACTATGTGTGCACCATACGATCGTCACCAGCTACATGGTACCTGATGAATGACTCCTTTGTACGTAGGCTACAACTACAAAATTGCTACCTTTGTTATCTTGAAATAGTTATATGGGTCATTGTAATGAGACGAGTCCATTGCAGGTGAGCTCCATTGATGAGACAGATGCATTAGACCAGCAAGCATATATTTTGTTCTATGTTAGGCAGGGATTGTCACCATCACCATGGTTTTCAAGCTTGCTAGACATAAAGGAGGCGCTGTGCACAGAGAGTACCACTGGTGCATCCCCTGTGTCAGTTCTGGACAATTTAGGCAGAAATTCTTCAACATCTTCAGGAGAAGCCAGTAATAATAGTTCTGGTGACAAGTTAGAAAAAGCTGAAGGGGGCCCATGCATATCATCTTCTCTTGATAACGGTGTGGCTGAGAGGTCTCTCAGTGATGCTGCTGACAGCATCAGTCTGGAGCTAGCATCAACTTCCTCTCCATTACAGAAACGATTGTCCGAGTATATTGGTAAACATATTTTCTTGGCTACGCTTGTTTGGAATGCTAGTCTTGTTGTCTTGTTGTGTTAAAAAGTGCTTCGCAATTCAAATTACTGCTTTTGTCTTCCATCTGTTTGCTCCTGTTATGTTCTTCCAATGTAGCTCCTGTTCTGTTCTTCCAATGTAGGGATGAATAGCCCAGTGTGAAAGAGAATTTTGACCGATGCTGGTTTTGCTACCTTAATGCTTGTACCTCAGACATTGATACATATCGTCTTATATAATGTTTGCATTCTGCGCTGTATTCATTCACTTATCTGTTTTGCTTACAGATGATGAGGGGACTCCTTCAGAACCAAGTTTTAAACTTAAGCCAAAGGGAAAGAAAGCTAGAGCCTCCGCTGCCTGCGGATCACCCAGGGGTCCTTGCTTGAATAAGAAAAAGATACAGCGGCTGATAAACAAGGACATTTCTCGAAGAAAATGTTTATTTGAGTGCATGCTCACCAACCATGATGTTGAGCAAGAGTAGGCTCCCTCAGAGCGAACCTTAGGATAAGAAGAGGAAGCTGAGTAGTATCCCAGTTCTTCAACATTGAGTAATTCTCTCAGGAAGAGGCTGCACATGGTCCTCCTAAGCTGTACATTGCTTCGATCGTTTTCAGTCAGCAGAATATCAAACTAATTGAATCTGGTGGGCATCGTCTTCATGGTCAGTCAATCTGATTGGTTGATGCTTCAGACACTAGATCAGAGCATTAGCGTCGCAGGTAACTGTAGTGCGGAAAATGCATTTCTGATGGTACACTGCTTGCAGATAATTATATGCAATCTAGGAATTTCATCATCGTGTTCTGGTAAATTTTTAGTTAGCAACTTAATACACCTTTGAGCAATTTAGTTGCGCAGCATACTAGCTAAGGAACATTACAAAAAATAAAAAAAGAAAAGAAAAAAAGGAATAACAGTTTTGAAGGGGTAAGTTCACCAAACTCGATCTCCTTTTATTACTCAATTTTAAAAGCTAACAAAGAATTTCGTTGAACGCCCTTCATTATTTGCTTCTTTGGGCCCTTTATATGTCATCTTACTATGCAGCCATTGACTATTGCACATTTGCACATGTGCAATCCCTCTAAAAAAAGCAACTATTGCACCTGTAAATCCCTAAGGCCCTTTCCACTGCAAATCAAATTCACCTCTCTTGATCCCAGCAACCACTTCCTCAAACCCCTCCGGCAGCTTCCGCATGATGTCTATAAGCATCTGCACACATGGCACCGGGGGCATCACGGAGGACTGCGGCTGCGGCGACCAGACCACTGAGACCGGTAATGACGGACAACCTGCTCACTGGACATGTCCCGGCCTAAGATGATCCCCGGACCTATGAGCGTCGGCTGGTAGCCCCAGCAGCGGGTGTGCTCCAGCAGCTTCCGTCGTCTCGGCGCTGCCTCCGCATTTATGCCCAGCTCACCACCACCGGTAGCCTTGCAGCGGCGCCGCCTTCATCCGTACCCCGGAGGCCGTATAAGCAGCAAAAGTTGTTTTGTAACCACGTAAGTAGAACCCCGCCGAAGTCCCACACGCCGAGCAAGCGATTAGTGTCGCAAACACATGATCCGAGCAGCCTCCACCGCTGCTCCCACCGGTGATCGGCCGTGAGCAGCCAGAGCGCAATCTCCTCATCTCCGATACCGCCTTCTGTCACGACGCACACGCGGCCTCCCATCTCCATCAGGCCAGCCTTGGCCTTGTCCTCAGGGAGCTCGAGCCTCGACGACGGTGACCTTCCCGTCAACGTCAGAAACCAAAACTTTTGAGCGGAACTCGTCCATGAGCCATGAGGTAGGCCTTGCCGTCCATATACAGCACACAGTCATTGCCACCGACGGCACCCTCCAATTTCGACATCACCAGCCTCGGCTTCTCGCCGGTGTCGATGCATGCCAAGCGTGACGACATTCAGATCTTGACCTCCCATGTCCCTCTCGTGGCAAACGAGCGCCCTGTATGTCTTGCTGGACATGTCCTACCCTGTCCCGGTGTCCCGGTTGGGCTGCGGGTCGAGGGCGCAGATCTCCTCCTCCTTGGTGGCGGGGTTGAACAGGACGCCCCCGGTGTGGTTCTAGCTCCCGTCCGTGGCCAGGAGGACGAGGCCGTTGCACGTGCCGGCGTAGCTGTAGGCGTGCACGCCGTTGGCGGCGTGCTTGAGGTCTTACTCCTACGTTGGGCCGGCGAGGTGGAAGCCGTGGCGGAGGGAGTAGTTGGCTTTGTAGCGCTGGATGTAGGCGAGGTGCGGGGTCGGGAGGGGCGTGCCGAGGTGGCGGTGGTGCAGGTGCCAGAAGTCCGTGGCGGTGAGGAGGTCCCGGTGTCGTTTGGAGACCGCGATGAAGCGGATGGCCGAGCGGGCCGGCAGGCTGGGCAGCATGCCCGGGAAGAGGTCCTCGCAGAGCTGCGGCGCCGGCCGTGCCGCGGCCGATTCGTTCGTGCCGTGCTCCTCGGCCATGGTGGACCAACTGTAATTTGCTACAAGCGTCTGTAGTTCCTTCTCGGAATTTATACTCCCTACTTCGTTAGAGTTCGCTACCTACACGACTTATGGTTTTTAGTCTAGGAATCTATATATTGCTGTAACTTGTTCCCTATATGGTTTATTTTTAAACTAGAAAGGACTAATGGTTTATGGGGATGTAACTGGTTTATGGGGATGTAACTAGGCATCGGGTGCTTGTTACGTCAATTCATAAAAAAAAAATTGTAATAATTATGTATAAATGTCGAGGCAATTTTGTGTATTGTCACTCAACAATTTGAAATGGACACTGTCGTAGCAGAAAAGACTAGACAGTAGAAAAAAGGGATCCTCAGTATCTGAGTGGTCGAAGGATTCTCAAAAAAGCCTGTCTTTCTTACATGGGGGAGAGGGCTATTTATAGCCAACCTAACATGGTACATGAGATTATTGTTCTACCTTTAGGAAGGTACTGCCCGTACAGGGACTGCTGGGTCTTTTCCTACCCCTATGTGTAGCTTCCGGTCCATGGTGGGCTTCCGTGGACCTGGCTCACACAGCCGGTGTGTCTGGTCCACTTGTCTTCTCCCTTCACTCCTAGCAGGGCGGCTTCGGGCCCGAGGAGGCCTCGAACGTCTTTGGTGCCCACGAGGTAGCCTTTCGGGGTGCTGGTGGACACCCCCTGCAGCCTTCGAGCCCTCTCCTTCGGGCCACCTTTGAACCTCCTTCGGGCCCCTCTTGCGGCCTTCGGGGCCCCTCTTGCGGCCTTCGTCCAACCCTTCAGGGTAGGGCGACCCCCGGGGTCCTTGCTGTGGCCTCTGGGTCCCCTGTTGGGGCTTCTAGCTGTTCGCCGGGTCGTGGGGGCCGGTAGGTTGCCCCAACGACAAGTCCCTCGCAGTCGAAGTCCTACTTCGTCATAGCTAAAACCGTGCCTTTCTCCCGGAGGGTCCATGCACATCGTCCCCTTCGGCCTGGCGAAGTGTTGTTTGCACTGGGTCTGGTGCTGTATGGGTTGGCCTTGGAGTCGTCCTCGGGGGGTGCGAGCCCTATAGTTGATGACGCTGGTTAGTAATAATGGCGCCCCTTTGGGGGGCGTTCGCAGTAGGTGGGGGTTGTGCATCATAATGGTGCTGGTGTGGTGGTTTTATGGCTGCCACGCGTCATGGTGTGATTGGCACATGGCTCTTTAGTTTCCCCCAATCTGTCCGTTGGTGTCCCTGGTGAGTATAAATAAGGGGTGACCCCCGTTGTCCCTATCTTGCTTTCTTGCTTTTGCTCACTGAACCTCCTCGCTCTATTTCTTCGTGGTGCAAGCGAGTTGCGAGGGTTCAGGCTAGGCTCTTCGGGTATGACGAAGCGGAGCAAGGAGGGAGGTGGTGACCCCGTGTACACGAGCGATCTAGGGAGGTCCACCGTGATGAGCCTTGTTCTTCAAACCCTTGTGGATGAGGGCAAGCTGGAGAGTTTAGCGAAGGTCCGTGCTCCTGGATTGGAGACGGTTCCCGCGCCCCGGGCTGACGAGGTGGTGGTTTTTGTTGCTTTTCTTGATGCCGGCCTTCGGATTCCCTGCATCAAACTCGTCTCCGCGGTGCTTCGGCTTTACAGGGTGGAGTTGGCGCAATTGACGTCGAACTCCATCATAAAGCTAGGGGTCTTCGAGTGGATGCTTAGATCAGCCAGAGCCAGCGGCGAGGGGCGCCTGTTCGCCTATCATCACGACATCCGTTGTTAGCCGAAGAAGAAGAAAAGCACCGACGAGACGCTCAGTTTTGGCAGTGTCAATTTCCAACCGAAGGCGCGGTGCCAAATGTATGTTCTTGCCCCGGCGGCGCGCAACCGTTGGGAGACGGATTGGACGCAGATGTGGTTTTACCATACCTCTCCGGCAAAGAACGGTTTGTGATCTCGGGGTGGGCTGATACAGCTTACCGCTACTCCCGAGATTGTTCTTACCTCGAGGGAGGAGGTCCTCCTCCATGTGCTGCTGGATACGACGAAGCGGCTCTCCACACAGGACCTGGTTTTATGCGATTTTGTTTTGCTATATTTGTATGTGTATTTCGGTTGTTATGTGTGTTGCCATATTGTATATCAACATCTCTAATGGAGTTGCAATGCAACTTTTTTCTATACATTCCAAGTCACATGAAATCATGAAACCCTAATTTCCGAAACCTAAAATCGAAATTTTCGTGACCTAAATCCTAAATTTTCGAGACAATACCAGAACATATATAAAATTGCCGAAACATTGCACAATCAAGTCCATCGCATGAGGAGCCTTCAAAATAAAATTCATAATTTTGGGAGCTCATTTTCTACATTTATTGATTAGTACGAACATGACACTTATACGAAATTGCTATAAAAATTCTAAACGAATAAAATTATAGAAAATTTACACAAGCAAGTACACGGTATCGGGAGGCTGCACAAAAAATTTCATAATTTTTTAGACTCATTTGCTATATTTTAAAATTCTTTCAAAATTTCAGCCTAACACTAACCCTAATTAACCCTAACCACCGTAACTAACCCTAACTAATACGACACGTGGTGACCGGAGGCCTATTGGCACACAGTCACCGTGCGCTAGCGGTTGGCACACAACCACTGTGCGCCAACGGGCGACGTGGCGGCTGAGCGCGGGCACGCGGCGGCGGGTTCGACACTGGCGCCAGCGGTGCTATTTTTGTGAATACCATTTCGTCGTGATCAGATCTGCAAATACGCGACGAAAACATGCTAGATTAGCCAAGACTCCTGCTAGCCTACGCGCGTTCGATGCGTATGTACATATGTACGACGTGCAGGACATCACAGCAGCAGGAGCTAATTGAATGACGATGGCGATCGAGTAATTTCTCGTGAAGTTTCGGTGTCAGATAAGGATAACACTCTTACTGATCATGCGAATTTTTTTAAATAATATTTTTTAAAAGATATTTACAAAAAAATAGCCACCCTAAAAAATTACAAAAATGAACTAGTGACAGGGATCCTCTCGCTCCCCTGTCGCCGGTCACCAGTTCAAATAGCGACAGCTACCTATCGCCAGTTGAACTGGCGACAGGTACCTGAATCTCTAAACTGATTGGCCTATTTTTTATTTTCATAGATTTTGAACGGTACAAAATCTGTTAGACTCACAATAACATTTTGTGATCGTCATATGTTGTTCTAGTGTGGTGAATTTCTGAAGAATTTTGCGAGGACGATTGAGTTATCAATGATTTTGTAAGTAGGAAGGTAAGTGATATTGCGATACGCCTGGAAATTCATACACATGCACTGCATATTATGTAAGGAAACAAATGTGAATTTGCCATTACTATCAAAACTACGATAAATCACACTGATATTACATAACATTCAACAAAATTTCATAACACTTAATCAAAATGATAATTCAGAACATTGGCAATAACATATTACTAATGTCAGTGCTTTCTCATGGTCGCGATCTCAACGTCCCCCATGTGGATTGCCTCGAGTCAGGTGACCGGATGAGGTCCCTGCGGCGACGTCCGGAGTGCCAATGTCTCCTTTATCCTAAGGATTTCTCGTGAGGCATTTCTTGAAGGTGTGCCCAGACTCCCTGCAAATGGAGCACTTCTTCATATGACGTCTGGTTTCTGTTTCGTTCATGTCGTTCCTGATGCGTCGTACTTGTCACCGGCCAACCTTTCCCTTGAGCCTATTAATGTTTGCGGCCTAGATTAGTTGCTCTCAGGTCGGATAACCAGTAAAATGAACAACCATAGCGTAACCATACATCTCTCTAGTCCAGGTTTGCATCACCGCCTCCTTGGTGAAATAGTCAGAGAGGTACTGACCGGGATGCTGTGCTACTGTCGAACATACTGCTATGACATGGGAGCAGAGCCTATGTAGAAGAAGGGGCTTGTTGCAAGTGCATATGCAACTATCGCGTCATAGTGTGCACTCGTGGGTGACCCTCTCGCTGTTCGTCCCGCGGCGTCCTTTATCCCTGCACATTATCTCGAAGTGAAGCTCCCTTGTGCCCATCTTGAATGCTTGGTGCATTTCACCCTTCTTGCTCTTCTCCTACATGTACTTGGTGACCATAGCGGAGTAGAGTATTTTGTCATTTGCCATGATGAGCGACGCGTTGTTGCTTCTGTCAACAAAATACTTCGTCATACCCGAAGAATTGCCTCCACAATACCAACCAAAGGGAGGCACCTTGCGCCGCGTATGACCCAGTTGTACACCTCGGCTATATTAGTTGTCATGACACCATATCGAGCACCACCCCTATCATATAGCAGCAACCACTTCTCCTTAGGCTTGTGCTCAATCCAGTCCAAGAAGCATTTCACCTGCACCCCCGTCCTCGTCGTCAATCTGGGAGCATCTGTGGGTAGCTGTGGCAATGCTTCGGGAGCTTGGTCAGCGCTTCGGGCGACCCTTCTCGCTGCTCCCTTTTGTGCGTCTAGGTCTGCTCATCTAGAATCTTCTAGAGTGCTTCGAACTTCCGTTGCTAGTTCTGGTTGCGCAGTCGCTTGAACAGGTTCATCAAGTCCTTGTTGCGGAACTTCTTGTAGAAGTTTGCACCCAAGTGCCTCTACTACTTGCCCTGCAGATCTGGCCATGGAAGTGGTACGTTCTCTCCTTGTTGCAGCTGGGTTATTGCACGCAGCAGGCCTGTATGCCGATCATGTATGAGGCATACGTCGGGACGGCCTTGCACAACAGAAATCCTCACATTCTTCAGGAACCACAACCAGCTATTCGTGTTCTCGCTTTCAACGAAAGCAAATGCCACGGGAAGAACTTGATTGTTCTCATCCATTGCTATTGTAGTCAGTATCTGGACCTTGTACTTCCCAGTCAAGAATGCGCTATCTACGCACAAGATTGGACGGTAGTGCCAGAATGCATTGATGCATGAACCAAACGCGAAGAATGCTCGCTGCAGTACACTCTTATTGGCGTACTTCGGATGCGTAGCGTCTTGAATGTCGATATGGGTGCCAGGATTCCTGTCTTGTATGACTCGGAGTTGCTCGGGGAGGTTGTGGTAGGAATCCTCGAACGTGCCCCACTTTGATTCCAATGCCTTCTGTTTTGCCGTCCAAGCCTTGACATAGCTGATTGTGTACTGGAATCTTGCCTCAATCGCCCGAATGATGAATCGTGGCTCAAAATCTAGACATGGGGTTGGCGATAAAGCATGATGATAGGTTCCAGTGGGACTACACTGACTCAGAAACGACACATATGTGAGGAACCACTATAGAGCACTTCCAGTAGGTGTCCCATTTAGGCTGAAATGTGTGCACTCGCCAATGGCATCCCTTTATGCCGCACTTCACGTCGTAGCATCTTGTGGTAGACTTGACGACTGTGAATGTACGTCGCACCGACAAGGCCCAGAATTTGACCGCGTCTTGCACGACCTCCTTGCATTTGTACATAGCTCTTAGCCTGACCTCGCTCTGGTCTTACTCCCACGGCACACGGGAGCCTTCGTTGATGACGAGGTTGTCGAACTGGTATGTATTCTACTCAGATGGAACCGCCTGCTGGTTCACATCATCCTCGTTGTCGGAACCTTCATCTTTAGACAATGCCATGTAGTCTCAGTCTTCGAGATCCATCCTTTGCACTACAGCTTTCACCCCCTCACCCTCGTCAGCAAGACCACTAGCTTGCCTGACTGAAGAAGCTACTTCCATAGGGTCTTCATCGACAAAGATCAAGAACTCCGTGAGCTTGACCATTGTGTGCGTTGCAAGATGGTCGGAGTCTCCGACTTCTTCTTCGGCGTCAGCACCCCCTTCTTGTTCAGCCGCGGATGGATGAGTGAGTTTGGCATATGCCTGGACCAGAAGGACCAATTTTCACCCTCCCTCCCTCACAATGCGTACATGACTGCCATGAATTTATTCCCTTCAGCTGCAATAACTCTCAATATGTGGGCTGTGCTACCTGCGGGGCAAGACAACTTAATCTCAGATCGTACACATCATGGTCCACTTGGAATGTGTGGAACAACCACCGCATCACAACGCCCCATATATGCTGCTCTGGTCTTGGTAGGGGCACGATCGTCGATTGGAAATAACGCAAATCAATCCCATCGGGACCCTCCATAATAGTCTCTTGACCATAGTAAATTTTGAAATTGGCGACGTCGGACATATTTGACGCACTGCCTCATAAAGAACATTTACACGATTAACCGCATATCTAAAACTAGACTACCCAGCGAAAAGTTTTATGTAAAACGTACAGCACTACGTAACCGTACATCTAAAACTATGTAATCCATTTGGTTAAAAAAAATTACCCGAGAGGTGGGCAACCGGACGGGCAGCGTTTCGCTAGCTTCTCTCCTCCCCTCTACTCTCTCCTCTCGTCTTCTCTTTTTTCTGAATAAAAGTGAGTCATGTGCCGAATTTTAGGGTTTCAAGAGGTTTTTATAGGGTCACACTTCCCTGTCGCTATTTGAAATGGCAATAAGAAGCTATCGCCAGTTCAATTGACGATAGAAAAACTGTTTAGCTGAACCGGCGACAGGGGGCTAACAGGGTCCCTATCGTCAGTTTAATTGGCGATAGCTATAAGTAGCTAAACCGGCGACAGGGGGCCAACAGGGTCTCTGTTGCCAGTTCAATTGGCGACAAGGAGTCATTTTTATAATTTTTTGGGTAGCTATTCATTTTTGTAAATATCTTTTTAAAAATATTATTTATTTAAAAATACATGTATGCTTGTCTGATACTGCTACTGCTAGTAGTTGGTGCTTGGGATTCTGCGGAGTATAGTTAGCCGGACAGCTAATTTCGCCGTCCCCGTCTGAGTGTCCTGAGCTGGAGAAAATGCGTGCATGAAATGATTAATTTCTCGTTAGGCACTGTTCTCCAATCAGATGCCAACCAAGGTACAGTCGAAATGCTGCAGATGGTTGGGCCCTTTTTTTTTTGGGTTCGCAAATCTGAGATGGCTTAGTTGTTCTGTATTTCTGTGGTTTTTAGCGTCAGTGGTGTTGCTCCGAACGAGAGAAGGGACTACAGGGACGAGCCAATGATTGTGTTATTCACAGCTTATTCTTTCTTTCTTTCTGCGGAAGGAGGAATTTGTTATTTAAACAGGGTAGCGTTACAATCTTCGAGCACCAAGTGCCCAATACAACTAAGAATATCTGCTAACCAAAGCGCCGAACTAACAGTACTATACATGTGGCACTATGCCGAATTGTACAGTAACGGTTTCGAAATTTTTCTGAAGGATCGATGAGTGTTAGAAAGGCCATTTTTTTTTTCTTATTCTTCTGCATTTTACGCAAGGGTTCTTTCGTCTTTAAAAAGGACATCGACATCTCATCTTCAGTTGCCCGATGGCATATGCTTACAAACGGATGAAAGGAACACGATAAAGGCAGGTTACCCCATACAGGAGTATCTCTAGGGTGTCAATCGGATACAGTGGTGGATTGAGAACAAAAATAATCGGAGATCCATGAAACAAGATGAGTTATATTCGGTTGGGCTATGGTTTAAGATGTCTTCTCATATTAGGCTAAGGGTATCTATATTATATATATATAGTTATATCCAAAGAAAAATATTTTTTTTGAACCCGATGTCCTGTGCACCCAGGTGTGCTACAGTAGATCCGCCCCTATCGGATACGAATTACCCGCTTTATTCGACTACCGTATTCGATAGGAAACGAATATGGTTTAGATTTTGACATCCGATTAACAATTTCTCCTCTATTTGTATTCGTATTCTCATAAAAATATGGATACGAATATGGTATGGACTTTTGACATCTGAAATGTTATTTTTATCCGCACTATCCGTATTCATATTCGAATTCGATAAAACATTATACATATTTTATTGCAATATCGCTAATTAGTTGGATGAGTATTTTTAGTTTAACGTGAATTCATGTTTTTAGGTGAAATAGATAGACTAGAATGACTAAGTGTGCTATATACAAGGATAAAATATCATAAATATATTGTCATTACGCAATTTACGAGGATATCCGAATCCAACCGAATTGAGTATGTATTCAATTCGTATTCGCATTCGTTACAACATTCGATTCGTATTCGACAACATTCAGGTTTATATTTGAATTCATTTAGAAAATACGAATGCGAATACGAATATGAGAAGATGGTTTGTATTCGATCTTGACACCTATGTATCTCCCAACACCAATACGTACTCATACGGCCCATGTTTCATAAAAAATAGATTTTCAGTACTGCACTAATTTCTGTTTTTTTAATGATCCAAGTGCTAGGACAAAACATTTTCTCTTGGATTTTCTAAACGCCTTATATCTTCAATGGGAGTTTCTGCATTTTTAAAATACGGCAATTCCTTCTAGCAATTTTTTAAACTCCAGATGAAGTTTTTTTTTCGGTTGCCTGACATGTCTGATGTCTCCTCCTTTTGACCGCAACGGCAGCGCCTTCGAAGTCTTCTGCCGCTCTACACCGTGACCAAATCCCAGAGAGAATTTGCCGCAACTACAGTACCCACGCTGCTGTCCCTGTCATCTCAGGAATCGCATCGTGCGCGGTGGATCTTTAGCCCATCTCGCCTAGCCAAGCAAAAATAAACTAGCTCATCTAGGCTATAGCTCGAGCAAGCAACAACATGTTTGGCATTAGCAGGTAGCAGCGCACGGCAGTTAGCACTAGCAGTGTGCAGAAAGTAAGCATGCCGTGAGAGAGCCGAATCGGCTCTCCCGGCTCGGCAACGATTTTCTAGTCCGATGAGGCTAGATATCCTGGAAAAGTCAGTTATTTCTGGACCTACAGAACTGCGAGCCTTGCCAAGCGAGACTTTGGCCACCCTCGCCGAGGATCCAAACGCACCCATAAGTCCCAGGATAGAACTGTCGAGGAATCATCGCTGACGAGTCTAGTTCGATCGATCACTTTGTAGATAAGCATATAATCATATAGAACAATGCAAGAAACAAATAGTAGATTGAACACAGAGATATATGATGACTGCTTTCTTCTCTTTATTTCTCTTCGCATAATCAGCCTTTTACAATGACTAGCACTGCTATTTATAGACTACAGACTCTGCTAGGGTTTTGGATGGGGCGCCCACCCATAGGCTGGCTGCTGGGCCAAGCCCATGGTTTCCCAACACTCCCCCTTGAGCACTCATCCTCACATATTCATGTCTCGTCAAAACTCCATAAAAACCTAGTAGGAAAATTAGGAGAAAGAGTACATGATACACATTCTATTGTGTTGTACGAATTGTCTCATTAAAAACCTTAGCCGAAAAACTTCAGGAAAACTCATCAAGGGAAAAAGAGTACAATCCACTCAATTTCATTTAATCTCTAGGATTCATTCTTTGGGTTTTTTTTTTATCTTCACGATCAAGTTTCAATAATGAGTTCGTGAAGATTCTCTCCCTGAATTCTGCACTTCTCTAAGTCTCATCATTCCAATTCCACACATGCATTTTTCAAAGCTAGATGCTGGAAGTGACTTAGTAAATAAATCTGCAAGTTTTTCACATGATTTAGTATGCAGTATTTTAATTTCGTCTATCATTTGCAATTCAAAAGCATAGAAGAACTTAGGGTTGATATGCTTTGTGAGATGACTCTTTACATAACCCATCTGCACTTGTACAACACAAATTGCATTATCTTCATAGATAATAGTGGGGGTTTGCACGATATTCAATCCACATGATTGCTGAATGTGGTGAATCATCCGTCAAAGCCAAGCGCATTCTCATGAGGCCTCGTACAGTGCTATGATTTTCGAGTGGTTCGTCGAAGTCGATACAAGACTTTGCTTAGACGATTTCCATGAAATTACAATTCCACCACATAGGAATATATATCATGTTTGTGACTTGGCTGTATGCGTATCCGATAGGTACCCGACATTTGCATAGCCATTCATAGATATGTATTGGTTCTTTATGTAGAACATACTAAGGTCTTTGCTTCCTTGAAGGTATTGAAAGATGTCATTTATTCCCTGCCAATGCCTTTTGGTAGGTTCTGTACTATACCTTTCTAATAGGTTCACGGCAAATACAATGTCTGGTCTAGTACAGTTTGTTAAATACATGAGTGCTCCTATTGCACTTAAGTATAGGAATTCCGATCACAGGACTTCCTCCCCCTTTTCTTTAGGTTTGTACGGATTCTTGTCTTGCTGCAAAGATCTCCCGACCATTGGCATTTTCGAATGATATGCCTTTTCAAAGTCGAACCTTTCTGACATCTTTTGAGTGTAGGCTGATTGATGCACTAATATCCCTTTAGGTGTTGGAACTTCGCTCGTCTGTTCTGTTATTGCTTCAATCAAACAACGGAGAAACACTACGCTCGGTCTCGACTTGCACGAAAATGAAGTAGTGTGACTCCCCTGGTCTTCACATGGTAACAGCCTCCTGGTTTTGCCCACTGGTCCTCCACCGACGTGACCCTGTCTCTTGTGTCTGACACGACTTCACGTGATGCAGCTTGGAAACAAAGAATTAGGGCTCCTTCCCTTCTCGTGAAGCTGCTCCCCTCTTGCTCTTCCTGCCTGCTAGAAAGAACGTCGTTGAACCAAATGAACACCGTGAGAACAAACGATTGTTTCGGGAGCACTGCTTCTCTTTTTGGTGTTTTTATTTCTTCTCAATCTTCTTTCTTACAATTGTTGGCCAGGACACTTGATTATATAGCCTAACATCCTGACTATTTGACAAACAACCACGAAACAGACTCGGTTTCTAAAGTGACTCGGATGCGGAAACACCAAAAAAGAAACTAACAAGATTAAACCCATCAATCACCCACTTGATCTTGTTTCTTCATCTTGATCATCCTGATCTTCTCACGCATTTGAACTTTCAAGTCTTCCTCTTTTACCTGTACTCCCGTGCGCCGTTCCATCCTGGGCTGATAGCGCCCTACCGCCTGCGCTTGCTCCATCCTGAGCCATGCACAAACCAACACTTACCGCGCCTCGTAATTGGTCTGAACTCGTCCTTCCTTGCACGCCTGCCTGGGTTGGGGCACCTGTTCCCACGACCGCCTAGGCTTCGCCAATACCTGTGCCTCTCGCTCCTCTCTCTTGGACCAAGTTTGCCCATTTCCCTGCGTACATCTTAGCTGAGGCTACACCACCTCTCCCTCCTGCGTCAACTTCATGTACGCCGTGCCCTTCATGCGTGTGGGATTCACCGCCCCCTGCAGCACGCTTGGGTCCTGCCATGTCCTATTTTAATACTCTAGTTCCACTCTGGCTCCTCCAGACTGTTCTTCACACAAACTAGCTTACAAGTTCTTAGAAAATTTTTGTACAACCAGTTCGGAGATTTTTTCACCTTCATCAGCAAATCTTTGTTTTTGTCATAGACACACAAGAACTCATCTTGCAGCTCCACCCTACACCCCTGTTCCACCATCTGCCCGAGACTGAGTATGTTGTTGGACAAGCTCGGTATAAAATAAATTTCAGATAGCAACTTCTGATCACCGTTCTTGCATTGTAGCAGCATCATTCCTTTACCTCTTATATGCACTGTGGAGCCGCCGCCAAGCTTGACTTTGCCCGAAATCTTCTTATCGAGCTCATGGAATATAGAGCGATCTCCCGTCATGTGATTGCTCGCTCCATTGTCCAAGTACCACATATCAGTATGATCGTGGCTACCTCCCTCCGTGTGTAGTTTAGGAACTACGTTCTTCTCGTTCAACATCACCATGACCGACGCCTCATTGACACATAAGGAGAGAAACAAGACAGGCTCGTCGTTAGCACTAGCTTGGATAAGGTTTACCTTCTCGTTCTTCTTTTTGTTTCGGCAATCCGAAGTGTAATGCCCGTACTTGTCGCAGTTGAAGCACTTTATGTGGCTTCGGCACTTCGACGCGTAGTGACCAAACTTGTCACATTTAAAACACTTGATATGTGATTTATCATGTGATCTGTCATCACCACCTTACCTAGTCCAATCTCCATGTCCTCCTCTGTCGCCTCGACTATTGTTCTACCAATTTTCATTCTTGACATTTTCACCAGATTTCTTGCCCTGAGTAGACATTTCCTCCCATTGAGAACGAGTTAGCATCAAATGTTCCCCTTCTTTTGGATCACCGAAACTACTCCGAATCCTTTCATCATAAGCTTTATATCGCCCAACCAGGTCTTCGACAGTAAGCGTCTTCAAGTCAACACACTACTCGATCGAAGTCACAAGTTGCATATACTGAGCTGGTGCCGTTCGCAAGAAACGATGAACAAGTAAAATTTCCCTCACCTCCTCACCGAGGCTTCGCATACTGCTTACCACGCTAGAGACCCGGGTGGCGAAATCTTCTACTGACTCGCCATCCTCCATTGAAAGACTCTCAAAGTTCTTTTGAAGAGTCCGCAGAGTTACTTCACGGACACGATCATGCCCTTGATATAGGATTTTGATGGTATCCCACGCCGCCTTTACAGTCACTTTTCCGGCGAGGGATGTCATGACATTGTCTGGCACCGCCTGATAGATGGTTGACATAGCCAGTCTATCCTTGAGATATTCGACGCCACCCTTCTCGTATTCCTTGCCGCCGGGATCCACGGCTTCCCACACATCCTGGGCCTGAAGAACAACACTCATCTTCATGACTCATATGGTGTAATTGATGTGCCCGAGTTGCGGGTACAACATCGGTATCATCGAAGAAATCTTGTACCATATTGGCATCATCGGGGACTCCTTCTCTATCTCTGACGCCTCACCATTTTTCACCATCGACATGTTTCCTCCTCCTCAAGAACTGTAGCTCTGATACCATTTGTTGGAATTTCGCTCGTCTGTTCTGTTATTACTTCAGTCAAACAACGGAGAAACAATACGCTCGGTCTCGACTTGCAGAAAAATGAAGTAGTGTGACTCCCCTGGTCCTCACGTGGTAGTAGCCTCCTGGTTTTGCCCGCTGGTCCTCCACCGACGTGACCCCGTCTCCTGTGCTTTGACGCGACTTCACGTGATGCAGCTTGGAAACAAAGAATCAGGGCTCCTTCCCTTCACGTGAAGCTGCTCCCCTCCTGCTCTTCCTGCCTGCTAGAAAGAACGTCGTCGAACCAAACGAACACCACGAGAACAAACGATTGTTTTGAGAGCACTGCTCCTCTTTTTGGTGTTTTTATTTCATCCCAATCTTCTTTCTTACAATTGTTGGCCAGGACACTTGATTATATAGCCTAACATCCTGACTATTTGACAAACAACTACGAAGCAGACTCAGTTTCTAAACTGACTTGGATACGGAAACACCAAAAAAGAAACTAACAAGATTAAACCCATCATCAGGGGCATGCTCAAGCTACAAGCCTAGGCAATATTCGGTTTTACCCAAATCTTTCATTTCGAACTCCGACTCCAGGTAAGAGCTTGCTTTCTTAATTTCTTTCAAGGTTTCGATGATATTTAGATCAAGTTCATACTCCGAGATTATACAAAATCCATTCTGGTATCGTCGTATAAATACATAAGGATAATTCTCATTGTTCGTGTAGCCTTTATTGCATAGAAAGTCGCTCAAACGATTATACCACATTCTGCCTGATTGCTTAAGTCTGTATAGTGACTTTTTGAGTTTCACACTTTACAGATTTCTATTTGCTCTGTCTTGGTTCTGGACAGGGATACATTCAGGTACCTTCATATAAATGTCTGAATCCAAATTTCATAAAGGTATGCAATTATCACATCCATTAATTTCATTTCTAAATTCAAGTTTACTGCCATTGAGATTAAATATCTAAAGGTAGTTCCGCCCATAACTATGGAATATGTTTCTTCATAATCAACTCCTAGACATTGAGTGAAACCTTGTGCAATGAGTCTTGCCTTCTTACAACTTCATTATTTTCATTTCTCTTTCGAACAAATACCCACTTATGCCCTATGGGGTGAACATGGGGAGGCGTGCAGCTTATAGGCCCAAACACCTATATTTTATTCAGATATAATAATTCAGTTTCTATTGCCTTCTTCCAATCTTCCCAATCTGATCTTTTCTTACATTTAGCGAGCGATGTAGGCTCTGGATCAAGATCGATGATTGTGGTAATTTTCTTTGCAAAATAAATATCGACATTGGCTATTGTCATATTCAAAGATTCTCCCATGGTCACATAGTTTATAGCTATTTCTTTATAGGGCGATTTTTCTAATGCTACTACTTGCTCACTGCTGCTTTCAATTACGTGGGCAAGTCCCTTTAGTTTTTCAGCTTCGATGTGTGCGCACACATCCATGCTAATATCTCCTTCCATGGGAATGTTCAAATCCGGTATGCCTCTTCTTGAAGGTTCTATACTGATGCCAGGTCTCAACTGGCTCCCCTTCTGGTTCTAGGGAACTTCGGTGATCAGTTGTGTCAAGTCCTTCTTATCCTTTTTCACCAGACGTCCCCAGTTACTTCGGATTCGAGAGGCTAGAGTTCTCGTCCTTTTCTAAGGTCTCTGGACGGAATTAGGGATATATTTTTGTTTCTTTGGTATTTCAACCCTCTCCAGTGCATTGCGTGCATGCACATGCGACTTAGTCACGCTCTTCAAATCACTAAAGTGGTCAGACAGTTGATTCGCTAATGCTTGCAAATTAATTATCTTTTGGACTTCAATTATCTTCTGGACTTCAATATTTGCTTCACTAGTGCACGGGTCATGTGTATGGATTCTCGTAGCTTGCCACCTTATTTCTCGACATCTTTCATCAAGGGGTTGATTTCCTCCCTTAATGACAAGAAACTATCCTTATCAAATATGCTATCAGCGAAGCGGACGGTATGCAAATCTCCAGTCATAGGGGTCCAAATACTTGATTATAGATGTTGTCTCATAACCAACGTATATCGCAGACTTCCGGAGAGGGCCCATTGCAATTCTCTATGGTGGTGGTATAGGTACATAAACTTTGCAACCAAATCTGCGAAGATCAGAGATTTTCGGTGCTGACCCTTGCGCCAGTTGCATAGGTGAATGGATGTTATATGCCGACGGTCTAAAATTGATGAGAGTTGCTGTGTGTAGGACTACGTGTCCCCAATATGTAGTTGGTAAATTACAATTCTGCTAGTCCATTCTGGGTGTGGACATGCTGTACAGAATAATCAACGTTCATTGCCATGCAATAATCATCAAATGCCTTCGAAGTAAATTCTCCGGCATTGTCCGTTCTGATGGACTTCACATGATAATCAGGGAAAATATTCTTAATTTTAATTATCTGCAAGATTAGCTTTGCAAAAGCGTGGTTTCTCGTAGACAATAAACATATGTGCGGCCATTTTGAGGAAGCTTCGATGAGCACCATAAAATACCTAAATGGCCCTGATAGGGGCTATATAGGGCCGCAAATGTCTCTCTGGATACGTTCCAGGAATGCAGGGACTTCATTATTCACTTTTAGAGCAGAAGGTCTAGTAATTAATTTCTTGGTGGCACATACGGGGCATACAAAATCTTCCTGATTCGAAAAATTCTTTACATCGATATTATGTCCCTGTGAATTGTTAATTATATTTCTCATCATCCTAAGACCTGGGTGGCCTAATCTATCATGCTAAAGATAGAAAAGTTCAGAGCTTCTAAATACGGTTTTTAGGGCAGTATAGGCTACGAGTGCCTTAATATTAGTGTAGTATAGCCCAGTTTTATATGAAGAAAGTCGTTCTAATACATTTTTCCACTTTCTTCACGTTTTGTAATGAGTAGGTATCCCTTATCATACTCTTCTTCAATCTCTACGTGGAAACCGTTAGCGCGAATATCCTTGAGAGTTCTAGTCGATTCTAGGTACAACAAGCCTTCTTTAATGACCAAAGTTGTGCCCCATCGGGAGTATAATTGTGGCCCTTTCTGAGCCTATTATACAAGTATCACTACCTGCGATTGTCGAAAGACTACCAATATTCTTGCTGATCGATTGAAATTTTTTTGTCTCTCTCAAGATGGTATTCATTGTGCCGCTATCTGCTAAGCACATTTCCTTCATAGGGCACCACACGCGTTCTAATATAAGGTACTTTATTAATATGCAACAGGAAGCAAGCAACACATAAATAAAATACTTCAAAATCAGAACATAACTTGCTATTATAAATACGAAAAAAATTAAGCCTTGTATGACTCATCATAAGAATTTAATGCTTTACTCTTCTAGAGCTTACAACCATTATTCAAATAATAAAATAATTTAATGTTCCATCGCAACCACAAACTGCAAGTGGCTATAAAAAGATCTAAGTGTAATACATGCACTAGATCGAATCAGCGAAGTACTTAGAAACCTCTGCCTTAATCTGCTCTATGGTGATCTTCTCCTCTTGGGCAATTATGGCTACGGCCGCTGTGATATCCAAAGGAGGGGTGATGGGGGCTACTATTGGGCTGTCCACATCCATGAGTGCAACTAATGGCTGTAGATCCTCCGTACCTGCAATGGCGAGGTGTGCCTCATGTTGTCCTTTGCCCTTTTCTTAGACTGGGAAGCATCAATAACGTGCGACCCAAAGTTTTGTTACCAATTTTAAATTAATAAATTATTCTTTTATTGGACTTTATGAGTTTTAAAAGAGTATTAATACTTTTCCTGAATTTCCTATTTATTTAAATGATTTTTTTAATTTATTGAGTTTTCGGGTTTTCTTGAATTTAAAATTAAAAAGAAAATTTTAATTATTTTCTTTGAGTTTTCTGAATTTTCTGAAATTTTAAAAGCCTTTTCTTATTTATGTTAAAGTAAAAATAAATTACTTACAAAATTAAAAGCTAAAGTTAAGTTATAAATAATTTTATTAGATTCCAAATAATTCAAGGAATGTATGTGTATTTTTCTTGAAATTTTTGAACTTAATTCCCTATTTTCTAAAAAGCCTTTTTAGTTTTTAAAATTTCAGTAATTCAAAAACCATTTTAAAATATGAAACCCATCTTGGGCCGTATTTCCCTCGGCCCGATCCATTATCCTTCACGCGGCCCATCTTCCCGGCCCAGCTCTAGCCAAAACCGGCCCGCGCCTTCACCCTCTCTCACTACCGTGGGCCCTGCCTGGCAGACTCACGCCCGGCCCGCGCCTCTCTTCTTCCCCAAGCGGACGCCACACCTGTGCACACGTGGCGTCACGCCCCTACCTTCTCTCACATGCGCACCACGCATTCTCCGTCGCCCATGCCATCGCACCATCGACACCTCCGCCACTCGCCTATTTAGGCTAGTGCCCGAGCCGGCCACGTCCTCTTTCCCTACCCTCTTCTCCACCAAGCCCCAAGGCACCGCGCCACTCCCGGCCACCAGCTCTGCCGCGCACCGCTCGCCACCATGGCCGGGCGAAGCCTCTCTCTTGTTTCCCCGTTCCAGCACCTAAGAAAGCTTTCCCCTAAATCAGTTTGGGTTTTGAACTGCAGGAGCCGCCGAATTCGTAGTTCTTCATCAACTCTGACCGAATCGTTCCCCACCACCGATCTCCGTCGTCCGACTACCTCCGGTCTTCCCTCTTGCCTCGGACCGGCCACCGCAAGCCACCATCGGCCGCCTCCGACCACCCACGGCCACACCGCCATCGCCTCGGGGTCACCATGACCTGCGATTGCTTTTTCCCATGTGCGGCCATTGCCCGACCCTCCCATGGTGCCACCCTCATCGCCCAAGCTCTGCTGCCACCTTTGTTCTGCCTCAGCTCCATCTTTGTGTCTGTTGTGTATGTGTATATCTCTGAATAGTTGGATGTATGACAATAAGGCCATCTGATAAAAGATAACTAGATGTTCAATTGTGAGAAAGCGACATTCAGAAATCCACGATTTGTGGAAATAAGAGCTTAAGGTTCAATTAGAAGATAATAGGAAATTAAGGGATAGTTGAGAGTAGTAAGCTTTTGTCATTACAATGCTAGATCAGGTAATAAGGCAACTACATATTAGAGATTAGTTAGTAACAATTTAGTGGTTAAATCAAATTATGTTAGTAGGATGAGTGCTTAAGTAAATACTAGTTGAAACAACAATGGACTAGTGATAATACCAGGTTTGTTAGCCCTTTCTTCAAATTATTGAATCACTCAAATGTATTAACCAACTTAGAAAATATTTGGAGGAAAGTTAACCAACATCATTTCAGTGCAGGAGGTTTGCTTTTGTAGGTTGAATGAACAGTAAGTAGAATTAACAACTAGTGAGAGCCTCAGTTTTGTAAACCACATGTTATTAGCTAAAGCCCAATTAGTTAAGTAGGTTTGACAACTGTGACGACCCGACCTGGGGCACCCAAGAGGTCCTCCAAGACCTCCTGGAAAGTCCACCAGGACATCCCGCAGAGCCTCTCGCTAGGACCGCCAAGACCATCCCCAAGAGGTCCGGTAGGACCGCTTGGAGGTCTGGGGTCCTGACCCGAGAAGGTCTAGGAACCTAAGACCTCCCTAAGCACCACACTCTGACCCGAGGGAGGTCCTTGAGGGGCCAACCCGAGGAGGTTGTGGGGCTTGGAAAGGCCTCAAGTCCACTGTGATCCGAACTAGTCCCAAGGATCAATGGCTAGTTCACACAGCATACACAAATGGCAACATACATCCACGCAAACTTTATTAACACAAAAGAGCTGATTACAAGATTTTGCTTACAAACCGACAACAGCAACATACACAGCAAAAACAAAAGTCAAGTCCATCCAATACACCACAGGCAATTGGCTGGAGATCGGCCTAGTCATCTTGCGGTTCATCCTCCTCATAGTCCTCTCCTACTCAATGATTAATCAAGAAAGAATGAGTACAACAACCGTGCTCGCAAGTTACACCCGTCAAATAACAGAATGATATGCATAAATGGGTATCTCATAGGAAGGCATAATATGGTTGATTTGCATAAAGCCAAGTTTCATTTAAATACAACTACTAAGTTCCAAGGCAGTTAACAATAATTAAAATTCATTTTTTTTCTTCCAAAATCTCAGTTTTCAGTTGGATAACATTCATCACAATTGGTGAAGGATACCCTCCTGTCACAAGGCTACCCGTCCATAACCAAATGGATAGAAATCCAAAATCAGCTTCACAAGTCCTTTGAAAATAAAACCAAGATCTAACTTTGAGTGGCTTTGCTAGCATGTCCATAACCGTGGACACGGCTATTCGAATAGTTTTACGCTCTGTAGAGGTTGTACACTTTACCCATATGACATGATTCCTCTAGTTTGTTTGGCATTCATCAATGCCACCTCTCACTACCAAAGGTAATAGGTCTAGAGTTCATGACAAGGAATTTACAATGCATTGTTCCACCGCAGCCCCTCCTCGCTAAGGTTTCGCCCCCTTTGGACTAGCCATCCGTAGGTTCAGGGCCCCCTCTTGCGTCAGTGGGAAAACACAGATTATGAAAGACCACCCACACATCAAAGTGGAACAACCGCGGTAGAACTTTGCAAATTAATTAGCCAGGTCCCACGCCCCATTCTGGAGACATGTGGTTGTATGGTGAGGCAAAGCCCATTATAGGCATAGCAAGTTGCGGCTCAAAGACCGATCCTCAATTGACTAGGACGACTTCCACAGAACCCCTGAGCCTCAACTCTACCCGAGTTGAGCTCGTGTATGGACATGCACCAACCAGGCAATCAATTCGCCCCAGTCCAAACCAATTTTCTATTTGTTTGCTTTTTATAAACCTTTTTACAAAACTCCATGATAACCCAATGTCATGGATTAAAACGTTTGACACATTGGTCTTTGGCAGTGAAATCTCCCAAAACAAGAATTGATCTAGGCTTGGCTAAGCATCAAGTTTTGCAACATCTCTAGTCCATACTATTGTATCAACTAGGTTTTCATCTAGGGTATCAAGGGTGACAGGACAATAGCAAGTTTGGCTGTACAAAAGATTGCAGAAATATCTAAGAGCTTAAAAACAGGGATTAAATTATTTGAATCCAAGTATGCATGCAATATTTAGTTGAAACTGACATAAATAACATGAAATACTGGGTTCAATATGATCAAGGGTATGACTTGCCTTGCTCAAAGTTCTGGGTGTCTTCTTCTTCCTCAAAGAACTCTTGCTCTTTGGTGCCTTCGTAATCTACACGGTGGAAAACAAAACAACTCAAATAGAGCTCAAATAAGATCCAAAGAAACTCCAATAGAACAATGAAATAAAACCAACAAAGAGGCTAGGTGATCAGGGGGAGATCCAAGGAGCTTGCTGGAGGAGATCCAAGGCTTTAGAGGGGAGGTCCAGAGAGCTTGGAAGGAGGTCCAAGGGCTGATCGGGTGAGTCAGAGAGGGGAGATGAGAAAAGGTAAAGAGGAAGGGCTGCCCAAGCTTATATAGCCAGAGCCGTCGAGATTGCCCAAGGGCTCTCGGGCTCAAAAGTAAGTGAAAGAAATGATAGAAGTAGGTAAAAGATGAGACAAAAGATAGCCAGGTGCTGCCAAAAGGTGGTAGCATTTAATGCGACACAATAGGCATTAAATGCTACACAACAAGTAATAAATGTTTTGAAGACTTCCAAGTGCAAAGGACATGGTCAAAGGATAAAGAAAGAGGTTGTGACTAACAAATGGGGCCAGTCAAAGCTTAAGGAGAGGTCCTACGGAGACCTAGAGGAGATCGCGCAGAGGTCAGGGGAGGTCCTGACCCATGGGGGAGGTCCGAGCACAAGACCGGAGGCCCTGATCACAAGGTGACCTCGACCCACAAGGGGGGGGGTCCTTGCAAAAAGGCTGGGAGGAGGTCCAGAGGGCTAAGAGGTCCAAGGGACGGGGAGGTCCTGACGGTCAGATCCACAAGGGGAGGTCCTGATGGTCAGATCCGCAGAGGGGAGGTCCTGACGGTCAGATCCACAAGGGGAGGTCCTGACGGTCAGATCCGCAGAGGGGAGGTCCTGACGGTCAGATCCACAAGGGGAGGTCCTGACGGTCAGATCCACAAGGGGAGGTCTTAACGGCCAAGATCTAATCAAGGGAGGTCATAACGGCTAAGATCTCTAAAGGGGAGGTCTTAACGGCCAAGATCGAATCAAGGGAGGTCCTGACGGCTAAGATCTCCAAAGGGGAGGTCTTAACAGCCAAGATCTAATCAAGGGAGGTCCTGACGGCTAAGATCTCCAAAGGGTAGGTCTTAACGGCCAAGATTGAATCAAGGGAGGTCCTGACGGCTAAGATCTCCAAAGGGGGGTCCTAAAAAGACACGGGGAGGTTTAAATAAGCTCAAGGAGGTTCAAGGAGCACGGGAAGGTCCAATCACTGGTTTTGAGAGTTTTTGAGAAACGGGAATACCGCCGCTTAGGAGCGGTACCACCGCTCTCCGGTAGTTCCGGTTGCTACAAAGCGGTATGGAATTTCCAGAACGTATGCAAAGATCAAAACCAATGGGGAAGTCCAAATGGACATAGAGAGGTTCCAATAGAACAGAGAGTGAGTTCAAATGAGCATGAGAGAGGTTTAGACCCAGGGTAGTCTAAGCCAGAGAAGAATCAAAGAGGGAGGTCTACCTAAGGAGGTCTGGACCAAAGATGAACAAAACAAGCACAGAAAGGGAGAGATCACCAAAACTCCAACAAATCCAACAGACCAATAGAGAGTCTTTAGTTGAAGTTTGAGTTAGTCAATTGATATCCATTCTAAAATTCCGAGTTAAGCTTTGAATTCTCATCAAAACAAAATGGTTCTTTTTATTTTAAAATTTTTAAAAAGGCTCCAAAATCAGGGTGCTACAACAACCCAGTGAACAGCAGTGAATAAAACTGACAACTAATGGGAGCTTCATATTTGCAAATCACCTGGCCTTTGCTTTCCAACTGAAGGATGACTAGATTATGGCAATGGGCTCCCTTTTGTCTGCTTCTCTTATGATCAGAGACTCCTAGGTTAGTCTCTTTATCTCTATGCGTGTGTTGATAGGGGGTTTACTGCTAGTGAGTCCTCCCTAGTAAGTAATTTAGGGTTAAGTAATAGAGATTAACGATTTGCTTAGTATAGTTAGGTAATTGAGGGCTGATTGTTGTTATTTGAGTTTAGTTAGAAGTATGTTGTCAATATAACACCAATAACAACTGCATTGTTAATCAGGTATTTAGACAAATTAAAGGTTAGTTAATAATCAATTCAAGATCTAACCAAAGTAAATAGAGCGTTACCAGTAGGGCCCATCTACATAAGTGGCTAATCTTGTTTGGTTAAAGGGTAATTAGAGGTAGAAAAGTGCTGATGGTGTTGTTACGAAGTAATTAGGGTATATAGTGTGGCATATTCCAGTTGACTATCTAGCATTATTAATTAGTGAGTAAAACTTATAGTTAGTAAGCATAGATCTAACTAATGGATAATTTAATAAGATAATCAGCTAGTAGCATTTCATTTGCTTAATTAAGCCAATTAGTGTTATGTCAATGGTAGATAAGTTAAGTAACATGGTCCACTAAGTTGTGCCTTGATCAAGTAGTTAACACCCTAGCTTTTAATTTAAAATGTAAGAATGACCATAAACTTTGTGTAACATAATTCTCGATATAGTTATGTTTAGATATACACATATACATGATCTGACTTTAGTAAACCCTAGACCATTATTGTACTAATAGAAGTAATAAGTTAATCAAATGGTTAAACAAAGTTAGTAGAGTAGTTAGATAATAGTCGAGCACCATTAACTTATAGCCTATGTCTAGGAGTATCCAAATGAACATAAGGTTATATGCTGTAATCTATTAACATCGTGTCTTCGGGTAGTCCTAGCCTGGTAGCCCTTAGCTTGTGTAGTTGCGGATCAACCTAACGTGATAGGTTTACTTTAACATATAAGAGGATTGATTTTGACTGTATGATTATCGTGGTTGTATACATAGAATGCTTGGAGAGAGTGCTTGTGAGTACTAAGGAAAATAACATCACCTAGATTCTAGGTATCATCCATCATCATCCATTCTCAGTAGCAGAACCCTTCTTGATCCGAAAACATATTTGAGAGTATTACCTAACTAGGTAATCTCTCCTATCTATTGGTAACCATTGAGAAATGTTCCTGCAGACATTCTCTCTCCCTGTTAGATCTATCTACTTTTGTCTGTAGTATTTCCTTCATCAGCTTATTTGATTGTACTTTTGTCTGCAGTATTTCTTTCATCAACTCCTTCGGATGTACTTCATTTGAAGAATTTCTTTCATCAACTCCACTAGGTAAGATTAGTTTCATCAGGAATACTTCTGTCCTTCAAGATGTTGTTAAATATGTTTATTTTCATCCGAAGTGTTTCCTTTTATTTGAATATATTTGGATTTGGTTTGTTTTCGCGTATAGATTTCGATGACTCCGAGAAAACTAGAAGTATTTGAAGAATCAGATTCCGACGCCGTTTAAAGAACAACAACTAAATAAGCAAGGCAAGTTACATCATTTGATCATATTTGATCCCAGTATTTCAAATTATTTAAATTCGGTTTTAAATTATTATTGCATGCATATTTCTATTCAATGTCATTTAAATACCTGTTTAAACTTATAGTTATGCCTAAATCCTTTGTACTGCCAATCTCGACATTGAACTAAATCTACCTTGACACCTTAGATGAAAATCTAGTTGATACAATAGTATGGGCTAGAACATGTTGAAAAACTTTATGCTTAGTCATGCTTAGACCAAAGATATTGAATTTAGGGGAATTTAGCCAAATGTTCAAAAATGATTTAATTAAGCCTATGGTATTGTTTTACCATGGGACTTTTGCAAATGATTTCTGAAAAGCAAAACAAAATGAAAATAGGTTTGGACTTGGGCGAAATGGATGTTTGGTGGGTGCAGGTTTATGCACGGGCTCAATCTGGGTATGTGTTAATGCCCGGGGGTTTTTATGAAAGTCACCCAAGTCAGTTAAGGACCGAACTTCAAGCCGCATCTTGTCAAGCCTTACCGTATAACCACATGTCCAAAGTGGGGAGGACTTGGCTAACTAATTTGTATCATTTCACCGTGGTCGTGCCATCCGGTTGTATGTGTGTCTTTTATGACCTACTTTTATATATTCCCACTTGGCGCAAGAGGGGGCCTGAACCCGGCGGGTTTTCATCCAAAGGGGGCGAAACCTTAGCGAGGCGGGACTACGGTGGGATGACACATTGTAAAAGTCTTGTCACGTGCTCTAGACTTCTTACCTAAGGTAGTGAGCGGTGGTATCGACGGATGCTAAACAAACTAGAGAAGTCGTGTCATGTGGGTAAAGCTGTACAACCTCTGCAGAGTGTAAAACTATTTGAATAGCCATGTTCGCGGTCATGGGCATGCTGAAACAAAGCCAATGCAAAGTATAGATTTTTTTGTTTTGATTTCAAAAGAATTTATCAAATGATTATGGATTTCTTATCCAATTGGGAAATTGGGCGGGTAGCCATGTGATAGAAGGGTATCCTTCACCACTCTTGTGTGAATGTTATCTGACTATAAAACTGAGAATTTAGAAAAATGAATTTTAGCTATAGAATATCTGCCTTGGAACTTAGTGCAAGTATTCAAATAAAACATCGCTTTATGCAAAATAAACCCTATAAGCCATCCTTTGTTATCTCTCATGCATTATAATCTGTTATTGGGTGTAACTTGCGGAGTACATTCATTTGTGCTCACATTGCTTAATAAATTGTTGATCAGAGGAAAAGGACTTCGCAACTGCTGAAGATCGCGACAACTAGGCTGCTACCCCAGTTGATTGCCTGTGGCAAATTAGTTGGGATCTACTACTTTTTCTTCGTCTTCCGCTGTGTCCATCATTGTTGGCTCGAAAGCCTTTCTTGTAATAAAATATACTATTATTTAATAAATGCGTGATATGGATTTTTTATCATTTTGTTTAACTGTGTACTCTAGCTACTGATCATGGGACTAGAGTGGAATGCACAAAGGATTTGGGAGAGTTAATCCCGGGTCCTTACACTTACCCTTCTTGTCCCTCTCCTTTGCGAGAGGCTTCCTTACCTTGTAGTTGTTAGCATTGGCTTCATGGCCAACATTGCTACTAGGCAGCTGTGAGATTTAGTTCTTCCTTAGAACATCATCTTGAGCTTCCGCAACTTGCATGATTCCAATCAATTTGGTATACTCCTTGTAATCGTCTTGACGATAGTTGTGTGTGGATTGCACTGCATTCAGGTGAAAGGTAGAGAAAGTCTTCTCAATCTTCTACTCATCTGTGATTACCTTACCATAGAGTTGAAGACGGGAACAAATTCTGGCCATGCTGGGCTAGCTCTTCGAACTCCCGGTTCGTGATGCCAGTCATCTCCATATTCATGCAAAGAGTTCATAAGATTACTGCTGGTAATTTGCATAAAATGGTTGCAAAATTCTCATAATGTTCATGTATTTTTCTATGCATTTTTCATGATTTACTGCTATTTTCAGCGATTAAAAGCAATATAAAACAATCATAGATAAGCAGAATAGTAAATACAATATATATAAATTGCATAGAAATAATAATAACAAAGTTAAACATGTTTCAAATGCTCATAGAGATTCAAAATTTGAATTCCCGAGGCCCTTTTCTGCTGGAATATGAATTTTCGGTGAATTCTGCAATTTTCAGGGGCTAAACCGCTAAATTTCAATTCTGAGAAATTTTCGCACAATTTTTCAATTTCTGAGGGGTTATTCCGCAAGAATTTTTTTCCAAAATATTTCCTCGTAATTTTTAGAACTTCGAGGGCTTATTTGCAAATTTCCAGGATTTTTCCTTTTCCTTTTTCTTCTTCCTTTTTTCTTTTCCAGCTTTTTCTATTAAATTTGGGCCCATTCATTATGTGGTAGGGTCAAGGGTAAGGGGTAGGGTTTCCCTACCCCTGCACCAGTGGCGCGCCTCCGCGTCTTGACGGCGGGGTCGACAGAGAGCGTCTGGCAGCGCCAGAGTGGCCATGATGCGGGCTAGGCGGTCGGCTCGGAGGTGCGACGCGGCAACGGCTACTCGGCGCGCGTGGGTGTATATATAATCAGCTTATGCCATTATCAATCCCTTTATGCCTTGTCCTCCCACTGTTGTTTAGTTTAAGGGTGCGTTTGGTTGGTGGGATGAGGTTGAATGGGATGGGATGATATGGGTAGGATGGGATGGTCCTGTATGGGATGGTACAGTCAGTCTGTTTGGTTGGTTGTATGAGATGATACAGGATTTTGTTTGGTTGATTGTATAGGATGATTCTGGATGGTTCAAGATGTTGTTTGGTTTGGTAGATGAAGTTGGATATGATAACTCTCTCACTAGAGGTGGTGAGTTCACCTCCTGGAATTGTGAGAATGGAGTTTAGATATTGATTTGAATTTAAATTCAAGTTTGAAAATAGGTTTGCAAACAATTAACTTTTATATTTTTTGCCAAGCCGAATTTGACAACATTTAACGATATTTAACAATATTTGACAACATTTAACGATATTTAACGACATTTGACAACATTTAACGATATTTAACGACATTTGACAACATTTAACGATATGTAACGATAATTAACGACATTTAACGATATTTTACGACATTTGACGATATTTAACGATATTTAACGATATTTAAGGACATTTGAGGACATTTGACGACATTTGATGATATTTAACGATATTTGACGATATTTGACGATATTTGACGACATTTAACGATATGTAACGACATTTGACGACATTTGACGATATTTAACGATATTTGACGACATTTGACGACATCCAGAGTTACTTCTGAGCAAGTTTCACTGATCCTCTAGATATGAAGTACACCTTACCAACCTCAATTAGGTCATAAAATTGATCAAACACCGAATTGAATCCATGAATCCTATAGCTGACAGTGCTACAAATGTTCAGTAATCTGAAGTTTGCAAATTGTTACAGAAACAAAGTACACTTCCCATAGTGACAAATATGATCTTTGAAATTTGAAAGAGTTTTGATTGCTTTTCTGAAGTTTTGAAAGTCAATAATAAAATTTTGTTGAAGTCTTTGAATTTTTCTTATATATAAGTTGAAAAATAAAAATTAAACTAATTTGTAAAATTTTCTGGAATTTTGTTGTTAAAAAAATAGCTTTTCCCTAATTATTTTAAAGGCAAAATAAATTTATGTGCAAAAACTATTACCACAAATAAGTTGAAAATATTTTATTTAAGACCAAAATAAGTCTAGGAATTTCTGTGAATTTGTCTAGAATTTTTGGATTTTATTTACTATTTTGTAAAGCTATTTTGAAATACTGGAAATATTTAAATAGCTAAAACCATTAGAAAACCCAGCACAATTTTTGGGCCAAAATTGGCTCGGCCCAATCCATTTGACGCACACGCGCAGCCCATGTGGCCCCGCTCGCCCGCGCGCTCCCGTCCTGCTCGCCCGATTTTACTTGGACGGTCGGATCTTGAGTGGTCGTTCGGACTCTCCCGCCCCGCTCGTCCGATTTTATTTGGACGGTCAGATCTTGAGTGGCCGTTCGGACGGTCCGAACGGCCACTCAAGATCTGGCTATTTATTGAAGATCGAATGGTCCACACTGATGGAAACTTTCGGACCGAGCAAAGTGAAATCAAGATCTAGGCGTTCATTTCAGATCCAACGGCTAACATTTATGTGCAGCAGTGAAAGCGGTGAGCAGTAGGGATTGAAGCAGGCGAGCCCAAGTTTCTACCGAAACAGTATGGGGGGATTTAAAACTGATTTAGTAATTTAAAATAATCTGGTAATTCAAATAAGCATTATAAAATAGCAAATAAAATCCTACAATTATGAGAAAATTCACAGAAATTCTCAAAGACATTCTGGACTTAGATAAAATATGTCCAACTTATAATTAGTAATAGATTTTCCAAATAAATTTATTTTGGGTCTATAATAATTAGGGAAAGCCTTTAAAATTCCAGAAATTAGTTAAATTTTTATTTTTCAACTTTAAATCCAATAAAACTTCAAAGACTTCAATAAATTGAAATAATTCTGATAATTCAAAATGGTAGAGATCACAGTTCACAGCAGTACATCATCAAAAAGTAAACTTCTTCTGAGCAATTTTCACAGCAATTGCACATCACTCTTTCTCTGCATTGGATGTGGCATTAGCTCCCTGTTGTCCCCAACTATTTTTCGAACTTCCTTCTCTGTACATCCATCCAAAGTGTTGATTTATTCTGAAATTGAGTGTTGGTTAACTATACTTCTCACTAATATCATGTTGTGCAATTGCTATAGAATATTGTCAGCAAATGAAATAGCTATATGACCACAGTTACAGCAAAAGGAACTAGTGCTTTATCATACATTGCAAATAAAATACATTGCTAGGTTTACTTGTCCAAACACAGGAATAAGTCATTACAACCACATAAATATGATTACACCTTAGATAGGTACTGCAAAATAAGTCCTACTCCAACATAACAATGCTAGCTCACAGATTATTGTTACTGATGTACCTAGCAACCCAAACTAGCTTGTTTGAGAAGCTCAACTTGTTGAATGCCCGGGCAAGAGAAACATTCTCACACAAATGAGTATAGTATTGGGCGAGATGTGCTTCCTCAAATCCCGGGAGATCCATCATATTGTCCCAAAGGTCTTCAGGAACATCGGTTCATGATGCAGAACCTTCTCAATAGCTTTAGCAAGTCTTTCTATGCCGGTGGTCATGACAGCACACATATCATCATCAGTAGATATCTTGGCTCTCTTCGGTGGTTTACTTGCCGATGTGTCACCTCCACATGTGGTGGACATTGTCACCTCTTCGGCACTACCATGTCCAGTAGCTCTTTTACCTTTGTCGTCTGTTGGAGCCTTCGGTGTGTCATCATCTAAGATTTCGTTAACATCTGTACCAATAGGGTCACTTGCTCCCTTTGCATACTTTCTGGTAGCCATGCTATTCCCAAATATAGTTGCCATCTCATGATAGTGCTCAAGGGGGGTGTTCAAGTAGTCAGCATCACCGCGGTGATCCTAGACGTGAAACTAGATATGATATGAAAATGAGGTGCACACATATGAAACAACATATGATAGGAATTACCTTGACATGACCAGTGTAATGAGCATGGTCAAGCCTGATAGTGCAGGTGCTTTCATCCCAAAGAGCACCGCATAGGTTTTGGAGCTTACCTATCTTTCCTCAAATTTTTCTCCACTTCCTCAAGTGGTTTTGAACCTGATCTCCAGTGACAGCCACCCTTAGATGCTCATTCAGGGCCGTAGCATAATTGTTGAGGTGCACTTTCTTGAAACCAGTCCACGTTTTGTTGCCACTAGCCACAAGATTAGCCAAGTGAGTCAACACAAATGCAGACATTGCATTTGTCCAAACAACCCCACTACCAATGTTACCCCCCCATGTTATTCCCATGTTCCGAGTCCATGTCCAAAGCTCTGGAAACACAAGCAATTGTTAACAGTTTTCATTATATACAATGAGAGTGACTATGGTACATGTGTTTGCAATGCATGTATGAACAACAACATACAAGGAAAGTAAAGAAGAGAGGGTACCTTTGAAAACAGACAAGGCTGAAAATGGTATGGTTCCTCAGCAGGGACTTCAATTCAGACACTCAACTAGATTAGTCCATATAGCAAAGTAGCAAAGAACAAATCTCTAGCAGTGTGTAGCAAGTAAAATCAAGCAATCACAAATAATAGGTTTACATGAGAGGTTCGCATACAATTCATCACAAATAATAGGTTTATATAAGAGGTTCGCATTACATATTCAATGGTTTTCGTAGTTATGAAGACCCTCCCACATTTCATTGGCCATAGTCTGCCTCTGGTCAACCGTGGATCTATGGTCAATTGCTTGCTCCCTTGCTGTCCTACGAGGGTTTGGTGTCCAAGAAGTCTCGGGTACAATGAAATGGTCACTTCCTTGAAATAGAACCCAATTGTGCAGGATGCAAGAGGCTATGACGACATCAACTTGAGTTGAGAAGGGGAAGAATGGAGTGGCATCATCAAGGACTTTGAACCTCCTCTTGAGTGATCCAAATGCGCGCTCTACGCTCACTCGTAGAGAGGAGTGCCTAAGATTGAACAATTCCTTTTAATTAAGGGGAGGATTGTTCCCCCACTCATTCAAGTGGTACCTCACACCGCGGAAAGGTGGGATGAACCCAGGTTTAGCTCTGTAACCAACATCCACTAGGTAGAATTTCCCTAAGACATGAGGAACACATTTATGAAGATGCTATACTGCTATGTATGGACATATACTACAACAAAGATGCTATTTACCTTGAGGGACACATAGTCCATTCTCACGCTCTATTGCGTCGGCTAACACCGTAGCATCATGAGCAGTCCCCTCCCAACCAGCCAAAACGTATGTGAAACGAAGATCAAAGTCTACGGCTGCCATGACATTTTGAGTAGGAAATGACTTCCTACCACGAAATGATGCCTCCATAGACGTACTAACGGAAGCCCTTATATGTGTACCATCAATGGCTCCAATGCAATCCTATTTGGTCAACAAACAGAAAAAAATTTAGTAACCCACTGTTGTCCCCCAAAATTCTCTAGTATACTTGTTAGCTATCATACCTTAAAGAATGGATCCCATCTTGGGTTTCCTGCAATTTTGCTTGGGGTCTCCAAAGAAGGTGTCCTAATAAGCTCATTTTGTAGCTCACCTAAGGCATGTAAGACAAGTCCAAAATATTGGCTAACTGTTTCACCTGACCGAGTGAAATTGGTTCCAACTAGCCTATTTCTGATGTTATGACCAATTGTGTTCAGGAACATGGCCACTTGCTCCTCAACACATACATGTATAGTGTTACAGAGCAAAGAACGCTCTCTCAAAACTTCACACAACTGAAAGAAAGGAGCTCTCTTAAGCCTAATTGTGTTGGTACAGGTTGTCTCATTCTTCCAAATTTTGCTATTTAGATAATCAATTCTAATCCTATCCCTTTCCTCGATTGAGCCATATGTAATACGGTCTCTCCTATTCCTTAGTCTATACCGTACAAACAAAACTATCATGCAAGCAACCACGTATGTAACAGAACCAATATGCAACATCTTTCTCCTTTTGAGCTTCCTGTTGTCCATCTACAATTCATGAGTGCCATATATAATCAGCACTAATGACTACAATTTTTTTATGACATTATAGTACACAAGGTATTGACTAGTATTGGTTATCACTACGAAAATAACAGTTGATCATATTGCAAAATAGAAGCATGAATAAACCAATTATTCAATGGCATTTGTTATCAATACATTTCTCAAGTAATGAACAACAGACCATACAAATCACCTCTGAGGGTACATTGTCAGCATGGTATGCTTGGGTCAGTAGTAGTGACCAGATTATCACCTTCATGGACTATTTGGTACTGATACCACAACATGAAATCGATGCTCCAATTTTTTTGGGCCATATTTCACAGGAAGCACAAAGATTTGAGTATAGTTCCCATTGTCAATGTTGACATACCACTGGAGGAGCATCCCTAGGATGTGGCAGTCGTGGCATACATGCTTCAAATGGGTGCTTATTAATAATTTGATTGCAATATTACAGCACGATACAAGTGGGATCTACCAATTTTGCCCAAACAAAACCATGGGAGCAAGGGAGATTCGGGATTTGGGATCCATACCTTCGATTACCGAGATGAGAGCAAGACTGGGGGAGGAAGAAGGAGCCGTCGGGCCAGATCCGAGAGAGGAGGCGGAAGGAGCAGCCGGGCCAGATCTGGGAGGGGAGGAAGAAGGGGCGTGCTTCTGCGTCAAATCCACACCATGGGAGGCGAGGCGACCGGCGGGGTTCTCCGGGGGCGATGCGAGCGGCGACCGAGCCAGATCTGAGAGAGGAGCGGGGGGAGAAGAGAGGAGCAGTAGCGGGGCGAGAAGAGAGGAACGCAGCGGGGTGGGGGCGGGGGGAGAGGAGCGCAACGGGGTCGGGGGCGACAAGAGTGAGCGCAGCGGGGGAGAGAGTGCATAGGGGGAGTAGCGGGGAAGAGAGTGAGCGCAGCGGGGGAGACGAGAAAGTGAACCACGTGGTTCGGGATATTCGATTGCACCGCGCTGTACAGCATCTTTCTCCAATATGCTTGGACATGGAACCAAATGGTCCTGAATCAAACGGTTCGATCCACCGAACCAAACAGCTGAATCTGCCTATTTTCCAAACCATTCGGTACAGGACCATTCCATCCCTCCATCCAAACGCACCCTAAATAGTAATGCTGCATTGATGTTTATTTATTTTTCGAATGCTTTTCTCACTTGTGGGGGAAAAAACCTGGGATATAGAAGGTAGACAGTTTACATGTGCAATCAGAAAGGTAGCATCAACCTTTGGTATATCTTTTAAATCCTTCCTGCTTGCTTTGTCGCCACCTTCTCTGCCTAATGGAAAGCTACAACTCTGCTTCAGTGCTTCTTGCGGTTCGTATGTATGTATCATCATATAACTACAAGCTTCATATTCAATTTCGTACACGAAGTGGAAGTCAGATGTGATCTCACATACTTTCTGTTAAATTGTCAAGCACCACCCAACCAGAAAATTGCAAGGCAAAAAACATGCACCGGTTAGAATAGAGATCTTTTTGTCCTTGGTTTTGGAATTAATTTTCCTGGTTGCATATTCAGAATTTTAGATTCCTTAGAATCCAGACATTGCTACTTAAGTATATGAAATTTTGTTTAGGCACTCTAATCTTGTCGGTGGTCTTCAATCTGTTCACATCACTTATTTACAATGTAATATCATTTCCCTGTCTCCTTTGGCATGGTAAAGGTTAAGAACGTCATAGCATACATGTTAAGGATATAAACAAACCAGTGCGACCTTGTAGAATGAGTACGTAGTCATGACTCATAATCATATGGCTACATTTTCTGCTATTATTTTTCTTTCATATACAAAGTTCAGTTATGAGAGCTAGCGCTATCCATCAAGACAGTTCCTACAATCTTTTCTCTCACGTCGGCATTGAGATATATTCCTATCATGCTTCTTTAGGGGAAAGGTTATGTGCTCTTTTGGGTATATTGCAGTTTTTTAAGAATGTATATTGTAGTTCTAGTGCTCAGTTCTATGATTTACTAATTGAGTGTTCCTTATTGATTTTTTTTCCTAATGTTTATTGCCGTGCTAAAGAATGTTTGCGCCTTTTAATAGTTGTTGTAGACTAGATAATTGACTATTCATGTCTGATTTTTAGCTAAAGATTACAAATTGGATTGCTAGCTTATTGATCCCTCAGGTTACGAAGTTTGCATTGCCAGTTATTACTTTTAGCTTGGCTGCCTTGATCTGAATGCAGCTGAATTTGTTTGTTTTATTTATGTTCTTACAATAAGTTAATAATCATACAATTCGATGTTTCTTAAATGAAATAACGCATTACAAGACTAAAAGTAGGATAGTTGGATATGTGTAATGAAATCCAAATTCCTAACTAGGTCATACCCCTCGACCTCCCATTATCTAGAGAGCTCAACGGTGATCTTCCTATGGGGTGAACTTGCTAATTCTTGTGATTTATGATATGGTGGTGTTTGTGTTCAGCTAATGGACGTCGATGGGAACAAGGATGTATTTGTGATCTAGTTGCCACACACAAGGTCTTCAAGTAGTTCCACATTAGCTTTGTCAGGAAGCTCAAGAAACTCAGTGGAGAGATGAATCGTCACATGGAAATGCTCATTTGCTTCCTTGTCTTATTTAGCTAACATCTAAACGAGAGCCCATACTCGGTTGTTGTAGTGGGCAATGTATACTAGACGCCGCCCAAGCCCCAAGCTCCCACTCTAACGTATTTGTTGTTCTAGTGTACATTATAGTTTTCTTTTCGTTTCTATAGAACTCGAGAAATACCTATAGAATCAATCCATTCAAGATCTTGTACGTAGGTTGTAGGACACGATGATACGGAGAATTAATTCATTCATGGACATGTTATAGTTGATTTACCTAGAAAAACATCATTGGTTCTAAGTTCTGACTGCAAATGTGTGTATGACTTAAGGTATTACAACTGTTGGATCTAACTTCAAATATGTGCCTAAATTTTCCAATATAATTATGTGTTTTATGCTTGCTTTGAACTGCAGTTTGATATTTTGCTCAAAACTTTTTTTGAGCCCTGGAATACAATGCACAACTGTTTTGCATTCCTGACTATTGAAAATTTTTGGTGATAGCTGATTCAGAAAACTTCAGCTTTTTAGATACCCTTCACACAATATATAAATAATTTCGTTTAAAATATATGTTTCTGTTACAACTCACGGACAACATACTAGTTTATGCTAAAATTAAAATTAGTACTGCAAATTCTCCAAACAGCAGACATCATCCTGATCTTTATCGAGGGACAAAAAAGGATAACAATAGAAACAAGAAGTAGCATTTCTGTAGCTCTATTTGTTCCAAAAAAATCCCTGCTGCTCCTAGGATAAACCCAACGAGGTGGTTACCGAAAGTGATACCGCAGCCGCAAACCCGACTAAAGTAGGCGCTGCTGCGATGACGACAGAATGACATCTTAAACTCTTAACCCGAAGGTTAACACATTCCAACTCATCCGTTTCCTCCTTGCAACTGGTCTGTCCTCTCTCTTCACCTTCTCTTTCTCTCCTCTAATAAAAACACCAGAGGAAAACCTGAGCTCCCCCACAGAAAACCCAGAGAGATATACCGATCAAAACCGGTGTTTTTAGCAGCAAGTAAATTCCACAACCCCACAACTCACTCCTCCATGTTCTTCTACAAGTGGCAGCGCAGCGCGGCCACAACCGCTCCTTCACCCACCATTCCTTCCTCCAATTTCGCATTCAAAGCACCCCCCGGTCAGAGGTAGACACAAGAACAAGAAGCAGCAGAGGCAGCGATAGGGGACTCAGCAATGCAGGGCTCCAAAACCAAGTAAGTATCCACCGATTCTCTCTGCATTCTGCTCTGATTCTTGATCACTGCAAGTTCTTTTTTTGGGCGTGCTGGATCTTGGGTGGTGGGCATGGCATGAACAGGGAATGGTGGTTCTTGACCTGATGGCGGTTTGGTTTCTTTGGAGCGCAGATCTGGCTTGGCCGAGGCGAAGAGCAACAGCAAGGCGGAGGCGAAGGGAAACGGCAAGGGCACGCCGCCGACCCCCAAGGGAGGGAAGACGAGCAAGCCGGCTGGCCCCAAGGCGACTGCTGCCCATGGCACGCCGCCGAGCGCGCCGCGTGCGGCTGACAGGTCCCCTGGGTCAGCCGACCGCAAGGCGCCCAAGAGCGCCTCCCGGATCACCACCCCGCCTACAGAGGTATAAGAATTCGCGTGATTCCTCTCGCTGTTATGCGGAAAGCTGCGTGCTTTTGTGGAATCTGAGTGGTTTTAATGGCTTTCAGAAGCAAGGGAAGGCCGCGAAGCCGCCTCAGGAGCCGCAGGACGCGAAGCCGTCTCAGGAGCAACAGACACAGCTTGCTGCGGTTCAAGAAGAGCTCAAGAAGGCCAAGGAGCAGTTGATGGAGAAGGAGAAGGAGAAAGGCAAAGTTATTGAGGAGCTGGAGAGTGCCAAGAAGGTGGCTGATGAGGCCACTGCAAAGCTCCAGGAGGCACTCGATGTGAGGAGCAGGGCTGTGGAGGACTTGGAAACTGAGAAGTTCCGTGCCATCGAATTGGAGCAGGCGAGGATTGAGTCTGTGCAGAGCAAGGAAGATGAGCTGCGGAAGAAGCTGAAGAGCATGCAGAACCAGCAGGAAGCTGATGCAGCTGCACTGCGTTTGACGGTGGAGCAGCTTGAGAAGGCAAGGTATGAACTGGCAGATGCAATTGATGCCAAGAACTCGGCGCTTTGCCAGGCAGATGATGCCATGAGGGCTTCCGAGGTGAATGCTGAGAAAATCGAGCTCCTCAATGCGGAGGTGGGACGTCTGAAAGGGCTGCTTGATTCCGAGGTGGAGAGCAAATCGAAAGAAGCCACTGAGCGAATTAGAAAGCTTGAGGCAGAGAACTCCACATTAAAGCTTGAGCTTGAGAAAGCAAAGGTTGCTGAAGAGAGAGTGGTTGAATTGGACGGTGCGGTTGAACAGCTCAAAGTTGACGTTGCTGCTGCTAAGAAGGCAGGCTCGAAGTCAGACGAGTTAGCTGATGAATGGAAGAAGAAAGCACAGCAATTGGAGGTCAGATTGGAGGAAGCTGACCAGTCTAACATTCTGAAGGGCGTGTCTTTGGATTCAGCGATGAAAGATTTGGATGCAACAAACACTTTGCTCCAAGATAAAGAATCCGAAGCTGCTGTGATTCAGGACAAGGTCAGGTCATTGGAGGATGAGGTAGCTAGGCAGAAGGGAGATATTGAAGCGTCAAGCGAACGTTTTGATACTGCAGAGAAGGAAGCAGTTGATTTAAGGGCAGAGATAGAAGGGCTTAGGTTGAAGCTCCAGGCAGCGGAAAAAGAGAAAATAGAGGCCCTGAACAATGGCAAGCATGCAAGTTCAGAAATCGAGACCCTGACTGAACAGAAGAACGAGCTGGCCAAGGAGCTAGAAGCTAGCAAAGATGAAGTTGAGAAGGTTAAGAAGGCCATGGAGGGGCTGGCCTCTGCTTTGCACGAAATGTCAGCCGAATCGAGAGAGGCACAGGAGAAGTGCCTCATCAAACAAGAAGAGATTGAGCGTGCTCGGGCACAGGTAGAGGAGCTCAATGTGAGTCTGCAGAATACCAAGGAGAGCTATGAGGTCATGCTTGATGAAGCAAACTATGAGAAAGTTTGCCTCAAGAAGTCAGTTGAAAGATTGGAAGCAGAAGCCAAGAGTGCATCCGAAGAATGGCAGTCCAAAGAGCTAAGCTTTGTTAACTCTTTTAAAAAGTCGGAAGAAGAAATCGTCAGTATCAGAGTTCAGATGGATAAGACCGTGGAGGTGGTGAAAGACAAAGAAAATGAAAAAGCAGAGCTGCAGGAGAAGATGAAGCATCTTGAAGCTCAGTTAATGGAAGCTAACAGAACCAGTGAGGAGGCTAAGGCTGAGACCTTCCAATGGAAGGAGAAGCTATTAGACAAAGAAAATGAATTGCAGAACATAAAACAGGAGAACGACGACTTGCAAGCAAAAGAATCTATTGCTTCTGAGAAGATAAATGAGCTCTCTTCCCTACTTGCAAATGCAAAAGATGGAGCAATGAATGGTAGTAACAAGGAAGAAGATAATGACAAGGGGGGCAGTGAGGATGATGAACCGGTCGTGGTAGTTGCGAAGATGTGGGAGAACAGTAAGGTTACTGACTATGACTCATCTAAGGAGAAGGAGAACGATGGTGAGTCAGAAGTCGATTTGGAGTCCAACAAGGGAGATGCCGCTCTTGACAGCAACGGGTTGCAGTCGACGAAGATGAATAATGGCAGTACATCGCCCACCAAACAGCAGCAGCAAAAGAAGAAGCCTTTGCTGAAGAAATTTGGTGGTTTACTGAAGAAGAGAAACCAAAATTAGCACAAAATCATCTGAAGTTTCTTCTTTGTTCATTTGTTGTATGCTATGTGACATCTTTCTTTGATTAGTTATCTAGTTTCTGAGTCTTGCCTCACCATGGTAAATCAATGCTGGATGTTTCAGAGAATACAAAAGGTTGATTGTATTTACATTGTGTATGTTTGATGA
This sequence comes from Phyllostachys edulis, assembly GCA_036346405.1. NCBI lineage: Eukaryota > Viridiplantae > Streptophyta > Magnoliopsida > Poales > Poaceae > Phyllostachys > Phyllostachys edulis. The sequence goes on along the minus strand of CM070551.1, from coordinate 14,654,660 downwards.
TAATTCATATTATAGTTCATGTATTTATTGCCCGCGTAATGTTGTATATGGAACAGAAATATTCAAATCAATTATAATGCAGATTTATTTAAGAACCTCTATGAGCAAAAATTATTTGAATCTGAAGTATCATGGTGCTCCATGTTCTTAGTAACGGCTTATGCATTATTGGATGGAAAAAAGCCTATAAAACATGTGATAGCCAGTAGGGTTCTTGATGAGGCTGTTGCTCATCAATAATGGATTTGCTCCAGCTACTCTTCTGTTTAAGCATTTCCCCAAACCTTCTGTACTAAAAAGTCAATACAAGAGGCTGCATTATATATATATATATATATATATATATATATATATATATATATATATATATATATATATATATATATATATATATATATATATATATATATATATATATATGACGCCTGCTTGCATTCGGGAGTATGTACTCCCATACCTCCCTACCGTTCATCAACTTGAAGATGTGTTCTACTTTCTGATCGGGTATGCGGATGCAAATAACACCCGTAGCAAACCCACTAATTATGGATTAGTTTAATTACCCACTTCCGAGATTTCTGGCGGCGCAATTGGATCACGTGGTTTCAAATTTTGATTTTTGTACCTCCTAGCTTTGATGCAACCGGTTACTGGTGCAAGATACTACATACTACCATCTACTACCTTTATTTTTTTCTCAAAAAAAATTCTACTACCTTTATTTCAATTGAGCAGGTCACCTTGTGTATGTGCGATTCTTCATACTTTAGCTAGTTCTTCGATACCATGTGTATTTTTTTGTGGTTCATTTGAAAAGGGAGTATTTCGTTAGACAAGAAGGTAGTATATCATTTTAAAAAAGGAGTATATCATTTGAAAAAGAAGTATTTCATTTAAAAAGGAGTATTTCGTAAGGTAGTATATCATTTAAAAAAAATAGTATATCAATTAAAGGAGGGTAGCATATCATTTGAACAGGGAGTATAGTGTTGGCTCCTTCTCTAAAAAAAAAATTGTCCCTACGAGAAACTAGCTAATAGTATATCATCTCGAAAGGAAGTACATTGTCAATCATACAAGAAGCTAGTAGTATATAGTCAAATTGGAGTATTTCATTGAGTACGTGATAAAAATAATGCTGAAACAAACAGACTCCTTTCAAACCTACGGAAGAACAAGGTATATTCTCCATCCACAGTGACAACTAATTAACAATAAACAAATAGTATGTACTTCACTTCTTTTATGGATGTATATATATACTCCATTTTTGGTATGGAAATATATACTCCATTTTAGTGACGACGGTGCATTACAAAGAACGGTGGAAGAGAGCAATTCCGGCCGCCACTTCTTCCTGTCTGCCGATGAAATTGAAGCAACATATGGCTCCTCTGCCAGTGAGTCTATTTAGTAAATGAACCCGACATTGGAAGTATCTGTATGGAGGGCACATTTATCAAACATAGATAGGAGTATATCTCAGATAGCCAAACGAAAATTGACGAGATGCATACATATGGCGTTTCCATCCAAGCACGTCATTGCTACAACTATTTCTTGGCTCATCTCATGCACGATCTTCAAGAAAAGATAATATCATTAATCACTATTTAATTAATCATACCACATTTTGCTAATTGAAAAATAAGCTATCAAAAATAATACAAGATACCATTAGCACCGCCTAAGCTTCAAGGGTTGTGCGAAGGCACAATTAAAAGATAATGGCAATTTGGTCGTTCCGGTACCATATGGGTGCAAAGTTAAACATAATTTATCCGATAAGTAACTAATTAACCAAGAAAGTTTACAAAGCCTTAAATATTATATACTATGGAGTATCAAAGAAGCATGTGTTTGATAAAACCAGTATAACTGATAAAAGGTACAGTACACATATTATCATTCAGTCTAAATTATACTCCTAAAGAGATTAAACTGATCAATTCAACAGTCATTGACTTACAGAAGGTGTGAAGCCATCATAGGATTTTTGCCACCTTTGAATCGCCAAAAGCTTTTTGCATTTTGGATGTAAGGTGACAGATCAAGAGGGTAGCTTGAATTGCTTCTAACACCGGACAAAGAAAGTGTTAGTACAATGGAGAAACAAAATACTATGCACCTGTTCTCGCATAATTGATTTGGATTATTGTAATTTAGAGAAATTTCGGGAACACAAGTTGCAGGGGAAATATTGTCCAAGGAAAACTAGAGTCAATAGAAATTAATGTGAATCTTAACCTTTCGCAACATAATAAATGAAGTATGCCATTCGATCAGAATGTCATTTGCAATGAATGCTTATTATGTACTCAATCTGCTTGCCCAAGTTAGTTTAATGAGTGATGGTCGTTTTAACTTCTTATTCATGCAAAGACAAACATTTAATTGTTAATATGGGAAGACAAACCCGCTAAAAAAGCTCCTTTTCTTGTCATCATCAACACCGTTCAAAGCCGGTGTTCAAATAGGTGCATCGCCTCGTCCAACAAAGATCTTTGCAAGTTCAAACTAGAGATTAAGGGACAAAGGACATGTCAATTAACTCAAATGCGCATCATAACCGACTACTAATTGCATGACATCTAGAATCACCTATTCAAAGCTTTTTGTCAAAAATAATAATAATAATCTGGCGGTGAAACATAACATCAATTGAGTATTTGAGTTCTAATCAACTTTAAAATGAATTTCTTCACTCATGCCACATATCTCCGTCCCTATCTGGACATTTTTCTGATGAAATTAAGAAACCAAATTGAGGGTTTTCAAACAAACGGCACACAAAGAATTCAGAAGTGTTTGCTATGCGCTAAGTGATGTATCCAAAACTTAAAAAATTAAACACGCGCAGTCCTCGTCGGACGAGAGCATTGCAGCAGTTCCACCGCAATGAGGGCACGCCGAACCACCCGCCGCCAGAGATCATCTCCGCCGCCGCGGCAGCGTCTCCCGAGGCCATATCCGAGGCCTTAGGCGGTTGGGTCAAAGATGGCGCCCAGAGAGAGCAGCAACACCACGCCTCCTCTCCTCTCCTGCGTGTGTATCTTCTCTGTTTGCCGCTGCCTTGCTCGTCGGGCGCTCACGAGGTGGACGACGAGGGAATCACTAAGGAAATGATCAATCACCGGTGTCGAATGGACCATCAAGGCTATAAATTTTGGATCTGATTTCGTTGAACCGAGGCATGGAGATTTACGTTGTTTGGAATATGCGACGGGTAGAGAAAGACCCGATTGTGCCTCATGTAGGATCCGCTAAAAGCTAATGCATATCTAATGGATCGGACGGCAGATGGACTCGGGAGTACGTACTCCCAAAGAGTACCAAGTCATTTTCCTATATATATATATATATATATATATATATATATATATATATATATATATATATATATATATATATATAATTATAAGGAATTCATTATTTGCCCTCACGTTAGTCTGTTTCTTTGCTTTTTACCCTCTTTACATTATTTTAATCATTTTCTAGCCATTTTTCCGTTACAAGACACGTGAAAAGACATTTTTACACCTTCTCCAACTGTCCTTGCCTCATCTCTTCCCCTTCATCCACCTTCCTCCTCCACTATCACGAGTCCTCCTCCCTCGCCGGCTCCCCCTTCCAGGGCCTCTTCCACACCCCGCCTCCCCACAACCCCGCCCTCCAGATCCACATGGGCGCCCCCCCAAACGCCTTATGGTTGCCGCCGTGGCCTCGCCAAGCGCCCTCCCTAGAAGCCCTGTCGCGTCCCTCAGCCCCACGTCCTTCGCGGCTGTGGCAGCCTCGGCCGCCAACTCCGACGGCGTCGACCTCACCCCCGTTGTGCGGCGCAACAAGAAGCGCAAGTTGCCGGAGAAGCAGCTCCCCGACCGCATCGCCACGCTGCTCCCAGAGTCTGCGCTCTACACGCAATTGCTCGAGTTCGAGGTTCGCCGACGCTGCTCGCTGCGCAAGAAGGTGGACATCTAGGAAGCGCCAAGACGCCGCCGTCTCCAACAAGACGCGTTCCACATCTACGCTTTCAAAGACCTTCGCCAACCAGTGCCACACACCATCCCGCCGTCCAAGAACGTTGGGCGCCCACCGTCCTCAAGGTCATCGATCGCGTGCTCGAGGATCGTGTGAAGCCGACTCGCCATTGCCGTGCCAAAGCACAACCCGGTGTATTTGAAATTCTCCTCGTTCTTCAAGAGGGTGACGATTGCGTTGGACCCATCTCTGTATCCAGAGAATCCACTGATCATTTGGGAGAATGCGCGGTCTGCTACGCCGTAGGAAGGGTTTTAGGTGAAGAGGAAAGGGGATAAGGAGTTTGTTGCAGGATGCGCTGCTTCATTGACTGGATCAGGGGCTCGAGCGATCCATTTCTTGAGGCTGTTTTGTGCTAAATCAAGATGATCTTCTCTGTTTTTTTCGTTGAGTAAAATGCACGAGGATCAATCAGTACGGGCGGAAATGGAACGTGGTGCGACCGAGGGGCAAGAGTGACATTTCGCGTGCGTATAACGGCAAAACAGCCGGAAATGATTAAAAATAATAAAAACGGTGTGTTTAATGAACCCAGTGACTAAGAGGATGGTAAAATACCCATTGCAACGAAAAAAATGTAAATTCTAAAAACGGGTCAAAGAGAGGGTAAATAACGAATTCCCCCTTTAATTATTCGTGTGGCTCACAAGGATGGATACGGCAAGTAGCAAGCCGGCTAAGTTGGCATATAGGTCCTACGGTCTAGTGATGAACTTTTCATGACACCATAAATTCATAATTTATTGGCTGCGGAACAATGGTAGCTTAGGCTAGTCTGTGTCTGAAGGATGAACATCCAATATATAGCTTCCTATTGTTCTAATTAATCCATACCCAAAATATTACTACTATGGCCATGTGTTTTGTTTCAGTTAATCTAGACCGTTGGGACAAGGACCTTCCTACCATGTAAAAAGGCCGTAATGTATCAGAGTTATGAGTCCATCTGCAGCACCAAAACATCAGGTCCACATAAGCATTTTCACTGTTCATTTCCATGCCCACCGCCAAATCGGTTGGATTTTCCACCAATATATTCCAAATATGTAAGTTCAAATGCGATTCAATATGATATGACTGATGCGAGTCTGAACCTGGAGGTGCATCTACTGCTTGTTCTCTTGTGGATGGAGATCGGCTACGAGATAAGAAGCATAGACCACTGTCGAGGGGACCACCACACCAGTTCTTCTCAGTGAAACCATGTGCAGCTCTGACATCGATGGAGTTTTTGTTGCATTTGAATAAACAAAAAATAGTTTTCTTTTCGAATCAATTGTAAAAATAACACTATAGATAAGCGAAGACGTGACACGTAACTTGTCCGTGCCACCAGGAGGTTAGACTTGCCTCTACCGTGCCCTTAGAGGCCGGATATACTCCAATCATGCCCTTGGGACGTGAAAATACCCTCGTCCGGCCCTAAAGGTACGGAATTAACCTCGTCTGGCCCCTAGAGGCATAGATTCTCTCTTCTCAAAAAAAATACTATTTGTATGAATTTCTAAATATAGCCAATGTGCTCAAAAAATTATGGAATTTTTTGTGGAGTCTCATGACACAGTGTAATTGCTTGTGTAATTTTTCCGTAATTTTATATATTCTCTATTTCTCTCAAAAATTCATATAAGTATCCTGTTTGTAGGAATATCTAAATATAGAAAATTAGCTCAAAAAATTATGCATTTTTAAGGCTCCTTATATAGTGTACTTGCTTTGTAATTTTTTCAGAATTTTATATGTTCTGAAATTATCTCGAAAATTAGGGCTCTATATCTAAAAAATTAGGCTTTTAGGGAAATTAAGGTTTTAGGTTTCGGAAATTATGGTTTCATGATTTCATGTGAACACTTATCAGGTGTTTTAGTGTTTTGTGAATTAGGGTCCAAGTACAACAAGGGCTACGCATTTGTTAACGTAAAGAATAATTAAAGTAAGCTTAATACCAAATGGCATAACTGCAAGATAAAGTTTATCAGTAACTTAAGTAAGATTAATACCATGTGGCACAAGAATTACAAGCCGAAGTTTACAACACGTACAAAGCATAACGAAGATTCAGACTAGATCACTCAACAACTCAGCTAATACAGCCCCGCATACATTGTACAACATAAATGGCAAATCAAGCTTCAACGACGCATGCTTGAACAAGGAAAACACACAAATGACCGGGAATTAAGCCAACCTAAATCTATCTCCCGTTCTATCCCTCCATAGTAAGAACGGATAGAATGAAAGATAGATAGACATTTGGCCGGTATGCGACAACAGAAGTTTAATCTAATCAGCAGGAGCCAGCTAGACAGCCAATCACGTGCTCCTCCGTCTGCCAGACTGAAAGCATCTAGGCCCCTAAAAATGATTTTGGTAATTAATGACAGCAATGTGTTATGGGACTAACATGTGTACTAAGATGTTTTAAAGGTCTAGTCCTGGATTTTGGATGATGACATGGGAATGGCATGCAAAGACAACAAAAGCTCGATATGGCTCAAGACAAAGGTATTATATAGCCAAATGACCCTTTTATAGTTTTTATAGGTCTCAGTGATTGGTGGAAAGACTGGGTTTATAGGCTAGATGTCGTACTACAAAGAGGGATCATGGCTAGTAGTTTGAGGATTTATTTTGTGCTATCTTGATCAGCTAAGTCATGCATGCATCTTGAAATGCAGTTGTCAGAAAAACCGGTATGACCGCATGTATAACTGTGGTACTACCATCTTAAGTACAATCGCACCTAAAGTGTACAATCAAGCAGCAGTAGGTTCGATTTCCAATTGGCGGTATGTTATTTCCAGAGAGCATGGTTTTTAGAGTTTTTCCTCCTCTGAAAATCAGTAGTACCGGTAGAGTCGAGCGGTACCACCATCAAGAGGTAGTACCGGACCATGTGAGTGCAATAGTACCGCACCAAACTGTAACAGCTAGTTTAGAAGCATTTAATGAACCCCATATGACCGTTGAACAGTAGGTGTGGTAGTACCGGCCGATCAATGGTGGTAGTACCACACCTGCTGAATTTTTTAGGGAATTTCTTCAAATAATCTTTGTGGTTAGGGGCTATAAATACCCCCTCACTAGCACCAAGCTCACTAGTCCTGACCTTATTGAATACATTAAAGCCATTGGTGCACTCTCTACTACTCATTTGCTCATATTTCACATTTTGAGATAGTTGAGAGTATTGAAGTGCATTTGAATCATTTGTTGATCTGTTTGGCACTTGATAACCTTCAAGCAAGGGATGTGATTTATTACTCTTGGTGCTTGCTGGCACCTAGATGGCTTGGAGGAAGATTGTGCGGTGATATCTTCAAGAAGAGCGTGAAGAGGCCTAGCACCGTTTGTAAGTGGTTCGGTGCTCGCCATTTCTGGAGTAGAGAAAGAGCAACTCTAGTGGAATTGAGGTTCATTAGGCTCAATTTGTAGAGCTGGTCCAATTCATTTCGGCTTACCTCAACGTAGACTAGTGAAGACCTGTAAGTCTTTGATACCACAGGAAAAAACATCGATTGTCTTCATTGCGGTTTTCTCTCTTGTCTTTACCATTTCCGCATTTACACTTCCAACTCTTATTTGTGTAGAATTGCTTAGCTAAAATTGTATTTAGTATTGACATAGCCTTGGAGTGTCAAAGTGAAAGCTTAGATTTTTCCTCTTGACTTGTGGTAGAAATATCTAATTAGACCATACTTGTTAAAATTATTAACGGATTTGCTAATTTTCAGTTGCCTGAAATTTTCTTATCCATCATTCACCTACAGTTGCACAGTACTGAGCCTAAAATTGCAGTACCAAGTGATGTGCAATTTTAGCACAGCTCTTCTGTAACTTTTAGTTCTATTTGTTTTTTGTTTTTTTATATTTGTTTTTGTATTTGTACGGTTGTAGGGTTCACTTAGATTTACTTTTGTCTAGTTTAGAATTTTTTTATATTTTTCTTGTAATACTTTTGTCTATTTTAAAAATAAACAATTTGGTCCATAGAATGTTGATCTAACGATGAGAAAAGATGACTAATAAATAAAGAAACTTTAGTCACCTGAAGCATAGACACTCCCAATTATTAATTAGAACCCAAGTTTTTAGAAACCTTCTATTCAGCCCCCTCTAGTCGGTCATTCTTGATCCTACAAGTGGTATTAGAGCAACGTCTCTCTTTATTTTAGGCTTAACCGTCTAAGAGAAAAAGGATGGCTAGTGAGGGTATGTCCATAGGCAATGCACTTTTATTTGATGGATCAAATTATGCTTATTGGAAAATTAGGATGTCTATTTATTTAAAGACCATGAGCCCAAGCATATGTAGGATTGTAACTGAAGATTTTGTTATGCCACTTGATTCTTCACACCCACGGATCTTGAGGAGCGAAACTCTCACCTCAATGCTCAAGTGATGAACACACTTTTTGGCGCTTTGAACGTGGATGAGTTCAATCGAGTAAGCAACTTGGGAACCACTCATGAGATATGGACTACGCTCTCGGAAATCCATGAGGACACATTCATGGTCAAAGATGCCAAATTGCATAGGTTTCGGATCAAATATGAGACATTTACAATGTTACCTTATGAAAATATTACCGAGATGTATTCTAGACAATAACATTGTAGATGAGCTCAAAGGCCTAGGCACTAATATAACCGATGTTGATGTTGTGCGCAAACTGCTTAGGGCTCTACCGGAGAAATATGAGACATTGGTGACTCTATTCTTCAACTCACCCGAATTGTTAAGGATGACACCAACTGGCCTCTTGTCTAACATCATCACCAATGAGTTGTACAAGAAAGACAAGGAGGACCTTGTGGAGCAATCCTCCTCCCAAAAGAAAATTACCGCTTTCAAAGCCAAAGTGGTATCAAGTGATGAGTCGGAAGAAGAAGAAGATGACTCCGAAGAGGAGTTCGCTCTCGTTGTAAGGAGAATGAAGAAATTCATGAGGATGCGCTCAAACAGGAGTGCGAATTTCAACAAGAACAAAAAGGGGCACTTCTCCAACAACAATAAGCGCTATAGCAATATCCACCGCTATGAGTGCGATGAGAAGGGGCATATTGCCTCTCATTGCCCAACAAAGAAGGATGATAAGGACAAGTCATCCAAGAAGAAGGAATTCAATGGGAAGAAGAAACTTTTCAAGAAGCTTCACAAAGATGGTAAAGGCGAGGCTCACATTGGGGAGTGGAACTCTGATGAGGAGTACTCCGACTCCAACGATGATGAATCCTCCAAGAAAATGGGACTTTTCGGCATCGCAATAAAAGAGGCTCCATCACTCTTTTCTTTTTCTACACACCTCATGGCAACAGGAGACAAGGTAAAATCCATTGATGATAACGAGCCTTCTTACGATGAATTAATGGATATGCTTGAAGAGTTAAATGAATTCCTTGGAAAAGAGAAGTCAAAATTTAAGGTCTTGAAGAGATAATATCTCTCTCTAAGGGATTCTTATGAGGAGCTAAAGGAAGCTCATGACTCACTTCTTCTAAATGATTTTAATAAATCTCATTCAAATGTAGGAATTACTTGTGACATTATAAATGAGATGCCTAGTGTAGAAGTTACTCCTAATATCATTTCTATAACTAGTGCTTCTACATCTTGTGATGATTTGTTAACCATGTCATGTTGTTCTAAAATTGACTCTAATTCTTGTATGGCTAAGTCATGTGATCCATTACTCATTGTTGAAAACACTGAATTGAAAGAGCAAATCATCAAGTTAAGCAAAAGCTTGAAAATATGTTTCAAGGGAAAGACTACCCTTGACAAGGTATTGAGTGAGCAAAGGTGCTCATTCAATAAAGAAGGATTTGAGTTTATTCCCAAGCAAGGTAAGAAGCAAGTTTACAAGCCCACACTACTACAAAAAGGCTAATATTGGACGCCTCATCACAGACGGTTGACCAAAACCGTCGGTATTATTATTCAATCACGACGGTTTTGGCTTAGAGACCGCTCAGGCATCGCCGCGCTTAAAAACCGCTCGTGAAAAGGCAGAATATCACGCACGCTCATGTTGAAAACCGTCAGGAGTATCACGCAGCGATTCAACAAGAACCGCTCGTGATATTATCAAGATCACGCACGGTTTTAAACACAACCGTCAGGAGTATCACGACGGCTCAACAAGAACCGCTCGTGATATTATTAGTATCACGCGACGGTTCTAAAAATAACCGCTCGTGATAATATCGCCCAGCGTGAGTTTCTTCATCGCCGGCGCGCTCGTTTGCCGCCATCCGCCGGCCTCGGCGCGTCTCTTCATCGCATCGATCCGCTTCGCCCCCGATGCGTCTCTTCGCCTCACGCCCGAATTTATTCCTTGTTTTATAAAAAGGATCATCCGCCATCCAAGATGATCATCCCCACATACTTATAAAAAACGTAAATGGTCGCCTCTTCCTTGTAAATGCAGATCGATGGCCTTCTGGCCAGACTGCATTTGAGCACCTCTCGGTGTAAGTTGAACTGTCTTGTGCGGAAGAACACTGCTTGATCAACAGTGTCTTCACTCTCTCGCCAGCAGAATTTGCCGGAGCAGTGACGCCACCTTCCGCCGCCTTGACATCCTCCTCCGCCGTGTCTTCCGGTGATCTCCCACTTTCGGCGAAGTTTATCGCACATCGACGTAGTCCTCCAAAACGACGTTGCACGCCTCTAGGAGGCTTGCCGTCACTTGACTGTAATCGAGGCGGCAGCGCATCGAAGTCAACCAAAGCCGAGACCCTCAAGCAAGGGAAGAGAGCCTATGGGCTCAATTCTTCTTGGTTCAACAACCGAGGGTCTTCGGAGACACTCGAACGAGCGCCAATGGGTGGACGATTTCGTGCTTCGTCACGATGATCGAGAATCGTCCGATGCCGACACCGCCGCTTATGAAGTATTGCAAATGGAGATAGCAAATTACCTTCGCCACTAGAAAAACCTTGTTTAATTATAGGTTTCGCTTTTTAATATAAACATGTAATTTCTTCATGTCATGTAAGTGTATATACTTGAGAAAAAAACCATTTCATAGACATTTCCATAATAGAACCGCTCAGGATATGGACATATCACGACGGTTCCATAATGGAACCATCCGTGATATGTACCATATCACGAACGGTTCTATTATGGAACCGCTCGTGATATGTCCATATCACAGACGGTTCTATTATGGAACCGCTCGTGATATTATCACCGACGGTTCCATAATAGAACCGCTCGATAAGTCTCTTTATAAGTAGGAGCTAGCCCAGCTTGCCGCTAGGGTTTGCGCCTAACTCGCCACTCCTCAGCCGCCTTACTCTCGTCCGCCTCCCCCCGCCGCCGACGCCGCTTATTCTTCCTGTCGCCGACGGCCAGAGGATATGATGATGACCGCAAAAGACACTCGTGACGATAAGAGTGTCTTTTTTCGTCATCATTAATGCCACAACCACGGTGACGCCCAAACTCGTCACTCCTCACCCGGCCGCTAGGGTTTGCGCCCGCCCTAACTCCGCTCCTCCCCACCTCGACGCCGCAGCCGACCTCGTCGCCGCCGCCGCCCGACCCCTTTGCGCCCGCTAGGCTCTGCGGCCGCTTTGCTTTCCCATCCTCCTCTATTCTCCTCTAGATCCGTTAGCTTAATGTCTTTTGTTGAGTTTGATTTTTATGCATGAGCCTTAAGTTGTGTCCTCGATGTTTGTGTGATTTATGCAAGGTAAAGGAAATGGATGAGGGTTGTCTTTGGTGGTGGGTCGCCACCGTGGTTCTTACTGCATTAAGGTCCTCTCTGCTCTCTACCCTCTTGCTCTGGATGAAAATGGCTAGCTAGTGCTCTGCGATGGATGCCGAGGGCTACTATGGTGTGGTGGGTTTGGACACCCTTGGTCTTATTCTCTTGTCGATGAACTACTCAATGATGTTAATAGTCTTATGCTGAAATTGAATTGATAATTAGTTCATATTAATAGTCCCTTGCTCGTGATGTAATGATGTAAATAGTCTTATGTGAAATTGAATTGATAATTAGTTCATATTAATAGTCCTCTTGTCGTGTGATGTAATGATGTCAATAGTCTTATGCTGAAATTGAATTGATAATTAGTTCATATTAATAGTCCCTTGCTCGTGATGTAATGATGTAAATAGTCTTATGCTGAAATTGAATTGATAATTAGTTCATATTAATAGTCCTCTTGTCGTGTGATGTAATGATGTCAATAGTCTTATGCTGAAATTGAATTGATAATTAGTTCATATTAATAGTCCCTTGCTCTATGATGTAATGGTGTCAATAGTCTTATGCTGAAATTGAATTGATAATTAGTTCATATTAATAGTCCCCTTGTTCATGCCGGTCAAGTTCTCCTACCTCTTGCATACCGTGCACGCCCTACCATTCCATTCATAATCTCTTTCTATAAAGTCTCCAAGCGGTGGTGCTTGTGCTATTAAAGCGGCATCATATATATATTATATATATATTATTAAGAACAGAACCAAGCAACAATATGAGAATGGTTGCTTGGTGTTCTTGTTGGGTTTAAAGACGATTACATGCTCAAGAATGGTTGGTTGCTAATACATGATGCCACTTCCCAACGGAGTACGCAAGATCAACGACACTTTCAACATAGCGACATCCAATCCAGTAATTGATGTCCGAACGCCTCTTTGCATCCATACTTTTTGAATTTGCAGGGCTCAATGAGGTTGCCCGTGGCTACCGCCTCATCCTTCTCATGTCATGTGGACGATCCCCAAAGTGGCCGAGAGACTACGAACAATATATATATAATATATGATGCCGATTTAATGGTACAAGCAACCAACGCTGGGCCTTTATAGAGAAAGTCATCACAGCACGGTTCCAAACCACAAACCGCTGGTGATATGTACTTATCACGACGGTTTGTGGTCAAACCGCTCGTGATATGTGTTATCGCAGACGGTTTGAACCACAAACCGCTCAGGAAAGTATACATCACAGACGGTTCAAAACCGCTCAGGATGACCTCATGTCATCATCGACCCATAAACTCAGACGGCTCACGAAACCGTCTGTGATGACGTTTTTGAACCATCTGTGAAAGCCTTTTCTGTAGTAGTGCCATAAGGTTTGTAAAAGAAAATGAAAAATGTTGTTATAAATGTCATAGTGTAAGACATTTACAAAACTCATGCTCCATTACTAAAACTAAATCCTATAGTATTTATGATTCATTCTACATGCTTAAAAAATCTAAAGATGGTAAGGTTGTAGCTAAATTTATTGGCACTTCAATTTTAGGCGCAAAAAAGAATGCTATTTAGGTGCCCAAAATCTTAGTTACTAACCTCCAAGGACCTAAACAAATTTGAGTACCTAAATGAACTTGCTTTTTTGTTTTGTAGGTGAACTACAAGACCAGTGGAAAACATTGGGTACTTGATAGCGATTGTACCCAACACATGATCGGAGACCAAAAAATGTTCACCACATTCGAAAATGGAAAAGAAAATAATGACAAGATCATATTTGGTGACAATAGCAAAGGGAAGATAATAGAATTAGGTAAAATCGATATATCCAATGACCTTTCAATCTCTACTGTATCTTTAGTTGAATCACTTAAATTTATTTTGCTATATGTTGCTCAAATTTGTGGTCTTGGTTTAACTTGCACATTCTCTCAAGAAGGTGTTTCCATTTCAAATGAAAAGGATAACTCTTTGGCTTTCAAAGGATTTCGATTTGGTTATCTATTTGGTGGATTTCTCTTCAAATGATTCATGTTTAAAATTTTGTTTAATTGCAAAAACCCTTTAGATTGGCTTTGGCATGGAAGGCTTGCTCATGTAGGTATGATTCAACTCAAAAAGTTTTTTAAACAAAAGATATGAAGTTTGAGAAAAATAGATTATATAGCGCTTGACAAGCTGAAAAGCAAGTTGCAAACTCTTATCCTTCCAAGAGTATCATGTCAACTTCTAGCCCATTAGAATTCTTATATATGGATTTGTTTGGGCCAACAACCTATAAGAGTGGGGGGGGGGAGGGGCAATAGCTATTATTTAGTCATTGTGAACAATTACTCAAAATATACTTGGGTTTTCTTTTTTACATGACAAAACCAAAACCTCCGGTATTTTCAAAAGTTTTGCTAAAAGGGCCCAAAATGAATTTGATTTCAAAATCAAAAAAATTCATAGTGATAATGGTTCTAAGTTCAAGAACACTAAAATTGAAGATTTTTGTGATGAACTTAGAATAAAACATGAACTTTCCACTACCTACACTTCGGAGCAAAATGGAGTTGTAGAGAGGAAAAATCGAACACTAATTGAAATGGCTAGGACAATGCTTGATGAGTATAACACTTCCGATCGCTTTTGGGCGAAAGCAATCAATACCGTTTGTCATGCCATAAATCATCTTTATTTGCACCGGTTGTTGAAAAAGACTTCCTATGAGCTTCTCATTGGAAGAAAACCGAACATCTCCTATTTTCATATTTTTTGTTGCAAATGTTATATTTTACGAAAAGGTGTTCGTCTTTCAAAATTTTAAAGTCGTTGTGATGTTGGATTTTTACTTGGCTATTCTTCAAATAGTAAAGCTTATCGAATCTTCAACAAAAACTCCGGTTTAGTTGAAGAGACTCATGATGTATAATTTAATGAAGCTAATGGCTCTCAAGAAGAGCAAGAAAATTTGGATGATGTAGGCAACGAAGGATTGAGGCAAGTAATGAAAAACATGCAAATAAGCGACATCAAGCCAAAGGAAGATTTGAATAACTCACCATCCTCCATCCAAATCGAACCTCCTACCTCTTCCATGATGAACCAAATTCAAATTGATGAAGTGGATGACAAGAAAGATGAACAACCACCAAACCTACTTCCAAAGATCCACAAAATAGACCAAATATTGGGTGATGTTAGTAAGGGATTCCAAACTCGATCTCGTGTTGCTTCTTATTGTGAGCATTACTCGTTTGCTTCTTCTTTTGAACCAAAACATGTACATGAAGCACTCGACAATTCGGATTGGGTGAATGCAATGCATGAAGAACTAAATAACTTTGTCCAAAATGATGTTTGGACATTGGTGAAAAGACCCAATGAATATAACTTTATCAGCACAAAATGGGATTTTAGGAACATACAAGACAAAAATAGAGTGGTTGTAAGAAACCAGGCACGATTGGTCACTCAAGGATTCACACAAGTCGAATATTTGGATTTTGGTGAAACTTTCACTCTCGTAGCTAGACTTGAGTCCATTCGTATTTTACTTGCTTTTGCATCATGTTTTGATATTAAATTATTTCAAATAGATGTTAAAAGTGTTTTTCTCTAAATGGTAAAATATTCGAACTCGTGTTTATCGAGCAACCACCTGGTTTTGAGGATCCTAAGAATTCAAATCATGTGTATAAACTCTCCAATGCACTTTACGGTCTTAAACAAGCTCCTAGAGTATACTATAAATGTCTTAGAGATTTTCTTCTTTCAAAAGGGTTCAAAATCGGTAAGGTTGATACAACCTTGTTTACAAAAGTTTTAAGTGATGAATTCTTTTTATGCAAATATATGTTGATGATATTATCTTCGGGTCTACTAACTAAGAATTTTGCAAGGAATTTGGTGATATGATGTCTAGAGAATTTGAAATATCAATGATCGGAGAACTTAGCTATTTCTTTGGATTTCAAATTAAGCAACTTAAGGATGAGACTTTCGTGAGCTAAACAAAATACATGAAGGACTTGATCAAAAGGTTTGGCATAGAGGATGCAAATCCCATCAAGACTCCCATGGCCACCAACGGTCATCTTGACCTTAATGAGGGAGGTAAACTGGTAGATTTAAAGCTTTATATATCAATAATTGGTAGTTTGCTTTATCTTATCGCATCTAGACCTGATATTATGTTTAGTATTTGTATGTGTATAAGATTTCAAGCATTACCAAAAGAATGTCATTTAGTGGCCATTAAAAGAATTTTTAGATATTTAAAGCATTCATCTAGCATTAGCTTATGGTATCCCAAATGTGTTAAATTTGAATTAATTGGATATTCGGATTCTGATTATGCGGGTTGTAAAGTGGATAGAAAAGGCACCTCGGGTAGTTGTCAACTCTTAGGAAGATCATTAGTTTCATCGTCATCCAAGAAACAAAATTTCATAGCTCTATCCACCGCCGAAGCCGAAAATTTTTTCGCGGGTAGTTGTTGTACGCAATTGCTTTGGATGAGGCAAATCTTGATGGATTATGGAATTAAATTTGATAACATGTCTCTTTTGTGTGATAATGATAGTACCGTAAAGATAGCAAATAACCTGGTCCAACACTCAAGAACCAAGCATATAGATATACGCCACCATTTCTTGAGAGATCATGTGAGCAAAGGAGATATAGTTATTAGCCACGTACAGATCGAGGACCAATTAGCCGATATCTTCACCAAACCATTAAATGAGAGCCGGTTTTGCTAATTGAGGAATAAGTTAAATGTCATATATCATTCTAATGTTGCTTGAAACTCATGCCCCATGTTATTTGCTCCCATTTGGAGTTCTTGAAGTTCTTGTGAAAACTATTTTAAAACTCTTAAAATTCTCTAATTTGATTAAAAAAAACTATGTTATTTGGGGCTTTTATTATCTATGTCATGCATAATGATCCTTATTCGAGTTATATTAAGGATCATTTGCATTCCTGTTCAGCCCCTGATTCTTCAGGAAAAACGGTATTACTGCGGTCATACCGTCGGTACTACCGTCGTCTGGTACTACCGCGCCTTAAGTGTGGTACTACCGCTCCTAACTGGTGGTCCCAGAAACGGTTGTGGCCGACTCCTTATCCTTTGCTCTTCCTGTTCATTGCAGCCCAACCGGCCATTCACTACAGAAACCACCAAGTCTAAACTTTCTTCTCTCTTCTTCCTCAAAACTTCCAACCTCAAATCTTCAAGGGGATCTAAGGAAGCTTCAAGTTCCTGCCATTCTCAAGTGCTTGGGGACCTTTCTCTTCCATTCCCCTAGGTAATCCTTGTTGGAATCCTCTCTTTTCTCTTGTTTGCTACCTTTTTCATTTCTAGGGTTTGAGAAAAATGTGCATAAATGAGTTGAAATCTTTTAGAAAAATTGGTAGAAACTAGTGTTTGGTGACCTATTATGTTAGTTTTATGGATTAATTCATGCCAAACATTAGTTGAAATCGAGATTTGAAAAGAGCCTTAAAATTCCCCACGTATGCGGTACTACCGCTATACACCGTGTGGTACTACCATAGGCCGATGGTACCGGTATGTGCATGCGGTACTACTACATTTGCTGAGGAATTTCAACTAAGTTATGCTAATTAGTTCAAAACCTTTTCCATCTTGTTATAATTTTCTTCATTCTTATAGCAAAAATGTCTCGCAACCCTACTCTCCCCTCTTCGTCAAAAGGAAAAGCGCAAATTGAAGATATATCTGAAGATGAGTTTGAAGAAGAAGCAACCAACAATGACACTAGTGATGAGCAGTATTCACCAAATCCAATCCCTTTCTTTACTGTGGATGAGAGAAAAATCAGAGGTGAAAAGTACACAACTTTGAGGCATACAAATCAGTTTCTACTTCCAAAAAATGCATCTGAAGCATTCTTCCATACTAAGTTGCAAGAGGATGTCTTTTATCATTTGTATGGGAAAAAGAATTTTGTCAATCATCAGTATGTGACATAGAGTTATCTTGATCAGAATCCTCTCTACAATGGACTTCATTATCTTTTCAACCGAGTGAAATTGGACAACTTTGTGACTTTGAAGTGTGACTTTCATTCTAGAACCATCAAGCAATTCTACGCAACAGTCCATGTGTCTCCTGAGTTTGATTCTCTCACCTGGATGATAGCCTCGCAACAACTCAATGCTTCAAAGATGGATTGTCATGAATCCTGGCTCATCCCTGCAACTCGAAGTATGAAGGTACACCTTGAGGAGCCTTGGGATCTGTCTCTACTAGATGAGCTATATGATGCCACCCATAGCTTTGTGTGTGGAAGAACGCCTGGACTTCTACCTCTTCCTAGCATCATATACCGGATAATAAGAGCAACTTTCTTTCCAAGAAGCGGCAACAATGATGAAGTTTATGGTAAGGCCTGGAATGTTATCAATCATATTTTAAAGGGCACCAAGTTTGATGTTGTGGACTTTATCATAACTGAGATAGCATTTTCAAAGAGGGATATGGAGAAAAATATATTTTATGCTCTATATATCATGAAGCTGATTCGAGACAAGTTTGACTTTAACCTTGCCCGTCCTCCATCCTAGTGGAGTGACTCTTTTTGGTATTTGATGCCAAAGGAGAAGAAGAAGGAAAGATCAAAAGGAGAGAAGGAAAAGAAGATGAAGTGACCTTATTACCTCTATTATGTATCTACTACTATTAACTATTTGTGTGGACTTTTAGATATGTTTGAACTCATTCCTTGGATGCATGCATTATGATAATCTTATCTTGTACTAGTCTTGTTAATGCTTCTTGATTATCCTTGCAACAACTATCTAATTAGTGCGAAGTATCTCGTCTATCATATGGCTGGACTGTTTTACTTAACATGCTTCCACGGATTCAATAAATAAAGAAAACTCTGTCAAAATTTCATGAACTCATATGCACATGTTTAGGGGGAGTTTTGCTTATTTGTCAATCGATTTTTGTTGTAACTAATTCTTCATCTCCTTTGAACCCATCTCAAGAATTAATTACAAATCAAAAGTCAAAACAAGAAAATACAACTTATGTTCAAACTTGAGGTATTTTCAAAATATTTTACTTCATTCACATTGCCTAGGTTGTCATCAACTACCAAAAAGTGGGAGATTGAAAGCATTTAGGGCCCTAAAAATGATTTTGGTAATTAATAACAACAATGTGTTATGGGACTAATATGTGTGCTAAGATGTTTTAAAGGTTTAGTCCCGGATTTTGGATGACGACATGGGAATAGCATGCAAAGACTAACAAAAGATTGACATGGCTCAAGAGTCAAGACAAAGGTATTATGTAGCACAAGGACCTTTTATAGTTTTTACCGGTCTCAGTGATTGGTGGAAAGACCGGGTTTATAGGCTAGATGCCGAACTATAAAGAGGGATCATGGCTAGTAGTTTGAGGATTTATTTTGTGCCATCTTGATGAACTAAGTCATGCATGCATCTTGAACTGAAGTTGTCAGTAAAACCGGTATGACCGCATGTATAAATGCAGTACTACCATCTTATGGTATAATCGCACCTGAAGTGTGGTACTACCGCAGTGCGGTAGGTCTGATTTCCAGTTGGCGGTACATTATTTCCATAGAGCATGTTTTTGAGAGTTTTTCCTCCTCTAGAAATCAGTAGTGCCAGTAGAGCCGAGCGGTACTACCATCAAGAGGTAGTACCAGACCATGTGAGTGCAATAGTATCGCACCAAACTGTAACAGCTAGTTTAGAAGCATTTAATGAACCCCATATGACCGTTGAACAGTAGGTGTGGTAGTACTGGCCGATCAATGGCGGTAGTACCACACCTGCTGATTTTTTTAGGGAATTTATTCAAATAATCTTTGTGGTTTGGGGCTATAAATACCCCCTCACTAGCACCAAGCTCACTAGTCCTGACCTCATTGAATACATTAGAGCCATTGGTGCAATCTCTACTACTCATTTGCTCATATTTCACATTTTGAGATAGTTGAGAGCATTGAAGTGCACTTGAATCATTTGTTGATCTGTTTGGCACTTGATAACATTTAAGCAAGGGCTGTGATTTATTATTCTTGGTGCTTATCGGCACCTAGACGGCTTGGAGGAAGATTGTGGGGTGATATCTTCAAGAAGGGCGTGAAGAGGCCCAGCACCGTTTGTAAGTGGTTCGGTGCTCGCCATCTCCGGAGTGGAGGAAGAGCAACTCTAGTGAAATTGATGTTCATTAGGCTCAATTTGTGGAGTTGGTCCAATTCGTTTCAACTTACCTCAATGTGGACTAGTGAAGACTGGCAAGTCTTTGATACCACAGGAAAAACATCGATTGTCTTCATTGCGGTTTTCTCTCTTGTCTTTACCATTCTCGCATTTACACTTCCAGCTCTTATTTGTGTAGAATTGATTAGCTAAAATTGTATTTAGTATTGACATAGCCTTGGAGTGTCAAAGTGAAAGCTTAGATTTTTCCTCTCGACTTGTGGTAGAAATATCTAGTAAAAATTCCATATTACACCCTTGAACTTTGCGGAGAGTCCAAAATCCCCCCTAAACTCCAAAACCGTTTGGTTTACACCCTCGAACTCCCAATACCATCTCATCTGACCCCCTCGAGCCGAAACCAGCTGGTTTTTGGCCACGCCGCATCCACGCCGATTAGCCATCGTCTACCACTTGAAGACCGTGATCATGCGACGATCGCCACGCCAAAAAACCAAGAGCTCCCAAATCATAGAACATTAGCAAGCGATGACCCCTCGGCGGTGACCCCGCGGCGGCGCGCGACGACCACTCGGCGGCAACCCTCTCCGAAATCCCTAGGCGGCGGCGACTTCCACTCGTGGCGATGACCCTCTCCGAAATCCCTAGGCGGCGCGTGACTTCCACTCCGCGGCGACCCTCTCCGAAATCCCTAGGCGGCGCGCGACTTCCACTCATGGCGATTCTCAAGAAGAACGCTGCGATTTACCACTCATGGCGACCTCTCCAAAATCCCTAGGCGGCGGCAACTTCCACTCGTGGCGGTGGAACTGATTGTGAGGTTAGTTCGTCTTTATTTGTGTCGGTTCTTGGATTATGTGCGAATTGTAGTGCGTGTTTCGCTGGAAGTGAGTAGTTTGTAAGCACATTCATCATCTGCGCATGTAGGACATGGATTTGCTGGACCATTTGTGTGTTCGATTTCATTTTGGAGGAGAATTTTTGAATGATGGCAAGTATGTGCATTATTTGGGCGGTTCTGAGGCACTATCATGGATCGATGGAGACAAAGTATCTTTGCCAGAGATTAGAGGCCACCTGCAAGACCATTGTGAAATTACCGAAGACAGTTTGCTCCACTGGCTATTCCTTGGGAAAGAGCTTGCCAATGGTCTGAGGGTTTTGACTGACGACAAGACATGCATACTAATGAGGGATTGCATTACTGATGGTGGCGTTGCTGACATATACGTCGACTCAGCTGAACAAGAAATAGATGGAGATGACGACCATGAGGAAGGAAGTGACTTTGAGGAAGAGATGTAAGATCTGAACTGTGTAGAAATGGAGGCAGAGGATGATGAAGTGGGAGTTACTGGGAGCAAGCAAGATATTAGCAAGAAGATTGTTACCGAAGATGTGGGTAATCAGAGTGCTACCATACAATTTGTAACTTCTGGAAGCAAGCAAGTGGGCATTGTTCCATCTACTCCTAAGGATAGGCAGAAGAAACTAGCTTCATTTAGACGGTTCTATGGGTCATGTAGCAGTGAAAAGAGCAAGGTGGATAAGAAGAAGCAAGCTATTGTAGCTATGGAGGACACATGTAGCAGTGGTAGTGATTACCTCCCAGGTGATTGTGAGAGTTCAAATGATGAGGAGGAGGCTGTAGATATCAAGAAAAAGTTGAAGGAGTTCAAGAAGAAGCTTAAGGCAGGAGATACATTGAATTCTGATGCCATCTTCTTTGAGGGATCTCGTCCACAGTCTGCTGATGCATTTAATGAAGCCATTGTTGATGACAAGAATGAGACTAAGTACTATGACAGTACAGATAATGAAGGTTCTTTTAAAGAGGATGGTGATGAGCTGATTAGGAAGAAGTCCAAGTATCCTAGGTTTGATCGCCATGCTGTTGTCCCAACATTTGCATTGGGTATAAAGTTTTCAGGCAAGCAATAGTTCAAGGAAGCTGTTATCAACTATGGGCTAGCAGAACAGAAGGTGATTAATTTTGTGAAGGATGAGGCCATCAGGGTTAGAGCTCAGTGTGATTGGG
Organism: Phyllostachys edulis; assembly: GCA_036346405.1. Classification (NCBI taxonomy): domain Eukaryota; kingdom Viridiplantae; phylum Streptophyta; class Magnoliopsida; order Poales; family Poaceae; genus Phyllostachys; species Phyllostachys edulis. The sequence goes on along the minus strand of CM070551.1, from coordinate 14,632,644 downwards.
CCAAGTGCCCCTGGGTTATACTCTTATCCACTAACAGTAGGAGAGAGAGCTAGCAGGTTGCATATTTTGTCAATGAGCACACATGCCCACCTAAAAGAGACAATAAACATGTGACTGCTAAAAGAATTGCAGACAAGTATGAGAAGATGATCAAAGCTAATCCCACTTGGAGCATGGATAGCTTGAAGGCCACTGTCCAGGAGGAAATGCAAGCAGATATTAGCCTCTCCAAGTGCAAGAGAGCAAAGTCTATTGTCTTGCAAAGATTGCTAGATTCCACCAAGGGTGAGTACTCCAAGGTGTTTGATTACCAGCTAGAACTCTTGAGGAGCAACCCAAGAAGTACTATTATGATCCACCTAGACCATGACTATGAAGACGCAGTATTCCAGAGATTTTATGTGTGCCTTGATACTTGTAAGAGAGGTCTTCTTGCTGGTTGTAGGAAAGTCATAGGACTTGATGGTTGCTTCTTTAAAGGAGCAACATGTGGTGAGCTACTATGTGCCATTGGCAGGGATTCCAATAACCAGATGTACCCAATTGCCTGGGCAGTTGTTGAAAGAGACAAATGATTCTTGGGATTGGTTTTGTGCATTGTTGTTCAAAGATGTTCAAATTGGTGATGGTGATGATTGGGTGATCATATCTGACCAACAAAAGGTATGCATATCCACACTAACTTGTACTTGTAGAATTGTAGTTTGGCTTGGAAACTAACATCTATTCTTGTAGGGCCACATTAATGCTATTGCCAACTAGGCACCTAAATGTGAGCACAGAATGTGTGCTAGGCATATTTATGCCAACTGGAAGAAGAATTACAAGGACAAGAACTTTCAGAAGAGGTCCTAGAGGTGTGCTAAAGCACCTTGCATGATGATTTTCAACTTCTACAAAGCTCAATTGGCACAGAAGACACCAGAAGGAGCAAAAGCTATGATGAAGACTGACCCACATCACTGGAGCAGGGCCTGGTTCAAGTTGGACACCAACTGTGATTCAGTCGACAATAACATGTGTGAGTCTTTCAATAATTGGATCATTTCAGCTAGGTTTCTACCTATTATTAGCATGCTTGAGGTGATTAGATGCAAGTTATGGTGAGGATTCAAGAACAGAGAACTAAGGCTCAAAGATGGCAGGGACAAGTATGCCCAAACATATTTAAGAAATTAAAGTCTTACATAACTGAATTTTTTTTTGTCATGCTTTGTGGAATGGAAAAGATGGTTATAAAGTTAAACACCATGACTAGAGGTTCACTGTTAGTCTAGAGAACAAAACCTGCTCCTGTAGGTACTGGCAACTTTCTGGTCTGTCATGCTGTCATGCTATATCTTGCATCTACTACAGCTCAAGGAACATTGATGAATTTATTGCAAAGTGTTATTCAATTGAAGAATTCAACAAGAGTATCTAGGGTTGGCACCATCATCAGGTGCAGACTTTACAAAGGCATTGGCCACAATATGGGATCCTGCAGGAAGAGAAGTGGGGAAGCTACTACAAATGCTCCTATGTCACCACTGGATGCAATGGTAATGTGTATTGACACCTTCTTGTGTTTACATAATATGGATGCTATTTTCTGCTAATGATACATTGCTCTCAGGTATTATTACCACGAAGCCAGCAGAGTGTGCTGAGGAAGAGGAAGGCAGTGACAGTTACTGCATCATCAGCTAATAGCAAAAAGAGGATAATTGGTTTAGGACAACTGCACTCAGAACAAACAAGAACAACAATCCAAAATGTAAGTAACAGCACTGACATATTCCCACTTTGATACAGTATGCACATAACTGGCCATGTCTCCTTTTCCATATTGCAGTCTGGTATGCCTGTTCAGGAGATAATCAAGACATCAGCTAAAGCCAATGTGATAATAACCAAAGGGGGGTCAACTACTATGAACCTTCAAGCTCATGTTCTAGGCTCACAGGCTAGCTCTACAATAACATCAATCTGAACTCAGGGTCCGCAAGGGCTCATGTCAAAGCACAAGAACCTTCATGCAAGGCCAAGAAGCAAGTCTTGACTAGGGGCAAGAAACAGATGCCTTCCAAGTGAATGTAATGTGCCAGACTTGACTAAGGGTTGTAATGTGATAGACTTATACATGTATTTTGCCAACTTATCTTTGTAGAAGTTGAATGTAATGTGCTAAACTTGAGGATATTTTTGACAGACCTGAGTATTTGTGAAAGTTCTTTACTGAATTGTGTAGATGTTGCATGGGCATTCACATAGTTAATTTCTTCCCTTGATACCCCTGAATCAGCCAGTGCCTTTTCAATGCAGAGAGTAATCCCTCTTCCTGATATTGAATCAATGAAAATGTCGGCATAAGATGGTGCGGGTTCCATTAGATTTAGGTGAGAAAAGGAACAAAGATAGCAAAGTTAGATGCACATTTCACCTTCAGATGCGGCTCACCATGTGGTATGCATCACATGTGAAGCTTCCACCTAGAAATTCAAGGTATCTTTTACACCTCTTTGTCACGACCATGCACCCATATCAGAAAGTCTTAAACATTTTAACATAATAACACGTCACTCAACTAGAAAAACAAGCAATAGATCCATATGAAAAGGGATCAAGGAAATTGCATGTACAGAACCTTAGCGTGCTCAAGTTCTCCAATACAAGCATGCCTGCCCCTTCTACCATAACAAAACCATCACGGTCCTACTTATGGTTTAACACATTCCTACCAATTGCAACCTTTTTTCTTTAGAAAGTTGTTCAAAACAAAACTGGCTTACCTCCATGGTGTTGACTTCATTTTCAAGGGTGATTTTGAAGCAATTAGTATTGTGCTGTCTCTTGTACATGGAAATAACATATGTGAACCCCAGTATTGTGCTGTCTCTTGTACATGGAAATAACATATGTGAACCCCATTAATCAACCAAACATGACAATTGCCATACTTCACAGCATCTTCCTTTCTTTCACATACTTGACAACAGATGGTTACACAAACATGGCAGTTATCAATTGGAATTACAACCAGACATCTCGGTTACTAGTTATGCAAGAGAGCAACTACAAGCAAAACACATGACACCACTACAACAAAACACAATGTTCTTTCTTTCTCATACTTCACAACGCTAGCTTTCTTTTCACCCAGTGCTGCATCCTTCGCAATCAAAATTTCTCTCAGAGTAGCCACTTCTGATTTATGCGCATCCATCATACCCTCCAGTTTAGCTCTTGACTCAGCTTCAAAAGCTCTCAGAGCATTGTTCTGCCTCCTTAGAGACCTCATAGTGTCTCGCAGATCCAACATAACCTCCTTCACAAAGGGAGCCGTCTCTTTGTCTACCCAAACCAAAAAATTGCAACCTCTAGCCTACCAAATTGACCACAATATAAAACAATTGAAGTGAAGAAAACCAATTCAACGAATCAAATAACAATTTATAGCATCACATTACTCACCCGCGCCCTCATACAAGTCATGTACCTCCTTCCTGAGTTTGAATCACTCCACGAAATCCACCGTGCGGCCTCTCGTCCGCAATGGCACATCACTGCGGGTGAATACTCCAACGGGCGCTCGCGGTACGGTATGGGTGACGACGACGACCACCCCTCGCCACCGACCCGTTCTACAGCCAACAAAGACTCCGACTGCCCACTACTTCGTGAGCCAATCAATTCTGCCGCCACGAGTGGAAGTCACCGTTGCCTAGGGATTTCGGAGAGGGTCGCCGCGAATTGGTCATTGCGCGCCGCCGCAGGGTCGCCATCAAGTGGAAGTTGCGTGCCGCCGAGTGGTCGCCGCGCGCCGCTGCAGGGTTGCCTCCAAGGGGTCGTCGCGCGCTAGGGTTCTACGATTTGGGAGCTCTTGGTTTTTTGGCGTGGCGATGCGATGCATAGTTTACGCGGTCTTCAAGTGGCGCTGACAAGACTAAACGTTGCCGTGGCCAAAACAAATTGGTTTCGCTCGAGGAGGCTCAAAGTGAGATGGTATTGGGAGTTCGAGGGTGTAAACCAAACGGTTTTAGAGTTTAGAGGGGATTTTGGACTCTCCGCAAAGTTCAAAGGTGTAATATGGACTTTTTTCAAATATCTAATTAGATCATACTTGTTAAAATTGTTAATTAAAACCCATGTTTTTAGAAACCTCCTATTCACCCCCCCCCCTCTAGTGAGTCATCCTTGATCCTACACGAACGTCATCCCACCGCGGCTCAAGCGCAACGGCAGGAACTCCTTGGTGTCATAGGGGAACTGCGACCTAGAGAAGTGCTCCACGAAGGCGTCAAGCCCCTACGAATTCCAAGCAGCGAACACTAATTAAAAGATCTACGACTCCAAGTTACGAGAGAGTTGCAAAGATAGTGGCGGCATATGTACCCCGAAGGGCGCGTGCACAACATTGCACATCTTTTTGGATTCCGTAGCCTCCCACCGATGGCCCTAGAGGAAGGCGTGGTGTCGACGCATCGTCGTCGTGTTGACAAACACGTAGCCCTTGTTGCACTTGGGCCCTAATTCACAAAACCTTAAAACACCTAATAACTGTTCACATGAAATCATGAAAACCTAATTTTCGAAACCTAAAACCCTAACCCTAAAGGCCTAATTTTCGAGACCTAGAACCCTAATTTTTTAGATAATTTCAGAACATATAAAATTCTGAAAAAATTACACAAGTAAGTACACTATGTAAGGAGCCTTAAAAAATTGCATAATTTTTTAGGTAATTTTCTATATTTAGAAATTCATACAAACAAGAGACTTATATGAATTTTCGAAAAAAAATGCAGAACATATAAAATTATTAAAAAAATTACATAAGCAAGTACACTATATTACATACCTCCACAAAAAAATCTATAATTTTTAAGCTCATTTGCTATATTTAGAAAATCATACAAATATTACTTTTCTAGATGAGAGAGAATCCGCGCCCATGGGGCCCGAACGAGGGTATTTTGGCACCCCACAAGCATGATAAAGGTAAGTCCGGCCCTCAAAGGCACGGTAAAAACCACGTGTTACGTCACTGCTTGTTCGTTGTGCCATTTTTTCAATTGATTCGGAGAGGAAGCTATTTTTGTTAATTCATGTGCCAACAGTGCCAAATGCAACAAAAACTCAGCATCTCTGCACGAACAAAATGGCAGGGCTCAATATTCCTACATGGGATGTCCAAGATTGGCACCTTTCTGTGTCCTGAAACGTTGGACACTTGCACTGCATACCTTGGTGATCCCAGTAGTCCACAATCGCAGTGCCACTGCACTCCGGTTGCTCCAGAAGGATAGAACGGTAACATTGCAGCATGAAGAAAGGGAGCAGGCTTGCATTGTTAGCATGTAGCCATGTAGTATAGTAAATCTTTCCCTACTGGGATCATGGACTGATGGATGTGAAGCGGCTCCACAGAAAGGTGAACAAAGAGACAAATTTTGGAGCTCATAAATATATTGAAAGCTTCTGCTGCTCTACAAAATTTGTAACTGACATGTTCGTGCACTACATGTGAATCCGTTTATGAAGGTACAATATAGTTACCAACTTACCATCCCAACACCAAGAGAAAAAAGGGCTAATAATGTATTTTGTGGTTGAGAGAAGGGGCAGCCTACCTCAGTTCAAGTTAAATGTAAACCTATCTCAGTGCAAGATAAATATGTACATTAGAGTATATATCTCAGAAACAGAATTCCTCGGGTAAATATTTGCCAAACTTTCCAGAAAAAAAGCTCCTGTACTTCCCCTTAAGTTCACCCACTGCAATCAAAAGACATGTATTTTTCTGTCAAAAAAGGGCTACACTATATGGCTGATGTTGGCTATATGTTGGTGTCATGAACTATTTACCTCTAATGTCTTCAGATTTGCTGTCTGGCAGATTGTTAGATAACGCCAGCTCTATTAGTTTCATGAAGTCCTTGCCTGTATTTGACAATGTTTGAAAGCTAAATATCCTTCATTCCAGAAAAGCAAAACTGAATAATACATGAAAGGATGCTAAATTTTAAATTACCATCAATGTACTTTCCAGATTTCTTGGCATTGATCAGATACGTTGGTGTATTATCTTCTTTCAACTGCAAAGGTAGAACATCAGTCTTCTGATGTTGATACCACAACAACAATAGTGGATGGAATCATGGAAGATAGAGAGCTAGCGCTAGCTAAAGGCTAGAGTGAAAAGCAAAGAAACTGAGCAACATACATGTGAAAATAAGGAATTTGCGACGGCAAGTGGGTCAACAGGGGAGGGCCCTGTGTTGTAAGCTGGGATAAATTTACCATCCTGATATCCTGCTAAGAAGTGGTAAGCAGCCTGACCTGGAGAGAGCTTTGATACTGATGGTAGGGCATCAGTGCTGAAAGGACAGAAGACAATAACATTTTTTTAGCAAACTTGGTTTTAATCTTTTAGAACAGGTGTAGAGAAAGTAACAACTGGCACTATATATGCAAAGTCTCATTCCTTCTTAAAGCTACAATTCTTTTTCATTTTAACCATCCAAAAAGCACTGCACCAAATGTTGCTAACTTAGCAAAAAAAACTTTGTTATAGTATTCTGTAAAAGAGAATTCAGAACAGCAAACGATGTTGTGTACCCTTGAGACACAGATTTTTCATTACCTATCAGACGATACAATAATCACTGCAGCTGGTTTGGTAAACAAACTTGATGCCTTTGCCTTTGTTGGGAAAAGCACAGTACACCCTTTAGAAGAGATAGCTACACCACCGTCAGTGGACACAAGAACATCCTGAATTTCTGAACATGACTTTATGACCTCCACTGGAGCAAACAACATTATAATAGAACCACCAAATGACAGAAGCCTGATACACGCGTTATGGAAGATAAATAAGATATTTATGGAAAGAGTAAAAAGAAAAAAAAAATTGAAGCAGAATCTACCAGCCAGGAACGGGGAGGCCTCCTCTTGCAGATAATATAGGAGCAGTCAAAGCAGTAAGAGCATCTTTTACCATAGTGGAATCAGCGAATGCTTTACCACATAGGATAAGTGATGAGCGTTCTACATCTGCTGCCGCAAATCCATTAGCGTATTGTGTTCCAGAACCAAGAGCATTCCTGACATTAGTACTGTTCAAAGACATCCATCAAGAAAGATATTATTCTTCGTGTCTTACATTACGGCCAACTAGGCAACTACAGTCTTTGGGGTCTTGCAGGTAACTTGAATGCAGGTGCAAGTTAAATCATACGTAAGAAAATTACCTTATGGAACTGGCAACATATATAGTCAAAGGGCATGTGTCGTGGGAAATTGCACGATCTGGTATTTTCCAAAGGACATTGGACAGTAACATAACAGCAGAGGGGTTATCGCTAATAACACGGACCTTTGCATCACATTCCGCAGATGAACCAATGGCACCATCTTGGACATACAGACTTGAGATGGATGAAAGGTGAAAGGTCACCTAAAGAAAGGAGTTCATCAAAACATACAAAGACATTGGAGCTCAATTGAAAAGAGGCAACATAAAATTATGTCTGCTTAGAAAAAGAGGCTAAGTTTAGTTCTGATCAATTCATAAGAATCATTGTGTGATACCATGCCATGGGGTCAACGAAAGTTTAAAACCTACCAGTTTCAGAAGCTTTGCGAATTGAGCTCTTGAAACATCAGGAACCCCGCTGATGGCATTCCCTTTAACATGAAGTGGAATGCCAGACAAACGCTCTACATGCTCCAGAAGCAGGTTACAAGTTATATATTATTACATTAGTATCATATGAATTGTATGTACAAATGATAAATCATAGCTGAATGACATGAATTTACACATGTACCTGTGTAAGTACAACCACCTTTCTGAAGCTCTGATGTCTCCAAGTTATAGAAGACCTTATCTTTTACGACAACACCTCTTCCAGCAATAGCCCAGTTAAGGCCATATGAAACTTCTTGGTCTTCTCTGTGCAACACAGAGTAGATGAAAGCGTGCAAAAATTTGTAATGACTGGTCCAATTGGAATGAACAGAATAACTGAACTTGGTACAATAAAGTATCAAGTGACGGAGGCCAGTCGTCATGTCACGGTACGCTGTTGTAGATCATAACTTGTGTTTTGGGACACCCGCAATTAGAATTGAGAACTTCATAAGCCTAGCAAGGATATCAATACCAGGACACAACTAGGAAGAGAAGAGTATGGCCACACTCACCTCGGCAAGGTAATAATTTCTCATTGCTTCTATGGTAAGCACACTGAAACTGCACAATTGAGAAGCAAAAAAAAAAACACACACATTACGTCAAGCTCCCCATAGTACACTGGCATTTCACAATCACAACTAGAAAACATTACGAATCAGAACTATGAATTCGCGTTTTGACACAGAACCCCGATCATATTCCACGTGAATCGAGACTTTTAACCAGCTCTTGGATCACCCAACGCCACATCACCCAGAAGTATAGGATGCTATCTAGAGTTCAACTATGCAAATTAGCTACTGAATAACACCTCCCTTCGTAGTTATCAGTTCAATATCGCAGTTACACGCTTCTGGATCCTTACGTTTTTGTGTGGCCAACTAACTCCGAAACCCACCGAATCAGCACAGTTTTTGCGGAACAAACAGCGGGATTCGTAAACGCCCAGGAGAATGGAAGTCAGGGTCACCTTTCGGAGGCTCGCCGCCGGCGAGGACGCTGGGGCGGCGGCGGCGCGGCGGAGAAGGCCCAGCATGTGCTTCGCCCGGCCTGGCGGCTTGTGGCGCTTGCTGCCCTCGGTCACGTTCACGGCGGAGACGGCGGGGTGGTGGCGATTACGTGGGATCGGCCCAGTCAAAGACAATCCAATCCACGGCTCGAGCAGATGGGCGCAGCTATTCGAGGGCTGCTCATTCTACTAGGCGTTGCCCATCTAGGACAAGTCGATAAGTAATGGGCCCGATATGACAAACCTTCAAGCATACACTGATGATTGCGTACTTCTTTGAACCACACGCCAGCTCGGCCCGTCTACGATACGCAACATCGACACCGAAATGGACCCGACAAGATTTGAGTTCAGCATCCAGCAAAATGATAACTCTACTAGTATACTCTTACTTGGAAGCTGGCGTGTGAGCGCTCGGTTGGCTCGGTGCGCCCACCCAGCCCGTCCGCGTTCGAGGTTTTAGCTTCCTCGTGTCAGATAGCTAGCAGTGCGTAGGGGTGGAAAAGAGCCGAGCTCGAGCTGCCGAGCTAGCTCGAGCTCGGCTTATTTTGGAAACAAGCTAGAAAAGGAGCTTGGCTCGGGCTCGGAATAGGACTCGAGCTGGCTCGAGCGGCTTGACCATGAGCATCAGTTCATCCACATGGCAAGATCCATTCACAGATCTCCATCATCCATTCACAGATCTGACCATCATCCATTCAAACAAGAACAAATCGCAAGAACAAACAACTGAACAAGCAAATCGCTAGAACAAACATTCAATCATTCATCGCAATGCAAGAACATTCAAGCAAATCGCATTCAAGCTCCTTGATCTCCTCCATCCTGATCCTCTGGCTGGCGGCTGGCGGCCGACGGACGGCCTTGATGGAAAGGCGGTGGCGGGTCGATCTGGAGGCGGGCATGAGGAAGTGGCGGGGATGACGACCGCCTCACTCAATGGCCTCACTCGCCTCGCTGATCGCCTGGCGCGATAGGAAGCCAAGTGAGGCGAGCGGTGGTAGAGGCGGAGGCGAGAGGTGGAGGAAGCACGTGGCTGGGCGTGGAGGAGGGGAGGAGGCAGAGCGGAGAGGCGAAAGGAGGCGAGGGGTGGACTGGAGGCAGGCAGGAGGCGGCGAGGAGGAGGAGGCGGGAGGCCATGAAGCGGAGGTCCGGAGGAGGAGGCGACGCGAGGCAGTGAGTGAGGCGAGGCAAGGTGGAGAAAGGCCAAGGGGATCGGGACTGGAGCTGGGGAGTAGAGATAGAGCGGCGTCGGCGCCTAGGGTTAGGGAAATAGGGCTGGGCAACTGGGCCTTTCATGGGCCGAGCCAAAAAGCTCGCGAGCCCGGCTCGAACTCAGCTCGACTCGGCTCGAAAATTCACGAGCCGAGCCGAGCTGTGACGAGCCCGAGTCGAGCCACGAGCCTCAAGCTATTTTTCCAGCCCTAGCAGTGTGGGTGTGTACCCAGCTTACTATTATTATTCAAGTTCTAGGTTTGACACTAGTGTCCACCATTTTTTTAGGAGCACACACAAGTGTGCACCTTTGAAAGCGTGTGCCCACGCTCTATGAGCTATGATGCCCAAAAACAGATACGCTGACACGACATTGACATGGAGGATTCGCCATTTTCTCAAAAATGCCGATATAGCAACACGCCTATATATATTTAAATAATAATAATATACACATGTATTATTTTTTATTTTTCTACATGATTCCACAATGAATGTTTGAACCTATTGTTGGTGATTTGCTCCTCTCTAGCACTTGAATCACGGTTTTCCATTTTTCTAGAAGGAAGAAGAACAATAAATCAATAACGAAAATCACCAAGATCGAGAAGAACAAGAAGAAACAAGAATCATCGGGCATGCGAAGGAGAAGAATCACCTCGTCGGCTTGCCACCGCTGCTTGCTGGTCGTCGTTGGTCACCTACCACTCGCCGCTGCCTACTGGTCGCCGCCGCTCGTCGCTGGTCTCCGTCTACCGCTGTTGGTCGCCAATCGCCAAAGAGAGAGGGGGTGCAACAAGGGAGAGGGGGCGTGAGGCGATGCATGGGGATCGATCTAGCCATCGTATGTGGCGGGTTATGCCTGAGCCAATTTGGGCTAGGTCGTGTCGCACATGTATCAGATACGTGTCGAAACCGTATCGAACACGTGTCGAAAATTTTAAAAAATTATTTTGGCTATTTAATTGTTCAACATGACACCGATACGTATCCGTATGTCAGACACCGTGTCCAGCATGGATACAACAACAGAGTGGTGTGTCCGTGCTTCAGAGTCCGTGAGGCTTTGAGTAACGTCAAAAAATAGTATACTATTACTACCCCTCCAGAACGTCATGGTCACAAAGTGAAACAAAAGAACTGGCAAACAAATTGCATCATACATTACCACCCAGTCCACATTCCACAAGCATGCATATTTATATCAGGTAACATTGAAAAGAGGTGAGAAACTTTCAGCTTCAGGAAGACACAGAACAACACAACACAAGACCAAACTGTCTTTGAACCACTGAATATGGATTGAATGAATCTGGTTAGTATATACAATGATTGGACTAGTTGTTTGTCCAATCTAAACAGCACTACTTGTTTACACACCGAAGCAGTTTATCTGATGGGCATTGTGCTTCCCAGATTCATTCATAATATGGGGACTGACCATGAAATAGTGTTTTGATGGCAACACAGGTCTCCTTGTAGGCGGGTGATGGACGAACTTGGGGCCAAGGTCCGCCGTGCTATGTAGCCATGGAAGTTGCAAACCATGTGTCGTCCTCACACAAGGCCTGTAGGTCCAAATCTAATGAAGCCACTGCATGCTGGGTCTTGATATATACAGGTGAGGTGAGGCGACGCAGCGTGGTGCTTCAGTGATCACGAAGTGCCTACTGCCATCTCCGTTGTTTTTTCTTGTGCTTCCTCCTTGCCCATCAGTGCTGGTGTGACTGAAACAACCCCGATCAGGAACAACAGCGCTATTGACTGGGTGTCGTACAGGTCACTCAGCGAAGTTAACTCTCCTAGAGCAATCCCAGCCTGGACGTAAGAAAAGAAACAATAGAGAATGGGACTGATGTTAGCACAACTATCGCGACATTATCAGCGGTAGACTAATAGCTGTCGTCGTATCACATGTGAAGCTAGAAAGTTACCCTCACAGTCACGTAGGCAGCCGGGATGAGACCAATGAGAGTTGCCAATAAGAAGATATGGTAGGGCACATCTACTATGGGTGAAGCTAAGTTGATGAAGGTATTTGGCAATGTTGGAGTGACCCTCAGGAAAAGCATGTAATTCAACAGCTTTTCTCTTCTTTTGGCAACCTGAAAAGAAAGACAAATTACTTCTTCTCAGTTATGAACTACACAGTCCTAGAGGATCTTAAATCAGATAGTCAAAACGAAGAGTAGATAAACTCATAATATTTTTAAGCATACTGTTGAAACAAATCAACATTGACTAATGTTGGTGCTGAAATTACCTGCTTCTGGAAGAACATGAGCTTATCTGGCCACAGTGAGAACACCAGTGGCTTTCCAATCAGCTTCGATAGGAAATAGCATGAAGAAGCACCAGCAGTGGCAGCAAAGACAACCAGGGCCACGCCCCGGAGTTGCCCAAACAGGGCACCGGCGAGCAAGGACATGAATATTGTCCCTGGGATCATGAAGGTCTGCATGAAGATGTACACAGCACAGTAGCCCACCAACACCTGTATGGTGTAGTCACTGGTATAGTTCTCTAGATGGCCACTGCAAGGAAACCATTTGAGGGTTAGAAATCAAGGAACATTCCATTGTCAGCACTCAGAAGTAGCAATTGGATAATTCCAATGCACACAACTGAACTTGCTTAAGCAATTAATCAATAACAGCAATGGAATCACAATGCAATGCGCATCGCATAACTGTAGCAGCAGATAGCTCACATGTGTAGAGCAGATCAACATGTGTGATTATCCAGTACTAAACATAAGGCACATGAAGCACGCTAGGACTGAGTCCAAAGCATATGGCAATAATAGCTGGCAAGAAAGTGACATGGTAATTAGAGAAAGAAAGGAGGGATTTCTTACTCCACCAAGAATTAAACGCGTTAGAAAAATTATTAATTCAATCCAGGGAACTATGACAACGCGGTATTGGGAACTCAGGTTTTAATTCAAGTTCTATCTTGTGAGACTAACAATATAAGCATTAATCAGAATTTTGTTAAAGTAGGACACACGTTACTATTGCAAGGTCCTATCTTCCCAAATTTGAAGGTCAGTTTGAAATGGTCCAGACAAATAAACCGGCAGTTTATAGCTCCCCAAATTTATCAAAGCTAGAGCATGAATCGCAAAAAAAAAATTTACCAGATCCATGCTCTACTTCTTGCTAGAAACAAAGAATTCCCATCAAACAAACACTAAGATCCCTTCCAAACCACGAGACAACCACCACTAATAATCCCTACAAACTACCACTAATCAACTGTTCCATTCCCAAAACTCCGATCCACGGAAAGGAGGTAATTTTAGCATTAAAATTGCACCAAAAACTCAAATCTTTCTTGCAAAACACAATGGCATAAGAACTGCATCTGTACATTACTCTTGGGTTGATCCACCAAACAGATGCGCCTTCCACAAACAATTAAAGGGAATCGAAATGTGTCTCCCAAACTTACGTGCAGAGATTAATTCGTAACCATAAGAATCACGAAAACAACACAAAGGAGGGAACTTTGGCATACGATTACCCCAAAAAGATGGAAGCTTTCGTGAACGGAACTGACAATACACCAACCGAAACAATAAATGAGGGGGGGCGAATGATTACGTGAGGATTTGGAGTTCCTCGAGGTTGCGCGGCAACTTGAGGAAGCTGTAATCGGAGTCCGGCATGGATAGGTAGACTCCGACGAGCCCGGCGGCGAAGGCGGCGGCGACTCCGGCGCCCAGCGCGGCCTCCCACACCGGGAACCTCTCCTCCCTCGCCATCTCCTCCCCCTCTTCCCCCCTTTTGAAAATCCGGGGTCCGGGTGCGGAGAGGAAGAAGAGAGAGAGAGAATTCGAGAATAAGAGGAGCTTTCTTTGGCTCCCTCTCTTCTCTTCCCTTCCCTCTTTCCCTTTCTTCTTTGGTTGCTTTTCTTGGTGAAGTTTATATGGGAAAGGAGGGAGGAAGAGAGAGATTGGAATATTCTCTCTCCTGTTTTGTTTATCTGGCCTTCTTCTCTTTCTTGAACATTTTATGTTGTTTTCCTGTTTCTTGGCGTTGGTGTAAAGATAAACATGCTTTTGGTCAGGTTTTGTTTGGTCTGTGGCATTTCGGGAACAGCAAAATTAAGAGCAATTTGATTTGCTTGCTGCTTACAGCTTACTTGATCTGGTTGATTTTACTTGTGTAATGTGTGTTTTTAGACGACAGTATTGTGTTTAATACCGAGCGAAAATATTTTGGACATTTTTGTTGTTTATCAATCCCCTTAAAACAAAGTGATTATTTCCACCTTAGTTTATACTAGTACTGCCCATAAACTAGTAATCTAAACTTAAGCTAGATCAAACAGGATCCAAATAGAGCTGATGTGACATTTAATCTAGAAATTTAAAACAGCAATCACGTTGGTAAGTCTTGTTTCTTTTCTTAATCAGATGAGTAATAAAAATGGATTACTGGAGTGTAACCTCCGCCAATTTTGACAAAGAGTTGGGCTTATTTTAACCGATCGTCGTTTGTCCCTCTGGCTTTGGCGTTTGGTCTTGCTGACGACGCTTTGTGCGGAAGCAAGGTGTGCGTTTTTTGTTTGGAAAATTGGCTACAGGACACTGTAATTTTGCGTTATTTATCAATGAACATCTAAAAAACGTAGTTTCGCTAAAAGATACTAACATTTTGTAGTATTTTGCCGTTAGACACTTCTCTCATTAAAATAATATATCCGAGTGATTATGAGAGAGAAACTTTGCAAAATTCCCTCAATGCGCAGTGCCTGGCTCGGTTGGCACAGTGTCTGCCACGGTTGGTCTGGTTGAACCGATCCAATTCTAATGGTTTTGGACCCACATGTCATACAATGTCGGGCTTTGAACTCACATGTCATACAAATTAACCTCACTAATTGCAATTCTAATAGTTTTGGACCCACATGTCATACAAAATACTAATGAATTATTAGCGGCTAACTCATTGCACTTAACACTAATTAATTTCCTCACTAACCTAACTACTTTGCTGCAATTGATCTTCTTCCCCAAATCCACAAAAACAGAGAAAAACAGAGAATCTCCATGGCCTCTTCTTCCTCACGACAAGGCACGTCCTCTTGCTCCGGCTCCTCGGTCGTCCCCTCCTCGCCATCTTGTTGCTGCTTCGTCGACCTCAAGATCTCTCACGGTGTTCTCGGCGGCCTCACCGCCTCTGGCGTGCACCGCCTAGCCTAGCAGCCACCTGGCTGCCTCCGCCTCGACGAGCGCCTCAACCTTCCTCTCCTCGGCCTCAACGCCCCTGCGTAGCTCCTCGTGTCTCCGCCCTGGCAGAGCCACGACATCGCGTTCAACAAGGCAACAGAGCTCCTCCACCGCTGCCTGCTTCTTGCCCTCCTCCTCCTGATTCGCGATGATGGCGCTGTTCGTGGACTTGATGAACAACTTGAGAGGAGAAGGCTCGGGGCGGCGCAGAGAGCCATGAGTAGAGAAGGCATCGTGCGGAGAAGCTTGAGGTGTCGTAGAGAAGGCGTTGCGCGAAGAGGTGGAGTTGGCGGTCGTGGCAGCCTGAGGCACCACAGTGGGACGGCACCTCCCTCAACCGCGGAGTTGACGGAGATGGCGACGTGCGGTTACGATGGCTTCCCGAGGGAGGCGGCGACATGAGCGCCAGCGGTGGCGGTGGCCTGAGGCGGCATGGCGATGATCGGATCCGGGCCGGTTCGGCTAGGTAGGAAGAGAAGAGGAAGAAAGAGGGGAAAAGGGAAAAAGAAGAGGAGAGCAGAAAGAGAAAGAAAAGAACGGGTAAAATAGGCAATTCACATGCTTTCTCTCTCCCCTCTGACCCGAAAATAATAAAATAGTCGCATCGATGTCCTACAGCAAAATTATACGTTTTTACAGTGTGTTCTGGTAAAATTATATTTTTTGAATGTCCATTGACAAAGAACGCAAATTTGCAATGTCCTGTAGCTGATTTTTTTCCTTTTTGTTTGATCAGCACCTCGACTGGGACCGAGAGAAAGAGAGAGGTCGGCCACATCGCCATTGTGAATGCTGCACGGCCATGTGGTTTGTGATGTTTAAGTTTTGCTTGCCATCAGCAACAGCAGAGTAGAGAGAGAGAGCTTCCTATGCTCAAACTCTTATCGCGTGACTTCTCTTAAAACTAACTGCAGAGTAAGTTGAGATGTTGGGCTCTCGCAGACAGAAACGAGTGATGCATTCGTTGGCTATTGTTCTTGTACTGCAACGCAATGTAACGTCAGAAAGAAATGGCTGTGCTGCCATTTCTGCCGTTTCAGTGCTTGATGGAATCATGTAACCACATGATCTTGAGAATCTCCGAGCATGATTTTTTCCTGAACGTTAGTTGATGGATCGAATTATTTGTCCTAATACTCCCCAAGACTACATCACATGAAGCTATGAAAGAGAGAGTGAGAGATCGAGGCTTAAGCTCATGATGTTTTTGTTTAGGAA
This sequence comes from Phyllostachys edulis, assembly GCA_036346405.1. NCBI lineage: Eukaryota > Viridiplantae > Streptophyta > Magnoliopsida > Poales > Poaceae > Phyllostachys > Phyllostachys edulis. The sequence goes on along the minus strand of CM070551.1, from coordinate 14,616,285 downwards.
AAAAATCATTTGACCCTCTAAAGTATTGTTGTTCGTCACTTAACAAAAAAAAAACGCCCTTTGAACAACCCCCCTCCCCATTTGTAAAACCAGTACACTTAACCCCTACATGGTTGTTTTGCTCGGTGGTATCACCTATGTGGTACTCAGTCAGCACGGTTTCACCACATGGGTAGCTGTGTCGACAAGATGAAGTGGCAGGAATGAGAGAGTTTAAGGCTGCTGACAGCTGGGACCCGCTCCCATCACACCCATCACCATAAAAAAAAACCTCTTTACCTTCTCTCTCTCCTCACTCCCAACCTCTTACCCCCCCCCACACACCACACACACACCACACACCGACGGGATTCCCCCTCGCACCGCGTGGACTCCTGCTCCACTGGCCCCCACGCGGACTCTGCCTCCTCCAGCCTGTGGCCGCCCTCGCGCCAGCCACCTATGACTTCGCCGTGCCACGCTACCACCAAGGGGTCCGGCTCGAATCCGAAATGATCTTGAGTGAAATTTTTGGTCCATGTAATCCGGTCCATGCAATTTCTTGAAACCGGAAGAATCTTGATGGGAATTTCTTGGTTTGTGCAATTTTTTTGTTCCTTGGAAATTGTTGAAGTGAATCTTGGTTTCGTTGAATCCGAATTGTGTAAAACGAGATGAATCTCGGTTCCGAAATATAATATAATCTTGGTTCATCCAATTTGTTGAAGAGATAAATTTCTTCACTATCTCCTCGAGTGTCGTCCGATTTGGGTGAGGCTGACAGAGAAGGATGTTAGTGCAGCGCCGCCCGGCACGGATAGCAACAGAGCCACGAGCACACGGTGTGCGACTAGTCCAACGGAGGGGAGTGGCAGTAGTGGGAGAGCACCAACACTGAGCCACCAGGGAGGAGCCACATCAGAGAGTGAGAGAGACATGCCACCTCATCTTGTCGACACAGCACCTCATGTGGCAAGATCGTGCTGACTAAGCGCCACGTAGGCAATACCACTAAGCAAAATAGTTCTAGGGGGTTAAGTGCATTGATTTTGCAACGTGAGGGGGTCAAATGGTCGATTTTGTTGGAAAACTTGGGCCTGGGCCGACCGGCCTTGGCCCATGGTGGACTCCTCATTCTTTAGTCTATTTATAAGGGGTCTCCAATCATTGTATGTGTTTTTTGACAGAAGAGAAATAAAGAAAGAGATGAAGGAGTTTCCCATCTATGTGTCTATTTTATTTTCTGTACTTGTGCGTGTGTGATTCATCTTCTTCTACGACGGTGATCATCGAATCGGACTCGCCGGCGATGGTTGCATAACACGTTATCAGCACGACTACCATCTCCGGCCTACTACTAGGCCTCCTTTACACGGATTGAGAAGGTAATCATCGATGAACGATGACACTGTTTTGTAGATTGAATCGCTTTCTAGATTGCTTTTATTTTGTACAATTTTTCGCATTCTAGAATGGTTTTATGTTTTTCACGGTGCAAATTTTCTCTAATCTCCGCGAGCCGACTTGTAGTCGCCAGCACAATGCCGATCAGAAAATTGATTGAAAGAGGAATTGTTGGTTGCATCATGGAAAGAGCAAGAAAAACAAAAGGAAAAATTGCCTCGCAGACTGGGAGTGCACGTCGCGGACGGGAGCCCATCGCGGCTTTGCGTGTCGCTTCGAATCATCATCAAGGCTGTTCGCCTCGCGACGAGCTCGCTGCCGCCATTACAAAAGACGCCCAGTACCACAGGTTGGCCAGACGCCATCACAGGCTGCCGCAGGTGCTCTGCCGCAGACAACACCACCGCCTGCCGCTGATACATCGCTTCCCATGATGAGCATCTCAGACGGCGCTGCCAAGACATGGCCGACGCGCCACGGGAGCCTTCAGACGCCGCCCCCGGCCGCACACATGCACCGCTGCCGCCAACCCAACCTTTCAGACGCTGCCCTCACACTGCCGCCACTGGCGGCGGTCGAGAAACCCTAGCCGCCCGACCAGCATGGGCCACCCGGGTGAAATCCGGCCCATGGGGAAGGGGCCAAGGGGGCCTCCGAATTTTATGGAGAGGTCCCTGGATTTTCTAAAAATTACGCGAAATTTTTTCTCAGAACTAAAAATTAGCGGATAAGCCCTTGAAAATTGCAGAATTCACCGAAAATTCATATTTCATTATAAAAGGAACTCAGGAATTCAAATTTTGAATATTTTTAGCATTTGAAGCATGTTTAGCACTATTCTTATTATTTTCTATGCTTTTTTGTATTTATTTACTATTTTGATTAATCGTAATTGCTTAAATTGCCTTTGATCACTGAAATTAACCGTAAAATTATAGAAAAATGCGTAGAAAATTCTGGAATGGTTTTATGCACCATTATCCAATTATTTCATACATTTTACCTGTAGTAAATTTATGTATTTCTTGTATGCACATGTAGATGACAGGCATCACGAACCGGGAGTTCGAGGAGCTGGCCCAGCACGGCCAAAACTACTTGACTTGGGTTTTCGATGTCGAGATTGTACTTGGAGCCAAGAAGCTCCGCGCTGCCATTGGGATTGGTGTATCAAAGGATGCCAAACCCATCCCTGAGGAAAATGATTAGGCACTTTACTTTCTCGGGCACCACCTCTGCCTCACACTAAAGAATGAGTACATGGCAGAGAAGAAAGCGCTAGCCTTGTGGATTGCACTGAAAAAGCTGTTTGAGAAGCTAAAGTACACCATTCTTCCTCAGGCAGAGCAGGAATAGATCCGACTGAGATTTGTTGACTTCAAGACAGTTAGGGAGTACAATTCTACTCTACACAGAATCTGTACCAATTTTTAGCTCTGTGGCAAGCAAGTCACAGATGAGTGGAGGATTGAGAAGACGTTCTCCACCTTCCACCCAAGTGCAGTGCAGTCTGCGCGCAACTATCGTCAAGACGGCTACAAGGAATATGCCGAATTGATTGATATTATGCAGGCTGCAGAGACTCGGGATGATGTTCTCTGCAAGAATTTCATCGCCCAGCCACCTAGGAGTTCCACTGTCCGTGAGGCCAACGCTGGGAGCTTCAAGGTGCGGAAGCGTATAATGAAGAAAAGGGGAAGAAAGGGCAAGGCCGCAGCCCAGAAAGGCAAGCCAAATGCTCCATAGGAAAAAAATGCCAACAAGCCAAAGCGGAACGACAAGACATATGGTCAACAAGACCAAACCTGCTACAAGTGTGGCAAGTGGGGGCACTAGTCGTAGGTCTGTGAAGAACCGCAGCACGTCGTCGACGCTTTTTAGGCCAAAAAGAAGAAGGGCGGCAAAGGGCAGCATGAAACCCACTTTGCCTTCGCTGAGGGGGAGGACTTGCAGCAGCTACCAGCACCGATGGAGGTGGACTCCACTCCTGCAGCTGCACCCCCCCCCCCTTGATATTGTAGCAGTCGTCGCCATGATTTCCCAAGAAGAGCATCTCACCCCTGAGAAGATAGCAGCTAAAATCTCTGACTTCTTGGTGGACTCAGTCTAGTGCACAGAGTGCACTTAGACTTTAAATGTCATTTATTCTGTGTGTGGATGGAATAAGTTATACTTTGGCATGGATGATGGTTGTATGCTCGTGTAGAGCCTTAAACAATTTATTTCTCGTGATAGTTGGATGATATTATTTAATTCATTCATTTATTCAGTTAATAATATCATGATATGTTCTGATATTTGAAGTATTTTATTTATGTGTTGATTGCTTCCTACTACATATTAATAAAGTACTTTATATTAGAACGAGTGTGGCGCTCTATGGAGGAAGTGTACTTAGCTGATAGTGGCACAACGAATACCATCTTGAGATAGACGAAATTTTTTTAGTCGATCAGCAATAATATTTGTAGTCTTACGACAATCACGGGCAGCGATGCTTGTATAATAGGCTCAGGAAGGGCCACAATTATACTCTCGATGGGCACAACTTTAGTCATTAAAGAAGCCTTGTTGTACCCAGAATCGACTAGAATTCTCCTAAGTTTCAAGGATATTCGCGCTAACGGTTTTCACGTAGAGATTGAAGAAAAGTATGATAAGGAATATCTACTCATTGCAAAGCATGAAGAAAGTGGAAAAAGGGTATTGGAATGACTTCCTTCATATGAGACTGGGCTATACTATACAAATATTATGGCACTCGCAGCCTATACTGCCCTAAAAACCATATTTAGAAGCTCCGAACTTTTGTCTCTAGCATGATAGATTAGGCCACCCAGGTCTTAGGATGATGAGAAATATAATTAACAATTCGCAGGGACAAAATATCGATGTAAATAATTTTTCAAATTAGGAAGATTTTGTGCTCTCCGCGTGTGCCACCAGGAAATTAATTACTAGAAATTCTGCTCTAAAAGTGAAAGATGAAGTCCCTGCATTCCTGGAACGTATCCAGGAAGACATTTGCAGTCCAATACAGCCCCTGTCAAGGCCATTTAAATATTTTATGGTGCTCATCGATGCTTCCTCGAAATGGTTACACGTATGTTTATTGTTTACAAGAAACCATACTTTTGCAAAGCTAATCTCATAGATAATTAAAATTAAAAATAATTTCTCTGATCATCGTATGAAGTACATCAGAATGGACAACGCCGGAGAATTTACTTTGAAGGCATTTGATGATTATTACATGGCAATGAGCATTAAAGTTGAGCATTCTGTATCGCATGTCTACACCCAGAATGAACTAAGAGAGGCATTAATTAAAAGAATTAAATTTATTATCCGACTATTTTTGCAGAATTGTAATTTATCAACTACATGTTGGGGACATGCAGTCCTACATGCAGCAACTCTCATCAACTTTAGACCATCGGCTTATAGCATCAATTCATCTATACAACTAGCGCAAGGGTCAGCACTGAAAATTTCTCATCTTCGCAGATTTGGTTGTAAGGTTTATGTACCTATACCACCACCACAGCGAACTACAATGGGCCCTCTCTAAAAGTCTGGGATATACGTTGGTTATGAGACAACATCCATAATCAGATATTTGGACCTTATGACTGGAGATTTGCATACTGCCCGCTTTGCTGATAGCATATTTGATAAGGATATTTCCCGTCATTAGGGGGAAAACAACCCCTTGATGAAAAATATCGAGAAATTACGTGACAAGCCACAGGAATTCATGTGCATGACCTGTGCACTAGTGAAGCAAATAGAGAAGTCCGGAAGATAGTTGATTTACAAGCATTAGTGAATCAATTGCTTGACCACTCTAGTGATTTGAAGAGCGTGACCAAGTCGCATGTACCTGCACGCAATGCACCGGAGAGGGTTGAAATACCAAAGAAAGTTGAAGGTACCTCTAATCCCATCCAGAGGCCTGAGAATAAAAGGACGAGAACTCCGGTCCATCGAATCCCAAGAAGCCAGGGACGCTTGGTGAAAAAGGATAAGAAGGACTTGACATAGCCGATTACCGAAGTTCTCCAGAACCAGAGGGGAGCCAGTTGAGACTTGACACCAGTATAACACCTTTAGAAAAATATATACCAGATTTGAACATTCCCACTGAGGGGGAAACTAGCAGGGATTTGTGCGCACACATCGGAGCTAAATAACTAAAGGGACTTACCCCCGTAATTGGAAATAGCGGTGAACAAGTAGAAGCATTAGAAAAATCACCCCATGAAGAAATAGATATAAACTATATGACCACGGGAGAATCTATGAAGAGGACAACAGTCAATGTCGATATTTATTTTGCAAAGAAATTTGCCACAATCATTGATCTTGATCGAGAGCTTGCATCGCTCGCTGAATGTAAGAAAAAAATCAGATTGGGAAGATTGGAAGAAGGCAATAGAAAGTGAATTATTATCTCTGAATAAAAGAGAAGTGTTTAGACCTGTAAGCCGCACGCCTCCCCATGTGCACCTCGTAGGGCATAAGTGAGTATTTGTTCGAAAGAGAAATGAAAATAATGAAGTTGTAAGATATAAAGCAACGCTCGTTGCATAAGGTTTCACTCAACGTCCAGGAGTTGATTATGAAGAAACATATTCCCCGGTCATGGGCAGAGTTACCTTTAGATATTTAATCTCAATGGTAGTGAACTTGAATTTAGAAATAAAATTGATGGATGTAGTAACTGCATACCTTTATGGAAACTTGGATTCAGATATTTATATAAAGGTACCTGAAGGTATCCCTGTCCCGAACCAAGACAGAGCAAATAGAAATCTGTACAGTGTGAAACTCAGAAAATCAATGTACGGACTTAAGCAATCAGGCAGGATGTAGTATAATCGCCTGAGCAACTTTCTATGTAAGAAAGGCTACATAAACAATGAGGATTATCCCTGTGTATTCATATGACGATCCCAGAATGGATTTTGTATAATCTTAGTGTATGTAGATGATATGAATATCATCAGAACCCTGTAAGATATTAAGGAAGCAAGCTCTTACGGTCTTACCTGGAGTCGGAGTTCGAAATGAAATATTTGGGTAAAACCAAATATTCCTTAGGCTTGCAGCTTGAGCATGTCCCTGAAGGGATATTAGTGCATCGGTCATCCTATACTCAAAAGGTGTTAGAAAGGTTCAGCTTTGAAAAGACATATCCTTCGAAAGTGCCAATGGTCGTGAGATCTTTGCAGCAAGGCAAGGATCCGTACAGACCTAGAGAAGAAGAGGAAGAAGTCCTGGGACCAAAATTCACATACTTAAGTGCGATATGAACACTCATGTATTTAGCAAACTGTACTAGATTGGACATTGCATTTGTCGTAAACCTATTAGCAAGGTATAGTGTATAACTTATCAAAAGGCATTGGTAGGGGATAAAGGACACCTTCCGATATCTCCAAGGAAGCAAAGACATTGGTCTATTGTACAGAAAGAACTAAGACCTGATTATGGCTGTCTATGCAGATGCTGGGTACCTGTCGGACCTGTATACAACCAAGTCACAAATATGCTATATATTCTTGTGTGGTGGAACTGCAATTTTATGAAAATCGTCTAAGCAAAGTCTTGTATCGACTTCGACGAACCACTCAGAAATCATAGCATTGTACGAGGCCTCACAAGAATGTGCTTGGCTTCGGCGGATGATTCACCAGATCCAGCAATCGTATGGATTGAATATCGTGCAAACTCCCACTATTATCTATGAAGATAATGCAGCTTGTGTTGCACAAGGGCAGATGGGTTATGTGAAGAGTTATCTCACAAAGCATATCGACCCCAAGTTCTTCTATGCTCATGAATTACAAAAGATGGACGAAAGTAAAGTACTGTATACCGAGTCATGTGAAAATCTTGCAGATTTATTCACTAAGTCACTTCCAGCATCTAGCTTTGAAAGGTGCATGCGTGGAATTGGAATGATGAGACTTAGAGAAGTGCAGGACTCATGGGAGGAATCTTTATGAACTCATTATTGAAACTTGATCATGAAGATCGAGTACCCAAAGAATAAATCCTGGAGATTAAATAAAATTGAGTGGATTGTACTCTTTTTCTCTTGACGAGTTTTCTTGAAGTTTCTCGGCTAAGGTTTTTAATGAGGCAATTCGTGCAACGCAGCATAATGTGTATCATGTACTCTTTCTCAAAAAAAAAATTCACTGGGTTTTTGTGCAGTTTTAACGAGGCATGAAAATGTCGAATGAGTCCCCAAAGGGGAGTGCTGGGAAACTTAGGCCTGGGCTAACCGGCCTTGGCCCCATGGTGGACTCCTCATCCTTTAGTCTATTTATAGGGGGGTCCCAATTATTGTATGTGCTTTTTTACGGAAGAGAAATAAAGAAAGAGGAGTCCCCCCTCTCTGTGTCTATTTTATTTTCTGAACTTGTGCATGTGTGATTCATCTTCTTCTACGACGGTGATTATCAGACCAGACTCGTTGACGGTGGTTGCATAACAGATTTTTTTATATCAGAGAGTTAAGTGGTCAAACAGCAAGGTCAAATGGTTTCCTTTTGTTTATTTCATTTGACTCGCTGCGCCGGCCTCTCTATGTGTTCGTTTACAGGTATCCACCACTAGACCTGTTCAAAAGTCGGGCCGGACCGGGCTTGAAAATCCCAACAAGAAGCAAGGTGCCCAAGCCCAAGCCTACCGAAATTTGGTTTTTTTTGATAAAAAAAACTGATATTTTGATGTTTTTTTGGAATAAAAAAGTAATATTTAATTCATTTTAAGAATAAAAATAGGGTTTTTTATTATTTTTTATTGTTTTTGTCGGGCTTGCGGGTTTTCAGGCTGACCTTCGGACCAAAAATGGAGTCCCAGGCCCGGCCCCAACTAGATCGGGCTCAGACCGGGCTGTCGGGCCGGACCACCCATGAACACCTCTTCCCACCACCACCACCTCCCACTCTTGACTCTTCACGCACTCCGCTAACCATTAACTGCCACCGACATTTTCAGTCGTTCTACAAAACAACATGATTTCACTATGCGTGTGCTGCATGATCACAACAGATCACATAATTCATTTTTGGCTGTGTCGTTTTCTCATGTAAGCACTGTACAATATTATCCCTGAGTAATTTGCGGTATGGAAATTTTGTTGTCACAGTTCAACTTCTGTGTGCCTTGATGTTTAACTACTGAGCACCCCACTGCTATGCACACGGTTCTGGTCGAAATCACCACGGTCAAACTAATCCTGTGCTCTTTTTTTACAGGTCAACAAGTTGTTTGATTAGTTCTATCAACAAGTTGTTTGATTAGTTTTAAAATATGTCAGTAATTCGTTTTTAGTGAGAGGAGGGAGGGGTGTCAGGTGTGCGAGAGCAACATGTTGCTTCCTGTGATCCTGTCGCCCGAACAGCACATATGACCTCCCCCCAAATACTTGCCTTTTATTACTCAATAAGATCATACCTGACTTGCCTATATATACAGTTAATCAGCTTACACGCTTCTGGTTGCCACATCTCAGAATTCAGAAGCCACAGCTAAAGGCACAGCGATGAAGGGAAGCAAGAGCCATGAGCTAGAGACTGAGGGGTGTTTGGAATGGCTTCAGTTTCCGGCTTTCGTTCGAAAAAGTCTGAAGCCGTTTTAAACGGGCAACTTTTTTATATGGCTTTTCTCGAAGCCGAAAGCCGCGTCTAATGGGAGGAAGCCAGAAGCTGCTCTTCGGCAGCTTCTCACGGCTTCCCACGTCCTCCGTTCCGAGTTTACCCCACCCCCCCCTCCCCCCAAAGTTGGGGGTAATTACTGCGCTTGCCCTTCAAGACAAAACCCCCTCCTTCGCCTTCGCCGCCTCCGCAAACCCTAGCCAGACACCTCCCTCCGCGCCCCTCGCCTGATCCGTCCTCCTCCTCGTCGCCTCCGCCGCCCACCCTCCTCCTCCCGCCCTAGCGCCGCCTCCCCCGAGCTGCTGCCTCTCCTCCTCCCAACGCGGTCACCGCCTAATCCTCCTCCCCACTCCTGCCACCCACCCTCCTCCTCCCTCCCCATGAGGCGCCTCCTTCCGCCACCCCACCCCACGAGGCGCCTTCCTCCTATCCCAAGACCCCACCTCCTCCCTCCTTCCCCCCTCCCTCCTCCTCCCGGGCGCCGCCTCCTCCCCCATGCCCCCGAGCCCTTCCTCCTCCCCGCCGCCCCCACCTCCTCCTACGCTCACCCCTCCTCCTCCTCTCATGTTGCCCCCACCTTCTCCTTCCCACGCGACGACGCCCCTCCTCCTCCTCCCAGATCCAGATCTAGATCTGGATCTCCCCCGATGCCCTCCTCCACCACCCTCCTCTGCGTCACCCTCCTCCTCAGCGCACCTCCTCCCCAGCTCCCTCCTCCCCCGGCACGCACCTCCTCCCCAACACCTCCTCCCCAACGCACCTCCTCCCGGTGTGCACAGATCATGCCATTTATCACAATAAATGAGAACACTTTGTTTGTTCATTCACAATGCTTTATGATGTGTTTATTATTGAATAGCTAAGAGTATCAGACTTGTGCATGCCTGTTATTGCCCTTCTTTTGTTATATGAAGTACTCATCATTGACTTCTTAGTGGAGATGATTAGAGCATTCTTTTGATGTTTTCTTGGGTTAAGATGTGCATGATTCTGGGTGATGAAGAAAATCAGACGGATTACCATTGATTTTCAATATGATTTTGTTCATTTACAGTGCTTTATGATGTGTCTGCTATCGAATGGTCAAGAATATCAAACTCGTGTACCATTGTGTTGATATGTAAACCATGCGGTTCTGATTCAAATATTCCAATCTAGATTTTCTTTAACATTGAAACTCTATGATTTTGCAATGAGCCTGTGATGTGAGCTAAATATTTGCTACTCTTGATGGGTTTTCCCAGTTGATGATGTCAAACCACCAAGATCTCTGAGGCTCATTACTTTTGTAGTACAAAGTATTATATCCAACAAAGTATATTATAGGTTTCATATGTTGGTCAACTCCTTTGCAAAACATTTTATTTCGTTACAAATATGTTTTATGTCTAGCAATTATTATCCAATATGTCGCTTGATGTTTGTTTTGGTATATCCGATTGCTCATCATGTCTTATTCTTTGTGGGTTCCTTTTTCAGAGCCGAAGAGAAGAGAAAGGAAAAGGCCAAGGTTGCATATGAGAGGACGAAGCAACTGGCGAAGTTGCGTGTCAAGGTTGAGAAAGAAACTGAAGGCAAATGAAAAGGATTGAAATCCACTCGAAGATATGCAAGTAGCATGTTCTTGTTATGAATGAAAAATTCTCTCTTTTGTAACTGATCATGATTGTAATTGTATTATGAATGGACAATTATCTCTTTTTGTAACTAATTATGATTATACTTGAAATATGAATCGAAAATTCTATCTTTTTGTAACTGATATTGAATGGAGAATTTATGCATGAGCATTTCTGTGTGTCTCATATATGGTTGGTATGCAACATCACAAAATAACAACATCCTAATTTCTGCTAATATCAACCTTCTAGGTTCAAAAATACCCGTGCATGCATCTTGTTGGTACAAATGGGGGGGGGGAGCAGGAATTAACATAAAAACAGTAAAATGAAATGAAATTTGTGTATGTTTATATGTTTGTTTTTCACTAGATGAACCGAAGAATGAAATGTTTGTTTTTGTAGTACTGCAGCATATCAAATGCATATCTGTTTTTTTTCCTTTTTTCCCCCCTTATTTGTTGAATTGATTATTCACTATAATAATTATTTTTAATAATTATTTATTGTAATAATTATTTATGTAATAATTGTTTATCTTAATAATTATTTACTGTAATATTTATTCATTATAATAATTGTTTTTAATAATTATTGGTTGTAATAAATGTTTTTAATAATTATTAGTCGTCGTTAATAATCGTCAATTATCGTTAAACGTTGTTAATTGCATTAAACAGCATAAAAAAAACCATTACTATCCTCAATGGCATTTTAGATATTTTTTATCTCGGAAGCTGCAGCCAGCCTATCTAAAAGCTAGATAGCCAAACACCAAATCTCTTCAGTCCAGCCGTTTAGCTCTGCAGCACAGCTGAAAGCCGCTTTTTAGGAAAGCCACAACCGTTCCAAATAGGCCCTGATGTCCCCACTTATGATCTATGGGAAATCTACGGCACATTTCGTGCTGAAGAGCTAATGGTTGAGCTCATGCTGCACCTCCTCGCCAAGGTTGAGCTTGTCAGTGGCGACGACGGTGTTGGCTCCATCTTGCAGATGACATTTCCTCCTCCTCCGAGTGAGATTCTGAAACCACTATTGAATAAATCTTATGTTGATGGGTATATGAGTATATCTACTATTGAATCTTGATGTTGATGGGTATATTGACATGTAATTGTTTTGCCGCTTGCTAGGAGGTCCTGGCCGGCAGGGCAAATACAGAGTAAAAATTACCAAAGTTAACAATGAAAACTATATCAAGGAGACAAAAATAAGCTCTGATACCACTTGCTGTAAATAATGCATAAAAAAATAGGAACATGAGATCTGAATTTTACATAAAAAACCCTTTCGGAAAAAACCGCGGGCGCACGAATACAATACCACTATATGAGGAGATGTTTACCATAAAGTTCTCGCTCTTCCATGTAGACTTTATGAATATATTTATAGTGGTACACGAAAGACTTCGTGTAGGAGTAAAATTATGAGTTGAAGTAGAAAACGAAATTCGTATCATACTCAAACTCAATTGGTATCACACTCAAACTCAACATGTCGAGTATGAGATTGATGACGCGCATCCCGGGCTTGAATCTATGGTCAGTACCGCATGTTTGGCTGCAGCTCCTGAAAAATCTGCATAGTGTATCAAGGAGCAGAAGATCGCTCAGGCCAGCTCTTGAAACGGCTCAGAGCAAAATGTGGCAAGATAAATAAATGAACGTTTGGCATTCACCTTTGTACTCTGTTCTCCTCTTTCTTAATAAAATTTGCCTGGCAGTTCATCTGTCGTCCCGGCAATAAAATAAAATAAAATAAATGAATGTATGATTCCAGCGTTGTGTTCTCTGCACAAACATTATCCGCGGTAAACGGGAGAACCCAGATCAGGATACTTTGTTTGATCATATGAATGATGTTCACTCGTTGTGATGCATAAGTATTGTGTGGCCTAACTAATCTGAACCATTAAATCAAACAGAATAGGCGGGCCAGTTTGACCAAATTGTTATGGCAGATAGATGTGTTATTGCAACAATTCAGTGTTGGCTATGCGGATAGGAATCATATGTGACCATGGTTTGTACAGTTGTACCCAGCAGAGTGGCAGGGAGGAGATAGTTTGAGAGAAGAACATATTGTGTGCTCAAGCCAATTTTATACTATCCATGCTCTCATTTCTCGAAAATGATCAAGATGGTCAGGACTCATGACCCTCTGTGGTTAGTTTGACCAAAGTAAACTTGGTGGAATTATTTGTTTGAATTATACCCAAGACTTCGTCGGATCCGGATCCTCTACAGTACTGCAGAGGTCCACTATGTAAACAGTGTTTTGAGATAGAGCGAACAATGCTATGATGTAGTACTGTAGCAACAAAGAGAAAAATATTGAAACGAAAACCACTATAGCAATTGATTTGGACCTTCGGTTTCGATCGGACAATAGAGATCACTCCTAATACTGTGTTACTGTCGATTCTCTGCATTGATTACTTCAATACAGAGGATCCAAATCCAGACCACATCACATGAAACTATGAAAGAGAGTGAGAGATCGAGGCTTAAGCTCCTGGTGGATTTTTTTTTAATTTCATTTGACTCGCCGCACCGGCCTCCTCATGTGTCGGTTTACAGGTACACCACCACCTCCCACTCTTCACGCACTCCGCTAACCGCTAACGGCCACTGACATTTTCGGTCTGGTCAAAATGTTTAATTACTGAGCACCCCCACTGCTATGCACATGGCTCTGGTCAAAATCACCATGGTCAGACTAATCCTACGCGCCTTTTTAACAGATCAAGTTGCTTGATTAGTTTTACCAATAAGATAGCCATGTAAGGGACGAGCTCAATCGTCGGAGAGGCTGTATCTTGCAAAAGTTGCCGCCTTTGTTTTTGTGAGGTGGCAGCTAGCTTTCTGCGCGTCCAAATGCAGAAACGTGAAATCCGTTGTGTACTGTAGCATCGTACTACATCAAGGAGTCGGCACGGCGTGGAGATGGGAGACGCGTCAGTTTCATCTACAACAAAAATTGAAAGCTGCCATTATCTTTTACAAACAAAAAGGAAATAAAAACATGCACGGAAGTGTGTACAAACAACACATGTACGACATCTTACATACGACTCTACGACAGCCAAGCCGGTGGATTTTCTTAGCGCGGGTGATTGTTACTTGCCGGCGACTCTTAAGCCTTGTTTGGGAGGCCCAATCTCGGCAGCAACAACCGATATGGTTTTAGGATATGTATAGTGATATAGATAGTGGTTGTCTGTAGTACCTTCTATGTCATCTATAAACAAAACTAAAGACAACTCATATAAAGAGTTATCTCTAGGTTGTCTATATATGTTCCTCATAAAATGAGGTCACAAAACATATGGGTTATAGACGGCATAGATATAACACAAAAAATGATGTCTATAAGGACCTTATAGACCATCTGTTGCATACCAGACAACTTATTACCTCTCTCCTCTTTCTCTCTCATCCATATCACAAAAAAATCTTACGTGCCAAGGATTATAGACGGCTGATGCTACCCTATTGTACATGCCCTTAGAGGAGTTCATACTTCGTACGGGGTGGGTATCATTTTCGGGAGAAAAAAACGATTGTATGTAACGAGTTTCGGGGGAGGTCTTTCCACCTATGCTTTTGGAGTGAAGTAGGGTGATGGCCCTTGCACAAATTTTATTTATTAATTAACCCTTTTAATTTTATTTTAAAGTTAACCATCGCGATCTTTATTTCCAATTCTGACCCCTTTGGTTACGCTACCCCCGTGGTGTGATAAAACAATACTGTCACGCCAGCCTCTATCTGGGTAAACTCTTGTCACGCCACCACCCGTGGCGTGACAGTGTTGTTTAGTCACGCTTCCACCAGTGGCGTGACAAAAAGTGCTATTTTAGCGGATTTATCCTATAGCGTGATAATGTTGTTTTGCCATGCCACTGATGGTAGCACGATCAAAGGAGTCAGAATTGCAAATAAAATTTGCGGAAGTTAACTTTAAAATAAAATTTTAAAAAAGTTAATTAATAAAAAAAAAGTTCCCCTTGCACCTTCACGATCGTACAGGCGAGTGAAAATCTTTACGAAATTTATACACATATTAGTACGAACTGTATGATTAGGCGGTCGGTATCGAGATGTCCGTTTCATCTAGAATACAGAATACTAGAGTATAATAGTGTGCTTTTTTAATGAGGAGGTCCATGCTTTTGTTCACATGTCCTACTGCTGGTGAGATTATACAATGACACGTTTTACCAGCCGTTAGACGGAGAAGGATCCTCTGCATTACAAACTAAGTAATGCACAGAGCTACGGTTGCCTGTATTGGGAGAACTTTTGGGGCGTTTGATCAAAGATGAACAGCTAGGATTGGGCTACGACAGTGCATTTGCTACAACATCAAATATGAAAAGTGATAGGTACAATGATCGCTACAGCACTCCTATAAAATTTAGACCTTTCACCTTCAATTCAGTGGCTAACAAGAAAATACAAATCATTGTGGCAGTGTATTTACTTACTAATGCAGAGAATCAGAATTAGCCGTTAGACGAAGACAGAAAGGGAATTTTGTAGTACGTGTCAGAGCTGATTCATCAGCTTGTGTGTGTGACTGTGGACCAGCCATGGATCTCAACAGTGAGCAGGAATTTTTTACTGCCCTTGATGTGGCTCTCACATGGTGATGGTCACCTGAGATTATCAGCTGCCAAGTTAAATTTCCCATTTTGCAATTTGCCTTATACAAAGAGACAAGGTGTTGCTTTCAAAGTTCAGATTTGAGACCCCATCTCCTGTGGGCATGTGATCTTTTCTTGCTTCTCTGAGCAGGGTATTTTTGTGTGGCATACAAATTGCATTTTTCTTCTTGTGGTTTGTGTTCATTTTACCTGAACAAGCTAGGCCATAAGAGTTACAGATCTTTGTAGGTTACGTCCTGGGTGTGTTTTTTCAGTAGAAGATAACGTCCACGCATCCTGAATGGAATATGCCGAGTTGCTGACGGAAGAAACTATCTTGAGGTGGCTCGAGTTATAAACCAGGGACCATGGATTGCTGCCTGGTATCTAAACATCGTATTCCTGCCGATGTTGATAGGCTTAAAAGCATCTTTTCTTGGGATTCCTGTAAATTCGAACAACATTTTCCCAGAATAGCAAGAGCAGTAAACTTCTGTTCGTGAACTAGGCTCCTCAATTTCTACTGGCAACTACACCCATACAGATGGAAACTAAAGCATACCGTGCAATACAAACTACTAGTAACAACATTCTTATTTCCCAAGATTTATGTTTGGGAACTACTAAAAAAATTAACTTATAAAACGAGGAACACAAGTATTCCACCTCAAAAGCTGCAACACCCCACGCAAAACTTCTGCCAAATGACAAGGACGGGAATTATGCAGCGAGCCGACATCCAGATCGCAGATCCAACAATTGCAAGTGGAGCAAGCAACTTTATTGCTGGGTACTGCTTCCGTATCATACACACGGAAAACAATCAAGGCAAACTAACCCAGCATATAAGATGGCAGCAGCAATCAAGGACAGTAACTTGTGAAAATCTGCAAAGTTTAGCTGTAAACTCCATCAGAAATCTGGAACAGATCGCTCGTACATGCCTTGATGCGGTCAGGCCTTTTTAACTCGGCAAAGCATACATTCTATATAGTGTTTGTCAAAGCAAATAAATTCGTGTTGCACAATGACAGGTACAACAGCAGCTACAAAATTGGTGGTGTGAATAAGAGAGAACTGGTTATCGCTAATTGTTTAAGCCTCAACAGAAACATCGTTACTGTCCCCATTGGAAGCAACTATCACCTTCTTACTGCCTTTTTAGTTGATTTACTAGATTTTCTTTTCTTGGCTGGCTTTTCCAGGTTCTCCTGTGCTACTACCCGTAAAGCAGGCTCTGCCTGCACAATTTCACCATTCTTCACTGGTGAGCCATTTGTATCGTCTCTGGTTGTGTCCGCATCTATATCTGGATCTACAACGGACATCCGAGTCAAGGTGTAGTCCAACAAAAATGTGCTTCGTACTAGTCTAACGACTCTGCTGAAATGCCTCTGCAAATATGGAATAAGGCCCTCAAGGAGCTCACTGATGCCTTTTATCTGCACAAAGGAAATATCAAATATCCCATGAATAGAGTAACAGTTTGTCATGTCTTAGAAAAAGGGAAAAGCCAATACCTCCAGGATATCCGTGGGAGGCAAGCTCCTCGATACCCGAAAAAGCACAAACTGTGCAACATGACAAACCTTGGGCTTTGTATTCCATTCCTGGATGTACTCAAGAAGCACACGAAGCCCTTCCTTTGGGAGACCAAGAAGGGCTTTTTCTATTGGGTCCTCCAGATCAGCTCCCCTGCAAGGCTGTCACGGCGACCTTGGCGACCATGGCGCCTAAGAGGCGTCAGGACGCCTAGTCGTCCTCTAGGCGAGGCAAGGTGAGCTAAGTAGCAACTACAATTCTACAACTAGCAAGTAGCAACACTAGTCAATACATTGGAAGCAGAAGATCTGCCTACCCGGCTGCCCAGCTGCCCGCCTGCCTGCTGCCCCCACCTGCCCGTAGAAATGCAGGCTCGGGCTCCCCCTCTCCCTCCCGGCGGCGACCGACCTCCTCTCCTCCTGCTCGGGCTCCTCCCCAACCCTCCCAACAGCAACCTGCCTCCTCCTCCGCCTCGCCTCTCCTCTCCGCCGCGCTCGGAGGCGTGACGACTCAATCCGACTGACCTTGAGCAAGAGAGGCGGATCCGCGACAGGACGCCTGGGGGGCAACGGGTCATGTGAGGAGGAGAAGAGGAGGAGGAGCGGAGGAGGAGATGGAGTACTGGGCCGGGCCGGTCTTGGTGTGACGCGTCGAGATGGCCAAGGCGAGGCGAGCGATCATGGCGTCGCTCCAAGATCGCCGGACGCCTAGGCGACGCCGTGACATCCATGCTCCCCTGCACACTCAACGGTATATCAGATTTTATTAAAGAGAAGCAAAGTGACTTCCAGTCAAAGATGAGTAACTGCAAAGCTGTGAGAATAACTCGAGAAGCCTGTGTGGTCTTCTAAGCTCAAATGCAAGTTGTATTGCTCTTGTATAGTCAGAATTTGACACCGCATTTTCCAATTCCTGGCCTCTTAAAACTTCCTCCTCCTGCAACAACAGTGAGTGCAGATAAGTATCGTAGATAGATCCCAAGAGCCACAAAACAATGGCAGCCTTGTAGAAGGAAACATGTACAAGATGATTTGGAAGTGACAAACCCATCAACAATACAGTAAACAGAAAAAAAGAATGATATAGGCCATGATCTCAATTACTGAATCTACCAACTACCAAATCTAGCTTGCAAAGCTCTATGCTGAAAGTATAATAGAAGATTGCACTTGCCTTTTTGTGGAGGAACTGGTTGATAAAGTCAAGCAAGTTCCAAATGAACAGAAAAATATGGTGGCAACTGATAAGTGGCTAAATTGCACGTTATCACACTACTCTAGCATGAACCAGAACACCAACAGTTTTGGTTTAATGGAACACAAGTAAGGTTCATTACTAAATTTTCTTCACACGGGTAACAGCAGTTCAATACATAGTGTTTTAATTGTCAATGTCCCATAGACATTGCACTGTGGCATACAGAAGAAACCATGTATAAAAGGAGGTTGATCTACTCAGCTTGGATTATAAATGACAAATAGAGGAGAGCTAGATATCATACCTTTCCATCATGCTTATCATAAGTAGCAATGCATTCATTTGTTTTGATCATCCATAGCTTCACTAGACCATCACTTCCTAAATTAAGGAGCATCACAAGAACAGAGTTAACAAGTTCCCCCCACAAAAAAATAACTAAAAAAAGTGCTTATTTCTTATTACCACAAGAAACAAATTGAGTTCCACGTGAAAGGAAAGAAACTCGCAAAACACTTGATGTATGACCCTCAAATGTCTTCAAGCACGAACCATCATCAACAGCCCATATTTAGACTGTTCTGTCACTGGATGATGTTATGACACATTGCTCAACAGCAGAAAGCTCAACTGACCAAATGCCCCTTTTATGCCCTTTAACAGAGGACACTAGATTAGGGAGTTTCCATATGCATGCAGTACGGTCCTACAGAATCAAGGTAATGAGATATAATGACAGTTAGATGAGGTAAGCCAAAGGAATCTTTAAGAAAAATTAACATACTACAATCTCACCTCAGAACCGCTGCAAACAAGGCCGTCATTAGGTGAGACAGCCAGAGAATTAATATCTTTATCATGTGCAGCGACTACAGCCTTTGCTTTGAGAGGGACTTCATCATCAGCATCACTGAGTGTATCATCTCAGATCCATATCTTGATGGTTCGGTCACTAATAATAAGACAATCTTATTTTAGAAGAATATTAGCAGTAAAACAATATAAAGAAATACACACAAAAGGGAACAATCATTTTAGTCGAAAATTATGCTCAAGACTGAAGTCTTGAATAGTTATGCTCAATTGCTCATTCCAGGATTTGGTCTTAAGTGATCGAGCAGTACAAAGTGTTTCAATCCACACGTAAAATTAGTAAAGATGAACCTGTCTAAACATATTAAGTTCTCCAAACTCCACAGATGCAAAGATATAAAATCCTTCTCCTCTAATACCAACGAGGCTGTTACGGCGTGGAATCCACGACGCGGCACTGCAGCAACACAGCGCGTGAGCAGCACTCGTGGTACTGTAGCAATGACGGTGTGAACAATACTAGGATACTGTAGCATTAGGATCGGGAAGGGATTGCCTTCCTCAATAAGAATATCTATTTCTCTAAATAGTTGATTAGTTTTCTTGTATAGGGATTAGTTAATTGGAAATGTTATCTATTAGTTAGGAAGGTTATCATTTAGATTGATCTAATCCATAATTGTTAGAAGAGCCCTCTATATAAGGAGACATAATGTAATCATTGGCATTAAGCAAGAAAGAAAGAACAAAGTCATTCTCAGTTTTAGTCTCCCCTCTCCCCCCAGCCACGCCGACACCGTCCAGCCATCCTCCCAGCAGTGTTTACTCGTTATGGTCTAAGCAAGACCATAACAACTTGGTATCAGAGCCAATCGCTGTGACCACCATGGCAGGCAGCAATGGTTCCGGCCCCAAGGAGATTGACGCCATTTTCAGGCAAATCTTGGCGAAGCTTGTCATATTCAACGAGACGTTCAAGGTGGGCAAACCGGGGACCGTCACACCAAGTGACGGCTTGCTCGGTGCAGCCTCCGCAGCGGTCGTTGCCGCACCAGGCGATGGCTTGCTTGGCACAGCCCCCGCGATAGTCGCCGCCATACTAGGAGGCGGTTGCTATTGCACCATACCGCACAACAGTCACAGCAATGGTCCTGTCGGAGCCTACCGTGGCCCTATCGAAGCATGCCGCAGTCCTGCCAACACTTGTTGTGGTGCTACCAAAGCCTACACCCTTAGTGCCATTGGCGAGGAAGAAGAATGTTGTCGTTGTTTCGCGGGCGTCTTTACCACGTTGTCGGCCGATGTTGTGCCGTTGGTACGGTGGAGTACGACAGCTTCCATGTGGGGGTCAATGACGTCGTCGCATCTCTCCTACAAACATTGCATCAAGGGGCGAGAAGGATGTTGATGCTGCCCTGTGCTGGGTGCCCATGCCCCCAATGACTCCTGCGACGTCAAGCCACGCCAAGGGGTTGTTATCCATTGGAGGTCCGTTGCTCCTCGTCCACGTGACGCGACGTTGTCGCCGCGCCCTTTCGTCAACATGGGGACGTGAAGGTCCCCGTGGCCGCCACCTGGCAGCTCGAGGACGAGTTATCTCGCCAAGAGGGGTGCAATGTCATGGCGTGGAATCCACGCCACGCACTGTAGCAATCCCGTGCATGAACAGTACTAGGGTACTGTACAACAGGATTAGGAAGGGCCGCGAACAGCGCTCACGATACCACAGCAATGGCGTGCGCGAATAGTGCTCAGGTACTATAGCATTAGGATTGAGAAGAGATTACCTTCCTCAATAAGAATATCTATTTCCCTAAATAGTTAACTAATTTCCTTGTAGGGATTAGTTAATTGGGAATGTTATCTATTAGTTAGGAAGTTAGGAAAATTATCTATTAGTTAGGAATGTTATCTATTAGTTAAGAAGATTATCATTTAGATTGATCTTATCCATAATTGTTAGAAGAGTTCTCTATATAACGAGGCCTATTGTAATCGTTGGCATCAGGAAAGAAAGAATAACAAAGTTCATCCCATCTCTAGTCTCCCTTCTCTCCTCCAAGGACGCCGCTACTACCCGGCCATCCTCTCGGCGGTGCTTACCCCTATGATCTAAACTAGATCATAACAGAGGCAATGACCAAGAAAGTCTCAAGTTACCTACATACATTCCCACAACTACTTGAGCAACTGAACAGCTACACGGTAAATGAAGACTAATATACCTTTCCAAGCACCAGATGCGCACCAACTGTAAGAAAATAACCATCTGTTTTTCCCTTTAAATTTGCCGGTTCAACACCCAAACAAGCCAAGAAGCCACTTCTTGATCCAATGAAGGAAATAGCTTCTATCATTTCATATGTTGGTATTGTCTTCTTTGAGCTGTAATTACGAACATCCCACACATTCACAACCTGCAGATGTTCCATACATTCAAAATTGCTGGTAGCTCCAGACAGAAAAATGCATGGTAGTGTATGTATTGAAGAATATTGGAATGCTAGCCAAGAAGAATTATCTAGACAAATAAAAAGCATGACAGTAACTAGCCCCCATGTTCTCTTCATTAACTTTTGCATGAATATTAACAGTTGAAACCTAGTATGATGGTATATCACGTACTCTACAGAAAACTATACTTGCAGAGGAATTCACATTCTTCTCGGTGTGTTTTTTTATGCACATAGATGCATTCACAGATCAAACAAGCAGTTCCAATCAATTCCAAGTGCCCCCCCCCCCCCCAACACACACACGCATACAACTTTTTCACTGTCTAGTGCTGACAAATACATTGGATCTCATGATATCTTAAAAGTATATGCTAGTACAAATAGAAATATGAACATATAACTTAAAAACATAGTCAGCATCTATGCTGTATGACAGACATGAGCCTATATTAATGGAACAGATTCAAACATTTCAACCATACCTTATCCCTCCCAGCACTGAGCAATGTTTGCCCATCTTCGGATAATGCCAATGAAGTCACTGCTGAAAAATGCTCTTTCAGCACAGCAATACACTTTTTGCTATCAAGGTTCCAAACTCGCACTGTGCCATCATCACTTCCTGAAAATAACTAGAGATCCAAAAAATCAGGGTTGTATCAACTATAAAAAAAACAAGTAAAATACCATGAAGATGTGGAGAAACAGAAAGAAAGGAATATATCATTAAAACCAAATAGAGCTCAGTGCAGATAATACGGTGACTTAAACCAACAAGCTCGAAAGCCACTTTCAGTTAATCCTGTTCACATATAAGCCCAGTTCTTTTGTCTCCAAAATTGCACTCACCAGAAGGCGCTTTGGATCTTTATGGAACATAATGGTCGTCACAACACCTGTGTGTCCTCTAAAGAAATGTGTGCAAAACCCACCATCTACATCCCACCAGGCCCGGCCCTTGGGGGGGGCGGGAGGGACGGACGTCCCAGGCCCACGAAATAGATGGGCCCCCACCAGATATGTATATAGGCTGATCCTGCGTGCAGCTTTGAATTCATTTTTGGCATGGTTATTTGGCATGACATTCTGTTTGTTGTCAATAAAGTGAGCAAAAAATTGCAATCATCATCTATGTGCATTGATTCTGCCATGCGACAGATAGAAGGCATAATGGATTACTTTGAGACCTATAGGAATGATGGGTTTGCTTCTAGTATGGTCATTGCTAAAGAAATTGCATCTGAAATGGGTGTTGAGCCATCATTTCCTGTAAAGCGTCGTGCTCTTAGAAAGAAACATTTTGATGAAAATAATAGTGAGGAAGTCATCTTGCAAGCTGAGAAGGATTTTAAAGTTAGTTACTTTCTGGTTATGGTTGATATGGCAAAAGATCATTGAAAAGTAGATTTGAACAACTCCGGTCATTTAATGAGATATTTGGGTTTTAATGAGTTCAACAAGCTTGAAGTCCTTGGATGGTCCTAAACTAAATTTGTGTTGCACAACATTGGC
Organism: Phyllostachys edulis; assembly: GCA_036346405.1. Lineage (NCBI taxonomy): Eukaryota > Viridiplantae > Streptophyta > Magnoliopsida > Poales > Poaceae > Phyllostachys > Phyllostachys edulis. The sequence goes on along the minus strand of CM070551.1, from coordinate 14,593,442 downwards.
GTAGCTTTCTCTCATAATGGCTCATCGACATTGATTTAAATGATCTAATTTACGAGCTAAGGGTTACGCAATCCGCTTTGCGGATAGAGAAATGACGACTATGGAGATTTTTGAGTTTGTTCTGAAGGTGATTGTTATCCTAGTACTTCCATTGCTTATCGCATCTTGTTTACTATACCGATGGATGTGGCATCGGTGAAAGAAGCTTCTCAAAATTAAAATTCTTCAAGAACTATTTGAGATCTACAATGTCACAAGAGAGGTTAAATGGATTGGCAACATTATGCATTGAGAAGCGATTGTTGGATGAGATTGATATTGAAACCATCATCGATGACTTCGCATCAAGGAATGTTAGAAGAAATTTTTGAGGTAATTTAATATGTATACAAATTATTTCATATGAATGTTGCTTTTGCATTCAAAGTGAAGCGCTTATTAGTAATATTTTGTATATGTGTGTATATACTACCAATGGGTAGTACTAGTAGCATTATCATGTTCATATAAAAAGGCCCAAAATTTTAGCTTCGTTCTAGGTCCAAAAAAGCCCAGGACCGGCCCTGCATCCCACACGCACACCTTCTTGTCTGCTCCAGCAGTTGCGAGCAACCCACCAGAAGCATGGCATGCCATGGCCATAACAGGACCATCATGTCCCTGTACCGCATAAGAAAAATAAATGAGCTTACCTCACATGCCTATACTAAGGAACAAGAAAAGTGCTAATATACGGAGATGAACAGTTTTATTTGTGGAAGATGTTAACATTTATTTGTAAAGCCCCCATTCTGTCTCTGACTTTACATGCACAACTCTTGATACAAGATCTAGCATTCTAAAAGCTTAGGTTACAATAAAAATCGGCATGCCTTATAACAATCTGACAGCACAGCAAACCATCAAACAACAGATTGTTAGGTATCAGGATGTGAACAACCCACTATGAATTGACAGGTTCACCTTTGGAGGCAAGCTTCCTGAGCTTCTAGCACCTATGTTTTCACCATTTTTCGAAATACTTCCAAAAACAGGAGATTTGTAATATTTTCTAGCAAAAAGCATTCTGCATTCCCATAAGAACACGCAAATTTTAGCCGTTCCCGATGCAAGCAGGTGAGTGAATAGACACCGAAATACCTTCTCCAGACTAAAGAACATCTTATGAATCAAGAGGTACAAACACACCATGTGAAATCAGAAAACAAAACGTCCACTGAGCTATGCTCTCCACGTGAGATATTCACATAAAATTGCTACCCTACTCGAATTCATATGCGCATAAATTGCTAGCATATGCTCGAATTTATATGCACATAAGATTGCTACCCTATGCTCGAATTCACATAACTCTTTGCAATTACCATGAGGATGCAACATTTCAAATAGGAGGCAGTACACGAAAGCGCGGCAAAACACGTAAAAATTAAAGACTGACCTTCCAGCTGCGGATGCAAGTGCGGGACGCGAGGTCCCAGACCCTGATAAGCCTACTATGCCCAGCAGCGAAGAGGAGGCGGGAGTCCGGGGAGAGCGCGAGCGCTGTGATAGCCTTAGAATCGCCGTCGAGTGGCTACCCTATGGAAGATGCATCTGCAGCGGATACCACACGCGCCTCGCCGCCGCAGGCGCACGCGAGGAACGCCTCGGCGTCGCCCTCGCCGCCGGGAGCGCTCCCGAGGGCGAACGGCCCGCCCGTGTAGAACTGCTGCAGCGAGCGGTCGCAGCCGTAGTTCTTCTTAAGCCCCTGCGACCAAGCCATCGCTGGGCGGCGGCGGCGGGTCGTCGGAGCCTATGGTTTTTGCAGCGGCGGCGCGAGAGTGGGAAGGGTTTTGGAGCTCGAGCTCGAAGAGCTCGAGCGGCAGGCACATAAAGGCAAGCGGCAGCCTCCGACAGGTGGGTCCGAGCGACAGAGACAACCTACGAGAGGGTGGTGTTGAGCTGTGGAGGCGTTGAGGACCCTGACAGGCTGACATGTGGTCTTCTGGGTGTAACATGGCGCTTGTTTCGGCCTTCTGAATAGACATGGGTTCACAGAGAGGCAGAGATCTTCCAAAGAAAAAGCCCATGAGTTATGCAGGCAGCAGGATAGGCCCATTAGGATGGCGTTTTCTTCCCACACGCAGGAATGTGGACCGCTATACTCGACAGGCCGGAAGTGGGGTTGGCGACCTGCTCACAGAAATCTGAAGGGCTTTCTTTTTCTCATGTTCTGTAATGGGCCCCTCTCTTCTTATTAGTATTTACCAAAGTAGTGTTTAGATGGATGAATCATGTAGTACTTGTATCGGATGGTTCGGAATATGCTATGGTTCATACGTTTAGTTGGAGGAATGGAATGAAGTTGTCCGGAGCGAGATGATTCAAGTCAAGGGAATATACCTCAAATATGTTGAACTAACTAGCTCCACAAAATCGGTGGAACCACACGGTCCAGAACGCGCTGCGTCCGCATTCAAGGTGATTAATGACGGCAAGGTGATTAATGTTGACAACACTAAAATAATATGATGTTTCCACTGCTCATTGTCTTAATAATGTATGCTATGTTCAGTTGTTCTTCAGGTTAAGTCCTTACAAAGACCTCTATAAATTTATTTATTCAAATACTATAATATTTATCATGATTAAATATAATTTTCCCTAAATTTTTGGAACTCTATTCAACCCACACAAAATTCAAACTCTATCCAACAACCTAAGCTAGGTTTGAATTTAGTTTAAGCTAATAACACTTGAACAGTGAGGTTTTAAATTTTATTTGAGTATTAGCACATCCCAGGGACCGAGACGTTCGGACGGTCTGAACGTCTCCTCCGATCGGACGGTCCGAACAGACCTCGGTTCTATAAAATAGCCAAAAAATAGAAAAAAATCCTAAAATCCTGAAATAATTCAGGGAGGTTCCTGAGATGTGCTAATACTCAAATAAAATTTAAAACCTCGTTGTTCAAGTGTTATTTACTTAAACTAAATTTAAACCTAGCTTAGGTTGTTGAATAGAGGTTCAAACTACTACAGCTTTCACTTGCTAACTCTAAATGAAATAATTCTTTCACCCAAATTCATCTAAAATTATCATCTAGCTACTGTAGAAAATTCATGCATTTTTTAGCACTTTGAATTTTTAGGTTTTTCTTAATGTCGTTTTTGTTTTGTATAGAATCCAAATATTTTAAATGAATAAAATAAACTTCAATTAAATTCAAAAATATTTTATTAAATTTTTATGTAATTTTCTTGAGAAAGGAAGAAAAGAAAAGAAAAAATTATGGCCATCCAAATACAATCTCATTCATCAAACCAAACACCATCTTGAACCATCCAAGACCATCGTATCTAAACAACCAAACAAAATCATGTATTATCCTATCCCACCAACCAAACATCATACTTGTATCATCTCATCCAGGATCATCCCATCCATCATGTATCATCCCATCCTATTCACCCTGGTTCACCCAACCAAACGCACCCTAAGTTTCTAATGAAGAATTCAGTGTTTCGGGAAATAAGGGTGTTAAATTGCATGATTTTATGGATTTATGTAAGAGTAAATATCTAGCTTAAACTACTCTTACTACTTACTTTGGGTACAATCATTCAGACATCAAATCAATAGGAAACTTCCTTGAATATATATCATGGAGACGGAGGAGAATGCTTACCTGCCTAGAGCATCGGTAAAAATGTAAAGAGATAATTCCTTATTTGTCATTGGAAGTTGGCGGGATACCTAAAATGCTATCGTGAAACGATTTTTTTCCTTCATTGTCATCGGATCTCAACTTCCATCTTTTTTTGCCATTGTCATTACCCTCGTTAGGTCCAGCCGCCGTTAACCACTGAAAAGTTGTCAAAATGTCCATATTAGCCTTCTTGCTCCTTCTCTTCTCCCTCCTTGCTCTTCCTCTTCTTCTTCATGCCCTAGTCGTCTTATTGTGATGTAGGAGGCGATCAAGTCATCGCCTGCCGCCACTGCCTCGATTGATCCGCTATCACATAGCCTCCTCCCTCGACCTCCTCCTCCCCGCTGACGCCGACGCCATGATGCATCGATACTCCGCGTTGTCCGAGGGGCGCCCGAAGATGCTCACCGACCGTGTGCACCGCTACCGCAGTGTGTTGCTCGTCATCCTCACACCACTCACCCTCGTCTCCTTCGTGCTCCTCCTCATTCAGCTCTTGCATGCCGCGTCCGCCGGTGGCAGGAGGTGGGGACCCATAGGCAGCACCACCGGGGCCAAGAAGTACACCGTCATACTCGCTGTTGTGCACCTCCAGCAGTGGTAGCTCTGTAAGGACAAGGATGTCGACTAGAGGGGGGTGAATAGATGGTTTTAAAAAATCTTTTAGCTAAAACCGAGTTTTATGCGAAAATATAAATCAATTTGGTTTTACATAATTAAAACCTAAACCAACTAGTCTCAACTAAGTGCACCAACGACCTAAGTCTAAAACAAGGTTTGCAATCCTAAGGTGAAAAGCACACAATTAATTTTATCAAAGAAAATTGCAACAATGTAAATGAGCACAAGAGCAAACCAAACACAATGATGTTTTCCCCGTGGTGACTGTAGACTTGCCGGTCTCCCCTAGTCCACGTTGAGGTAAGCCCAAATGAATTGGACCGACTCCATGAATTTAACCAACACCCCGATTCCACTAGGGCTGCTCTTCCTCCACTTTGGAGATGGTGAGCACCAAACCACTCACACCACTCGGGTCTTGGGAAGATCACCGGTGCAACTCCTCCAAGCTGTCTAAGTGTCGGCAAACACCAAAAGTAACAAGTCAAAGGCGACCACTTGAACAAATCAAGCACCGAAGCTTGATGGATACACAATCCACTCACTAAGTGCAACACATGCACAAGGATTTTCCTCTCCAAGCTCACTAAGCGCAACACATGCATAAAAGAGGAGAGAGGGCTTGATCTTAGCTCAAGGAGAGAAAAAAATAGCACCAACACTCTCCCTCAACCGGCCACAAGGGGTATTTATACCCCACACAAAGAAACTAGCCGCTTGAGCCGAGATACAAAAAAACAGGGAAAATCGGACTGGCCGCCCACCTATGGCCAGTCAGACCGGCCTCAGTGCAACGGCTATAAAAACAAGTCATTACACGCTCAACCGGTCTAACTGCCCACACATGGGCCAGTCAAACCGCCTTGAGGGTGGTCGATCGCTACTCGGAGGAGCCCAACCAACTCCAGATGAAAAACTCCTCTAGAAACGTTGACCAGGGGGTCTGACCGAGGGTCGGTCAAACTACTCAACACATGGTAGTCAAACTGTGACCCAACAGGTCAGATCGCTCCACCCCCGGTGGCCAGATGGTTAGACTGACACAAAGTCGGGGTCAGACCGTCCAACACATGGAGGTCAGACTGACCATTAACAAAAATAAAGATTCAAATTGCATCCACTTCATTCAATTTGCAAAACACATTGGACAATTATCGTACGATGCAAACAAGGAATAAACACATGATTCTTAACAAGTTGCAAAGCACATTTGTCGACTTTAGAATCATGCAGCAAGGGTTAGGTATGTGGACTCAAACTGTTTGCAAAACACATTTGCAAACTAAAGTCACATGCTACAAGGATTATGCATGAGCCTCAACTATTTGCAAAACAAATTCGCAAATACCGGCAACATGTCACGGAGCGCTATAGCAAGCAAAGTGAGCTATCAATACATGATACACTCAAGTTACTAGTCAAGACCTCTCTTAATAGTACGACAACCTACACTAGCAATCCGGTCTCCAAATCAAACGCCGAGACCGGTAAAATGACTAACAAAGATATCCTTAGCCTATTCTAGATATATCTTTGTCTTGCACATCCACTTGAAGCTTTTGGATGATGATTCACATCTTTTCTCCATAACCAGGTTTTTGAGTTGAGCATCAACACATGACGTCAATCACTTGACTTGATGACTTCCAACATATTGAGCCATCCAAAGTCTTCATCTTCATGGGACTTAAACTACTTCACCAACTCATTTAAAATATTAGTCCACATGACGATTGTCATTAATTACCAAAATACTCCATTAACACATAATGGCGAGTCTAGATTCTGTAAGCTCCACCTCCTCGAATCGCGCCTACAACTCCTAGCACACGCGGAGTAGCTCCAGTGCCGTGGTGGTGTATGGGTGGGGCCGTCGTGCGCCACGGGCTTCCACTACACCTTGAACGCCCGCTTCAAGGTGGATCCCTGAGTGTGGGCCACGCACCATGTCGGCGCCACCGCCACTGCCGCCCACAGCAGGTGCTCCAACGGCCACGACGGCTTGAACCAGGGGCTCACCCGCACATGGCGTCATTTAGCACCACACCATAGCACCACCGCTCCTTGTCCCAAAGGTGGAGCAGCATCACGATGGCGCCACCGAGGGACTCCCCATAGAGGAAGCATGGCAGCGGCAGTGGGTAGTCGGCGCGGAAGGGGGCAAAGGTGGCCTCATAGTCATCGAGCACCGAGACGATGTCGGGTATGTGGCTCTGGTGGCCCTCGGAGAAGACATGGTCCTAGTGGTCAATGGTGAACCCCGCCTCGGCAAAGTGGATGGCAGTAGGCTAGACTCGCTAGTGAAGTTGTGGACGACGACGACAACACTGAGGTGTTGAACCAGTGGCAATGTCGATGGCGGAGGCCGTGGTGGTGGAGGTGCACCACGGTGACATTGGCGTAACTGAGCTCGCCAGCCTTAGTGCGCCGTCGTCGCCTCTACTGCTCGTCGATGGGGAAAGGGGAGAGAAAGAGAGGAGGGATGGAGAAGGAGATGGAAGAGCTAAAAGGGCAAATAAGTCTTTTTTTAACACAATTTGACCGTCAACTCATGGTGGATCGACATGAGTGGCAAAAAAAAGGATGGAAGTTGAGATCCGATGACAATAAAGGGAGAAGCGGTTTCATCGTGGCATTTGAGGGATTCGGCAACTTCTAGTGGGAAATAGGGAATTTCCTCAAATGTAAAGGAAATGCCACCCAGTTCCACAAAGAATTTTTCTTAAGGCAATTCGGCCTCCTAGAACTCTGGCATTACCCAGGGAATACTGAATACAAAAGTTGAGTAAATTCTTCATCATGCATATTACAGAAAGTGCCCCTGAACAGAACAAAAAATACAACCATATCCTTGGGTTTTCTACTTGGAATTGGAGGTGCCTCGCTAGAGAAGACCTTTGCTCCGGCTTGCAATCACCCATCTTGAAGCGTGTGAGCAAATCCTTGGTGTACTTCGTTTGATGAATAAAGATCCATTCCTTACATTGCTTGATTTGAAGCCCCAGAAAGTAGTTAATCTCTCCCATCATACTCATCTCAAATTCCCTGGATATGGTCTCAGAAAAACTGGAAACAAGAGCATGAGAAGAACCACCAAAGATAATATTATCTACATAAATCTGAACAAGCAAGAAGTCATTGCCATGTCTAAGAATGAATAGGGTCTTGTCTACCTTACCCATTTCAAAGCTATTCTTAAGCAAGAAGGTCTTAACCCTATCATACCAAGCTCTAGGGGTTTGCTTAAGACAAAACAAGGCTTTGGATATGTAATATCCCAAAAATGCATAAATACAAAAATACGAGATTTTTAAAACTTTTTGTATAATTATCTGCACCATTTTATTTTCGCCTGCATTTTCGGGATTTATTTGATCTATGTTTTCCTTTTGTTGGCACCAGTAATATATGACAGAAACCCTAGAGAAGAAAACCCTAAATACAAAAACCCTAGAAATATAAATTACAAAAGCAAAATAAGCTTAAGGTATTGCTTATCTAAATAATACGTGAAGTGAAAACCCTAGGATCAGAGTCATAAACCTAAAACCCTAAGACACAATGTTATGAAAATAAAGTTAACACAAGTATTATAGACCAATGAACCTCCTAAAGTAATCCTCTAGGATAGGAATATTAAGTTAAATCATGCTCAAGAAATCAACCAGCAATTTTTCCCTTTTCCTTTTCCCTTAATTCTATTTCCTCTTCTTTTGTACTGTTCCTCAGGCTAGTCCCTATTCCTCGGGCTCGAGTCACATGTGGGCTCACCAATTCGGTTTGGCCAAACCAACTCCCCAACCGACCACGCCACCCCCTGCTCATCTTCTCGCCGAGCCAGCTGCGCCCTCTCTCTCCCTTCCTTGGTCTTCCCCGGCTCACATGCACTCACTTGCCTTCACCTATCGCCGCCTCATGTCAACACCCGCCTGCCACGTTCCTCTACTGCTGGCACCTTGCCCGCGTCTGGCGCTAACGCCTTGGCGCCACGAAGCCCTGCCCTTGATCATGCAAGCCGCCATGACACCCTTTGCCCATGCCGCCCATGCCGTCGGCCTCACCATCGAGCCCCTGCTGTTCCTGTGCATGAACTGATGAACCTCCTGTGAGATGATTAATACTTTTAGCTAAGTGTTGTGTTTAGCTAATTGATCACTTGAATGACTTAATCTAAAGTTGAGATGTTAGCTAATGTCATTTCTGTCCAGAAAGGATTGTTCTGTTAAATGATGAGATTTGTCAATAGAAGCTCATTGGTAAAGCCAATTGATCGGAGAGGATAGTCTAAAAAATAAACAGTTTTGTCAATAAGCTAATGACATTGCCAATGCAAGTACTTAGAAAGTTTAATAATTCAGTTAACCATCAGACATTAAGTTAACAAAGGTAAACCAACTCTTGCAAATCTTATGGCTATTAATTAGGACACTCAAGTAAATTAACAAATTTGGAGTTTGATATTTGGAGGAAGTTAACTAGTAGCACTTCAGTTCAAGTTTTCCCCTTCTATAAGATACATGAACAGTGATCATAATCTGAGTATCAATAAAAATAACAGTCAATAAATGACATGGCTAATACAAATGGATAGGAATTTTAAACTCAAATAACCAATGAACATTCATCTGGCAGCAGCACCCCAATCTAAAGACAACTATTGTTGAATATGCAAAAACAAGCAGTGAACCACCAATTGGTCGGAAGGTTCAGTGAACTAATTAATCAAAGAGTACTTTGAGTAGGCAAAGAATTTGATAAGAAAATTTTGAAAACAACAGTAAGTAACCCACTAATGGAAGCTTCAGATTTGCAAACCACATGATAATAGCTAAGTCTAATAACTAAAGCTGTTTGACAGTCCTTAGTAGCCATTAACAGCTGAATAAACAGATAGTAGCAAAATTATGAATTCCATAATGATCACAGTGACAAAAAGTTTGGTTAATGGACTAAATCATCTAGAGGGTAATTAGAGAAGAGAGAGCAGTGAGCTAAAATCTATGCCAATTACAAAGACAAGTTAATTAGAACCTATATTGAGTAATTAGTCATTAACATTTAATCTAAAAGAGCAAAACTAAAATTAGAAGTCAAGATTGGTAGTGATGGTTAAACGACAGTAACCATATATCCTAGTTTCGATAATAGCAATAGTAGCATTAGGTCAATAAGAGAGTTAATAAAAGATGGTAAGGCAATTAGAGATTTAAAAATCATTAGTATGTACTTAACCAATATCACTAATGTCTAGGTTAAAGTAGAGATCACCTAGAAATGGTGTTAACCCTAAAATCTTATACCTTAATAAAAAGGGGAGCCATAGTTAGTCCTATAGACGGCCCTTGTTAGGAGAATTGTTAATCCATCCATTAAGATAAATGTCGCTAAGTAATTAAGAATTAGTAGTCAAATAACACCTAGGCTCTAGATATCGTCCGTCGTCATTCGTTCTCAATAATAAGACGATTCGTGATCCGAAAATAGATATGAGAGTATTACTTAACCAAGTAATCTCTCCTATCCAGTTAACCAATGAGGAACGTTCCTGTGAACATTCTCTCTCTCTCTCCCTCTCTTAGAATTATCTACTTTGGCCTGAAGAATTTCCTTCATTCCAATCATCAGTGGATAGATTTTGTCTGTAGTATTTCCTTCATCAACTCCTTTGGATATACCTTGTCTGTAGTATTTCTTTCATCAACTCCTGGGTTATACTTCATCTAAAGTATTTCCCCCATCAACTCCAGATGAGTATGACTTGGTCTCATCTGAAGTAATCCGTCTTTCAAGGTACCGTTAGATGTGTTTACTTTAATTCGAACTATTTCCTTTTGTTTGTATGTATTCGGACTTATTGGATTTCATTTGGTTGTTTTCAGTCGCTTTTGGATTTAATCGTATCCTACGTAGTTAGACTCTGAAGCTGTAATGGGACAACAATCCCAACAAGATTGAGACCAGAATCAAGATGGTTCGAATATTGAACAGGATGATTATCAACACGTTGAGCGGGATTATTATCAGAATGTCGAAAAAGGTGAATATCAGAATATTGAGCCTTATCAAAACATTGAGTAAGGCGAGTCAATACTTTGATCATATTGCACATACTGTTTGCAATTATATTGTTTTAAATTATGAAATTGCATTGCTATGTTTTATACAAATATATTGGTCTAGCTCATAGTTAATGCCTTAACAATAATTGTGTATAAACTTCCAATCCTTGAATTTGGATGCTATCCTTGTCACTCTAGAATTAATGGTTAACATACTAGTTAATAAGTCTATATCTAAGTGTCATGCTTAGCCTTGCTTAGATACAATGTCATTCAGGCATTAAGTTGCCTGACATCAATCAACACTTTGAAAATGAAGTTGGGTAGTCGAGGTTGGGAGCCTGACTAGTATGTTGAATTAAAGGTTATTTTGAAAACAAAGAAAAACCTGAAAAACAGATTTCAACTTGGGCGGTTGGAAAGAGTGGCTGGTGCCGGGTGCACGAGAGAGAGTTGGTATGTGGATGTGCCGCCCAAGTCAATTAAGGACCGAATTTGGTAATGACCTCTCATGTAAAACAGTGTGACCACAAGTTGGTAACACATACGACCTGGCTAAGACGTTGGTGGATGCGGGTGGATAGATGGGGGAGAACGAAGCCGCGGTAACCGCATGATGCTAAAGGGAGACCTCCGAGATGGAACGGGGAGAGCACGAAGGAGATGATACCTAGCGGTGCGAAGTTGCAAAGAGGTGGGACATTGTAAAGGCCTTGTGATAATCAACGTTAGCCACACACCTACGGAAGTGTGTTGGGACAATATAAGTTGATTTATCTCTTGTGGGTAAAGTGTACAAACTCTGCAAAGTAAGAAAACTATCTGGATAGCCGTGCTCACAGTCAAGAGCGGTACCGAAAACTTGCTTGATATAGCTTTCCTTTTTATAAAACCATTGGTGTGTGTGTGTGTGGAATGAAAAGGGTGGGTTTGAGTCCAACAGTTGGAAATGTTGGGGCTGTAACCCAGAGAGTTGAAAAAGCCTGGTTGGGAACCAGTGGTAATTACGGGATAGCCTGAGCGTTGAGGGTACATACTCACTCAATGGTATAGGAGATGGAATCTCCACTAGTACTTTACAAACAAAAACTCAGTTTATAAAACTCGTGTTAGTAAAATGCTAAGTCTCATGATTTGCTATTACTTAATCTATTTCAAGAAATGGCTTTGTGCAAAATAAAAGAACCATGAGCCTTTCCTTTGATTAGCCTTGCATCTATAATAATTGCATTGTGTATTGGCTCGTGAGTATGTTTGTGTACTCATGATCGCTATTTATATTCTTTTAGTCAGTAAGCACAAAAGAAGACTACAGGGATAAATATGAGCATTGGACAAGACTGAAGATCAAGAAGGCCAAGAACTAGGTCGCGAGTCCACAGTCGATTGCCGGTGGGCATACCGTGAGGGTTCCACGCGTTATACTCTGAATCTGCTTCCGCTGCTATTCTCTGAAAAGTATTTGGCCTGTTCGACCATTCTGCAAGTCAAAAGCCGTAAGGTATATTTACGCTTTGTTTAATATTATGCATTAGCTTTACATTTTCATGATATATGTTTGAACCAACAATGTAACTGTGTGTGCCAGCTACTGATCCAGGGAATGGCATAAATATACACAATAGATCCCAAGTTCCAAATTTGGGGTCTGACAGGATAGCTTGAAGACATGATGTGGATACTTGGGATTCTCAAAGCCTGAGGGTTGCCTAACATACACTTCCTCCTCTGTGTAATCATTCAAAAATGCACTCTTGACATCCATCTGATATAGCCGAAAACCCTTAGATGCAGCAAATGCAAGCAGAATGCGAATGGCTTCTAATTTAGCAACAGGAGCAAAGGTCTCATCAAAGTCTAACCCCTCAACTTGGCTAAAACCCTGAAAAAGTCCTCGTGCATTAAATGTTGTCATCTCTGCTGTGCCCGTTCCCCCACTTGTCTCCTCCCTACACCTTTGTTCCTCTCTCACCTCTGGTGTGCGCCAAGCCGCGCCCTTGAGTCTACTACTCCGTCTTGTCGCCCAGTCCTCCTCCTTCCTCTATAAATGGAGCACCAGGAAGCCCTTTGCCCCCTATTATTTTTCCCTCAACTCTTCCTTTCTCTTCCTCTCTTGCTCTGGTTGATGTGGTTTGCCCGAAGCCTTGAGCTTCGAGATCAAGTCGCCGCACGCCTCCTCTCCGTCCTCGCCGCACCAGTGCAGCCCCCTCCTCTTCTACCCGCGTCAATTCAAGCCCCAGAGCTCCTTGAAGCAATCATCTCACTCAATTTCAGTTTTGTTTCACGGGAGCCACCGCATTTCCTCTTCTTCTTCAGTCCTGGCTGACCCCTTCATCGTCGTCCTTCTTCGCCTTCGACCACGAGCTTCCCCACCGCTGTTCGCCGTCCACCGACCTCCTCCGACCTCTCTCTCAGTCTTGGTGAGTTCCTCGTGCCTTGTTCTCTCTCGTGTTCTTTTGACCACGTTGAGTAGTCGAATCCTTCTTTCGACCACTCGTGTAGTCTTATCCCTTCTTTTGACCATGTTGAGTAGTTGAATTCTTCCTTCCGGCCACCTGTAGTTGAACCTCTTTCAACCAAGTAATTGAAGTCTTCCGACCAGTTGAACCTCCTTTCGAGGGCTCGTTCGAGCTCAGATTCGAGTGATTCAAATTTCTAAATTCCTCTAAATTCAATACCTTTCTTTTGCTTCTAGTTTGGTAATTTCTAGATTTTATTTGGAGTTTTTTTTATTTATTCGGCTCTTTTCACACATATAGATTCCAGCGTTTCCGAAGAGTTCTTGGACCCGACGACCACGACCGAAGCGTCTCAACTGTTCAACGAAGGCAAGTCGTAGACCTTTGATCATGTCGTACCCAGTTTATAAAATTGTATTGTTTTATATCAACATGCATGGCTAGTCGTATAAAAATAGTTTTGGGAATAGTTAAATACCCACTCGGCAGCATGACTCCTTGAATAATTATGAACAACATGTTGATAAGTACCATTGGACACCACAGGTTGGGTAATCTTAGTTGGACATTATTGTGATACTAACATGGGTGAATATTATGCTTAGTCCTACTTTAGTTATGTGATGGTCTCTCGATCACATGATTCAAATATGATAAATTTGACTTAATGATATATGGAACTGTGGCGGAGCCGCTGTTGATAAAATTTGTTGTGCCATGGCAAGGATTGTCGTTTGGTCGGGTTGAACCAAAAATGATTTATGCTTGGGCGAGTGGTCGGTGACAAAGGTGGGTGCGGGATGCACTATGGGATACAAAAAGTCTTGCCTGAGCAACCACTAAGGGCTTAACTTTGTGCGCCATTGATCTTGGCCATATCGTGCAACCACAAGTCCATTTATGGGGTGGACCTAGCCAACTAATTAACTATGCCTTGCCGGTCGACTGGGATGCTGTTTTGTAAGGTGGTTATTAGGAGTTGTGGAGCCAGTCGGTGGTGAAACCTTAGCGAACAGAACCGAGTCAAAACAGAGCTTCGTAAAGGCCTTGTGATAATCTCTTAGTCGCACATCTCGGAAGTGTGTGAGCGGACAGTATAAGATGATTATCTCTTGTGGGTCAAGCTGTATAACCTCTGCAGAGTGTAAAACTATTCGAATAGCCGTGTCCCCGGTTATAGATAATGGCTGGTGATTTCACACGAGGGGTAGATTTTCTCAAAAATGTTGTCGTGGTTGGTTAGACGTTGTTGGAATGGTTTGGTTGGGAAGTGGCCTGGTTGTGGTCATTGGTTGGGAAGTGAATAGGGTGTTCACGAGTTATTTCAAAGAAACTTGATTGCTTATGTACTAATCTTTCAAATTGTGTTTTACAATCTACTTATCGTATCTAATGTCAATACTACTTTCAGAAAATGAAACATAAAGCTATCCTTGTCAAGCCTTGCATGAATACTACTAGCATACTATTCCCTACGACTTGCTGAGTACTTTAAGTACTCACGGCTTTGCGCCATTTGTTGATCAGTCATCGAAGAAGACCCAGGGAGCACCGAGTTCTACGAGGAAGACTATTTTGAAGACTATGCGAACTAGGATGTGTCCTCCACTTGATTGCCTGTGGGCATATCGGATGGCTTCCACGAGCTTGTTTTATTCTGCAGCAAATTTCCTCTGGTCGTAGATCTGGTCATGGACCTGATCGTGACTTTAGCCCTGCATGGAAAGCTTTGTAAAACCTTGACCATAAGGTCCTTTTACTGTTAAGTATTATTAAATTGTCTACTTCATTAGCTATTTCGTTGTATGGATATGATTTCATCTATGCTGCAACTGTGTGAACTAGCTATTGATCTGGGACTAGTTTAGAATGCACAGAGGGTCTCGAAGTTGTATATCTGGGGTCCTGACAGTAATAACGGAAATTTATTTATACTCCAGGTCCTGGTCTACCAAACAGTCAAGAACCGTACAATGTAATATTCCATCCTCTAACTGGGCTTTGTGTCTTAGTGAAATCTTCAAAATCACTTGAGTTGGGTCCACCTCAGTCCGGCTACTGCAAGGCCCAATCACCCATGGCACATATGGCCTCTGCGACCCCATCACCGTGGGATTGGATCTAGTGGAGCCTGATGCCGCAATCCCAATCGTCGCATCCCCTTCCCCTCCATGACCGATCGTCATATCCGAGGGGCTAGTGCGGTGGCGGTACAGAAGGGTGAGGCCACGAGGCAAGGAGGGAGACCAAAAGTATAGGAGGAGGGAGGAGGGGCAGATCGCTGGCTTCCCTCGTCACCATCATTTTTGTGTCCCACGGATGCCATGGCAGCGGAGCTCGGCACACAATCCTCCCCGAATCCTCCCTGAATCCTTCCCCAAATTAGATTTGGGTGACAGAGGTCGTCGAACCATCAGGGAGGAAGTGAAGGAGGCGGGGGTGAGGGGAACTGGCCAGGAGAGACGAGAGGAGGCGAAGACGGCTAGAGGAATTTAAATGCAATTTGATTGAAAAAAATTTATTGGAGCCCTTTATTTTTGCTATATACCTTTTTCATATATAAAAGAAGTATATACACAATTTTTGCTACAAAAGTGGACTTTAATGAAATTTTTTTATGAAACTCATTTTGGGGTATCTTATAATCATTATTGGAGTATGCTCAAATAAATAAAGAAGTATCATCATATGATTTAAGTGGGGTATAAGAAGCAAGGGCGGAGCTGACCATGGGCCAAGCCTTAGGCCGGCCCTGCTGTTTTTGCCTAGTCGTATTTTACTGATTTTTCTAGGATCTTTACATGGGTTTTTGATCTTAGGCCTCGGGTCATTGCTCAAGAGGTCTGAGGCCCAGCTCTGCCCTAATGAAAAGTGATTGTACATACTCTGAGGAGCACCATACCATTTTTCATATAGGAAAATGGTATGGTACTCCTGTGAGTACGTACTCCCACTTCTTATATACCACTTGAATCATATGATGATACCTCTTTATCTATTTGAGCATACTCTAGTAATGATTATAAGATGCCCCAAAGTGAGTTCCATGAAAAATTTCATTGAAGTCCACTTTTTATAGCAAAATTTGTGTATATACTTCTTTTATATGAAAAGTTGTATATAGCAAACATAAAGAGCTCCAATGAAAATTTTTCAATCAAGTCGCATTGGAGTATATTATAATTGGTATTTAAACAAATATATTATACTTCTTTGTCATTTTTAGGATACTTAAATACCAATTATAAGATAATCCAATGCGACTTGATTGAAAAAAAATTCATTGGGGCCCTTTATTTTTGCTATATACCCTTTTGAGATATAAATGAAGTATATACACAAATTTTGCTATAAAAAGTGGATTTTAATGATTTTTTTTATGAAACTCACTTTAGGGTATCTTATAATCATTATTGGAGTATCATCGAATAGATTAAGAGGTATCATCATACGATTTAAGTAGTATATGAGGAATAGGAGTACGTACACCCGTTTGGTACTCCCGAGAGTACGTTCTCCCATATGATCATACCGTACACTCAAGTGAGCCTGATCGAGTCTTTATTGACTAATGGTATCTCGATCCAATATCCTACCCGTGTGACAAGCAATCTTATCAGTTTCTATTAGCACATGCATGCAGAACTGAAAAGGTTGATCCATTATTCAAATTTTGAACTAGTACGTGCTATTAGGAGTATAGTTGACATCATTCCCCTGATTTGTTTATTTGTTTATTGGATGCAGTATATGCTACTCACAAAAGTAGCATAATACTAATATCATCTCATTAGTATAGTTGGCTGCATGTGCAACCAAGAGGTATCTTCCACAAATATTAGCAGTATATGGTACTAAAAAAGTAGTATAATACTAATTTAATCTCAGTTGTATAGTTGGTTGCATGCGGAACAAAGAGGTATCTTCGACAAAAGTTAACAGTATATATACATCTAGGTACTGTCGCAAAATATGTAAGCACAGTATCAGTATGACTGAATTCCATTCTATTTGAAATAACCACCATATCATTTTGAGATACTCTTCTTTTTTCCTTTTGAGATGCTCTTTTTTTAGGTAGATTCTCCTTTTTTTTTCTCTTAGCTATGCAATTAATGACCACAGGGCATAAATACTTCAATGACAAGCACTAGCTGACAAACCAATTGTTTTTTCCAGGAAAGAAGTATTCAATTAATTTTTAAGGAGTATATGCCAAGAGAAAGGAAATACGTATTGCCTTTGCGAAGGTGTATCTCAAACTTAATTCTATCAGTTAATAATTCAGCTAGGTTCAAAAATGAATTCCATTTCTACGAGTATCTCCATCATCTCAATGAAGAGTAATTTGGCAAGTAGTACACTCCACTTTCATAAGAAAAAGAGTATTTTCAAGACTTCATTTCATCACTAGTTTGCACGATAACAAGGATATATATACACAGCTAGAAAGCAAATCACTATAATTTACTCTTCCTTCATTTCCCAATATTTCAATGCAGTATCTTGCTCCATCGTCATTGTTCCATAGCCATAGGACCCCAAATCCCGAGCTGTTACTTCCATTTAACCTTATTTTGAACTTTGGTAGCACCTTATTTTGAACTTTGGTAGCATATAGATTGAAAATCATATCCATGTGATAAACCAAATGGAGATATTCTACAAGTTGAAAAAACATTTTAACCTTGGTACGATCTGCAGTAAAAGAATCATCAATAAACTGTGAGTAATCATAGCATATTTTTTGTTTCTAATTGGAAATTATACTATCAAGAGTTAACACAAGACACCATCAACTAGACTTCTCATTAGAAGGATGTTTTTCACGCCTGAGAGAGACATCTGAGAGAGTTCTTTGAAGAGCAAACACGAAAAGGTCTAGCACCCATCGTCAGGCAACATGCTTCAAAGAATGAGGCACAATGGCAAAGATAGTCGCGATCATGGTGCCATCTCGATCTTGAGATAAAAAAGCATGCACTTAAAAAGAAGTATATGACAAGTAATCATTAATTGCAATGCAAAACACTGAACCAGAGAAGTCTATCAAAGCCTTACAGGTTGTATACTTCCATTTCTATCAAAGCCTTACAAGCTATATATATACTACTTAGATTGAGGTATACTGTATACACTACTCTACAGAAAAGCTCATCACAGACGGTTTCTTGAACCGTCTGTGCTTATGGGTCAGTAATACCCTAAAGGCATTACAGACAGTTTTTGAACCATCTGTAATAACTCTTATCACAAACGGTTCTAAGTTAAGAACCGTCTGTGATAGTATATTATCACAAACAGTTCTAGTTAAGAACTGTCCGAGAAAGCTATACTGTCTATTGCAAGATGGTAATCTCGTCTCATAAATAGGCCTCCTTCAGTTCATCAACATTCTCTAGTTGCATTATAAAACAACGTAATCAAATAATGTAGATGAACCAAAGCAGGCCTATTTATGAGAACGAGATCACCATCGTGCAATAGACTTTGGTGTCATGTCTTCACCTTGCAATAAAACATGAATTTTAACAAGGGTCGAAACTCTAGCCATCCATCAATCATCACAAGAACTAGAGACATCAACAATTAATTTTCACACACACAAGCATCAAGATTTACATGGCCGAAACCCTAACCATCCATCAATTTCATAATTTTAGATCCAAGCATCAAGGAAGAGAGGGGAGGGGATCGGATGGGGGATATCACCAGTGATGAAGGAGGGATGGCGGCTGCGTCACCGTTGTGTCACGACGGTGACACTGCACAATACACTCTTACGCCCAGAGTGCCTTCTGTAGTGAACCGTGGCGTCACAACCTAAGGGGAGGAGCTCACGGCAGTAGTCGGTGGCGTCGGGGGATGGGGCGCTTCGATCATTTTGGGGGAGGTGGTGCCGCTTCGGTTTGGGGTAGGTACACCGAGGAGGTGGCGAAATCGATCTGGAGTAGTTGGGCGCGTGCAGACAGTATATATAAGGAGATTTGGGTAGCGGAACTGATCTGGAGTAGTTGAGAGGTTGCGGCGCCGCTTCGGTTTAAAAGTTTGGGCGGCGAAATATCACAGACGATTTTTAATACAAACCGTCTGTGATGAGTTAATTACCACAAATAGTTTGTATTAAACACTATCTGTGAAGTATCACAGAAGGTTCTTGTTCAGAACCATCTGTGATACTTCATAGATAGTGTTTAATACAAACCGTCTGTGATAATTAACTCATCATAGACGGTTTTTAGCGCAGCTAGTAACACAACCGGTTGTAAAACCAAAACCATCTGTGATTGTATTTAATACTAACGGTTTTGGTCAACCGTCTGTGATGGGACGTCCAGTATTAGCCTTTTTATAGTAGTGATACTAAAGTTCTATACTATAATCCTGTTGAGGAATTTTTAGCCCTAAAAAACGAGACTACATATTGAGTAAGAGAGCAAGTATTGGCAAACAAATCAAACAAGAAATCAGCAAACAATAGCTTTTGATTATGTACCTGGGATGAGTTCGGTACGATTCTCCTACTGCGGTTTGTGACGGGAATAGTATTCGCGATGCTCTCGCCAGCCTCGATGTGCTGCAATGCCTCGATCGAAATCCTTTCCTCAAGAGCTCCATGAGAGAAGCGTGCCACCGAATCCTTTCCTCAGGAGCTCCACACAGCCGAAATCCTGATGTGAGGAATCGTGTGGCTGCCGATTGGAGTTCTTGCGCCGCCGAAATCGAGTGGAGCTCTTGTGCAGCCAAAATCGAAACAGCCACACCAGCCAAAAAACCGAGGTTAGTAATGCACAGGGAAATAAGACGAAACAGCTGCACCGCTGGAGAAATCAAGGTGAAGAGCGCCCGGGAAAATCGGAGGAGCTCAACAAGGATTTGAAGATTTACCAAATATCTCCGAGGTGGTGAGGAGCGCCAGATCCATCCCAAGAAAATCGGAGGAAGTCAACAACGAAGGGCAGATTTACCAGATAATTTTAATTAAAGAAAAAAGCAAAACGGGTCTATCTCTTCAGCACTCAGTAGCGAGCTCGTGCGATGTGTGTGTGTGTGTGTGTGTGTGTGAAAATGGCTTAGTGTGTGTGTGTGTGTGTATAGGACACCCGTTTCGTACTCCAGGGAGTTTCTACTCCCACTTCCAATATATCACTTAAACGAACATATTGTACTTCTTTATCACTTTCAAGATACTTAAATACCAATTATAAGATACTCTAATGTAACTTGATTGAAAAAATTCCATTTGAGCCATTTATTTTTGTTATATACCCTTTTTCATATATAAAAGAAGTATATGCACAAATTTTGCTATAAAATTGGACTTCAATGAAATTTTTATGGAACTCACTTTGGAGTATCTTATAATCATTATTAGAGTATGCTCAAATAGATAAAGATGTATCATCATACGATTTTAGTGGTATATGAGAAGTAGGAGTACATACTCCTAGAGTACTGCAGTACCATTTTCCTAACATACATATATATATATATATATATATATATATATATATATATATATATATATATATAGGAATGTGTGTGTGTGTGTATATATATATATATATATATATGTATACATATATATACATATAATATGAACATATCTAGTGCTAATGGGTAATTGAGTGCTTAAGGTGTTAATGTCAATTTTATTTGTTGGATCATGTAGGGTGTTTAATGCAGCGCATTGGAGGTGGGAACATGCAAGCACTACTACAGAAAGGCTAATACTAGACGCCTCATCACAGACGGCTGACCAAAACCGTCTGTATTACATGCAATCACAGACGGTTTTGGTTTAGAGACCAAATGCGTATCGCTACGCTTAAAACCGCTCGTGAAGAGTAATATCACAGACGGTTCATAACTAAAACCGTCAGTGAACCGCTCGTGATAATTCTACATATCACAGACGGTTTTCAACAAAGAACCGTCTGTAAAACATCACAGACGGTTCTTAACAATAACCGTCTGTGATATTACTACATATCACAAACATTTTTTTGTTATAACCGTCTGTGATAATATCACTACAGCTCCCAGTTGAAGCCCAATGAGTTTCTTCGTCGCCGATGCGTCTCTTCGTCGCATCAATGCCGCTTCGGCTCCCCAATGCGTCTCTTCGTCTCACGCTCTGAATATATTCCTTGTTTTATAAAAAGAATCATCCGCCATCGAAGATGATCATCCCCACATATAGATGTAGTACTTATAAAAAAACAGAAATGGCTGCTTCTTCTGTTTCGTTGTCGCCGCATTGATGGCCTACAGCCACACCAGACGAAAGCACCTCTCTCTCAGACGTTGAACCGTGCTCTGAGAAGAACACTGTTTCAACGGTGTCTTCACTCCTCTGTCCGAGAATTTGCGGAGTAGGTGACGCCACCTTCTCGCCGTCTTGACATCCTCCTCTGCCGCGTCTTAGGGTGATCTCCCACTTCGACGAGTTTATCGCATCATCGGCGTGGTCCTCGTAACGACGTTGCGTCTCGTGAGGCTTGCCGTCACTTGATTGCTTAATCGAGGCGGCAAGAGCATCGAGTCGATCAGTCGAGACCCTCAAGTAAGGAAGAGAGTCTATGGGCTCAATTCTTCTTGGTTCAACGGTCAGGGTCTTCGGAGACACTTTCGAGCAAGCGTCGTGAGTGGGCCTTATGTCGAGCTTCGTTCGATCACGAACCGTTTGCCCCGACGCCGCCGCCTACGAAGTATTGAAGACGGAGATAGCAGTCTACCTCCGCTACTAGAAAAACTTTGTTTATTTATATGTTTCTACTTTTTTTAAATCTTTTTGTAAAAAGCACTGTTTGGACATATAAAAATTCGAAATGAAAAAAAAACTAGTTTGGAGGTGAAGTTACAATATTAATTATATGTTGAATTATTGCTATATATATATATATATATATATATATATATATATATATATATATATAGAGAGAGAGAGAGAGAGAGAGAGAGAGTGTGTGTTAAAGCAAAATTTCAGCAGTATTTAAATGACAAAATTGACATATAAACTTGTAATTTCTTCATGTCATGTAAGTGTATATACAAGATAATATATACTTGAGAAAAAACCATTTCACGGACGGTTTTATAATAGAACCGTCCGTGATAACTATCACTGACGATTCCATAATAGAACCGTCTGTGATAAGTCTCTTTATTAGTATAAGCCTGGCCGCTAGGGTTTGTGCTCGCCCTAACTCGTCACTCCCTAGCACCGCTAGGGTTTGCACCCGCCCTAACTCGTCACTCCCCAGCGCACTTACTCTCATCTGTTGCCCTCCCTACCTCGACGCCGCCGCCCAACCCCGTCGCCGTCACCACCAGTTGTGACACCACTCTACACTGCACAAGATACTTGTACGATAGGAGTGTCTTATGTAGTGTTAGGGTCGTGCCACAACTACGGTGACGCCGCCACCCAAGCCACTGGGCTTGGCCCCGCGTGTCGCCTGCGCCGCTATAGCTTGGTTCTCCTGCTCAGCCTCCTGCGCTCAGGCCCTGGCCCCTCTGGCTTTGCTTTCCCCATCCTCGCTCTATTCTCCTCTAGATCTGTTAGCTTAATGTCTTTTTTTGTTGAGTTTGATTTTTATGCTTAAGCATTAAGTTGTGTCCTGATGTTTGTGTGATTTATGCAAGGTGAAGGAGATGGATGAGGATTGTCTTTGGTGGTGGGTCGCCGCCATGGTTCTTACAGATCTTGAGGTATCGCCCTACCTTACTCCTCTCTGTCTCTACCCCTTGCTCTGTGATGAAAATGGCTAGTGCTCTGCGATGGATCCGAGGGCTACTACTAGTGTGGTGGGTTTGGACACCCTTGGTATTCTTTGTCTTCTTGTTGAAGCGCTCAATGATGTTAATAGTCTTATCTTTGAAATTGAATTGATAATTAGTTCATATTAATAGTCCCCTTACTCTGCGATGTAATAATGTTAATAGTCTTATGCTGAAATTGAATTGATAATTAGTTCATATTAATAGTCCCATTGCTCTGTGATGTAAACTGAGGGCTATTGGTGTATGTGCATTAAATCTGTGCATCTTGCTTAGTTCATGCTGTGGGTTCAGATTGACAAAAATGAATGGGGGGCAAAATGGTGGGTTTGGTTAATGCTCTCTGATGGATACTGAGGGTTTTTCATGCCACTTCTTTCTGCTTGGTTAGCTTGCATGGGATCGATGTGGTTCAAATGGGGTTTGGCAATTAACTTTTTAGATTTGTGTCCTAGGTACGTATACGTCCTACCATTCTATTCCTGATCTCTTCTCTATAAAACCTCCAATATGAAGCCGGTTTTAAAGGCACAAACAGCCACTGCTTGGAGGTTTTATAGAGAAGAGATCAGAATAGAAATAGATATATATATATATATATATATATATATATATATATATATATATAGGAAAATGGTATGGTACTCACAGGAGTACATACAAGACCTCTCATATACCACTTAAATCGTATGATGATACCTCTTTATCTATTTGAGCATACTTCAATAATGATTATAAGATATTCCAAAACGAGTTATATGAAAAATTTCAAGAAAGTCCACTTTTTATAGCAAAATTTGTGTATATACTTCTTTTATATATGAAAAAGGGTATATAACAAAAATAAAGGGCTCCAATAGAAAATTTTCAACTAAGTCACTCTGGAGTATCTTATAATTGATATTTAAGTATACTAAAAATGATAAAGAAGTATAATATATTCATTTAAGTGGTATATTGAAGTGAGTACATACTCCCGAGAGTATAAAGCAGGCGTATATATATATATATATATATATATATATATATATATATATATATATATATATATATATATAGTATATATCGATTGTAGTCTGACCCTTCGATGGGTGCGTGAGGAGGATGAGGCAGTGCCACGGGCAATCTCATCGAGTAATTGACTTGACAAGTTCAAGAAATGAAGCCACTTCCCTTCATGCTTCATGTTGCAACCATTCCTTGATGTCAAGTCCAATTACTATGGATGTACATCCATGTAATTGTATGTCCACGAATGGTTCTTGCGATACAATTTTACTTTGAATTTGCAGAGCTGGCTTGAGGTTGCCCGAGGCAATGTGGTCATCCTCCTCACGACCCTCCTGAAGTGGCCGAGGACTACAAACGATATATATATAATATATATATGAAGCCGGTTTTAAAAGCACAAGCAGCCATTGCTTGGGGTTATATATATATATATATATAACCGTCTGTGATAGATAGTTATCACAGATGGTTCGTGTTTAGAACCGTCTGTGATAGATAGTTATCACCGTTTGTGATAGTCGCATATCACAGACGGTTCTGAGTTAATAACCGTCTGTGATATCATGCATCACAGACGGTTCCAAAACCGTCTGTGATGACCTTATGTCATCACTGACCTATAAACTCAGACGGCTCCGGAAACCGTCTGTAATGACGTTTTTGAACCGTCTGTGAAGACATTTTCTGTAGTAGTGAGGGTGTTTAATGAAGGCGTATTGGAGGTAGGAGCATGCAGGGTGATTAAATGGTTTAGAGGTGAGAGCCCGCATTAATCTTGTCTGTTCAATCCAAATCTAACGGTCAAGATTGACATTAACACCTTAGCACTCGATTACCTATTAGCACTAGATATGTTCCATATATACACACACTACTTGCTGCCGTAGGTGTGATTTTATTTCCTTATATATATATACACACGCACACTCACTCTCCTTGCTGCCGTAGGTGTGATTTTATTTCCTCAAAGATCGAGCAAATTTTTTTTTTTTTTAGAACCTGCTCCAGATCTTTCTAACTACGTAAGAAAGCTGGCTAGACATCCATGCATGAAGCATAGTTATTCATGCAACAGCAGGAACTTGACCACGGCCCGCTCGGGTAGATGGGTCCCCTTTCTACGCTGTGGGATGGCCCGACCCATAATACTCCGCATTCCGGTCGGCGCTGCACACCCGCGGCCCACGATAGTAGCAGCTAGCAGCGCAGGAAGGAGGCACGCTGTGGGGCACTTCTCTTTCCGCTTATTTGATGGCCCATCCTACGTGTGGTCTACTGGTCTCTTCCCGGCCGTCTCGTTTCGTTGCCTGCCGTGTGGTGTGGGTGGGTCTCTGGGAGTAGGAACCAGGCAACCGGCACGTCCTGCGGATGGCAATCTCCCGGCCCCGGACCGTCATGACCGTGCTGCTGGCGTGCGCTGCCCCGGCACCGCCGGACTGCACGCTGAGCGCGCTTTCAGCTTAGGCTTCTTCACATCTTCGCTCAAACCAGCGTGGCGTTTTCGTCTCGAGTCGTTGAAGACGTCCGTCCAACTTTACGTGGTAGATTTACTTCAAAGTTGAAAGCTCAATCTTAATTAACTGAGCATTCAAGCTGAAATTGCTGCATCAGTCCTCTGTTCGACCGCCCTGTTTGACTCTAAATTCCAGGCCGTGACGTGCGACAGAGAGGGATCGATCGATGCCGTCCCTGTCCCGTACGTAACCACGCAAAATCTTGGCAGAAGCCAGGATTATTGGGCTTTTCTGAATACAGACGCTCGTGATCAACTCATCCACCTGTTCGAGGAAAAACATGTCTCACACTATCACCGTCGCGTGCCTTGAAGTTCTTCCAGCCTTTCTCTTTGGCAGGTAGCGGTTGTCATATTCTGCAGGTTAAAATCAAAAGCACGTGCGGAACAAGTCGCAGCACAAGATTTCACCACCACTCAATCACTCGACAGAAAAATGCATGCATTTGTTAAAACATTCCCTGCGCAACCGAGGCATCCGACAGTCGGTATAGTGGCCTAATGGTTTAGTTTGCACGTCGGCGTCGCTTCCGTAAACGCAGCTTGAAATCTCGCCGGCTAGCCGTTCGTCACGCACGTACCTACGATTTTTTCAGCTGCATGCGGTGAGCACAATCCCCTTTGCGTTAACGACCGAACAAACGACAGTCAAATACGGTTCTCTTTATGCACGGACTGATCGGTCAGTTATTATTGTTTTTCCAGGCGAAATGGCCAGGTGATTGGTTTAGTGAGTGAGGCTAGCTTCTCACAGAATCTTCTCCGGTTTCGAGTTCACATTCATAAGCATTTAACAGTTCGTGGTCTTCGTGCGTGAGTAAGCACATCAGTGGCACGATTTTTCACGAGTGGGCTCCGTCCTGTCCCTCGTTGAGAAGTGTCACCGTTAGTGGTGCAAGTGAGGCGGGCTGCGAATAGCACGCACCCAATCGCGCTGGCTGTTGAGCCATTTGCTGTTGCCGCTAGCCCTCAAAAGCAATCTGCACGATATGTATGTGGGCTTGGTAGCTGCCCGCAAGTGCCCACAAGCTCTGCGCGGAGGGCTAAAACTATTCGGGCTCCAACAAATGGTGTTGGGCGAGGAGGGAGCGACTGCGGCGGCGGGGGATGGGGAGTCCGGGCCGAATAGCTTTGCGCGGAGGAGGCGGGAGTAGGGGGTGTCCGGGGCATCGGTGTCCTTGGAGGGGGATGGGCGGTCGAGGAGGGCGAAGTTGTGGAGGCGGGAGGAGGAGCCGCAGGGGATGAAGTGGTCGTTGTAGGTGGTCTTAGAGGGGGAGGGTGTCTTGGGGATCTCGAGGAGGTAGGAGGGGGAGGCGACGGGGTCGAGGCAGAGCACGTCCTCCATGGCCGGCGGCACGTTGAGCCGCGGCGCCGGCGGCTTGGCGGACGCGTCCGTTGCCATCCCTCGAAAAAAATCTCTCTACCTGTTTGCTTTGGTCTCCCCTCCGTCGCCTTCCTTCCTCCCTCCCTCCCTCTCTCTCTCCAGCGTGCCGCCACCACTGCGTGTGGGCAAGGCGACAAGGGAGACGACTCGGAAGGGAGGGATGACGAGACCAAGCTACAATGGTTGCTTGTTGGAGCGCTTGCTCGCTTCGCCTTCTTGGCCACCGAGGATTTGTTCTAACGCTGCTGCGGAGTGGCGTCCCATCTCGCGGGTTCCATGGCTGGTTGCCTCGTTTGGTCTAGTGGTGACATCAGGTTGAGGAAGCGGGTGGACCTACACGGGTTAAGGTTGCCTCTGTTCGGGGCGAGGGGTGGGCAATGCGGGCCGAACCGATTGTCTCTACTTTCAGCTGGCGGGTTAGTGGCTCGATTTTAGTGGGTTGATTTTGCGGGGCGGGTTAGCGACTTAGTGAAGTAGCCCGCCCTACTTGCACCCTTAGTCACCGTCATGCCATCATTTGTACGCCTACGAAACTATGTACATATTGTACTACACATTTAGAAATTCGTCATGGGGAGGGAGACAGTAAATCAAGGAATATTTCTGCTTGAACGGGCCTATTTATTGCTGTAGGATTGGTTACAACAAAGGGGTAAATAACTCCGACAATTTTTCCCTTAGGTATTCAAGAATCTTTTCCCTCCAACAACTATGAGTAACTGTGAAAACCAAGATTGAACTTGCTAGCACTGAGAAGCAACCCTAAAAACAAGACTCACAGACTAACCCTGTCAAGCCGGTCTGACCGCCAACTCTCATGCGGTCTGATCGGTGGTGGGCGGTCTAACCGGCAGGTCCGACGGTCTGACCGCTCCCCTATAGACAGTCTGAAAACAAAACGATTTTCAAACGAGAATTTTACTTAACTTTTGATCTACTCGTTCAAATCATATCAAATTTAAATTTGAAACTCAGCCACCCTAGGATGTTTGGAACCTATTCGAACCAACAATTTCAAGAATTGTTGTCAAGGTTTCTACCTTTATCCATCACAGGGAAGAGTGTTCAAGAACCGAGCAAAAGAGGAAAACATGATCTTCAATACTAAGAAATTAAATGAATAGGATAACTCTAACTTGGCACAACAAGCACAAAGTCAAGAGTTCGTTTTACCCTCTGCTTAAAAAAATGTTATCAGTCATTGTCCTTTGAAACGGCATGAAGGACTTCCTTAAAGGTCTAAAAGTCTAGATTCAGAATGACTCAATGATCACTCACATCCTTCATTTTCTTTTTGGCACGGTCAATGGCTTCAAACATCGGGCAAACCCTTCACTTACCTAACTGATAACTAATGGTGACCCTTTTGTTGCTAATGTGGGGATCAGGTCGCCAAGTCCATTAATGATGTCCCCACTTGTGTTGAATTAGCACAGGCACTCCTCAGATCTAATCAATGCCGTTATATGATCGGAGATCATAAACTGTCTGCAGACTTTCATCTCGACTCTAGAAGGCCGTCAACCTCAACTCCATCTCCTTCACCCCCACAGAGCAACTTCCTACTCCAACTAATCCAATACTTGTGATAAACAGGAGATGATAGTTGTAATATTCATATTTGTAGCGATATCATCATGAATTTCAACAACTGGCATTTTCTACGATAAATTTTGTTAACCTACATTAATATATTTTAAAATGTTTTATTAAAAAATTTAAAAGGTTTTTACATCAATTTTAATTAATAATACACCGCAACAATCATTTACAAATTAATGTTACATCCATAATAATATAAGCTTTGATTTGTCATGAGATGAAAGTTTAAGATTTGGTCATTCATAGTGTTATATATGTTTATGTTCATTATCTTTGTATGTTGGACCGTGTTAGCGACTAGAGGGTGAATAGAAGCCCACCTTTTCCCTTTTCACTCTGATAGCTATATGAAGCTATCAAAATAAAGGTCTCAAAGTCACGGCGGGAGAATTGAGTTGAAACGAAGAAACTCCAGCATCAACACCCTTCGGCCGGTCTGACCACCAAGAGGTGGGCGATTTGACCCCTCAGCCAGTCTGGCCGCTCCCTCAGGCTAACAGAAAAATCAACACGATTTTGGATCCATAAAATGGTCTAACTTTTGATCAAGAGATACAAATCACTTAACATTTCAGACATAGCTCAACAATAAGGTTGGAAACCTATTCCAATTGAAGATCGAGACCGATCATAGCCAAGATTCCATGACTTTCTTGACTGAGTGCAAGAGGGCTCAAAACCAGGTAAAAACCAAAACTTGATCCAAAGATTTGCTCATGGATTAAAAATGGTCAAGATGACCATAGATCAACTTCTATAAGTCATAGCAAGCTAGATCACAACAAAATACTAAGGCAAAACCCATAGAACACAAGAACCCAAAATATCAACAAAAGAGCATGAAGAAGATATAACTCATCTTTGCACGAATTTGATTGGATTGATATTGAGGAATTGATGGTTTATAGCCACTCCACTATCGAGGATAAAGGATCACTCATGAGCATCCAATACCAATTTTTTTCTCTCAATACATCTCTCAAACCCTAGCCTCTCCTATTCTCTCCACTTTTCCCCAAATCTCAAATTAGGGTTTCTAGTCTTGGTTGGTGTGCAAATCCTACACCACCCCTTATATAGCGGAGGCTAGGTCTAGAGAGAAACCCTAATGGGCACCCGTTAAGCCTACACACAAATGAGTCTCACACTCACACATACTTCTCAAAGCGGACGACAATCCTACGCTCCTGAATCTGTCTCTTTGTGATCTTATCCTCCTCATGACTTAAATC
The DNA here is from genome assembly GCA_036346405.1 of Phyllostachys edulis. Classification (NCBI taxonomy): domain Eukaryota; kingdom Viridiplantae; phylum Streptophyta; class Magnoliopsida; order Poales; family Poaceae; genus Phyllostachys; species Phyllostachys edulis. The sequence goes on along the minus strand of CM070551.1, from coordinate 14,564,089 downwards.
GCTTCTCCTTTGCGCTGCGGTTTCTCCAAGATCACCAACCTAGTAGTTTGGTGAAGATACCAAAATACTCCTTCTCGATGCTTCATCCTTGTCTGAATCTAATCTTGTGAAGCAATCCCATGCTTCACCGCGCGTATGTTCATCAGTGGCTTTCTTTATGCCAGCAAGTCTCTCCCATTCGGCTCCCACCGGACCGCCTCAACACTTGCACTAGCTCAAGCCACTTGATACAACCCGTTGCACCAAACTTCCCATTCTTCCCATTTTTGTCATTCTTGTCCATCTTGTGCTTTGCTTAAAACCAATCACTTAACCTAGCATCGTCGACCGTTCTGGACATTGATTTCACCAAACCAAGTCCCGATCTTCCTCGTCATTGACCGTAGTTGACTCCAAGCTTCCCTGCACAACAATAGAACAATAAATCAATTTTAGGCATAAGTTTTTCGTAACTTGATCCACGTTAGCCAAAACATGCATCATGCAATACATATACAACAATTCCATGACCCTAGGTCAATCACCAAAATTCAACACACCTCACTGTGCATTGAACGGCCTCGGCCGGTCGGACCGCTGCCACCAGGCCGATCTAACCACAACCCACCGGTAACAGGGGACCGGTCTGACCGCTGCTGGTCTGACCGCCATGTAGTGGTTGGTCAGGCCGCTTCCCAAAACCAGAAAACACCCATCTCAGAACTTTTCAGTTAATCTCTATCTAGTTTCGCATTCAGTTTCCATTTTTAATGGCATTTTATGCAAACACATCCCCAAACACTCCCACACAAGTGTTTGGTGTCGGACCCAGGCTTTGAATACCGAAAATCCTCGTGTGTGTACCGTACTAATCCCAAGATCAGTGGCTAGTACACATATCCACAACATTGATAATCACATCCATACACATTTCATACATACAACATGATTCAAAAGGTCTTAACCTTAACAATACATAACAAGTTTACATTACAAAAGTGCCGACTGGCCAAATAAAACTCGAGTATCAAAAGAGGGCAACAGAAAAGAATGGGAAATAAACCAAAAGGGTCCAGCGGTATGCCTCATCCATCCCATAGGCAACCGACAAGGACTAAGCCCTAAAAAGACCCATTGCCATACCCTCCGGTACTGGGTGCAAATATGCATCTTCGAGAATTGGTTCTTCCTCATACTCTGAGCAATAATTTAAGCAAGATTGAATACATTGTGTACTCAGCAAGACTTGTAGTGTATCACAACATAATATAAATGTAAGGCTAAACGAGGAACATGGCTCTATGCTACAAGTTATTTTTAGCATAAAGCAAGTTTAATTTGCAATATCGATATATAATAATTTGCAATGGGAATTTAAAGAGCAATTGACATGTAATGAAATAACAAGTATATAACTATAATAAGAGTAAATCACAACCCTCCTTGGTTGCGATCATTGAATCATTCTCAGCCATAGACATGGCACACACGACAATACCAATCCATCCCATCATTTCCAACAAGACCATTTTTGCAAAATTAAATACTATATCCGATGTAACTGCATTAAGCATGCTTATGACCGGAGTATGGCTATTTAAATAGATTTACACTCTGCAGAGGTATACAACTTTACCCACATGATATGAGCTCTCTAGTTTGTTCGGTATCCGTCGATACCACCACACACAACATGATAGTATGTCGTTTAGAGTTCATAACGAAGTCTTTACATCATTTAGTTCTAACCTTGTACTAGCCTAGCGCTGCGGATTACCCTCCCTTTAGTGAGGCATTCACCGTTGTATCGGAAGGCTTTGGTCCCAACACCTCGGTGAAGGGAGCCCCTTCGAGCAAACCTACCTGGAATGCCCTTACTACTACGGCATATCAAAATGCAAGGCTAGTCCTAGATAACTTAATTAGCTATGGCTATCCCATAAATAGCACATGTGGTTGTATACTTAGGTTTAGATTGGCGCACCTAATTTTAGTCCTTAATTGACCCAGGCGAGAATCTCCCCCCTATCTACATGCGAGAACACACTCTCACATACAATTCATAATATAACTCGCCCGCGTCAAAAACTAGGTTTTTCATTTTTATTTTTATACCAAACTAACAGAGGTTGCTCCTTTGGTCCAACATTTCATGGCATATGATTTTTTTATATATAAAATTTGATCAATTATATAGTTCAATTAAAAGGTCATGTAATGGCTGCAGTAGTCTGGTACTTAAAGGTTTCCTTGTTTAATTAAAGTATCTCTAATTTTTCAGATTATTCAACTCATTTTTTCCTTTTGATTTGTAGGATTTGACCAAGAACTGGGGATTTTGAGTTGAATATGATATCAAATCCGCTGGATTGATACAATTTCGGGCTCGGATAGAAATATCAAGCCTAGTGAAGTCCTTCCACAGACTCTTTGCGCCTGTCTCACTGCCTCTAAGTGGTATTGGTAAGCTCCAACCTATATGGTTTTACTAAAATCTATCGTTCGAATGATGTATAATAAGTAATAAATATTGCACCGTGAGTAATCAAAATTATGTCCTTTTGTTGCAAATGCAATGTTACGTTGGACCAACTTTGTTCTTGTCTTACGTAGGAGTTCTATCATAAACCACGTCATGTGTTGATTACTAAATTAATAATTATGTGCAGATTCTCTAATTTGGGCATACCATCATATGATATTCATAACTAACATATTCAAGTTGTTAAACATAGAACTATTTAATGGCAGACATGAATGGATGTATATTAGCTGGCAGCGTGGTAGAGCTCCCTCTAATGAATGGATTGATCACACCACACAATTCTTGGATCGTGCATTCTCTAATCCAAGTTTAGTCGAAGGTGACACCATTAAGTGTCCGTGTGCAATGTGTTGGAACTATTTTAGGCACAACAAGTGTACTGTCGAGTTGCACTTGAGTAAATATGGGTTTAGGACAAATTATCAAACATGGACAACACATGGTGAGGGCCTTGTCACTAGGCATGATGAATTCAATGAATCTGATCAGATGCATAATATGTTGGGTGACCTAGCCGGTGACCATTCACCAACAATTGATGAGGAGCCAAATGCCTCTACCCAGGCTTTTTATAGGATGGTCGCTAGTGCTGATGAACTAGTCCATGAGAACACAACACATTCTTGTCTATCCGCTATTTCTCGCTTGCTAGCTATGAAGTCACAGTAGAATATATCAATTGCACACTGTGATGATGTATTACAAATAATTCATGAACTTTTCCCCCTAGAGTCTAAGTTGCCTGAAGACTTCTACCGTTCGAAGAAACTATTAGAGGGCCTTGGTATGCCATATGTAAAAATTGATGCATGTTATAATAATTGCATGCTTTATTAAAAAGATAATGAGTATGAAGACAAGTGTAACTTTTGTAATACCTCTTGATACGAGGTAGGCAAGAATAAAGTCCCACGTAAAATACTGTGGTATCTCCCCATTACAAATAGACTACAAATATTATATGCACACGAGGAGACAACAAAGCTAATACGATCACATAGTCGCTTTACATCTGGTAAGATGGCGCATCCATGTGATGGGGAAGCTTGGCAACAATTTGATGAGGACTTCCCAGACTTCGCAAGCGATCCTAGAAATGTGCGACTTGCTATAGCAACAGATGGTTTCACACCATTTGTTTGGGTGCTGCTCCTTACTCATGTTGGCAAGTGTTTGTGGCTCCATTAAATCTTCCCCCAAGCAAGCTCTTGAGGCCAGAATACATATTCCTTGCCCTTGTTATCCCTGGTCCTCAGCAGTCAGGAAATAAATTAAATATTCTAATGCAACCTTTAGTTGACGAACTTATCAAGTTGTGGGAGGGGGTAGAAACATGGGATGCTTCACTCAAGCAAAACTTTACAATGCAGGCAGCATATCTATGGTTAGTCCATAATTTCCTACATATGGTATGTTTGCTAGTTGGAGCACATATGGTTCATTTGCGTGTCCAGAATGCTTATGTGAAGGCAAAGCATTTCAACTTCGTAATGGTCGCAAGACTTGTTGGTTTGATTATCATAGACGCTTTCTACCCAGGGACCATGAATTCAGAACCCAAGCTTATGCATTTCGAAAGAACACAACAGTCCTTGAAGAGGCACCTAGGTATTTAACGGGAGAGAAAGTCGAAGCCCAAATAGGCAAATTGTAGCTGATACAAAAAAAACTTTGGCAAATTACATAATTGGACACATAAAAGCTACTTTTGGCAACTTCTATACCATAAGAAATTGAAGCTCCGACACAACATTGATGTGATGCACAATGAAAAAAATGTAACTGAAGCTATATGGAACACATGCTTCGATATACCCGATAAGACAAAAGATAATGCTAAAGCAAGACACGATTTAGCTAAGATTTGTCATCGTCCTTCATTGCATTTGGAGATGGAGGACAATGGTAAGTGGCATAAGTCTAGGGCTCCATTTTGCATCAATAAGAATGACAAGACCACTATCCTTAAGTGGTTTCAAGACTTGAAGTTTTCCGATGGATATGCAACAAATATTAGGCGAAGTGTTAACATGATGCAAAAGAAGATTTTTGGCCTCAAAAGACATGACTTCCATATATTCATTGAACGCTTGCTCCCAGTTGCATTTTGTGGGTTCCTTTCGGAGAATATATGGGTATGCTTGGCTGAGCTTAGTTTTTTTCTATAGGTAGTTGTGTGCTAAAGAGATAAGCAAGGATGTCATAGTCTCACTAGAATAGAATGTTGCAGTGCTTCTTTGTAAATTAGAGAAGATATTTCCTCCCAGTTTCTTTAATCCTATACAACATCTAATCATACATCTTCCTTATGAGGCTCGACTTGGAGGCCCTGTTTAGGCTCGCTGGATGTATCCATATGAGAGGTAAACATAAGTACTACCACTATTTGTTTCTTTCTAGCCAGACAATACATCTAATTAATTGTCTGGTCCTTGTAGGCACATACAAAAACTTAGGAAGAAAGTGCGGAATAAGGCTCGAGTTGAGGGTTCCATTATTGAGGCTTACATAGTTGAGGAGGCTACTAATTTTCTATCACTATATTTTAACCCAAAAGTTTGGTCAATTAGAAACAAGGCACTTCTTATTTGTGTGTGGAGTATGCATGGATGTGTATTGTGGATTATATGATGCATGGATGTGTATTGTGGATTATATCATGCATGGATGTGTATGAATCAAATATATATGTGATCAACTAATTGATAATTTCTGCTAGCATTGCTAAAATCTGAACCTAGAATTAATCTTCATCACTGACAGCCACAGATTCATTTTGTTGACGGTAATGACAATAAGGAAAAACAATTTGCTGACGAGCAAAAACCGTCAGGTTTATTTTGATTGACGGTAATGGTCCCGTGGGTCAAAATTGCAAACTGGCGGGCAAAAAACCGTCAGGTTTACTTTGATTGATGGTAATGGTTCCGTCAGCCAAACTTGATAACTGACGGGCAAAAAACCATCAAGTCTATTTTTGTTGACGGTGATTACCTGTCAGCAAAATTCATTTTATGGATGGGCAAACAAACCGACAGGTTAATTTTTATTGATAGTGAATACCCGTCAACCAAATTCTTTTTATGGACGGTTTACAAAACCGTCAGCAAAATAGCCAAACACCGTCAGGAATAATTTTCTTGACGGTTAACCCTCAGCCAAATTGAATTTTCCCGACCACCTAGACTTGAGGGGATTTGCCTAACGATTACTTGTCAGGAAAATTAAACCTGACGGTGTTTTATATTTTGCTGACGGTTTCGACCGTGGGGAAATACCCGTTTTGTAGTAGATATACACCCTGACAGCATGCCAACTTTTGCAAAACTGAGAGTTCACTCCCCAAACTCCTCGACCACGATATCAATTGTTCATCACCTAGATTATGACCAAACCACATGGTCTCTACATTGTAAAAGTAATTTGAATATATTCTTAAGCCATCCTAAGATTAACTATTCCGTGCATGTGAGATAGCTTGTTTTATAAAAGAAAATGGAATAGTATGATATGTATAGCTAATATATATATAACACTCTAGTAATCGTACGATAACTGTAATATCTGTTGACTGCCCAAATGCTATTGTCCTTGCTAAGGCCCTGTTTGTTTGGGCTTAGGCTTTTTGGCTTATAGCTTAAAGCCGACTTTTTGGCTTAATCAGCTTACCCTAAGCTTTTAAGCCAAGCTTTGTTGTTTGGTAATCAGGCTTTTTATAGGATATTGGCTCGTTGAGTTATGTGTGAAGGATGAAAGGTCTGAAATGCCCTTAAGGGTTTAATCGAAGTCACCGCAAACTAGCAAAATGATCGGACAAATGCATGATCATGGATCAACTAGCAGTGGATGGAACAAGGGTAGTTCTACGGACCAAGTTTATCGAGAAGGCAACCTAAGAGTAATCGGAGCTCGGATGCAAAGACGATGAGATGGTAAGCCGAGATGGAATAGAGCAAATGTCACAGGAGCATAGAACTTCGCCATGAATGCAGGATCGTCTAGCTCAGGTGGATGGAACCGGAAGACTGGTAATTTTGGTCGAGGAGGCGGCGTCGTCGTCGGGGGAGGAGAGGGGAGGCGGCGGCGCACTTGGGATGCGGCGACGCAGTTGGAAGGTGGCGGTGTGGCGTCGAACAGGAGGAAAGGGGATTGGAGGCGTCGAACGGGAGGGAAGGGGAGGGGATCAGAGCTGACAGGGTGGGAATCGATAGAAAAAAAGAGACGATTCGCATTTATATACAAGTGGCATTCTGTGGATAATTTCAGCGAAGTTTAGTGGTAAAGGGATATTTCATTCCGCAAAAGCCAAAAAAAGCACCCCTCTGTTGGCTTATGGCTTTTAGGCTTAAAATGACTTAAGTTTTTTTATAAGCCAGATGAAAAAGCCACCCATTTATTTAGGCTTAGGTTTTTTTACTTTTAAGCCAGACAAAAAACCTAAACAAACAGGGCCTAAGAACATCATCAGTTGTAGTGTGTAGGGTTTTCTTAACAGTAAATGCATATGTATATGCCGTTTTTTTTACTTGTAATGGCCAACAATTTATAAGAACATAATGCAGCTTCTTTTATTCATAGTTGTATACTTAATGTAAAAATGTTAAGAACCACATCTCCCAGAAGAGATGGAGCGGAAATTAACTTAAGCGTTTCGCAAAAAGTTACTGGAGCCTAAAATCTCATATGTGTTTTATGTCGTCCTTGCGTGCCGGATATGGTGCAGTCGTACTTGTTGACACGTTAATCTGCTGATTACCGAAATTAGAATTCATGCAGATGATTATTTTATCGGAAGTGCTAAAAAACCGTCGCATGAAATTTTTTGTGAAATCAGTCGAATTTTTGACCTTTTGATGCGCTTGAGATTCGTGCTAAGGCCGGCGAGTTCGTCTTCTCCAACGGTGGGTGGTGGTGGCACTGCCGAACGTAGGCGAGGAAGAGGGCGGTGGGCTTCACCGGATTAGGTTTTGGGTTCACCGGTGCCCGGCTATAGAGGGAGGGAGAGGTGGCGGAGGCACGGCGGTGGGCGGCGGTGGTGGAGGGGCGGCGAGGCGGCGGTGGCGCAACCGGCCGCGGGTCGGAGGAGGGCAGTGGGTAGTGGAGGTCGGCGGGGGAGCACGTGAATCAACTAGCAATTAGGAGGCGGCGGTGGCGATGGCGGATCCGGCAGCGGTAGCCGCCAGAGATGGGGAAGAAGGTGGCGGCGGGGGAGCACGGGAGGAGCAAGGGTGGCGTGGAGGAGCAGGGGCAGTGGGGGCAGCGACGGCGGATCCGGCGGCGATAGCCGCCGGAGACGGGGAAGAAGGTGGCGGCAGGGGAGAACAAGAGGAGTAGGGGTGGTGAAGGTGGAGGTGGTGGCCGTCGTGCTAATCCGGATCTGAAGCAAGAAGAAGAAGCGAAGGAGGAGGAGAAAGAAGGTGGCGGCGTTCGCTCGGGAGGCAGCCAAGCAGGTTGGCTTGTAGGGTTTGGAGGAACACGTGTTGCAATCTGATGGAGGCGGACCTTGATTGGACGGCTCAGAATTTGACTGATTTTGGTGGAAAAATGATTCGCTTGTGATATAGACACTCCCTTATTTTATTCCTGAGAACACTCATCAAATGATTAAACCTAAAAATTTTCCAACTACGCTGACCAAAATCAACCGAATCCATTACAAGAATCACACAACAATACATAAAGTTCAATGATGTCTGAACTCTGAAGTATACAAACAGATCAATGATCCGATGATAACTAGACTTTGTACAGCTAGCACTGCATCCTTTCAAGCATGAGAGAACTTTATAAGCGGAAGCTGCTCTCTAGTACATGTCCTTCCAGAAAGGATCACTCTCCAGAGAGCAAAGATTCGGTAGTTCCATGGGCTCCAAGCTGGCATAATCCTGCACTGGCTGGTCAACAGCCGCTGCCACTTCCTGTGGATAAGCTACGGACGCGAATGCAGCAATGTTACAGTTGTACGGATCACTTGGTTCTGCATAGGAGCTCATCCCTGGAGCCGTAGTGTTCAGTTGCTGGACCACGTCTTGCTCTGCAAAATTTGAGATATTACAGAGATAACCTGTTTGGTAGTTTGCACGAGACAATACGTTCATCTGGTCCTGGCAGTTTGGAATAATGCTACTTGAGTTAAACATGGCATTTGCTGCGGCTAAGTTGGCCATGAGCTGACTAGTACTGTCATTGTTACAGCCGATGGCCTGGAGCAGCTGCTGCACCTGCCTCAGGGCACCGTCCAGGCTCCCGAGGCTCGCCGCCGCCGAGAGGAGCGCCTCAGGGAGGATGGGGGAGGCTATGGCGCCGTCCAGGACGTCGGCGGGCAGGCGCTGGTGCGTGACGGGGTCGATGCCCATGCGCAGCAGCTTCTTCCGGATGTGCGTGTTCCAGTAGTTCTTGATCTCGTTGTCCGTCCGGCCCTCCAGGTGCGTCGCAATCGTCGACCACCTAGCGTGGGATAAATTATACAACATGTTACTCCATGACACAAAATCTTGAAAAGATTTACACCAACTACTGCAAAAGTAATGGGGAGCTAGCTAGCGGTGGCGGCTATGCGTGGTGGTGTGAGTAGTTGGTGGTTGTACGTACTTTTTTTTCGAAGGAGTGGTCGTATCGTACGTACTTGTTGCCAAGGACGGCGTGGAGACGGATGATGAGGCGCTCCTCGTCGTCGGTGAAGTTGCCGTGCTTGATGTCGGGGCGGAGGTAGTTGGTCCACCTGAGGCGGCAGCTCTTGCCGCACCGGTTCAGCCCGGCGGCCTTGGGCAGGCTGCGCCAGCTGCTCACGTGCCCGCCGTGCTTCTGGATGTGCTCCACCAGCGTCCTGTCCTCTTCCTCCGTCCACGGCCCTTTCTTCACGCCAGCGTCGTGGCAGCAGCACGGCGACCTCCCCATCTGTTTCAACGCTAGCTTAGCTAGGAGACTAGGATCACCGTGATGCCGTACTAGCTAGGATTGCCGTGATGTGGTGTTCAGAATGTATGCGACCCTGTTCTCGAGCTGGTCTTTATAAAGGTTGCAATGCAGTCAGTCGATCGTACTGCATGACAAGCACCCGCGAGAGATGCAGCGGAAGTTGTGGTTTTTATTTTTAATTTATTTTATTTTTGATGTGTTGTTATTATTAGTTTATTATTGATTAGTTTGTGAATGTTGGAAGTCAAAGAGAGCAGTTGCTCGACAGATCTCTCCACGTAAGATCGATATATTCTTGCATGCTGCAGTTCACACTGTTAGATAAGTAGATAGTGTAGGGTGTTCTTTGTATTATTGTAAACTTTGTACATGCTGTATATTAGCCTCTTGGTCTATTGGAATGAATACAGGCTATATTCCAACATGGTATCAGAGTAAGGCTAGGGTTGAGGTTTTTTTGCCGTCGGCCACCGTCGACGCCCTCCCCGTGTCCTCTGCCTTTCCCGCGCAGAACAGAGGAAGCACTGCTTCCTCTGCTCTGTTTCCGCCCGAAGCTCTGCCTTCGCGCCACCAGCAGCCACCGCCGGATCTTGCGCCCCCACGCCGGATCCCACCTCCCTGCGCCGGATCTCGCCTCCCTACTCTGGATCCTGCCTTTCCGTGCCAGATCTTGCGCCCCCGCATCGAATCCCGCCTCCTCGCGCCAGATCCCGCCTCCCAGCGTCAAATTTGTGCCTTGCTCGACCCCTGCTGTGGCTTGTGCCCAAGCGTCGCCAGTAGCCACCTTCAAAGCTCCGTGCGAGCTGCACCGCCCGAGAGTGCTTCTTCTTTCCTCTCCCGCACCGCCGGAGCTCTCTGGCCACCGGATCCCATCGGTCCCGAGGTCGATCCCGCCGAATCTGCGCCGTTCGGGCCCAATCCCGCCGGATCAGAGGGTCAGTGTACTCTCGATACAATCATGGGTGACCAATATTCGTCAACGGCTCCTACGTATTCCGGGGGCCAACCGACACCTAGTGAAGGTGTCTATGAAGTTGCCACCATTTGAAGGCCAAGTAGGGATGATAAAACTCAGCATAAGATTAGAAATCTAATTGTCGTGCACAATCCTCCACAGCTTAACCCGTCACTACCCATTGGTGGAAATGATACGAGCGCTCAAGTACCAACCAAAAATGATGGAGGTAATCGAACTGATGAACATCAATCAGTTAATTTGCCTGTTTCTACCCCATTGCGCATAAGGGGTTGAACAGGGCAAGACGGAGGGTCACAAGGGAATTCGAGTCATCGAACACCTTCTGCCAGGAGAAATCCTTCTAGACCATCAGTAACAATTCAAAACCTGCAACGAGTTTGTGATATTCTAAATAACCCGGACCCTACTCCAGTAGAGACTCCGGGATATGCTCAGCTTGCAGGGCAGGTATTGGAGATCCTGCAACAAACCATGCAGCGTACAGAGATGTACAGGGAACAAAGGAATTCACAAAGCCAAACTTTGACTTCGTCCCAACGTTCCTCCCTTAGTAGGGGTCGGCATGGTCAAACTGTGGACCGATCGATACCTAGACCTCCTCAAAGATTCTGACCAGGGAGTCACGAGGGAAGATGGCTCTTCTAAGTAGCCACTTCTCCCTGTCGTCAATTGGAGCGACCGCTTGGCTTGGATGATATTCGACATCACCTAAACCAAGTATACGGTCGAAGGCGTTATACCAACGTCCACGACCGGATTGGGATACTGGAAACTCGGTATATCAACATGAGGAATCGGTCCCTAACTAATTACAATCCGACTACTTTTCAAAGAAGGCGCCATGACTTGATTACGGGTTGTCGAGCATTCTCAGTAGGGCTCCAAGCAGTACACTGGTCAGACAAGTTCTGACCAGCTAACATGGAGAAGTTCAATGGGACTCAAAACCCATTAGAGTTTCTCCAGATCTATACCACCGCCATCAGAGTTGCTAGTGGTGACGACAACGTGATGGCAAACTACCTGCCCACGGTCCTTGAATGGTTTGCCCAGTTTTGGTTGCTCAACCTATCGATCGAGTCAATTTACCCTTGGGAGCAACTCTGCGACCTTTTGATTGCAAACTTTCAGGGGAAATACGACCACCCCGAGAAGGATGATGATCTTCATCGGATTAGACAAGAACCTAATGAGACCCTTCGATAATACATAAAGAGGTTCAGCCAGGTCCGTAATTCTATTCTTGAGGTCACAGACTCATCTGTTATCTAGGATTTTAAAGCAGAATTAAGAAATCGAAGGTTTACGAAGGACATTGCGATGAATCCTCCATGAACGACCATCGAGCTTTTCGACATGGCAGATAGGTATGCAGCCGCTAGTGAAGCGGTTGAATGGAATAAAGCCACAGATCAAAAAGAGAAAATCCCTCAACCTAGCCTGAATAAACTAGAGAAGAAACACAAAAAGGCTCTCAAGGGTAAGAAGAATCACAAGCCCAATAATAAGGAGGTCCTTGCAATTCCCGAAAAGTTTACTAAGGGTAAGAAAGATTATTCTGGTCGGAACAAGGCAAAAGCTCCGACCGATGAATACAAAAAGAACAAGAAGTAGTGTCCACTTCATCAGGCAGCAGGGCACGATCTGCGCACTTGCCGAGCCTGGCAAACGAAGCTGGAGGATTATTATTCAGGTAAAGATCCCTTCCCTTCCATACAAGAGTTTGGAGAGCTAAGCTCCAAGAAGGACAAGGATGGCGACAAAGAAATAGAGTACCAGGAGCCACATCACACCGTTGATATGATCTTTGGCGGATCGTCCTTGTATGAATCAAGGCGCCATCTAAAGGCTATCGAGCAAGAAGTGAACCTTGCCGAATCTCCAATTACCGTCAAGCCATCTAGGTGGTCAGAGATAGTTATCTCCTTTAGCAAAGAAGACTGTCTCATCCCTTCAACTCGACCAGGTAGGTTCCCTATTGTTGTAGAACCTACTATTAATAATTGCAAAGTTAATCAAGTTCTGATAGATGGTGGTAGTTCTTTAAAGATTTTGTTAACGAGAGCGTTAGAGGAAATGCAGATTCTCAGGTCAAAAGTAAAACCTGTGAAATATGCCTTTCATGGTATAGTTCCAGGGTCTACTGCTGAACTGATAGGGCAACTTTCTCTACCGGTTACGTTCGGAAGGCCAGATAACTTCCGAACAGAAAAGATTTCATTTGATGTAGTGGATTTTGAAATTGGATACAATGGAATCCTTGGTCGTCCAGAATTGGCAAAGTTCCTGATAGCTACGCATTACGGCTATCAGAGTTTAAAGATGCCAGGACCAAAAGGGGTCATTACGGTTCGAGGGGATAAAAAGATGGCATACGCTTGCGATTGTAAATTTCTAGAACTGATCGATGAACTTCCGACCAAGGATACTAATCCACATTAAACGCAAGTCAAGCACTCGAGACCAAAGATATCCCCAAAACCTTCCGATCAGACCAAGGAGGTTCCGCTCAACAAGGGCGCTTCTCCAAAAAGTGTCAAAACATCGTTTGGGCCCAGAAATGCTAGTGCATCCACCCAAAAGGTACTGGTCGGGGCAGGACTCGATCCTAAATAGGAAGAGTCGCTCGTCTCTTTCCTCTGAGCCAATTTAGATGTATTCGCCTGGCAGGCATTCGATTTGCCTGGAGTCCCTAGGGAGGTAATCGAGCACAGGCTAGCTCTCCGGCCTGACAAGAAACCGGTCAAGTAGAAGCTAAGGCGCTTCACATCAGATCGGAAGGAGGTAATCCAGTTGGAGATCGACAAGCTTCTTAAGGCTGGATTTATTCATGAAGTCAACCACCCAGAGTGGCTCGCCAATCCTGTAACGGTTAGAAAAAATAACAGGAAATGGTGAATGTGTATTGATTTCACATATCTCAATAAAGCTAATCCGAAGGATGACTTTTCCCTTCCACGCATTGATCAACTTGTAGACTCTACTTCTGGGTGTGAGTTGTTAAGTTTTTTTGGATGCGTATTTAGGGTACCATTAGATTAATATGAGTAAAGATGATGAAGAGAAAACTTCCTTCATCACGCCATATGGCACTTACTGCTTTGTTAATATGCCATTTAGTATCAAAAGTGCTAGTGCAACTTTTCAAAGGTTAATGAAAAAAACCTTTAATACTCAGATATGTCGAAATTTAGAAGCTTACATTGATGACTTGGTTGTGAAAAACATCAATGATGATGATCATATTTCCGACCTATACGAAACTTTCAATAACTTAAGAAGGCACAACCTTAAGTTAAACCTGGAAAAGTGCGTGTTCAGAGTTTCCTCTTAAGATCTTCTTGGGTTCCTAGTTTTGGCTAGAGGAATTGAAGCAAACCTAGCAAAGATATCAGCCATCGACCAGAGGCGCCCACCGACCACAAAGAAAGAAGTCCAAAAACTAATCGGCTGTGTGGCAACGCTGAGTCATTTCATAGCACAGTTAGGAGAAAAAGGATTAACTTTCTTTAAGCTTCTTCGGAAACACAGAAGTTTCGAATGGACTAAAGATGCAAACAATGCCTTTGAGGAGCTTAAAAGGTACCTTACGAATGCTCCAATCTTAGTATCTCCAAGATCGAGAGAAACCTTGCTGATATACGTGGCTGCAACACCACAAGCGATCAGTGCTGTACTGGTCGTTGAGCATGACAACATCCAACGACCAGTATATTATGTAAGCGAAGTCTTACATGGATCAAATAAAAGATATCCATAGGTACAAAAGTTACTATATGGTCTCCTTATGGCTTCAAGAAAACTAAAGTATTACTTTCAGGCCCACAGAGTGGTCATACCAACTGGATATCCTTTTGCTCAAGTGATCAAAAACAGAGAATCATCAGGACGAATAGCAAAAATAGGCGGTCAAGCTTGGGGCGGTCGACCTCCATTTCATTTCACGAACAACAATTAAGTCCTAGGCTTTAACATAATTCATTGCCGAAGGGACGAACCCTGAACTCACCCAAGGGTCCGAGTACAAACACCATGAAGAGTGGACCATGTACTTTGACGGTTCCTTAATGCTCAAAGGCTCGTGGGCTAAAGTTGTCCAGGTGTCCCCTACTGGAGAACATATTAAATACACCATTCAGTTAAACTGTATTGCTACAAACAATGTGGTAGAGTACGAAGGTTTATTGGCAGGATTCCGAGCAGCCAGAGCGCTCGGGATTCGTAGATTACTAGTGAAAGGCGATTCTCAGTTAGTAACGAATCAAGTCGGGAAGGAGTATCAATGCTCAAGTCCCAAGACGCCATCTTATTTGGCGGAAGTATGGAAACTCGAAAAACACTTCTTCGGGTTCCAGATCCAACATATTCCTAGAAAGGACAACTTTTTGACAGACTAATTGGCATGGGTGGCCTTATCAAGGTCACCTGTCTCGCCCAAAATTTTTCTCGAGCAACTCAATACACCCTCGATGTCGAGCATTCCGAAGATACAGATGCTCCACTGGAGGTCATACAGATCGATCCCAGTCGTGATTGGATGACATCAATATACAATTATCTTCAGCATGGCACACTTCCTGAAGATGATGTAAAGGCCGATCGTATAGCTCGAAAAGTCAAATCATACACTCTAATCGAAAGTACCCTTTACAAACGAAGAGCTCACGAAGTGTTGATGAAATGCATATCTCAAGCAGATGGTATTAAGTTATTTTTCGACATACATGGATGAGTCTATAAAGCACGTCATTCCTGTAGAACTCTGGTCGGTAAAGCCTTCAGACAAGGATACTTCTAGCCAACTGCCCTCCATGATGCAAAAGAACTTGTGACGAAGTGCGTACAATATCAATTTCATAGTCGACAGGTACATCAGTCAGCACAAGCTTTGCAAACAATACCTCTTTCTTGGTCTTTTGCAACCTGGGGACTAGACATTCCGGGACTTTCCCAAAGGCACCCGGGGGCTTTGAATTCCTTTTTGTAATGATTGATACATTTACGGAATGGGTCAAAGCTAAGCCAGTCATTAAAGTAACAACTGAAGCTGCCAAGAAATTCCTCACAAAAAAACGTGATCACACGATTTGGTATACCTAGTCATATAATCACAGATAACGGTACTTAGTTCTCGAGCAGGAATTTTTAAAAATTCTACGAAGATATAGGTATCAAGATATATTACGCTTCTGTGGCTCACCCACAGAGCAACAGAGTAGTTGAGTGAGCTAATGACATAATAATACAAGGAGTAAAACGTCGAGTGTTTGACCAGTTAATAAAACGACCAGGAGCTTGGGTTCAAAAACTTCCCTCTATATTATGGGCCGTTCGAACTACAACCAGTTGTGCGATCGGCGAAACACCATTTTTTCTGGTTTACGATGCTAAAGCCATGATTCCTATGGAGCTAAAAATTGGCTATACTCGAACTGACTGTTTCAATGAGAAAGATCAAACAGAACAACGACTCGACGACATCAATTTCCTTGAGGAAAGATGAAACAAAGCCTTGATACGATTAGCAGTTTACCAACAAGCTATGAGAACGACAGTCATAAAGTGCAACCTCGCAGTCTAGCTGTAGGTGATCTAGTTTTCAGAAAAATTCAAAGCCATGCAAATCGCAACAAACTTTTGCCAAAATGGGACGGTCCATACACTGTGGTTGAAGTCACCAGACCTGGTTCGGTATGACTAGCCCTTTCAGACAGGCGCATTATGTCTAATTCTTGGAATATTGATCAACTGTGTAAGTTCTATGTATAGATGTAATATATATTATTTAATTTCAATAAAGATTCATCATTTCTTTATTTTCCAATGACTGATGTTATTTATATTTCAATTATCCATTGCTTGGTCACAAACTATTATTGTCTAAGACCATCGGAGAAGACCAATTGCTCTCCAACATCCTTCTAAAGGATATCCTTTACTTTTTAGCTTTAATATAGTTGTCAAAAGCCATAAGGGTCCTTATCGTGATCATCACAGAGATGGTTCTCACGAGCGACCATACACTCTTTTCTCAAAGAATCAAACAAGTAAAAGGAGTATAACATAGATGACTAGATATAGTTACCTACATGCTTAAGTATTCAAATATTAACTTTGTTCATTTCAACATTTGTTTTGCAATTGGTCGAGGCACGAAAAACCTCCTAGTCGAAATTTCTTCTCTCTGCATGTGGTCCTACCCACTGGAAGGAGTTTCCTAGCGACGGTCATTTTCTTACGATCTTTGTTACCAGTCGGAACTTGAGAACGAATATGTTCGCGAAGTGTTATTCACGTCTTTGGTTTTTAGCACCTTTTACGACCAGCTTGGATACTGTATATAAATAAGACCACTTATCGCTTTCTGCATACATTTTTGCATTTTTTTTTCTTGTCATCAACACAAATCTTGTGATATCTTACGATCATACAATGTACTACCTGGTATTTCGATTATAGAGATAGATCTAAAACTAGTCGAAATCATACAATGGTTTCGACCAAATTGATTTCCTAGTATTAATTAGATCATTTTTACAACATAATCAGCACATACTTTGTACAATGGTTGTGAAAAGTACTTTTTTTTCTTGGTCTACTGCATCTTTAGTAAGTCTTTCTACTACACAAGCAGTCAGGAGCTGGAAAATATGTGAGTACTCAAGTTGAAAGATAAGCATAAGCTTTACTGATGAAAAAAAAGTAAGTCTTTTACATTTACAATTTTATATTACATTCATTCACTCCATCGGCTCTCTTGAAGAAGACAAAAATGATGTCGCTCCCATGTCGGCAAGTATCTTGTTGAAAGCAATAATCTTCTCTTCAATACTCCACTCGAGTTCTTTCTCCTTGTCTTGCTCGAACTCAAGAGCCTTTTCTATTCTTTCTCATTTTTGAGCTTGCTCTGCACAAGTAAATCAAAGTTAGAAAATGAATTACAAATACATAATATAGTGGTCGGATCTACGATCAGTTACCTTGACCCTTCTTCTCGGAAGCTTCAATAGCTTCCTTGTGCTTCAGGGAGGCTTCATTGAATCTAGTTGGCCAATCTTCAATCGACTTATCCTTGGCTTTACACTTCTCCTAAAGTGAAGCTATAATTGTTCCGTTGGCCTTAGCCTCTTTATCAAAATTCTCCAATTTTGTTAATCACGATAAGGAGAGAATTAAGAGAAGACAAGGAACAAAATAGCAAAAGGGGAATAAGAAATTAAGGATAAGCATTTATTTTTCAATCGGATATTTTCCTTTTATAAGGAAGTTATTCGCTGGGTCAGCTCTCCGACCACAGTGATATTCTCCACCATATGCTGTAAAAAGTAAGGTAAGAAACTTCCTTAAGTTTCACACAAACTCCATATAAAAATGCTACAAAGTGGTCGTAGGTACTTACCTGGACCGCCTTGTCCGCATAATTGGAGTAAATACCCCCAGAGTCTGTCTTCGATTGACAGTCTGAGATTTTTCTCCACCAATCCTTCTCAAGTGTTTTCTCATCAAAGATTTCAGGACGGTTGGGGATGTCCTTGGGATGAGTCGTCCTCCTGACTAAAGCAAAAGAACTCCCCACATGACCACTGAAGAGAGAAGGAAGGATGCTTGCTCCCTCCTCTTTGGCCACCTCGATCCCAACAGCAGGAAGAACCTGTTGGGTCTCTTCTTTAGGCTCTGCCTCTATAAGCAGGGTCAGAGCTGCCGAGGGTTCCTGAGCAGGCGTTGGTGCTTCCACCTGCTTGAGGGCTGGCTCGACCACCCTTTCCTCAGGAGTTTCCTCCTGAGGAGTGCTCTGATCAGAGACGATTGGAACACCCGCCGATCTGTGGAAATAGAAGAAAGGAAGATTTCATAATACAAGAAAAACTAAAGGTATGAATTTATGCAAAATCTTTATTTTACATACCTGATCTTCTTGGTCTTGATTTTGAAACGCCCTGGAGTAAAGTCCAGAGTGCTTGCCTTCCTCTTTTTCTTTTCGACTAGTTTTACTGGCTCTGATATTGTAGGATTGGTCAAACCCCTCACCTCCTCCGACCGGAGGTCGGAAGTAATATCCTTAACCATTGGGTCAGAAATAAATACCCCGACCATCTGTTCAGAGATGGTGGTTTCGTTGACTTTCGGAATAATTGCCTCAACAGCAACTAACTGGTCGATCACGACCGCCTCAGAGTCTACGACCACAACAACTTCAGTATGTGGATTTTCTTTCTCTCCCACCTAATTAAAAATCAAGGTTAGTTTGGCGATGAAATTCTTCATCTAAAATATCTATCCTATCCCTAATCTCTTCAGGAGAAAGGGCTATAAAAATATATGGAGACATTTTAAGGTTATAAAATAATCAAACAAAAATAGATCAGACTGATCGGAGAAAGGACTTATGCTCCGGAGAGTCCTTGGTCAAGTCATCCCGACCAATGTACCAAAGCATGGCATGTGCTCGGAGCTTCAGAGGACTTATTCGGCACATGGAGAAATCTCTCACCACGTGCCAAGAAGACAGACCTTTGATACTTAGGTGTTGGATGACTTCAATCCATCTCCCCAACTTTCCTTCCTTCTTCGTAGAAGATCACCAATTTGGATTTTTGGTCACCACCTTGCCGGCGAAGCAGAGGCCATCATCCTTCGTGACCGCCATGTAGAACCATTTCTTCTTCTATGATGACCATGAAGACTTGGGGTATATATAGATGTACTCCTCAGCCTTCTCATCGTGGAAGCTGTAGGATTAAGGATAACTGACTAGAGGGGGGGTGAATAGGATGTTTTAAAAACTTTTCGACTAATTAACAATTTAAGACAATTATGGACTAAGTCTAAACTAGATACAATTCTAGCTAAGTAATTCTACATAAGAAGATTGCTAGAAATGTAGATGCGGGAGTAGTAAAGACAAGAATAAACCACAAAGGAGACAATGAAGTTTTTCCCGTGGTATCAAAGACTTGCCGGTCTTCACTAGTCTACGTTGAGTAAGCTTGAACTAATCAAGCTGGCTCCACAAATTAAGCCTTTCCTCTATCACTATTGTTGCTCTTCCTCCACTCCGGAGATGGTGAGCAGCAACCACTTCACAATCTTGGCACCGGGACTCTTCACAATCTTCTTGAAGAGATCACCGTACGAACTCCCGCCAAGTCTTCTAGGTGTTGGCAAACACCAAGAGTAAAGAACCATAATCTTCACTTGACGGCAATCAAGTGCAAAGGATCAATCTAGAATGAATACACTTGAATTTAGCTCAATCACCTCACAATGAATGCAAAAAGTGTATTGGAGGTGTAGGGAGAATGCTCAAGGCTCAAAAGATGTTAAATGAAGTCTCTCTTCTTGTCCTTGAGCTGGTGGAGGGGTATTTATACCTCCCATACACAAATATGACCATTAGAGGCAAAACCCCAAACTTTTCAGCACAAGCGGTAGTACCGCCGTTCAATGGCCAGTACTATTGCACCTTCTCAAAATGCATAGTAACGGCTAGCGCAGATGCATTAATTGCCTTTAAAATAGCCGTTGGAAATTCGGCGCGGTACTACCGCCATTGGTCATGCAGTAGTTCCACTGAACGGTCATACCGAAACTCAAGGGCGGTACTACTGCTCCACTTGATGTCCAAAACTGGCACTTACTGGAAATAACGTACCGTTGCTATTTTTCAGTAACACTGGGGTGCGATAGTTCCACTAAAAAAATACGGTCATACTACGATGCGGTAGTACCACCAAGTAATCTCCAGAACTACCGCTCACCGGGTGCGCAACCAAGCCAAAAAGGTGCCACTCTGGAAAACACGTACCACCAACTAATATTCGGTCCAACCAGGTTGCGGTAGTACCGCACCACTATCCTGGTCATACCATTGAGCGGTAGTACCGCTAACAACACGTCGGTACTACCGATCTTTTTGAGAAAAGCATAGTTGGCTTTCAAAACAAACTCTACATGCATACTACATGATCCTATATTGATCCAAATGGCATAAGAACGTACTATCAAACTACTAGTCATGATCCCTCTTAATAGTACGACATTTAACTTAAAATCCGGTCTTCCATCCTTTTCTCCTAAGACCGGTAAATATAAAAAGGATCCTAGACTACTTATACCTTGTCTTTGAACCATATTGATCTTCATGTTGACCTTTAACATGCATCTCCAGGTTGTTGTATTCGTCACCGGGACTAAACCTTTTTAAACACTCAATAAACATGTTAGTCCCTTAACACATATTATCATTAATTACCAAAATAATTTTTAGGGGCCTAGATGCTTTCAATCTCCCCCTTTTTGGTAATTGATGATAACCCAATCAATGTGTGAGAAAGATAAGGTTTTGAATATACCACTTGTTGTAAAACGAGTTGTATATTCTTGTTGTGACTTAATAAAATAATTCTTGCAATGAGCTCAATAAAGTTTTGAGAATTATTTTCTTGTTAAAGTCATTTCAAAGAAAGCTCCCCCTAAACATGTGCATATAAATGAGAAGAATTTTTTGCAAGCACATGTAGAGATTTTGAAAATTTTGCCAGAGTTTCTTCTACTTGTTGAAACTTGAGAGAATTGACAATGCTAAAAATGACCATAAGAAAGATATTGCAATTCATGAGAATAACTTGATCATAATATATTAAGTACCAAGTTCAACAAGATACCATAAATACAAGAGAACATAATATCATAGCAATGTTTAACTAGGCTATTACAAGAACACAAGTTCCAAGTATTAAGCAAAATAAGTTCAACATAGACTATATAATATAGATAGTAGCAGTCTAGCAGCCCAATCTTCCTTTCTTGCTTGCTTGCTCCCCCCTCAACCTTTTCTCCTTTCTCCTCCTAATTTCTCCCCCTTTGGCATCAAAATACCAAAAAGTCATCATGTAGCCAGATCCTGAGGAGGTGGTGGAGCTTGAGAGGATCAAGCCCTTGGAGGTGAGTTGAGGCGACGGCATCTAAAGCGATTTGGAGTCGTTAGAGCTTGCTCAAGAGCAGTCACACTATCTGTTAATGCAGCCAGCCTATTGTTGGTTTCAGATTGAAACTCTTGCTGAGAATTTCTAATCTCTTGCTGAGTATTTTTAATCTCTAGAATAACTGAATAAATCTGAGCAAAAGAGACTTGTCCTTCTTCTTGAGCAGCTGCCCTTGGAGCATCTTCCCTCTGAGCATTTTCCCTTTGCTGAGCTTGAAGACGAACATCTGCAGGAATTGGAGGACCCTCACATGGCCTGTATGGCTTATGGACAGATCCCAAGCCTCCGCAATAATCAGTCTTCCGGAGGATCAAAGCCATGATATAGGGAGCATAATTAATTCTCTTGACTCGATCATTCTTGGAAGAAGCTATTTCCCTAAGGATAACATCTATCACATCAAACTTCCTCCTATTCATAATATTATCTATTATGTTCGAGGCATGTCCTCTTATGGCATCAAAGTTCCCACTCTTAGGAAGAATAGTATGATTGATGATCCTGTTAACCAAGCTGGGAATAGGTAGGAGACCACCTATCTTTCCTGTAGTAAATCTGACAGTCTGATCATAATACTATGTCCAAACTGGAAGCAAAAGAGCAGGTTTGTCATTAATTTTCTCATAACTGCTTAACTCTGTCCTTAGAGCAAGCTCAAACTCATGCCTGTTGCAATCCAAATACCTGGTCCCTGTCATCCATGCCAACTGAGTGAAGTAAGGAGATACATACAAAGTAGTATAGAACCGCCTGATAATCTCCTCATCGTAGTCACACCTAAGTGCTACAAGGTCATGATGCGGCCAATTCACCCACTTATGATCATCAAATTGCCTGTGGGGACCATACAATTGTTCATAAACTAATTCCTGAAACTTAGTATGAAACCTTAGATTTGTAGAAGAATCTGGAAGCAGAAATTGATTTCTATGACACATTAAAGCGTACTCATCTGTTGTGATTGTCCTCAAATCTATCTGTTGCTCCTCAGGTTCTCCCATCTCCTCATCAGATTCTGTTTGAACTTCAGTTTCTGCCTCAGATTCTATTTCAGCCTAGGATGAGCTCTCCTCATTTTCTGAATCATTTGTTGCAGGAACTTTGCCTCTATCTTGTCTTTTCTTTCGTCGTTCCTCTAGATTTCCTTCAGGAGTAGGAGCTGCAGGTGGTTGAGAAGAAGATGTTTGATCTCTTGGGGGGCCATAGTATTTGTGAGTGATGATCCTTGTCCTTAGCATCTTCAGACAGAAAGGATAGATAAAAGATCAATCAAGGTCGGTTTGAAATTGAATGGAATGATCTTGCTATTTTTGTCAGGGAAATCAGTAGTACCGTCGTTCAAGTGGCGGTAGTACCGGGATACGGAAGTACTGCTGTTCACTAGCCGGTACGACCGCATCGCGGTAGTTCCGCGCACGACGAGCGGTAGTACCGCTTTCTCTGGAAAACACGTACCGCCAACTAATCTTCGGTTCGACCAGATTGCGGTAGTACCGCACCACTATCCCGGTCATACCGCTGAGCGGTAGTATCGCCAACAACACGTCGGTACGGCATTTAACCTAACATCCGATCTTCCATCATTTTCTCCTAAGACCGGTAAATATAAAAAGGATTCTAAACTACTTGTACCTTGTCTTTGAACCATATTGATCTTTATGTTGACCTTTAACATGCAAATTCAGGTTGTTGTATTCGTCACCGGGACTAAACCTTTATAAACACTCAATAAACATGTTAGTCCCTTAACACATATTATCATTAATTACCAAAATAATTTTTAGAGGCCTAGATGCTTTCAGAGGCGCAGAGCGCACTCCCTGGGCGTAGCCGTCGACTTCCCCGACTTCGTCATCTTTTAGAAATACCTAAAAACCTCCAGATCTAGCTTGATTCCTATGTATGCTTCGCAAAGACAGACGAAGATACTGAGGTTGACAATCGAATTAGGAGCAAGATTTACCAACTCAACCTCATAATATTGAAGAACTTTGGAGAGGAACGGGTACGCCGACAGCCTGAACCCGCACTCGATGTATGTGAGGAATACATGGATTTCTCCGTCGTTTTCGCTCGGGAAATGCTCTCCAACCGCAGATCTCCAAGAGATCAAGTTCTTACCAGGAAGCATCCCGACTTTTTCCAAAGACTTGAGCTTCTTCTCACTCAACTCCGAAACTGGCCAGTTGGTGATTGAGTCCAATATTGTTGGATTTTGGGCGAGAAGATGAAAGGGAGTTGAAGAAAGTTCTTGGCGAAAGATGAAGAGAAAAGAAAATCTAAGAGCATAAAACCCTTGAAGCGGTGCGCTGAGGGGATTTTATAGCCGCACTTCCTTAACTACAATAGGGAGTTGCCCAAAGTCCAATGGACAAAAACCTCTTCGGTTTCCCAGATAGTTTCTCAACTTTAAAGTGAATACGGACCACCTCATTAACTTTGCCATTAAAAAACAATTTCGATACGGATTTTTGTCTGAAGGGGTTCACATTACATATTCACTTAACAGTTCAGGGGCTAGCTGACGAGGATTAAATTCATAAATATTAATTAAAAGCTACATAGCTTATGTGGTCGTAGACCTCGTGGCTAACAACCCCTGTGGTCGTTAGAATCCCAAAAGTCACCTGATGGGTAACCTGGTCAGAGGGGGTCCTGTACCCATTGCACGACCTGATGACTGCTCATAGAAGCTTTGAACTGACACTTGGACTCGATTCCAAGTACATCCCCTTCATGTGATGAATGGAGCATGTGTCTTAATTGCTCCAAACCACACGACGTTTCCGGGCCTGAGTCACTAACAGTGACCACTTTATGGTTTTGTCTCCCACAGACATCAACCGATGATCAGTTGGCATTTCACTAACTACCACTGTTCCTCTGACCAGACGTGTTACTTCCAAAGGGCGTCTCTTCCAGGAATAACTGCCACCACTTTGTCGGTTATTTAAAGAGAATACAAACGATAGGAAGAGGATCTCAAAAACAAGACCATCAAGATCTGGAACCATCAAGCCCAAGACAATCCAAAGGCAACCAGGAGAGAACAACCGCAACACATCTGATCCTTAAGAAGGCAATTATCAAGCAATACACTTATTGTAATTAGGGCTAGTCTAGCGCCTTATTCAAGGCATCCCCTATAAAAGATACAGTTCATTGCAATAAAGAACAATCCCATTCTCATCCAAGAACTCTTAGCCATTTTTCTCTTTTTTATTTGGTAAGATCAGCGACTCGATCATCAACAACAAGTGATGATATGTATCTCTCAGTCGTGCACTATGCGTATTCTCTTCAGCAGCTCGATGCCGCCGTGGATCACTTCTACCAGAAGCTATCTAAGGTGTGGCGTCAGCTTGACTATCTGGGGCCGGATGTCTGTCGGACCTGTCCTTGCTGTATGCAGCTTCGCGCTCACTAGGAGACTCACCATCTCTATGACTTCCTAACGTGTCTCCGGCCTGAGTTCGAGACTGTGTGTGCTCAGCTCCTGACTCGCCACTCGCGCCTGAGCTTGGTGGAGGCCCTCACGGGTGTACGTGCTGAGGAGACTCATCACCGTGGTGTGGCTCAGATCTGATCTGTCTTATGCTTCAAAGACTGCTCCTTAAATCGGTTTCTCTGACCTTGACCATGATCCTCCCGGCTCCTCCGGTGGTTGCTGCTTGGTAATATATAGAGTACAAGGGAGGCAAGACTAAACCCTAGAACATAAGAGAAATACCACAAATACCCTTAACACTTCCCTCAAATGCAAGACGTATGCAATAGCATTGTATTTGGAAAAAGTTGACACTACAATAGGGAAAATCCGAAGTCCGAGTCTTGATAATGTCATCGTAGCATACAGCTCTTGAAAAATATGTCGAGTATCAAAAGATCTCCTCCCATCTAGGGTCGTGCGAGGGCTGAGAAAGTAGAGGCAAGCGAGAGCAAATTCTACCGCGGCAACACGACGAAGAAGATGATGAAACCGACATGAATAGAGAAAGTTGCCAAATCAAGCTGAAGAGAAATAGATAGAAGCATGGCGGCGCTGATCGAAACCCAAGATGGCTGCAGCGCAGTGCATAAGAAGTGCAACGGAGGCGCAGTGCGGAAGAAGCGCGGCGACGACTCAGAGAGAAATGGTGGCATCATAACGACTTCTACGATCTGCAACGGCTCGGAGAGAAGAGCGGCGACTATTGTCATGCAAAAGTGAAGGAGTGAGCCAAGAAGCAATCGGCTGACTAACAATGATTTTGTGGACTCGCACAACTTAGACGAAGTCAAATATAGAGTGGTACGGACTTGGATGGATGTAACGGAAGAAACGACACCAAGAAAGAAAGGGCTCAAATATAACTACCAACAGTACTCAAAGGAGCGGCTCCGGGTTCTGAATATCAACCATCGACCACTCTTTTCTTGGTCTCCAGACTCTCCACCGACTTCTCACTTCGCCCGAAACACCTCCTCCCACAATCTCATCCCTCCCAGCCTAGCCCAGATCTGGTGGCCCCTTTCTCGCGCCGTGCTCGGCCAGAGGAGCTCGAAGGCGGGAGCTCGGCGCAAGCAGAGGAGCGTTGGGGAGGCAACGCTCGGGGCGGCGGAGCTCGGCGCAAGCAGGAGTGTCAGGGAGGCAACTCAGGAGGGTGAGGCGGCCCGGTAGGAGCCCGTCAGCGATGGCCCTGTAGCACCCGCAGAACAGCGATGGCGTGGCCAGGGGCGAGCTTGGGCTGAGTAGGGGACTCGGGGTGGGGATGAGCGTGGGTGGTGCCATTGTCCAAAGCAGGAGAGGGGCGGCGGCGCCTCAGTCCAGGCCAGATCCGGAGCAGGAGAGGCCGGATCCGGCAATGGCAGTGACGGGGACGCCGGATCCGGCACCAGTGGTGCGAGGGTGGCCGGATCCGAGCAGGAGACGGCCAGTCCACGGCGGGTTTCGCCGGGATCAAGGACGGTGATGACGGAGATACCCAGATCCAAGGATGGCACGGTCAGGAGCTCGAGTAGAGGAGCTCGGGAGGCTCGGGCGGTGCGAATCCAAGACAGTCCGGCGTGGATCCAGGCGACACCGGCTCAGGGGCAGCGTCAGCTGAAGGAGTGGATCTAGGCCGGGGAGAAGCGGCGGCGACAGGCTCCAGTGAGGAAGAGCTCGATCTCGCCGGATCCGACGAGGAGCATGTTGTCACCCGCTAGGACGCCGAGGTCCTCCTGCGGATGAAGATGCTGCTACTTCTACAAGGAAAAAACTATGACTAAGAGGTTGTCCGACCTCAGGAACAGAGATTGCTCCTGTCAGAGGCAGCGGCGGCAGTAAGAAACTCTAACCCTAAACTTGGTCGATCTGTACATGTCTCAAGGTAGGCAACAACCAACAAGTGGCAGCTGGTCTACAGAAAATACATAGTTGAATCTGAGGTCTATAAATAATACTACCTGTAATTTAGGGTCCAATTAATTAAAGGGAGTAGTTTACAGTTTTTTGAGCTAATTTCAGCCAACATCAACTACGACAATCACCTAATTTTTCTGTCAGGTCACCTTTTTAAATATTTTATGGAAACCTACTTTTTTTTAATATTAAGGTATAAGATGGAGAACAATTTTATGTTGCCAAGCTATTTTATTTCCAGCGAAGCTGGAGTCAGATACATGTTCATGGAACGAAAAGTACGGCATGATTGGCATCAACGTAACTGTCAGCGTGGCACAAGCAGCCCCCAAATATGATTGAGGGTTGAGGAACCTTCGAGTGTCCATTCGGTGATGTCCCTGCAGAAGATTGTTGAAAATGCATGGCTGCAATGCGTTGTTCAAATTACGTCGATATTTTGGTCTCGAGACAAGAAATTAAAAACTCAAACGCAGTCACGGCCTAGCATATATTTATAGTTTTATACTACGTAACATAGTACTGTTTTTTTGGTGATCAATGCTGAAGGTAGCTTGAGGCCTCGATTCGGTCGTGCATTTGGTGAGAATCCATTGAATCCATAGAAAAAATTCACTGAAAAAATTAGGCTTGCAATTGATAAGAGGGTCAGTTGCGAGCTTCACTGACGACTATCAAGTCCACGGTACCGAGTTAAGCAACGCTTCTGCGTCCGACGCTGCTGCGTCGAGCGTTTTCTCGTTATCAAATTTCCACGGCTCGATCAGGACCTCAGCACACTGACCAATTCCCGTGGAAAAACCCACCGCTGCCTTTTCATCCCATTCTAAAACAGTAAAACGGCAGCGTTTTTGCTCGGCGACCGCGGCGCCCGGGCCATCAGCCCAGCATGGCCTGAGCTCGCGCGCGCTTGTCGCCACTCGCCACGTCGAGAAGCGGATTCGGCGATGGTGGTTCGAGGGAGGCTCGGCGTTGGTGATCGAGCGTGCAGGCGCAAGTGCGACGCGCTGCTCGCTAGTCATTGACCGCGCGGCACGGCGGGAGGCAGGCAGCCACCCGCGCCAGTGAAATGTCCACGTACGAAGCTATCATATCATATCATGATCTTCTTGTTATGTATAGTTGAGATAGCGTAGCATTAGTTTCCTTCTTGCTAACCATCATCTCATGTAATCTCGGCATACCATGTATATCTCTTGTACCAATATAAAGGAATGACTAGAAGGCCTACCATTGTGGCCTTCTCAAACTCTTTCATGGTTTCAGAGCGGCACCGCTGTTGACACCGCCATTCCTCTTCCGCAAAACCAATCATCGTTCTTCCCCTCAACTAGTCGCTCATAGCCATGGGTGACAACAGAGCCACCTCTAACCCAAACGGCCATCTCTGGGCACAAGCAATCAGCCTCACCTCCATCAAGTCTTTGGTGCCGATTACTTTGGACCTCAAGGCGTCCAACTATACCAATTGGCGAGGCGTCTTTCTTGTCACCCTTGGGAAGTTCTCACTTGAAGACCACGTCACCAACACTGAAGATAAGAAGAATGATGCCGAGTGGAAGCGACTCGATTGCACCGTCCTTTCTTGGATTTACAGATCCATCTCCACCGAAATCCTTGAGCTCGTGATGAAGCCGACAGCCACGGCCACCGCGATCTGGACTAGCGCCGAGAACCTCTTTTGCAACAACAAAAAGACGTGTGTCCTCTACCGGGAGGCTCAATTCACCAACACGGCACAAGGTGACATGCCCGTCATGGATTACTGTCACAAACACAAGATCCTCATTGATTCCCTAGGTGATGTCAACCATACCATCAGTGATGAGACCCTTATTCTCACCACGATCAAAGGATTGAATTCCAACTTCAGTTACGTTGCAATTGTCGTGCCTCTCTTGACGCCCTTCCCCAACTTCCTTCAAATGAGGTCAATGCTCCTTCTCGAGGAACTCAAGTCTCCTCCCGAGAACTCCCACGTCATGGCCCTGGTTGCGGATCATGCATACAAGGGCGGTGGTGATTCCTCCAGCGGGCGTTCAACCGACAACAACTCCTACCACAACAACGACAATGGGAAGAAGCGTGGCAAGGGCAAGGCGGCAAGGGTGGCAACCCCTGGCCAACAATTTACAATCCGTGGACTGGTGCTTTCACCATATGGCCGAACACCTCCCTTGTCGTCCTCGGATCACAACATGGTGCTCCACCCCGCCCTGCCATGCCGCCCGTCCTTCCTCACGGTCCTCAGCAGGGGCTACCCACGATCTGCTCTCAGCTGCCGCCTATTCGGCTATCTATCCGGGTGTCTACATGCCGGGTCTGCCGCATCATACCGCAACAATGGCACCAACTGCCGCGGCGTTGTTTCTACCACGACTAGCTTCTCCCCTCCACCTGGTGCACCAACCTGGGATCCCTTAGGATTGGTCAACTCCTTCAACACCATAACCCTTCATCAACCAACCTCCAATGACTGGTACATGGAAACAGGGGCCTTCACTCACATGTCTTCCAACTCTGGTAATATCACCTCCCTTTTGTTGGAATTTTCCTTGTCTTTGTTGTGTCCCTGCTTCGATCCAGAGAATCACTCGGTCCCGCTCGCCGTGAAACCCGCTGGCTAAAACTCGACGTGCCTTGACGTGATCCCTCGTACGTGACTCGCACGAAGGCTCGTCACGCTTGAAGCAGCCTCTGCTGATCTCTTCTTATCTTCACATGAGCACCCCTATGCCTTGAAACCTTCACGTGATGCTTCAACCTAGCACAGCCGCCCCCTGCCTCTTCTTATTGATGCAAGTAGACAGTAGGCAAAGCAATCGAACAAGTCTAGTTTCTTTTCCGGGAGCACGCTGCTCCTCTTTTTCTTCTTTTCTATTTCTCTCAACTCATCTTCCTGGTTCGTATTACATGATACTAGCCTCAGCCTTTTATACACATGCATCTACCCGACTCACACACGCACACGGAGAACCAACTCTGACTCCAGAAACTCAACCAAAATAGGACTCGAATACTACAACTAAAATAGAAACTGAAAGCTAACTCATCTGAACTTAGAAACTAAAATACCAAAACAAGATTAATCTAACAATCACCCCCTTAATCTTGTTTCTTCACCTTGATCACGCCAATCATCTTTTTTGTCTTCTGAACTTCCAAGTCTTCCTCTTTTACCTGCACTCCCGTACGTCATTCCTTCCTGGGTCGATACCGTCCTACCGCCTGCTCTTGCTCCTTCCTGAGCCATGCACACACCAACGCTTGCCGCGTCTCGCACCTAGACTGAACTCGTCCTTCCTTGCATGCTCACCTAGGCTGGAGCACTTGCTCCCACAACCACCTCGGTTTCGTTATTACTTGAGCCTACCGCTCTTCTCTCTTGGACCAAGTCTGTCCACTTCCCCGTGTACACCTTAGCTGAGGCTACACCGCCTCTCCTTCTTGCGTCAGCTTCATGTATGCCACGCCCTTCATGTGCGTGGGACTCGCCGCCCCCCACAGTGCCCTGTGTGCCTTGCTGCACGCCATCTGGACCTCCCAAGGCTCCGCTTGCTGCACGTCCTGTTCCAACTGCGTGCCTCTCCTGGGTCCCGCCATATTCTGGTTTAATACTCCAGTTCCACTCTGGCTCCTTCAGACTGCCCTTCATACAAACCGGCTTACAAGTTTTTAGAGAAATTTTGTACAACCGGTTCGGGGATCTTTTCACCTTCATCAACAGATCTTTGTTCTTATCATAAACACACAAGAACTCATCCTGCAGCTCCACCCTGCACCCCCGTTCTGCCAACTGCCCGAGACTGAGTATGTTATTGCACAAACTTGGTATAAAGTAAATATCAGGCAGCATCTTCTGATCACCGTTCTTGCATCGCAACAACATTGTACCTTTGCCTTTTATTTGTACCGTGGAGCCGTTGCCAAATTTGATTTTTCCTGAAATCTTCTCGTCGAGCTCATGGAACATGTAGCGATCTCCTGTCATATGATTGCTTGCTCCACTGTCCAAGTACCACTCATCAGTATGATCGTGATTTCCTCCCTCCGTGCGTAGTTTAGGAAGTATGTTCTCCTCGTTCAACATCACCATGACCGGCGCCTTGTTGACACATAAGGAGAGAAGCAGGGTAGGATCTTCGTCTTCATTTTCACAGCTTCGGATGAGGTTTACCTCCTCATTCTTCTTCTTGTTTTGGCAATTCGAAGCATAGTGCCCATACTTGTCACAGTTGAAGCAGTTTATGTGGCTGCGGCACTCCGATGCGTAGTGACCATACTTATCACATTTGAAATATTTGATATGTGACTTATCACGGGATCTGTCACCATCGCCTTGCCCAACCTTGTCTTCACGGCCACCTCGCCAAATAAATGCGCCATCGTTTCTTGTATCTCCTTTACCCGAAGCGCCGCTCGTTATGAGGCGATCATCGTTGCTCGTTACGAGATTGATACCCGTTCATTAGCTCCTCATGCGCCTTGAGGGAACCGGTGATCTCCTCGATCTTCTTTTCCTCGGATCCGGGAGTACATGGCGTGGTGACGACAGTACAAACTTTTTGGTAGCACGCGCATGTACTTCTTCACTGCCACAGATTCCTCCATCTTGTCGCCGAGAGAGACAGTTTGATTGTACAATGAAGACAGCTTACCGGCGAACTCGTCCACCGACTGGGTTTCTCCCATCTGGAGATTCTCGAACTCGGTATGCAAATTCTGGAGCCGCACCTCCTTCACACGATCAATTCCCTCGTGCATCTTTTGAAGCGTCACCCACGCCTCACATGCCGTCTCCTTGCCGATGAGCTGCCGCATCATGGAGTCTGGCACCGCCTGGTAGATGATGACCAAAGCCGTCTGGTCTATCTTGTCGTCCACCTCCTTGTCCTTTGCCTTGGATCGTTGCACCCAGACTCCTCAGTGCGCATGTTCGCCTTCATCTTCATAGCCCACGCCGGATAATTGTCGGTTGTCAGGACAGGATATAGGAGGGAGATCGGCCCATCCCGGGTCTTCGCCTTGTCATCCATGATCTCCAATCACCGCCAAGATCAGAACGCTCTGATACCACTTGTTAGAATTTTCCTTGTCTTCGTTGTGTCCCTACTTCGATCCAGAGAATCACTCGGTCCCGCTCGCCGTGAAACCCGCTGGCTAAAACTCGACGTGCCTTGACGTGATCCCTCGGACGTGACTTGCACGAAGGCTCGTCACGCTTGAAGCAGCCTCTGCTGATCTCTTCTTATCTTCACGTGAGCACCCATGTGCCTTGAAACCTTCACGTGATGCTTTAGCCTAACATGTAGCCCCGCCTCTTCTTGTTGATGCAAGTAGAGCGGTAGGCAAAGCAATCGAACAAGTCTAGTTTCTTTTAAAGAACCTGTTGCTCCTCTTTTCTTCTTTTCTATTTCTCTCAACTCATCTTCTGGTTAGTATTACATGATACTAGCCTCGGCCTTTTATACACATGCATCTACCCGACTCACACACGCACACGGAGAACCGACTCTGACTCCAGAAACTCAACCAAAACAGGACTCGAATACTACAACTAAAATAGAAACTGAAAGCTAACTCATCTGAACTTAGAAACTAAAAATACCAAAACAACATTAATCTAACACCTTTCATCTCCTCCTCTTTTTCAGCATGTCATTGTCGGAAATGGATCATCCCTTCCCGTTACTCACTCTGGTCATGTTGTCCTTTCCTCCCTTTCTTGTCCTTTTCACCTTTGTAACGTTCTTGGTACCCCTAATATTGTCAAGAATCTTATCTCTGTTCGACAATTCACTCATGACAATAATTATGATGTTGAGTTTGACCCTCGTGGTTTTTCTGTGAAGGATCTTCATTCCAAGAGAAAGATTCTCAGGTGCAATAGTTCGGGTGTCCTCTACCCATTCTGTCAGCTGAGTTTCCACGCTCTTGTTACTCCCACCGACAACACTACACTTTCACATCATTGCCTAGGGCACCCTAGTCCTCATGCTCTCCACCAGCTTGCACAATTGTTTGTTATTTCTTGTAGCCACAAAATAAATGGCAGCACTTTGTGTCATGCTTGCCAACTCGGTCATCATGTTAGGCTTCCTTTTTCAGTATCGACGAGTTGTACAACTCATTCATTCAAACTTATACACTGTGATTTATGGACATCTCCCATTGTGAGCATATCCGGTTTCAAATACTTTCTTGTCGTTCTTGATGATTTTACTCATTACTTGTGGACTTATCCTCTCTGACGTAAATCCGACACCTCTCCCATCTGTTGAATTTCTACACTTTCGTTCCCACCCAATTATCCACCACCGTAGCTGCAATTCAATGTGACAACGACTGTGAATTTGACAATGCATTGTTGCGCAATTCAGCCGCTAACCATGGAACGCTCCTTAGGTTTTCCTGCACTTACATGCCTCAACTAAATGGCAAAGTCGAGCGTGTCATTCGCACGGTCAACAACATTGTGTGATCACTCCTTTTTCAAGCTTCCACGCCTCCCCACTACTGGGTTGAAGCTCTTCATGCCGCCACTCTCCTTCTAAATATTTTACCCATAAAAGTCCTCAAAACCCACACACCATACTTTTCCTTTTTGGTCAATCTCCTTTCTACTCCCATCTGTGAGTTTTTGGGTGTCTTTGCTACCCTAACACTGTCGCCACCATGCCCGATAAACATGTGCCCCGTTCCGCTAGGTATGTCTTCTTGGGATATTCATCAACTCACAAAGGACATCTCTGTATGGATCTCTCCACCTAGCACCCGGATCGCCTACAGCGGCAACAGATTTCCATGTCACGGCCCTTGATTTCCCTGCTGCGGCAGATCCTTCTTCTGGGCTTCCACCACCACCTCTACTCCATCCTTTTGTGATTCCCTCAGGTCCTTCTCACTCCCATAGAACTCGAACACAGTCAGGTACTCAGATTAGGCCTTGTGAATGCCTTAATCTCCATGCCTCCACCACTGGCTCGGTCTGCCCTCTTCCTAAGTATGTTCGTGGAGCTATCAAAGTCCCCAACTGACATGTTGCTATGGTCGATGAGTATCATGCCATCTTGTCTAACAACACTTGGGATCTTGTTCATCCCCCGCTCAACGCCAACATTGTTTCCGACAAGTGGGTCTTTCAGCACAAACTTAAGCCCGATGGCTCTCTTTACCGATACAAGGCACGGTGGGTTCTCCGTGGATTATCCTAGGAACCCAGTGTTGATTTTAATGAGACGTTCAGTCCCGTGGTCAAACCCACCACTATTTGGGTTGTCCTTTCTCTTGCTCTTTCGCATGGTACCCTCTCTGAGATAGTTTACTGTCGCCATCCTACTAGGTTCGTTGACTCCTCTAATCCTGACCTCGTATGCCATCTTAATCGCTCCTTGTATGATCACAAACAAGCTCTCCGCACTTGGTACCATCATTTTCTACCTTTATTTCCTCTCACGACTTTTAATGTTCCAAGTGTGATACATTTCTTTTCATCTACACTTACGATGTTGATATGACATATCTTCTGCTTTATGTTGATGATATTATTCTCATCGTATCTTCTACTAAGCTCCTTGCACATTTAATTAGTGCACTCAACTCCGAATTTTTTATGACAGGTTTGGGCGACTTACATTACTTCCTTGGTATTTCTGTCCATCGCACCTCCTCTGGTATTTTTCTTTCTCAAGGCAAGTATACTACCGACATACTTCAACGTGTAGGTATGTCGAATTGTCGGCCCTCTCCTACACCCATTGACACCTCGTCTAAACTTCCCACTGATGTCGGTCCTCCTGTGGCTGATCCTACAGCCTACCGCAGTCTGTCCGGTGCTCTTCAGTACTTGATGCTTACCAGACCTGATATTGCGTACGTTGTGCAGTAAATCTGCTTGCATATGCATGATCCTTGTGATTGTCATTTCTCTCTGGTCAAATGCCTTCTTCAGTATCTCAAGGGTAGTTTACGCTTTGGTCTCCAATTGTTTTACTCATCCACTTCTAACTTGGTTGCTTACACGGACTACGTCTGGGACGATTGCCCTGACACACGGCGCTCTACGTCTGGCTACTGTCTCTTTCTTGGTGATAACCTCATGTCATGGTCCTCTAAGCATCAGCACACCATCTTCGAGTCTAGTGCCAAGGCTAAGTATAGCGTTGTGGCTAACGTTGTTGCCGAAGCTTCTTGGGTTTGCCAGCTTCTTCAGGAGCTTCACCGACCACTACCCAAGGCTACAATCGTCTTATGTGACAACGTCAGCGCCGTTTACATGTCCAACAACCCAATTCAACACCAGCGCACAAAACATGTCGGACCCGAGCGTTGAATACCTGAAGCCCCCGTGTGTGTACTGTACTAGTCTCATGATCAGTAGCTAGTACACATATCCACAAGATTGACATACACATACATACATACATACAACACAAAATAAAAATGGTACATAACTTAAGCGATTACAAAGTTTACATCACAAGGGCTAACCGGCCAAATAAAAGCTCAAGTATCAGAAGTAGCGAATTAAACAACGGAAGCATAACATATATATAAACCAAAAGTCCAACGGTATGCCCATCCAAACCCTCAGGCAACCGACCAATAACAAGTCTTAGAAAGATCTATCACCAAACCCTCCGGTATCGGGTGCAAAGAACGTGTCATTCGATATAGGTTTATCCTTTAACTTTGAACAACAATTTAAAGCCAGATTGAGTACACTACGTACTCAGCAACACTTGTAGTGTATCGCAAAGTTTATATATATATATATATATATATATATATATATATATATATATATATATATATGCATGGCTAACAAGGGATGAGGCTCTATGCTACAAGTTATTTTCAGCATTAAGCAAGTTTTATTTGCAATATTGATACATAGTACTTTGCAATGGGAATTTAAAAGCAATTAAATAGATATTGAACAACAAGCAAGTACTTGAATAAATAACAAATCACAACCCTCCTCAGCTGCGATCAACATCTTATTTCTAGCCATAAACATGGCACTCAACTCAAACAACAAAACAAAACCATTCCCTCATGTCGGACACTTAGAACGCTCATCACCGTGAGCACGGTTATTTAAATAGATTTACACTCTGCAGAGGTGTACAACTTTACCCACATCATACGAATTCTCTAGTTTGTTTGGCATCCATCGATACATCGCTTACTATCCTTTGGTAAATAGTCTAGAGCACGCATTGAAGCCTTTACATCACCTAGTCCTAACCTTGTACTAGTCCGGTGAATGAACATCCTCACTTCACCCGGGTATACCCTCATCTCAGTGAGGCATTAACCATTGTGTCAAAAGGCTTTGTTTCTAACGCCTTGGTGAAGGGAGCCCCTTTGAACATGCATATATCGGTCATGCTCACACTACCACAGCCTACCAACGTGTAAGGCTAATTTTCAATAACTTAATTAGCTAAGGCTGTTCCATACCGGCACATGTGGTTGTACGCTTATGCTTAGGTCGGCTATACCAGTGTTCGGTCCTTAATTGACCCAGACGAGGATCTCCCCCTATCTACTTGTGAGATACACCTCTCACACTCAGATTATAATATAACTCGCCCGTGTCACAAACTAAGTTTTTTATTTTTATACAAAATAACATAGGTAAACCCATCTGAACCATCATTTCAAAATCTTCCAAATTTATGTTCAACATTTCATTCATTTTCTAATTTTAGTAAATCTAGAGTCTGGCTAAGCATTCGTGTGATATTTGCACTCGAAATACCCAAATTGCATCATCTATTGCCCAAACCATAACCTATTGGCTACAACAGTAAGAATATCAATATTTCAAGGAGGATCATGCATTGAATAGGATTATAACTACCGTTATCCCAAAATATAGCAATTTTAAGCAAACATATACGCATGCATAATGTATTTTACAAAAAGAAGTACAATAATTAAAATAGTATAATCAACATGGTCAAAGGAGGTGATTTTCTTGCTCTAGTTGCTCTGAATAAGAAGATGGATGATCGTTGTAAATTTCGCTCAAACAATCGACGTCTAATCAAAAGTCGAACAATCGACGTCTAATCAAAAGAACCAGAAGCAAAATAAATATAGAAAAATAATTTCAAGAACAACAAAATCCAAATATTTTTGCATATTCAGATATAGCTTGGTTTTAGATTAATTTAGAAAAAAAAGATTCATTTGATTTGTAGTACATATGCAAAAGTTATTAACATTTCAATTTGCTTCGGTTTTGAAATTCCAGAAATTAATAAAAGAGTGGCGTCGAAAGCGTATTCTCTGAGGGATTCCTGAGGCTGCATTGAGCAAAGGAGAGAGATGAGTGAGGCAAGAGGATCAAAATGACGCGAACGTCGTGGGTGAGGAAGCTCACTAGAGCGGCGGAGCTTCGGAGGCACGCTCACAAGTGTCGAGAACGTCGCTCTCGTTCCTGGCGAAGCAAAGCACAAGATGCTATGATTCTTTGCAGGAGGTGAGAATGGCAAGCTGAGGAACCCGTGATGCAATGAGGAGCTTAAATGCAGCCATGAATGACGTGAGAGAAGCGGTGAGAAAATGGCGCCGTGAACGATTTTCTCGCGCTGAGCTTCGGTCTAAATGGGGCAGCTAGCATGGGCGAGGGCTGGCGAAAGCGATAGGGGCAGTTGGGGCATGAAATTGTGGGCACTGGTTGCGTTCTGTGGACGAGCGACGGAGCAGGTGAGGCACGCGCGGGCACGAGGTGGAAGACACCACCTGACGAGCGGGCCCAGCACGTTAGTGAGAGGGTGAGAGCAAGCCTGGCACAGGCCACTACGAGCGCGAGCGAAATTGGGCTAGCGCAGATGTAGTCCACTTGCTCGATGGGAAATTCATATAGGATTCGATTTTTTTTAGAAAAGGCTGAGAACTTGGTAAATTTTAAAACATATAAAATGGGCTCAAAAAATTATGGAAATTTTTGTGGACGCTTCTGACGCAGTATAGTTTCTTGTGTAAAGCTTTTAGGATTTTATCTATTATGTGATTTTCCCTAAAATTCTTACAAGTTGATGTTTGCATGAAGTTTTCTCTATTTGATTTATGCAAAAGTCCAAAAATCATGCTAAAATATTTTTCCATACAAAAACATGCTCATAATTATTCTACCACTTATTTTTCTTTGTACTTTCCTAAAATTGAGATTTTTTGGATGTTACAAACATATTGAGATTGATCTCTATTTTGTTCGAGAATGTGTAGCTTTGGGTTATGTCCGTGTGTTACACATCGCATAGTCATCACAGTTTACCAACATCTTCATGAAAGGCCCGCCGTCTTCCGTCTTCATAGACTTTCGTACCACTCCACGCTCGCGACCAGGGGCGGAACCAAATTGGTTTACCCGGTGTCACAGGACACCGGGTTCAAAAAACAATTTAGTTGGGATCAACTTATATATACCACTTGTGCACTCTCTGGTCCAAAAACTGTGCACTCCAAAGTTGTCTCAGGTGGCGAATTAGTACAATATTACTTGAAAAATTCATATATTACTATATGCATAGTGAAGTAGTGAACCCCGCTTAAATTCGTTCTAGTTCCACCCCTGTTCGCGACGCTACCGTTTTGATTGTGGGGGAGTGTTAGGCATATCTCACGCCTGCCTTGCATGGCAAGCTACATATATATGCCGGATCATATCATGATCTTCTTGTTATGTATAGTTGAGATATTGTAGCATTAGTTTCCTTCTCGCTAACCATCATATCTCATGTAATCTCGGTATACCATGTATATCTCTTGGACCTATATAAAGGAATGACTAGAAGGCCTACCGATGGCGGCCTCTCTTCCCAAACTCTTTCATTACGTGTATATCTACTGGTTGCTGCATGTCTTGCCAACCAAGTCCTGTACGTGTATATATTTGATGCAATATACAACGCCGAAGCTACGGCGATTATCATCTTCGTCTTCCGCTTTACACGGCCCACCGCTGATCCACAGAATGCCCGTATTTAAGATATCTCGCCTGCCTGGCTCCCTCAGGTCTCAACCCACCCAGATGCCCAAACTGACCGCCGTGCAGGTGGGCTGACGAGTGTCAGCCCAGTCCGCTAGCAACCGAGACGTGCGCGCGCGCGCGCCCGGACGTGGGCATGGGCGGATTGCGGTCCAATGATCCGCCGAGGCCGTCCTCGATCTCCGTATGATGCGTACTGTAGATCACCTTAGCCGCTGACTCCGTCAGGTGGAAAAAAAAAGCTTGAAACTTTTAAAGGCTCGGCTCGAACTCGGTCCTTTAACGATCCGTGTTGAGCCGGCAATTTAGCTCATTTTCTTAACGAGCCCAATTCGAGCTGGCTCGCAAGTTGCTCGTTAAAAACCAACCTGATCTGATATAATCTGAAAGGTTACCTAACCCGACGGTCGAGAGAGGCCTAAGCCCTAAGCTGTGATCTTTTGATTTTCTAAAAATTTTATTAGGTTGATTTTCCTTTTTTAGCGAGCTTAACGAGTCTAACGAGCCTAACGAGTTTCAAGTTATGATCTCTTGACTTTTTTAACGAGCCTAACGAGCCGAATCGAGTCTAGTATTCTGCTCGTTAGCTTAATGAGCTAAATCGAACTTATTTTCTTAGCGAGCCGAGCAAGCTAAGCTGTTATCCACCCCAGTCTAGGCGGTCACCGCGCGCGGACGAACTGACAGGCCGGTCAACCTGGTTCGTGCAGTGAATGGAGCACTCCGGGAGATGCTGGATACTTAAGTTTTTACAGAGAAAGAGAAGCAAGGGAGCTTAATTGCTCCCTGGACCTTCTTGATGGACCAATTAGAGGAGCCATCGAATACTGTGATCATGCTAGTTCCTTAGATCAAATCTATCAAGAATCATCAAAATAAGACCACGAATCTCTGCAACGAATCGATCAAATATTTTTCCTTTTTTTGTACAGCAAGTCTGGCTTACACTAGGAAACAATGCAAAGGCACTTTATTTCTTGTGACAAAACAATGCCAAGATGATCCAATAACTCCAGGCAAAATACAGTGTTTAATATGTTGGATATTTTGAGGGTTATTTGGTAATTTCTCATTTTGAGAAAAGAAAAGGAAAAGAGATAGGGCCCACTTGTCAATGGGGTATAGGAAGAGATAAGGTCTTGAGACCAAGTCTCAAGACCAAGCAGCGCATGGGATGGAGCTTCTCCCCTTTGGCTTGGCGGCGACGCATACGGCGAGCGACTCGGGCAGGCGGCTCGGTTGGCTCGAGCGACATGTGCGCCGGCCGTTGGTGGCGACAGCACATGTCCTCCTCCTCCTCATCAAAACCAGCCCCCTCTTCCTCTTTTCTAGACCCACGAAAAAAATCAATGAGCCTTTCCCCCAAATCTTGGTTCTTCTTCTTCCCAATTTGGCTTCGGTTTTGAGCTTTGGAGCTGCTGCTCCGCCGTATTGACTCAACGTCATCGGTAGTGAGGTCGGATCTTCCCTCTTGCGCATTCGGCTAGTCCCCCCCCCCCCCGGCTGCTCTTGCTTGATCTTGGTGAGGAAGAAGGGTTCAGTTTTGGTGGTTGGTGTTCTGTGGGTGCACTTCGGTTGGTTCTTGTGCAGCATCCCCTGTACCTCGGCTTCGTCTTTCGGTGTATCCCGAATTGTAAAGATTGGCATTGTATCTCCGTCAACCTTGTCTGATTTTCGCGGCACTGTGCCAGCTCTAAACTAGACCTAAGCCATTTGGATTGTGTGAACATTTGTTTAGAAGCCAGATGGTTGGACAAAAAGGAGGTATCCGGAACTACATCACAAAATTTAACCGATGAAAAGGAAATATTACATCTCAATAATAGATATTAGTTAGTTAACTACTGAATAGCTTCTTCCATGAGAACAGTGTTGTGTTCGACTCTGCACAATTCGGTGATTGAACATCCATGTCCTGTGAGAATAGGTATTTCAAGATGCAAGATATCATATAACTAGTTTCTTAAAAACAGTGTTTGCAATCCATTCAACCCAGAAACTGAACAATTGAGTTTTTTAGTCTCTTAGAGATAAACAAAGCATGATCATGTAAGACTTAGAAATATGATATAATCACCGGGTCCTTTGCACACAGTAGTCTCATTATCTCTCTGGCATGCAACTACCAATAATCAGATAGGCTAATCTATCTACAAGCTTAATTAGTACTCCCCAGGCCAGATCGACAAGAAATAATGCACACTAAATTGCAATTAAAAACTGAATCACTATGAGTTCATTTTCATTTCAAGACAACCTCCGCTGGGCAATTGACTCCAACCAAATCAACATAACTGGTGGTAGCGGGCTACCACCTTGAATCAGAGGTTGTAGTGGACTGGCATGAGAGAACTAAGAGAGTAACTACACAACAGACTAATTGATAGTAACAACATGATCACATCCAATAAACGCCACTATCTCATGCAACACATTTATCTAAACCTAGAAAAGCAAAAAACAATGCAATAGTATCTCAATAAGACTATTCACGCATATAATCCATATCAACACAACATTTGAATCCTAATCATAGTACTAAAAAACAAGCAGAACATTGTGGCAAACACTCCCTACGGCAGCAATTAGGACAACTATCCAAACAACATTGAGGCAAACAAAAGAAATATCGTCATATCCATATGAATCACACAACAATAGGAATATCTAGCTACAGAACAACCCGATTTCACGACATGGGTACAAATTCACAAACCCTAAAATACCAAATTAAAACTAGAAACCACCGTTAAATCCCCAAATTCATAGCAAAATTGTGAGGCCACGCCTACGAATTGGAAGACAATATCATAGCAAAACAAATCATACCTCTCAAAAATTGCCTCCCAGAGAGTCTAGCAAGCAAAATACTTCACCTATTGCCAATCAAGGATGAGGCAAACCAAAAATTGACGGTCACGCACAACAGGAAGACGCGCCGAGCTGCTGGTCACCAGAAATGAAGGCGAGGATGCCGCTCCCCGGTGAGCACCGCTGATCCGCTGTGGATGTGGCAACCAGGTCGCCTCCTCTATTTTTCCCCCTTGGTTTTTACTCTCTCTCACTCACGCTCTATCTAAAAATGATGGAGGCAAAGACTAAACTAAAACCAAGACAAGTGGATCAGGTATGGAAATAGAAACCACAACCAAATAACAACACAGACCAGCCCAAAAAACGCACAAATCTTAGCACAAATCGGACGGCTAGAAAATTGACTGCGATTAAAGAAAAAACATGCAACTCTGTTTTAGTAAAACCGATATTTTATTTCTTCTCACAAAACAATGCCATAACTCCCGGCAAAATATTGCCTCGTTGTTGCCATATCATCTCAATCTTTGAGATTCCGAGTAAAGAAAGCCCTTTTGAGTAATCAAAAGGTCATACCTGACTTGCCCTTTTGAGCAATCAAAAGGGCATACCTAACTTGCCTATATATACGATTAATCGATTACACACACTTTGGGCGGCTTGACTTCTTTGGTTATCACGTCTCGGTGTTGAAGCACAAATTGAAAGCGAGAGATGAAGGGAAGCCATAGTCACGAGTTCGAGACTGATGTCCTTGCCTTTGAGCTATGGGAAATCTACGGCACACTCCGTGCTGCGGAGTTATTGCCTGAACTGCTTCCTCACATCCCCACCAACGTTGAGCTTATTAGCAGCGATGGCGGTGTTGACACTGTTAAACTGAGTTGTCGCAATGCTGCAATGACAGAAACAATCATGCTGGCTTATATTTGTATTGCCGGATGAGCTATAGGATTCCGGGTACAACACTTATGCGAATATCTCCAACAGAACATATCGTAGACGATCTGGAGATAGAAACGGAACAGCTGATGCCTTTACAAGCTATACAACCGAATATATCTCTAATGCAACATATCTTAACACGTGAATATCATGGGGATATGCTCACGATCTTAGGATGATGTTACAATTGGCAATAGCGTCATCTGTTTGTCGAAACACGCGTTTTCGTCGAAGTTTGGAATGCTGTTAGGTCAGGTGCGGTCAGATCGGCCTTGGGCGCGCGGTCAGACTGGCCAGCGGTTAAACCGACCATTGAATGGCAGTCTGACCGATTTTGTGTTGTTCATCGGTCAAAAGTGGCGATGAGGTTTGGGTTAGGTCAAGTTCATGGGTTTCAGTGCATATGTGTTGCATGATGCATGTTTTGACTAACGTGTGTCAAGTTGTGAAGAATTTATTCCCGGAATCGATTTCGTTGCCTATTGTTATGCAGGTTGCTTGGAGGTCAATGACAATCAACGGCGAGAATGATCGGGGCTAAGCTTGGAGAGCTGAGGTCCAGAACGATCAGGGATGCCGGGTGAGGTCAACGGAGTCAAGCATGACGCAAGAGGGACAAAGGTGACCGAACGGGCAGTTCGGTGCGACGGGTTGGATCAAGCAGCGTGGGGTCAGTGCAAGTGCCATGGTGGTTTCGGTGGGAGCCGTATGGGAGAGACTTGCCGACATGATGAGAGCCGTTGAATCAACCTACACGTGGCGAAGCATGGAAGTGCTTCACGAAGATGGGACTCGGTCTTTGCAAAAAAAGATCGAGAAGGGGTATTTTGGTAATTTTACCAAATACCGTCTTGGTGACCTTTTGCTAACCCGCGGCGCAAGATGGTGCGTGGAGAAGCGGATTAGGTCAAGAGGAGATGAAGACGACGCTTTAAAATGTGTGCGTGTGTGACCCGTTTGTGTGTGGGCCTTAACAGGAGCCCATTAGGGTTCAATGCCTCCACTATAAATAGAGGAGAGAGGTGGCTGCACCCCCTTCAACCCTTTCATTATTGAAAACCCTAGTTTTGCTTTTGTGCTTAGGGAGAAGATAGTTGGAGATTAGGGTTCTAGAGAGTTGGATTTGATTTCGTGCTCATATATTGAGTCTTTGTCCTCCATTGATAGAGTGGCTGTAAACCAATACCATATCAAATCAATCCAAAGAAAGTTCTATCAAAGATTAGTCTATTTGCTTTCTTTCTCTCTATTTAGTGATTTTAAGTCTTTCTTTGATCCGCAAGTTTTTGCTTGGTTTCTTACCTTGATCTAACTTGTTGTGACATGTGGGAACCCATCTAGGATCATCTTGATCATCAATCACCCACGAGCAAGTCACTAGATCATATTTCGTTTTTGACTCAGTTTTGGAGCACCTTTCGTTCAAACTGAAAAAGATAGGAACTTTGGCATGGATCTCTGCAATCTTTGATTGGAATAGGTTCCTAATATCTTTAAGAAGGTGTGGTTCAAGTTTCGTGGAGTTTAGCCGTGTGGATCAAAAGTTAGACCGATTCGAGTTTGATTTTTCGGGCTGTTTCCACTGTTCTATGTCAGGTCCGGTCAAACCGATCTTACAACGCTTGATCGAGACCTTGATGATCGAGCCGCGATTTTGCCGGTCGATCAGACCGCCCCCGATCACAGCATAATACCTTGATCGACCGCCCTCTGGATTTGAGTTCCTATTTAGTCTTTTGCTTTGATGATTTTGGATTGGATTCAATACTAGTCTTTCGCTGTACTAGTATATTGATCTTCATAGCTTCCATAGCTATTGGAGTGAAATTTGTGTTGAATCTGATCAAAGTGAAAAAGTGAGCGTGCTCCTATTCACCCCCCCCAACCTCTAGTCGTCTTTTCGGTCCAACATAACACTCTCCTTCAATCTGGACGTGACGAAGACATGTTGAGATTGCTTCTGAATCGAAAGAATTGTTGAGTTGGCAATGGCTTGGTGAGTACATTAGCAAGTTGATCACTTGAGGAAACAAACCTGATATCCAGAGCTTTGCGTGCAACTTGCTCTCGAACAAAATGATAGTCAACTTCAATATG
Source organism: Phyllostachys edulis (assembly GCA_036346405.1). Lineage (NCBI taxonomy): Eukaryota > Viridiplantae > Streptophyta > Magnoliopsida > Poales > Poaceae > Phyllostachys > Phyllostachys edulis. The sequence continues at coordinate 14,519,440 of CM070551.1, read as the reverse complement.
CTTCGTTCTAGCTTAAAAAATAGGATTGGCAATAAGATAGGTTGCACCAAGATTATCACACCATAGACATGATGCTTTGTAGATAGAGATGCCAAGCTCTAACAGCAATGCTTGAATCCACAAAATCTCAGCAAAACACAACATATCCTCCTGTACTCCGCTGGTCATCTGGACATCCATCCCAATCAGCATTAGAAAATGCACTTATTAAAGATGAGGACAATTCCCGCAGAACTAGCCCAAGATGGGCAGTATTCTAAAGATAACGCAAAATTCTTTTAACCGCAGACGAATGAACTTCTGACGGAGCATGAAGAAACTGACAAACTTTGTTAACACTATAGAGATATCTAGCCTTGCCAATGTTAGATACTATAAGGCACCCATTGTACTTCTCTACCGTGTTGTTTCAGCTTCTGACAGAACCTTCCCTTCAAATCTTGACAATTTACCTGTTGAAGACATAGGTGTAGCAACTGGTTTAGCTTTTGTCCTAATTATTTTCTGCAACAAATCTTGAACATACTTGCGCTGAGACAACAGAATCCCATCTCCAACTTGACTGACTTCAACGCCAAGAAAATAGCTAAGCACTCCAAGATCTTTAACTGCAAAATCATCCTTGAGTTGTTGAATAAGCAAATAAGTGGCCCTGACCGAAGAGCTGCTGATGATGATATCATCAACATAAATGAGAATGTACATGATGACTCCTCCTTTATTGAAGATTAAGAGTGACACGTCAACCTTGGATGGAATGAAATCAAGCTCTTGTAGTTTTCCCCTCAAACGAGAAAACCATGCACACAGAGCCTGTTTCAAACCATAAAGTGAGTTTTCCAATTTACACAGATAATTGGGAAATTTTGGATGCTCATATCTCGGCGCATGTTTCATATACAGCTCCTCATGTAAAACTGCATGCAAGAAGGCATTTTGGATATCGATTTGGCGCAAATGCCAACCACGAGACACTACCAAAGACAAGAGCACTTGAATAGTTGTTGGTTTTACCACATGACTAAATGTGTCCGCATAATCAATACCGTAGCACTATTTGAAACCCTTTGCAATCAATCTAGCTTTGTGTCAATTCACAGTACCATCGGCCTTCCTCTTAAGTTTAAAAACCCATTTACAATCAATAATATTCAAACCTGTGCGAGGAGCCACCAAATGCCATGTTTGATTCTTCTGTAATGCAGCGAATTCGGCATCCATAGCTTCTTTCCACCGCAAGTCATGCATAGCATCAAGATGAGAAAACAGCTCAACCTCAGTTGTATATGAAACAGTGCCATTAATGTGTTGCTTGGGGCGATGAATGTTGTGTCGGAGTCGAGTACCATATGGGTGCAAAACAGGTTGCGAAGTGGATGAACTTGGCACATCATCTGCAAAAACATAAGAAGAAGAAACAAGAGACTGCACATTAAGTGTTACCTGATCATTAGGACTATTAATATTGTTACTTTCAATGGAGGGCTCGAGTAAATTTTGCATGACAAGAGAGGAAGACAAAGGAAGATACATTGGTGATGAAGATGTATTGTGGACTGGTTCGTTGGCATCGAAATTTCTTGAAAAGGGAAAAACTCCTTCATCAAAAACAACATCATGAGAAATATAAATGCGACCGGTTGAGGCATCAAGACAATTATATCCCTTATGATGAGAATTGTGTCCTAAGAAGACACACTCCTTGGATCGAAAGGAAAGTTTTCGGTTATTATAAGGTCTAAGATGAGGCCAACAAGCACATCCAAAAATTTTCAACAAGGAATAATTGGGTTTAGCATGAAATAGATGCTCAAGGGGACCGGGATTATCAATAACACGAGTAGGTAGTCAGTTTATAAGATATGTGGCTGTCAAGAAGTCTTCGTCCCAAAATTTTAAAGGCATGAAAGACTGTGCAAGAAGTGCAAGACCGGTCTCAACGATATGTCTATGTTTTTGTTTCGGTTGAACCATTTTGTTGATGTGTATGTGGACAAGAAACACTATGTTCATGCCAATGGTACAAAAGAATTTATGAAGTTTTTATACTCTCCTCAATCAGTTTGAACACAGAGGATTTTCGTGTCAAGAATTCGTTCTATGTGTTTTTTAAATTGTAGGAACACATTCTCAACATCAGATTTAGCATGAAGTAAATAGATCCATGTAAATTTATAGAAATCATCAATAAAACTTACATAGCACTTATATCCTCCTATAGATTGAGGTGCAGGAACCCAGACATCAGAAAGCACAAGCTCTAATGGAGATGTAGAAACATGAACTAAGGACGAATAGGTGAGTTGATGACTCTTTGCCTGTTGACATGTATTACAAACTGAGGTGTGCATGGAGCTAGAACAAGGCAATTTATTTAGATGCAAAATGGACTGAAATATTTGAGACGAAGGATGGCTAAGATGAGCATGCCATTGCTCCTTGCTCACTTTCGGACTAAGCATGGCAAACTTGGAAAATTTTATTGTGGAAGACTTGAGATGGTAGAGTCCGGACTCACATCTTCTGCTGAGAACCTTTCTCCTCGACGCCTGATCCTTAACAACAAAGTGATCATGATAGAATTCAAGAAAGGCATTATTATCTCGAGCAAATTTGTGAACAGAGATAAAGTTTTTGGAAATCTTAGGAACATGAAGAACATTTTTGAGGACAAGCAGATTAGCAGCAGTATTAATAGAACAATGACCAACATGTGAGATGTGCAAACCTGCTCCATTGTCGACTTGAACTTGATCTGAAACTTGGCACTTCTCACGCATCGTAAGACGATCAATATCACTTGTGATGTGATCTGTCGCTACAGTATCAGTGTACTAATTAGGATCAATCTAATAAGATGTTGTTGCTGCCATTGAAGTCGAGTGCCCTTCATCTGCTTGATATGTGTGATCAAACCGGTGCTATCACTTGATCATAGTATGACCAGTTTTTCCGCAAAGTTGGCATGTCGGTCGAGAGACACGACAACCCAAACTGGAGTTGTTGTTGCCACAATTCTGGTTGCCATTCCCTCGACCCCGGCCACAGCCTCTTCCTCCTTGATTGTTGTTGAAGTTGTTGAAGCCTCCTTGGAAGGTCCCTCGACGTCCTTGATTGCGCCTTGAAAATTAGCCGAAGAAGCTCCAATCTGCAGATTAGTATTGTTTTTCTCAACTCGAAGCTCATAGCTTAAGGGCATGTTTGCTTCCGGTCCTGGTGGCAAACTGTCTGGCCTCCACCACACCTATAAGCTGCCGCTCGCTTGTTTGCTTGCCTGCTTGGCGATCAGGCGTGGAAAACGAGCGTCTGGGAGCCAGGCCTCCCAGGCTGCTCGATCCATCATTGATTGTTTGATCCAACGTTCTTTTTTTTATTCACGAATTCCAGACACAGGCTTCCAACCAAATAACTTATCTTCAGGTTTGCCTGATCAGGCAAAAATCATCTACTTTTCAGGCTACCTCCAGGCACCATTTTTTTTCCAGACATGGAATTTAGGGCACCAACCAAACAAGCCCTAAAAGATGAGCAAAAACATCATCAACTGTCAACCCATCCGATCTGGTCGTGATGGAGGTAACCAAGGCGTTGTAATCTAGACCAAGTCCTGCAAGGATGTATGATATGAACTCGTTATCACGAAGCGGCATACCAATGGCAACAACGGTATTTGCAAGAGTTTTCATCTGTCGGAAATAATCTGACGCCGTGAGGTCTCTCTTCTTGAAGTTGGCAAGCTACATACGTATATGTACTACGCACGCTCGTGATCTGGACGAGAACATGTGTTCCAAGCCACCCATGCTTCACATGTTGTTGTTGCGTTCATGACATGAGCCAGCATCTCTTCTGTTAGCGAGGAAAAAATCTCACTGAGAACGATCTAACCCTGATTGAACCAGGTCAGATATGTCGGGTTTATAACCTGGCTTGCTCCAGACTCTGTTGTTGTGGTGATCAACCTCGGAGGGCACTCGAAGGTACCGTCGATGTAGCCAAGAAGTTGCGTGCTCCTCAGATACGGAAGAAATTGAGTTTTCCACAACAAGTGGTTGTCCTTGGTAAGCTTGATGTTGGCGACATGGCTAATCGGAACCGAAGAAGTTAAGCAAGCCATGGTTGAAGTCGAAGCAGAGGAAGGAGAAGAAATAGTAGATGCAGATGCGGATGAGGTCATCATCGTCGAACAAGCTCTAATACCATGTTAAAATGAGTTGTCGCAATGCCGCAATGACAGAAACAGTCATGCTGGCTTGTATTTGTATTGCCGGATGAGCTACAAGAGTCCGAGTACAACACTTACGCGAATATCTCCAACAGAACAGAACGTCAGCGATCTGGAGATAGAAACGGAACAGCTGATGCCTTTACAAGCTATATAACCGAATATATCTCTAATACAACATATCTTAACAGGCACCATCATGCAGCTGACATTTCCTCCGGGTGAGATTCTGAAACCACTCTTGAATCTTGATGTCGATGGGTATATTGACAGTAATTGTTTTGCCGCTTGCTAGGAATTTCTGGCCTGCAGGGATACAAAGAAAAATTTATCAAAGTTGACAATGAAAATTATACCAAGGAGGCCGAAGCAATCGATGGCGACATTCTGATGCTCGGGTTCCTCTCGTACATGATCCGGTTCGAGATCGTTGGGAAAGGACCCAACTCTTCAGTAATAAGATCAACTGTTGAGTATGAGATTGACGATGGGCACGCGGAGCTTGAATCTATGGTCAGTACTGCAATTTTGGCTGCAACTGCTAAAAGATTTGCAGGGTATATCAAGGAGCAGAAGATCGCCCAGATCAGCTCTTGAAATAGCTCAGAGCAAAATGTATCAAGAGAAATAAATGAATGTATGATTCCAGAGTTGTGTTACAGAGAACTCGTCTTGTGCATTCCATTTCTCATCAAGGTCAGAGAGACAGGGGCGGAAAGATCAGTTCTTCCTCAAAGCTATATTTCTACCTGAAAGCCCACTAGCCCAGCCCAGCAGCCAGCAAGCCACCACCCAAGGTCCATGTCCCTCCCGAATACACCACTAGGCAGTGACCACTCCAAATCGGCAACAAATCCTGAATCCTCTCCGGTCTCCTCCCGCCTCGGCTCCCCAGTCGCCAACCCTAATCTCTCCCCTCAGTCCTCCGAGGAAGCAGCCGTGCCTGGCGGGTTGCTGGACGAGGCGAGGCACCGCTACAAGACGGCCGTGGCGGCGCTGCGGGCGTCCATCACCGCCGTATCCTCCTGTGCTCAGGTGAGATTAACGTACTGGTCACAAGTAGAATCTTCTAGCTTCTTCTATGCGATTCGGTGAGAAAGAGATTTACGGGGAGAGATGGATTTTAGGTGTTTGCTTGCTCTGTAGACTGGGCAAGAAATTGTTGGCACAATGACCATGAAAACTAGAATTCTGCTTGAGAAGATGAGGGGTATTTTGGTGTGTTGCTATGTAATGAAGCCAATAAATTATTGCCTGTGGCCATAAAACGATTTGGGTAAACAATGACCATGCAATTTACTCAAAAGATTTTGATTTTGATGCGAGAAAGACTTCTCTTTCATAAGACCTTTTGATCTTTGGACCACTCCTTCTGTGGCCACCAAATCGCTGCTACATTGATTTGTTAGAGATGTTATTATGGTGTCTTGCACTCTTGTGAAGGAGCCATGGACTGCCTGGTGATTAAATTTGCTGATTGTGATTTTGTGAAGGACTGAAGCCGTGAACTGTGAAGACTGAAGCAGACAAGCAGTCAAGCAGGTGAGTTGCTTAGCTTAATGCTTTGAGGCGTTGAGCTGTGATTTGAGCAGTTAGTGTGAGTTGCTTAGCTTTCTGTTAGACTGTTACTTCTGTATGTCACTATGTTGGTTGGACTTTGGAGACTGGGAGACTGGAGAGACAGAGAGTTGGACTTGGAGTCCGGGAGTAGTGCACTAGTGCTGTAGTGGAGTACATAGTACTGAGTAGTGGACTAGTTGTTCTGTTGTTGTTTTCTTACTTCTTTCTATGTTTAATTGAATAATTGTGATTTGTGAATGGAAATTTGAAGTTTTGTTACGATATGTTAATGTAGATTGTAGAGACATGAAGAGTATTTTTCGCTATGAGTCTTGTGAAGAAAAAATTGAGAGTATGAGCGATCAATTCTTGAATGATTGTTTAGTCATATTTATTGAGAGAGAAATTTTCTTGAAGGTTAGTGAAGATGATGTAATGAAATGTTTTCAAGGCATGAAAACGCGTAAAGTAGTATTATAATTTTCTTTGTATAGTTGCATATTTTGTAATTTTGTAATTTCAATTCATGTAAGACCTTATTTGAACTATTTGTATCGTGCCTTTGACAAATTTGGAACATATGTGTTGGATTTATGATGTCATGAAACCATTGTACAATCTATAGAATTGTGAGTGTGAAGTGTGCATCCCTATCATCTAATTTCTCTGCCACTACACAGAGAGCTCACGAAAGAAATGGAAGGGAGCCTTTGCCATGAGTTCGAGACTGGCCTCCCTGCTGCCGAGGTGTGGGAGGTCTATGGAGGCCTCCTTGTTGGGCAGTTGATCCCCCAATTGCTTCCTGACATGTTCTCCAAGGTCGAGCTTGTTGAGGGAGATGGTGGCGTTGGAACAGTCTTGCTTGTCACCTTTCCTCCTGGTTCGAACCTGAACACATACACTTCAGTTAGGCTAGGATTATTTATTTATTTATTTTGACTTGGTATCATATGCGCCCATCTTCAAGTAAATTTTATTTGGTGATTCATACTGCTAGGGACTCCTGGATTAGAATTTTTTAAAGAAGAGTTCATCAAGGTCGACAATAAAAACTACATCAAGGAGCTAAACGTAATAGAAGGAGGCTTTCTAAATCATGGCTTTCAGAAATATTTGGTACGAATAGAGATTATAGGAAAAACAGATAAGACATCTATTATAAGATCAACCGTTGAATACAAAGTCGATGAAGACCACACAAGCAACACATCCTTTGTCAGTACCAGTGGTCTAGCTACTATTGCTGAGGCAATCACTAAGTATATCAAGGAGCAGAAGAGTGCTGAGCAAGCTCCCAATCAAACTTCAGAAGAATAAATCATCCAACCAAAGTGATGTGCAAAACAAGCTAGAGCGGGTTCCTTTCTAGTTGTTATTCACTGTGTTACTGGTTAGGTATCTTGGATGATTATAAGCTGTTGTTACAATTTACTGTCATGAAAGTCAACTATTGTCTATAATTTTGATCACTCTCAACGGGATGCAGTTTTGAGATCACATTAACAGTGCCTCAAAAGCGCGTGATGCAAAGAAAGTTGATTCCAACTCATCTGTAAAATGGCTAGCTAATGAAACAAAAGCTCAGGCTATCCTTTGCAAGAGGCCCATACTACCAAAGTTCCCATTTGAATGGGATTGTGTGATCTACCTTAAGCGGAAAATGTGGAGCCTAATCCTATTATTTACATCACATATTCACATCAACAGTATGGTCCCATATACAAGCTTGCAGTAAGTTTTACATTATTTCTTTATTCTAAACTGAATTTACCCTATGTTCACAATGGTAATTCAGTATAAACCACTTTAAAGAATTGGAAATATGTAAGATTCTAAGCTAGATGGAGCTAAACAATGGCATGATCAATGATGGAAGAAATCAAAATGACCGTTTGCAAATCTGAAACTAGTGACTAGAGCAAGAATACAGAAAACCTCGGTCGTGGTATCCAGTCGTTCTATGTCTTGTAAAAAGGACCACATGGGAGCTCACCAATTGGTGAACAACAAACCTCCTTGGAAAGCACAATCCTGAGCGTTTCCAACACAGACGCTTCCTTGAGCAGGAGTTTCACCAGCTTCAAGCCAGCCTTTATACAAAGCACCTATTCATCATCTCCTTTGCAGCTTTTAACCAGCTGGAGCACAACAACACTACAACAGTCACAACTCTAGGCTGTCTCAGCATGAAAGCACCCCATTAGTGTATTGAACCGATATCGATTCAAAGTCATACCACGTAAGCATTCTAGGAACTGAATATGTTTTTCTCCAATGTATTGAACCGATTCCTACTAATAACTGAGACTCACATTACATAAAAAAAATCACAAAATAATAATATCCTCTCTCAACCGCACTCTCTTCTATGTAATTGTTTAATGCTCATGTGAGTTGTTTAATCCTTTGAATCGACTCCTAAGTAGAGTTTGGTTCCATTTTTGTTGTTGTTGAAATCGACTCCTCCAATGTATTGAATCGATTCAATGCCTTCTCTCTCCTCATTTGAACTGGCTAAAACACAACATTAGAGATGGTCTTAGATTGCACAAGAGTTACCAGGAAGAACCAAGCATTTCTCACCATAAACGATACAGAGGTCTCTTCAATGTAAGGGGAATTTAGAACGCAATGGAGCAACTGAGGTTTCCCCTTCCTCCGTTCTCTGGATGACACACAGCAGGCCCCTCATCTTATAAAACAAACTACACTTTTGATCATAGAAAGTTGTTTAATTTAGTTCACATTAATCAAGTTAAACTATGCTAAAAAATTGAACAAAAACAACAACTTTGTTTACTCACAAAGATTTTCTTATTTTAAAATGTACAAATCAAGCCCTAAACATACAATCCAAGCTGCTTTCCAAGTAAATTGAAAGAAAGTAATTAGACATATAATCCAAGTTTTAGCATAAGAGCGCCATTCAGTTTCAGAAGAAATTTTCTTGGAAATAAATAACAGGTTCAATGGTTATTAACAGCTATTATACTAAGAATAAAAATTTCAGCCAGGAATTGGTTACAACTATGGCACAGTTCAACAATAGTAAGGCATGAAATGGACACCACAAAATATGTGGTATCCTTCGTAGGAAGGCCTAGGAAGGCCAAGACTATCCATAACCAAATAAAAGGGAATAATCTTTTGGTATGAGTGGAGTGCTCAATAAAAAAAAAGAAGGCAACAACATATGGAGATCCTCAAGAAAACTAGAAAAGCTTGATAGCGCTTCAGTATATCAGTAGTGACATCGGCAATGAAGGATTACAAAGAACTTTTTTTTTATTAATTAACCCTTTTTAAATTTAACCCCGGTGCACTTTATTTTCGATTCTGACCCATTTGGTCACACTACCATCCGTGGCGTGACAAAATAATGCTGTCACACAGTAGAATAAGTCTGCTAAATAGCACTTTTTATCATGCCACTGGTCATGGCGTAACCAAATAACACTGTCACGCTGGCGTGACAAGAGATACGGGCGGCATGATAGTGTTGTTTTGTCACGCCACGGGTGGTGGTGTGACTAAAGAAGTCAGAATTGGAAATAAAGTGCGCCGGGGGTTAACTTTAAAATAAAAATTAACAAGGGGTTAATTAATAATAAAAATTCGATTACAAACTCCAAGGGGAGACTTCTTGAGATCGCACGGTTATCTCCTTTGTGCATTGGAATATTTGGGAACCAGAGATATGGCTGAGATGAGTTTACGTAGCCACTCAACCCATTGATATAACACTTCGGGGATGTTTGGTTCTTTACCCTAACTTGCTATACCAAAATTTGGCAATACCTAGAAAATTTGGCCAGTGTTTGTTTTGGTTCCTATATGTGGCGTGCCCTTGAAAAATTTGTCAACGCCAAATATTGGTAATGCCCATAAAATTTGGCTAGAATTTGGTGTGTTGCCAAATTTTGGTACTACCAACGAAAATTTGGTAAAGCCAATTTTTTTCTTCACAATTCCCAGGCAAAGTTTGGATGGCCAAAAAGCTAGCCAAAAAATTGGTAGGGCAACTAGCCCATGAGTTTGCTAGGTGGCATCATTTCACTGGATGTGAATAGGGACATATTAGTCAATTTCGGTATTGCCTGTGGGTCCCACATGACATCAATTTTCTTTTGCCCCAAAACATGTCAACTTGGGTCTTGTTTTGTTGATAAAATGACAAGGGACACAACGGTTCAAACGGATCACAAATCGGATACTCGGTTTAGGAAATATGATAATTTGAAACATATAAATCAATCTAACCATGCAATTAATATCACTATTTGCATTCAACCAGAACTCATTTGAAACAGAAAAATTGGTATTACCAATTTTTTGTCTATATTGGTGTCAAACTAAACACTAGTCCACTACTTTTTCTGTCCATATTTTAGCATTGCCTAGATTTTGGTATTACCAAAATTTGATTTGGCTCACTAGGGCACCAATCTAACACAGCCCCTTCATGCCCTGGCAGCTGTGCTTGTGCGGCTGTGCCCAAATAGTGTCAAGGCATCTAAGTACCCGGGGGGCTGGGAATATGGTGGAAGCAAACATGTCGGTATCAACAGAGGCAGGTGCTCAAAGTTGCAAGTGCAATAGAATTCATCTGCTTCATCACCATGTCCTTCTACACCATCAGAACATCCTGGATTCCCATTAGGTGATGAAAGATTACCGCACACTTCAACGCCATCATTCAAATTGTGACGTACGTAAATCTGGAATAGAACATGCAAACCATCAAAGCCAAATTCCCACCATCCAATATCCAATTACAATTGAAATAGCACTCATGGCCAACACAAGAAACATGGAAATAACGGAGCCCTCCAATGCTCCAAGGTGCAACTGTAAAGCAACAATGTTTGAATGGAGCAACGCAACTCGGAAGTTCAAAATCAACAGTCCCTATTTCTCCGAGCAATTGCCTAAATTGAATCACACTTAAAAAAATATTCCTTTCCCTTCCTAAATGCAACTTATCAGGCAATTCTACACAAATCGTTTCTTTGGAATTGAAAGAGGATATTGGTAGTAGTTTGACGTCCACTACGGACACTTTCTCCGGACGCCTCCCACTCCCGCGCTGCTCCCCCTCCCGTTTCCACGTTGCTCCCCTCCCACTCTCTTCTCATGTGTTGCCCATCAAATCTACCACGTCTCTCCCTCATTCTCCTCCCTCTCTCATGACTCTCCCTCCACCTCCTCCTCCATCCTATTTTCTCCATCTCCTCACATCTGGCGAGCCTACGGTAGCCGGAACTCACCACCAGAGACGAGCTCCTTCTCGAGAAGTAGTCGGATCTGTACCACACCTATTGCTCACGGGCTCCGAACGATGCCTAGATCTATTGTTGCAGATGTTCATGTTGGTTGTTGTAGAAGAGTCAAAAATTTGTTGCAATACGTCATTGTCCTCTCTCTCTCTCACGAGCAAGACCGTGCCCATGCCGAGGATGCGAGTACTGCGACAGTGCACTGGACAACAACTTGTGGAGGCTAGATAGCACGGTCGTCAACCACAAGGTACTGGTTGACCGCTTTCTCTAGCTCTTTTTATGAGCTCTGTCAAAATGGAACTTTTTTTATTTAACCTTTTTTAAAATTTTATTTTAAAGTTAATCTCCCGCGCACTTATTTCCAATTCTGACCCCTTTGGTCACACCACCACCCGTAGCGTGACAAAACAACACCGCCACGCGCGAATAAGTCTCCAAAATAGCATTTTTGTCACGCCTTTGGTTGTGGCGTGACTAACGACATTATCACGCCACGAGGTGGCGTGATAAGAGATGCCAGACACGGGTGGCGTGGAGTGTTGTTTGGTCACGCCATGGGTCGTGGCGTGACCAAAAGGGTCAGAATTGGAAATAAAGTGCGCGGGAGGTTAACTTTAAAATAAAATTTAAAAAAGGGATAAATAAAAAAAAATCGTCAAAATGTTGGAATATGTAAGTCAAATTGTCGCCATAGTTGTTTCTGAATGTTGCAATGCCCAATCCTCTCTTTCTCCGGTATCCTAGTTGCAAGCATTTTATGTATTTGTTGCAACAACTTTCTCAAATTGTTGCATGAGGTGTTTCATTTTGTTGCAAGGAAAAAGTCCAGTTTACTCCCTCGAACTATCAGAAAAGTCTGGTTTCCTCCTGAACTACAAAACCGGTTATTTAACCCCCCAAACTTGTCAAATCCGATCATTTAACCCCTCAGGTCGGTTTCAAGTGGCGGTTTTGCTGATGTGGCAGTGATTTTGCCACGTGGACGTCCATGTCACTCTTCTTTTCTTTTATTCCTAGTAAATAAGAATTCCACGTCACCCTCGCACTCTCCTGCCCCTTCCATTACTCCCCATCCGTGCTTGCGCATGCGCCCAATGGCGTCGCGGTAGCGTGCTCGCTTCTTCGGGACGGCGAGGAGGCCGGTTTTCGAGGGTTGGGGTAGGGTGAGGGTCTTGGCGATTGATGGTCTGGTCGGGGATCGGGACGCGTTCTTGGCGGCGGCGGTCTTGGCAGGGCGAGGCGGCGTTGAAGGCGCAGCGAGGAGTTTTGGCGGCGATCTTTGTTCTTGAAGGGATGACGGAGGCCGTGATACACGGCGGCGACGATCTGGCGTTAAATGGCGGCTAACCTCGGGAAGGGGGATGGTACCGCGGCGAAGCGCAGTGAGGTGGGCGGCGTTGTTCCGACGCCGAGAAGTCGCTCACTCGGTGGTGTTCGGAGACGCGACTTCGAGGACACCGTTGCGCTGCCGCCGTCCCTCGCTACGACCTCACCACCGTTGCTCGACTTTCGAGGGCGCTGATGAGGATGGACGTCGAGTCGGCGCTAAGGCCGAGATTGGCCAGAAGCACGCTCACGCCGGCCTGGTCCAGGATCTGCAGCGTGTAGTAGAGCACGCCGTTGATGCCCGAGAACTACTACAGGATCTGGATCATCATGCCACATAATGATGGAGCCAAGCCGAGGGGCGGCGTCGCCGCGATGGACCGAGCCAGACCGGCGTGGCGAGCAAGCGGCGGCGCTAGAGAGAGAGAGAGAGAGAGAGCGGGTCGACGAGTGGTGTTGAGGAGAGGCACCGGCGTGGTTGAGCATCTTGGCGAGGCGAGGATCGGGGCGAAGCGTGAAGGTGGCGGACTCGGGGTGGAAGCCAAGACGACGGTAAGCGGCGGATGAACTGAGCGAGAGATCGGCGCGGCGGCCGGTGGTGGCGGCGGCGGAGATGACGTCGTGGGGACGAAGCGCGGCGAGGATGGGGAAGCGGCGGATGGAGTTCTCGGCGGGTGGTCCAGGCGGAGAATCGTCTCGCGAGGGCTCCTCCTCGCAATGGGCGGGTTGGGGGCCGTTGCCGCCGCCTCCAGGGGTGTCGACGGTGGAAGTGGAGAAGGCATGGTGAAGGAAGAGAGGGGTGGGGGCGTGGAGCTTGCGGTAGAGGAAAATGAGGATAAGAAAAATAAGATAAGAAAAGAGAAAGGGGAGAGAGAGAGGGTGACTAGGACGTCCATGTGGCAAAATATGTGCCATATCAGCAAAACCATCTATTCAAACCGCTATGAGGGGTTAAATGACCGGATTTGACAAGTTTGGAGGGTTAAATAACCGATTTTGTAGTTCAGGGGGTAAACCAGACTTTTCTGATAGTTCGAGGGAGTAAACCAGACTTTTTCCTTGTTGCAACATGTTTTCTCAAATATTGTAGCAAGGAGTTTTTTTTGTTGCGGTGGGGCTGCGGATTTGTTGTATAAGTTTTTTTTTGTTGCAGTTGGGTTCCATATTTGTTGCACAAGAATTTTTGCTCCTGTTGTTGTGGGTTTGCTAAATGTTGCATCATTTTTGTTGTAACGTGTTGTTGTATCCGTGGGAAATTTTGTTGCATGTCCATACGTTTTTACGAAATGTTGCGCCTGAACATACCACGAAAAATTGTCCAGGTGCTAGATGCACCCATTGAAATACTAAATACTACAAGACTCCAACTTCATCAAGAAACAAAGGACCAGCAATATATTTCATGAGAAAAAAATGCAGTTTTCTTTTCGAGGGAAAAATACAAATCGCAACTTTGTGGTCTTCGGCAAAACCCTCACCCAAATTAAAACCCTGTAAATCCAAACACTCCAGCTCAACATCACGATCCTACTAATAGCGCAACTCCATTGCAACAGTGCACACGGCACATATCAATATCACAGGATTAGCGATTTTTTCCAATTTGTTCAGTAGATTAGTATACTTAGACCTCGTCCTCCTGTCGCTGCTTGTTGTCTCGTATCTCATCTTGCCCCGCCTCCGCCTCGGCCGCCGCCACACAGGGGGAGTCCAGGTCGAGAACGTCCTCCTCGCCGGCCCCCCTCACACGACACCGGCCTCGCCTCCGCGGCGCGCGACGAGGACCAGGAGAACGCCTTGGCCGAGAAGCCCGGGGCGGGGCAGCGGTGGGTTTCCAGTGCGCGCGACAACGAGGCTACGGGCTACGGCGGACGCTGCTGCCATGGTGTGAGCTCGGAGTTGTCGTCGGAGTCAGACTCGTACGTGTGCTCGCTTTTGTCGTCCCCTTTGGGTTTCTCTTCTTTATTTGTTGAGTAGTTCATTACGGGGAAAAAATTTGCCCAATATGGTTCGTGTGAAAAACAGTTGACCCAATATGAGTGGGCCTAAGCCCATCCATCAGTGAAATTCTGTTGTGCATAAGATTGGCCCAAAAGGTTTAAAGCCCATCCAAATAATCATGGGCCTTATTCTAGCCCTGTTTAAGAATAAAACCCGAGGACAAATCGACTTCGAATTTCAAGTACACAGTATGGATTGAACAATCAATTGTACTTTGAATCCAATCAAGAATTTCTACTTGAAGCAAGGACCAACATCTCTCTTTGAATCTAAAGAAGGATTTTTTGCTTGAATTGGTAATCAAACAGAGAATAAACATTTCTCTTTAAATCCAACCCAAACAACATTTTTCAACTTCAATTGGTAAGGGCCGCGAACACGTACCGCCAATGCCACAAATTACAGGAGATTGCTACTTGTATGACGTCTGAAGCGACAACTCCACATCAGATGTTTCACTCCAAAACTGCATTTCCATCTCAGCCCACTAAAGAATACATGAAGTTGTCCTAGCTACCCATTCATTATCCATTCATTCTATCCCAAGTCTTCCACGAGTCCGCACTCCATGACCCACCTCTCTCCCTCCTCAAGAGACTTCACTGCTCTGATGAGAACCGACTGAGCCACCACCATCGAGTTCTCTGACGTGCTATGGCTAAGCACCCCTCTCCCGAGCACAAGCACACGATCTACTTCCTCTCCTCTCTCTATCTTCAATAACGAACGAGCCAGTGGTGGACCCAGGATTTATCGGATGGGTGTTCGGAGTTAATAAAATACTACTATTAAATGGAAAAAAAATTAAAGGTCCATGATAGCAAAGAAACAACGTACAATTTTTTCGTACTAGAAATAACACCCCAAAGAATTGAGAGAAATTACAAAATAATTAAGAAAAAAAATATTGAATTGTGAATTTGGGATTTGGGGACCGAGGAATTGATGAATGGAGAATTGGAGATGTACATGTGCTGCTATTGACGTATGCGGCCTAACTCGTCGGCCCATGAATTTGTAGTTTGCGGGTTTGATTGATCACATGAATTTGTATAACTTGATAAGTTGAGATCGTTAAATTATATAGGCGTGTCTAGATGAATTTATATTCAAATTGCTGAAGTATTCCATCATCATTTGCTACAGCCTGCTAATCTAACTTAAATCTAGAGTTATCTATTAGTCTCATGCTCTCAGCTGAGCTGAAAGTTTAGTTGCTTTGGCTAAAAATAGTCTAGATATTCTATTATCTGCTACAATTAGCTTTTTATTTCTTACAATCTTCCTATCTAATGAGAACTCCACATGGATACTTGAAAGTTTTCAAAGTATAATGTGTTTATATAAGATTAAATTTTATGAGGGCAATCTAATGCCTCATTTTTGTGCCAGTCAATAATGTAATAATCTGAACTACCCTGTACACTTTTTAACGCTCTAAGATCTACAATTCACATAAATACAAAATTCGTTAACCACAATTCATTTTTCAAACCGGTTTGACCATTTGGGAATTATGGATTTGGGATTAGGGGCCTGTTTGGTTGCATACCTGGTATTGCCTGGCCTGGTCGGAGCACTTCCTGAAATCTGCCTGGACCTTGTTTGGTTGATTACCTGGGAGCTGGGTACCAGGCGAGAGGTGCCAGGCGCACCCAGGCGCTCAAAATCGACGCCTGCGTTCGAGCTCCCTGCGAACCTGTGCTTGCCTGGCTGCTTCTTCTCAACCCCGCATCAACCACCGCTGCTCCCCTCCCGATCCCTCCAGATCTGCTCGCCTCCCGCCGGCCGGCGTCGCCATCGTCCTCCTCCCGAGCTCCCGTCGGCCTCCCCCTCCTCCCCGCTGCCTCCCCTCGTCCTCGGGAGCCCTCCATGGCCTCGCCCTCCTCCACCCGAGAGGCACACCGGCCTCGCCTCCTCCCTGAGGCAGCCTGGCCTCCCCTCCTCCTTCCCCGAGCATCCCTCCTCCTCCTGAGCCTCCGCCTCCGCCGGCCTCGCCATCCTCCGCCTGAGCCTCCGTGAGCCTCGACCTCGCCCTCGCCTCCTGGCCTCGCCCTCCTTCTCCCTTGAGCCATGGCTGCCCTCCCGAGCACCGTGCCTCCCCTCCTGCTGTCCCGAGGCCGCCCACTCCCCCTCCTCCTTCCCGAGCACCCGCCCTCCTCCGCTCGAGCCTCCGCCTCCTGGCCTCGCCTCCTCCCTGAAGGCGTCCACGACCTCGACCTCGCCCTCGCCTCCGCCAGGCCTCGCCTCCTTCTCCGCTCGAGCCGCCGCCTCCCCCGAGCACCTGCTCCTCCCCTCCCTCAGAGAATTTTGTTGCCTATACCAACACCAAACTCTCCTTTAGCAGAAGTTGCATCCAACACATCAGTGCTGGCGACATCAGATGGTACGTGATGCCGGTTGTTGATGTACCATCTTTGTGACAATCTAGTGCAGTTGTTGATGTACCATCTTTGTGACAATCTAGTGCAGTAAGGTGAGAACACATCAATCACATATTACTATTGTTTCCTTTTACTCTTATATATTTGTATGATCTGCTACTCAGATGGATCTAGAACCTACTCATTACATTATCAAGCAAATGAGCTCGAACATTAGGTGTCCTAGTTGTTATCTGGCCATTATCCGTGGCGGCATAAACAGAGACATTATCTTAATAGGTCGCCAAGAAAGTATGGGCCATTGGTGGATAGGATTTGTTGAGGCAAACAAGGCTAGATGGCTGCATAATTCAACCGATACAAATTGCATCAATCAACTTCGAATGAGGAAAGCTGTATTCTGGAAGCTTTCACATCGATTACGTGATGCCGGTCTACTACATGACACAATGCATGTCTCGGTTGAAGAAAAATTAGCCATGTTCCTACACACAGTTGGCCACAATTTGAGAAATCGTGTCATTGGGTTCTTTGTCCTGAGATCTAGCGAAACAGTAAGCCGGTACTTCAATGAGGTCTTGAAGGCCTTATGTTATCTTGCCAAAGATATGATAAAGCTTAGATCGACAGAGACACATCCCAAAATCATGAGTAACCCCGGCCGGTTCTACCCCTATTTCAAGGTACCGCGTGTTATATGCATTCAACATTCATATTCACATCATCCCCTAGTCTGACTAATAACTATTCCTTCTAATATAGGACTGCATTGGGGCACTTGATGGAACCCACATCCCTGCATTTGTCCCTGAGAATATAGCTAATCGGTTTAGAGGTCGTAAGTCCTATCCAACACAGAATGTGCTTGCAGCTGTGGACTTTGACTTGAGGTTTATCTATGTGCTTGTCGGGAGGATCGACACATGACTCAGTAGTTCAAGGTCGCCCTTAAAAGATCCAATGGAATTGTAATCCCTGAAGGCAAATATTACTTAGGCGATCTTTGAGTGCTGTGACAAGACACAGTATACTACCACCATATAGAGGTGTTCGATACCACTTGAAGGAGTATGGTGGTGGGAGACATCCAGAAACACCACAAGAATTGTTCAATCTACGACATTCCTCCCTCCGTACAAGTGTTGAGCGAGCATTTGGAACCTTAAAGAATCGTTTTAAAATTCTTGCAAACAAGGCATTCTTTCCATTCAAAACCCAAGTGAAGATTGTGATAGCATGCTGTGTGGTACACAATTGGATCCTCGATAATGGTCCCGACAAAGATCGTATATGATGAAGCTCATTGGTACACTAGTCTACCTAGGTCACCTAGAGTAGCTCTGAGACCAATCGAGAGAACATGCAATGGGTGGCAAAAGAGATAATCTAGCTAATTTAATGTGGATGGAGCGTTGATTTGTATTATTGTACCATCTTTATTTTCTTGTAAGACATATATTTTATTTCTTGGTGCTACCCTTTACGCAAGACATATATTTCAATTATTCAAGATGTTTGTGATGTCTGAAATATTTCATATTGCTCGTTGTCATTATTAATTACATATTACATTGCTCGCTATCATTATTACTTGTATCGTATGTCCTCTTGTAGTTCATACCATGGACACAGGGGAAAGCAACAAGAAGACCGACACAGGGGAAAGCAACAAGCAGACCGACACAGGGAAAGCAACAAGCGGTGACATAGGGAAAGCAATAAGAAGACTAAGAGAAAGAAAAGTGATAAATTTGGATCATCGAGTGCAAGGCGAAAGCTATAAGTTGGCCTCTGACTATATCGAGTTTGTCCTTGATTGGTACCTTCGAAGAAGTTGGAGTTGCCTCCTAAAGTTCCATTCAAGAAGATGCACCACACCGCTTGTGCGTCAATGCTAAATGCCAAGTATGGCACTACTTATCTTGTCGATCAAGTTCGGCGTCACTTGAGCGTCATAGAGACTTGGTTACTTGTGGCTAGGCATCTCAGCGAGAGTGGAAGTGGTTGGGATGATACCAACAAAATGTTGATTCTCTCCCAATCTAGTTTGGCTTATCTATCGGTATGTATCTTATGTACTTACCTTAAACTTATTTTACCAATAAGCATATGTTGAAGCCCTGGTAGTATCATTATAATAAATGTAGCAAGCACAGTCCATGCTATGATGCTAGAGTTAAGACACTGGTGGTAACTGGCTGGTTACAAGTCATGTGAAGCTTTTTTTTTTGCCGATTTTATGTACTAACTTCGATCTACAGAGAAAGGTCTATCCCTATCATTGTTACCATCTCCCCTCCATCCATATTGTCAAAGTCCCTCTTCCGAAATCTGAAGCCCTTCGGATATAACCCAACATACTCATGATGTGGATTTGTACTCCTAATGTAGGACAATATAAAGGTGCCTGGATGTTCATGAGATATCCTTACAAGTCATGTGCTTGTTTGAATTTTTTTTGTTTCATATACCTGCCCTCATATTGTATTGAGTAAAAAATCACTTGTGGATTAAATATTTAAACCCCTGTGTTGGTACTAGTTCGTATATATGGTTTGCCAAATGAACCATTCAGAATGTGTATAGCAGTGCCTCACTGGGCTAATTTACTAGAGCAAAATAATTTAATTTAACATTAGTAATTAACACCATTTGTACTAAGCATTCTGAAAACACCATTGTACTAAGCATTCTGAAAACATTAATAATAAAATGCTTTGTGTATGACCAATTGTACTAAGCATTCTGAAAACACCATTCTACAGCATATACAACATAACATTCTTAGGAGGCTGGTGAGTAGTTAGTTGGCCTCACAGCCTTTTGCTGGATGGTTTAGGCTCAGCCCCAGGGGTGAATGGCGCTGTTGACCTTAACACTGGTTTCACCAATTCAGAAGTTGGACAAAGTGTGCTTACCTGCAACAATAATGTTCTGTAAAGTTATTTCTTTTTATGTATTTAATACAATAATGTACTAACAGCAGTCTCTTCCTTGATGTAGGCAAATGATCATGAGTTCTCGATGAACCGATCTGAGTTCTTTGATAAGTTACAAGAAGCTGTTGATTGCTTCTCACCGATGGGTCCTTTATGCAAGATGCTAGCACCGCAATTGAATCGATAAAGATGAAACCGAAAAACTAGATATGTTGAATGATATGTCGGCCTATGCTGAAACAACTGTTCCAGAAGGGGAAGATTCAGACAGATTGGAATCAGATAGTGATGATTGTCATGAGGTGGCTGCCCTTAGTGCATCTGCTAGCCAAGTTTCTTCATCGAAGCCTAACAAGAAGAGCTTCAAAAGGACTTGCAAGTCAAAGACAGTACCTCCGTCACAGAGTGATAAGGGTAAAAAGTCGAATGATATCGACGCGCTGCTCACTAGTACTTTGGTGGGACTCCGAGAGACTCTTGCAAGTCCAATTCAGACTATCGCCCCAAAAGACCCAAATGAGGCTCTATGGGACATGCTCAAGAACATTGCATTAACACCTGAAGACAGAATGACAGTAGGGATATACCTTTGCAAGCCAGAATTTCAAGTCCATCGCAGTTTTCTTGTGAGCATGGGTCAAGAATACCTTGAGCGTTGGGTGTACAAGCATCTGTCTGGTGGTGATCTGGTGGTGATACTGGCTTCTAGTGATCTTGCGGTGCGTGGTGGTTGGAATATGGTTGATGGAGGTCTTTTTGGTTGCACCCTTTTGGTTATGCAATTGTTGCGCTTTACGTGTTCAAACAATTGCTAAATACAAATTACCTAAGTAGTATCATGATCTTTGAGTATCATAGGTCGCTAATGTTCTAGCTTTGTTTTTCTTTCTTGTATCCTTCTATCTCGATAGAACATTAGCGACTGATATCTTCGCATATTGTCCTAGTGTTCATGTTACCTATGCTGTTATCCGGATATCCAGTTAACCTGATATGTTGTATATTGTCCTGTGTTCATGTCATGAAAGGCCTTAAATGATCTTTGTGTTTGCGTTGGTAATTGATGTGAAAGAGTGCATTTTGATGCTTACATTTTGTTGATGAGAGGAGCGAGGCATTGCCTTGCATGAGTTGGATTTGCATGGAATGTGAAGTGGGTTTCTTTTTTTAGCTCTTGCATATGTTTGCAATGGATAATTCGAAGGCCAAAATGTTCATGTTGGTGCTTACATTATGCTGACAGATGGATTGACAAATTCCCTTGTATGAATTGGATTCTGTTTATGCTCTTCTATATGTGAAGTATTATGCTCTTCCTGACTTGAATTTTCAATATATTCTTGGTATGCTGAAGCATTTGCTAATCCCTTCTGTTGGTTGTGAGATAGCACCAGCCCATGTGGTTGACTGGTTTGCTTGCATACTTGCCCGCACTATGGCACCTTTTTTTTAGTCACCTTGTTAGGATTTGGCATCAGTAACTATTTGCTTGTGTTCTCTTTTGTACAGAAAGAGTTAAATGGAATACTGATAATACATTACTCTTTTGCTTGCCTTCTGCCCTTTCTGCATACATGCCATGAATGCAGTTTGTTTGGTCATTTTTTTTACCAGATTTGTTTGGTTGTGCATTTTCCTAACAAAAAGTTATGCCTCACATAATCTTCTTTGGTAATGGAAAATGTGGCTTGTCCCTGCATGAGGGGAGTATAACCAAGATGGGCATGCAAGTGATGGAAACTGTTACTGCCACTTGCCATTTTATCTTTTGGTTGATTATTCAATCTTATTATTGGCTGAACTTTGCATATCTGCTTATGGAGGAACTGGGCTTTGTAAGTGCGATCATTTGCTTGCTTTCATTGACCAGTCTCGTTCTTGTTGGTATACCTGTGCGGATATTGTAAAGTTTAGAAGCATTTTGTTGGGTATAGATTAATTGGAGTGTTGCAGAATGTAAAATTGAGCCTTTTGACATTGTTAATCATTCCGATTCTCTATTCATCATATGCATCACTGTAACTTTTATGCTGCCTAGATTATTCTTTTGTTTCATTGATATTTAGCATCATGAAGCTAATTCGATTTAGTTTTTCTGCAATATTGTAAGTTTATCACCTGGCTAAGCGTATCTGAGATCACATGAGTTGGCACATTCCTCAGGCATATTATGAACCAAACGCTGCCTGGCTCTTGTATCTACTCAGGCACAGATCCAGGACACCAACCAAACACTACACTGCCTATCATATGTGCCTGACCAGGCAATTTAGCACAAAACACCAGGCAAGTCACAGGCAGGTAAAATACTCAGGCAACTTCTTCAGGGCACCAACCAAACAGGCCCTAGATACTTCACCTCAATGGCTCAGTCGTCACTCCTCAAGACCTGTGCTCAGGGGTCAGGGCTCGCCAGCTCGGTCGCTCGATCGCCCAAATGGACACGCCCACGCGCTTTGCCCCGCTGCCGTCGCCGGCCAACCAAGCTCATGGCTTACCCTAGTTGCTAGCTCTGGTCCATCGCCAGACTGCCTCCATTGCGCCACCCGCTCGGAGTTAGAGCCTTGGTCCTCGAACAACGCGACGCGGCGTGCCTCCCCTCAACCCTCCCCCCACCTCACTGCGCTCGGCGAGTGAAGCGGTGCCGGCGGCGCAAAGACTCCTCCCTCTCTCGTCCCCTTCTCCTAGGTCGCTGCAGCCTGTAGCCGCCAGCCGCCGTGCTCACCCGCTCGCCGCTCCTACTTGGCATGGCACCGCGGCCTGTCACTACCGCCGCAAGGCGCAACGGCAAGGATGTATGCGTGTGTGTTTCTTTGAGAGAGAGAGATGTGCAATTGAGAGAAAGAGAGATTGAGTTATGGTTTGCCAATAAATGAGCCTTGAGATATTGGGCCGAGTCATTGTGAGGGGAAGGTTGGAACAGTGACCGAATGTGGAATGCCTTGGCTTTGGTGGGTTGTGCGAGTGCCAAGTGAGCTGCGAATGAGGTGCCGACGGAATGGGCTTTTGAGGACATTACATGTTGATTTAACCTAATTTCTAGTATATACATATATTATACCTCATATATAATGAATTTTTGTCCAAAATTTTTGGGTGTTCAGCTGAACACCCTTGAACCAAGCCAGGACCGCCCCTGGAACGAGCTCCATCACCAAAGGCCAGCGGGCACCGCCAAACGTGACCTCAATGGACTACGTCGAGGCGAGCCGAGGTTTCCCGCCTTTGGTCACGGCCTCGACAAACATCGTTGAGGCTCTAGTCGAGATCTGCAACCATTGGACACAATCGGATGGGGCGCCGCAAATTGGGGTGGTGTGTCGCTGCCGCCTCCTCTGAGCTTGGCTCGTCGGCTCGGCGACATCCGAATGCTTGATCCCCTCCTTCTCCGATATGCTTGTTGTTGCGAGCATTATCTGAATTTGTTGCAACAACTTTCTCAAATTGTTTCATGTGGTGCTTTATTTTGTTGCAATGTGTTTTCTCAAATGTTGTAGAAAGATGAATTTTGTTGCAGTTGGGTGGTGGATTTGTTGTACAAGATTTTTTTTTTGTTGCGGTGGAATTGGTACATCGTTTTTGTTGTAACGGGTTGTTGCAGCGGTGGGGAATTTTATTGCGCATTCATCATATTGATGTTGCACCTCACTCTAAATTTGTTGCATATTCAATTGTTTTTTTTTTGAACTTTTGTACTATTTTTTTACAAGTACATTTTTGTATAAAAAACGACATTTGCAATTTATAATGACCACCAGATCTAACGGCTGGAATATGGTGTGTTAAGTTAGATCCGACTGCGAGGCACTAATAGCATCCCAAATCGAAACGTCCACTCGCGCCCTCAAGGACCACAAATTATAACTTCCACGTGCAATGAATGCGCCCATTGACCCGTCCAGGTAAGAATCTCGCATGAGGCCCAATTGGTCTAGTGGAGGCGCGTCCGGCCGTCGTGACCCAGTTCATGAAAGGTAACGTACTACGTACCACGTAGTGCAGCATTCCAGAGAGAAGACAGATTGACAGTGGTGCGTGTGTTCACATTTTCGTCTCTCGTTTTTTGACAAACTTTCTGATTTGTTCACATACTCCGTACGTTTCTTGTGTTCAATAGTGTGGCATAACATGTTCCTTCAGTTCCATGAAACTCAAACTGGTAGTCAGAGAGTGAGTGTGCTTCGTTCAAATCAGGTGACGCGCAATATTTGACGAGGTATAATAATTATATTCCCTTCATACCCACCACCACGTTACGCCAACGCCCTTAACCGTACGTGTGATCTGGATCCTCCTCTGAATCTTTTGTTAGGTAACCTACTTCCTTATCATTTTTTGTGATGATGTCCCCAATCATGCAATTTTCCCATCCAAAGGCAGGACAACAAGTATAAACTAGACTAACAGAGCTAAAGGCAAAGGAGAAGAGTAGAAAACATGAGCAGCAATTCAGCAAACGAGAAAGGAGAAGTAAAAGTAAAAGGTTACATCACAATGTCAAAAGCACAAAGAAAGTGGTGTTAATTGCATGCGTAGTCTAAAGCCCAAAGCAAGGCGATTGGCCTAGATAAAAGTGTCAGTAGGAATTCGATGATAAAGCACTTGCATCACAGTGACGACATGCATAGACATCAGTACTTAGTCGTTGTTTTATACCATTGAAGTTAAAGTTACATTTCGGGGTTAACTAGTACCGGAATTTTTTACTCCTTTGGTGGTTGCACTGCACCACTTTGCCCAACACAGCCTCCCCACAAAAATATTTTTAACCCCTTTTTGTTTTGTATGTGCATCCTAGCCTATGCATGCTCGTTACATCGACGTCTTCGTATTGGGTTTGTACGCCTCTTGCAGTCGTACACTTGTACATGTATACATGTAGTATACTGGTATATCAATAGCAGCCGTTCGATCGTGTTGGGTATTCTATCCTAGAGATCGAACGGGTGATAGTGATCTCACAAATCCATCTGGTTGGGTACTTGTGAGGAGAGCTGCAGAGGATTCGGGTCCCTGGAACGTGGGGCCAGCTTGGAAGTAGCACGACACTGGGTCCTCCACGATGGCAGAGAGTGGGTCCACGCGGCACGCCTGGCTTTGTGGGCCCGGGTGGTACTGGTAGTCCTCCATGGGCCCCCACAGGCCGAGCTCCCACTCCAGGTCCTGCAACCACCACTCCTTTCCCTCCTCCTGGCTGGTCGTGGCGGCGCTCGCCTCTGTCGCGTTGCCGTGAGACGGCGCCGCATTGCTCAACGGCGCCGGTGTTGTTTCAGTGCACGAGTCGCCGCCTGTGTCGCCGTCGATAATGCTCCATAGCTCCGGCTCGATGTCAATCTCCGGTAAGTCGAGCAGCTCGTCCACGCCGCGGACGCACGGCGGGGACGTGGACGAACAGGGCGACGTTGGCAACGACACCGCCGGGCAGTACGTCTCTGGCATGGGGTCCACCAGCATGTCGAAGTCGAAGCCGGGGTCGAGCATGGGGATCTCGATCCTATCCAGCTCTTCCTTGCTCGTGTTGCTCTGCTCGCCGGAGTCGCCGCTGGAGCAGTTGGTCGTCGTGGTGGACGAGGACGGCGACGGAGACGGTACCGTCACGTCGACGCAGGTGGTTTTCTTCTTGCTCTTGGCCCCGTCCTTCTTCTGCTCCCCGGCGCTCGGCGCCACCCTCTTCTTCAGGTGCGTGTTCCAGACGTTCTTGATCTCGTTGTCCGTCCTGCCCGGCAGGCACGACGCAATCTTCGACCACCTAGACAATTCGACCAAACTCGATTAGTCCATCGAAATCGACTTCTTGGATCCAAGAACGACAAGTGAATTTCATGAGTGTACTGTAGCGTACTTGTTGCCGAGCAAGCCGTGCAGCTTTATGACGGTCGCCTCCTCCTCGGCGGTGAAGTTGCCGCGTTTGAGGTCTGGCCGGAGGTAGTTTATCCACCGTAACCGGCAGCTCTTCCCGCACCGGAGCAAACCTATCAAAAAACAAACACCAATTCAGAATCAGCTGAATCTCCCACTCATGTAGCAAGGATCACACGCAGATCTCGCGTTTGAGCGCCGGCCATACCTGCTTGCTTGGGCAGGGCGCGCCAGTTGGCGTGGCCGTACTTCTGAATGTAGGCGATGAGGCGCATGTCCTCCTCCGGCGTCCACGAGCCCTTGTTCAGCCCCACCTTGGCGCAGCACGGTGCCCTGCCTTTCCCCATCGATCGATCCCAGCCTCTCTGCCTCAACAGCTCAACCCGTTCGTGTGATCAGTCTATATCGTCTCTGTGTTGTTGCTGCGACAGTGCCTTGCTTGTCTCAGACGTGTGCAAGCTGCAACCGGGACACTGGCAGGACCGGGCATATATATACGCGCGCGCGCGCGGTGAAACGCTGGCTGGTGGGCTGGTAGGGACTCGGGTCCATATCCCTGGCGTACGTGACGCTGACCGCGCGACAGGTGATAACAAGCCACGGCGTTGTCCCCACCGCGCAGACTCTGCTCACCAAACCCCCTTGTCACGACGAAGCCTACAACCACAACCGTGTACTTTCGCAGCTCTGCGCAAGCAACCCTTTCATCCCATGGCTCGGTCCCTCCCAGCTCCGGTTCCCAGCCAAAAGGGATCGAGTTCCGATTCGCGTCGCGTGTCTAGTTTATTCGCATGTCATTGATTTCCGCGGCACGGGCGGGTCCGGCTGGCCGCGACGGGCGTGCCGACGTTGCACCGGAGGCCGCGATTGCGTGGGGCCTCGTGGCGATCTCGGTGGGGGACTTTCTTGCTTGCCTAGTTGGGTGTCTGAGTAGGATGTCCAATGTTGTTTGCTTGGGATCGCGTGGTTTTCCCCCGATTAGACATGTGTAATTTCTTGGCGATCTGAATTATGGCGACACCGTTGCATCAGACCGGCCGTGGGTTACGGAGGAGCAGAAAAAAAAAAGCGTGCTTTGGACATGAGAAAAAAGGAGGTTAAATGGGACAGGGATAGCTAAGATCTCTTCTTTTTCTGCTTCGTCCAAATCAACATAAATGGTAGGGAACAGGAGCACATAAAGCGCTTTGCTTAGAACTAAATCTATTGGAAAACTTGGAATAGTACGTACGCACTGTTCTGAAGTTGTGATAGGTCGATCGATAGATTTCCTACCTATGATAAATTAGACATGTGGTCTAATTTCATAACCAGGGGAATAGGAGAAAAGTGGACTGCAACCTGATAACAAACAGTAAGATGATGCTCAAAATTTATTGAAAGAAAGAAAAGTTTCGATTACGGATATGAATATGATTTAAATATACTGACTGCTGAAGTTTCAATATCTGCAGCTGCGGATTTGATCAATGCAATTTTTTTTTTGCAGAAATTTCCACCGCTTTGCTGTTCTCTTTAAACTGTCCTTTCTAGAAATTCTATCGACAGCGAGCGCACTAAAACATTGAAGAATATGGGCTAATTAGCCGCTCAAATGTTCTGTCAGCAAATTACTAGTTTTATGTGTTCCCAAAGAATACATAAATTGCAAAATTGCTGCCGTCTAGCAGTACGTACAACTCACATTTATTTTTCCCTAAGATGTAGATATCAACGTTGTTATAGAAATTCTGAAAAATAAAATATTTTTCCACAACAGTATTGGCACTTACTCAGGCTCATGTTTATGCATATATTTGCTTTCAAGATTTTTTTCCCTCGTATCAACTTGCCTTTCTTCCAAGACGTAACTACTACCTACTCGTGCATTGTTCAAACGCAGTAGCAAAAAAAAAAGAGGAAAAAAAAAGAGACTACCTACTCGTTGTCTTTCTTCTGTAAGACGCCTCTCGTCATTGATCAAACAACAAGCTAATCAATCAATATTTAATTTAACTGTTCGAGCTGATCAGTGCAGAACTTTTTTTTTATATTAATTAACCCTTTTTAAAATTTTCCATAAATTTTATTTCTAATTCTGTTCCTTTTGGCTAGGCCACCATTCGTAGCGTGACAAAACAGTATTGTCACGTCATAGAATAAGTCCGCTAAATAGCACTTTTTGTTACGCTACTGGTGGTAGCGTGACCAAACAACACTATCACGTCACTAGCGGTGACGTGACAAGAGCTTAACAAGATACGAGCTGATATGACAGCGTTGTTTTGTCACGTCACGAGTGGTGGCGTGACCAAAGAGGACATAATTAGAAATAAAGTTTACGGGGTTGATAATAAAATAAATTTAAAAAAGGGTTAATTAATAAAAAAAATCATCAGCGCAAGCACGCAATATATAGCTGATCTAAGCTCGAACTAATCCAAACGAACACGAGTACGTGATATCTCTGTACATGATATCTCTGTACCTCTTGTACTCTGTCACGTTACCCAAGGCAAGATTGCAATTCAACTTCACTTCTGTATCCAACCAAATTCGAGTAACGACTCGGCCTAAGTGTCCAACCAATCGATGCTTGCTGCCTTGTTGGATCCAAGAACAGACGATCACTTCAGAGCTCGGAGTTCTTGCCTCAAAGCGCAAACGTTTTGGCAAGAGAATGCTTTGACCAGCCAACTGCCTGCATGCACATGGACACACACAACCGGTGCCCCGTCGTCTTTCTTATTTGGTTGAAAGGGGAAGACAAGAACATTATCTTGTTCATTAAGCCATGTATAATACACACTCGCAAGCCTCACATTAGCTTTTAGAAATGGTCTGCGTGCTTCGTTCATTTTGAAAAACAAATCGTGCACAGTGCACATGCTTGCTAATTTGTAAAATAGTGTTTCCAACAACAACAAGAATCACATTTTGGTTCAAAGACTGATTCATGTAGCAAGTCCGACAATCCTGCTAAACTGGCAGATTCATTAAAGAAAAGAAAAGAAAAGAAATGGTTCAGAATCTATTTTTTTTATACTTGGAATAGTTCAGAATCTCTAACCCATTAAAAGATTTCACAGTAGTTGAGATCTGTGACACATCGTTTCCAACTGCAAAGTGCATACTACTAGGCAGTAGTTGAGAGCTGTGACGCATCTTTTGTGCTATTTTTGTACGGTACTTTTTTTTGTATAAATAACGGAATCTGCAATTTAAAGTGAATTTTATCGAGAGATTGAGATATAGTGCATGCAACAACATATTAAGGTAGATAAAACGTTGGGATATCGTGTGTTAAGTTAGATCCAACAGCGAATCAGGACGTGATTCTAGCATCTAAACGGACGTCCGCACACTAGTAGCACCCAAATTATAACGTCCACTCTCGCACTTGAGGACCACAAATTATAACTTCGACACTTAGCTCGCACTTGAGGAGGCGGTAAGCCAATGCTCCTCCCAAGTGCAACGGATGCCACTGGGCTTCCATGCATGTATCTACGATCGATCGACGATTGAAAAAAAAATAAAAATGAAATAAAATGTTCTTGGTGATGATTAAACTGGTGCCCTTCAACAACCAGTCCTTTCCAGCCAGAGACTGCAGATCCCTGTGCCCCAATGGCACAGGTCTGAGTTAGGGCAACCAAAATTTATTGCAGTTTTACCTTCCCTGCGCCTAACCCTTGACATGCTTTCTCTCATCGTGGAAATCCCTCACACGTCGCATTTTGGACTTGTACTGTGTCACTGTGCGCAGCTCGATCCGGGTCTCCGGGAGGAAGAAATAAAAAAGAATGAAACCCCCGGCTAGCTTTAATTAAAGTTTCTTGACCCTGCCCTGTGATCCTCTACCTAGATTTGAATGACATTTTAGCTAACCTCATCGGTGACATGTTAGACGAATCGGATGGATAGCAATCGCGTGAGAAAGATGAGAGACATAACTTGCAAGCATCAGTGGTGTACGCACGTAAAAGGCATATTTTGCTATCTCGGGATTACTATGTTTTTATTCGCCTTTTGGAGTCTAGTTCTTCAATTTAATGAAGTGAAACTAGATGTATAAGTTGAATAAATATAAGACGTATTATTTGTAGAAACTAGCCGATTGGTCCATGCAATTGCCCGGTTTGGTGTAGTATACTATAAATTTATGCAACTCCAAACTTCAAAATTTATATTTTGCAATCTAAATTTGAATTTGGGATATTTGATTCCATATTTAATTAGCAAATTTTATTTTGAGATATCTCCTTATGTGTTAAAGAGAGGATTGAGAGGTGGGTCCATTGAGCAAATTTACCCTCTCAGCCTTTGAATTAAAGGTAGTGCTACATTTTTCTCTCTTTTTAAAAATTAATATATCTTTAAACCAACTATTGAGTCTAAGCCTTTAAAATTAGGGTCCACCAAATTAAGAGTTTGATGTTTTTTAAGATCCTTTTTCAAATTAATATATATCACTAAGACAAATATCAAATCTAAGCCTTTAAAATTATGGTCCACCAATTTAAGGGTTGGATGTTTTTTAGATCCTTTTCAAATTAGCATATAACTAAGACAACTATCGAATCTAGGCCTTTAAAATTAGGCAAAATCGGTTTGGTACCACAATGAATACAGCGGTTCACTTTAATACCACTGAAATATCCCGGTTCATTTTAATACCATCGCACATTCACTCCGTTCGGCCAAATGCCACACCCATGACCTCCCCTGGCTTCACCGTTACCTCGCCTTTTCTAAGCCCGCTTCCTCTCTCTGTCTTCACCTTTTCTTGTCTCCCGCAACCCCGAAAGCTAAACCCTAGAAAAGTGGGCACATGGCGTGTGCGGAGTCGTCGACTGGAGCGAGCGGGGAGCGTTTTTGGGGATCTTCCTCTTGTGCTTTGCCGGCGATGCGGGCTGCAGGTTGTTGGCGACATCTCGTACAGCGAGCGCAACCTCGGCCGAGCCTACTACAAGTGCCCAAATAATCAGGGGGTATTTTATTGGAATGCATTTTTTATTTGATTTGGATTGCCTAAAATTCCTTCCTTTGATGTTATTGTTGACGATTTTTGTCAATTATATAGCCGATCTTGGCAATGCCTTTTGTTGCTGATTTGGGCAATTTTGGATTTGATTTGTTCCATTTTGGTCCCGTGCACTTCAAGACTTGTTTTGCAACTCTGGTTTTTTTGTTAAGAAACTGATTTCTTATGCATGATGTATGTGTAGCGGTTCTCTGCATGTAAGTTTTACATGTGGGATAACTAATATGTAGAATATTTGAAGGAGATTGGAGTTCTTGATGCCCCAAGTGCTCGACAGGGACATGGAAGAGGACAGCTTCCAGTGCAAATACAACCAACAAGCCATGTTGGAATGGAAGCACACACAGAAGTGGTGATGCCGTTTTAGGAGACATAGTACAGAGAATTGCTCGGTTGGATGAAAGAATGAGCAAGATTCTTGGTGCCTTGGAGAGAATGAACATGATGCTTGGTCTGTTTTTGTGTGTGTGTGTGTTGGGCTGCTAGCAGCCAATGTAGGCAAGTAATTGAATGATGTAGTTGTAATCTGGAGCAAGATATGGAGCAAGTTAGTTGTAATGTGAAACATGATGCTTAGCCAATGTGCATGTTGTAATGTGGAGCATGAATGTAATCTGAATTCAGTTGTTCCTACTTTTGGTTATTTGTAATCTCAAGCATCAGTCTGCTTGTCACATCACAGAAATATGATAGAAATATCAAAATATGACCAAATGCAATCTGAGAGAATCACTGACAATGCATTTCTGATATAACACTGACAATGCATATACACATGACAAATATGCAATCTAAGATAAATCTGGGCATATGACCATATGCAATATGAGAACACTGACAGTACATGTACAAGTTGACATAACAGAAATCTGGGCATATGAACATATGCAATCTGAGAACACTGACAATACATGATGTACAAGTTCCTACATTTGGTTGTTTGTAATCTCAAGCATCAGTCAGCAATCTGAGATATCAAAATATGACCATATGCAATATGAGATAGACACTGACATTGGATATCTGATATGAAGACTGACAATGCATATCAGAATCTGGGCATATGACCATATGACCATATGAGATAACACTAACAATCTGAGATAAACACCAACAATACATATAGGAATTCCATAGATATAGGTTCAAAATCCTGACTGATACAAGTTCATAGCACAGAAATCACAGAAATACTAACAAGGAAATAAACATGTTCTAGTCCAAACAAAGCACAACAAGCTGACTTATACAAGTTCAGAACATATGACAACAAACTCATAACATGCAAGTTCAGAGTTCAGAGCTTTCTCTTTCTGATTCCTGGGGACAATGCCTATGCTGCAACCCTAGCTTCAGCTATCCTTTCTGCAGTAGACGTTCTTGGAGTTGATGCTTCAGCTTCCATCCTCCTTGTTGTAACTCTAGGGCTGTTTTGGATGCTTGGCTGCAATGTAACTTTAGGGGGGACCTGCTGGAGTGGTGGACCTGCATCTTGAGTGCATTTAATTCTTTTCTTCTTGCCCCTACAGTCAAGAAAGGAAATAATTCAAACTAACATGCATACTATGAAGGACGAGAAGGGGAAAAACAAGGGAAGGCAGATTACCTTTTTGTTCTTTTAGGGGGAGGTGCAGCTTGAGAAGGATCATCTAGTGGTGTTAAACTACAACCCTTTTCTGTGTGGCCTCAATGAAAGCACCTCTTACACTGATAGGTTTTTTTGCCGCCCGACTCATCCCTTGGTTTGATCCTTTTCTTCCTCGGCCTTCCTACAGCCCTAGTTAGCTTGGGAGGTAGCATGAAGAAACCCTTGGACTTCCTTGGCCACTGTGACTTATCACCAAATGGATCAATGTCAAACTCATATGCATCTTTGATCCTATCCACTGAGTAGTACTCATACACGTATGTCTCCAGCTCCATCCTCTTTGAACATATGAGAGCTATGGCATGAGTGCAAGGTTTTCCAGAAAGCTTCCATTGGCCACAAGTACACTCCTTTTGCACTAGATGAACTGCATATCTTCAAGGCTTTTGGGACCTGTCAAGTCCAGACACCTCAGCCTTCATGTGTCCACTTTGAGATAGAGTATACTTTAATGGTCTACTTTTCATATTTAGCTCAAGGATGACACTAGGCAATATGTTGCCTTGAGTTTATCAGCCAACCTCTACCTTGCTGAAATTTTTTCTATTATCATCTGCCTCACTCTATCCATAAGATCAACCACTAGGAAATCCTTAATGTCTTTTATCCAATTATTGAAAGTTTCAGCAATGTTATTGTTTACGTAGTCGACTTTGCAGTGTGCTGCAAATTTACCTCTTGTCCACAAGTTTTTGTGCTCATTTGTAAGATATTCCTATCCAGCTGGACAGTTCTTAGCGATTATGTCCAAAAATAGCTGGCGCTTTTCAAGAGTATAAGCTCAGGCTGCAGGCCACATATACTTCAGTACATCGCCCTTGAAATTTCTTCTGAAATTGTTTAGTAGATGTTTAAAGCATTCTCTATGCTATGCACCAACAAATACTTTGTGTACAGCTGCTTCGACGCCCTTACATGCATCTGTGTGTATAGCTAATCCATAGGGGGTACCAATAGCTCTCTTAAGATTGACCATGAACCATTCCCAATTATTTGAAGTCTCCTTGTCAAATATGGCATAGCAAATAGGATACATCCAATTGTGCCCATCTATTCCTATGGTTGTCGCAAATTGTCCATTGTACTTCCCGGTAAGGTGGGTTGAGTCAACACCTAAGTAGGGCCTGCATCCTAGCAAAAAACCATCTATGCATGCTCTGAGGGTCACAAACATTCTTCTGAAGTAGACCTTACCACCAACCCTCTTGCAGTCTCTCTCAACAATATTACATGGGTTCACCTTCTCCAACTCTAGCTTGAAACTCCATAGCATGTCGAAGCTTTCCTCCCAGGTGACGTGCAACTCAACCATTGCATCCTTCCTCCCTTCCCACACCTTGTTGTATGACAAGGTCATATTGTACTCATCTTGAAGTCACTGTTGTAGCTTCTTTGCACCAACTGATGGATCCTTCCTCAATAATTCCTTGCCTCTATCTGCTATCCATGCTTTGTTGGCCATGCTTCCCAGCGTCTTACTCGTCGTTGCGCACGTATGATCAGACACCATGGTCATCACCTGCACATAGTAAATATACCATAAACAACTAGAAATTATAGAAAATCATAAACCTGGTAAAACATGATGTGACCATTAAACAACATTGTAGTACACATGCATATACCATGCATGTAGGGCTGCCATGAATCTTTTTTGTATATATCCTCCATGGACAATTTTTTGACATACAAATGGCTCTGAATCTTTTTGTGTCACTATGTTGTATGTTCGTCTCAAACTCCCCTTTTATTGCATGCTGCCTCAAAATGAGCTTGAACGCATGTCTATCAGGAAATGTGTCTCCCACCTTAATTTGAGGGTCATTTCTATCATACATAGTCTGTGGTGCAAAGCAAGCATCCATTGTGGTATTGTCATCTAGAACTGAGAGAGGTTCATGGTGTAGTACATCCACATCTATTTCATCATCATGGTGCACAACCTCCTACTCTGGGACCTCTGTTGTTGCCTCATTGTCTTCAGGGAAGTACCTCCACTCCTCATCCACCCAAATAGGGTCATCCTCATCAGGGTCTTCGTCGGGCTGCTCTTCCAGCCAAGATGCTGCATTTTTGTACCAAAGGGTGTTCTATAGGTAGTTGTAAAGGGGTGTTTTCATTCACTGTCTGACTCTCATACACTTCTGGAATCTCCGCCACTAGTGCTCTGTCATGTGGAAAGTGCCTCTCACTCACTTCTAGACTCTCTCTCACTGCTGCACTGTCATGTGGAAAGAGGCTTTCACTCATTTTGGACTCATCCTTGCTTCTTTGACTTGCCATGCGGGAAGTTGCTCTCATTCACTCCCTGGCTCTGATTCACTACCTGACTCTCATTCACTACCTGACTCTCATTGACTTCACACTCGCCAACTGACATGAATAGCTTCACTTCCTTCTGCGCACTATTCTTAATGAAAGCCTCCGTCAGAAGTGCATCACTGGCCACTCTAACCAAGGTATACTCCCTCCCAACATACCAAAATGGTGTCTCCTCATCACTGCCCCAAGAGTAGTATGGTTCCACAAACATCAACAAATCCACAAGTGAGATCTCATCGGATCCCACATCCAATCTCAAAATTCTGCCCTTTTTGTACTCTTTTCTGCCATCCTTGCATGTGAGGTAAGATTGAACGCAAAATTCTACACTATATATTATCTTTGGATCCTCCCTGCAATAGTTAAAAAAATGAAATTTTACGCTGTTAAAAATTGAGACTCAAATGCATCTTCGTGCTAACACTGCTGTCACATTCCATGACCCATTCGGCTTAAATCTATACAGCCCCAAATCCATCGAGACCCAAATCTCTAAAGACTAATATGCATACAACAAAAAAGGAAATAAAACAGGTTCTTTGCTTACCCATGAGCAACTCCAGACGGATCCATGCCTCCTCAATCCTCCCACTACATGCTCTACATTGCGCAAGAAACTAGGGTTAGATTTGCTGCCGCAAATGCAAACCACAACACCAAATTGGTGGATGGAGGTAGGAGATCTCACTTGCGGGAACTCTAGCACGTTGCTCTCCGGGGGGAGATTTTCGATTCGCAAGAGGGAGGAGGGCGCTGCTTGAGGCGGTCGGACGAATGCGAGAAGGGGAGGAAGAGGAGCGAGATACGGGGGGAGGTGAATGCGAACAAGGACGAACGGGGGAGAGAGCCTTCACAAAACCTAATTTCTTCAGGGGTAATTTGGAGATTTCATATGCGAGGTAACGACGAAGCCAGGGGAGGTCACGAGCATGGCATTTGGCGGAACGGAATGAATGCGCGATGGTATTAAAATGAACCGGGAGATTTCAGTGGTATTAAAGTGAACTACTGTGTTCATTGTGGTACCAAACCGATTTTGCCTTAAAATTATGGTTTACCAATTTTAAGGTGGGATGTTTTTATTTTGTTACGATAATTTCTAGCATATTTTTCTTAGCACTTGTTAAAGGTCTATCATTGACTTTTAAAATTATTACTAGCTAAGTGGCCCGTGTGATTACGCGGTAGTACTGTAAATACATTTCCATTACTATAGATTTATTATTCTCTTCAATATTGTTCACAAATTACCTATTACATACTTGACGAGGATCTAATAATCTTCAATTAATTGTTTACCTGTAATTATTATTATAGATAGCAATATCTTCATACTGTTCATAAGTATATCTCTTATTGTTTATAAGAGAATGATTTAACTGGGTGGTCGTAAGCTTTTCCACGACCACCTCATGGTCGTAAGCATCTCTACGACCACCTCATAGTCGTAATTCTTTCTACGACCACTCCATGGTTGTAAGCATTTCTACGACCAGGTCAGCTACAACCACCTTATAGTCGATAAGACCCACAGACATGTGGACCCAATCGACTAAGGACTCTTATACGCTATGTTTAAAACACAGAGCAGTTAGTATATGCTGTTATTCTCCGAGATAACTACGAGAATTATGCCTCTGTCCTTGACGTAACTGCAAGGCGACGTGGGGTTCAGTTTCTCTGACAAGAACTACCATCAATATGTGCATTTTATCCAGCATTGAGGTGTCTCTTGGCTTGGAGTAACTGTCACCTCATCGCACACTACATAAGGGCTAACGTTAGTGGACGTCGGGGCGAGGCAAGACGGAAGACATTTGGGGACAATAGATAGAAGTTCTTACGTCTCTTTGTTCCAGTAATTCTTGTCTGGTTGTAAACATATAGTCAATACAGTAACACAGGAGTAGAGTTGTTATTTTCTCAGGAGAAGATCTGAATATGTCTAAATCCCTATGTCTCTTTCTGTGTGGATCTATTTAAAAGGAAGCCTCCCAAATAATCATTCGTAAGATCGACACTAGATTGTCGGTAATACTTCAATTCTGTTGTGAGCGGCAGCACCAATCTTGTCGATTGATTGTCTGTTTAGGCATATAGCATCACCATTGATCCAGTAAGTCCGAGCCACATATAGTTGCACACTTGCATGCATGGTACGTCGTCTCGTCGATTCCAGCGAGCGAGGTTGCATGTGTTTATGTGCCCTTGGATGGTGGAAGTAGTTTGTTTTGCCATGAAATAATGAGAAGGGGATATGGAATTATATATACGGATTCTTATCAATACGACTTTATTTGTTTAGAAGAAATAATTCACATATAAGCAAGAGATCTAATATAAGCTTCCACCAAACGATATCTTTGTGTTCCCTAGCATCGCTAGCAACTGAAATTCCGCGTAATTGCAGCAGTGCTACAATACATATATTCATATTTGAAAAATACATAAATTAAGATCCATGTTGTAGACTCTTATATTATTTATTCTTGATTGATGAAAGAATTTCTAGGGAATTTCCTTTTTCTTGTTATTGCATGGATTTTTAGCCCTTAAAGCTAAGGGAACACTCGCCATTTTTTTTATCGTGACACTTAATCAGTCATAGGAATAACTCCATATTACACCCCTGAACTTTGACGAGAGTCCAAAAAACCCCCTGAACTTTAAAACCGTTTGGTTTACACCCTCGAACTGCCAATACCAGATCACCCAACCCCCTCGGGCCGAAACCACCCGGTTTATCGCCTACGTAGCATCACTAATTAAGTCGGGCCCACTGGTCAGACACAAATCAGATAAAAAGATAGAGAGAGAGTGCTTGATTCCTCCCCAAATCTCTCTTCCTCTCCACTTTCTCTAGGCGCCGCCGCCTCTTCGCCCGGCCGCCTCCGGGTTCAGCCCGTGCTACTCGCCGGCTCCGGCTCCTCCCTACGTCCATGTGTGCCTCCCCGGCTTCCCCGTGCGGCTTGGCCCCGGCCTGCCTCCTCTTGGCTTGCCTTTGGCCCATCTCCCTGGCCGTCGGCCTTTGGTGTGCCGCCGCCGCCGCCACTCGTTAAATTGCCGCCGCTCGCTTTCGGTTAGCCCCTGTGCACCGGCTCTGCTCCTTTGGACGGGCCTTGCCGTGCCGGATTGCGGTCAGCGCCGCCTCGGCTTCTTTGCTCCTCCCTTTGTAGTCGCCTTGACCGCCCGCCTTGGCGACTGCCGCCTCCTTCGGCTCCTTATGGTACCTCATCCACTAGTCAGCCTTGTTCTTCTCTCCCTCGTTCACTTCAACCGAAAAGGAGCCTAGAGCTTCTCCCCCAATTGCTTCTTCTCCACCCCTCTCTCTCTCCTTCTCTTCACTTTCTTGAGGCTCCTCCTCCAGACCGCATCCCCTCCTGGCGTCTCCTCCAGCCCGCCGGCCTCTGGTTCCCTATGCCGCCTCCGCCATTGGTTCCCTGCCGCCGGCTCGGATGCCGCTGCCAACTCCTCTCTCCCCCATGGCGTCACCTCTCCTGGTGATGCTGCCGTCGCCTCCTGCCGGCCCAGCCCCCGGCTCTCCTCTCCGACTACCCCTTCCCTCCTAGCACCTCTGCCACCGCTCGGTGTAGCCCGCCCGATGCCGCCTCTCCTCTTGGCCCGCTGGCACTGGCCCCTGGCTCAGGCAGCCTCCCTTGGCTTGCTTGGCCCGCCGTCTCCCTTGGACCTCACCTGGCTTGGGTTCGTGATGTCGATGGCGGTGCAGGGCGAGGGGCGGTGCAGCAAGCCAACGGAGGACGCAGCGGCGTTCGTGGACCTGAGCATACACGTCATGAGTACGCCACATCAGCGGAACATGTATATGTGGACGCCACGTCATCCAAAATCAGGATGGTTTAGGAAGAGGGGGTGATTTGCTCCAGTTTCAATAATTGTGGGGTGTAAAGTGGACGGTTTTGTAGTTGAAGGTGTTTTTTGGGACTCGGCCCATAGTTCAAGGGTGTAAAGTGGACTTATTTATCAGTCATAAGTTCACACGGCTTACTAAAATTGATATTACCAATACATATCAAAAATCATATAACACCTATTAAAAAAAATACTAAAATAAATGGAAGCTAGATGATAGGAAACGAAAAGAAAAGAACTTACATTGAGAAAATCAAACTAATTGGAAGTTAGAGGGTAAGAAAGAAAAAAAAATGGAATACTTTACGTAGTTTTTATTTCTGCTTTCTTCCATGCTAATATATACGAGTAGATCAAAGGGAGCGTTTGCCTCTTTTTTTCACCTTTTCTTTGTCCGTCCATAGGTGGGCCATAAGGATTATCTTCTATTTAAATTACAAAGCAAAATATCTCTAAGTACTATTATCTGATGGACTTTGTATTTCTGCTTTAATTAGGGTCTACCATATTAAGGGCCAGATGTATTGTTTTTTTCCTCAGAATTTCTTGTGTATTTCTCTTTTTTTTCTTAGTAGCATCCGATGGTGGTTGTAATTGGGGTTCACCAAATTAAGGCCGGATGTTTTCTTTTTATGAAAATTTCTTGAATTTCTATTTTTTTATTAGAGTTGTCGACCACCCATCATGAACTTTTAATATATATAATAGATTATGGCCTGTTAAAGGTTGACTTTTAATATATGAATAATGGAAAAGCTAAAAACACTATAGTGTTTCTTTCGGAACCAACGGGATAGCAATCCGGCGTCCGATATTCTTCTCCCAGTCGCTTTGCACCTCTAGATCTTTATCCACTTGAGCGATCTCCTTCCACTCATTTTCCTTTGAGGCTCTCTCACTCTCCATCTCACCATCTGCATGCTCTCTTCCATCCCAATCCCCTCCACCACGAAGGCCATCCCATGCAAATCTCCTCCCAGTGCTTTTGAGGACTAGAATAGTTGGAGTTGGTGGCGAGCGAGACAGTGCAGCAGCGGCGAGCGGTGGTGGGACGGCGATGATGGCGATGGAAACGGGCAAGCCGAGGGTGGTGGTGGTCGGCGGCAGCATCACCGGCTCCCTCCTCGCCAAGACCATGCAGCCCCACGCCGACGTCTTCCTCCTCGATCTGTAAGACTCGCCCGTTCCTCTCACGCCCACCATGTGTTTGTGGAAATGCCAAGACATCCTGGTGCTTCGATCGATGCGAGTGGACAGGAGCTTGCCTTCTTTCTTGGGCTCTCCAAATGTATTGTGTGTTCCACAAGGTGGCTGGTAGCTGGTGTCTAGTCCTACTCTCCCGTGTGAAACTCCCTCACTCTCCTCCCCGTGCTTTTGAGGTTCAATTTGTGCTGGTGTCTAGTGCCTACCTAGTGATGGGTGTTTCCTGCTTTTGGAGAGTAGGATTGCAGCACCAAAGGGAGGCCGCAACTATCATCCTGTCTCGGTTGTCTTGTCCATGTTAAATTGAAGACCACCTAGCTACTATACATCCTTTTGAGCATCCGGATTCTCTGCAGTCTTTGGATGAAACTTGATAAGACACGATCTCACTGTTGAAAACTTGTCCTAGGAAAAAAGATGAAACTTTATGAAACTTCGTGAGAATTAGGATGAAACTTCATGAAACTTAATGAAACTAAGTGAAACTTGCTCTTCATGAAACTTAATGAAACTGGGTGAAACTTGCTCTACACAATATGGAGAAACAATGATACTTGATGAAACTCCATGAGATTTGGGATGAAACTTGCTCTACAAAATATAGAGAAACAATGATACTTGATGAAACTTCATGAAACATGTCTCAAAAATAAATTAATGAAACTATATGAAACTTGACGAGACACGATGTCACTGTTGAAAACCTATCCTAGACAAAAAGATGAAATTTATGAAACTTCATGAGACTTGGGCGAAACTTCATGAAACTGCATGAAACTAGGTGAAACTTGCTCTACACAATATGGAGAAACAAATGATACTTTATGAAACTCCATGAGACTTGATGAAACACGATGAAACTCCATGAGACTTGGAATGAAACAATGGTACTTTGGGATGAAACTTTATGAAACTTGATGAAACACAATGAAACTCGATGAGACTTGGGATGAAACTTCATGAAACACTTAAAAAATTAGCATGAATCTGAAGTGAAAATTGATGAAACACGGCGACACTCTATGAAACTTGGAATGAAACACAATGAAACTCCATGAGACTTGGGATGAAACAATGGTACTTTGGGACCAAACTATATGAAACTTGATGAAACTCCATGAGACTTGATGAAACACGATGATATTGCATGAGACTTGATGAAACACGTTGAAACTTCATGAAACTTGGGGCAAAACTTCATGAAACTGCATAAAACTGGGTGAAACTTGCTCTACACAATATGGAGAAACAATAATACTTGATGAAACTCTATAAGACTTGGGATGAACCTTCATGAAACTTAATGAAACTGCATGAAACTGGGTGAAACTTGCTCTACAAAATATGGAGAAACAATGATACTTGATGGAACTTCATAAAACTTAATAAAACTGCATGAAACTGGGTGAAACTTGCTCTACACAATATGGAGAAACAATG
The DNA here is from genome assembly GCA_036346405.1 of Phyllostachys edulis. Taxonomy (NCBI): domain Eukaryota; kingdom Viridiplantae; phylum Streptophyta; class Magnoliopsida; order Poales; family Poaceae; genus Phyllostachys; species Phyllostachys edulis. The sequence continues at coordinate 14,478,358 of CM070551.1, read as the reverse complement.
ATACTTGATGAAACTCCATGAGACTTGGGATGAAACTTCATGAAACTGGGTGAAACTGAGTGAGACTTGAGCTGACCATTCCCATATGGCGAGGACTAGGACGTTCACGCACGCTCTCACACTACTACAAAAAGGCTAATACTAGACGTCTCATCACAGACGGTTGACCAAAACCGCTCAGATATATACAATCACGAGCATGCTTTTGGTTTTGCATCGCTTATGTTATGGTTGCGCTAAAACCGCTCGTGAAGAGATAATATCACAGACGGTTCATTATGAAAACCATCTGTGAAGTATCACAGACGGTTCTTAACAATAAGTGTATGTGATATTTCGAAATGTCACAGACGGTTTTCAATAAACAACCATTTGTGATACTTCACAGATGGTTTTAATAATGAACCGTCTGTGATATGAGACCATATCACGGACGGTTCCATTTGGGAACTATCTGTGATAAGTATCACTGACGGTTCCATAATAGAACCGACTGTGATAAGTCTCTTTTATTAGTACGAGCCCGCTATGTTTTGCGCTCTAACTCATCACTCCCCAGCAGCTCTCGTCCGTTCTCAAAGGACCGCCATCGACGCCGCATTCTTCCCTTCGCCGACGGTTGTGACACCACGGTTCACTACACAAGACACTCGTACCTCTAGCTCTACCGACCTCAGCCTCGGCTACCTCACCACTGACACCGACGATGTCGATCGAGGTAAGACAAATCTATTGGTTTGTGTTGTTGGTATTCATGTGAACCGAGTTGCAATGTGGGCTACCTAGCTAGCTAGCTTGATGGTCGGTTTGGACACCCTTTGCCTTGCTGTCTTGCTGTCTTTCCCTCTATGACTGCTGGCTCGATGGATGGATCGATAGATCTGGAGGTGGGGAATGGGGTTGTGTTTGGGTGTGACTGCTGCATGGTATGTTCCTAAAGATATTTTTTGTTTTTGATACGTATGATGCAGGGTATGCTGCTGAAAAACCACATTGATGCAACCTTAAGAAGTGCCAATCTGAGGGAGGCGATATTTGGTTGCCTCCTGGAGAGGATCTTAACAAATAGATGTCTGTTAATAGTAAGTCTGATAACCATCTATTCTTAGGATAAATAACACCATGTAAGTGTTTCATGGATATAGGTGAGTTTCTACAGGTTGTTGCTCTTATCTGCTTCACATGAAAACCACAAATGTTACTACTTGTGTTTACTGATAAGATATGAAATGAATCTCCAGAGATGATATGAATCGAGGTGAGTTTCTTCAGGTTGTTGCACTTATCTACTTTATAGATAGAGAGTTAACCATTAAGGAAAACTCTTTTTTACATCCTAACATGATATCGTCAACTTACCATATATTGTTATCTTATTACCATTCATGTTTCAACATATTTTATATGTTTCATTGGACTTGTATTCAAGTATATATTATCCATGAGAGTTTTGTCTCAATCCTTATGAGAGTTTTCCAAACAGTGGCCGCCTCCTCCCTGAGCCCGCCTCCCCTTTCCTCTATTCTTGATCTCTTCTCTACAAAATCTCTAAGCAGTGTTTGCTTTTGCATTTAAAACTGGCTTCACACACACACACATAAATACATAGTTCGTAGCCTTTGTTAGCTAACTCGAGGCCTGATCAATTCAACTAGATAGCTCGCTCCTTGGTCGTTCATCAAAAACATTCAGGTGAAACACAGCATACTTCGTCGATCCTGACACACTGGAGTGTACGATTTGCTTCATACCTTAGCATAAAGCAAATGATACACTCGAGTGTATCATGATCAATGAAGTAACCAGACACAGCCTACTTCGTTGATCCTAACACACTCGAGTGTACGATTTGCTTCATGCCAAGGCATGAAGCAAATCGTACACTCGAGTGTGTCAGGTTCGATGAAGTAGGTCGTGGTTCACCTGAACATTTAGGATAAACGGTCAAGCAGCGAGCTAGTTAGCTGAATTCAGACATCGGTTAGCTAACCAGAGAATACGATATATATATATATATATACATACATACATACATACATATATATATATATACATATACATATACATATATATATATACATATATATATGTATATATATATAGACATAGACACACACACATATACGAAGCCGGTTTTAAAGGCAAAAGCAGCAACTGCTTGGAGATTTTGTAGAGAGGAGGCTACCACAGACGGTTTATATATAAAACCGTTTATATATAAAACCGTCTGTGATAGTCAGCTATCACAGACGGTTCTGAGTTAATAATCGTCTGTGATATGGTGCATCACAGACGGTTTGAAAACTGTCTGTGATGACCTCATGTCATCACTGACCCATAAACTCAGACGGCTCACGAAACCATCTGTGATGACGTTTTTGAACCGTATGTGAAGACGTTTTCTGTAGTAGTGTCACGTGGTTGGAGGTGACGTCAAGGTTAACTAAACGTGTAGAAGAGAGGTTGCACAAAAAATATTTGATCCAAACCTTCCATTGCGGTGGATGGCTGAATGCTATACCGTTGGAAAGGACTCCTAATGGTATAGCGTGTCCTAGTTGCTCTCATAAATAATGTACTAGATGTAGTAGAATTTTTCTGCGTATAGTGATGGCCGTCTTGGCAGTTGCCATGCAGTATAGCAGTTGAGACTGGCGAATATTATGAAACAAAGAAGAATATTATCTGCCTCTATTGATGCATGCATGCGTGCATATGCGCACTTCAACAGAAGATGCTAGCTCAATATCAATGCCAATGCGCAGTGCACAAAAAAAAAAGAATGCGTTTTGCTTTCACAAAACATGGCTTGTCATCCCTTAAACAGTGTACTGGTACAGGTATTAAAAAAACAATTTACTATCAAAGCTGTCAGGATCGCGATCCTAAATGAGATCATTTTTTGTCTGACTTTCTAATTTAGTTTCATAAATTTGGGTACACTTATTCATTTTACATACAATTAAGCTTGTTTTCTTTATATTAAAAAACCATTTTTTTGGTGAACTGATCATTTAAAATACAATATGTCGATGATCGGGATACGGAGTCCCCTATCGAGCTTATCCGAGAAAATGATATAAGAGCACAATCTAACCGAAGACTTTTTATTGCCGTGGACACAATGAATGTATGTGAATATATACAATGGGGATACTACAGAATATAGTGATCAAATCATCGTAGTGTTATGACACTGTTAAAAAACATGTTATTATAGAATACATGGCCTACCGCCTTTATAGCTATGGGTGTTAGTTAATACCGCTAAAAGCGTCTCTTATCTTCATGAACATTCCTTTGTTGAATCTTGAAACGTCACATCTCTTAGTCAACTGTCATAAGTTGCTAGATGCGCCAATAATAGGGAAATTGTCATGTCTCCCGACCAATTTGCTGGTCGCAAACTGATCGGGATTGCCCAAAACTGTATGGCTGGTCATCTAGTGTCCATGACCGGTCGTCTCATGACTTAAACTGGTTTGCGACCAGTTTGTCCGTAGTAAAGGGGATTGGACTTCCTTTAAATACTTGTGGTAGGTTCATAACCGTTATAAAATGGGCCACTAATATGTGGAGTTGCTTTGATAGAGACTCTAACTTTGACCGAAAAAGTTGACCTGGTTAAGAATCACCGTCACAATATATTAATGGTATTTTTTTAACCTTAGAACAACATGTAAACAACAAAAACAAAGCAAATTAAACTTGACGAGGATATAATAATCCTCATTTTACCTTTTATCTATAATTTTTATTATAGGTAAATATGACGTCATGTGAACCCCGAGTGTACCTTTAATGTTATGAAGGAAGAACCAAATGGATGGTCGTAAGTTCTTCTACGACCACCCCCATAGTCGTAAGTTATGCTACGACTATCCCATAGTCGTAAGTCTTGCTACGATTACCTCATAGTCGAGATTCTCTACGACTAGGTCCGCCACGACCACCTTATAATCAAATGAACCGCAGACAAGTGGGTCTTATTGATTAAGGATTCAAACAAATCATCATACATCGTTATTCTACGTAATAATGGCACGTAATACCCCATTATCTCTCGTATATAGTCATTGAGCGACGTGGAGGAATTAATACACCGTAATTACTACCAACATGCGCCTGCATAGAGGTAATGAGGCGCCGCTACTCGAGTAATCGCTCCTTCACGCACTATAAAAGGCGGCAACTAGAGAAAGGGAAAGAGGATCGAGGATCGAGCCATCGTGAATACAAGCACTATCTGTAATAGTCTTAGTTTTTCCCCGATTGTTCAAGATACACTCAATACCATACACACACAGAGTAGGGTTGTTATTCTCTCCGGAGAAGGCCCAACTCGTATAAAAATTCCGTGTCAATCTCTCAGATGATTCTATTCTAGGAGACCCCTAATCAAACAATCTTTACGTAAGTTCGGTTCTAAAACACCGATAGCTTGGCGCCGACCGTGGGGATCTTCGGTAATTTCTTGTCGAACATTCTCTCTGTTTTCCAAATCTCATGCACTCATGGCGTGAGAATGGAACGAGGAGAACTGGTTCGACGGCAGACACGCAGACGCCGACATGGATGCTTTGGATTCGACATTAACCGAGTGATGACTCATCCTATGGCATTGCCGCCTCCGGGATCTTCCCACGATCTAGGAGACAATGTCGCCGGTGGAGTTGAGGAGGATCCTTATCCCCACAACAAGACGCCTAAGAGAGGAATCTACCCTCTCAAGGGCAAGGGTCAATCGACCAGACCACACCCAGTGGACTCACGACACGACGAGAGTTTTTCCTCGGCGTCCAAGTTCCCTAAGGCGGTCCGACTTGGTGAGGCAAGCTCTAGAAGCCACACACAGGACTTCACCAAGATCGGTGATTCTCTCTCGATAACGCCAGAGATCGGGATCAAGCATGCTTTTCCGCAAATTCGACCATCTCTCCATGAGTCACACCGCCGACGGAGACAGTTATAACCAGACTTCCCTACTTGGAGGATTACTCCAAGTCGCCAGATGGTGTCTCGACGAATCCTCGCGGAGAGGCCTCGAGCGCAAGTGAGAATCATCAACGGAGGTCTTCGCCCTTCCTCGATCAAGATCACTCTTCTAGAGACCGAGATGGAGACCCTTCCCGAAGGTCACACACGCCCCCTCGTGGCAATGGCTAAGACACCACCATCAAGGACACGACTAACGCCTTCATGAACGCCAGGAAATCCTCGACATTCTCGGCTTCATTGAGGCAATCTCAAGAGTCTAACATGGAAAATCTTGAGGCAATTCAAGGAAGAAGATTGAAGCTCAAGAATTTGCTCGGGCGATTCAATATCAATCGAGGAAGCTCGAGAGCTCCAAAGACATCAATGATTTGCTCGAGAATCCAACTCAAGAGCTAGCCCGAACGCGCCAGTTACGACCTCTTCACCAAGAGATCGCACAAAGGCTTCGAGTACAATGAAAAGCCGAAGCTCCTTGTCGACATCATTCAAGTAGTCGCACCCATACGACTTCTTGGCTACCAATCAATCCAACATATCATCAGCAGAGAAATCGGCAAGAGCAAAGAAGTCGCGGTCGATCTCTTACTCAAGAAATGTCTTCCAAATGACCGATGATCAACAAGCTCCTCGGAAAGGTGATCGCTCACCACTCCGACATGGAAATCAAGAATACAGATAAACTACGAGGAGTATTCCTCAGAGGACCGAGACCTATTATGTGTCGGGTCAACTCACATCGGGTATCGCCGAGTACGACCACCGATGATATCAACCCTTCTTTTCTCGCAAAGGAGGCGTCAAGAAGTCATTATCGATGTCCGCATTCTCGCCGATCTCCGAGCCGTTCACCGCCACCTCGTTTTCGACCAAAGGAACATGGAGAAGTTTGATGGTTCCCAAAATCCCATCGAATTCCTTCAAATTTATACAACAAATTGCTCGAGCAGCAGGAGGAGGAGAGCATGTGATGGCAAATTACCTTCCAATCAGATCGAAGGATCGCCGATCGTGGTTACTAAACCAACCACTCGAGTCGATCTATTCTTGGCAACATCTCGCGATCTTCATCGCAAATTTCAAGACACATACAATCGCCTCGAAAGGAGGACGACTTGCACCGATGAGACAGAACGACAACGAGACATTGCGCCGGTTCATCAAGCGCCTACCAGTTCAGAACTCAATTCCGAAGTTTCGATTCATCTGCCATCGTGGCTTTTGCCAGGAGTCCGTAGTAGAAGGATAACAGAGGATATTGCTTTAAATCCTCCTACTTTTGTCGCGAACTCTTCAAATGGCCGATCGATATGCTATCGCCTCCGAGGCGGTCGAGTGGAACAACACAATCGATCGTGAAGACAATCCATCTCGAGAGCCAAAGCGGTTGGTAAGAAGAAGGATAAGAAAGCAAAAAGTCCAAGAATAAGATGAAGGGTCAAAACCCACGGTTCCAAGGAGGTATTGGTGTGAATGATAAAGAGTCACGCACATCCAGCCACACTCCGACAGAGGCAAAGGTAAGCTACCGATCGGAAAAATGATAAGCCTAGGTGGTGTCCTTTCCATAAAAAGGAAGGGCATGACCTTCAAGAATCGCCGGTCTTCCAACGAAAGCTTGAAGACTACTATAACCAAGAAGGACCACTTCCCACCCTCGAAGGGTAGGTCAAACCAAGTGGTCATAAATCTTCGATGACGAAGAGGAGATGCTGTTCCAGATCCGCAACACACCATTGAACACATCTACGGGATCATCCAGATATGAATCAAAGCGACAACTCAAAGGTCACGAACGCGAGGTAAACTCCATAGATCCTCCTCTCGTCAATAAATTATCGAAGTGGTGGAAGTCACCATTTCTTTCGAGAAGGGTGATCGCCGATCCTTCGACTCGACGTGTCGATACCTAATCGTGGTCGAACCCACCATCAACAATTGTCGTCAATCGAAGTTTTGTTGATGGTGGAAGCTCATAAATATTTTATTTACGAAAGTGCCCCGATGACATGCAAGTACCCAGACCAAAGTAAGACCCAGACGATACTCTTTCCATGGATTGTATCGATCTTCGCCAAACCAATTGGTCAAGTTTTCTTCCTTTAACATTTGGTTCACCAAGTAATTTCGTGACGAGAAAATCTCCTTTGATGTGGTCGATTTCGACATTTACATATAACGCCATACTCGAACGATTAACTTTGGCAAAATTCCTAATGGCTACTCATTATGGATATCAATGTATTAAGATGCCAGTCCCAAAGGAGTAATTACAATCCATTGTGACAAGAAGATGGCGATACCGCGATCGCCGATCCCTTGAGATGGTAGGACAAATACCAACTCGAGAAGAAAGTCACCTTCGACTAGCAAGTCGGCTTCAAAGTCGCACTAAAGCCGAACGACAAAGTCAAAGAGGTTCCTCCGACGCAGGGAGCCTCAAGATCGCTCAGACGGGATACTTCCGACCCCAAATAGGAAGACGCCTCATCACCTTCCTCCGAGCTAACGCAGATGTATTCGCGTGGCAAGCATCCGACATGCCCGAGTCCCCAGGAGGTGATCGAGAAGCTAGCCTTACTACCGACAAAGTACCAGAAACAAAAATTGCGGAGATTTGCCCCGATCGACGAGATGCTATTAAATCGAATTGATAAGCTACTTAAAGCAAAGCTTTATAAGAGAGGTCAACCATCCGTAATGGTTGGCTAACCTCGTAATGGTTAGAAAGTCAAACGGCAAATGGCGACAAAGCGAGACTTTATCGATCTTAATAAAGCTTGTCCAAAAGACGATTTTCCTTTACCTCAGACGATCGCTTGGTTGACTCTCATCGAGGTTGTGAAATGTTAAGTTTTTTGATGCATATTCGGATATCACCAGATTAATATGTGTCTAGACGATGAAGAAAAGACCGCATTTATTACACCATTTGGTATATTTTGCTATGTCAAAATGCCATTTGGTCTAAAAAATGCGGCGCTTTTTTTCAACGCTTGATGCAGTGCAACTTTTTCATCTCAATTAGGCCGAAATCTAGAAGCCTATGTTGATGACTTAGTTGTCAAAAGCATCAAGAAACTTAATCATATTACCGACCTACAAGAAACATTCGACAATCTCGTAAAACATCGCTAAAACTTAATCTCGAGAAGTGTGTGTTTGGAATCTCTTCAGTGAAATTGCTTGGATTCCTAGTATCTATATGAGGAATTGAAGCTTAATCCTAAAAGATAAAAGCCATTTTACAAATGCGCCTCCAACTATACGGAAAGAAGTCCGTAAACTCACTGGGTGCATGATGCTCTAAGTCGCTTCATCGCACGATCGGGAGAAAAGGGACTACCTTTCTTTAAACTTCTAAGGAGACACGAAAGTTTTGAGTGGTCGAATGAGGCAAACGCCGCCTTTGAGGATGTCAAGAGGTACCTTACGAGTGCTTCTATTCGGTCTCTCCGAGGCCGTAAGAAACGCCTTGGTTTACCTAGTCGCCACGCCACAGCAACAACAAGAAGATCGTTGTAGAACGTGAAAATGTACAACGACCGGTTTACTACGTAAGTGAAGTTTTACACGGACCTAAGGAGCGTTACCTCGGTCCAAAAGCTTCAGATGCCCTCCTCATGTCTTCGAGGAAATCATGCATTATTTTCAGCGACAAACTAGTCAGGTTGCCCGAGTTTCCTTTGGGAGCGATCCTCCGTATTAGGGAAACAATGGACGATGGCAAAATGGTCGGTCGAACTTGGGGAGTTCGACATCCATTTCGTGTCCCGAACGGCCGTTAAATCCCAGATCTTGGCGGATTTTGTCGCCGAATGGACAAATCTCGAACTGCTCAGATCCCCAAGACGATTTCCACGCACCAATGGATTTATGTACTTTGACGGTCGCCACTTTAAGTGGCTCGGGTCAGTGGTCTCCGTATCTCCTACCGGAGAGACCTTAAAGTATACCATACAATTAAACTTTCGTGCCACTAATAATGTGGCGTATCTTAAGGTTTGCTAGTCGGTATACGAAAGCAATGAAGCGCTCGATTCGCCGACTACTCGTGAGAGGAGACTCTCAACTAGTCGTGAATCAAGTCAGTAAAGAGTACCAAAGGTTTCTAACCCGACAATGTCTCGTACTTATCGGAAGTACGTAAGCTAGAAAAGCATTTTTAGGTTTCGAGGCACAATTCATCCTCGAAGGATAATTTCTCGCAGACACCTTGCTCGAATAGCTTCTTCCAGATCTCAAGTACCAAAAGGAGTCTTCTTGAACAACTCGAAGCCTTCTCTCGTCGAAGAGCCGAGACACCTCCTATTGAGACAAATCTCTAGAATATGAGGATACATGGATGGCGCCCATCTATGATTATCTTCGTAGGGTTTCAGACCAAGACGATCTCGAGGCGCATCGCTTATCCCGAAAAAGCCAAAATGTATACTTTGGTGAAGGAGTTCTCTATAAACGAGGTACTCAAGGGGTGCTCATGCGATGCATTCCGCAGAGCTTAAGGATTAACACTCCTTCACGACATACATGGTGGCATTTGTGGAAATCATGCTTCCTCTGTAACGCTATTCAAGGCTTTTCGACAAGGTTTTACCGCCAATGACCCTATACGATGCTAAAGAGTTGGTTAAAAGTGTGTCCAATGCGGTTTCATAGCAGTAAATACACCAACCAAATTTCAGCATTACAAACAATACTCTATCTTGGCCTTTTGCAACTCGGGTCTTGATATCCTCGGGACCGCTTCCTAAAGCTCCGGAGGTTTCAATTCCTTTTGTGGCTATTGATACGCTCACAAAATGGATTGAAGCCAACTCGTGGATCGATAACAACTAAGCAAAGAAAACGGTTTATGATGAGATGCGTAATTACTCGATTTGGAGTACCAAGTCGAATAATTACAGATAATGGTAAGCAATTTTCGGCGCAAAATTTCGTGAATTTTATGACGAGTTGGGTACCAAGTTATGTTATGCTTCATGGCCCATCCCCGAGTAATGGGGCAATGAACGCAAACGGCCAAATAATGAGAGGAATTAAAACTCGAGTCTTCGACCACTCATCAAACGCCGGGGCTTGGGTACAAGAATTACCCTCAGATATGGGCGATTCAGACAACTACCATCAAGCACAGAGAAACACCTTTCTTTTTAGTCTTCTTTGAAGCTATGCTTCCTCCTAACTAAAGATACGGTCAACACGAGTCGAAACATTCACTGACTCCAACCAGAACAAATTCGAGCAGATGATATTAATCTACTTGAAGAAAGGAGAAACCAGCCCTAATTGCTCGCAATCTACCAACAAACCCCGCGAAGATACTACGATCGAAGGTTCAACCTCGCACCTTTGTCAGAGGTGACTTGGTATTGAGGCTTTGCCAATCCAAGTCTAATCGAACAAACTTTCTCCCAAGTGGGAAGGTCCTACACAATGGTCGGGTTACTCGTCTGTGGTCGATGACGATTGGCAATGGAAGACGGCGAGTTCTCTCGAATTTTGGAACATCGACCGCCACGCAAGTTCTATGTGTAACCACCATTAGGACAATAAAGAATCGTGTTTTTCTATCTCTATTGTCTTACTTTTGAGTAGTGCTTTCATTATTTTTCGACTATGTTTTAAACACCCGTTTTTTTACACCGGTCAAGGAAGATAACATCACCTAGTCGAAGCCTCTCCTCTCGCATGTGGTCCCGCCCACTAGAAGGAGTTTCCTAGTGTCGACTGCTACTCGCTTATGACCAACACAAAGAACTCGGTTTTATTTAGTCGAAATATTTTTGAAGGCCAACTCTTTTCACCTTAGTTTATTTCTTCGATTAATTTGAAAATACTCTAAGAAGAGCGCACTTTCTCGATTTGCTTAACCGCCTTGGGTGTACTCGCTTCATCTCAACTGGTCGGAGGAAGAGACACATCTAGTCGAAGCCTCTCTCTCTCGCGACGTGGTCCCGCCTAATCGAAGGAGCTTCCTAGCTTTGTTCGCTTCCTACTCTTGCTACCAGATGACTTATTGAGTCCAACGGAGAAGGACGAGTAAATATTTTAAAGTCCTCTAGACGCTTGCTTAACTCAAGTTGCCGTTCTCGATTTGATTAAACTAGTCTGAGATGTTAACATTACCTAGTCGAAGCCTCTCCTCTCTCTGCACGTGGTCCCGCCCACTAGAAGGAACTTCCTAGTGTCAACTCGCTACCACCCTTTCGACCAGTTCATGACAATTGAGACCCAAAACTACAAGTTAAACAAACCTCTCTGCTTTGAAACCTTTTACAGACTATTTACTTAGTTTGTCTAAACAAACTCAAAGAAATAGCTCGGGGCTAGGATAATTTGATTTCAATTTTAGTCTTTATTTCGTTAATTATCTTTTGAGTTACTAACTACTCGACAAGATGATTTGTAGAGACAAAACTATTTACTTAGTTTTCACAAACTAAGCAAATAGTCGGGGCTAGGATAAAGTCATTAAATTTGACTTCATTTCTTAGTCTTTAAATTCGTTAATTATCTTTTGAGTTACTAACTACTCGACAAGATGATTTGCAGGAACAAGATGGATTACATCAACAAAAGATTGTTTTTCACAAGTTCATTACAGACTACTCAAGAGGAGAGCCCAACCGCATCTCCTCTCAAACTTTCCTACTAACCTGATTGCATCTCCTCCATCGACGCCTTCCTTCTCGCTTCAGAGCGCTTGAAGTTTGGCCGAGTGGTTGCACATTAAGGTTGGGGTCATGAGCTTTAAGTTTTGCTAATGCATAACTTATCGCAGTTTCGACCGCCTCCTTTATCGATTCAAATTTTGGTTGGCCTTCAGAGTGGTCACCAGATCTTGCAAAATCTCGACTTGATCCCCAATGGTACTTGTGTGAGCAGCTATTGTATCATCTTGAGGAGTCTTTCCTCACTATGTAGCTCACCAAGCACATTGTTCAGAGCGTGATGTTTCCTTGAAGTTTAATCTTCATTGCTTCCATCTCCTGTTGGGTACAAGTCGAAGCTCATGAGCTTTTTGTTTTCACCACTTGCTCAAGAAATAAGATTGGTCAAACAAAAATAAACTCCTAGAGGAAAAAGAAAACAAAAATAATCACGGGTAAAAGAATTTCTTACCCACTAGTTGAGAATCCAACTTCTTGACCTCTTCATTATGGGAAGCAACGGTCTCAGCATACTTTTTCTCCCATGATACAATATCATATACATTCTTTTTTGCAATAAGGACGGTCTGGTTATAAATCACGGCTTTATTCGCGATTTCAGCCTCAAGTTCTCTCAATTTAACGCCCATTGCTAGAAAGGAAGTGGAAGTGAGAAAAGGAAATAACTCAGAAGGACTCGCAGTAAAGAATTACTTACTTGATATTCGAAGTTCTCAACGCCTCAAGGTTTTGATCTTTATTTTTGGACATACGAGTAAGCTCGTGAATAACTCAAGTTTTCTCTAACTTCATTCTAGAGCTTTTTCGCCTCGCCTTCTTTTTCTCAAAAGAAGCAAGAGTTAGTTAAAGATCAAAGATATAAGCGATCTTAAGTTCAAGACTTATCGCTTAATTTTTCCCGCGACTTCATGGTTGCAGAGTTAGCTTTTTAAGCTTTTTTCGAGGTCTAATACCTCTTCCTAAACTTTTTCGACTCCTCTTTTTCATAATCGAGCTTAGTCGGCTAAAGTCTTAAGCGCCACCGCTTAACCCGCAAAGGATAACAAAGGATATGAGCATGGGTCAATCGATTGTAAGTTCTTCTACAACCATTGACCTAGTCAGAAGTTCTTCTATGACAAAGCCATCGGTCATAAGTCTTTACGACCATTACCTAGTCGTGAGTTTTTCCATGACAAACCCGTAAGCACTATATAAGTAGTCAAATCCAAGGTGACTATGAATAGCAAGTGACTTACCACCTCTCTCGCTCGCTTGCAGAGTTCCTCTTTTCCGTCATAGTTTCTAGAAGTTGTCGATGATATTCACCGACAACAAAGAATTTGCTCTATGGCTTTTTGCAAGATGAAAAGACAAAGGAGAAACAAGAGAAGATTATACATGTATATATAAGTACGATTAAGTACTTACATTCATGGTTGATCGAGCAAACATCGAGTAAACCAGACTCGGATCTTCACTTGTCTACCCTCGTGACTTGGTCCCACCAAACCTTCTCAAGACGCTCATTATCAAAGGTATCCTCTATTGGGAATATCGTTGGGATGGGGACTTCGGTCGCGAGATCCGAAAGCGAAGACCCTACGATGGAAGCAGCCCAAAGAAGTCGGCGCAGGTTGAAATACTCTTCTTCTTCCGATTCTCAGAATCAGTTTCTCTTTGGGTACGGAGGAACGCTCGCAACGATCTCCTTTCCGACACGGTGGGACGTAACCACCACCATCTTGACCAGAGGCTTCGCAATGCCTCTGTTTCTATCCACGACCATCTCAAGGGTCGAAGCGACCGCCTCAAGAGTCGCGGTTTGTTGCTAGAGCTTTCACGACCATCTCGGGTCGCATTTCGCCGAGTCTCCACGACCATCTCTGTGGTCACCGTTGCTATTTTAGAGGTTGTAGTCGCTACTCATCGGGTACAACAGTACCTCATTGGTTGTTGTAACCACTTCAGCGCCACGACTTCCTCTACCACCGGGCCGAGGATGATCCTCGACCACTTCCTTGTTGTCTCTCCAAGAAATGGAGAGGTAGCAATAGGCTTCTCAACGGAAGCATTCTGGGTCAAGGAGTCGGGCTAAAACAAAGAAAAGGAAAGCAATTCAAAGTTGTGAAAAGGAAAAAGTAAATTCTGTTTACACTTTAGTATATTTCACATACCTCTACACCTTGGACCTAAACAGAATTTGGGAGTCACTTTCCCAACTGAAGATTTCTTCTTCTTCACGACCACTTCGGGTCAAGTTCGAGTTGAAGAATAGGCTTAGCCACCACCACGCCCGGTCGTGGATTTTGAACAGGACCATCTCTCGTCTCTCGACTTTCTCGATGGCCGAGATCGGCCTCGACCACTCCAAGAGCAAAGATTGTCATCACCATAGGCTCTATCGAGCGGTATTATCCTTCACAAAGACATAAAATCCTTCCAGCCTCCTTTTCCAAGTGCTTAACAAAACCTGTGGTGGCGTAAACCGCGAAAGATTTTTGTCATAATAGAAGGGTACCTTGGCCTTGCGAGGTTTGCGCTTTAGAGGTTCAAACTACTTGACCTCCTCCACTTCACTATTTTAGCCTCGGCTTCATTCTATGCAATGTCCGCCACAAGCTTTGCAGAGGATCCGTCAAGGACTAGAACTCGAGCTCGCCCTCCTTTGTCGTCACCCCTTAAAAGTCGACGTCTCTTGGATGAAGGAGCCGAGCCTTTGTCCTTGTCAACCCTGCACCGATGGTTATCAGTACAGCTTCTTCATCATCCCGACGATTTTCCATGCCTACTTTCTATAAAGCAAAACAGAAAGAGAAGAATTACTAACTGGTCGTAAGATTTTCTACGACCAGTATCAAGTCGTAAGTTTTTCTACGACCTTTCCTCGAGCCGTAAGATTTCCTACGGTCACGACTAAGTTGTAAGTTTTTTCTACAACATTTCTCTAGTCGAAGTTCTTTCTACGACTATAAAGTCTTAAAGATAAAATCAACTATCGACACCTTTAGGCTAACCATCCTTTCCTCTGCGGATACGACCGCAAGGATTTTAGGAACCGCCACACTAAGTGGCGGAGACTTCACAAACGAAGTTTGACTCTAACGCCAATCTCCACGGTGAAAGATCTGCTCAAACAGATAAAGGCATCTTTTAAACAACTTTGCAAAGACCAAACCGAGAGCTAAGTCGAAAATTCACTTACCCTCGTTGTAGTCCCCGGTTGGGTCTCATAGCCCCAGTATCTCCACATAGGGATGCTCGTTTCTTCAAAGGACTAATTCGTGTGATGAAATCTTTCACCACATGCCATCCGTCCACCCTTCCTTCTTCAAGTCCTTGATAGCTTGAACATAAGGGCAATCCTACCGATATCTTCGTGAGTCGAATCCCATGAAGATTGCTTTTCGTGACCTTTCCCACTTAAAGAGAGGTCGTCTTCCGAGGTGACTTTCAAAGAAACCACCTCTTTCTCCATCCCGCCACGAAGACCGGGTGAAACTCAATATACTCCTCGACTTCCGTCATGGAGTTTTAGACCACAACTTCAAAGAATCCCGCTTGCCGAGATATTCCATAGAAATATTGGAAAAGCTCAAGGTCATGGGAATTCTATGCACGCCGCACAAATATATTTAAAACGCCAAGATGGTGATAGAGTTAGGACCAAGGTTCACTAACTCCACCCCAAAATGCTCGAGCACAACGGTGAGAAAGGGGTGAGCAAGCGTCGAAGGCCACACTCACAATAAGCCCGAAGACGGAATTTGCCCATTCTCCTCGACGGCTAATCTCGCCCAAATCTGGAAGCCATTTCACAAGAGTCTCTCTCGAATCTTCCTACGACAACTAGGGCTTGAATCTTCGCCGATCCATCTCCGACTCTTCCCAATCGAAACTTTCCGCCATCTCTCGGAAACAGAAATTTTGGGTCAAAAAGAGGGCACAATTGGAGTGGCGGCAGAGAAGGCAAGAACGACTTACAAGTGAGAAGGCAAGAGCTTGAAGAACAAAGCGAGGAGCAATTTGGGGAAAAGTAAGATCTTAGGTTTTACCTCCGGTGAGTATATATAATCGCAGCACCTTGAGCCGAGGCGTGATATTCCAAGGGTCGCCACCATCTCGAACCGCTTCAACAGCATAAAGCTAACAAGCCGCTTGAGATTCCCAAAGGTGTCCGCTCGAGAAATTCAGTTTATGCTACATCTCAAGCTTAAATTACTTCCTTGGTTAGATCTTTTCAACCAAAGGAAATGATAATCGGAAAGTTCCTTCTTCCGACACTATATTACGACCACCTTGTGATCGTGAGAAATGCTTTTACGACCACTTGATAGTCGAAGCAATTTTCTTGACCAAGCACATTTCGTCAAAGTAGTATACAATCGAAGAGTTTTTCCTTCGATTATTTTCTACGATCCTCTCATGATCGTAAGACCATCTAGAACCCTTTACCAAGTAAGTTGCTTTCACTTGAAGTGGGGGCTAGATGACGAGGATATAATAATCCTCATTTTACCTTTTATCTATAATTTTTATTATAGGTAAATATGACGTCATGTGAACCCCGAGTGTACCCTTTAATGTTATGAAGGAAGAACCAAATGGATGGTCGAAGTTCTTCTACGACCACCCCCATAGTCGTAAGTTATGCTACGACTATCCCATAGTCGTAAGTCTTGCTACGACTACCTCATAGTCGAGATTCTCTACGACTAGGTCCGCCATTTACCACCTTATAATCAAATGAACCTCGCACAAGTGGGTCTTATTGATTAAAGGATTCAAACGATCATCATACGCCGTTATTCTACGTAATAATGGCACGTAATACCCCATTATCTCTCGTATATAGTCGTTGAGCGACGTGGAGGAATTAATACACCGTAATTACTACCAACATGCGCTACATAGAGGTAATGAGGCGCCGCTATTCGAGTAATCGCCGCTCCTTCACGCATTATAAAAGGCGGCAACTAGAGAAAGGGAAAAGGATCGAGGATCGAGCCATCAGAATACAAGCACTATCTGTAATAGTCTTAGTTTTTCCCCGATTGTTCAAGATACACTCAATACCATACACACGGGAGTAGGGTTGTTATTCTCTCCTGAGAAGGTCCGAACTCAGATAAAAATTCTCGTGTCAATCTCTCGCATGATTCTATTCTAGGAGACCCCCCGAATCAAACAATCTTTACGTAAGTTCGGTTCTAAAACACCGACAAAACTATTGTAACCTAAATTAGCAATAGGTTAAATGAAATTTTGTATGCTGATATAGCTTGTTGTTAGGATCATGATCCTACCCGATTATGAGCACGATTCTACCCAAATCTATACGATCATACCTTCAGGATCACGACTCTATGAAATTCTGATCCATATACCGATCCGTGTCGTTTTAGCTCTGTGTCACAATCCTGACAAACTTGTTTACTACTAATCTTCTACTATATATGTATGTACGGGGTTCTTCAATAATAACATGTTCAGTGTGCTGTAGACCAGAGAAAGACGTGTAAATACTACTGCATGAAGCACCTGTGTAGTATGCTGCCCCCTTGAAAGAAAATAGGGACAAGGTGAGAAGAAAACGAGAATCTACTGAATTCAGCGTCTCAGTGCAGGTAGGTGACGACTGGCGACCATTGGTAATGACTTTCCACATGATGGGGCCTTGGACTGCCTTCAGAGAGGGAAAAACAGAACACGTGGCCTAGGAGTGAATGACGACCGACGAGCCTTTCAGATGCCGGTCGAATCGATGAAGCACGCAGGGACGCGGCGTTTTGAACCGCCACGCGTGCAAAAATGACCCGAATAGACGGTAGATTCTCGGTGTGAACCGCGGCTACTCGCGGCGCCGCGCGGCAGTTGCTGGCTTGCTGCCGATCTCCAGATCATTCGTTTGACCGGAGGCCGACGGCAGGGAACGCACAGCCGCGCAGGCAGATCAGTACGTACGCTCAGGTGTTCTGCGCCCCAGACACGTGTGCTACATTCCGCTGGCTAGTGGCTACTGCTTCCTGGCAGTTGAGACGTCCTGTAATTTGGAAGTAAGTGTGTTTGTGATGCGTACTTGAGTCCAAATGGACTCGGTGATTCCAGTTTCGGCAAGCTCTCAGCACCGTCGCCCATTCGCTCCGAGACCTACATCGGTCGTCTTTGTCTGATCGTGTCGTGCCTACGGGCTACGTTCACTGGAGATCTATCTAATCAGGGTTACACCATACAGGTCGGCGATGTGTCCAAATGCCAAAATGACACACGGCCAGCCCAATGTCAGCATCAGCCCGTCTGACCTAAAGTTTTCTGACCCCAGAAAAAAAATATAGGGATGGCAAGAACGTTTTTTTTTGTCAAATTTTTTTTGGACATCTCATTGGACGCATATTCGAAACCGTTCATTGCAGAAAGGCTCTGTACTATTTGTATGTGCAGTGAAGTACTGCCTGTCGCCTCCTCGCAAAATAAAATAAGTGCTGCTGTCGGCGTCAGCGTCCAAACGTCAGGTCACGAGCTTGATATATGTCCTCTCTTTTTTTATCTCAACTTTTGATATGTCAGTCATATAATCTACATGACTTTGATGGTCCGGCCAGTCTCATCAAGCAGTCATTCTAAGGCTTAGCTCGCAGTTATATAAGGCTTAGCTCGCAGTTAATTAATCTGCAAGCAAGTATTGGGTATGCGTCGAGCCGTCGACACGGATTAATCGCAATGATAAATGTATCTGCACTGGTAAGCGTCTAGAATTAGAAAGTTAATATTTGCATTTAACTCTTCATCTTTTTACAGTGGAGCCAGTCCGATGCGACTATGCGAGGACCTGTACGATGGGCAAACTGTGAATCAATAGGAAGACTTCTCTTATCTCATGTACTAGTCGTGATCATCGCTTAGTTCCTTGACAGAACATGTTGGAGCAAACTGAAAAAATGTATTTTCATACAGAACCCATTGTATTTTCATACAAACACTCATTGTGTCCACGACAATAAATGTCGTCTTCTAGATTGTGCTCTCATTTTGTTTTCCCAATAAGCTCGATAGTGCACCTTGTTTCTAGATCATCGACAACGCGGCTAACTTCTGTAACATCATAAAATTTCTAAAAACTAAATAATTATTTTCTAAATCTTCATTTCTGCAATTTCTTGCATTTTCAAAATTCTCACAATAAAGAAAAGGTATTTCATAAATTTCAGCTGCTAAAAAAAGAATTTCTAAAAATAATTAAAACCTGAACATAGCATGCTGGTGATTTAATTGAGTTCCTAATAATCTAAAGAGCCTCCCCAATTTTTTTCATAATTTGTGGAGTTGGTTTGCTAAATTTCAAAATTGAAACTTGATTTCTCGGTTGAAATTAATATGGAAACCAATTAGAATTCGAAATCCCTTCTTGGGCCGAATCTTTCCACCTCGGCCCAGCCTACTTCTGTTCCAGCCCAGCAATGGCCCGCGTGCCATGCCTCACTAGGCCCCTTCTCTCCTTTCTTTATGTCTCCCCCGTGTGGAAAGCATCTTCTCACATGTGTGTTTTCTCTTCGTCTTCGTCCACCTCTCTCTAGCTCGTTCTTTGCGCACCCAGATTGCCTGCTGCTAAGAGGTGCCCCGCTCACCCATCGTCGCACCCCATCGTTGCCCAGTGGACTTGGAGGTCACGCCTTGGTTGTCGTCGCCACCTCCGCCAATCTACTTGTAGGTAAGCGCCGTGTCGTCATCGTCTGCCCCGACTTAATCCGTTGTTCGGACCAAGTCAGCCGCCAGCGTGAGCTCTCTGGCCACCTCGCTGTCATGTCCTGTCACTACAAATTGCCCTTACTCCCTTTTTGTGTCCCTGCGTTTGTCTTGCTCAAACGGAAGGACATGGCCTCGAGCTCCGCCACACGCTCTTCTCGTCGCGCTTGTGGCAAAGTGCGATTTCTCCCATCCCATCTCGGCCTTATAAGCGGGCATGTTATCTCGCATAACTTGCCATTTCCAGCATTCCCTCCAAGAACAAGGACATCTTGCCCCTTGGTTGATGGGAATGTGTCGGGACCCCGGATCTCCGGATCCAGGACCCTCTGTGTATATCTGCACTATTCCCTGGATCAGTAGCTAGTGCACACAGTTGTAACATTGGTGTAATCAAAACTGTACACCAAACAATAGATGAAGCAGACAAATTAATATTTAATAGCAAAAAGGACCTTATGGTCAAGTTTTACAAAGGGTGCCAAACAGGGCTAAAGATAACAGAGTAAACCTGCAGCGAAAAATAAACAAACTCGTGGAAGCCATCCGACATGCCCACAGGCAATCGAGTGGAGAGCGCATCCTAGTTCGCCTGGTCTTCAAAGTATGCCTCATCTTAGATTCATGTAATCCTTGGTTCTTCTTCTGTGACTGATTAACCAGAGGGCATAAAGCCATGAGTACTTTGAATGTACTCAGCAAGTCATAGGGAAATGTATGCAAATATTATTTATGCAAGGCTTGACAAAGATAGCTTTATGGCTATTTTGCGAAAAGCAGTATTGACAGTAAATATAGTAATTAGATTGAAAAGCACAATTTAAAATATTAATACATAAGTAAACAATTTTCTTTGAAACAACTAGTGAACACCCTATTCACTTCCCAACCATCAACCCACAACTACTCAGATCCATCCAACCTATTCCAACTTTTCATAAAAATCTACCCCTTGTGTGAAATCACCAGGCATGTCCATAACCGGGGATACGGCTATTCGAATAGTTTTACACTCTGCAGAGGTTGTACAACTTTACCCACAAGACATGACTTCTCTAGTTGGTTTGGCATCTGTCGATACCACTGCTCACTACCGTAGGTAAGCAGTCTAGAGCACGTGACAAGGCCTTTACAAACTTCTGTTTTTGACTCGGTTCTGCCCGCTAAGATTTCGCCGTTCTAGCCCCCTCTTGCGCCACTCCCAACCAAAACAAAACCGAACCAAAACATTGCTAATTAGTCGGCCAGGTCTATCCTAGTCTAGACATGTGGTTGTACGATATGGCCTAGATCAATGGTTCAAGGTTCAGTCCTTAATTGGCTACTCAGACGAGACTGTCTACATCCCAATTTGCTTTATTGCACCCACCTTTTACCACAACCCACTCATCCGAGCATAAATCATTTTCGTTCAACCCGGCCAAATGACCACCCTAGTCATGGCACAACAAATTTTATCAATAGTGGCTCCACCACAGTTCCATATTTCCTTTAGCCAAATTCAATCATTCTTTGAGTAAGTGATAATGAATCTATCGTATACTAAACCATTGGCTAAGCATAATACGATACCCATGTTGGTAATAATGTCCAACTAATAATTAACCATCCTATGGTGTCCAAGGAGTTATGTCATTCAAGGATACATGTCATTCACAATTTATCAAGGAGGTATAATGGCAATTAGGTAAATAACTAGTTCCCAAAACCATTTATTATATAATTAGCAATGCATGTTTATATCAAACAATATACTTTTTATAAAATGGGTTCAATATGATCAAGGTCTATGATTTACCTTCGTTGAAGAGTTGAGATGCTTCGGTCGTCGGGTCCGCGAAGTCTTCCGAAACACCGGAATCTACACGAGCGAACAAAGCTAAATAAATAAAAACAACTCCATATAAAACTCAAATAATTACTATATAATTACTAATAGGAAGATAAGGAATTTAGATGAATTTAGAAATTTGAATCACTCGAATCGGAGTTCGAATGAGGAAGTTATGGCCTCCATAAGTTTGAAATTGCATGAAATGACAAAGGAAATAGATTTTCGGAATTTTCGGAATTTCCGGATTTATTTTTCTAAAGGAAAATCTGAGAAAAGCCACGTGGGCTTGCTAACGGGGCAGCCACATCAGCGGAGGGCTGACGTCGCCGTTGACTAGGCGCTACGGTGGTGGTGTGCACGTCAAGACCGAAGCGGTGGTTTCGGGGCCCTAGGGCTCGCTGCGGCGACATGCGCCTTGCCGCCAATGACGAGGACACCAACGCGAAGAGGAGCTCACGGGGAGTTGGGTGCGCGTGGTCTTGACGATGGAGCAAAAGGCGGTGGCCGGCAGCGAGGAGGAAAAGCGGCGACGGCGGCGGTTGAAGGCGGTGGTGGAGGTCCGGCGAGAGTCTGGTGAAGGGAAGGTGCGCACGAGGTGGCCCTTGACCCTGCGATGCCGGCGGCGAGGTCGACGGTGCCTGAGGAGACTTGGCGGCGGCGACGGATGCGGAGGAGTGAAGCTCGGCGACGATGGTTGGAGCTCAAAATCCGGCGGCGAGAAGGAGAGAGAGGGAGAGTGAGTGGTGGGAGAGGGAAGAGTGGGCTGAGGGGTGCTCGGTGCTGCCCTTAAATAGGCGCGGGGAGGCTTGGAGGGAGGGAGGTGGCGTGCTCCGTGGTGGCGAGGACGACGCGGACAAGAGCAGGCGCGGGGATGGGACGAGACGCGGAAGCGAGAGCAGGTGGTGGCAGCGGGCGCGGAGGTCATCGCCACATTGAATGCGCGCGCCAAGTGACCGCGACGGGCAGTAAGGGACGCGCGGACGGGTCAGTGGCGCGGCGCTAAACGCTGTAGGCGCTTATGTGAGCCCAACGGGCGGGAGGAGGACGAAGGGGCCGAGGCGCTGATAGGGAGGCCCCACCGGGCAGCGAGCGAGAGGAGAGAATGGGAGGCGCGGAGTTGGCAACTGCCTCGATCAAGATCGGACGGTTCGATGGAGGGACGCGGCCGAAGGGCGGATTTGCCCAAGCAAGGCGAGGGGAGGGAAGATGGGTCAAGAGATTCGCCCAAACAAAGAGAAGGGGAATTTTAAGGATTTGAATTTAGAAAATACCAGAAAAGCAAAAACCTTTTTAGAAAATAGCTAAAGCTGTCCAAAAATTCAAGAAAAATACACAGAAATCTCTTGAATTATTTATAACTTAATAAAAATATTTTTAGCTTAACTCTTGCTTTTAATTTTTGCAATAAATTATTTTCAACTTAGGGCAAAAGGGAAAACCAATTTTAAAATCCAACAAAACCCAAGAAAAGGCTTAAAACAACACTTTTGATTTTTAAATCCAATAAAATCCAGAAAGCTCAATTAAACCAACTTTTGAATTAATTGAAGTTGGATTAATTCAAGTTAAATTGCTTTTAAATTCTAAATTTCAAATTAAGCTTTAGCAATTTAATAAAACCAAATGGTTATTTTTAAACTTTTAGAAATTTTCAAAAACTTAGGAAATTCGGGATGTTACAGAATGGCATTGTCTTCCTCAGCGCCGGTGAGCACACCACTATGCCATTGTCCCCTCTGGTGAGCTTCCCCCCTCGACGAGAGCGTCATGTCTCGTCTAAAACTTCATGGATGCCTTCCCCGTGCTCTTTCTTGCAGTTGAGGTCGTCGGAAGTTAGGACTGCATCGTCTTCTTCACCTTCAGTGTGCGCGCCCATTCTTAGTCTCCACATTTCCCTATTTTGGTGATCCCCATCTCCCTTGTTTTGTGTCACTTTGTGCATTTTCCTCCGATGAGCAAAAGTCCTCAATCTATTTCTTGTCTGGTGCAGCGTAGCATCGAATCCAGTTCGTCCTCTTTACCTCAGGCCACCACCGTCGCCCTTGAGCAACCCCTTCTTTGGTGAACTTTGAGCCTCATCATGGTCATTTCTAGCTTCACCCCACTCCCCTCTTTCTCATAGCATGCCCTGTTGCAGCACTTCTTCCCCCATAGAGCGCCGACGCCCCTGTTCACCGTTGTCCAGTCACCTCGAACCTTCTTCATCTTATCCAACCCTACCTTTGTGATCATGGTTAGCTAATGATGCTCAAGTGCTCCTTGTTTTGGTTCCAATCGGTCATTTCCGCCATCATTGCCAAGGCAGTGTCCAACGCCGCCACTTTTTCTAGTCGCGGTCACTATTCTGGTGACAATTCATTCCCAGACCAGCTTATGTAGCGTAGCCTAGGCTCTTTCTCTCCCCTTTTGTTCTCCTACTCCAACGCCACCGCACAGCCGAGGCCTCCTCACCAGGGGCAGAGCCAGCGGCTTTGGAAAGCCTGGGCAAGCTTGACAGGAAAGGAAAGAAGGCACAAGAGGTAAGAGGAGGCACTACCGTCTACTACCTGCATGCTCGCCCCCGAGTCCATCCTGGTTTGGTACACACCTGCAGATCAATACAGCATGTTTCCCTTAGGAAAAATAGCAAAAATGAGCAAGAAATAAACAAGAATAGAACTTAAGCAACTTGCTTTAAAAAAATATTCCTTTTTAACCTTCAATCTTGTGGAGGATCTTCTTGACCTTCTTCTGGCACCCATCACAGTCGATATTCACTTTAAGCACACAAGTCTAGGAATTTGGGAGAAACAAATAACACAGATTTAAAAAAAATAGCAAAACAAAGAGATCTCAAAAAAACATAGCAGGATCCATGGAAGGAAACACAGGTAAAACGAAAATGGTAGCAAAAACAAGGAGGGACATGGAATGTCTGCACAACTTCTTGAGTTGAGAGGAAGCAAAAGCTCGCGTGTATCTTGAGGGCTTCCTCCTTACTCATCCCCGCCTAACCACCTCAAATGCTGTAGTCCCACAGCCAAAGGCACAAGAGGCTTCACAGATCTGGTACACAGAGGCCTCAAATCATGGGAAGAAGGCAGTAACAAGGGAGTATTGCTCTCTCAAAAAGAAAAAAAGAAAACAGGGGGGAGCGAGAGAGAGAGAGAGAGAGAGAGAGAGAGAGAGAGAGAGAGAGACTTACTCATCCCTGACCACCTCAAATGTTGCACCCCCACAGCGTCATCGGCAGCGGCAGAGGTCGCCTGGTCGGCGGGGTGGAAGGAGAGGCGGCCTAGGCGGCGGTGCACTTGGTGCGACCTAAGAGAGACGTGGGGTAGCGAGGTCTGAGGAGCAGGGGCGGAGCCGCGAAGCCCAGGCAAGTGCCCGACCAATAGGGACGCTAGCTCCGCCCCTGCTCCTCACCACTTTCCACCATCACGCCGCCACCTCCGTCCACCTCCCCGACTTCCACTACCACCAATAGAATCGTCGTGACTCCGTCGTTCCATTTTTGCTAGTTTATGGTTCCGCATCATCGTTGCTTCGTCACTGCCGAGCATGACAAGGAGCTAGCCACGGCCTCGTCTATTCTGCTCTGCTTTCTCTCACTCTACTTTCTCTCTGGTTCTCTCTTTCTCTGTCAAGTGGGCCCACATGGATAGTTTAGATTAGGGCTAATCACAATGGTTAGTTCTAATGAGTCATTGGATAGTGGGCCCATCGATCAACTATTCGATTTCCTAATTAAAACTGAGTCCAAGGGTTGTACCACTGACATGAGGGACCCACCATTTGTTAGACTTGTCCTTGGATCTGGTGCACCGTATAATTGACCCCACATGTCAGTCGGATGACGCAATAAATCCGGGTTTTCCTTTAGGAATAAAAATAGAAATTAAAAATAAAATCCATGCATGGTGCTTTCTTTTTTATTTTTCTGGAATTTCTTCACCGAGCCAACTTCAAATGCGAATAACGTTTTGCATATAAACTCCCAATCGAGTGAAACTTGTTTCTAAATTTTTATAAAATCATGAACTTTCATAATATGAGAAAGTATTTTAATTTTATTTCTGTTTGAATTTTATTTGGCTCTTATTTGTGTTACTTGGTTTTTTACTGAATAGATACCGACATTTCGGAAATCCTCGAAGTTGATCCAGATCAAGACCAAGAGTTCAATGAGCAAGGCAAACACCACATTTGATCATATTTGATCCCGTATTTTCACTGTTATGTATGTTGTGTTTAAAAATTGTTATGCATGCACGTATATTCGGTAAAATCGCTATGTTGGTAAGGTTGGTATATGTAGTTATACCCAATTGTTGCATTGATCCTACCTTGATAAATTGTAATACTCACTATTGTCATCATAGTATTTCTATCTACTGTTGGTACAAATACTTGTGGAATTTTAGATGGCATGAATTAGTTGATGCTTAGCCATGCACATATCGATACTAGTTTTGATAGGTTGAAACAATTTGATAAAATGATCAATTATGGAAAACACTTGTATACATGTCCAGAGGGGGTACCTTTGTTATTTTGGCTAACAAATAAAAACCAAAACTTGTTTTAGACTTGGGCGAGTGTATGTTGAGACCAGTGCAGGTATATGAGACTTTGGTTGTGGTTGTCTTACCCAGGTTGCTAAGGACCGAGTCTATTGTGTAGTTAGACCCAAGATATATGTGCAAAATACATGTGCATTTTATGGGAAGGCCCTAGCATGATAAGTTATCGTGTTCTAGCAATCAAACTGCATGTGGTAGATTGTAGGTTGGAAAATTTGGGCTAGTGCGGACATGGAATATATCCATTGTCCGTAGGGGCTTTGTGAGGACTGCAAAGCTTACCAACACAACGTATAAGTTCTTAGGAATTTTGAGAGCTCTCCATATCTTAAGAAGGTATCATTGTGTGGTTTGTTGCTAGGACCGGTAATGTAAAATCTTTGTCATGAACTCTCAAATCAAGTACCGAGTGGTATCGCGTGACATGATTGATATGGTGGGATGTTTATGTTGTGTGGGTAAAGTTGTACAACCTCCGCAGAGTGCAAATCTATTCGAATAGTCATGTCCCCGGTTATAGACGACTTGATGAATCCTCCACCTTAGTAGTTTTATGTTTTGCAAAATGGTTCGGGGAATTTATGGATAGGGAATCCATTCATATCTTGTTCGGCAAAAGGATTTTGCCACTATTTTTCGTATTATGGAAGCAAGCCATCTATTTATTTATGCTATTTATACTTTATTATTATTTATTTATCAATGTTAAATGTTTTTACAACTTCTGATTGCAAGTTATTACTCATTATTGAAAATGAAAGCTTGCTTTATGCAAAAATGCGTAAAACTTAGTAGGATAGCCATCTCTCTTGACATAGCCTTGCATATTATATAATCTTTGCTACAAAGTGTTGCGGAGTACAACTTTGTACTCACAATTGCTTGTTGAATAAATTCAAAAGATTTGGATGATGCCCTGTCTATTGGATACTTTTACGCTGCTGGTTTCAGGGATGTTGATGTCGAGTTCTAGGGTTTTAATCCCTAGTCGGATGTCTGTGGGTTGAGGCACATCATATGGGTCTGTTATCTTTTACTTATCATTTATTTCCGATGCAAACATTTATGTGAACTATTTGGCCAGTCGGCCCCTTCGTGTAAAACTTGGTCGGGTAGACCTATGTACGACTGTTTAATATTATGTACTACTCCGTTTTATTTATTTGTGTATGGATGTGATGCAACGATGTAATATATATGTGCTAGCTATTGATCATGAGACTAGCATGGTAAACATATAGGATTCATAATTAATTTTTCGGGTCCAACAGCCGCTGACCATTTCCCTAAAGATATGGTCGACGTGGCCTCCTCGAGTAAAGGCTTCCACAGCGGGCCAAAATGAGATCCCCAATCAGATTACGACGTGGATCTTTTTCCTTTTGAATTTCTATGTGTAGATAGACCTACAATATTAATACTCTATTTGAAATGAATGATATTGATATAAAATTCGTATAAAATATCTAAACTTTCAGGGCTTCCTATTTACTCTTCAAGAATTTTAGAGAAATTAGAGCGACCGTTTCCATGAAAACGAGACGTTTGAATGTGTACATATTGAAGCAATAATGAAAGCTCATGGTCCACAATCTACATATGGAAACTATGGGCATTGCTTAATTTTTTTCCTGTACTACCGGCCTCAATTTTCTACTGCTGTGTCCTCTTTAACAAGTTGAACCAATGATAAGTTGCACTCTAGTTTACTTTCTGCTTTAAGTAGTCAAGATGTATATTTTGGGCTTATTCTTTATTGTCCGGATACATTTCAGGCAATTCAATAACCGTAAACATTGTCGGCATCAACAACAATATATCTATACTTTTCGCAAAAAAAAAGGTACCTATTTCAATCTTCACGCATCCTGGTTAGTACGATCTAGAAAAATATAACAACTGCGTAAAATATTTTTTTCAACCCGGTTTTTTATCCTTTATATTTCTGAATCTTGCAAGCTAGTACTATATATATCTGATTTGAATAAGTAAAATCGTACCAATATAAACGTGACTCCTAGTTGACTAAATGCATTAACTATTCTTTACGCAATAATAATGCAGTAACCATCCCCTCGAAATAATAATAATAATAATAACGCAGTAACCAAGAGGCCGTCACCCATTAACTATTGTTAATCGACGGCTCAACGCCGCATCGGCCACAGTGGTTAACTAGCGTCTATCCATCGACCAGTACAATAATTTAGTTTGGAAAATAAAAAACGATGAGTACAATAATCGTCAGTAGCACTTCTCTACCAACATTTTCATGGATCCATCCATCCATCCATCCATGAATGAATGCCCAGAAAATTTTACCAGAGACACCCTTGCGATCCACTGGCTACAAAGGTTGCGACTGATGCATCAGGGCGTTCAGACTTCAGAAGAAAATGAAGCGATTATTAAACGCGTCGAAGCGATCGATGGAGCGAGTGTGAAATATCGCCGGGGACTTTGCAGCGGACGCTGACGAGCTGTCGGAAAGATTCCACCGCCGAGCATACGTTGACGCGCGCGGGAGTGCTGTACATGTCGCTCGCCTCGCCGTCGCGTCGTACGACACACGATCTGCAGCTTTGCGACTTCGCAACATCTCGCCAAACTAGCTCGGTGACTAGTACAACCATGTGTCTCTCTCTCTCTCTCTCTTTCTCTTGTACAATAATACACGTCTTTTTTTCTTCAGGTTGTTGCGCTCTATCTGTACCGGTGTCGTCTGCGTACGTCAGTCTCGATGATGAGTTTCGTCCGTGACAGAAGAAAGGAGAGTGTGGGTGGGGGGGGGGGGATTCTGGCCGACTAACCGGTGATCGGTGAGGTCTGAACGGTGATGGTTTGGTTGTACTAGTAATCAGACATTAGCCTTTAAATTCAGTGACTGACGCAGTGCGATCCTGTCCAAGTGACAGGTGAAAACATCGTCAGATCACATTTCTTTCAGAGTGAAAAAGGGCATTATCTTCGATACTTCGATTACGCAAGGCCTAGCTAGTTTGTGCCGACATTACCAGCTAAGGATCGTCCAATAGAAAGTTTCAAACACGCCTAATTCCGACAGCTAGCTAATGGTAACATCACAAAAGTATTCCAGGACACTAAGACTCGTAGGTAAAACACTGTACTGCAGTACCAAAGAGGTTAATTACGAGTACAACATATGATGAAAGATTTACATTGACAGGCTTCCGAATTTTCAACCTCGGCGTGATCGACGATGGTGATAACGCAAAGTAGCTAATAGGCACAGTGCTGCACACTGTAACATGATGATTGGATGTCGAAGCGTTTTGACAAATTAGACCGTGTTGCGCTCTAGTTTGCAACAAGGTTGTAGTACTAGTAGTACAAGTGGTTTTCAGTTGAGATTAGGTAGGGGGGCTTTGGACTCGGTTGTTCATAATTAACTAGTATAAAGGAGCCTTTCGTTGTTAGGGAATTTGGTGAGATTTGTGTCCACCTCTATCGAGTTTGTTGGGTTGGATGCGTGCGTGACATGACATCCTGCTGCTGTCAGCCTAGCGTAAGTTGGTGTCATGGTTTCAGAATTTCAGAGTTCAGAGTGCCCATCACCAGGCTGCTGAAACTCAAAGGTACCTTGTTATTTTTTTTTTAATGAATCTTATTAAGGAGCGAAAAGGAGGTTTTTTTAATTCTTTTTGTTAAGAAGAAAATACCGTACGGATGGGCCGGATTGGAAGCCCAAATTTCTGAGGCCGTACGTTTCTGTCGAGTCATTTGGACCAGATAATAGGAAAGACGGAAACATATAAGCTAATCGGTCGCTGCTTGTAGAGCCCAAGCCCGTATAACCGTATCCGTATGTATGGCCCAGATTACATTCAGTGAGTTTTCTTTTATTTTCTCCTCTTTCTGTTTAGAATTTTGGAATTTTATTTTGGGATCTTATACTGGTTGCTTACTTAACAGTTTTGAGTTCCCTTCGTTGTGCTACAGTAGTAAGAAGTCAAAGAAAAACATTACTGCAGTATTAAGATAAAGGAGAACAAGTGTACCACTACCATCGAGATTTTTTTTAAAAATAATCTATTTTTTATTCGGAATTACAGAAATAATACCGCTTATTTTTTTTTACAGAAATAATCTCGTATCGCCGTACGGTTGGGTGACTCGTGCAAGTCGCCCAACCGCCGTGCGACAAATCTTCAAGTCACTCAATGGAACGGCGATTTAATGGTTCGAGGCATCGTCGCTTTATGGCATGTCGACTTGGAGAAAATCGCGATACGGTCGAGCGAATAGGTCGCAGCTCAACCCAAGTCGTCCAACCGTATGGCGACTTAGGGTGGCTATAAAACTCACACATGTCAACGCCGCCATTCCACCGAGCTTAATCGAGCAGGAAGAAAAGAGGAGAAGGAAAGGGAAAAAGAGGAGGAGAAGAAGAGGAGGAAAAGAGGTTTTTCGCTTCAGACGATTTGCTAGGACGGTGAGTTTGTAGTATTATTTTGTACAAGTTTATTTTTGAAACTATGGTAGGTTAGCAAGCAACTTCATGTGCAGTGACATATTGTTAGCAAATATTTAGAGATGGCATGATTAATTAGTAACCATGGTACGTTAGTGAGCAACATCGTGTGTAGTGACATATTGTTAGCAAATGTTTAGAGATGGCATGATTAATACAATTAGTTTAGAAGTTCGTATGAAGGAAAAATTAGTTGGTGAAAATAAATTTAGTTGTACTATTCCGTGTGCTGCGCTAATTGCGTATGCGCTAGATGAATGATAACATGTTACTTTTATATTATATAAACATGTCGATAACCCGTGCATTCGTAAATGCTAGTTTATAGAATGTTAAATACATGTATTTTTTGTACAATAAAAAATTGAAAACATTTACTTCATAGTTTTGGTTGGATTAAGGAATCACAGATACATGGTTCCAAACATGTAGGATTGTCAAACATGTGAATTTTTTTTCCTAAAAGCTTCACCCATTATAAATATGCATAGTAACGATGATGTATTAAATATTTCGCAATCCATAGCAGCCGGTACAAGTGTTAACGTAATATAGCCTTTCGTAGGAAAAATTATGTCTTTACCACGTGGGTTTCATGAAATTGTATATGTATTACCATTGTGTTGGAGCAAAGTGTTTAGATGCCACTAAGAACATATCAAATATGATTTATTTGCCATAGGAATATAATTTAAATGCTTAAGTAATATGAATGCTTTTAATTTCTTAATTTGCAGGTATGGCTCAAGACCCTAGTGGTTCGGATTGGCATTTCGGTTTGCTGGACCAGTTGGTCGACGTGCAGCACCGCGCGAGCCGTTGTGTCCCGCATTCGGTTGGCGGGGATGACGCGGTTGACTTGGGGTTGGTTCGTACGCGGACACCCCAACGGGCTTGGAGACTAGACCCACACTGGGTAGAGAGGTTTGTCCGCAAGCTGTGCCACTTTTTTGTATCGTATGTGCACTATGTACTTACTTCTTCATGCTTTGTATGCTGAGCCATTCCAACCTTCTACCTCTCGCGCGGATGGTAGAGGCCACCGAAGAGGACGGCGGTCTGGTCGACGACGATTGTAAGATCGAGGAGGCCGACTAGAAGGGGGGTGAATAGGAGGTTTTAAAACTTCTTTAGCTAAAACCGAGTTTTATGCGGAATTGTAAATCAATTCGGTTTTGCACAATTAAAGCCTAAATCAACTAGTCTTTACTAAGTGCACCAACAATACAAGTCTATTGAAGAATATAGCAATTAAACATATGACTTGAGCAATTCAATTCTAACAATGGTGAATAGCACAATGAACTATTGCAATCATACACAATGAATAAGCAATTTACTACAAGGTATATAAATCGAACAATGTAAAGCAAGCATTCATACACAATGAATGTAAATACAATAGTAAGGCACAAAGAGAACAAACCACAATGACATGTCGATGTTTTACCGTGGTGTTCGGAGACTTGCCGGTCTCCCCTAATCCACGTTGAGGTAAGCCCAAACTAATTGGACCGGCTCCACGAAT
Organism: Phyllostachys edulis; assembly: GCA_036346405.1. Classification (NCBI taxonomy): domain Eukaryota; kingdom Viridiplantae; phylum Streptophyta; class Magnoliopsida; order Poales; family Poaceae; genus Phyllostachys; species Phyllostachys edulis. Next base: position 14,446,551 of record CM070551.1, on the reverse strand, counting down.
TAAGCCAAACACCTCAATTCCACTAGTGGTAGCTCTTTCCCGCTCCGGGTAAGTGAGCTCCAACCTTCACAACACGCCGGGTCTTCTCACAAGCTTCTTGAGAAGATCACCGTCCACGACGCCCACGCCGCCTAGGTGTCAAGCAAACACCAAGAGTAATAAGCCAAGCCCTTTGCTTGACTCTCACCACGCAACGAATGCACAAGCTCAAGTGGATACTAAATCCACCTCTAGATGCAACACATGCAACTAGAGACCTCTCCTTGCTCACAAGGTGCAACACATGCACAATTGAGAGGAGAGGCTCACACTAGCTCAAGAGAGTGAAATGGGATGCCAAAGGTTGTCTCTCAACCGCCAAGGGGTATTTATAGCCCCTACACCAAAAACTAGCCGCTGGGAGACTAAACAGCCAAAAACTAGCCGTTAGCTCGGGCGGTCGTATCAAGACTCACAAGGGCGGTACAACCATTCTGGCGGTCGATCGATCTTTACACAGCGGTCATACCGCAGCTCAAAATCAGCACGCATTTACACTCGTAAAAAGGTCATAACTTTTGACTCGATGTCGGAATTGAGTGATCTTGGACTCTATGGAAAGCTTATTAAGAGGGCTACACAACCCACCTATTTGATTGGATCTCAAACACATTTTATCAAATCAAAAGCACAACTCCAAAGCCACTACCATGGTCTAAGTCCAAAGAATTAGCAACAAGCAATCTTAGACCATGCCAAGGAAATACATGATCTCAACAGTTTGCAAACCACATTTGCAAACTTAGATCATGCCACAAGGAGTAGGTACATGGACTTCAACCATTTGCAAAACACATTTGCACAAGATAGTCACATGCTACAAAGATTAAATGCATGAGCATCGACTATTTGCAAAACACATTTGCAAATAATAGCATCATGCCATGGTGAGCTAGAGCAAGTGAGATTGAGCTATCAACACATGATGAGACTCAAGCTACTAGACAAGACCCTCTTAATAGTACGGCAACCTATACTAGCAATCCGGTCTTCCAACCAAACACCAAGACCGTAAAAGACTAGGAACACATCCTTAGCCCTAGCTAGTCATACCTTTGCCTTGAGCATCTTCTTGAAGGTTGATGATGCACATCTTCACTTCAAGTCCGGTCATTGTCTTGACATGCATCAACTCATGATGCATCCTTTACTTGACCTCAATCAACACATGATGAGTCTTCTTGACTTGATGATCAACTCATGATCATCTCTTCTTCGAGATCTTGATATGCATCAACACATGATACATCCTCTTCTTGAACCTTGACTTGATGACGATCAACTCATGATGCCATCCAAGTCTCCATTACCCTCGAACATAACCTATTCATCCAACTCATGGAAAATGTTAGTCCCATAATGATTAACATCAATTACCAAGATATACCGCAATAATGCTTCTAAACAAGCCGCTGAAAATCCCGGACCGTACTACCGCCAACCAATTTGCGGATTATCGCTTGTCCATTGCATCAAGACGAAGGAGCGGTACTACCAATGCGTGGTTTCCAATTTGTCAAGATTACAAGCATTCTCGAATTTTGTACCGCCATATAAAAATCGGAATGACCGAAGTCGGCACGATCGCTCCCAAAAACGAACGTCCGATTTCCAGATTGAGATTCGAGCAGATTTACACTTGTTCTGCTTTTTATTGAACCGCCTCACAAATTTCGAACGATCAAGACTACGGCACGCATCAGAGGTCACGAGCGTACGACCGATTTCCATGAGAGGAATCGAGGCAATTTGCAATGCTTCGGTTTTATTGAACCGCCAACTAAAATGCGGAATGATCGCGATGCAGACGACCGCTCAAGGACCCTATTGTTCCGCTTTGAACACTTAATTGGTTGTTCCTTCAAAATGCGGTACTACCACCACATAACATTCGGTCATACAAGCACCAAGCAAGACGACCGAAGTATAACTACGGACTACCGATTTTGGATGAAGCACTTAGAACTTTCAATTTGATTTCAAGTTTAAATTCAAATGCATGCATGATCCTAAATTGATCCAAAGGGCAAGAACATGCTATCAAGCTACTAGCCATGATCCCTCTATTGTCATGCATTTTCATTACCATGTCGCCATCCATAAACCGACTAAGCCTTTAAACATCTTAGCACACACATTAGTCCCACAACACAATTGCAAATAAATAATGTAGATAGGTATGAGTATATAAGCACTACACAAGTTGTATATACTCATATGAATATATATAACTACACAAGTTATATATAATCAAAGGATATATGAGCACACATGTCTCATATACACACATGAATATATTAACTTCACAAGTTATATATATTCATGATATGTGAGTACACATGAACTACACAAGTTATGTTATACTCACATATAAGTATATTTAGACTACACAAGTCTTATATACTCACATGAATATATTAACTATGCAAGTTAAATATATTCAAAGGATATGTTTCAAAGTAAAGATCCCAAATATGTGTGGAAACAGGAATATGGATCAATACTAATGAAACCACAAAACATAGAATGAGCTCCCCCTAAATGTGTGCATACACAAATGTGTAATGAAAACATATGCACATATTCAAGTTAGACTTTTGGTGGAGTTCAACCTATATTTTGGATCCGAGGAATGCAATAATATATAAATGAATACAAAGTAGAATGCGTACCTCTTTTGTTCTTTATATCCAAACGAGACTAATCATAAGATACAACAATAGAAGAGTTAGTCTCACAGATAGATTTGTCATAATGAATGCATACCTGTTTGGATTTTTCCTTTTGTTTATCCAGTGAATTGGATTTGTCATTAAGAACTTGCATGCCTTCATGATTATCACCTTTATATCCAAATAAGACTACATAATATGTATATCAATAAAAGTGTTAGTCTCACAATTAGATTTGTCATTAATCACCAAAACTCCATTAACACATAATGGTAGGTCTAGATCCTTCAACGATGGGGAGGTCCAGGCCGGTTCGGAGTGGTCATGACGATTCCTGCTCGACCGTCGCTTCCCGACGCCTCGGTGGACCGCTATGCCCGAGACGCACACCTTCCACCTCCCTTTCGGGAGATGGCCCCTACTCGCAGGATGTCGCGATGTCGCCGGCTTGCCTATCGCGGAGTCCTCGATTCCTCCTTGACGCGGGTCGCCGATCGGGCGGACGCTCATAAGGTGTTTCAGGGGTTCTTGCGGCAGAGGCTGCGTCTCCGTACTTCGACTTCTCAAAGCGACAGCGGCATGGCCCGCCCCTGCGGTGGCTTTCGCAGTTTCGGGCGTAATCCATATTGACGATGTGAGTTATGAAGAATGTACATCCTTATTACGTTTTTTACTGTACGATGTACTTACATCATAGAATCGCAGGACATGGACGACTTTGACATACCAGCCCGACGTGGACAGTCCCGCGATAAGGGCAAGGGAAAGGCTCATGCGACTGAGCCCGGCCGCCACAACGTATCTGGTCGCCCGGGCGTAATTCGTATCCACGACATGAGTTATGAAGAATTTACATCCTTCTTACGATTTTTACTATACGGTGCACTTACATCAGGGAATCGCAAGACATGGACGACTTCGACATACCAGCCCGACGTGGACAGTCTCGCAACAAGGGCAAGGGAAATGCTCATACGGCTGAGCCCGGCCGCCACAGCGTATTCGGTCGCCCGAGTGTAATCCGTATCGACGACGTGAGTGATGAAGAATTTACATCCTTCTTATGATTTTCACTATACGGTGCACTTACATCATGGAATCGCAGGATATGAATGACTTCGACATACCAACCCGACGTGGACAGTCACGCGACAAGGGGAAGGGGAAGGCCGGCGAGGAGTTCAACGCTAAGCTAGCAAGAAAGGGAAAATGGCCCCGGTCCACGCAGTAGGTCAAGTCATTACGTAGTAGTCCCCCGTCCTACCCCCCATGTTTTTTACTATCCCCTAAAGGCATGTATACCTATATGGTTCGGATGCTTGTGTCACAGTGTACCATAGTAGTAGCGAGGATGCCTAAAGCAATTAGCCAAACCATCATGCCATGTGACTACGTATAACGTGCTTCTGTCCATCAAAGCAAGCCTATATTGCAAGTATGCCTCTTCTAGTGGAATCCCACAAAGAACCATTCGCACCGCCATCGAATCCTCCATGTTTTATGGCATCTTCACAACCACAACGAGCGTTCTCAGCCTCTTCAATCATATTCTGTATAAGCTTCATAAAGTACTTCGTCGACTATTTGCCTATATACACGTATACGTTCAGACGACTTCATCAAGGAGAGACTCCCTGACGCATCGTAATATCACTTACTTTTCTACTTACCACTCATTACTATCGCAATCGTCCTCACAAAATTCTACAGAAATTTAGCGCACTACAACAATATACGACGATCACAAAATGTTATTGCGAGTCTGACAAATTTCGTACCCTTCATATTCTACGAAAATAACAAACAGATCAACCAACGTTGTCACCACACTTTTACTTTTAAAATACGATTTGCTAAATATAATACCTAAAAAATGTAATATCTATTTTATCACAATTGTTCTAATTGGATTTGCATAATTCCAGGTTTATTAGTTAAAATCGCCCAGTGGTTGGGCAACTTGAACTACGTCGCCCAACCACTGCGCGACTTACTACACTCGCTCTACAAATGGGCAATTCCAACACATGTCGCACATCCATTTGGCAACTAGGTCCAGTCACGCTCTAGTTGCCGTTTCATTGAGCGACTTGAAGACTTGTCGCACGACGATTGGGCGACTTCCACGAGTCGCCCAACCGTACGGTGACACAAGATTATTTCTGTAAAAAAAATTAAGCGGTATTATTTTTGTATTTCTGAATAAAAAATAGATTATTTTTTAAAAATTTTCCTACCATCGAATGATTTAAAGCAGAACGTGAAATCCCATCCCTTCAGTCACCGGCGACCAAGACATTTGTGGCCAATGGATCGGCCGTTCGAGCACGCGATGATGCCGCTCTGCACCGCGAAGCGCCTTTACGAACTCGCGAGTTCTGATCCCGGTCAATAGTAGCATCTCTCTAAGCTGCCTACTGCAGCATCAGTCCATATGCACAGCTCTCAACCAGCCACACAAGTGTATTAATGCAGAGAAAGTCGTAGTCACACGCACTCACTACCATCTGTCAGTATACGCACACTTTTGTGATTATTATAATTTCTAAAACAATAATCGAATCAAGATCAGCATATGTAATAGCCATATTTGAAACTATGAATAGTAGCATAATCATCAACTCAAATATTTCTATCTTATATATATACACTAACAAAGCAAAACATAGAACAAGAACACTACTAACAGAAATAAGCATCAACATTATCTCATGATTTATTTCTAGGAAGCAAGGCCAAGCCTTATCAAATGATATCACTGTGACCTACAGGGAATCATTCCGGCAAAGATCGCGGTAGAGTCTGATGCGAAGAAGACGACGCGGAGCGGATGATGAAGGAAGTCATGAGCAGTCGCGCGAACGCTTCCCAAAAATCTGATTCGCTACAATTCGTGCAGGATCACGAGGTACGTCGGCTTCAGAGACATTGCTCTCCCCACGTCGGTGCACGTCAAAAAAGGGATGAAGAAACCGAGGTTGCATAGCACAGAAGAACAGAGCAACAAAACGATATTGTAACATTGACTTTTGCCAGCACCTCCAAGTACTCAAATACGAGAGCGACAATTTTCTCTCTTTCCAACCTTCATACGGAGTTACCTCAGTATTTTTAATAGGGGCTCTATTTAGGACATGGCACGTGGTCAACACAGCCTCCCCCACCATGCCGAGGACATACCCGCAATATCTAACATGGTATTCACCAAGTCAGTCAAGGCGTGTTCTTTCTTTCGGCAACCCCATTGGATTGGGGCAAGTATGGAGGTGTCATTACATGGATAATACCATGTTCCACACAAAACTGATTGAGCTCATTTGAAAAATACTCTCCACTACGATCGGACCTAATTCTTTTATATTTTTGTCTAATTGATTCTCAACCTCAGCTTTATAAGTTTTAAAGTAGTCTAATGCCCCATCCTTTGTTTTTAATAAATACACATAGCAGAATCTAGTGGCATCATCAATTAAAGTCATAGAATATATTTTTCCTCCTTTTGTCAATATACCATTCATCTCACACAAGTATGAATATATGAGTTCCAATTTTGCTAAATTTCTTTCCTCCACAGCCTTATGAGGCTTTCGATGTTGCTTCGCTTGCACACAGATTTGACATTTGAAACATTTGACTATCAAAAAGTTTGGAATTAAATTTAAACTGGAAAACTGAGACATACAACCAAATTTTATATGACATAAATGTGAATACCACACATTGGTCTCACCACCGCTCATAGAGTCATAAATATGGTTCACAACCTTATTACAAAAATCTGAAAGGGAAAAATTCCAATAAAGAGTCAAAATTTTGGCACGACTATTTTATTCGACTCGTAGACCAACTTGAACTCATCTCGACATAGAAGGGAACAATTGATGAGATTTTTATTTATTGTAGGAGCATGTTGCATGTTCTTCAAGCACACGATATTTCCCAAAGTGAACTTCAGATTTATCGTGCCAACACCAAGAACAGAAGCATGTGACCCATACCCCATTAGGACAGAATAACCCCGTGCGACCTGGTAAGAAGAAAATATAGATGCATAAGCGCATATATGAATATTAGCCCTGGTGTCAATCCACTAATCAATAGATTGGCATGTCGAAAAGACACTAGGTAAATTACCATACCCAGATGCTTTAACCTTGCCAATAATCACATTAGCAGACTTCTTCTGCATTAGATGATTTTTCTTATCCATCCATTTGCAGCATTCCTTGGCCCAATGACCAATCTCGTCACAAACAAAGCAAGTAATATTCTTCATGTTCACTTTCTTCTTACTGTTGTTGGTCCTTTTGAAGTTAGTGGTAGAACAACATTGTCTTTCCCTTTGTCAATATGATGCATGATGTTCGTTCTAGACTGTCCCTCTTGCACCATTGGTGTCACACCCTTTGCTCGAGCATTCTCTTCAACATTAAGACTAGCAATCAGATCCTCAACGGAAATGTTTTGCCTCTTGTGTTTTAGAGATGTGGCGAAATTCCTCTAAGTTGGAGGCAATTTGGCAATAATGCCCTCAGCCACAAATTTGTCAGGCAGTTGACAACTAAGGTGGGTGGGTTCCCTCACAACGAATTGTAGTTCATGAGCGTGCTTGACTACAGAACGATTATCAACCATTTTGTAATCATAATATTGCTCCATGGCATACAATTCATGTCCAGCATCTGAGGCAGCGAACTTGTGTTCGAGTGCATGCCACAGATCTACAGCGTTCTTCATGTGGATATACACATCACAAAGCTATTCAGACAACACGCTTAAAATGCACCCGACAAATATTGTTGCAGCCGTATCGTACTATGTTTGTTGTGTATCAGTACAAGGTCTTGCAGGACCTGGTATCACGACCCAAAATACATTCATAGCCGAAAGCCACAATTGGACCATTGTCTGCCACCTCTTGAAATTCACACTAGTGAATTTCTCCAGTTTCATTGCCTTAGCAAAACCAACCATCACAAAGTGCCTATCAGGTTTTTGGATTGTTAGGTATATGCACACTTTTGTGCTTATTATAATTCCTAAAACAATAATTGAATCAACAATAGCATATATACTAGTCATATTTGGAACTATGAACAATAGCATGATCATCAACTCAAATATTTCTATCTCATATATATGCGCTAACAAGGCAAAGTGTGAGGTCCTGACCCGAGAGGACCCGGAGGGGTCTCCCAGGACCACCCAGGAGGTCCAACCGAACCACCCGGAGGTCTGGGATGTCCTCCGAGACTTCCCAAGAGGTCCCCCAGGACCTCCCGAAGGTCCTCCAAGACCACCCAGGAGGACTCGAAGGTCCACCCAGGAGATCTTCAGGACCACCCAGACGTCCCGGTCTCTGTGCGCTGAGCTAGTCCCAAGATCAGCAAGCTAGCTCGCACAGACTCAACATTGGTGACATCACAACCATACCAAAAACACAAGATGAAACAAACAAATTAATATTAATAAAGACCTTAAGGTCAAACTTGTTTACAGAGGTGCCACGCAGGGCTAACAACAAAAGAAAACACTGCAGCATAAACCAAAACACCGAGCATGGCCAATCGACAAGCCCACCGGCTATCGAATGGAGGACGTCTTCTAGCACGTAAGGTCTTCCCTGAACTCCTCCTCATAGTGCTCGGAGCACCCTGGGAGGTCTTCGGCTGCTGATTAATCAGAGGGCAAAAGCCATTAATACCTTGAATATACTCAGCAAGCCATAGGGAAAATGAATACAATTACATTTATGCAAGGCTTGCCAAAGAAAAGCTGTATGGTTAGTTTGCAGAAAAGCAACATTTACTGGAAATACAATAAGTGGATTGCAAAGCACAAGTTGAAAAGATAATACATAAGTAAACAAGTTCTTTGGAAACATCACACGACCACCCAGCCGTGTGCCTAGACTACTCACGACCACCCAGCCATGTGCCTACCCATTCAGAACAAAACCCAACTTTTGAAAGATCTACCCCTTGCGTGAAAGAACCGGTCATGTCCATCACCGAGGACGCGGCTATTCGAATAGATTTTTCACTCTACAGAGGTTGAATACTTTACCCACAAGACACGAAGTCCTCTAGTTGGTTGGACACCCGTCGATGCCCCTGCTCACTTCCTTTGGTAAGCAGTCTAGAGCTTGTGACAAGGCCTTTACAAAGGTCAGTCCTGACTTGGTTCTGCCTGCTAAGGATTCACCATGCTTAGGCCCCCTCTTGCGCCATTTAGACCACCACGATAGAACCGCATCAGGACCTCGCTAATTAGTTGGCCAGGACCACCCCACCCTGGACTTGTGGTTGTACGGGAATGACCCAGATCGATGGCGTACAAGGTTAAGTCCTTAGTTGGTCGCCGTGCAAGTCTCGACCATTAAACCCAAGGTGCTCAAGGCACCCACTACTCACTCCGTGACTACTCGCCCGAGCATAAAACATTTTATGGTTCAACCCGGCCAAATGACCATTCAAGTCTTGGCACACAAAATTTAACAATAGTGGCATTGCTACCGTTCCATAGTTCATTAGTCAGGTTCAACATTCTTTAAGTTATGAGATTGCGAGACCAATCGTCTACTAGAGCATGGCTAAGCAATCTAGCGCACCCATGTTGGTATACAAAGACATAACCAACTAAAATAACCCATCCTACGGATGACAAAGGATACATGTCAACATGTTGCTTTCAACCATACCAAGGAGTCATATTGGCAAGTGGTGATTAACTACTCCCAAAACTATTTTCTATAAAACTAGCCATGCATGTTTATATCAAAACAATCTACTTTTGCAAAAATGGGTTCAATATGATCAAAGGTCTATGACTTGCCTCCAGTGAAGGGTTGAGCTGCTTCAGCAGAATTCGTTGGGTCTAAGGGGCCTTCAGAACTGCAGGATCCTACACGCGCGAACAGGAACCAAGTAAATAAAACGAAACCACGAAAACTCCAAAGAAAAGAACCAAACTAAAGCCAAAAGAAAGACACGGGTTCTGGAAGAGGGAGAAAGAGCTCCTCAGAAGGAGGTCTTAAGCTGGGAGGGAGGTCCAAAGCACTGGAAAAACAAAAGGGAGGCAAGGGGGCCTCTTGGGTACTTTATATAAGCACGGGGAGGTCCGAGGAGGAGGACAGTGCATTTAATGCACCTAACGGGAGCAGGTAAACGAGGTGACAAAAGAGGAAAAGACAAGGTATGGTGAAAGTGACAGTATTTAATGCGACATTACCACATTAAATGCACGAAGACTTCCCGCAGTACTGAGACCTGAGAGGGCGGTCCCACAAGAGGGGTGGTCGAGACCAAGGGAAGGTAGTGACCGCAAGGGTGGTTTCTACAAAAAGACCAAGGAGGAGATTGCTACCGCGAGGGGAGATCGTGACCCAGAGGGAGGTCCTGGCCTCTAGAGGGTGGTCTTTGCAAGAAGACCGAGGAGGCGATCTTTACATAAAGACCAGGAAGGGTGGTATTTGCAAAAAGACCACAGGGAGGTCCCGACCCAAGGAGGTCACGGCAAAACGACAAAAAGAGAAGGTCGCGGCCTCAGAGGGAGGTCACGACAAAACGACAAAGAGAGGAGGTCGCGGAGAGGGGGGGTGGTCTTTGCAAAAAGACCAAAGAGGGTGGTCATTGCAAAAGACCAAAAGATCCTGAGGACTAGGAGGTCCTGAGGAACAAGGCAAGGCACGGCGAAGCAGGGCCGTCCGATCTTGATCGGGCGATCCACAATGCCTAAGAACGTTCGGACCATCGGAACCTTCCATCTCTATCGGGACATCCAATTTGGATCAGATGGTCCGCAAGAGGGGAGGGCGCGGGCTGCGCGAAATGAAAGGGGAGGTCCTAACGTAAAGGAGGTCTGAACCAACGAGGAAGTCCAAACGAAGAGGAAGGTCCAAACAGAGAAGGAGGCCTAGACCGGAAGGAGGTCGAAACAGAGATGGAGGTTTAGACCAAAAGGAGAGTTAAACCCCATGGGAGATCTAAACCTACAGGGAGGTCTAAAACCACAAGGAGGAGGGGAGAAGGGCTGACAGGTGGGGCCAGTCAACCACACGGGAGGGGTGGTTAAGCCAAAAAGGGTGGTCGCGACCAAGGAGGACGGCGCGACCAGCAAGGGTGGTCTTTGCAAAAAGACCGAGGAGGGTGGTCTTTACAAAAAGACCACAAGGACGGGGAGGTCCAAGACAGGCTGAAGCGTGCGCCCGAACTCGACATGATCTAACTGTCTGACCTTAATCGGATGGCCCAAACCAGAGGTGAAGTTCGGTTTGCAAGAACAACACAAATCATTGGACCGTCCAAGCCCGATCGGACGGCTTAGACTGAGTGCGCTCACATGAGGGGAGAGGAAAAAGGGATCGATGGTGGGGAGGTCCAAACAAGGGGAGGTCTGGACCCTCATATCCAAACAAGGGGAGGTCTCAACGGTCCAGATGAACACAAGGGAGATCTCGACGGTCAAGATAAACACAGAGGCGGTCCCGACGGTCAAGATGAACACAAGGGAGATCTCGACGGTCAAGACAAACACAGAGGAGGTCCCGACGGTCAAGATGAACACAAGGGAGATCCCGAGCCTGCGAAAGAAAAAGGGTTGAGCGAGAAGGGGATCCAGAAATGAGAAATTCGACCGGAACCTTGAATTTCGGAAATCAAGGATATTTAAAACACACACCCGAGCTTGGAGCACCTCGGAGGTGGTCGCGACCAAGGAGTGGTCAAAACCAAAGGATGGTCTGGACTGGGAGGGAGGTCCGAACCGCAAGGGAGGCCTGAACCAAAGAGAAGGTTCAAACGAAAAGGATGTCTAGACCAACAAGGAGGTTTAAACTAAAGGGAAGTCCAACCAAAAGTCCCAAGGGGAGGTCAAGGGAGGCCGTGACCAAAAGGTGGTCTAACCCGAGAGGGAGAGAGAAGGAGGTCTAAACCAACAAGGAAGGAGGGCTGAACCCACAGAAAACGGAACGATGGAAAGAAAAGGATTCGCAAAACACCCAAGAACTCTCAGCAAACTCCAAAATAAACCAAACCCGGATTAATTAAAGTTGGATTAATTCATATTAAATCTCCAAAAAAAATTAAATCTTTAAGTTAAGCTGGAGCAATTCAACAAAATCGAATTGTTATTTTTATTTTGAAATTTTTTTCAAAAACTCCCGAAAATTGGGATGTTACACAAAGCATAGAACAAGAACACTACTAACAGAAGTAGGGATCAACATCATCTCATGATTTTTTTTCTAGAATCAAAGCCTAGCCATATCAAATGATATCATCGCGACTTACAAAGAATCGCTCCGGTGAAGATCGCGGTAGAGTCTGATGCGAAGAAGACGACGCGAAGCGGATGATGAAGAAAGTCGTGAACAGTCACGCGAACACGTCCCAAAAACCTGATTTGCCCCAACACGTCCCCACGTCGGTGTACGCCGAAGAAGGGATAGAGAAGCCGAGGTTGCACAACACAAAAGAACAAGGTAACAAAACGATATTGATCTCTCTCTGTCCTGTTCTGAGAGGAGACTCCTCTCCCTCATATAGAACTAGCAATCAGCAAAAGAAACAGCTGTCATCACTCTATTTTAAATGCAGTTAATGTGTGTCATAAAAGCCCCATTGAAACAGTGTAATTCAAGCTTTCAGTTTCTAATTCGTATGAATGCTTTGCATGGTTTTGAGGTGCATAAAGAAGCAGCAGCTCCACAACCAACCAGACACGAAATCGCCGGACCACTCACGCGCGCATCGCGCATGGGTGAGCGATGGCATGGTGAAGCGAGCGAGCGCGTGTGTTCTTCTTTTGCTTGCTCCAACTAGGTAAGACCAACTCCACCTTATATATTGGTCTCCTCCCATATAGACTAGCAATATAGTACTAAGGTTCCCATTTTTTACCATGCATGAGTGGTCCTTTAGGATTTTTTTAGAATTTAATTAGAATATTATATGGGCCAAGCCCATAAACTTCAACACGATCGACTCCTTTCACCTGCATGTTCCTGGCTCTAAATTTGGTTGCCTGCATCGCAAGGATTGAACTGAAGCTTGTTTCAGGTTTAAGAGCACTGCTCGCACATCGGAACCATTGACTAATTCTGGGCCACTGCTGCTGAATAGCCTCGAACTATTTTAAAATATACAAGTTAGCAGGGCCGTTCCTGGCATTTCGGAGGCCCTGGGGCGAGACAAAATAGGAAACACTTTATTCTAACATAAACAAATAGTGCTACTTTTATATCAACTGCAAAACTATTCAATACATCAAAAAGATACAAACTACTTATAGCAAGCAATTTCTTCTAACATTTCTAGATGCAGAGTCATTGATAATAGTATCCATGTCAATGTGATCTAACATATCCTTTTCAATGCATAAAGTAGCCAAACCATTCAACATTTCTTGTGATATTGATGACCTAAAATAGTTTTTTAATAACTTCAACTTTGAAAAGATTCTTTCAGTTGATGCTACAGTCACAGGTACAGTAAATAAGATTCGATAAGCAATTGATATTTGGATAACAATCTACATCTCTAACAAACTAAAAAAATCTCAATAGCAGACATTGTCACATGGCAAAGTCATTTGCAACACTCTTAATTCAGAAAAAAGAGATGTATCAGGATACCCATCCCTACACTCTTAACCTCAATCTAGTTAGTAGTTACACAACCCTACAGAGCAATAGAGCATATATAGGATACATAATTATACATATACTGTTGTGGTAGTTGTCGGGGTACGAGCCCGAAGACCGAGGGTAGGGCACTCGCCCTCATCTAACCATCGGCAGGGCTCTTCCCTGTCGAGGTAGCGAGGCTCTGAGGCTTAGTTGAACTTTTGATTTCTCATTGCTTGATTGATAATAGATACATGCCGCCTCTTTTATAGGACAAATCGACTTGACGCAGAAGAAATAATCTATAAGGAAACCTATCAATCCGATCTAATCTTTCCAACTATTAAAAATAACCTTCCAAATAGATAAGATTCTATTCCTAACAATAACTAGATAGATAAGGAATCCCAAAATACTACCTAACCAATTATTCCTTATTCTAGGAAACCAACCGCGGTATGGAAATAATGGCGCTACAATACCGCGTGGGTATTGTTTCACACGCGCCACAAGACCATGTATCGTTCATGATCGCGTTACGCAGCCTCGCTCCTTTCTCCATAACATTACACCCCTCACGGCGAGGCAGCTCGTCCTCGAGCTGCGGTGGTGGATACGGTTGAAGTCCTTGGTGGCCCCATGTTGACAAGAGTATTCGGTACTGGCGTCGGTTCGCTTGAGAGCAAATCAGCGACACTCCGACATATGGCGCCCAAGAAAGAAACACCTTAACATGACATGGCATCGAGGAAGACGCCACGACATGGGCAACAGCATGGGAAGCAAAGGACGCAGATCGCCACGGCGTGATGATGGCGGGAGGACGCGACATGGCGTTGGCCCTCGGCCGTTGCGCCCGCGATCGCCTAGGGCACGGTGTCGGCCACCACGCAAAAAATACCACCGCCGATGCCGCAACCCTCCTGGCTTAACGCACTGTGGGTGCAACCAAGGGCAACGCGTTCGCTGAGGAGGTGTTGGTGACGACGGCCGAATGGCATTGTTAGCGGTGCTAGTTCGAGGTGATGGAAGTGGCAATACAGCCCATGTTGGCGATTTACAGCGCCACCTCCTTCGCTTCCACCTTGGCCAAGGTTGTAGCCGACGGGTTGCCATCAAGGCCAACGGATTGGTGGAACCTTCCTTGGTCCCGACGTGGCTTCTCTCCTCCGAAACACCAAGCACCTTTTCAAGCATCTCAATCATGCGACCCAGCATGTCGCTGATTGTCATGGAATCGAAACCCCCGCTGCTGGTCATGGATGACAGAGCAGCAGTTGGCTCTGATACCAAATGTTGTGGTAGTTGTCGGGGTACGAGCCCGAAGACCGAGGGTAGGGCACTCGCCCTCATCTAACCATCGGTAGGGCTCTTCCCTGTCGAGGTAGCGAGGCTCTGAGGCTTAGTTGAACTTTTGATTTCTCATTGCTTGATTGATAATAGATACATGCCGTCTCTTTTATAGGACAAATCGACTTGACGCAGAAGAAATAATCTATAAGGAAACCTATCAATCCGATCTAATCTTTCCAACTATTAAAAATAACCTTCCAAATAGATAAGATTCTATTCCTAACAATAACTAGATAGATAAGGAATCCCAAAATACTACCTAACCAATTATTCCTTATTCTAGGAAACCAACCGGCGTGTACGGAAATAATGGCGCTACAATACCGCGTGGGTACTGTTCACACGCGCTACACTACCCGTGGTACTGTTCATGATCGCGTTACGCAGCCTCGCTCCTTTCTCCATAACATATACATATATGTAGTATGATGTATCAGGATCGGGGGCCTTTGGCTCTGGTGGGTCCTGAGCGGTCGCCCCGGCCGGCCCTCCTCAGAAACGGCCCTGCAAGTTAGTACTACGCGCGGTTTGTTTAAGGGCCTTTGCTTCAGAAAATGAAAGGCCGAAAAGGGCTTCAGATAAAAGCCCGCCCATACACTCAAAGCAGCAAACTGTTGTTTAGTGAAGCAAAGCGAGGTAGTATCAAAAGGCAAAGCGAGATACGTGAGCCAATGCGTGAAAATGAGAAAAGCATAAAGGAAAATAAAAGTAGTTGTCTAATCTCTATTGATCCCATTCGTTGAGCATATATACACACCATACAGAACTCGATAAGTATGAACGTACACACACTTGTACATCACCGGGCATATACGTTTCCTGGCTTGTAGTCAAGCTGCTAGCTTCTCTATTGTGCCAAAACAGAAGCCTTTACGCCTAAGTTCAGAATGCAGAGGCAGCTGAGCAGCTCGGCAATGCCCAAGCTCCCGACGGAGGAGGACGACGACGTGGAGTCGAAGCCGGAGAAGGCGCCGGCCGCCCGGACGTCGGCAAAGGAGCGGTCCGTACACCTCATACCACTGCTCACCGTCCTCTGCTTCCTCCTCCTCTTCCTCCTCTTCCTCCGCTCCCACGACCCCTCTCCTTCCGGTACGTGCTGAGTTTAACTGCTTATGTGTATGTGTATGCAGCTACTGCCCTTTCGTCTTGATACAATCGTACGTAGGCATATTAACATGGAATATGTATAGCATGAAAGTAATCGAAGTATGTTTGGCGTCTGGGTTATATCAGGTTTAAATGACTACGCGCGCATGTGTGAATGATAATATGACCTCATTGTGTACCTGTTCTTGAGCTCTGCATTTTTTTGTGTTTTGTTCTGCAGATATGTCGAGCTTTGGAGAGAAGGTTGGGAGCCGGAAGCTCAGGTTGTTCTAATGTAATCCTGAGAAGAACTGAAGAAGTGATATGCTACAAATGTGAACTTCCCTTTTATTTTTCTCTTGCTTCTAAATGTGTATTTTGATCTCAAACCTGAGGCCTAAACACGACGTTGTATGAATGTATGGATGGACCTTTTGCTGCCGTAAATGACATGCAAATCACGTTGGCCATATAACATCATAACACTGATCGTTTGACCATATTGGTCTCGTGGTTTGGTACTTATTTCCCCTTGGTTATGCAATGGATACTTCTTCCTTGAGGACCGTGCAGAAAAGGATGAATTTACCAATTTGACAATAAAATGAAGGCACGGGGGAATAGGCACCCATATGTGAGCGATAAGTGTACCCGTCAGTGGCATAATAGTGACATATAATTATCCTTATCTTGACAAACGTCGTTGTCTGATGCTGCAGGGTGGTGACCCAACTTCCATTTTGTATTTTCAGGCACTGCCCTTATCCTCACTTGTAGGTTGTAGCTACACTCGCCACATATTGTTCCTGTTCCAGAATCCAATCTTGCAGCCAAAGCAGAGCCAAACACGAAAGCATGAAAGAAACCGATTTAGCAAAATAATGAAAAGAAATAGTATGTCCAGATAATGAACGAAACGAAATAGTATTTCAGCACCACAGCTACCAGACTATCGGGTTTCAGAAAACGAACAGTCCAGGGGAGCTCTAATTCTTGCATGCTGGCCACAGTTCAGCGTTCCAGGCTCGGTAGGCAAATAAGATAACCTATCCCCCACCCCACCCACCCACCCACCAACCACACACACACTTTTTTTCTACAATTATCTCTGCTACTTAAAAATTAGAGTTGGTGATCGTCTATCCTCCCTACCCTCCCACCTCTACCCCTCTCTGGTGATATGTAGACCACGTTATCAGCAAACTATCTCATTGCATCGTACGCTCTCTGCTCTTCCTCTCTCGGCATCGCCTACGATGCCGTCTGCGCTTCCTCCTCTCTGCCCTCCGCCTCCACCCCCGTTCTTCTGCTTTGCTCCACGCGTCTCCGCTCCGTCACCCGCCACCACCTCCATCAGCCGGATCTGGACGGGCTCACTTCTCGCTCTTTTGCTTTGCTCCGCGTGCCTTGACGAATTGAGATATATTATATCTACTTAATTGATAAATGATTACATTTATAATATGTTTCGTAGCAACGCTCGGGCACTGAACTAGTTGCTAGAAAATACTTAATCACTTAACTAGTTGCTAGAAAATACTTAATACACAATACAAGTCCTTGCATCAGTGGGGAAACAAATGTGCTAGCAATAGAACACAATCAGGCCACAGGGAAAAAAAGCGAAACAGTACAATACTTCACAGAAGCGCAGGATCTTTGAGAAACAGATTAGTAGAACATCATAACTGGCAGTCCATTCCACCAAATCAGCATCAATGATCCATGTTAAGATGGTACAGCCTGTGTGACAATACACAGTGACAAATAGCAATCATATATCCTCTAAAAAGGCAGTTATATCAGAAAAGTGAAGATCATGCACACACGCTATATTTCACGCTGCAACTGCATGATAATAATGTTTGATTAATTAAAATAGTTGCTACAAATTGCAAACTCTTTTATGTTCCAATAACTTTCAACCTTCAGAGGTTTTTAATGCAGACGACGGCAACCACAACACTACAACCTGAATTCAACAACCATCTCATGACTATTTACACTCATGTATCAAACACATCATAGTATCAATCCTTGCGCAGGTTCAGGCTTTTTAGTAGCAGCGGCAGGTGGAGACGCCTGGCTGGAATCCTCATCTGAAACGGGGACAGTAGCAGTTGTAGAGATGGGAATATCTTCAGGAGTTTCAGAGACATGTATATTGGAGAATTCCCCATCCAAACCCTTGTACGTTGCAGGGCCTTCTGAGATGTTAGCTTGTGCAGACTCACCTTCTACAGTTTTGCGCTCCTGCTCAGCCACTATTTTCTCCTTTGCCTTTGCCCCGACATCATTTGCGGAATTGGCAACCTTACTGAAGGCACCAGTTACCCATGCTGCTCCAGTAAGGACATACCTGTTCTTCATGATCGCAGATCCAGCAGTAGAGACACTCTGTTCAGCAGCTGCAAGTGCTGACCTTGTCTTCTCAGATACCTGATATTTCTGATCCATTTCCTTCACTTTATCATTTACAGCTGAAGTACCAACACTGATCTTCTCACTTAAACCCATTCTCTTGTCAAAGGAAGATACTCTAGCAGTTGCAGTTGATGAAAGCTGATGCTTCTCATCCAAAGCTTTTGCTTTGTCCAGTGCATCCCTACCAAGAATGAACCCCTTGGCCAGCATGGTCCCAACAATGTCCTCCGCCTTTTGAAGAGCAGAAGGCTTTGCATCCTTGGGCTGTGGATGCAAAACAATGTTACAAGTTCCATTACCACCAGAAGAATACCATACTACAGAAATGTAAATATTATACAGTTCTAATCATACCTCTAGAGCAGCTAAAACAGAAGCTGGTAGCTCATAATCAGTGGCTGGTGTGACGATGACAGCCATATCAACTATTGTGGCACCCTGGGACAACAAACATAGGTCCATGCTATAATTTTTCATCATACGAGCAGTTCCAACAAGTATACCATTATTAAGCAACAGGAAAGGATCAAAGGACACAATTCTGTCACCAGCTATATATGTGCAAACAAAATATTGAGTCAATGTTGAAATGTCAGTTGGAACAATGGATTACATAAACTTCAACATTCAAATAAGCTTGGACAAGTTATTTCGCTTGAAACAATCAATGGAACTAAGAAAGAGCTTTCTAAATCATCTATGGCTGTGAGTTGAGAATATCATGGCAACAATTTACAGTACATGGTGTCATGTCAATGATAGTTAGGTTAGATAACAAATATCTTGAAGTATGGCATCGATCATGCAGACTTGCATAACAACACAAGTCACAAGGTAACCAACCAACCAATCATCAATCCTTGAGTACTTTAGATGTGAGATAGAAGAGGTACCGTAAGAAGCATAGCTGTCTCAGCTCCTTGATTGTCTTTAAAAGTAATGTAGGCAGCATGAGACAGTTCATCGCCACTGTAAAGCATTTAGAAGGTAAATGCAATTCATAGTACGAAATGAAACAAGCATAATGAAGATGGTACGGACCTTTCCATTTCAACATGCACAATGTCACCAGAAAAGGAAAAGAATTCCTTTACATCTCTCTGTGATGCTTTCAGTGACACATTGCTCACCTTGACTGTGCTAAGTGTGCTCGCCTTCAAAACAATAAATGGTATAAAAGGAGCATCTAATCAGTGATCTGATGGATGGTGTGTTGTTCTAGGCAATACGTGAATAATCTATGCGATACAAATTTGTACAGTATATACAAAAGGAAAAAAAACATGATACCTCAGGTTTACTCATACATAGTAGTGCAGGTTCTATATACTGCCATATGAAGCGTGAATGTGGATTGTCCAGGGATGTAAGGCGTTAGATGAACCACACTAATCACTGATGGTTCAAATTTATAGTTGGATTCGCCTTCTTACCTTATTTGTAGTTGTAGCTTTTCAGGGAGTTGTAAGGCGATGCACAATATCCAGTGACTACAATTGCTGCATGAACCTGCCTAATCATCTTCACGCAGCTCCAGTTACACACAGGACATTAACATCTCCATGGCTCCGTCCCATGACAGCACTTAAGGACTTTTTTCCCAATCTCTTCAGACAATTCTAAATAGGGTACCACCAAACAATTCTTTTGGGGAACATTGACCACTAATTGTCTATATCGAATGGTTGGAAATAGATGCAGCCACCTTATCCATCATGCTCACTTTTTAAACTCCAATGTTAATAACTTAATATTAAGTCATTCTGTGTGCTAAAGAGTTCATTTCCTTCAAAAGAAAAGTTTACATTTTTGAATTGTGCTACCATGTTAACTTTTACACATAACAACAACTATCCAATTTATTTGCAAAATCAGTATGTGCTATTCATTTTAAAAAAACTTATGTGCCACCGAATCCTTTTTTGTTGTGACGTGCATTGCATATACCAAGTATACGTACTAGTCGGTATAGCTAGCATATCAATTAAATAACAATGCTACACTGTAAACCAACGCAGTTGGTGGTCTTTTTGCCAACCTTGCTAACACGACTATGCCAATTTTATGAAATATAGTGGAGAAACAAGGCTCACTAGTCACCAGATACTGATAACTTCCTTACATTGTTCAGGTATCACTTACAATGCAAGGAAGAGGAGCAACGAAATGAAATTAGAAACAAGTTTTTTTTTTCTCAATTCTTCAGCATAAGCAAGTAGGCATAAACAGAAAATAGGGCCAATATATCAATTATATATAAAATCTAGATAAACCAGGCTCTGCAGACAGTAATATGAAGCCAGCACTTCAAATCATCAAGAAAAGCTGTTGACGACTCATGAACACCTCGCTACAATAGCAATAACTAGAGGAATCGACTGAAGAACACTTCTTTTCAGGACTTGAGCACCCTGACAACAGTCTACGAGGACTGGACAGCAGATTAGCTGCCCCGGCCATTGCATATTCAGCTCAGAGGTACAATGTCGACTGAAATGGGCCGAGATCTGACTAGTAGCAGTTGGTAACAAATGGCTGGCGGCTGCCGTAGAGTAGAGATACCATTGCACATTTCATTTCTACCGAACTCCGATTGATGGAGCCACAAATCTCTACTTTTCCCATCTCTTTGCTTGAACATCTTCACAACACGCGATTAGCACATACAGCAAAATCTACACGAGACAGAGTACACCCAAATCTAGAACCCCAAAAGTCTACACCCCTATTTCTAAGTTCTAACTCGCTTGCCCAAATCAAGACATAAAAGGAAATGCTCGGATCGAAAATGGCACAAGTCATGGTCCGAGAAGAGATTTGCGAGCAAAAGAAATAATAAAAACCGAGTGCTCACTCACCGCCATGGCTGAGATGCGATGCGGAGATCTCCGAACCCTAAGCGCTGACTTGAATCGGGAAACGGAAAGAAAAATATCGGAGAAATGGATCCGCGGTGTCCAGTGGGGCGGACTTTATAGGAGGAGCGGAGCGGAGCACGCGGCGGCGGCGGTGCCTGCGGCCGTCCAAGACGGGGGGCGGTGACGTGGCGACGTGCGGGGCACGCCAGATGGGACCCCACCACCTTCCGGCTTTCACAATTACGTCCGGTCCATGACTCCATGGGCTCCGATCTGACTTTTTTTTGACGGAGCTCCGATCTGACTTGACATGACTTGTCTCCACGAATCAGAGATGGGCTTAAATGCTCGGGTCTTCTCCTTTTCCTCAGGCTGATCCGACCCGGTTGTGACATGGCTCACTTGATCCCTTGCCCAATACAACAACAGGGCTGAAATTAGTAGTGCTGGAAGCATGAGTCCATTAGGATATCGTTCTGATGATTTCGGCTTGGGCCTGGTGGTGAACTGCGGACTTAAGGCCCAACAAAGGTTGATAAAGAATAGGAAGAAGTTCATTCTACCCCTCAACTAAAAAATCTGCCCTTTGACACCTCGAAGTTGTAAAACCGGACAACCTACCCCCTAAGGCTGTTTCGTGCGGTGGTTTTGCTGATGTGGCGTCTGAGTGACCTGGTTTCGCCAAGGGGAGCTGATGTGGCGTTTCTCTCCATTTCTTCTCTTCCTCATCTCCTCCCTCTCTCTATTTCTTCATTTTTCTCCCACTAGAGCTTTGCTCCCTGGCCGCATCTCCTTCGGGCGCCGCCGTCGCCTGCGCCTGCATCACCTCCGGCCCGCTCCTCCATAGCTTGCTCCCATGCGCCGCATCCCTGGCTTGCGTGTCCCCCGGCTCACGCCCACCCGTGCATGGTTGCACCCGTGGCCATGGTGGCTCGGCCATGCACGCCATGGCTCGGCCACCGAATCTGATGGCGGCTCGGACCAGAGCACGGCGAGCCATGCGAGGTGGGAGGGGGAGGGGCAGGCGAGGGGTGCAGACTAGAGCATGCTGAGGACACGGCCGCCCGAGGCGGTGACCGCTTGGAGCAAGTCCACGGAGAGGCCAGGGTCAACGCGGTTGCAGAGGCTGAGGACTGAGGAGCGCCACGTGCAGGCTCTGGCTCCCCTTTCCCCTCCCACACCGGAGCACACGCGTGCGTCGTCTTTCTCTTTCTTCCCCACCACCGGCCACACCGCCTAGTCTTCGTTCTTCCGCTCCGGTGACACTCTCACCCCTCTAGCTGTGTCATCCCATGTTCCGGGACCTCCTCTTCTTTTCCCCCCACTTCTCCCAACCGATTGCTCGCCGTGGTGCTCTCTCGCCGCCGCACCTTTCTTCCTTGCCTTCAGCGCCATCACCACACCTCCACAGCCACCGCCTTGCCTCGCCGACCCCACCATGAAGTTCCTCTCACCAAGGCGCACCTGGTGCTGCGCCTCCCCTTGCGCGCTCCACTGCTTGAGCGTCACCGCCCCGTGTACCTCGCCATCGCCATGCGCCTCCCCTTGCACCGCCACCATCTCCGGCTACCATTCGCCGCGCCGTCACCTCCTATCCCCTCCTGTGGCCGCCGGAGACCCATTTTGGGCCACCTCGTAGGTCGCCAGACCTCTCTTCGCCGACGCCACCTCCATGACCGTGCGCCTGGAGCTCCCTGCACTGCTTCTCCTTCTTCTCCTTTGTTTCTTTATTCTTTGTGACACTTACACTTGGGACCCACTTGGAAGAAGTCCATTCTTTGTCCTAGTCAGTGACTGACCTAGCGCCACGTACGTAAAACCACCACACGAAACAGTCTCAGGGGGTAGTTTGTTCGGTTTTGCAACTTCGGGGTGTCAAAGGGCCGATTTTTTAGTTCAGTGGATTAGATGTCCGCATGTCGATACTTGATGGGGTAAAATGGACTTCTTCCTAAAGAATAATACACCATTGGTTTTTTTTTTGGAACGATAATAATACCACATGGATTGGTGAGAGAAGAGGATAGGGGAAAATAAAGGGGTAGGACGCAGGTTTACCAACAAAACATAAAACAAAAACTCAGAAATAAAACCGTGAGCGGCATATGCATAGGACTAGAAAAATAGCTCGAGGCTCGCGAGCCGAGCCCCCTATCCAGCTCGCAAAGCAAACGAGCTGAGCCCGAGCCGGCTCGCGAGCCTCATTTGGCTCGACCCAGGCCCAGCCGCGACGCTGCCTGCCTACCTCAAATCCCTAACCCCAGCCCTGATCCCCTTTCTCCCCCCCCGATTCCCCATCCTCCCTCGATCCCCTTTCTCCCCCGATCCATTCCCCTCCCCATCCGCCTCCGCCGCCGCCAGCGACCTCCACCAACGACGGACCAGCCATGTCGTGCTCCCACCTCTCCACCGCCTAGTCCTCCTCCGCCCTCGCCCTTGCCAGCACCTCCACCCACCGTCACTCCTCCACGGTTACCACCCCCGCGGCGGCAGCCTCGTGGTGCGGTGCTCCCTCCGCGAGCTCCACAACCGCATCGAATCGATCGGTGGCTGGTGGCTGCAGCAATTCCGATCGAGGAGGAGGAGCTGCGCGGGGACGACGGCGATGCGGCCGCGGGGTGGAGCTAAGGCAAAGGAGTGTGGCCGGGAACGGGAGGGTGGTGGCGGCGTCTGCGAAGGATGCGACCAAAGAACTACTGGAAGAAGACGCGGAGAGCCGACCGGGCGATACACAGAGATGGAGCCATGCCACCATGGGGACGCTCGTCTAGGTGCGCTGCCACAACGGATCCTGGTATGGTGGCCCGGTCGGATCCTTGGCCAAGAATCGTTGACGAATTTATTATAATTTGTGTTCTTGTTCATTCCTGTGTTGGTTTTCACCTCTTGTGTAGCTCCATGCTGCTCCAATTTGATTGGTACCAGTAGTAGGGAAGATGCCTGCAATGTGTTTGTGTTTATGTCAGACCAGCATAGCAAGTAGCATCTAGTAAGTCTTGTCCAAAAACGAGGCTCGGCTCGCGAGCCGCCACGAGCCGGCTCGAGCCAACATTCAAGCCGAGCCAGGCCAGGCTTTCAACTCGTTTTAAGAACGAGCCGAGCTGCAGTTCAGACCGAGCCTGAGCGAGCTTGGCTCGAGCCGGCTCGGCTCGTTTCAGCCCTACATATGCACAAATAGCTACTCAAATCAAATTTACCAGACGGGGTACATGGCCTATCAAGCAGGCTTGAGGTCTTCCTATCTCGAATTCTTTTTTAATTTGGCCCCCTGGTGCCACCTTAATTGCAAAAATAGCCTTATTGCCCTAAAATTTACAAATCTAGCCCCCTCCCGAGCGCAGAAGCACCTCAGGTTGACACGTGGGGGGTCCGGCCACCTTCCGCGCCATCGGAGCTTATGAACCACGCTCCCCGGCTGCATGATGTGTCACGTGTCAACCTGAGGTACTTCCGCGCTCGGGAGGGGCTAGATTTGCATATTTCAGGGCAAGGAGGCTATTTTTGTAATTAAGGTGGCAGCAGAGGGCCAAATTAAAAAAAGATTTCTCCTATCTCCCAAAGAGGGAGAATGGCCGTCACAATTTTTAGAAGCGGGGTTCGCGGCCCTACCAAGTCCAAATTGAAGAGTGTTGTTTGGTTTATCTGCTTTTGAGTGTGGAATCACTTGTTGAATCTGATCACTTGGGCATGAGTTTAAATTTGTTGGGGGAGGGTCCAGCTAACTCGAGGCATAACACATCGGGGGATGTGTGACACATTGGGAATCTAATAAGAACAAGATCTGGAGACCAACCACATACGAGGTCTGATGTAACATCCCAAAAATCACAGTTTTCGGAAAGTATAGTGAAAATAAATGAGAGAAAAATTTTGGAGCATGTTTATATGTGGGAAAATATTTTGACCATGTTTTTGAACTTTTGCATAAATCAAATATTGAAATTATATGCAAACATCAGCTAGAAAGAATTTTTGAGAAAAATACAAAACACATAAATTCTGAAAAAATTACACAAGAAACCATACTGTGTCAGGAGTGTCCACAAAAATTTTCATAACTTTTAGAGCCAGTTTTATAAGTTTAAAAATTCAGACACCAATTAGCCTTTTTGGAAAATTCAAAACCTATTTTGAATTTCCCGCCGGACCTTTGGGCCGAAACCCATCTCGGGCCACTTCATTTATGCTCTCTCTATCCCTCCTCGCACCCCCGCTCTCCCTCTCACTGACGTCGTGGCCCCGCCTATCAGATCCCTCCGTCTACCTCGAGCCCGCACGCCAGCTCGCCCACGCCATGCTTGCCTTGCCCCCGGTTCGCGACCGTGCCCACCGTTTTGCACTCCAACTACTCTGGTCGCCTCTGCCTGTGCCGTACATCACTACGCCCATGCTAGCCGCCCTCCTGTCGCTGCCTTTTCCTGTGCGGGTGGAGAAGCCCGGACGCATGAGCGTTTTCTCGCCGCGCCCACTGGTTTCTCGTCATCTTTATCATGCCATTCTCAGCCATACTTAAGCACCCAACCGCGTCATGAACTACTCAGCTCGCCATTCTCGCCTCCCACCAAGAATCAGGGCCTCTCGCTCCTTGATTCGTCGGGAACGAGAGCGTCGTTCTCAACGCCGGTGAGCAAGTTCTGCACCGCCAATTCCTCTAGTGAGCTTCCTTGCCCTCATCGCCTGCGTTACCATGCGCCCCTTACCTCACTGATATTCTTTCCTTGCTTGATGTAGCCCCGGGAACCCCGTAGCGTGATCGTGTCGTCATCTTCTTCGTCTCCGGCGCACACCTCGATCCAGACCTCCACGTTCCCGGTGCTCTGGTGAGCTTGAACCTCACCCACCCGTGTCACATTGTGTTCCATATTCTATTGATGCTTCTTCCTTGCTTAATGTGGACCCAAGCTCAGGGAATCATCAGAATCAAGCTTCTTCCCCAAATCCGACCGCCGTCGACTCTTTTTCCGTTTGTCACCACTCTGGTGAGTCCCCGTCCAATTCTTCGCGTCTACCTCATACTTTAGGACACTCGTGAGCTAATGCGCACCCTTTTGTAGCCTCTTTATCATCGTAGAGCACCAGCACCGAGAGCCTTCTTTGCATCGCCGCTGTTCAACATTGACAAGTTTCTCCAACAATCCCCTGATGCCACCTACACCCTTGGTGAGCTTCTAGTAGTCCCCTAGAGCTAATACGCTTATACGCGTGTTAGATCAATGGATTAGCTCACGTAGCATAGAGTTCGTCTTAGCCGCCCATGGCGCCGCCGCGGGAGATGGTGTCGTCGCCGCTCCGATGACCATTGGTCCCTGAGCCACCGCTTGTAGCATCGCTGTTGCCCCCTAAACCCAATGCGCGCCACCATTCATCGTGCCCTTGACTCACGCGCGAAAACCACTTCAGACCCGAGGCGCTCCGCCGCTTTTCGCCGACATAGCACCGCCTCCGTCCCCCTCCCCAGCCTCCATCACCACCCAGTACGATCGCCATCGAGCTGGGAACCCGTTTTGCCCATCCCTGAGCCAAGTCATTGCGTCGTTCGCCACCAGTGAGCTCAGCCATGTGCGCAGCTCTGCTCTCTCCTTCTCTCTCTCTCTCGCTGACAGTGGTTAAGTAGATTAAGTCGATGACATGTGGGACTGGCTAAAAAGTTAATCAGAAATCTAATTTTAAACGTATTTAACATATGAGTCGCTGACATGTGGGGCCACTCACTATTCCCGGTTTTAAAATGTGTTTTAAAACCGAGAGACTGACATGTAGACCCCAGCTGTCAGTAGGTTAAATCAAATTAGGATTTAATCATTTAGTTAATGAACTAATGAGTCTTGCTGAGTACAAAATGTACTCAATCTTGTTTTAATTGTTGATCAGAGCATGAAGATGAGTCGATTCCGGACGACGCCTTCTTTGCTCCCGGTACCGGAGGGTATGGGGATGCATCTTCCTAGGGTCTTGTCCTTATCGGTTGCCTGAGGGCTTGGATGGGCATACCGCTAGACTTTTGGGTTTTGTTTATTATGCTTCTGCTGTTTAACTTTCTACTTCTGATACTTGATCTTTTATTTGGCCGGTCGGCCTTTGTAATGTAAATTATGTTACCCCTTAAGTTTATGTACCATATTTGTTTCATGTTATATATAATTGTGTATGGATGTGTATGCCAATGTTGCGGATGTATATACTAGCCACTGATCATGGAATTAGTATGATACACACACGAGGGTTTCGGGTATTCCACGCTCGGGGTCCAACATCCGAGGGCCAGCCACGGCGAGGCGTGACACATCGGGGGATCCACCTCGAACGAGGTCCGGTGACCAACCTCGGACGAGGTTCGAGGACTAACCCCAGCGAGGCATCACACATTAGGGGATCCACCCTGGACGAGGTCCGAAGACCAACCTCGACGAGGCATCACTTATTGGGGAATCCACCTGGACAAGGTCTGAGGACCAACATTGACGAGGCGTCACACATGGGGATCCACCCCGGATGAGGTCCAGGGACCAACCTCGGCAAGGCGTGACAGATCGAAAGATCTACCCCAGATGAGGTCTGGTAACTAACCTAGAATGAGGTCTGAGAAACAACCTCAGCGAGGTGTGACACATCGGGGGATCCACCTCGGACGAGGTTCGGTGACCAACCTCGGTAAGACATCACACATTGGGGGCCACCCCGAACGAGGTCTAGGGATCAACCCCAGAGAGGCGTGACACGTCGGGGGATCCACCCCGGACAAGGTCTAGTGACCAACCCTGGACGAGGTCCAAGGACCAACCTCAGTGAGATGTCACGCATTGGGGGATCCACCCGAGACGAGGTCTGGGGACCAACCTCAGTTAGGCATGACAAGTCGACGAATCCATCCTAGACCCGGTCCAGGGTAGCCATGCGCCGAGGTCTCGTCGACACCCGCATAGACAGAAGGTCGACAGTGTCAGGTATCTTGAACATGACGGTACCCACTTGACGCGATGGACAAAAGTACCTCGGAGCAAGCTAAGCCCCGATGGCAATGATGTAACTTTAGAGATCTCCCGCTCCCACTCTATAAATAGGACCCCTTATAAATGGGGAGGGGGATGCCACTTATAACTTCTATAACACATATTCAAATGCAATATATCGGTACATCTTATTGTAATTGCATGAGGGCTATATAAGCTTGGCTTGGAGCTCTCTATCCTGGTTCTTTTGGCTTCCCATTTTACTCTCTTAAGCTAGTATGAGCTTCTCCTCTAAGTTGTGCATATGTTGCACCTTGTGAGTAAGGAGAGAGGTCACTAGTTACATGTATTGCATTTAGAGGTGGATAGAGTATCCACTTGTGTTTTGTGTAGCACTTGGTGAGAGTCAAGAAAGGGGCTTAGCTTATTGCTCTTGGAGGTTGACGCCTCCTAGACGACTTGGAGGACTTATGCCGACGATCTTCTCAAGAAGCTTGTGAGAAGACCCAGTTGCTTGTGAGTGGCTTGGTGCTCATCATCTCTGGAGTGGAGGAAGAAAAGCCCTAGTGGATTCGAGGTGTTGACTTAATTTGTGGATCCGGTCCAATTCATTTGGACTTACTTCAATGTGGATTAGGGAAGACCGACAAGTTTCCGAACACCATGTTAAAAAGATCACGTGTCATCGTTGTGATTTGCTCTCTTGTGCTTTACTTTGTGCAATTAACATTCCTAGAATTAAATTGCTTGTTACCCTAACATTGCAAACATTGACATAGACGTATGTTGTTGGCGTACATAGTTGAGACTAGACATTTCTGGTCTTAATTGTGCAAAACTATTTTGATTTACGCTTCCGAATATAAAATCGGTTTTAGCCAAAAGAATTTTAAAAGTGCATATTCACCCCCTCTAGTTGGCATCCCCGATCTTACACCCATTTGCGAAAATTTGGTTGTGTTGTATACATGTCGATTCCACCTCCGCGGTGTACAACCATGGGTCCTCATTGGAGGTTGGGGATCTATGTAGGTTTTGAATCTTTATCAATTATTAAATACCTTGAGCCCATGACAGAGGATCTACATACGGCTTGGTACGTTGATTGTATCTTTGACGAGGACAATTTTCCAGCATTAGGGGAGGAAAGTACCACACTAAATAATGTCGTGAAATAGATTGGAACATCATTGGCATTCAGTCTTTAGACCCACGCACTAAAGAAACAGAATTGGAAGTTCAAAGATTAATAAATCTGTAACAAATAGCTAATAACCTGCTAGATGCATTAACTGATCATAAGAGAGTGACAAAATCTCAAACACCTACAGTAAACACACCGAAGAGAGTGGAAGTACCCTAGCTGGATATTGAATCCACTCCTACCGCTCATGGGAAGAAGATGGGGATACCTTCAAGCACACGAGACTTAATTCCATGGAGACATCTGTAGAAGCAAAGAACCAAACAAGATAAATCACTCCATAAGTCAGTAGAAGAAACTCACCCTGATGTCGAGAGAATCCCTGAAGTGAGCTATCCTGCGAATGGTAATCTTAGTGAAACTTTGCGCTCACAATCTAACACTGGGAAGTCAAAACACCCAGACTCCAACGTTATGGAAAATCATGAGGAGCTGGAAGAAGTAAATGACGAAATTTCCACAAATTATGTGTATTCGGGAGAGTCGTATAAAAGAAAGACTACAATTGTCGACATATATTTTGCCTCTGAAATTGTTAAAACTCTTGAGCTGGATCCAAAACTTAAGTCCATGGAAGAGTGTCATAACCGCTCAGATTGGGTCAAATGGAAAGAAACAATTGAGACAAAATTGCGCTCACTTAATAATGGGAAAATATCCAGCCCTATCGCCCAAACACCTCCTAAAGTGTTCCCTATAGGATCCAAATGGGTTTCCATCTAGAAGAGAAATGAGAACAATCAGGTGGTGAGATATAAAGCGTGGCTTGTAGCACAAGGGTTCACGTAGTGACTCGGCATCGATTAAGATAAAACTTATTCTCCTGTAATGAGTGGAACCACATTCCAATACTTAATATCAATGATAGCTAGCATGAATTTAACAATGCAATTAATGGATGTAGTGACCACATATTTATATGGGTCATGGGATACATATATCTATATGAAAGTCCCTGAAGGAGTTTAAATTCTGGATCATAATAAAAACTAATCGCAACATGTATAGTGTCGAACTATAGAGGGCGATGTATGGTTTAAAACAGTCCGAGAGAATGTGGTAGAACTGACTTAGCAACTTTCTCTTGAAGAAGGGTCACTCCAATAATGATGATTGTTCATGCGTGTTTATTAAGAAATCCCATAATAGATTATGCACCATCTCAGTTTATGTCGATGATCTGAATATCATTGGAACCGCGGAGGACATAAAGGAAGCGAGTTCTTAACTAGTGACAGAGTTTGAGATGAAAGACTTCGGTAAGACCAAGTATTACTTAGCCTTGTAGCTAGAGCATTTCCCATAAAGAATATTAGTGCACTAGTCTGTTTATATTAATAAGGTATTGGAGAAATTTAACATAGATAAATCTCATCCTTTTAAGACCCATGGTAGTTAGATCCCTAGACATAGATAAAGACTCATTCAGACCGAGGATGGAAAATGAGGAAATCTTAGGACCTAAGGTTCCATACTTAAGCATCATAGGAGCACTGATGTACCTTTTGAACTGCACCATGCCTAATATTGCATTCGCAGTCAACTTGTTGGCTAGACACATTGCGGTTCCAACTAGAAGGCATTGGGCTGGCGTTAAGATTCTTCTCAGCTACCTCGAAGGTACACAAGATCTTGGTTAGTTTTACCTGAAGGACCCAGGCTTGATCGTGGTGGGATATAAAGATGATGGTTGTTTGTCTGATCCCTACAGTGCCAAATCTTAGATTGGGTTTGTATTGCTTTGTGGTGGTACAACCATTTCTTGGCAGTCATTTAAGCAGACTTCGGTAGCTACCTCTATCAACCACTCAAAGATTATAGCATTATATGAAGCCTCACGTGAATGTGTTTGACTCAGACGAGTGATTAGCCATATCCATAAGTCTTGTGGCATTAACTCCGTCGATACCCCCACTATTATCTATGAAGATAACGTTGCTTGTGTTGTGCAGATGCAAACAGGTTATGTTAAGAGCAATATCACAAAACATATTACCCCCTAAACTCTTTTATCCTCATAAACTCCAGAAGAATGGAGAGGTGAAGATCATGCTAACTAAGTATTGTGAAAATCTAGCTGATTTATTCACTAAGTATCTGTCTGTGTCCAGTTTTCACAGATGTGTTCGTGGAATTGGAATGAGATAGCTTAGAGAGTTGTAGGGTTCAAGGGGAGTAAACTCTTGAATCATAGCCCTTATCAAGATCCTAAAGATTGAATCCTGAAGATTAAACGTTACACTTCTTTTCTCTTAGTGAGTTTTTCTGAATGTTTCTGACATGAAAGTTTTTAATGAGGCAACAGGTATAATACAACTTGCGGATGCAATATACTCTTTTCTTCTTCCCTTTTTTCCCACTAGGTTTTTGGGAGTAGTTTTGATGAAACATGTGCATGACACGGTATTTGCAAAAGGGAGTGTTATGAAATCCTGAGGGTTAAGGGTTTTGTGGGCAAATACCTAAACTACTTGTGGTGAGTTTTAGTCAGCAATAAAGGATTCAGATCCCACTACATTGTCACCTTTTATCTCTCTATTATGTGTGATTGGCTTGGTGTTTTCCTGCAATGACTACCATAATCTAACAATTTTGACGGGTCCATGGACAAGCAAAAAAGACTCGTGGCCTTTCCATTTCCCGTAGGGAGATTGGACGTCAATTTGTGGAAGCGGGGCATGCGCCTGCGTGCCCTACCAATGTTGATTTAAAATGTTTCTGGTTGGTTCATTTGCTATCGAGTGTGGAATCAGATTAAACATGGCTACTTCAAGATTCATCACGCTTCTACGAGTGCTTAGCTTGTAACATTGCTTCCTGCTATGTTGTTTATGTTGCAGTAGACGCATTAAGGTCATGGTGCACCATACCACGTTATATAGAAAGGCTGCGTGCACATACTGAAATACAGAAAAACCACATTGGTACTAGTAAGTACCCCATAAACTAGTAATCAAACTCCAAGTTCAACAAGGGAAATTAGGTTATAGAATGACATCTCCAGACGTAGAAAGGAAAGACTTGGCATAATATCGGTGGCAATGTAGTGAAAGCAGTGATTACTGTCTGCTAATATAGGCTCTAGTTGAGGTGATGCAGCTAATTCTTCTTGGGAGGTAGAAGCACAGAGCTGAGAGCGTTGCGAGTCACCAAGGCAGCTACGTGTAGCTCCATAACCTGTAAAAATAAATAAATCTGTAAGACCTGGAGTTAGCGATTCAGAGGCCGACGAGTTTTATAATGACGGTGAAGTGCCTAACACTGACAGGCATATATAGAGTAACAACCTGGGACTTTGTGAGGGTGAATTCTTTCTCCACAAGCTCCTTTATCTGAATCTTAGCGTCACGAACTACTTGTAGAGTGCTTGCTAAGGACAGCGGAAGAATATGCAGATCATCAGTCACCATGAAGTTCTGAGGCCCCTGCTTGACATATGCTTTGCCCCTGTCACTTCCTCCCTTCGGGGATTTTGGATCGCACTCACAAAGGTTTGTGGTTTTTACTTTGTTTTGGCAATAAGTATATATGTAACCCTTACTAATCAAATCCCGAATGGAAGTTTGCTCACGACAAATACCAAGATTAGAAAAACGACCGATCTTGAAGCACTTAAAGCAGGCATTGATCTCTTGCTTTTTTGGAGCTAGTTCCTCAACTTGTAGTATCTTAGTAGCGCCGCAACCAAAAAAGGGTGGCAACTTTGGGGATAGTAGCAAAATCTGTAATTCTGGTCTGATGCATCCTTTAGCACTTCCATCTATGCTCCTGTAAAGATTATCAACACATCCTTTTGGTGCCCACTGACCGAATGTCTTTATTATTGATCCTAGTGGAATGCTTAGTAAGCCAAAGAGAAGATCGACAAAATCGTCACCGACTTCAGCATACACCAGTGAGGAGTTGTTTTTTGTCTGAAGAACCCTTATCTTCACATTGTCTAGCTTGTGCTCAGCATCATTTCCTTGTTCAGGGCATAAGTTCTCAGGGAGCATATCACATATCAAGCCCTGCATCATCGGGTGCGATACAACATCGAAATAGAGACCAGATAAAGGTTGCTTGGACGTCAATGATCTCTTGAGTATGCTAATTATCTGTAAAAGATGGATCATAGGTCAAATAGTAGTTGGGGGGGGGGGTAGCAACAGGTCAAATAGTAGTTTTAACCGAAGTGGATTGCAAGTTTCAGAGTTTTGCTCCAAAAAAAACAAAAAACAGAGCTAAGATAGACAAACCTTGTCTGAACTAAGTTGGAGAATCCGCTGCTCAAGATTGGCTGGATCCCGTACTCCAAACTTGTCAAAAAGGAACAGCATGAGAGACGTTGAGGCTGGTGCAACATGGAGATCATCAGTGACGATGAACTTCAAGCATCCTTTGACAAAAACTCCATCCTCAGAACCGGCAGCAGCAGTGTTACCGTCATTCTGTGGCCACTCCCCAACGTACTGCATGACTTTGCCGCATCTGCAGACAGCGTCAGGGACCGAGCTAAACGCGCTGTCACCATGAGCGCAACAGCTTGTATCTTTGCAAACATAAACCGCCCTAGGATCGGTGTCGTCAACTTTGATCTTGAGTTGACAGCATTGCTCCGCAGCAGCATTGGATGGTTTAAGAAGCATCCACTTGCAGGCCTTGGTTCGGAAGAAGTCCGTGCTGAGATCCTCAACGCTCTTGTACACTTCATCGAGGCATCCCATCTGAGATTGCTTGCTAAGAAGGCGAACGATGGTGCCTAGAGGCAGCGTGAGGAAGCTGAAGAGGGCATCGACGAACTCCTTGTCAGACTCCGCAAATAGCACCCTGCTCTTCTCCTTGTCGATGAGCAGCTTCACGTCGATGGTTGGCTCTTGGCTCTTCCACATGGCGGTGGAGGTAAAGCGTGCGTACTGTCTGGGAGCAATGGTTTCTATTGCTGTTGCTAAATTGTTTGTGGGAAGCTCATGAGCCGTGGAATCTAAAACCGCAGTCTGCTCTGCTATTTATGTGTAACTCTTCGTTTCTTGTCTTCTTGAGATACTCGATTCTTATTGGAAACAGCATTTGACGACTAGCTGTGTCTTGCTGATTGAATTATTTCTCACGGGGAACGGGGAAGCTTCATCGGTCTTTGACCATGATCATGCATCGTGGGCTGTAGCTGTAGCAGGCTTACACTGCAATTCTTTTGGGAAGGCCTAAGGAAAGCAGGCCACTGATCGGCCCATTTTCAGGAAGGCACTTCTTTTGCTCAGCCTACTAAAGTCAGCGAACTTAGGCCCATAAGAGGTTACGCTTTCCGTCCATTTTATGCAACAAAAGGGTGGGTGGCGCACCTAAAAAAAAACCATTTAGCTGGTTTTAGAGCTATTTAGGTGGTTTAGGTTCAGTATTTTAGGGCCATTTAGGTGGTTTATGTTTAGTACACGTGTGAGTGTGTTTAGTTGTCAAAACGTGTGCCTGTGTTTCGTAGGATCTAGCTCCCATTTTAGATTAAACGTGTGTTTAGAACACAACCACATGTATGCGTGAGTATGCGTCCGATGTGCACTCTTAAAAAAATTGGCTCGAGCAAGCTTTCTCAAAAAAAAATTGGCTTGAGCCAATAAATCGCTGTTAAAGAATACAACAGCTCAGTTTGCATCATGCAAGCAGTAATGTGCCCCGCAGAACAATAGTATTGGGTATACTAAGAGCATGTACAATGAGCTTATATCAGCCGTCTATAGTCATTGCTACGTAGGAATTTTGCTGATGTGGATGAAAGAGAATGAAGAGAGAGAACGATGCTGTCTACAATCCTGTAACCGACTATAGCACAAGAAACAAGAAAAGCATTAAAAGATTGTGTGTTCTATAAAAACAACTAAAAAGTCAGTAGCCGTCTGTACTATTGTATGAGCTATCTTTAGTACTGTCTATATGTGACATGAATAGTTGTTATAGACATCAAATGTCTATACCATTATATATGCCCTAATAAGCTGAGTACACGAAGGATATCCAAATACCAGCAGCATTTGGCCAGTTGATCCCACAGAGATCAAAAGTCGTACGAAGGATCGACTTAGTATTTTAGGGTCATTTAGGTGGTTTAGGTTCAGTACACACGTTAGTATGTTTAGTGGTCAAAGCATGTGTTCGTGTTTCGTAGGGTCTAGCGGTCTAGCTCCCGTTTTAGATTAGACGTGTGTTTAAAATACACACGCGTGTTTATGTGATGTGTACTCTAAAAAAATTCACACGGGCCAATAAATCGCTCTTAAAGAATACAACAGCTCAGTTTGCATCATGTAAGCCATAATGTGCCTCGCAGAACAGTTGTATTGGGTATACTAATAAGCTGAGTACACGAAGGATATCCAAATAGTAGCAGCACTTGGTCAGTTGATCCCACAGAGATCAAAAGTCGTACGAAGGATCGAGCAGGAACTCTGTTTAAGGGCATCTTCAATAGTTAGAGATAACATTGTTTTTAACATATACTACATTATCTTTAGAGACAGCATCTCTAATAGATAGTCTCTGGCACACTCTTCAACATTTATATTTTATAATTTTCTTTTGAAACAGGCCTACATATCAACTAGAATAGATTAATGTATCATGTCTTGTTTTACATGCACGACAGTCTCTTCAGAAAAAAAACGACATACGCTCTCTCTCCTCCCTCTCTTTTCTCTACGTTGGATTTTTTTGATATAACGTAGCTAAAAAACAACAATAAATATACTAATGGAGATACCCTGAGGAGCAGATTGACACGAGCCTAAAAACCATAAACGTTTCAAGTGGTGTTAATTTTTTCTAGTTGGAGAAAAAAATGTTAGTACCGAGAGGGGATGAGAAAGGACGACATGAAAAGTGACGATGTAGTGGATACTTGTATGCCGTGGTCGACGGCGCCCCCGAAAAAATATTGTAGCCGGCTGTCGAGGCAACAAGGAAAGCTATGTGGTTCCCGCCATGCGCCAGTGAAAGGAAAAGGAAGGTGAGCTCATGCACTTGGTGGTGCATAGGACTTGGCATGCACAAGGGAATTGTTGCCAGCGCCTGGGAAGGAAGGAAAGACAGCCATGCAGCAGAGTTCTGATTTTTGAATTCCTATCGTACGCTTCCGTGGATTCTTCACAGTCACGAGTTACACATCGAACTCTACAGTCATTGAGCACTTCACTTTGTCCAAATAACAACTTTAGTGGGCAACGGTAGCAAGAAATAGGCACTTGAGGTACTTGAGCCAGGCATAATTTG
Source organism: Phyllostachys edulis (assembly GCA_036346405.1). Classification (NCBI taxonomy): domain Eukaryota; kingdom Viridiplantae; phylum Streptophyta; class Magnoliopsida; order Poales; family Poaceae; genus Phyllostachys; species Phyllostachys edulis. The sequence continues at coordinate 14,410,102 of CM070551.1, read as the reverse complement.
GAACTGACACTACAAACTTTGCGGTGCATACAGAGTTAGAATCTTCTCGCCGCATATGTAAGCAAAGTGCATTTGTGCAATATAAGTACATCAGAAATGAATATACCGAAGAAGAGTGCGCTACACACAGGATTTCCTTCACTGTGACAATTTTCTTCATTTTCTTTACGACACAGGATTTCCTTCATAGATCGAACAAATAAATTGTTTTTACCAGATGCTTTGTTTTTTGATTTGTGATGTTACAATCATTATTCGGGGATGTTGCAACCATTGTTCGAGGATGTTGCAACCATTGTCTGGGGATGTTGCAACCGTTGTCTGGGGATGTTGTAACCGTTGTCTAGGGATGTTGCAACCGTTGTCCTTGTCTGGAGATGTTGCACCCGTTATCCTAGGATGTTGCAACCGTTGTCCGGGGATATTGCACCCGTGTTCGGGGGATGTTGCATGTGGCGATGTACTTTTGCCCCTTTTACTTGTGTTAATCTTGGTTGCATAAATTAAAGTCGAGCATTTTACCCTTTGCGATGTATACATACATACGTGAATCGGTGTGTGGTGATGTGATGCACATACGTACGGTGAGAAAATCTTGTGCTCGTCATGTACGAGAACCCGGGCATCTGATCCTAGTCTCAAAACGGACATCCGGGTGCTAATATCACCCTTGCAACCATTGTCCTACGATGTTGCAACCGTTGTCCGAGGATGTTGCAACCATTGTCCTAAGATGTTGCAACCGTTGTCCGGGGATGTTACAACCATTGTCCTAGGATGTTGCAACCATTGTCTTAGAATGTTGCAACTGTTGTCTGGGGATGTTGCAACTGTTGTCCGAGGATGTTGTAACCATTGTACAGGAGATGTTGCATGCAACGACGTAATTTAAGTTGCACCATTTTCTTTTTCTTACTCTTAACCCAAAAGGAAATTGTAGACAACAATGAGCTACTTGCTAATCAAGATGTTAAAAAGGAAAGCTCATGTGATATTGTTTACAGCACGGTGTCAAACAATTTATTCCCAGATTTCATTAGAGCCCATATTACAAAGGATAATGCTTTGATTACTCAAAAAAAAAAAAAGATGACCCGGGCGTCCGATCCTTCGGACATCCGGATGCTAGTTAGTCCTTTATGGTTTCTATCTAGTCCACGTAACAGAATCTGAAAGCCATATTTCCGACCGAATTCTTATTGAAATCTGATATCAACGTGATTTGTTATGTGCATGCATGCATGCATGCTTATTTCTGGTTGAGTCCATGTCCAGGTCAAGTTGAGTTGGTGTGGGCCTTAGGCCGAGTGTGCATGCATGCTTATTTCTGGTTGAGTCCGTGTCCAGGTCAAGTTGAGTTGGTGTGGGCCTTAGGCCAAGTGTGTTGTGCGTGAGTTGGGGAGTATATAACCCCACGGCTATGGCTATGTACGGCTCGCCACTGGTACGCGCAGCCATTTGCCTCCTTCGCGTGCGGCCGTGCACCCGACACTTCGAGACAACGTGCTTGTCTGGTGCGTTACAACTTTCAAGATTGCAGCAATTCGCGCGTGGGGCCTTTGGTGTTTGGTGTTTCCGTGCTACTAAGCTGGATTACCTTGGCTGCGTGCATCTTCTAGATTGTCCAATTTGATACTATACTAGCATCAAAAATACAAAACCACATGTGTGAGCCTGGCGTCGGCGACCCTGGGATGGGCGCACGACCCGATGTAGCCGGTGTTCCTACTGCGTCACCCCATGCTCCGGTGTATCAGCTCGTCCGTCACCTGTCACAGCGAGAAAAATGTGTTCCACAGAGAAAATTTTACCGAGAGCGGTCAGTGGATCGTCAGCTCCAAGTGTGCTCTAATCCCACTTTTTCTCTTCGTCGAACACCACACTGCGCGACATGTGAACGTGATTGCCCACAGGATCATAGACTGGGTACGCCTTGGACCCTGGTTCGTAGCGGAAGAAGACCATTGGTACACTTTCGTCGTCGAGTTTCTTCAGGTTTGATTTCACCATCTTCACATGCGCCACACACCCAAACGTGCGGAAAAATGCACGTTCGGGCGTCGCCTGTACCATGCCTTGTAGGGCATCTTGTCGTGTATACTCCGCATCGGTGCACGGTTGAGGAGGTAGATTGCCATTGTGGCAGCCTCGTCCCAAAACCTTCCTTGCACGCCTTTCGCCTTCAATAGGTTACGCGCCATGCCGACCACCGTCTAGTTTCGACGCTCTACGACACCGTTCTGCTGAGGTGAGTACGGTGTCGTGAGCTGCTGCTTGACAGGTTCGCGCAGTACTCGTCGAATTCCGTGGACGTGAATTCACCGCCACGATCAGTGCGCAGTGCCCACGGCTTTTGCGCGGCCTTAAGTTCAGCGTGGGCCTAGAAGCGCTTGATGGCTGCCGGCGCCTCGTCTTTCGACGTAAGGAGCATCAGCCACATGTATCAACTGAAATCATCCACCAGGAGCAGAAAGTACCGCTTCCCTCTTGGCGCCGCTGGCATGACGGGTTCACACAAGTCATCGTGTACCAACTCGAGCTTATCCTGGGCGCAGTAGCGCACCTCCTGCGAGAGTAGAGCACGCAGTTGTTTCCCAACCAGGCAGGCATCATAGACTTGATCCACCTGATGGATTTGTGGCAACCCGTGTACCATCTAGTTGTGTGCGAGACGTCGCAGGGACTAAAAATTCAGATGGCCATAGCGCGCGTGCCAGCGCCACGCATCTTCACCGTAGCTTACTGCTAGATACATCGGCTGCGCCAAAACCATATCAAGCACATACATATGGTTTCTAGAGCATTTTAACTTGGCTAGCAGTTGCCACTGCTGATCACGAAGCCACAGCGTGTCGTTCTCGATCAACGTCTGACAACCGTTCTGGTCAAGTTGTTTGATGCTAATGATATTGCTCCGCAGCCGTGGGATGTAGTACACCCTGGTGAGTGCACAATGCTCCTTGGGGTGTGTGAGAACCCGAATAATCACTTAATCAAATAACAGTAATTGGTAATTTAGCGGTAATTTACATTCGTCTTAGCAGTAAGCTAACCATAGTGTCAAGTTGAAGTTAAACTAAACTGGGCTTGTCACAAATCGTTAGTATTTGGGTTTCCTTTGCAAGCTTCGCAATAAAGATCTCCGATCAACATCTAATTATCCATTCAATCTTAGAATCGAATACAAGAATCCTTTACAATCACCGGTAAAGTAGTAAAATCAAAGTCGTAATTAAATTACAATAATTATTTCCATTAGAACAACTTACAATAGTTCATCGCAAGTGATATTAGAACAATAATACAATATCTGAATTGCTTACAAGAATATTTTGCAACCAATCAAAATACAAAAATTACATCATTTAATTTATAGTATAATCTAAATCCTATCTTGCTCTTTCGTTGAAGCCCTCCTTATCTTTCCATCCAATTATCCTCCACTCGTCTAGATCCTCACCTCGATAGACGACCAAAAACACAGAAAAGTGATTAGTACAACTGAGAGCAGCTTATATAGGTGAGTAATAGAATACAGGAAGTGACCGTCAGATTTCCCCAAAGTGCAGTAGGATACCCAGAACAACCTGAGCAGTCGGTCCCTTGACCATCAAGATACCCAGACCAACCAGAGTTAGTCGGTCCCTTGATCGTCAAGATATCCAGACCACCCGAGGTCATTCGGTACCTGTCACTTCCGTGGGTCTCCTCATCCGGCAGTATTAGAATCCAACACCCACTATGTACAATTGCCTCAACCGCAGTATAATCCCACAATGCACATCCCATTAAACCCCACCCTCAATCAAAGCATCACTGGGTGTATCGAAACCAGCACCATCAGCACCTTTGCTGCCCAGCCAACAATCCTGCAAATATCCAACCCAACACCCCCTTGAACACAGGGTAGCATAGCCAGCAGTCGAAGCTAGCTCCCCCTTGCACAAATTCTACATTCACTCCTCTGTTTCTCAGAGACACCTCGCAAGAAGCACAACCCCAACATAGCTGAGCCGTCCCCTTGCACCATCTTCATGCCCTTCCCTGCTCCTCAATGCCACATCACAGGGGAGCACAGCCAAGTGATAAGGCTGAGCATGCTACATAGAGGAGCATAGCCCAGCCACAGCAGAATCATCCCCCTTCGCATAACCCATTCACCACCCTCTCTGCCAACTCACAAGCGACACAGCACATCCATTCCCTTCCCACTTCTTCTCAGCCAAAAGGCCAAGACCACAACAGTAGGAAGGGAGCAAGAAAAATGAAGAGAGCCAGGGGGCCAGGAAGAAGCAGGAGAGCAAGGACAACGCCGGCTCCAGCATTGACCTTGAACCTTCGGCGACCACCCCCAACGCCGGCATCGCCATCTCGACCACCATCGTCCACCACATTGGCCACAACCCCAAAATCGACCCAACCCCAACCCTCAGGTAAACCACCATTTCTCCCGCAAGCATTTCGCCATTCATCCATACACATGCACATTGTTCATCCCACAGTAGCAAGATATATCTCTTAGTTCATCACATCACAGAGCAAAGAGGTGAAGAGGGAGTAGAGGGGATAGATACCTCAGTGTTTTGTTGGCAAAACACCACCACAGTAGTAGCAATCCCCATCCATATCCTTCTGATGTTCTTGCACAAGCAACATTAAAACCACATCAGTGAAATAAATCAAGTTCAAAACACAAATCGTAGAAAGAGGAATTAGGAGGGGAAAAGAGCCTCGGGCACCATGGCCAAGCCGCCAAGGAGGAGGCCTGGATCGGCGAGTGGCCGAGGTGGGCCGGGCAGGGAGCGGTGGCGCCATGGGAGCCGGAGCCGGGCCAGGGAAGGCGGCGCTAGGAGGGGAGGCGGTGGCGGCGCAAAGAATCAGAGCATGGTGAGCCGGGGAGGAGGAGCCAGAGGCAACGGAGCCGGGCCGGGAGCCATGGGCGGTGCCGCCAGGAGAGATTGGAGGGGAGGAGAGGATTTGGGGGTGAAGCAAGTGAGAAGGGAGGGGGTGATGTGTGGCTGTCGGCCGGGTTAGGTGGTTAGGGAGGAAGGTAATTAAGGGATTAGAGGGATTAGGTTTAGGAAAATTAAGTATAGAAAAATTTTAGGAAAAATATTATAATTTCTAATAAATTATGATAATTAATGTTTGTAACAATAGAATTTAGCAATAAAATAAATAGATGTTAGCACTTCGTAATTATGCGATCGAACGAATTCACATAGGTCACATCGGGCTAACCAGCCTTAAAATCTGTGTATTGAGTAATTATTAGAATAAGATCAAATATCATAAATTCAGTTAATAAAAATTGAATATGCATGCGTAGCAAACCTGTGCATCATTGGCAAATAGTTGATTAGGTTGAAATGTTTTAATCATGTTAATTTAATTAAATTAAAGCGATGACGAGTTTATGTAGAGAATTAAAAAACACGTGTGGACTTAAGTAAAATCAATTAGGCGTTTTTGCCCGAGTAGAATTTAATAGATTTAATGAAATATGAGTGCAGGTAGTATTTCATTTCTCATTCGTTAAAATGCGAACTTCGGCATTTTCGACCCTAGAGCGAGTAATCAGTATAACGACCTTACCTGGGGAGTGCTAACTTAGCAAGGAACCCGAAAAATGTTATTAAATTAAATCATGCTAACAAAATAGAATCTACTAACTTATGTACACGTAATATCACTCAAAATCAATTAAGTATTTATTTATATATTACTCGTGCTGCCGCATTACTATAGAGGACAAACCAGCACCGACAGGAGCAACTAATCAGAGATTCGTCGACGTCGACCTTTCCTGCAATTACGAAGGCAAGCTATTCTCTTGAACATAAACATAGTTATATTAAATATAAACTATGTATTGATGTATTTTATACTTATTGCATCAAAACTATTTCTTAAAATCAAATCAAATAAATGAAATTGGGAAGATAAGAAAAGAGATGAAAGAGATAAGAATTACTAGGTTGGTAAAGGGGGCCCGGGCAGGGGAACGTGATGATGAAGATGAGGTGGGACCCCTTTACATATGGTTAAAATATAAGGACCAACAAAACTCTTACTTGGATCAGAGGCCGTAAATTTAGTACCAACCATTTTCCTATTTCGGTGGGCAGAAAATACTAACTTGTTACATAATTATGATCTCCACAACGGGTCATGTTGGAGTGTTTCAGCATGGAAGAGAGCCACCCCAAGGTGGAGTGTTGGGCACAGACGAGAGCCACCCCAACCAACATTACTAGAACTTGGTGGATGATGAGATCAGCACTGTGACTAAATCAGCACCGACGGAAAGTAATGGACGGAGCCTTAATCTCGTAACCTGGAAAGCGTTTTGTTTTCTGAACTCGAAATCGCATCAAAGGAAATGCGGTGGACCTAGCTTAGAGAGAGCTTAGAATAACTATGGGTAAAGTGGTACAAGCCTGTTCAGTGCTATATCAAATCATGAATTCATGTCAGTCTCTTGGATTAGAGTCTACGGGAACCGCTAAGGGTCTATCTTCTCTCCGAGTGACAAGTAGTCTTTTCAGAATTAAAACTGCAACCTAAATCTTGTTAAAGTATTTTCAGAAAAGAGATGAAGTTAGGAAATGTAATGACAACAGAGATGAGGCATCTAGTGCATTTTTGCTATTAATGCTTGTTGAGTACTTTTGTACTCAACCTTGTTAGTATTCTCCTTTGTTAGATCCTAGTCCGGCTGTGAATTATCTTGAGTGGGACGAGGGACATGTAGGTACAGATGAGGCCGCAGGAGACGAGGATCCTTGCTACGAGGAGCAAGGTGAGGTGGATGCCCTATTCGACACATGGGACGACTAGGAGGTCGAGTGAGCATGGTAGGCAAGAGAGGGACTTAGTCCCATTCTCCAGTGTAAATTACTATGTGTTAATGTAAAACCTTAGCCCTACGTGGCTAACTGTTGTAATAAAGAACAGTTTCTATCTTATTGTTCTGCTGCGTCAACTCTGGTAAGGCTTATTATTCATTGAAGCGGTGTTCTACCGGGCAGACGAATAGTATTTTGTTCGCTTAAGTGTGATTACCCTCTGGGATAATGACACGGGGCGTCACAGTGTGGCACATGAACAACACGGTCCCACGCCCACATATGTCGATGACGAAATTGTCATCAAACTTCACGGTCCCCTTTACACCGATGTCCAACTCGGTGAAGGCAGCCTTGCACCCGGACATGTGATTGGACGCACCCGTGTCCAGGTACCAGGCGCTGTCATGCTCGTTCTTCTCTCGGCCAAGGTGCACTTGCGCGTGCACCTCGTCTAGCGCAACGTCAGTAGGTGCACCGTGCGTGACCTCCGTCAGCGTGCACACCTGGGCCATCAATAGCGTGGGCTCGTCGTCCTGAGCCTAAGTGAGATGCGCCTGCTCTTTGCGCTCTCGCCGTGGTTTGCGAAATTCTCGAGAGAAGTGCCCAAGGTTCCTACAATGGAAACACTTGAGTCTGGACTTGTCGTGGCAGCCGCCGGACCCAGCGCTCTCCTTGCCGTCACGGGCAGCACCTTGCCCGCCTTGCTTACTGCGGCCACGCCATTGCTTGTTGCTGTTCCTTCCGTCGCCCGAAGAGGAGTCACCCTGCTCCTGCTTCTTCATGCGCGCCAGCCACTCCTCGGTGAGGAGAAGATGGCCACTAGCCTCGCGGCCACTGTCATCGGCCGTCTCGTCCGCATCGAACCTCTCCTCCGCACACCAGCTCTTCCACGAACAAGGTCCGCAGATCGATCAGCTGCTCGATGGAAATCGCCACATACGTGAACTTCAGAAGAACAACGCAGAGGAACTTCTTAATTACCTTGATGTCCTCCAAAGTTTCTCTGAGCGTGCAGATGTTGTTGACGAGGCCGGTCAACCGCATGGCAAAATCATCCACTGGCTCGTTGCTCTTCATGCGAATCCCATCAAATTCCTTGAGCAGGGCCTGTGCCTTCGCCTCCCGGACACATTCTACACCCATACGCATGGTTTTGATAGCGTCCTAGGCCTGTTTGGCGCTGTCCTTCACCGCCAGTGTCGCCAGCATCTCCGACGGCACCCACTGGAGTATGGCCGCCAACGCTGCCCTATCAATCCGGTACTCGGCATTTCCCGCCTCCTAGACTCCTTGATCCTGCATGTTGACCCTCATCAAGAGAGCCCACTCGGTGTAGTTCGTGCGCGTGAGGGTAGGGTAGTGTACCGACACCGACGCCTCCCTGATCTGGTGCACCACCACGTTCCCGCCTTCGTTGCCGGTGCCGCTGTGGCTGTTGCCATCAGCGTGGACTCACAGTGTGGTGGGAGACTCCGATCCTGTGCTCGTAGACATCGTCGCCGCTCTGATACCAATTGTTAGCACCGAGTCGATGAACACTTAACTTGATCACGAAGAACACAACGTGAACACACACGTGGAAACTTCTTTGGAAACTCAGCAATCGACAATCAAAAGACACGACAAGATTTTTTGTGCCGCACTGATCATGCTGTAGCTTTTCGGTTTCTATTTCAATCGCTAAAGGAAAGAGCACAAACGGAAAGAAACAATTACATGCAGATTTTGGCCGTGATCTCCTGCCGTGATCCCTGCAAGAATTGCGCCATCCCATGAGTCTCTGGATTACAGCCAAAACTACAACACCAACGGAAGGAAATACCAAGAAAGGAAATATCTAATCAAAGCAATCCCTAATCAAATCAATTCCGCTAACTACTCAATCGATCCTGTAGTTACGCTGCCAATCCAACGTGAACCAGCACGTCTCGGCATGCACAACACACACACATGATTAGTTCAACAATTGAGAGGCTTAAGAAGCATCTCCTTGCAAGCCTTGGTTTGGAAGTGATCCGAGTGGCGGCGTGAGGAAACTGAAGAGAACGTCAACGAAATCCTAGTCAGATTCTGCAAACAACACCCTTCTCTTCTCCCTGTCGACAAATAGCTTGACAACAACTGTTGGTCCGCCATTGTTCGACATGGTGTATGAAGTGTGTGTTGGTGTTCTAACTTCAACCAATAAGTGGTGAGCAAGATAACTCAAGGTATTGAATAGGCAATCCTTAAATATCCTTCATAGCCCATGGGTAGAATATGATTTTGAAGGGTGCTAAACAATTCACATGAAGTGTCTCTTATTGAAAGGCTAGTCTGCATGCCAATCTTTACATTTCCCAACAGGAAGATGATGAGCTTCCTTGAGTTATTTCTCATTGGAAGTTGCATGGCATGAACGGAAGGCGGTTTTTTTTTTTTAAAAGACAGATGGGAGGCTTATGGTCTTACGTGCTGAATTTGAGGGTTTTTTAGGGGAGCTGCTACACAACGCTATACTGTTAGGAGACTCACCCAACGGTACAGGTACAACCATACAAGAGGTTTGAAAACCGGAACTTAAGTTTCAACAACTTTCGCATCCGAAACATGAAGTTTCAAAAAATGAGTATCATGTTCAAATCTTTTCAACGAGTTTCAACATCTTTTGGGTGTCAGGATTGAAACTTCATAAGACTTGTGATGAAACTATATGAAACTTGATGAAACATGATGTCACTACTGAAACCTTATCTTATACAAAAAAGATGAAACTTCATGAAACACATATGAAATTAGTTTCATCTAGTTATTTGGGATTAAAACTTCATGAAACTTAATGAAATACGATGTCACTGTTGAAAAGTTGTCCTAGACAAAAAGATGAAACTTTATGAAACTTCATGAGACTTGTGATGAAACTAAATGAAACACGATGTCCCTGCTGAAAACTTGTCTTATACAAAAAAAGATGAAATTCCATGAGACTTAGAATGAAACTTCATGAAACACATATGGATTAGTTTCATTAGTTATTTTGGATTAAAACTTCATGAAACTTAATGAAACTATATGAGACTTGATGAAACACGATGAAACTTGGGATGAAACTTCATGAAACTTAATAAAACTTCATGAGACTTGGGATGAAACTTCATGAGACTTGGTATGAAACTTTAAGAAATTTAATAAAACTTCATGAGATTTGGGATGAAACTTCATAAAACTTAATAAAACCGTATCTCCGCCAGCCAGCCACGAGGCTATCACACAACACCCAGATCTATCTCAAGTTTCGTAGAAGTTTCACAAGTTCCAAATAAATTCCACCCATTTTGTGCAAAGTTTTTGCAGATAAAAAACAACTCCTTGATACAAAATTCAAAAAGTTTTAACAAGTTTTAGCTAAATTTGAACAGAGTTTCAAAAAGTTTTAGCATGTTGCGTGCCAGTTTCAGCAAGTTTCGAAGAAGTTTCACTAGTTCCAAGAAATTCCACCCCGTTTCATGCAAAGTTTCTACATAGTTCAACAAAAAAACTCATTACAAAAATTGAAAAGAAAAATTGCAAAATTTCAAGTTCCAAACACACATATGTCATGGGATCTGACCTCTCGGAGCACAACACGATGGCCACTACTTGCAGCAAGATGACGGTCGTGTGCTGGCTTGGCATGCCTGCTCCCGCCACTTGCTCGCGATGGTGGGCGCGGAGTAGTCGCTGGAGGTCTCAAACTCGCTGACACCCGCACTGGGGGCTGTAACTGCTGCAACAGCGCTCCAAGGCAACGTCATCTTCTGACACGCTCGCCATTCCGTCGGCGGCGGCGAGGGCACTAGGCTAGGCACGGGTGAGGCGGTGGGAATGGAATTGCATCTAGATGGAATGCCAAGGGAAGGTGAGGGAAGGTAGGGGAAAGCGTCGATTCCAACGCTATAGTGCTTTTTTAGCTTTTCCCTTTTTTTAGAGGTTTCCGAATTTGAATTTGCGAGGTATGTACACCAGTTGATTTTCTTCACAGCCCACCGCCCGGCCTGGTCGTCTCTCAAGTCACAAAGAACCTAACCAAAAAAGTTCTCGATAAGCCCGTGGTGGTTTCCTTAACAGCTCACTAGCCGACCGATTTTAGGCCCACTTCCCGACCTTCTACAGAAGGCCACACAACCAAATTTGCCGACTCTCACACAACCCAGATATATTTGTCCCAGCCAAGCCCACTAAAGCAGCGTACGATCCATGGAAACTGGTCTCATTACCACTGGGCTCTTGTGCTCCCATAGGCTTGGCATGGACAATTGGGCACAGGTGGAGGATTTGCCTTGAAACGGCCCGGTGCATGCATGCTCCAGCCGCCGCCGTCGCCCTACGAGATGCACCCGCGCGCGCAGACGGTTGCCTTGTCGTTGCCTTTGTCACGCGTTGTGGCAGGCAGAGGCGCGGAGCGGCCGACAAAGAGAAAAGCGCGCGTGCCATCTTTCCCTTCGGGCTTGGGCACCCCCACAGCGAACGCGCCAAGTACCCCATCTAACGTTGCGCGCACTGTACAACATCGATCATAGCCGTGGGCAGAAATTGTTAAGTTCCGCAGCACCTTTGGGCTTTGGTTTCAGTGCGTCCCGACAGCTCTGGCCCATGCGGTCCAACTGATGCCCTGGGAAGGGAACCTGGCAACCTGCTGAGAGCAGTGGCAAGGAAAAAATGTAAGGTACGACGAGGCTATAATACATAGTAACAACGTAAATACACACTTTTTAAGTTACTATTACCCTAATAGCATATTAAAAGTAATAAAAACCTACAATACATTGTAAGGTTGAGCAAAATTTCTAAATATTTGTGTACCGACCTTCTTGTTTACCATTTGATCTCTATATGCAAACGTGACAAGGCCAAGGAGGTTGTCGTCGGAGAAGGGCTCTGCAATGTGCATGACTTAGGGCTCTTTAGACTTTAGGTGGGTTGTGGGCCTTTACATTCACACGAGTACATGACTGAGGGGAGGGCCATGTCCATGCCACACGCCTATGAAAGAAAGCAACTTGTCTTGTTCCCGACGCTCCTCCTCCAACCTCCCTCGTGTGCTTCCATGGTGGCCGCCCAAAGCGTAGGGTAGGTGGGGGGGGTTTGGCGGCAGCTTAGGTCTGGTGGTCGACCGACCTCACCCGAATGGTGGGTCCACCCTGGTAGGTAAGTATGTTTGCAAGGCACCCCCTCCGTTCCAATTTATTCCTCTCCCGCTTCTGTCCCTATCATCTCGCCAGACGATGTGTTACTATCTATCACTAAGCCCTAAGCTGTTGTTGAGCGAGGTTGTTTCTGCCTCGGGCCCTCGGCTAGTTGTTGCCAGGACCCAGGAGTATGATTCGGCTTCTCAGGAAGTCAGGATTCTCGTGGTGTTAGAGCATCTACAATAGTTTGTTTTTTACCTTGTTACTACGAGGAGAAAGTACTCAATCTAATAAAAAGAAACAAGCCATCCAATAAATTATTTCTTAAGCTTATATCTAAGACTTTAATTACTACCCACAAAACAAGTTTTTAGGTAACAAGTAAGTCTTAAATAGCTATTTTGTTGTTTCTTGTGTCTTGGTATCAACAAATTGCTTGTTTCTTTATCTAAAAACAAACTCATATTCTCTCATCATCGTCTCTCCTCCCTATCACCTAAATGCTGATGTGTTTATTTCTTAGTAACAAGTTACATGGACTATTGTGGATGCTCTTACCAAGTCAGACTGACGTCAGCCCACCACCCGTATATGCTTTGCGTTTTGAGGGCTTGAGGCCCAGGTTCACAACCCTGCCCCGTGGGCTCGTAGGAAGCAAACAGTGCACATACTGCTCCCCGGGCTTCCTCATTTCCGCACTCGCTCTTCTGCGGAGTTGCACGGCTGGGACAGACGCACGGGGCTCAGCATTCGGCTCCACCCTGCCATCTGTCACTGCTGAGTCTACAGAATCGGATGACGTGCCAAGACTCCAAAGTCCAGAGTCAAGACTGGAGAGATGTGGGAGGCGAACGGGGCGCGCGCGCTGCGCGTAACTGTAAGCCTATAACCGACCACACGGCCACGCCGCACCGTGCCATCCCAAACCAACTGGTCGTGCTCGTGCACGGCCATCGGCCCAGGTGGGTAGCTCCTGCCCACGGTTGCCGAACCGATTCACCGTCCAGGTCGGCGCTGTTAAACACGATAATACCAACCACTCCTATTCCAGAGGACTCCCCGGGTCTTTCGCCATGCACGCACCTGCGTGTGCCTCTACCTGCGTACGTCCGTTAGGAGGCCCGAGTCTTCAGCTCAGTACGCACCTGCGTGTGCCACTACTAGCACTTGGATAGTCCTAGTCCGCTGCCTTGCATGCACCTGCGAGTGCCACTGCATGCGCATGATTAGTTAGGCTTCTCTCTCTTGCTTTCTTCACTTCATGTATATATATGTGGTTCTGTGAATCAATACAGGCAAGAGGTGTAATACATATTTCCACTTGGTATCAGAGCCTGCCCTTCCCCTACTTTTTTTTCATCTACTTCCGCCATGGCCAGCCCATCTGCTGCAACTGGTGCTGACACCTCTCTGTCCACCGGCACTGAGGACTTGCCTTCTCTCCCTGCCGGCGCCATAGACCTACCCTCCTCTTCTCTCTCCATCCACAACGTCAATATCCTTAGCTACATCCCGTTCAAGCTAGATATTGCCGCCAATAACTACTCCAAGTGGAAGAAATTCATGTTGTTCGTCCTCACCAAGTTCGATGCCCGCGACCATGTTGAAGACGACTCCGACCCTCAGCATGAGGACCACAAATGGCGCCGGGAAGACGTCACCATCGTCCTTTGGATCTATTCGACCCTCTCCGATGAGCTCCTGGACATTGTCATGACTACAGACAGCACGGCGTATGAAGTCTGGACAAAACTGCACACTTTCTTCCACGACAACCAGCCGGGACGCGCGATCCACATCGGTCAAGAATTCCGCTCCACCATCCAGGGCGACATGACCGTCGGCGCTTATTGTCGCCGACTGAAGACCCTCGCCGACGCTCTTGCTGACGTCGATGAACCTGTCAGCGACAAGACACTCACGCTCCAGATGATTGACGGCCTTAGCAACAAATTTCAGGTGCAGGCCGAAATCTTGTCTTCGCAGGTCCCGTTCCCTTCTTTCGTCCAAGCTCGGTCCCGCCTTCTCCTCGCGGAAATCGCGCTTACAAAGAAGGCTCGCATGGAAAGCTCGCAGGCGCTCGTCATCAACGGCAACGGCAACACCTCCGCTGATAAAGGGGGTGATCGCAGCGACCGCACCTGGCCAGGCCAATCTGGCCGTGGCCAGAACACCTCCACCCGTGGAGGTCACCAGTCTGGCGATCGTGGACGAGGCGGCCGGGGGCGCGGCCGTGGCCGTGGACGCGCGCCCACCCAACCGCCTCTTTGCAAGCACCTCGGATGGGATATTTCGTCCCCTGGGGGACGACCTTCCCGCCGCAGTGGCGCGCCCCATGGGTAGCACCAAATGCCGCCGGCGTTCTTGGTCCTCGCCCTGGTGCACCCACTCAAGCATACCCTGTCATGCTCCCAGGCACGCCATCTCCACAACAGCCATCCACTCCTTTTCCGCCGCAGCTACCGTTCTCTTGGGACCAGAACTCCATGCTATCTGCAGCTCTCAGCAACGTGGCCATGCAGCATCCCAACACCAACACTGATTGGTACATGGACACAGGCGCAACGTCTCACATCACCAACAACACAGGTAACCTCACCTCGTATCATTCTCCTTCAAGGCTTACTTCTACAAACATTGTTGTTGGCAATGGGTCTACACTCCCTATTCTTGCTACTGGCTCAACTCATCTTACTGGTCGTCCTTTCTTTCTTAACAATGTCCTTGTCTCTCCTGCCATCGTCAAGAATCTTATCTCTGTTCGTAAGTTCACTCATGATAATGCATGTTCTGTTGAATTTGACCCATACAGCTTCTCTGTGAAGGACCTAGCAACCAAGACAATCCTCATGAGATCCAGTAGCTTCGGTGAGCTCTACCCGTTTTTCGGCGCGTCCTCCCCACCGCATGCCGCCCTCTCGGCCATCACCATTGGCGATCTTTGGCACCGGCGTCTCGGACACCCTGGCCGATCGTCCCTCTCTCGGCTATCACATGCTTTTATGCGTTCTTGTAATAAAAGTGTTCATCAGTCTTCTGTTTGTGAGGCATGTCAGTTAGGACGACAACCTCGTCTTTCTTTCTCTCATTCTCATTCGTTTACTACAGAACCTTTTCAACTTATTCATTGTGATTTATGGACTTCTCCTGTCCCTAGCTTTTCCGGTTATAAGTACTACTTAATTGTCCTTGATGATTTCTCTCATTACTCGTGGACATTTCCCTTACGCAGTAAATCCGACACTTCCTCTACGCTGCAACGCTTTTTCCACTTTGTTCTTACTCAATTTCATGTTATCATCAAATGTCTGCAATGTGATAATGGTGGCGAGTTTCTCACTTCGACCTCACGGAATTTCTTCTCTCTACGGTGTCTCCTTCCGCCTTTCACGCCTCTAACACTTCTCCTCGAAGCGGTAAGGCGAGCGAGTCATTCGATCCACCAATGATATTCTCCGGACAATCCTTCTTCAAGCACACATGCCCGCACAATTTTGGGTGGAGGCGTTGCATACCTCTACTCATCTTCTGAATCGACGTCCATCTAACCCAATCAACTTTCATACACCATATTTTCTACTTTTTGGCCAGCACCCCACCTACGACCATCTCCGCACGTTCGGATGCTTATGCTTCCCCAATCTTTATGCCACCACTCCTCATAAGCTTGCTTCTCGTTCTACTCGTTGTGTTTTTCTCGGTTATCCTCTAGAACATAAGGGATATCGCTGTCTCGATCTCACCACACGCAGTTATTATTTCTCGCCATGTCATCTTTGGCGAATCTTGTTTTCCATATTTCCCAGAGACTCGGCTCTCCATTGTTGCTTCCCCACAAGCACCCAAAGGTGCAACCTCATGACACGACTCTACTCGAGTTTCGTCTCAAGCACCCTCCGCACTCCACTGGTTGACTTGCCTCGCCAAGTCCTGTGTCCCCATCTGCCCTGGCCCACCAGATTCACCCACCTCAACCGCTTGATTCATTGTCATCTCCGCGCCAACTTCCCGGTGCATTCCCTAACACAATCGGTTGCCCTCCGGCCCACCAGAACTCCCACCACATGATCACCGTGCCGTACAACTGGTTTATCTATGCCCAACCCGAAATATTTCCTGCAGACCAGTTCTTCAAATATTTCTCCTATTCCCTCCTCCTACCGTACTGCCTTAAAAGACCCCAATTGGCACAACGCAATGGTTGACGAATATAATGCCTTGTTACGGAATGATACTTGGTCTTTGGTTCCTTGTCCAGCAGGTGTCAATGTGGTCACTGGAAAATGGATCTTTCGGCACAAGCTGCATCCTGATGGTTCCTTGGCTAGGTACAAAGCCCGGTGGGTGGTTCGTGGTTTCACTCAACAAGCTGGCGTTGATTATGGGGAGACCTTTAGTCCCGTAGTCAAGCCTGCGACAATCAGAGTCGTCCTCAGCATTGCCACATCTGCGTCTTGGCCCATGCATCAATTGGACGTCAAGAATGCATTCTTGCATGGTCATCTTAAAGAGACTGTATACTGCCATCAGCCTTCAGGGTTTGTCGACTCTTCTAAACCCTCTCATGTTTGTCGCCTTCATAAGTCACTTTACGGCTTAAAACAGGCTCCACGCACTTGGTTTCACCGGTTCACCACCTATCTTCTCTCCATCGGCTTCGTTGTCTCTAAGTGTGATTCCTCACTTTTTATTTTACATCGTGGCACCTCCATTGCATATTTACTATTATATGTCGATGACATTATTCTCACTGCCAATAATACCACTCTGCTTCACTCTATTATTATCTCCCTCAAATTCGAATTCTCCATGAGTGATTTGGGTGACATTCACCATTTCCTTGGCATTAATGTTCATCGCAACAACGCGGGTCTCTTTCTTTCCCAAGAACAGTATGCATTAGAAATTCTCGATCGTGCCCACATGCTTAATTGCAACCCAATTTCGACTCCAGTAGACACCCGCTCCAAACTGTCCTCTCAATGTGGTGCACCGGTTCTAGATCCTACTCTTTACCGTAGCTTAGCTGGTGCTCTTCAATACCTAACTCTCACTCGCCCAGACATATCATATGCCGTCCAACAAATTTGCTTGTTCATGCATGATCCTCGCGATCCTCACTGGCAGCTTCTCAAGCGCATCTTGCGCTATGTAAAAGGAACCTCTCACTACGGTGTACAGTTCTACAAAAACACTTCTCTCGACTTGGTCGCTTACTCTGATGCCGATTGGGCGGGTTGTCCTGACACTCGCAAATCAACCTCCGGTTTTTGCGTCTTCCTCGGTGCCAATCTCATCTCTTGGTCGTCCAAGCGTCAACACACTGTCTCTCGATCAAGTGCGGAGGTCGAGTAACGGCGATTGCCAATTGTGTGGCTGAGTCTTGCTGGTTGCGACAACTCCTCTCTGAGCTACACCATCCGCCAACTCGGGCCACTATTGTTTACTGTGATAATGTGAGTGCTATGTACCTCTCTAACAATCCGGTTCAACATCAACGAACCAAGCACGTGGAAATAGATCTTCATTTCATTCGAGACCGCGTTGCTCTTGGGGAGGTACGGGTCCTGCATGTTCCATCGTCTTCACAATTCGCTGACGTTTTTACCAAAGGGCTGCCCACTTCGAGATTTCAAAATTTCGCAGTTAGCCCGAACATCCGCGGCCGCGACGCCCAAACTGAGGGGTCATTAAACACGATAATACCAACCACTCCTATTCGAGAGGACTCCGGGTCTTTTCGCCATGCACGCACTGCGTGTGCCTCTACTCACAGACGTCTGTTAGGAGGCCGAGTCTTCACTCAAGACGCGACTGCGTGTGCCACTACTAGCACTTGGATAGTCCTAGTCCGCTGCCTTGCATGCACCTGCGAGTGCCACTGCATGCGCATGATTAGTTAGGCTTCTCTCTCTTGCTTTCTTCACTTCATGTATATATATGTGGTTCTGTGAATCAATACAGGCAAGAGGTGTAATACATATTTCCACTGGCACGTCCTCAACCATGAGATATTGTTAGCCGGTTCGGAGAACTATTGATGATTTAGCTTATTGTACTTGAGATGAAGAAAAGCAATGAACTAATTACAGACAGCTGTAATGAGCATCACACGAGAAAAAGCGTAGATGATACTACTACAAGAGTAAAGTCCATTACCGGTCCTTAAACTTTTTATGCTGTGTTATCCCGGTCCATAGACTTTCAAAGTGTGTCATCCCGGTCCCTAAACACTGTTTGGGTCTCAAATTAGTCCTTAAACTTTTTATACTGTGTCATCCCGGTCCATAGACTTTCAAAGTGTGCCATTACTGTGCCTAAGCAAGAGGGCTATGTTTGAGACCCAAACAGTGTTTAGGGACCGGGATGACACACTTTGAAAGTCTATGGACCGGGATGACACAGCATAAAAAGTTTAAGGACCGGTAATGGACTTTACTCCTACTACAAGCCAACTTACCGCAAGTTGTAGAACAATACATTGGGCAACAACGAAAGTGGTCAAATTACTTATACGCTTCTATAAAAGCACGGTTTACCCCCTAAAAGTGATCAAATTACAACTGGCAACTCAAACTACAAATCATTAAAAAAAATGCAAATAAATAATAGAATTTAGCTAAATTTTAAAGCAATTTAATTTAGTAAGGGTCGCGCGAACGCGTACCCCATCTATCACAAATTATAACGTCCACTCTCCCACTTGGGAAAATGGTAAGCTAATGCTCCTTCTAAGTGCAATGAAGGCCACTAACCTAGGCCATGAGCCTTCATGATCGCTCATTGACCCCGTCCAGGTAAGTAAGTTTGCTAGCTACCCCTCCGTCCCACTTTATTCTCCTCTTAGTTCTTATCCCATCTTTCATCAGCCGATGTGGTGCTATTCAATCTGCTAACAAGGTCGTATTAAACTCGGGTTCGATCTGTTGGTCATGCCAATGAAGGCCTGCTCCAGCCCACCCACCCCGGGTTTACCACGTCTCCTAATTTCGGCGTTGGCCCAGCCTACAGTGTCCCCGGCGGGCTGCGACGTGGGTTCACGGGCACCGATTTGCACTCGCCCACAAGGCCGAAACCTCCCTCTAGCCCGAGCTGTCGCACCAACTCCGCGAACGGGCCGGCCGCGTATCGGACGGAGCCGCATATCAGGCCGGAGCAGACCGTGCGCGAGGGTTGGAGGGTTAGAGCTGATCAGTAGAATGATTAGTTGTTTCACTTGCATCATCTATCAAGTACGAGAAAAGCACATAAAGTGCTATTACGAAGACCCTACCAACTTACCTCGAGAGAACTATAAACAGAGAACTGGGAGGACTCAAAATGAAGGGGTCTATTGACTTGCAAAAAATATCACTTTTTGTTTATTTGTTAAACTACAGTCTGGATCATTTCACTTCTACACTTCCTTTTGATGAACATCACAAAACTGTGAGGGGGCATGGATCGAAGGAAATTTGCTGAGGAGGGACTCACATGAGACCCCTCTCCATCAGCCATTGATTCTTCTTCCATCAATAGAATCAACTGCTTAGAATCAACTGCTGATGGGGATAGGATCTCGCACGAGGCCCTCCCCCATCAAATATTTTTCTAGCATGGAGCCATGGACAAGACTTGTTTTGACCTATGGCTGTTGCCGATAGCGAGTAAGAGCCTCGACTTCACTAAAAAGCATACCAGAGGTGGATCCTACCCTATCAAATGCACATAAACCATTTCCAAATTAACAAATACACAATCAACTGTTGACAAAATGGTATTTAGATTCTACATGACTCTCAGCTTCCCACAAAAAGGATCCAAAAGCAGCTGCCTCCAAAACAAGGTGTGTGAGCTCTGTAAACGTAATTGTTACCATTTTACCATCCTTTGCATTAACAGACCCATCGTCTAACACTTTAATGTCTGGCCGTCCAAACAGAGCCTGTGTTTGCTTCTCTATCAGTGAGACGGCTTCCTTTGATCTGATAGTAGCATATCTTTGCAATGTATCAGCATCCAAGTGTGAAACATAAGACCTCAACTTGTTTGGATTTGATTCTTCATCGTCCAGATTGACCTCCTCCCCATCAGGTGAAATCTGTACCAAGGATTCCATATCCCAGAATGGATTAGGCTTCAGGTTTTCAAAGACTATCTGTTGCTTGGGGTTCGGAGGGAGAGTCTTCATATTTTTCTCGAGTTGAAATCGCTCATCTACCCTCTTAAGGAAGTAACCATACATAACGGATGCTGCATAAAGTTTTCCAAGATTTAAGTTGCTGATTTCAACAACAGTATCTAGTGGTGCTGCTATCTTTTCTCCCATGATAAGATTTAGATGGTTTTGTATCATCTCAAGAGCATCTGAGGAATGTATGCTTTGCAGCTTATCCTCTTGGTTAGGCAATGAGGAGATGTCGAGTACAGGGCCACCCGATGGTGATAATGCAGGTGTCATTGATATGTCATTCTCCATGAACTTATACATAATCCAACAGTAGATCATCTCTTCTAAGGCATTCTGCCTTTCATTCTCTTTGACTTCTGCAATTCTCCTGTAGTTCAATTAGGTATCTCATCAGTAGCATTGCTGATTGATGTGAGTATAATTATACTTGCCTATTTCATTGGAAGATCTAATGTCTTTTTTTCCCAACTATCTACATAGCTGCATTGTTTTTTTTTAATCATCTATGATAGCCAAGTTGAGTTTTGTTGCATCTTCTTTTTTAACTATATAGCTGAATTGCAGCCTTTAGCATTAGAGCAGAAAACATTTCATTATTGCGAGAATAACAGTATATCACGGGTAGCAGGGTACTATGTGAGTGTAAAATATAACAATGATGAACAACAGAATAACATATATGATATATGGCTACTTCTCGCTGACTAGGAGTCTAGGAGAAAACAGTACATAGTACCTACAAATTGTGGCTACTTACCTGTAAAGGAGGTCCTGGGGAGCTTTTAAGGCTTCTTCGTTTTGGGCATCTTTCTCTGCTTGCAGGTTTTCCAGTTGCTGGTCAATTGTTGCAGGGAGCATGTGAGGGTGTGATTGCAGTATCTGGACCAGAAGTTGACCACTTGGAGATTCAAATTTAAGTGGAGCAAGTTGTGTCTCGCCATCACCAGAATTCAATTTTGCTTTAACCTTCAAGCTCCTTGTTCGGTAATTATTAATCTGGAATCCAGCTCTGGAATGACTGGCATAAGGAAAGCCCTGCAGAACAACAAACCATCTTCCACTTGACCCAAAATAACCTAGGTTGGAACTTTAAGTGGGATATATATTACTCCTATGCAATATAGCAGTATTTCCCATTTCACTCAGAATTCATGATATAAGCATCAAATTGTAGCACCGGTAAATAAGGAATGTGACTAATGAACATCAGAACATGCCAGTTGAGCAGAACATTTCATGAGTTAGAAAGGATGAAATGCGACGATCATCACCCAATTACAAGGAAAAACCTCACGTCACCTAAAAAATCAACTACAGATTGGATTACTGGAACAATCAACTTCCTCGGCAAATGCAACAGAATTGAGCATAACAAGTGCAACAAAATACTGATGATGTAAAATCTAATAGAAGTTCTTGTAACTAAATAAAAGGGTTGGCATTGCGATGATAGCCATCAAGAATACTTAAATCCTGCAACTTGACATAGTAGCTTCTATGACAGAGAAAATTTTGCTCTATCTTTACGGTTTGAGCTGCAGTACCTTTTAGCATGACAGTTCTGTACTTTTTTCAGAAAAATATTCAGGCATGCTTTCTTTTCATCGTTACAACCTTTTCAGGTACATTTTCCACTAGATCAAGTCGAATTACATATGAAAATTGAATAAATTGTACACATGTTTTGTTGAGCCGGACAATTCCTTGTCCTGAAAAGTGAAAACTACACCCTAAACGCCTTAGCTATTGCGCTTGAGCAAGCGCCTTAGGCAAGTTGTTATTAGGCGCTATCACAGTGGATGCATCACACGGCCAACAGCACACAAACCTTGTGCAGCACCGCTCTACTCAGAATGGTGATTAGAGTTTACAAAGGCAAAGCAAATGCACACCAGCTTTAAGAAGAATCGACTGAGCATCAGCAGACTCTGATTCGGATCCCCCTTTTGCACTCCGCAATATCAAATGTACGGGAGGTGAGGAGCTACGTACCTTGCAGAGAAGCCTGGAGTCCGCGGGGGCGCCCCGCCTGTGGAGGCAGCAGGAGGAGGATGAGGAGGTCAGGGAGGGGGAGGGGGAGGGGGAGGCGAGGAGGAGCGCCGCGTCGGCCCACGCCGGCATCGGGGGCGGAGGAGAGGGGATGGGAGAGGAGGAGGGCAGCAAGGCTTTGGGAGCTGGGATTCCGTCCGCTGTTTGGGCTCCAGGAGATTTTCTTCGCAACTGTGAACTGTTAAGACCGGTAGCGCTGATCTTTTTATCGGGAGCGCCTGCTCTGCCTGCGTACGAGGGTTTCTTACGTTACGGCCGTTTCGTGTGTGATTCGTCGGGTGCGCTGTGCGCACGCCGCACGGCTCTTGATGTGAGCGAGCTGTCTGCCGTAAGCGTGCGGGAGTGTACACCACTACGATTGTGTTTAGAGAGAGTTCGGCCGAAATGACGACTTTTCGTCTTGCATTTGTAGAAATCGCAGCCTCTATTATTATTTTTTTATAAAAATAGTCTCTTGATGTACGGACACTGTACGGCAGACCCTCTTCAACCGCCACGTGCCCCGTTGCCGTGCGGTGGCATGTTGCTATACGGCTACCGTGCGCTGAGTTATTTTTTTTTCTTTTAAAAAAAGCACATGTCGTATGACCATCGTGCGGGGCACTGTAGCAGCCCCTGCCATGCGGCGTGTGGCACCGCACTTTAGTATTTTTAAAAATCATTTAAATATATTTTTGTATGAAATTTTAAATACAGCAAATAAGCTCTAAAAATTATGATTTTTTTGTGGAGCCTCCTGACAAAGTGTGCTTGCTTGTGTAATTTTTAAAAAAGTTTATCCATTCTGAATTTTCTCGAAAATTCATTTGAATATACTGTTTGTAGGAATTTTTTAATATAGAAAATAAGGTCCAAAAATTATGAATTTTTTAAAAGGTTCCTTACACAGTAGACTTGATTGTGTAATGTTTTTCAGAATTTCATATGTTCTGAAAATGTCTCAAAAATTAAGGGTTTATGTCTCAAAAATTAGGGTTTTAGGTTTCAGAAATTAGGGTTTCATGATTTCACGTGACTTAGAATGTGTGAAGTTTAGTACCACATGGACCACTCTAGATAAGAGACACTCATTAAGATTTTAGGCCAACGCCAGCCTCCCTCCTCCGCACGTTTTTCGCCCCGTCGTTGATGTCCCTCCTTGCCCACAGTGCTACGTCTCGACAACGCCCCCGGAATTCCCAACGCTATGACTACTCTAGGAATTCTCGGATAGAATGCGAAGGGCCTAGCGAACCATTTTATTTAGTTCATGTGCTGATTGATGAGCAGCGTAAAAGGGGGCAACTTTGATCGTGCCTTTGAGCTAATGAGTAAGATGATGCATGAAAGCTTCCTGGGACTGTAGGATCAAAGACAACCGACTAGAGAGGGGGTGAATAGGAGGTTTTTTTAACTTTTTAACTAATTAACAATTTAAGCCAATTATGAGTTAAGTCTAAACTAGATACAATTCTAGCTAAGCAATTGTACACAAGATTAAATGCTAGAACTGTAAATGTGGAAATAGTAAAGATAGTAAATAACCACAAATGAGACAAATAAGTTTTTCTCGTGGTATCGAATACTTGCCGGTCTTCACTAGTCCACGTTGAAGAAGCTTGAACTAATCAAGTCAGTTTCACGAATTAAGTCTTTCCTCGATCACTAGTGGTTATTCTTCCTCCGCTCTGGAGATGGTGAACACCAAACTATTCATAATCTTAGCACCGAGCCTCTTCACAATCCTTCTTGAAGAGATCATCGTGCTACCACCGCCAAGCCGTCTAAGTGTTTGGCAAAACACCAAGAGTAATGAACCGATGACCTTCGCTTGACGGCACTCAAGTGCAATGGATCAATCTAGAATGAATGCACTTGAATTTTGGCTCAACTATCTCACAATGAATGCACAAATGTATTGGAGGTGTTGAAAGGATGCTCAAGGCTCTAAGAATGTTAAATGTGGTCTGGCTTCTTGTCCTTGAGCAGATGAAGGGGTATTTATATCCCCCACAACCAAATACGATCGTTGGGAGTGAAATCCCAACTTTTTAGTGAAATGTGGTACTATCGCCAACTATCATGCGGTACTACCGCACTTCACCTACCACTCCATAACGCCTATAACAGTGATATTAACTGCTCTGACATAGCCGTTGAAAATTTCGGCACAGTACTACCGCCAATCATCATGCGGTACTACCGCTGGGCTGTCATACCGCACAATGAAAGTGGTAGTTCTGTTTCACGTGGAACCCAAAAGGGTACCTACTGGAAAATACATACCGCTCAACTTTCAGAAATATCGGAGTGCGGTAGTTCCGCTTGAACAACTGCGGTACTACCACTCTCAGGGTTTGCAACCCAACCGAAAAGGTGTCGCTCTGGAATTTACATACCGCCAACTAATTTTCGGAACAACCGTTACTGAGTATCTGCACCACGATCCCTTGTCAGATCATTGGTGATAAGTACCGCCAACACAACGCCGGTACTACCGATTGTCCTGGACAATGCACAATTGGCTTTTCAAAACAAATGCAAAGTGCATGCATGATCCTAAATTGATCCAAATGGTACAAGAACATGCTATCAAGCTACTAGTCATGATCCCTCTTAATAGTACGGTATTTAACCTAAAATCTGATCTTCCATCCATATCTCCTAAGACCGGTAAAATATAAAAATAATCCTAGACTACTTGTACCTTGTCTTTAAGCCATATTGATCTTTATGTTGTCCTTTAGCATGCATCTCCAAGATGTCAAACTCACCATTGGGACTTAACCTTGTAAATACTCAATAAAGATGTTAATCTCATATTTACATATTATAATTAATTACCAAAACAATTTGTAGGAGCCTAGATGTTTCTAGGGACAACAGCATGACATCGTGTTTTTGCCATGCCGCGAACCTTAGTGGACCGTTTGTTTTCCTTCCTAACAAATGACGGCATGATTTCATGTGACTTGGAATGTGGGAAGTTTAGTACCACATGAAATGACAGCATGATTTCATGTTCACCCTAAATAGCAATAGTAGTAGTATTACTCCAATCAAGCCCGTATGTAACCAACTTAACTCCTAGAAAGCCTTAATTGTCAAAGTTTCTAACCCTTCGTAGCAAACACAGAACTTCTTTTAACATCGTTGTAATAGTACACGACTAATATTATTAACTATTTCACAAGGCATGCCATGGAGAATAGAATCGAGCATGAAGATAGTGGCATCCACGTTCCCACCTCTAGTGCTTGTCCTATTGTGTGCTAAAGACATTAAGAGTTCAAATTCTACCACTACTGCTATAGCAATCTTACTGGGTGAAGAACTAAAGACAAGGGCCACGTTCACTACCAAAATCTAAATAATAGTAGTATGATTGGTACTACTCGGAGCGAAAGAAAATAGTATGGTACCCAAAATCTAAATAATAGTAGTATGATTAGTACTACTATGAGAGTTCAAATTCTACCACTACTGCTATAGCAATCTTACTGCTGCAAGTAGTGGTCTATGTGGTACTAAACTTCACACATTCCAAGCCACATGAAAGCATGAAACCCTAATTTCTGAAACCTAAAACCCTAATTTTCGAGACCTAAACCTTCAATTTTCGATACATTTTCAGAACATATGAAATTCTGAAAAACATTACACAATCAAATCCAATGTATAAGGGGGCTTAAAGAAATTCAAAATGTTTGGACCTCATTTTCTATATTAAATTTTTTTCCTACAAACAGTATACTTGAATAAATTTTCGAGAAAAATTTAGAACGGATTAAATTTTGAAAAAACTACACAAGCAAGTACACTGTATCAGGAGGCTCCACAAAAAAATTCATAATTTTTTGTGCTCATTTGCTATATTTAAAAATTCATACAAAAAGTATATTTAAATGATTTTTTTAAAATGCTACTGTGCGCTACAATACTTTTTTAAAATAGAGAGAAAACAAAAACCTCACCACATGGTGACTGTGCAACAGCGGGATACATGGTTACTGGGGAGTGCCTGCCGTGCGGTATAAGATTATTTTGGCAAAAGTACGAGACGAAAAATCGGTATTTCTTATTACTTCCTATCTCCATCCCAACCAACACATCCGAAGACAATTGGTTATGCCAAGAAACAAGCTTAAAAACAGCAACATAGAAAAAAAAGAAACAATATTTAAAAAATAGGCATCACTGTTTGCCAACTTAAGGCACGTTAAACGGTAAGGAGAACTACTTCAGGAAAAGAGTACCTGGATAGTATCATCTCAGAGATGGCTTGGATCATCCTCTACCGACTCCAGCCTCCAGTTGATCGTGGTCATAGACAATCGGCAAGTGCTTGAGAATTAACAACACTGAAGAAGCTACAGCACAGTGGCTGATTACACAACGTTTCCCTTTGCTCTGGGAGGTCACAACTCACAAGCAGCGAAAACTGTGTCTAAAACAGTAGCAGTATCCTTACAGAAAGGCACAAAGCACCAAAATTCATGCACAGGTCCTGCACCACCCAAGGTATCTCGAATAACAGGGTTATGCTCCAGTCCATAGCATAAGATGATTTGGTGTAGTTTGGGAGTATCAACACTCTGGTTCCCAGTTGTATTCAAGCCTCAAGCAAACGTAGGTGACAAGCACTCCTCAACAATGTCCAGCAGGTTTGGATTTTCCAATGCAGCCGCCACACGTTCTTTGTCGTTCAGTTGCTTGTTCACTGCAAGAAAGGAAAAAAGATACTATGATATCGTGCCAGGCAAGAGAATTTGGTAACTGTGAGGCCTAAGCTCTAGCCTGTAGAACATATACCGGCAGTTTCAGTTGCATGAGATCCAGGTGCCACCCTTATGTCCACCTACACAAATTAGAAATCAGTAAGCTGTCAAAATTTGCTCCTGAAAGTAAAAACAGTAAAAAGCACAAAAATGCAATTTGCCCACTGTGCTGATGAAAGAAAAAAGAAACTAGCTTTTGCATCTATCAAATACTGTATTCACACTAGGTATGCAGTCTTCAATTTGCTTATGGAATGTATGAGACTGCATGCACAGTAGGTAGCAGTCTTCATTTTGCTTTAATGCAGAGCATATATATACATGACCTAATAGTTTCTAACGATTAATGACCAAGCTTCATATACGACAAAGGTGATTCTGCCCAATTAGAAACAAAAATTATTCTACATCGATCTTAAAGGTATTCATCCATATGTATCACCTCTGAATTAGTACCTTGCAAATACTGATGAAGTGTGTTTGCCTAATAACATTTTCAATATTTGAAAAGCCCAAGTCTATGAAATGTGAAAAGGCAAAAGGGAAATAGTCGTTGCATGAAGGCAGCAGCAGATTAACATGAATGGCATGCCTATCTCAGTTTTCTAGGATTTCCTAAACTGGGTATGATGTTAACATAGTAAAATTTTATGACTTCGGCAAAACTTTAAGGCAGTCCATGATTGTATGTGAAGCTAAAATAGCGGGGCTTTGCTTTGAACTCTACACCAACAGCATACCTTGTAACGAGGAGGAAGACTCCGCATGAGTTTCACACGTAGGGAAAGGCCAATAACAGTTGCCATACTGCAATGCTCCACTGTTGGGGTGAAAGTAACCCTGAAGTCAAGCAATTAATCCTCAAGACTGAATTCCATTAAAAATCCTGAATAGTAGCACCCAAACCTAGAAAGAAGTGAAATTACCTGACATGACTAAGTTCATCATTGATTTCGATTGAGTCTTCAGTTACCACATTCAGCTCTTCCAATGAGTATGGGTGCTCAGGGTCCTTTATATCTCTAATATGATGTAAGAATGTTAAGGAGTGCAAAAGGAACTTAGGATAGCACAGCTGCAGATAGATAAAGTATAACTGTAAAGAAAGCTAGACTGCATGGAGTTGGGAAACAAGAAAAAGGATATCAAATATTTCTAGCTGGTCTATAGGCTCTGCTGCATTTTCATCTCTGGTTTCTGGTGCCTGTCGAACGCGCCTCTCTTTTTTCTCATAAACCACAGGATTAGCATTTATCAACCCCATAACCATCTTTCCAAATGCAAAGTACTTGTTTATATAAGATGGACAAATTCCTGCAAGTTGAAAAGGATGAATAATTGTGGTGTCAACAATAGTATTGAGTCCTCCTCTTCTCAGTATTTTAAACATGTAATAGTGAGCCCTTCTCCCAATCTCAAATATGAAATAATTATGCTATTTAAACTGTACAGACTATTTAACCTTTCATCGCCCGATGATAACTCAGCTTGCTAAAGAGAACACACCTTAGTACTATCAAACAATTTTACCCAATAAGTGGTCACTATACTAGACTGAATTGTGAACCAGCCAATTAGGCAGATATTAAAGTGTCGCAATCGATTATTCCCCTTGCTCCTTAAAAATGTAGAAATCCATGTTTGGCTCACCAAAATTAAAACAATTAAAACCTAGTAAAGTTCCTAGTAGCAGGTGAATCCTATACTAGTAATAAACAAAAGACACTCATATGTTGACCCCTTAATAACTTGGCCAGACACCACCCAACAAACTCCCACACCAGGATGAAATGACCTGAATCCAAATCATGCAATTTTACCTTTGTTTGACCCCATTCGTCGGGAAAAATTATGATCAGCGCCATTCTTATGCATCCACAAAGCAACAACTCATCAAATAACCACTATCCTAAACAACAGTACCCTAGCTACTTGCATAAACACCGGAGCATATCCCCCAAACATCTGCACTCCAAGCAGAGAAACCCACGCCAAGAAGGGTGTCCGAGAGAGAGGAGTTCACCAGCGAAACCCGGGGAGGGGCAGCAGCAGGCAGAAAGGCCGGCGCGTTCGGCCTTGGACGCTTTGGGGTCGTCTCGTTTGCTTGCTTTGGAGAAGGCAATGTGTGGGGGCGCTGGGAAAATTTTGAAATGAATAGGTCATTGACTCCATGAGTAAAACCGCTTCACTAGCAGAACTTTGGATGGAATTAAAATTTATTGGCAATGCATACTCTCTAAAACATCAAGCATAACTACATGTGGATGTGGTAGAACTTCAGACTTACATTATCACATTTTTCTTTTTTCTACTACAGATGTAATTTGTGTAACAAAACAAAGTCAGACAAATAGCCATTCCGAAACAAACAAACATAAAGGATGATTTGATCATCCAAAAACAGGTCTGTTTGGCCACCCAAGTCATACATTGAAGCACCCTCCCTACTTCCTATGTGTTCAACTTATAGTGAGAGCAGCTGGTAACATCACAGGGAACAAAGAACGGTGTTCAATTCCTAAGAAATTGTCTGCCTTGGTAGGTATTCCCAACTTCTAGTGAGAGCTTACCTCTTTAACCTCTTCCACAGCATGGTATGCTTTGGTAGGTATTCCCAACTCCTTGGGTTTAACATGCTATGAAGAGTGAGTGACAAAGGGAATACAAGACAAGCATCCTGGGACCGAGTCAACAGGAAAGTTACTTTAAAGCTAAAAAGATATAGAATAGGTACGAAAAACAAAATACATATGCAATCTCGAGTTTCTAACACTGTCTTTGAGTCTCCAAACCATTAGAAGGTATGGGTTGCTCTCCAAACTCATGAGTCAGTTTGACCCAACAAGTTCATTGTTTTAGTGATGAAGTATGTGGTAGAAATAATTAGGGCAGCCAACCAAATCCGATCGAAATATCATTAGGTTGACTGTTGTCCATAATGCCTCACTATGGCAATACTTTCATCGCTAACATTCTAGATCAAAAAGTTTCCATTGGCAGGCTGGTATTGATAAACACAACAATCCCCCATACAGCGTATGCAACAGACAACACATGCTTCATGGAAATGGAGAATTAGCAGGCCCGTATGAGAAGCATGTGCAGCATGAGCTGCTGCACAGGGCCCCCAAAATATCAGGGGCCCCCATTTTCTATCCACTCTTGAATGATTATTTCCTAATCTTTGTACTAGTAAGAGTAAGAACTAATAAGTGAGCATCTTATTTATTCTCTTCTTCCTAAAAACTACCACGGATTCACATCCATTTTCTCCACCTCCCGCCTCTTTGTTTTCTTTTGCTAAATTCATTCCAAGAAAATATGGGGCCTTGTTGATATTTTAAAGTTTATGAATGGCTAAATTGTTTTTGTAATGCAATTGTTTATATAATTTTGTTGACTATTCCGGCGAATATTGCATCTACAAGAAGGAGCTTATATAAATTGAAGTTGTTAAAGTTCTACTTGCATTCTATAATGACTCAGGAAAAACTTAATGGTAGCAATTGCAATTGATGTTTAATTTGGGAAAGACCAATTACGAAGTTAATTTTTGACCAAAATTACGAAGTTAATTCAAGACTGTGCTTCAAGGCATACCAGAAGAATGATGCTTTTCACTTCAAAATTATGGTACTAGTTTCGAGATTTATTTTTCAGCGGGACCGAATCCTTTGTACTCGTATGGAAAAATATATTGCGATTGTAATATAAAAAATAATGCCTTTTATTTTCACGGTTGACTTTTATAAGTGTATGACCTAATTTTAATTTTAGCTCAGGGCCCCAAAATGTCAGGTACGGCCCTGAGAACTAGCTTACCAAAAAAATGGACAACGGACAACCAGGGTCCAGGAGGAAGGAGCCGGTGACAGGCCGGAGAGGAGGATGGCGACGGGATGCGGAGGAGGAGCTGCTTCAGTGGGAACTGGAGGAGGGAGCCGGTGAGGGTCGCAGTAGTTGGACGTAGGCGCTCGGGGGTCGGAGGAGGGAGACGGCGCGGGCAGCCGCTCGTCGGGTCGGAATCGGAGGAGGAGGGCCCAGTCAGAGGACGGAGGCGGCGCGCAGATCCGGTGGGGGCGGCGTGGCCGGGCACTCGGGGGTCGGAGGAGGAGGAGGAGGGCCCGGTCGGAGGACGGGGCGGCGCGGGCGGGCGGGCGCGCGGTCGGCCGGAAGCGGGCGGAGGTGCGGCCGGGCGGTCAGGGCGGGCTGCGGAGCGCCTCCTAGGGTTGGGGAAAATCCAAACGGTGCAGAGCGGATGGAGCGGATCAGCGGGGTGACTGGGCTGGCTTCCAGGTTTTATAGCGGGTACGACGCGGGCAATAAAGACCGCATAGTTATCAATTTGATTGCGGAGACCAATTTACTTTGCCTCCTGCTATAGAATACGTCAGTACTGACTATTCTGGTATACCGTTTCGAATTTTATTATAATAATATATATATTTATAAATATATATGTAATTACATGCACATATAATTTTACTTAGAATTTCACTTCAAATACATAACCATAGAATAAAAATGACACATTGTTCAATTACTTCATAAATATAAAGGTTATATGTAGTTAAATAATACAACATGAGTTTATAATTTCATGTATTTTCCCATAGTCTAGCATACTAACATAGCATAATTTTACTTACCGAAGGAGTAGTATTGGACTCGATCTTCCGAACTGATTCAAACAAGTGGTCACTTCAATTTTGATTTTTTTTACTAGTACCGGAATGATGGAATGGCTAGAATGGACCGAAATAGGTCGGAATGGCCGGTATTGAGGCCAGTACAGGATCGAGGCTACGGTGTGCTGGTTTGGGTGCCGGTATGGCATGTTCCGGCTATTCCAGTCGATACCGGAATGGAATTGATAAGTATGCTTTAGCGGCAATTTAGGGTAAACTATAGACGGGGCTTTCGGTTTTTGCACGTTGTAACTGCTTTCGGTTTCGAAAGAGCGGTAGAAGAAAAGCTAACTATTTGGGACGGCTTTGGACTTAAGCCATCTCAAACGGGCCCTCAAACGCACGCCTCATGCGGCAAATTTGCAAGAACCGAAGCCATATGCCAATAGAACTCCGCAGCCAGTACATATGGCACACCACAAATCGAGATGCCGATTTAAGGGGGAGTTTGATCCAGTGAATAATCGTAGATTTCAGTATCTCCAATTCAAGAATATACAACGGTTAGAGTAATTCCAATGTGAATGGAAGACATGATAACAAAGTACAGCATATTCAGACTAAACATCACAAGTTCACAACAGAACTACATGATAATTCAAGAGAAGCATAGTAAGATGACACTTCATTTTGTTCTACCCACTTATACTAGTTACTACTGGATACTGAATACACCTGTGACCATACTAAAGCACAAATCAAGATGCCGAACCACAACCAGCTTGATCAAATGCTATCTCCATGTTGGATAAATCAAACCCCATGTTGGTATTACGCTGAGCATATATGCCCAGTGTTGCCTTCTCGTTGGCAATGGCCCCCAGACAAATCAAGTTGTTTCCATATTCAAAGAACAGTGAATCAGTGAACAGCTCCGCATCCGCTCCTCCGTCGAAACCGAGTGTCACCGACACTGCCTCAACATCTGACATACCTCCTATGTAACAAGAGGCAGGGTTATCGGTAAAATACACCCTGCTCAAAGAAATATCATCCTCGATTTTGTTCAGCAGAGGGTAAAAGAAATCGCCAGGAAGCCAAAGCATGATCGTTCCTGAGTCCACCATCGTTGGCAGGTATTATCTTGCTTCTTTTCGAACAAATATAGGTATACTCGGTTGGCTGCTGGTTTAGTTGAGTCTGAAACGACCATATTTTTCAAACATGGTATATTCGGTTTGGGCAATCACCCAGGATTTTGTTTGCAGACCAGAATAGCATCAAACCTGCTTACGAACATTTAAAAAAACATTAATTTGATTAAATTATGGCATAACGTCTATTTTTTAACAACAAAATTGATATCTCATGTCCAAAACTTATACTTAATTCAGAAGAACCAAATAGCCTACACTGGAAAGCTTGAGTGCGGTCGCAACCCTAATACGGTCTCCACAGTGCCCTTCCCCTTTTGACACATCTTCTGATGAAAATTTAGCAAGATTGAGTACACAACGTACTCAGCAAGTCACATGTAAAAGCTATTTAACTACATGCCAGGAATTCAATTGATTGTTGAAGTTTTACCATATCACATATGACGTATATGTGGATGCATCATTTGAGTTAAAACAGTTTACCTTTAAAACAGTAAAATCATACTAATATAATATCAGGGGTTTATTGAACAATTGTAATTACCATCTTAACATCTCAAAAATATCTACTTATGCCGCATATATTGGAATCATCAATGAACACAGCTTAATTAACCGGAAGCACGGCGTATCTGAATACCATTGATTATACTATTTAGAGTTGCCCAACTTTACCCACAAGATACCTCATACTCATATTGTCATGCAATATACACGCAACCTGATAGCGTGCGACTGAGTTGAAATAACAAAGCATTTTCATTGTTCAACCTTTCTAGCCTCTACCCGACAGGTTCAAGGTCAATACAACCATCAGGAAACCACCGGACAATGGTAGAGTGTGCGGTCCGATGTAACTAGTCTATACCGTTGTGTAGTTCAGCGAGTGCCCTGACCGGCCCACTCCTGACTCACCCCCAATCCATGACTGCTCTATATAACAAGAGCAGTTGACATCCTGTATATATTCAATCGGAAGAGTAATGTACTAAACCAAGTTGGATATACCAAACAGGTGGTTGAGCGATTTATGTATCTGTTATTTGGCACAAGGTTCTAGTCCTTACCTGTCTTACAGTGAGGCGATGGACCAACATCCAACTCGTGATTGTCCACCTCTTGATCTCACCTTCCACTCAAATTTATCAAGTCTATTGGGTTGTCCATCTTTCTGGTCTCAACCCTCAATTCTCCACAAAAACCATTGGCGGTTAGCCAATACTCTTTTTTAGTATTTGGTAAACACATTGTGCGACAATGTCGAACATCTATTAATCTATTCTATTTAGTAAAGCTGGAGGAATTCACGCTTGCTCAGGGAGGCCACGTCGCCCGGAAACCTCCAGCCTTTCGATCGCGCGCGTATCGTTCCGCGTCCACACGATTGCGTAGCGGCAGCTGACGCCTCTCCTCGTCCTCGCGTCTTCTTCTATTGCCCGGATCGAAGCCTCCTAAAGTCGCCACTTCACTTCGCAGCCGCCGCACTTCCCGTCCACCTCCTATCCCCTCCCTCTCTCTCCCCGCTGAACCTCTCAAGCCGCCCGCCCGCCGCCTCTTCCTCCTCGCCAGAGCAGCCTTTTGCCTCTTCTTGCTTTGCCTTGGCCTCTACGGCTGGCCCGTCGCCTCGCTCAGACCGCCATCATGGCTCTACCCGCCACGCCAGTGCCGCCCTCCTCAGAGTCAGCCGGCTCCTTCCTATCCACCTCCTATCCTCCTCTCTCTCCCCTCCGACCCTCTCAAGCCGTCACGACGCCACCGCCGCTTCCCTCTTCCTCCCTTTTTGGCTCGGTCCCGCCCCGTCTTGTGGCCTCTGGCGGCCGCCTTCCCTAGTGCTTGCACCGCCGGCTACTGGACCACCAGATTTGTGGGTGGTGGCCCGAATCTGGCTTCTCCCATGGATTTTACCTCCCAACTTCATTTTGTGTTTCTAGAAATCTGCATGTGTCAACTTCAGGGAGGGAGGGTCCTTGCTCTCCTTTGTGTACAATAGTGTATCTGTTATTGCAATTAATTATGTTGTTCCTATATGATTCAATGAAAGCAAGAATTTTTTTCCGCTTTATTACTTCTATCTTGTTCCACAGTCCAGATCATATATTTGTTTGTTTGCTTTAGATCCAAAGCTAAACAACAAGCTCTTGGAAATTTTCTTACATATATTTTGTATATTCCATTCTAAGTATTTTATCCTTGAGCAGGTATTCTTATTAGGTGCAATAGCAAAACTGGGAGCTACTGTTGTGACTTACCCATTGTTGGTGGTTAAGGTAAACTTTATTTTAGAGACCTGTGGGTAGTTTTCAGTTTTGACCACCTTATTGTCTGCAAAGTTTGACACTAATGCATTGCTGTACTCATGCTTTTTTAAACATATTTTTTGAAAAATTGAGGTAGAAAAATGTTCATTCGAGAGGTTAGGAAAACCTGGAACACATAGCATTTGTTAAATTATCCAAAAGACTTTATTGGATTATACTATATTGAAATTGAACTACTAACCGCTAAGTAGTCTCTGATGCAAGGAATTTATTTTGCCTTAGATGAGCGTACAAGGTTGGTAGCAGTTGCAGCTTGTGGACTTCTCCATAGAGCATGCTCTGTACTATGTTGCTATGTAACAAAAACATGATATAATCTATAAATTTGTCTTCCTTGTAGCGATATGCGCAAAAAAACTAAAGGGGTTAACTGAAAGTGAAAACAATCAAAGGTAATTGTATTTTCTTTTGCATTTGTTGTGCTACGATGCCACTGTTTAATTTATGAATGAATGGTGCAGCTCATTTTTTTTAAAAAAAAATACTAAGTTCCATCACTAATCATGGTTAGTTATCTGTTTTCCAGAACATCATAACCAAAAATTAGTGGTTATATACATAATTCCACTGGTTGAACCATGTAAATTGTCAGGTATGTAATCCATCAATTCAGTTTATGATCTATGAAACATTGGCAAAGCATCTCCAGTCAAAGCGGTCTGGAAAGGAACTCCCCAAAAAGAACCTCACTGCTATGGAGGTATGGAGTTATCCTATTTAGCTCATGGCTCTAGCTTTGTGAAGGTATGATATGTCTTCCTACAAACTTCATTTTGTGTTTCTAGAAATCTGCATGTGTCAACTTCAGGGAGGGAGGGTCCTAGCTCTCTTTTGTGTACAATAGTGTATCTGTTATTGCAATTAATTATGTTGTTACTATATGATTCAATGAAAGCAAGAATTTTTTTTCACTTTATTACTTCTCTGTCTTGTTCCACATTCCATATCATATATTTGTTTGTTTGTACTTCAGATCCAAAGCTAAACAACAAGCTCTTGGAAATTTTCTTACATATATTTTGTATATTCCATTCTAAGTATTTTCTCCTTGAGCAGGTATTCTTATTAGGTGCAATAGCAAAACTAGGAGCTACTGTTGTGACTTACCCATTGCTGGTGGTTAAGATAAACTTTATTTTAGAGACCTGTAGGTAGTTTTCAATTTTGACCACCTTATTGTCTGCAAAGTTTGACACTAATGCATTGCTGTACTCATGCTTTATTTTAGAGACCTATAGGTTAGTTCTGACAAGCTCAGTCGGTTAGGTCTACCCTATGTTAGTAGAGAGCCTGCCTTGTGTTGAACTATCTAAATCCATGATCGTTTTGTGATAGGTTCATGTATCTGTTGTTTGTATATCTCATTTGGGAAAATTAGGTAGTCGTATATTACCATACATAATCGTCGAGTAAATTTCACAAAACTATACAAATGTTGCCAAAACTGAGATAAAACTGCACCTTTAAGGATCGATTCTCAGAAAAACTGTGTTTGTTTTCCACCGAACCTACCCCTACATGAAGCTTGTATTGTGGGAAGTAAGCCACATGTCATGCATGGTGAAATTGGTGCTAACAACGCAAACATGTGCACGTCAGCTTCTCATCCAAGTTCCTTGCTGGTAAGCCAGAAATAAGTTGTGAGACTGCTATTCAAAACTATATGTCGTCACATGCATTGGCAGTTCGGCCATCTCGTATGACTTTTGCTTATCATTTCTTTTTTGCCACTACTGATAGTAGCTTATTGTGACTCTAACCTTAGCAGGTAAGGAGAAGAACTCCATATATTGCCACATACATCCTCAGATAAGGGTCTATGAGGCGAATCCAAAACATGTTGGTTTAGCATTCGGCGGAACAATTGGAAAGGAGATGATCTTTCTAGATGAAGACTTCTCTAAAGTTACAATTCGCCATCATGCTGTTGACAAGACTTACCAACATGGTTCTCTCATTCCAAATCAGGTTAAATTTCACATTTACCATCCTCATTAAAGATTTCGAGTTGATTGTCAGATCAACCTTATGTGTAGCCTTGAAAGACCGAGTCTTAGGGCCATTTTGTTGTTCTTTGTGCTATGGAATCTTGTTAGCTAGGGAATCTTCATTTTTGTTTTGGCTCAAATATAGATTGTTAATTAGTTTGTTCATCCAAAATTAGCAAAAAGAAGTGCTTTTAAAAAGTCACCATAGTGCCAAAGGAAGCCATAAAATAGGGGTAAATGGACAATTTGCGGTTGAGTGGTGCTTCAAGACTCTTCCAAAAAGAGTTAACAATTATAAGCCACATCTTGTTATTAATTGGTACAAATAAACCACTCTGTTGCTGTGTAATTTGCTTTATAGGTTGTAAAGGTTTTATTTTGGTAGGGCACAAGAGCATTGTCTTGCCCTTGTAAGGTCTGGTAGCTATTGTAAGCCAAAAGATCTTCAATTATAAATTTATGCAGGTATACATAACTAGGGCATTTTTTTAAAATAAAAGATAGCTTCTTTGGATGTTCATTCTTGAGAATTTCCGTGTCTATTTATTGAATACAATATATTATACCTGAAGGATAAAAAGTGAGAATGATGTTGGGCTATCACCGGGCTGGACCACGGTCCACCATGCAACATCTAGACTCAGGTTTGAGACAGCCTTTTTTATTCTTTTTATATCATGTTTACTATATTTTTCATTATTTTCTTCATCGGATGTGACATCACTTTTATTACACTTTTTCTTACAGGTATACATAACTAGGACGTTTTGTGTTGTACTTTGATTTGGTACTCCAGATTAATACATATTTTCTATTTCCATCAACCTATTACTTAAAACACTCTTCTTAATGTTTTAAGTTGTTTTACAAAGTCTATTAGACATATCTCAACATAGATGATTTGTGTAGGATATCGGTATCGAGCTTGCCAAATACGACTACTGAACAAAAGTCAAATAGAGTGATTTCTAATCCATCTAATACTCTGTTAGTCCTACTCCTCATGTTCCATACAATACATACGGAATTACATTGTGTCGTATTAGGCACTGTACAAACCATGGCCAAACATCGTAGATTCCAAGGTCGAGCGCGGAGTAGCGCGCCTAACGACCTAGTATTTTATGTATCTTAAACTTATCAAGGTGAATATAGCCTACAAAGAATAGGTGGGTATGGGTGTGTGGGTGATAGGATTTATCTAAGCATCATGACATTCAAAAATATTATTGCAATACCAAATTAATTTGCATAAGTACGATAATGAAAGTAATATTATAAGTACATGAAATATAGGCTCAAAAGTGATCAAAGAATGCAACTTGTCTCCATATCTGCAGTCCTTGACCGGATTTACCCATGTCTTGATCGACTCCTTCTGTAGCTTGATCAACAAATTCGGGTTCTAACGTGGAAGAGAATCAAATAAATAAATCTGGGCTCAACAAGAGGCGAGCTGGGAACAACATGAAATAAATAAATTCGAAAAGAATTAAAAATAAAGGTGGTGTGGGTGGTTGGGATTTATTGGGTACTTGATTTGGCCAAACAGAGCTGAAAATGGGTTTCACAGGTTTGAAACGGTTGAAATGGATATGGTATGGCTTATTGGGTCTAGGATGGACATCGCCGGGTTCGGGTGAGCAATGCCAGATAGACCTGTGCATGGGTGGCCCGGCTTGCCGGCCTACCGAGTTCGACCATGTCCGGCAAGCTTGGGACCAAAAACCGCCCAAAGGAAGCCTGCCCGCCCGCCCAAAATCCCGGTAAAAACAATTAAAAAAATAGAATTCTATTTATTTAACGCTGAAAATAAATTAAATATTAGTTTTTTATTCCGAAAAATGATTAAAGTAATACATTTTGAGCAAGAATTGCTTTTAGGCGGTAGGCTCGAACTCATTGTTTTTTTAAGCTTTTCAAGCCCAGCCCGAAGTCCGGCCTTGCCCGGCATTTGAACAGGTCTAATGCCGGGTCTAGTACTATTCATTATCGGGTTTGGGTTGAATAGTAGCGGGTTTTCAAACAAGTTTCTGAAAACTTGAATATTTGGGTCTTTTCAGTGCCATGGTGATATGTCATACTCACTACTACAAAAAGGCTAATACTGGACGCCTTATAACAGACGGTTGACAAAAATCGCTCAGATTACATGCAATCACTGAGCGGTTTTGGTTTAGAGACCAAATGCGTATTCTCGTTGCACTAAAACCATCGTGAAGAGATAATATCACACGGTTCATATTAAAATTGTTCATGAAGTATCACGAGGCGCTCAACACAAACCGCTCGTGATAATTGTATACTTCACAGACGGTTCTAAAAACGAGCCGTCTGTGTAGACTTCACAAACGATTTTTTTAACTATAACCGTCTGTGATAATACCACTACAGCTCCTCGATGAGTATCTTTGTCACCGTCGTCGCCGATGCGTCTCTTCGCTCGCATCAATGCCGCTTCGGCTCCCCGATGCGTCTCTTCGTCTGACACGCCAAATTTATTCCTTGTTTTATAAAAAGGATAATCCGCCATTGAAGATGATCATCCGAACATCACTCTATACGTCCCTCGATCCCATCGCTCTATGATCACGACATTGATATATCATACGTATACGCAGCGATCACGGAGCATGACGGCGAGGACCAAGGCAAGGAGGTCGACGATTGCCATCACTCTTCAATTTTACTA
Organism: Phyllostachys edulis; assembly: GCA_036346405.1. Classification (NCBI taxonomy): domain Eukaryota; kingdom Viridiplantae; phylum Streptophyta; class Magnoliopsida; order Poales; family Poaceae; genus Phyllostachys; species Phyllostachys edulis. The sequence continues at coordinate 14,370,345 of CM070551.1, read as the reverse complement.
TTTATTACCATAGAACTTACTTATTTATTACGATTTGTAGGTACCTCATGTGGTTAAGTGCACGAAGAACACCAAAAATGCCACGCCCCATGCCAGTAAAAAAATGGTTCTATATTGGAACCATATCACAGACGGTTCTATATTGGAACCGTCTGTGATAAATATTTATCACAGATGGTTCTATATTGGAACCGTTTGTGATGTCCAACCCTATTTATATTCAGACTCTAGGGTTTGTCCGCGCCCCCACTCAAACGATTAGTTTCATCGCGGCGCACTAGGGTTCGGGCTCCCACATCTTCCTGAGCCCGGCGCTGCCTCCTCCTCGATCTACTTAGCGCGCCTCCTCCCCGAGCCCGCCGCCTCCTCCCCGAGCCCGAGCCGCCGCCTCCCCGAACCCGGCGCCCCTCCTCCCTCAAGCCCGACGCGCTCCCTGAGAGACGTCGTCGGCTTCCTCGACGGTGCCTCCTCCTCGAGCCCGGCGCGCCTCCTCCTCCCCAAGCACGAGTCGTCGCCTCCTTCTCCAGCCCGGTGCGCCTCCTCCCTCAAGCTCGCCTCCTCCTTCCCAAGACCGAGCCACTGCCTCTTGCCATCCCTTTGTGAGTTGTTTGTGTTTTTCAGAATTGATGCTGTTGATTGCCTTCTATCTTTCGTGGTATGAATTCTCTAAAATTAAGTCATCTAACATGATTTTACAATTTCCTAACATCCATTCATAATTCTTGATGAGATATGAAATGAATCTCCAGAGACAATATGATGAACTGTATATGAATAATTTTGGAATCAAAGCTTATGAATCTATGGAATCAAAATCCTTGCACATAGTTTGTACATATAAATGTAAATGAACTTCCACATGGATATATGTGAGTTTCTACAGGTTGCTGCTTTTATCTGCTAGACATGAAAACCGCAAATGTTACTAGTTGTGTTCACTGATGAGATATGAAATGAATCTCCAGGGACAATAGGATGAACTGTATATGAATAATTTTGGAATCAAAGCTTATGAATCTATGGAATCAAAATCCTTGCACATAGTTTTCACATATGAATGTAAACAAACTTCTACATGGATAGAGATAAGCTTCTACAGGTTGCTGTTCTTATCTGCTTTATAGATAGAGAGTTAACCATTAAGAAAATTCTTTTTTATATCCTAACATGATATCGTCAACTTACCATATATTATTATCTTATTATCATTCATGTTCTTTTTACAGAAGTTTGCGGTCTTCTTATTTAGTATAAAGAAATTTGCCGCTCGGTATTAAAAATACTTGAGTGAGATGTGATTGTAATTGTCCGAGTCTTAATTATTTGTTTCAATATATTTTTTATGTTTCACTGGACTTGTATTCAAATATTATCCATAAACCACTCATATTCCAATTTCTTATAGCCATGCACTAACATGTTTTTCATCTCTTTTGATAACCTATATTCTCAATCATTGTGAGAGTTTTCCAAACAATGGTCGCCTCCTCCTCGAGCCCGCCTCCCCTCTTCTCTATTCATGATCTCTTCTCTACAAAATCTGTAAGCAGTGGCCGCTTTTGCCTTTAAAACCGGCTTCATACATACATACATATATATGTATGTATGCATGCATGTATGCATGTGTGTGTGTGTGTGTATTGTATGTACACTAAAACAGATTGACATGAAGACAATATACATGATCAATGGAGCATAAAAACACTTTCTTTCAATATATATGAATACCATTATAAATGAATATCATTATTTATTAGCATGTTAATGTAGCATTGTAATGACAGCATATCAATCCACCATAAATGGACAACACAAAAGAAAATAAGCAAACTTTATTTCTTTTTCCACTTATCCACTACCTTACAGTACTTCTTGGAGCCGAGGGAGCTGCGGTGGGGAAGATGGCTGCAGCTGTGTGTCAGTGGAGGCAGTCGGCGAGGGGAGGCGGCAGCACTGTAGGCAAGAACCCGAAAACAATCAAGCCTCAGCGAACTGTAGTATCTACTGACTAGGGACTGTATTGAAAACCATGAGCTATATTAGGACAGAATCGACACTTAAGCATCGAAATTTAGACAAAACAAAAAAAATCCTTTAAAATGGACAATATCTATAGCACTGCCACAAATTTTCTGTAGCTTGATAGACTAGTTGACTTCTGTTACGAGAGAAGTAAATAAAACACATCTCTTTCTATAAGGAGTTTTTGTTCCTCTGACAGAAACTTCAAATAAATAGAACATATTCTTAGTGAAGTATTTTCTTTCTACCGGTTAGAAGTAAAGGAAAATGCTTATCATAGAAGCACTAACCATGAAATAGTAGTACAGAGTGTCAACTGAAAATAAATAACAAACTTGCATGCATGAGGTTTCTCAGAGAAGAACCAAGACAAAAGAGATATTCAGCCTACACAATCTACTCTTAGAAACAAGAAATGACATCTTTCGCTGCTTAAAATGGACAATATCTATAGCACCATCACATATTTTCTAGTTAAAGATTGACAAATGAATCCGACACAAAAAGGTATATAAGAATAGAGTCAAAACAATGGACTAATGCAGGTATCTACACATGGTATCTAAGGGATGTATATATAGCTTTTACTACTAAAAACACTAGACTATGATACACATTTAATCATTTCCATGTATTTTGCCAGTGTTGACACTTGACAGTGATAACCATTAATCACACAGGTGGAGCAAAAAGGAAAAATAGGCATTACTATAGTTACCAATTGGATAACCCCCTACTCAAATTCCAAGGAAGACAAGGATGCTACCAAACGTGCATTGGACTTCATGTATGGATGGTGAGTTTTCATTAAATCCAATACGAGATAGACTTCAGGTTCATCCTTCAAGTTTCAAGCTATTACCATTGGAAAAATTCTTGTTAACTTTTTTAGACACAACTCAGTAACAAATTGAACAGGTTCATGGATCCTTTAACCAAGGGAGACTATCCACTCAGCATGAGGACACTGGTTGGTAATAGATTACCAAGATTCACAAAAGAGCGAGCAAAAGTCAGTAAATGGATCATTCGACTTCATTGGCCTTAATTACTATCTGACAAGATATGCTCGTAATACTAAACACAATAGCAATAGTAACAAAAGCTACAATCTTGATTCACTAACCAATCAGAGAGGTAATCATGTAAGCTATCTGATTTGTGTTCTATATTTGAATAACTTGGGTGAACTAATAGTTTTCTCTACATGCAACAACACTGGAAAGAAATGGAACAGATATTGGTCGAAAGGTATGACTTGCTCACAGTGAGATCATCTTGCTACATGTTTGATAGTAGAAAGCAAGTAGATAATTAAGGACCCATTTTATAGTTAATTTAGCATAGAAAGAGATTCCAAAAGCATGCTGAAAATAACACTGATTTACATTTGTATCCAGGCTGGTTCTTCTTGTCTCTACATCTATCCAAAAGGAATAGAAGAACTCTTGCTATACACCAAGAAGACATACAACAACCCTACTATCGCATCATATAAAATGGTACAATGACCTAAGCGCAAAGTATGACAATGTATTCCATCGTTGTCAAATGAGATTTCCACAAGTTTGAAATCAATTACCTTTTTAAAAGTTAGAAACAGAAGATATCAGATGCACTGAGCAATGAATAAAGAGCATCAACCAACAACGAGCACACACCATCGTCATCACCAGGCTGTACATGGAGTGTGTGTAATATCCCGTTCAAATATAAAATATATAAGTGACTAGTATTAGAATTAAATATAATTAGAAAGAAAAAATTCAGAATTTTGGAGGAGTTTTAGAACTCGGGCCTTTGGCCCATAGCTCTTTGGGCCCATGTGGGGGGAACTAAACCCTAGCACCTAAGTACTGTAGCACGGGTACTGTAGCGCCACCGTCACTGTAGCACGGCGCTACTGTAGCACACCCCTCCCCTCCGGTGCTTCTCCATTGTTGCCGGCCATAAGGAAGAGGAAGGAGAGGGAATAAGAGAGGAGAGGAAGAAGAAGAAGGTGGGGGTGATCTTCGCGAGGGCTTCGCGAAGGTTTCAGTGGCATCTCGCGTCATTATTGTGGGTAAATTCATGATCCCAATTAGTTTTGATAGATAATTCGTATGCGATTCGTATTCATTAGCTGTTCTGAGATTTCTGTAGTAGATCGGTTGAATCTGTCTTTTTGTTGACGTGCGGTTTTTGGTTAGATCTGAGCAGATTCAAGGATTAGTGTCCCCTCGAGATAGATAGGAATTTTCGTTATCTTTTCAGAAAGTGCTAATTCATAATTTTTGGATAAACGGTTAATTAGTTATGAATTTCGCAAGACATGATGCTAAATCAGTCTCAGGATTTGTGCAGCGAACATAGATCTGTAAATTTGATATGGGAGACGGCCGAATTGGGTCAGTTGGTCTCCTTGAGAGTTGTAGGTATTTTCATTGTGATTCCAGAAAGTTAAATTTCATAATTTTTGGATTTTTATATCAAACGTTCTGAATTTTAGAAGCTCAAGCTATAATCTACCTCTCTGTTGTGGACAAAAGAGTTTTACTTGACTATTTGCAACATTTGTTGCACAATAAAAATATTTGAGATAATTTTATTGAGATAATTGGTTTCCTGTATTTTCCAGAGAGTATTATAACAATGTGTTTGGTTGAACCAAACGAAAGTTATGCAATTCACAAGTTAATAGTACCGAAGATGGCAGATCGGTCTTCGAGATTACAAACAAAGGCTTAGATGAACTAGTTTGATCTTTCGGTCACCTGAGAAGTTGTAGCTAGGCTTGTGTAGGTTCTAGGAAAATTGGATTCATGGCTTTTGGAGTTTTGAATCAAAAGTTATGAATTTTTCCTTAACAGCTGTTCATTTGGACAGATTTGGGAATTTGAGAGTGTTTTGATTAAAAGTTGGGATTGCGATTATGGATGCTTGTTCTCTTTTTGTTTCATTGCATTGCTGTACACTTTTGGTTGGTGTACTTAGTATATTGTTTTACGGCTGCCAGGTGGTGGTGAACCCTGGGGCTAGAGCTTTCTATCATTGACTTCCGTATCACGGTTGAGGCAAGTACAATTGATCTGTCTTGTTTGTTGTTTGTTCCACTTGATTGATGAATGTGAAATGGGTAATTTCGGTACTCCTTGTTTTCCTTCATGGTTGATATACCCTGATTCTTCGATAATATGTTTACGTTCAACATATACATTCGTTCTTTCTTTCGTGTTCACCACTGAATTGGGTAGTGAAGTCCCATCATTCCAACATGGGTAAGTACTTTAATATTCTTAAAGCTAATGAATGCTAATTGCTTGTTGTTCGCACTGTGTTTTTCTATGACCTATGATAAAATTCAATGGTTATGTTCCTTTCATATTCGAGTATTCCATGATTACAGTTGGATGTATTTCATTATTCATATTTCATTCCATGCATCCATTATTATTGTTTCATCCACGGGAGTGGATTATAAAGACCCATCAATTCCGGTATGGGCACGTAAGACCCACCATTCCAATGTGGGCGATTGGGACACCGTATGAAACGTTCTTCATACGGGACTTGGATCCGTATTTTGTTAAATCTGAGTTTAGGTGAGCACCGACGAGTGTGTCACTAGCTATACCGGTATATGCATGTGTGCGATCCTTCATTTCATTCATTCAAATATTCATTACGTGTTATATTCATATTCTTCAATGATGTTGTCATGATCATGATTGTTGTATGTCCAATTATTCATTGTACTTGTTGAGTCTCGGACTCATTCTTGCTTTGTTTGTTTATTTTAGGTGATCATTGATGTTGGCTCAATTGGGAGGGAGTAGACACGCACTACTCATTCACTTCACCATATTCAAGTTCAACCTTACGATTTAGTTTCTATCTTTCACTCGTTATTGATGAACTGTAATAAATAAATTTAGATGGTGAATGATACCTAGTGCTATGTTATGGTTGATTAAGTATTACTTGTGATCTTTGATCATTCCTTCGATATAATTGCTTGGATTCAGACTATATTCATGCCATGGTTATATTGAATATTGATCTCTTTATGTCATTAGATGAGATAGTGTTCAAATTCTTCCGCATTATGGTTGTATGTTAGATTATTTAGGTGGCATCTTGGCTTCCGAATAGCCAGGGTGTTACAGTGTGCATACCGTCTGAAACCAGCACCTGGTGTTGCCATCTTTGCTACTTTATCAAGAGTTTAGTTGTCTACATTATGTCTCTTGAATGGTTCACAACCAAGCATCTATTTACAAGGCATTGGGTCTAAAATGGAATCAATGACACCTTGCGTGACAAACAAACCAACGCGAGTCCTATATTTGCGAACTTCACAAGCTAGAAGCTAGTATCTTTGCTAATAATGACGGCAACACAATATGATAGTATTTGTAAGGCACACATCACACAGCCACTCCCTGGCACATACATACGACCAACATACTATTGGCACTAATTCTATAAATATTCATCGATAAAATCATCTTGCAACCTAATAACCAGAACAGATGACCTGATGCAATCATTCATGCACACCTTAAGGGCAAAAGACTAGTTCACTAACCAGAAGATACTACCTGCTGAATGGGAGCAGGAGGAGCGGCAACACCGGGAGGCGATGGAGGAGTGGGAGGCGGTGGATGCGGTGGATCGACGAGGAGAAGGAGGATGAGGACGGGAGGTGGCGGGATCTGCAGCGATGGAGGAGGGGCGACGGGTCGGGTGTGGGCAGGAGACGAGAGGAGGCGTCGGGTGTGGCGGCAGCGAGGAGGCGGCTGCAGAGGCGGTGGAGGAGGGAGACGGCGGCGGAGGCGGTGGAGGAAGAGGAGGACGGGGGAGGCGGCGCCGGTCGCGGAGGTGGGGGAGGAGACGAGGGGGAGGCGTCGGGTGCGGCGGCGGCAGACGAGGAGGCGGCGGCGATTTCAGTGCTTGAGACGGCTGCAGCGGCGGTGGAGGAGGGGAGACGGGCGGCGGGAGGCGGCGGAGGACGGGAGCGGCCGGCCGGTGGGAGGAGAGGGAGCAACAAGGAGCGCAGGGGATTGGGGAGAGGGAGCGAGAGTGGAGCAAAGCGGTGGTGGAGGAGAACGGGGTTAGGAGTTAGGAAAAAGCGGGCAGCGGTGTGGGGAAAAAATGGCGCGGCCTATTTTTCGCTCCCGAGTGTCTGTAACGAACGACACTCGGGGAATCAGTTCTCCCTGTTGAGAACGCTTTGGCTCGCCTGCTCCCATCAAAGTTCCCCGAGTGTCCGATCGTACACTCGGGAAATGTTAATTTTTCGAGTGTTTTATTCACGCCCCGAGTGTTTCATAAGGCACTCGGGAAGTTACCGAGTGTATTATTCAAAACACTCGGGAAACTTTTGAGCACTCAGGAAATTAGATGATTCTGGTAGTAAGAGATAGCAGCATCCAGTCAAAATTACAGCAACTTCCACATAAGTGAACTAAAAACAACAAAAACAAGCCTTTATGACCCTCAAACCAAATTGGCAATGAACCAAAGTAAAGTTACCCGCGATCGATCCATCCAACAACAACATGATAGCAGAAAAGGTTGCTCTTTCAACACAAATCTACCAAACCATAAGACACCAACCGCGTCGTGCGCAAGCGAGATTACCATCTAGTTCACGAGCTGCAGGATCAGAAACTAATAGTTAACAGCCAGCGCAGATCAAACAGCATGCAAAGATACTACTAGGAGGACCGAAAGGGAGGGATCGATGAGATCAACCGGACCTGGACGACGGCGAGGGCGAGGAACTAGTCGAGCTTGAGGGTGAGCTGGTGCCACAACTTGCGCTACTAGAGGTCGGCGAGGGCCGCGTACCACTCTGCCAGCTCCGGCCGTGTCGCGCCCTGCGCCTCCAGGAACTCCGGCGCCGCCGCCATCGCCAAGCCCCTTGCCTTGCCTTGCCTTTCTTCCCGGGCAAGAAGACGAGGAGAGTGGTGGGCATTGGGCCGTGCCGTGCTGGCATGGCACGGTCCGCCGTGCTGGTATGGCACGTCGGGCCACGTCATGCCGTGCCGGCTCTGTCCGGTCACCCTGCCGTGCCGTGCTGGCCCGTCTCGTCTCCGGTTAGGCCCATGCACGACCTAAAGCCCGTCGTGTCGGGATCGTGCCATACCGGCCTAAGCCCAGCCCTAAGTAACTATAGACATCCAGGAAGACGACAACCGCCACCGCCTAGGAAGACAAATACACCCATACGCCATCCACACCCGCTCCCGCTCCCCCTCGCCATAGCCTCCTCCTGGACATCCGTGAAGAACTCTGCCCACCTCGGTCGCGCGAGATGCTTGCGAAAGGGGTGAGAAGGACAGTGACGACGAGGTGGCTGGAGGGAGGGCAGCGGACGACGGTGCGTGGGGAGGAAGAGGGAGGGAGGTGGCTGGAGGAGTGGAGGAAGAGGGCGGCCGACAGCCCGTGGGGAGGGAGAGGGAGGGAAGGCGGTGATCGGCAGTGCGTGGGGAGGGAAGCAGCTGGAGCTGGAGGGAGGGGAATCAAGGAATATGATTAGGGATTGAGAATTGGGAGTCAATGCTCGGGATAAGGGGTTGGGGTTGGAAGAGGCTGAGAGGGATGTTAGACTAGGCCGGGTGGCAGAGGAGGGTTATTGGTTGGGCCAGACCGGGGGTGGGGGAGTGATTGGATCAGGCCGAAAGAGGGGGTTATAGGTTGGGCTAGACTGGGGTGGGGGAGTGATTGGATCAGACCCGGGATTGGGCTAGAATGAAAATATTGGGCTTATTTCGTGTCGGACTGGCTCAAGCACGCCCAACCGACGTCACTGCATCTGCGCCGCCTAACGAGCCGTATTCTTGGGCCCGATTCGCCCGCCGTTAAATGTCATCTTTGGTCCGCCCACCCTATGCTGTATCATGCTATACTTAGATCGTACCGTATCGATCGGGCATTGAACCGACCCGAACAGTCCAAATCCCAGCTCTAGAGCAGAAGTTGGATCTGTTTGTTCGCGGTGCGATCGGACTCAACACTTCTCCGCAACGCCTCCAAGCGCTTTGTACCCGCAGCTGGTCGAGCCAGTTGCCAATAGCAACAGGTGTCCGTGTCTGTCTCGCTGAAAGGCGGGACGGCCTAACACGGCCCGGCCCAACGGAGACCAAAAGCGAAGTTGGAATGGAACAACGTTCCGGAGCGGTGGACTTGCATGATTGCATCGCCCAGCCAATTAAGCTTCTGCTTCCTGTCAATCTGTCGTAGTCCACAGCTGTGGCAGATAGCAAATTCGTTTCGAACGAGCGATCACCATCGATAGGAGAAGCAGATGGACGCGCGTACGGCAGAGACTGGAGCGACCACTCCTGATATACATAGAGACACCTCCTCCTCCGTGCATTGCCAATGGCCGCTGCTCGTTCTCATCTTCCTCGCCTTGCTGCTCCGCGGTGGTAACATGGCTTCGACCCTACAAGGTAGACTACAATTCACGAATCGAATTTCAATTATACTAAGTTTTTTGACAAACAAGTCAAAATAACCACCAAATCTCAATCACTATTCACGTACGAAAATCTGGATATTATTGGACGTGCAGACGCGGATTTTCCGTGGAACGACGCGTTGTGGGCGAACGAGACGGTCGACGCGGTGTCGGCCAGCGTCGCCAAACGCGCGGCGGCAAGCGGATACACCTACGGCTACGTCAGATGGTGGATCTCGGAGAGGTGTCCGCGCAGGGGGGATCAACGGAAGCATGGACACGACGACCAGACTCTGCTACTTCCGGGGGCTCACGTGGATGGAGTGGCGTCGGCCGCGGCAGCCGCGGCGGGAGACTCCGTACGACGACGCCGTCCGTCAGTTGCTGGAGCTTGAGAACACGCGCCTGGCGCCCCTATCAGGTGGATCGCTGGCCCCAAACGATCGTTAACCCGCTGTTACAGGACCGGCCACTGCTGGAGGCTCGGTGATCGTTATATTCTTTTTTTTACCCCTCGTAGATTGATTTGTTTTTCCTTGTATGAACTTTTCTAAGTAGCACATGTTACCAAAGATGCATCAAGTCGAAGTGTCATTAGTCACAATTAGAACAAAGTCATTTTCTGCCAAAAAAAATTGCAGCTCTTGGAATCAAAGAAAAAAAAAAGCTCCGAAGGTTTGCTATCTTGCATTTACCAGCTTAATAAAAAAAGAACTCAGCATTGAAGGGAATTTCAGTGATTTTGCAAAAAAAAAAAAACCGGGGGTTAGAAGTCACTCACAGGTGTTACTATTTTACAAGGTATATATCAAATACGAATGCACAAATGGCAATGGCGACAAGCAAATAGAGAACAAAAATGCCAGCGCCAGGCTTCTGATTGACCAGTAGTACAGTAACCATTACCTACCTCACCAAGAACCCCTAAGCACGGCAGCAATTTGGTTCAGGTTTCGGATGAGAGGGATGTCTTCTAGTTCTGATCTTCCCTGAGTATCTGATGTACGATACCGACAGCAATTGTGCTTCCAGACGACCTTAAGAATGCCCTCCCAAGAGCACGGCTTTTGGAGAATTCCTGAATACAGACCGCTCCGTCTAGGGCAACCTGACAAAGGGTAGGAATATTACAAATAATGTACTGCATTGTGCGCATTCCACTAAATGATGTGATCTCAGGGTATGGAACTTGATTGAAGCAGGCTGTTCCAGAGATCAGTGCTTGCTGATTACCTGTACAACAGCATTCTGCTTTGATTTAAGAAACCGAGGTGCCGTTTTACTTGGTTTGCCAGTCTTGTCAAGCAATGCCACGATTTTTTCTATCCTTGCAGCCTTCTTCACATGATGTATGTGAAACTCCACCTAGGTCCATATCATTATTATGATTACACTGGGAAAGAAGCTAATCAAACGGCGCTTTTGGTTATATCTGTACCTGAGAACCAAAAAGAATAGGAGTGGTGATGTCCAAGACTAGAACCTTTAGCTCCAACTTCTTAGCTACAGGCACAGGGAAACAAGGGTGGCAAAGAACCCCGCCAGCTATTAGTTGACTCCCATCAACACCCAGTAAACTAACCGCCACATTGTCACCAGCTCTTGCTATGCTGCATGAACAAGAGTCCCGTTCGATGGTTTTCACTGTTGCCACTTGCCCACAAGGTAAAACTAAGACCTGCACAGCAAAAAAAAAATCTAAGCTGTCAGGAGAGAGATAAATGTCTACATTTTTTTTTCAAGAGCAGCCATTCAATTGAACTATCAAGCAAGAAGAGCGGAAAATATATTTTTCCCAGTACAAATTATCACATCACGCTATTACTGAAAGATTGCCATTCCACAAGCAGGTCATGCTCTAAATAGACTTGAATCAATCTAACCTCGTTGTTGAAACTGAATTCAATGCAATATAGGAAATATTGACAGCTTCTGCAGAAAAAGGTTTAGAGGAATCTACCTTTGAACCATTTTGAATAGCCCCAGTTTCTAATTTTCCAAAAGCTGCCAGCTGCCCTGTCGACTGAGACTTGATAACATCACAGATAGGAAGAATGAGGGGCTTTGAAACATCACGAGAAGGAAGCTGCAGGGAATCTATAGCATCCAAGAGACAGAACCCTTGATACCTAAAAGGATATCTCAATTCAAGATTCAAATTGTGGAGACAAACAATGGAATTTTGTTAAGAGTGATAGTTTGCCCCCAAATATTTCAAAAAATCAAGTATATTCTCAAATCAGTCATATATGTTCGAATCAAAACTCTCAAATTTGGCTGAAGTGGGTACATTCTACAGACCACATTAGCATATCAAAAAGGGGGAAATTGCAAGATATACCAATTGACTAGTGAAAACAAGCTGCTACCAGACCAGTGAAAACCAGTGTCTGAAAGGTTTTACCTGAAACTAAACTACCTTTTTTTTGGCGATGAAAACTAACATTTAACTATAGGCATAGCATATCAATCTAAGACCAGCAGAAAATTGTCCTCCGGAGCGCAACTAAACAGATAATACTAGCACATATAAATCCACAGCAGTGCAGCTGTTTGCAAGAATGCCCTCCAAAACTGGATAAACAAATTAACAACTATTGGAAATATGAGCGCCACAACAATGAAGTTATATACCTAAATATTTACTATGGTCTGTTCATGCCGATTAGTACCCCCAAAATATTTAATCACATGAGATGGGATAAATTTAAGGATCGTTGAATTGTGTCTTCTAAACAGAAAGGAATCCAAGACTTCTTGCCATAAATTATGATTTTTGAAAGAAAAAGGAGTGCAACAAGAAGTTACCTACCAATTATTCTTAGATACAGCGCATAATAGAGGCTACAACCTCCTCTCCGTTGAAAAAACTCACCATGATGTAGTATTTGAAATGAAACAAAAGTCTACCAGAAACAGAGCTTACCAGGAGGTCAAACGAGCATCCGAAGGAGGTTTGATCAAATTCTGATTTTCTGCAGCACTAAGAGGAATCCAGGTAACAGATGAATCTCTGAAGTTGCACGACCGCAGGAAACTACCAAGTTGTATCTTAATGAACTCAAATCTTTCTTTTGAGTACCAAACAACATCCATCTTGTTGACTGCAACAATAAGCTGTTCAACACCAAAGCTTCTAATAAGCTGAGCATGCTCCTTTGTCTGGCCAACACTTTTCCCTCCTTCACCATCCATGCCAGCTTCAAAAGAACCAGTGCAAGCATCAACCACGAGAATAGCTGCATCAGCTTGTGTTGCACCTGATATCATATTTGGCACAAAATCTTTGTGGCCAGGAGAGTCGAGCAAAACTACACGGTATTTCTTGGTCTCCAAATAAGCCACAGCCACTGTCATTGTGACACCTCTTTCTCTTTCTTCACTGCTCTCATCCATGGCCCATGCATAAGCAAATGACCCCTTTCCCTGGAAAAACGAATTATACAACACAAACAGTTAGATATGAATAGAACGTCAAGATGAAGAAGTAGAGTGGCTGATGCAAAAGACAGGAGCAACTTACTTTTTCTTTAGCTTCCTTCTCATTCTTGTGCATATCTTTTTTCGATATCCTTCCTAATAGGTGTAGCAATCTCCCAGATAGTGTTGACTTGCCAGAATCAACATGACCCACCTAACCAAATTGTTCAGAGACAAGTATCCCTTTAGACAAAGAACTTTTTAGAAGAACAAAATGTGAAAAGAATAGATACCACATTTACAAGTTACAACAGAGATGAGTAATAACCTACTATTGCAAGGTTTAGTTGGTTCAGAGCCCCTGACTCCGGATCAACTAACATCCACTTCTCAGGCTTATATTCTTTAGGTAAATAAGGTTTTGTAACATTTACAATGTTTTTTTCTAAACTTAGCTGGCTTATGTCAGAAGAAAGTGTCTGGGTCACACCCTCATTCTGTGAAGAACTGCTAACCCTACTACTCTGGTCCTCCTTTAGCTTGAAATGACCAGGAATCAATTGAGCTGTCCTCGCAACAGGCGCATCTTCTTCAGGAAGTATAATGGGTTGCTTCTTTTTTCCAGTGCCTGATGAGCTACCAACAGATGCCGACTGTGTGGAATTGACTGTTGAGATAAGCAAGTAATTAAAAATGATGAAATAAAAACCAAAGCTAACAGCTTTCATTTTCAACAGATAAGCTTATCAACCAACAGTTGAATATGACCTTGTAATAGTATGAGCAGCACTGCAATATTAGTTAACCACTTCACCCTTGACACAAAAATGACTTGATTCACAAGACATGGCAAACAAGATATTGACCACCAAGGCATCCAACAAGTGAACCAATTTTAAGTTGTATGTGTTGACAATGTTTGGCATCCAAATTACAGTTATAGATGGTCCAATGCTACTAAATAAAATCAGCAAAAAAACTCTTGGGCTGAACCATGCTTAGACTGAACTGCAAGGAAAGTATACATATAGTCCACAAAGTCACGGGGATATGAAATCTTAGCGCTTAGAAAAGAAAAGGTCAAAGCAGTGTTTCCAACACATAAGATAAGCAAATATGCTTGGTTATATTGTGAATCATCCTTTTTCTTTCCTCCTTTTCCTATTTATTGGGGTGATAAGGAAGGAAAAGGTAATTTGAAGGTACAAAAGAGCTGGGCTCTTAGACATATCAACAATATATACAACTAATGCCAATGTGCACAATAATACCTTGATCTGTTGATCATGGGATGTACTAGCATACCTGTCGGGACCCGAATTTACACATCCGAAACCCTTTGTGTATTCTGAACTAGTCCCAGATCAGTAGCTAGTTCACACAGTGAAACATTGACGAAATACCATCAATTTAACTAAAAAGATCCCAAAATAACAAATAGTAATAATAACTAGACCTTATAGTCAGCGTTTACTTAACTTGCCACGTAAGGCTAAATAAACAAATAAACTCTTGCAACGGAAAGGAAACTTGGAAAGACCAATCAACATGCTCACAGGCAATCGAGTGGAGAACACATCCTAATTCGCGAAACCTTCAAATAACTCTTCTTCGTAGAACTTTTGAGCAACCTGATCTTCTTCAACTGAGCAGCAAAGTTTAAAGCCGTGAGTACATAAAGTACTCAGCAAGTCGTAGGGAACATTATGCAATTAATATGCATGCAAGGCTTAATCAAAGGAATAGTTGTATGATTCTTTTGCATAAAGCAGGTATTGACAGTAAGTATATTGCAAAGTGTAATTTAAAAAATAATAAATAAATAAGTAAACAATTTATTTGAAACAACCAGTTAACTTCCTATTCACATCCCAACCAAACCATCAAACGAACATCATATTTACCAAGTGAACTTCTCAGCACCTTGCGACACAATTTTTATAAAAACTCTATCTCTCGAGTGAAATCCCCGAGCATTGTTCGTAACCGGGAACACGACTGTTTAAACAGTTTTAACTCTACAGAGGTTGTACAACTTTACCCACAATAAATAAATCAACTTATAATGTTTGACCACATTTCCATAGATGCGTGACTAAGTGATTATCACAAGGCCTTTACAAAACTCCTTAACTCAACTATGTCCGCTAAAGTTTCAACATTGAATGTCTTTCCGACCAAACAGGGCTCCCTCTTGCGCCATTGTGAGTATACGTCCATCACGTAACTCGCGCTTCCAAGACAGAACCAAAATTGAGATATTGTTAATTAGTTAGCCAGGTTCATCCCATACTAGACATGTGGTTGTACGATATGACCCATTTCAATGACACACAAGATTAAGTCCTCGACAATTACCCAGGCGAGTCTACCACAACTCAACAATGTGCTAACCGCACCCCCTTTACCGCACGATCGTTCACCTAAGAGAAAATCATTTTATTCAACCAAGACCAATGACATGCCCTGCCATGGCACAACAATTTTAACAACAATGGCTACCCATCACAATTTCATATCCCATTACGTCAAATTTAACATTATTGATCAAGTGACATGAGCCCATCGTACAACTAAGCATACTAAGCATCTCCATGATACTCATGTTGGTAATACAAATATAACCAACTAGTAATGACCATCTTAGGGTGACAAATGATTCATGGTATTCAAATAATCAATGGAGGCATAATGACAGATAGGTGATGAACTATTCCCAAAAGCAGTTAATATAAAAGTAGCATGCAATTTAATATAAAACAAGATACTTTTGAAAACATAGGTTCAATATGATCAATGGATTACGACTTGCCTTGGCTTTGCTCAATTACCACACTTGGATCTTCAAAACTTGCTTTTGCTCCTGCTCCTTAAAACAGATCGTCTAAACGAGAGAGAAAACAACAGACAAAACACAAATAATCCAAAAGAAAAAAAAATCCAAAAACAGCAAAACCAACTCTAAAAGAAAGTGCTTGATTTTAGATGAATTTAGGAACTTGAACGAGCTTAATCGGAGTTCGGACAAAGAAGAACAGACTCTCGGAAGATTTGGCGGAAAAAGAAAAAAAGAGAGAAAAAAGAATATTCCAATAATATTCTTTCAGCTGAAAAGAAAAAGGAAAAATAAAAATAAAACACACCGACAAGTGGGGCTACCTATAAGTGAAAGAGAGAATTGACATATGGGACATAAGTGGAAGAGAGAGAGGAAGAAAGGGAGAGACCGACAAAAGGGCCCACATGTAAGGGAGAGAGAGGAGAGAGAAGAGCGAGGGAAGAGAGGCGGCTCATGCGCTTTGGCGCCAGAAGGATGATAAAGCAGCGTCTTGGCGTAAAACAGAACCTGGAGGCGACGGCAATGAACGGAGTCTCGGGCTCACGGTGGAAACGGCGGCGCCTGGAGGAAGCGGAGATGCGCACGGCGACGGCGAGGGGAACTCGACAGCCAACTCAAGACGACCGGAGAACAACGGGGTCGGGGACGACGGCGCGACGACGACCGGCGGCGGAAGAGGACAACGACGGTGGTGACGGTGGGGCACCACGGGGACAGAGAAGTGACGGGAAGGGAGGGGATCGAAAGAGGGCAGCGAAGAACGCGAGGTGACGCGCATGGGGAGACGAGGAGACTCACTGGCGGTGAGATCGGGGACAGTGGCGGCGCCCGGAATTGGGGACGACGGCCGCAAGAACAGCTCGGTGACGCTCGGGTGACGAGGAAAGGAGCACCTGTTGGAACACGACAAGACGAATCCAAAGGTGGCGACAGCACGGACGGCGAGGAAATCAACGACGAGGCTCGTGCGGTGGCGGCGGCTTCTTCGGCGAATTCCGGCAAAATGAAGACGGAAAAGAGGCCGGCGGCTTAGGGTTTCGAGAGAGACGGACGAGGTGAAGAAACTGACGCGAACGACACGCTTAAAAAGGGCCAGGACGGGAGTATCCGAGTTGAAGCCGGCGGCGGCAGCGTGACGGACACGGACACGAGGATGAAGTCGGGAGGAAGGAGACAGGGGCGCTAGCAAAAGACGCCCATCGAGAGAGAAAGAAGAGATGGCTAACGGATGGTGCATGCAAAAGGAAAGCAAACAGCGGAAAAAAGAAAATGGGCCGAAGGAAAAAAGAAAAAGACCAGGAAGGAAAAAGAATTCGGCTCAAAAGGAAAAATCCGGAAAAAGAGAATTTCCAAATTTCAGAAATTGAATTAAATAAAAACGAGCTCAAAGAAATAGCAAATAAACTATAAAAATTCCCAAAAAATCCAGAAAATACTCTGGAACTCAAGGAACCCAAATAAAAAGGTTTTGAAATTATTGAAGTTTAGATTAATCACATTTAACGGTTTTGATTTCTGAAAATTCAAATTAAGCTTGAACTTAAACAAGAAAATTCAAATGGTTATTTTTATTCTTTTAAAATGCTTCAAAAACACTCCAAATTTGGGATTTTGCAATACTTACTCTCAGAATCACAATAGATGTCTGTAGTACGAGTCTTCACTGGCATCTTGGCATAATCAGTTTTTGACATTGCAGGTGTTATAAAATTACTTGATATTCCATTGACTGGATCTAATAGTATAGCAATAGCATATAAGATTACATTATAATTCCTTGTGTACAAACGGATTTCAATTCAAACAAAATCAGAATGGTTGAAACATGTGTGAGACTCAAATACCTTTTACTGAACCATCCTTAGCAGATTTGACAAAGGATTCTCGGAAAACCCCACACATCTCACAGTATACCATGCTTTCATGATTATCGAACATGCATGTGGAGCACCTCCAAAGCACAGGCACAGTACTTGAGGATTTCTTCAGTGATTCTACACAAGACAATGGCGACATTACATTAGAGACCAAGGAACCATACTACAGGCAGTTAGATTAATCAGCAGAGTAACTCATCAAAGCCTACATTGTGCAACAATGGTGCGAAGCATGGAATCTTTGCAGACCCAAAACGATACTAGTTAAAACAATTAGCCGTGTGGCCTTAAGAACTATTTCAGAAGCTTAGAATGCTTAAACTATAAGATGCATATGTGCCAAAATTCAGTAAGTAACCAGCAGGAAAACCAGTTAATACCAACTAGTAACTTGCTAAGTTTCAAGTTTCAACCAATTTGGGCAAAATTTTCAGTCCAAAAATGTGTATGGACACTGATGCCTCATCTCCATAGTACTCCATAAGAAGATAGAGTTAACAGGTAATAAGCCATTATTTCATAGATATGCATGCGCGGAGCAAATGGAAACAGGTATATGCAACCAACAACAATCAGCCGAATATTATTAGCAATTGGTGGGCTAAATAGGCAGTGGAAATTAATGCAAGACCGGGGAATCAACATTCAACAACGATAAGCTGAATGATCACTGCAATTTGTTCGCACAAAAACAATGGTGTTGGGGAGGAGCATGCAGTATCGCTGTTTGTCATATTCAGACTATCAAGAATGTGATAGCAAGCATTACGGAAACAAATGTGTCAAAATTAACAGCATGAACATTACAAGAAAGACAACGGTAACAGGTTAAGGCTTCTAACATCCTACACTGTTGTAAAAGAAAGCAGCATGGATAATAATTCCCCCCTCGTTACAGCTAATATGTACACAGTTTAATAGTAGCTTGAACAACATACCTTTCTCCTCCTTCACAGGGTGCTGAATGTCACCATGTTCGGTCTCGTCATAATCATCGTAGTCATCATCATACTCGTCATAGTCATAGTACTCATCATCGTAGTCGGGCCCAGAAACAACCTTGCGAGGCATTCTCCTGGCATACAAAGAGATTCCAACAGTGTGAGCCATACACGACTAGCAAAGCTAAACTCCTCAACTAACACACCCAATCAACGAACCCTAAATCACACATCTAGCGCCAAATCCGCACCAAAAGTAGCCCAAGCAAGCCACTGCAAAACCTCCAGCGGGACCCAATAATCCACCCAGCGCATGAAACCGCGCAGAAACCCCAAACCTCCAGCGAAACACGGACGAATTGGCGGAGATTTTGCTCGCTGTGCGGGGCGAGCTCTAGTGCGGCAACGCCAATGCAAAAAAGAACGGAAAAAAGGAATATTTGATTATTTGTCACTCCAAAGACGTTCAATTCAGGATTAATAAAAAAAATCTAGAACAACCACTTTATCTGCTCATGTTATTAAGAAATTTAATACAACTTGTTGGTAACAATCAACATGCTGTAGCATAATCTGAATAAACACCTTGAAATATACATATTTTTCTGAGAAACACCTTGAAATATTAATTGAGTATAACCACATAGGCACTTCCAAGGTCCGACTTCCAAGTAATAACTGGTATAGCAACGAGTAATTCTTGAGTAAATATAAACCTGTCGATGTATGTAAGGCTCAGAATTTTGTGCTTGGAGCAGCTTACATTTTGTAAGCTCCGTATGTCTATGACATGCGGCTCCGAGAGCCACCTGTCATAAATACGTAAGTGGTAAATTCTAAATTAAACATCTTTGGCAATAGCAAATAATCAGATCTTCCCGGATAAAACCACCAAAAAAATCTCGGGGGATGGGGAACCGGTGGTTTTACCTCGATGCGAGCTAGATGCGGCCGGTTTCGAAGCTGTTGATCTCTCTCCACTCGTCTCCCTCCCACCGGAGCAGCGCTCTTCTCTGGAGTCGCGAGAGGCTTCCTTCCTCTCGGTGGGGATCGTGTCGGGGCAAGCCGGCGAGTCGAGTCGAGGAGGCGCGGCGCGGAGGGGTGGGGTTGGGAAAGTGGGCGAGACAGCGGCAAGAGAAGTGTAAACGGAACGGGACGAGAGGTGAGGGGACTTGAGGGCGGTGAGGTGAGGCCTGTGGGTAACCAGGTGGCAGGCCCAGCCCAAATTTGTGTGGACGCAGGCCGACCGGTTCGTGGTTGGTGATAATATGGGCCAGACCGACTGCGTTTTCGCTTGTTCTTCAGAGATGTGTCGTGAATCACGGTTTCTTTGGGAGCAATCAAATTGTATGTTGAAAAAAAATAGAAAGACGTAGAGACATGAATATTACGTGCAAAATCGAAGGCGGGATTCGGAGAATTACGAGCATTATTTCGCGCATCTGAACCATACGAACTACATTGTATATAGCTGAGCGCGCATCTGAACCATACCAACTACATGCTATATAGGTAGGAAATAAGAGTCTCTAACAGAGAATGAAACCGAGGCAGAGTCAGTTGCACTACTTGATGCAGCCAGATATGGCTCCAGTCTGTGCATGTATCCAGTCTGGCACAAACACGACGAAGAAACCATATCATACTTTAACATTGTGGATGGAGTGCATCCGCGGGAAAAAGATGTGAACATCCTGAAATTTTGACAGTGTTTTTTTTCTGTAATGAACCAAATCATAGAGGATGAGAAGACTATCGCATTGCAAGGTAATAAATACTCCATACATGCGTTCTTCGTGTCATACTAGATTGCTTGCCTCTACAATTGGTGTCTGCATCTTGCCCTGGAACGTTGTTAACCTTGGGCCAGGGCCTAGTTCCCGGACCAACGGGCGATTGGCGATACTGCATAGCCATTGCACCAAACATGGTAGCCAATCCAAGAGACGCCTTGCGCTAATGAAGAATTTGCCTTTTGATATCGCAGCAATTACTCCATATTTCTTTCTACATTGAAGTGTGGCAAGAAGAGATGTAGTAGCAAAGAGCTCCCTCATGGACATGCAGAGCTGACAAGCTCTTCAGAAGTCCCGGTGGACCAGGACTAGCCAATGCACTGTCCTTCGCAAAGTTGCAACTCTCCTATACAGCATATGAGCATACAACAATCCAATATAGTTACAAGAAGACACACCGAGGGATGGATCCGTGCAGCCATCAGATATATTTAGTCAGACCTTCGCGGCCTCCGCCGGCACGCCGGCCCTCTCGGCGACGATCTGCTCGTAGAGGTCCCTGATCTTGAGCCCGATGACGGTCTGGAAGAGCCCCGTGCCGTTGTTGCTCCCCGGGAAGTCGGCGTGCTTGAGCATCTGCTGCGTCACCTCCCCGTAGAACTTGGTGGACAGGTTGCTCAGGTGGCTCTCCACGTAGATGAGCTCGTCCAGCTTGTCGAACTGCCCGTCCATCTCCAGCACCGACACCTGAAGATCGAAACAAACACCACAGGCAAAAGATTCACGTCTCTAGTCTAGATCTCGGTCTCTGCATCATGCAAGATTGATTCATGGCCATAGCAAGGACACAGTAGTGAGCTGAAATGCTGAATTGATTAGCGATTACCTCGTGGCCGAAGTAGGTATCTGGGCCGTAGGCGAACTTGATGCCGGGGTAGGAGCAGGAGAGCTTCCTCCCGCAGGGGATCCAGCCGATGGTCGATCCTTCGTCGAAGAGGTAGACCGGGGCGAAGTGCTTCACGCCTTCCTTCATGATCAGCTTCACGCGCAGCACCTTCCCTTCGTTGTCGTCAGGGATCAACTGCGTCGGCAGCACCTCGATCACGGCATCGGCGTACTGCTTCTGCGGGTCTGCACGCAGAAAAAGATGCAACTGGGTATGATGCTTTGATCTGTGTAGTATGGTTTGGGATTGGCAGTGGAGCTTGTTGTTAGTGCTTGATAGTCTCTACTGGTTGTGAAACAGCATTTGTTGATAAATGACCATGTGTTAGCATTTAGAAGGAGAGTGTACGTACCAATGTAGGCATCGAAATCGGGTTTCCGGGCTTCGATACTGGCCTTGATGCTCTCGAGGCTGTGCCCACGCTCTGCCATGTCTCTCTTCAGAATGGAATAGAGCAGAATGCTAAGGGCATGTGCAATGATATAAGCAATTAGGACTGGAAACGAGTCAAGCCGAGCCTAACTCGCTCAAGCTCAGCTGAAACAGTGGCTCGACTCGTTTCGGGAATGAGCCAGAGGCCTAGCTCGGCTTGACTCAAGCTGACTCGCGAGCCCTCGCGAGCTTGAGCCAAGCTACTATCCCTCTACCACCTCTGACCTCTCCATGACTTCATACGTGCACGGCACATCCACCACGCCGTCGCACCTCCTCCTCCATCCAGACCAGCACGGAGAAGACCACCGGCGCTCCTCCTACCCTCTGCTTCTCTCTCCCCCGACCGAGCTCCTCCTCTACTCCCGCCTCGCCCCCATCACCTCCGCCTACTCTGCCCACCCCAATCTTCTCCACCACTTCATGTCCTACGCTCCCTTCACTCCCTGCCCCGATGACGCCCTCTCCGTCGCCGAGCCCCTCCTCCTCCGCACCCGCACTGAGGACGATGACGACGATGGCGGTAGCTCGACCGGGCAAGAGGAGGAGGGACTTGGAGGGAGACGGCGATGGCGGTGCTTGAGTTTGGAGGGAGGTGACGGCGTCGGTGCTTGGGTCCAAATGGAGGAGCCGAAGAGGGGGCGATGGATGGACGACGGGGGCGGCGGCATGGAGGTCTGGGGCAGAGGACAGGAAGAGGGGGGGTGATGCGAAAGGATGAGGGGTGGCGGAGCGGAGGACCGGGGGGCGGAGGTGGTGGGCCAGAGGATGGGGCGGGCGGGCGAGGGTGGACTTGATCTATGAGATTTGGGGGCAGTCGGGATGGGAATCGAGCGGTAGCAGGCAAACGAGCCGATCGAGGCCCACAAGCGGCTCGAGCTCAGCTCGAAAATACTGCGAGCCAACTAGACTTGGCTCGGCTTGAAAATTCATGAGCTCGAGCTCAAGCCGAGCTGGTTCGCGAGCCTCGAGCTATTTTTCGAACTCTATAGACAATTGTTGTCTATAGTATCCATCCATATCATCTATAGACAAACACTAAAAATAGTTCATATAATGAGTTGTCTTTTTATATGTCTCTATAGACAGCTCCTCTATATACAATGTGTCGTGTTTATCGTGTTATAATCGACTACTGAGATACATCTTAATTCTCTATACTCCTCTCTCTTTCACATTATATCGTGTCCTATATATCAAGGCTTACAGATAGCTGACATCATACTATTGTACCTACTTCTAAGAGCAAGTGAATTGTCACGGGGAATCAAGGAAGCGAGCGATCTTGTTCTTGTGCACTTTCTGCTTACAACTGAAACTGACCTGAATTTTCCATGCAAACTTGACTTCGTTGCTGATGTCCAGGTAGATGCTGAAGTCCAGCAGGTCCCTCACACGCTCATCGAACCTGGAATGCAACACAAGTTACAATACATCAATGAGCAACACAAGTTAACAGAACAGCACAGGGAATCAACATATTTAATTAAGAAGCAGATTAATTAATCAAGGAAGAGCATGCACTCACGCACTCACATTGGGTGCAGTCCCTCGATGACGATGATCTTGGGGGGCGTGATGAGCTCGGGCGGGTCGAGGAGGCCAGTGACGTGGTTGTAGATGGGCTTCTCGACGGCCTGACCCTCCTTGATGGCCTTCACCTGCTCGTACATGAGGTCGAAGTCGTTGGCGCGCGGGTCCAGCGCCGTGACGCCCTTCTCCTTGCGCCCCGTGCGGTCGAGCGAGTGGTAGTCATCGAGGCAGATCACGGTGGTGGTGTCCATGATGAGTGTGTTGGAGTCCGGGTTCCCGCCCTTGGGCGGCTCGGCCGTGCCGCCGAACACGCTCGTCAGCCGCCGCATGAACGTGCTCTTCCCGCACCCGGAGTCGGCCGCTAGCCCGATCACCACCGTCTTGTCCGCCGCCGAGCACGACACGCGGAAGGCACCCCTCCTGCTGCTCAACAGGATGGTCGTCGTGCTCGCCGAGTAGAGCGAGGTGGCCGCGCCCGCGTGCACCGTGAAGGCCGCCATTGATAAGCCCCCACTTCAACTTCAAGAACCCGACCTTCTTCAAGAATCCGCTCAACAGGAGTGTGTGGTGTCCGTTTTTGCCTCCTCCTTGTGTGGTGATATGGTGAGATCAGGAGGCAGCTTGTGGTGAGCTCAAGTGCTCGGCAACGAGATCTGGCCTTTGTCGAGCTAGCTAGCTCGTGACGGTTGTGTGATTTGTTTGTGCGCTAATTCTTCATCTGGACACTGAATTTTTCCTGTGCTGTGTTTTTTCCTGCATGACGATGATGAGTCGATGGTTTGGAATTGTGATGGTGGCCAGAGACGCAAGGGGAGAAGAAAGCTTGGTGGTGGTTTTGTGGTTGCAGATATGGTGGTCCTACGTGGCGGCAGGAGGGTGGCCTGCTGCGGATGAGAGAACGAAGGCTGGAAACGGAGGGCGGGGCGTCATGTGTGCTTGTTTGGTACTCTATTGCATGATGATTCCGTGGTGATGCTCTTGCAACACACTGTTTTTTCTAGAACACTTGCAACACTGTTGAACGTACAAAGATACTACTGCTCTTTTTTTAAGACTGGTAAATAATTAGGTCGACAAATTTTGGCTTTCCAGCGAATAGCTAGTTCAAATGGAGTACAGAAGTGGACACGTCGTGTACCGGCACAATCGCATATGCAAACCAACAGCAAGATGGCCCAAGGTAGGCGAACGCAGCCCAAACTAAACCACACTGTGCAAAGACACAACGGGACAGTCCATTTGAGTTAAAAATGTTGAGGAACAGTTGCTGACGAGTTCAGTCCAAACGATTATCTTATAGACAAATTCAGAATCGTAAGAATAATGCAAGAACACAAGAACAAAATAGTAAATTGAACACAGAGATATATGGGACTTTTTGCTTCTCTTTATTCCTTCATCAATCGATCAATCGTTTACAATGAATAGCATCCCCTATTTATAGGCTAGAGACCCTGCTAGGGTTTGGGATGGGGAGCCCATACATGGGCCGGCTTCTAGGCCAAGCCCATAGTTTCCTAACACTCCCCCTTGGGCACACATCCTCACATGTTCATGCTTCGTTAAAAACTCTATAAAAATCCAGTGGAACAAATTTGGAGAAAGAGTACATGATATAAGTTCTGCTGTGTTGCACGAATTGCCTCATTAAAAACCTTAGCCGATAAACTTCAGGAAAACTCGTTAAGGAAAAAAGAGTACAATTCACCTAATTTCATTTAATCTCCAGGATTTACTCTTTGGGTACTCGATCTTCGTGATCAAGCTTTAATAATGAGTTCGTGAAGGTTCTCCCCCTGAATTCTGCACTTCTCTAAGTCTCATCATTCCAATTCTACATATGCACCTTTCAAAGCTAGATGCTAGAAACGACTTATTGAATAAATTTGCAAGATTTTCACATGACTTAATATGCAGTACTTTAATTTCATTCATCTTTTGCAATTCATGAGCATAGAAGAACTTGGGGTTGATATGCTTTGTGAGATACCTCTTCACATAACCCATCTGCACTTGTACAACACAAGCTGCATTATCTTCATAGATAATAGTGGGGGTTTGCGCGGTATTCAATCCACACGACTGCTGGAGGTGGTGAATCATCCGTCGAAGCCAAACACATTCTCGTAAGGCCTCGTACAGTGCTATGATTTTTGAGTGGTTCGTCGAAGTCAATACAAGATTCTGCTCAGACGATTTCTATAGAATTGTAGTTCCACCACATAGTAATACATAGACTATTTGCGACTTGGCTATATGCGGGTTCTACTGGTACCCTAAGATCTCGTGATATAGCCATTCATATTCGTGTCTTGGTTCTCTTTCAGAGAATGGACCAAGTTCTTTGCTTCCTTGGAGGTATCGGAAGATGTCCTTCATTCCCTACCAATGTCTTTGGTAGGTTCTGCGCTATACCTTGCTAATAGGTTAACGGCAAATGCAATGGCCGATCTAGTACAATTTGTTAAATACATGAGTGCTCCTATTGCACTTAAGTATGGAAATTCCGATCCCATAACTTCCTCTTCGTCTTCTTTAGGTCTGTACGGGTCTTTGTCTTGCTACAAAGATCTCCCGACCATTGGCAATTTCAAAGGGTATACCTTTCAAAATCAAACCTTTCTAATACCTTCTGAGTGTAGGTTGACTGATGCACTAAAATCTCTTCAGGGGTTTGATCAAACTGCAAGCCTAGGCAATATTTGATTTTACTGAATTCTTTCATTTCGAACTCTGACTCTAGGTAAGAGCTTGCTTTCTTAATACCTTCTAGGGTTCCAACGATATTCAGATCATCTTCATACACTGAGATTATACAAAATCCATCCTGAGATCATCGCATAAATACATAGGGATTATTCTCATTGTTTGTGTAACCTTTTTTGCATAGAAAGTCGCTTCAAGCAATTATACCACATTCTGCCTGATTGCTTAACTTCGTACAGTGACTTTCTGAGTTTCACACTGTACAGATTTCTATTTGCTCTATCTTGGTTTGAGACAGTGATACATTCAGGTATCTTCATATAAATGTCTAAATCCAATATTCCATAAAGGTATGCTGTTACCACATCCATCAATTTCACTTTTAACTTCAAGTTTACTGCCATTGGATTAAATATCTAAAGGGTGGTTCTGCCCATGACCGGAGAATAGATTTCTTCATAAACAACTCCTGGATGTTGAGTGAAACCTTACACAGCAAGCCTTACTTTACTTTATTATTTTCATTTCTCTTTCAAACAAATATCCACTTATGCCCTACGAGGTGCACATGGTGAGGCAAACGGCTTACAGGCCCAAACACCTTTCTTTTATTCAGAGATAATAATTCTGCTTCTATTGCCTTCTTCCAATCTTCCCAATCTGATCTTTTCTTTCATTCAACGAGCGATATAGGTTCTGGATCAAGATCGATGATTGTGACAATTTTCTTCGCAAATTCAATGTCAACATTGGCTGTTGTGTTATTCATAGATTCTCCCGAGGTCACAAAATTTATGGCTATTTCTTCAAGGAGCGATTCTTCTAATACTTCTAATTGCTCACCGCTGCTTTCAATTACGGAGGCAAGTCCCTTTAGTGTTTCAGCTTCGATGTGTGCGCACACATCCATACTGATGTCTCCCTTCATGGGGATGTTCCAGTTAGTATGCCTTGTTCTGAAGGTTCCATACTGGTGTCAGATCTCAACTGGCTACCCTTCTGGTTCTGCGAAACTTCGGTGATCGGCTGTGTCAAGTCCTTCTTATCATTTTTCACCAGGCGTCTCCGGTTACTTCGGATTCAAGGGGCCGGAGTTCTCGTCCTTTCAGAGGTCTTAGGGCAGGATTAGGGATACCTTCATTGGTATTTCAATCCTCTCCAGTGCATTACGTACAGGCATATGCGACTTGGTCGCGCTCTTCAAATCACGAAAGTGGCCATGCAGATGATTTGCTAATGTTTGCAAATCAATTATCTTTTGGACTGCAATTGTCTTCTAGACTTCAATTGTCTTCTAGACTTTAATTATGTTCTGGACTTCTCTATTTGCTTCACTAGTGCGCGGGTCATGAATTTCAATTATCTTCTAGACTTCTCTATTTCCCGACATTTTCATCAAGGGGTTGATTTCCTCCCCCTAATGACGGGAAACTAACCTCATCTAATATACTATCAGCGAATCGGGCATTATGCAAATCTCCAATCATAGGGTCCAAATACCTGATTATGGATGTTATCTCATAACCAACGTATATCCCAGACTTTCGGAGAAGGCCTATTGGAGGAAGTGTGCTTAGCCGGTAGCAGCACAACAAATATCATCTTGAGAGAGACAAAAATCTTTCAGTTGATCAGCAAGAATGCTAGTAGTCTTATGACAATCGCAAACAGCGATACTTGTATAATAGGCTCAAGAAGGGCCTCAATTATACCCCTAATGGGCACAACTTTGGTCATTGAAGAAGCCTTGTTGTACCCAGACTCAACTAGAACTCTCAAGGATATTTGTGCAAACGGTTCCACGTAGAGACTGAAGAAGAGTATAGTAAGAAATACCTACTCATTATAAAGCGTGAAGAAAGTAAAAAAAAATGGTATCAGAACGACGTCCTTCATTTGAATCTGGGCTATACTACACTAATATTAAGGCATTTGCAGCCTATACTACCCTGAAAACCGTATTTAGAAGCTCTGAACCTTCTCTATCTCTGTTATGATCGATAATGCCGCCCAGGTCTTAGAATGATGAGAAATATAACTAACAATTCACAAAGACATAATGACAATGTAATGAATTTCCCGAATCAGAAAGATTTTGTGTGCCCTGCATGCCCCGCATGTGCCACCGGGAATTTAATTACTAAACCTTCTGCTCTGAAAGTGAAGGATGAAGTCTCTACATTCTTGGACCGTATCTAGGCAGATTTTTTGTGGTCCTATACAGCCCCTGTAAGGGCCATTTACGTATTTTATGGTGCTCATCGATGCTTTCTCGAAATGGTCACGTGTATGTTTATTGTCTGCGAGAAACTACGCTTTTGTAAAGCTAAATCTCGCAGAAAATTAAAATTAGAAATAATTTTCCTGATCATCATGTGAAGTCCACCAGAATGGACAACGCTAGAGAATTTACTTTAAAGACATTTGATGATTATTGTATGGCAATGGAAATTAAAGTTGAGCATTCCGTACCACATGTCCACACCCAGAATGGACTAGCGGATGAATTAATTACAATGATTAAATTTATTGCCCGACCACCTTTGAAGAATTGTAATTTACCAACTGCATGTTGGGGACACGCAGTCCTACTCGCAGCAACTATCATCAATTTTGGACCACCTGCATATAACATGCTTTCATCTATGCAACTAGCGCAAGGGTCAACACAGAAAATTTCTCATCTTTAAAGATTTGGTTGCAAGGTTTATATACATATACCACCACCACAGCGAACTATAATGGGTGAGGAGGACATCAAACCTAAGGATGCAACCACTGCTTCGACCCGCTGCACTGCATCCTCTACTTCAACAACATCTTCTCCAATAGGACTTTCGGCTAACGCAATGCCATATTACCCAATTAGATCGAGCTACGTCTACATGCCATGGTGCTACATCTACATGACATGGTACTATGTCTACACAACATGGTGCTACTTCACGTGCCAAGCAGGAGTTCATGTTGGATACGTTTTGGAATCCAGTTCGGCCTCCGGAGACAACACCGACTTCAAACGTGCATAACTTTCACATACGGAGTCCATTGGAGGTCCACGAGTACTTGATGGAAAGCTTATTTCGTTCTGTTTCCAACGGATCTAGCCTCATTTCTAAATTCCTTCTGTACGAACTGCAATCATCAAAAGAAGATGTCGTATCACCTGTTTGGGCCAATTTGGGCTTTGTAATCGTACTCAACTTGGCCCATATGCCGGCGGGCCACCTAGGGGGGGCGTGCACTGCTCATGTGAACAGTAAATATGATTAGTACCACCCCCTTAGTTCTATTAGATTTGTGGCTCCTCATCCCCTATTTAAGGAGGCCGCACCCCCTCTAGTTTCCTTGGATTTCGTTTATGTTTAGTTTGCCTTTGTTGCAACTCGTATCTTCTGCGTGTGTCGACTAGACCATCCAGTCAAGATACTTATTCAAAATCCCAATTTATATCAAACATTTCAATCCATATTTGCAATTTCAGATTGCTTTATCTAGTTCTTGTGTGCTTCTTCGGTGTATGCAGGAATCGACCTTCGTGGTCAGGCCATCCAGGTATTCGTGCACGGTTGATAACGACTTGTCAATCAGTTCAGCGATTGCGTGGTTTCGAGCCTTGCGTGTTCGTAGTCAGGATCGTGAGAGTTGAGCGATGACTACCGAACTTATCGTCTCATCGAAAGATCGGGCCAACAATCGGACCTTAGGGTTCATCAATGGGCCTTCTCCAAAAGTTTGAGATATACGTTGGTTATGAGACATCATCCATAATCAGGTATTTGGACCCTATGATTGGAGATTTGCTTAATACCCGATTCGCTGATAGTATATTAGATGGGGTTAGTTTCCCGTCATTAGGGGGAAGAAATCAATCCCTTGATGAAAATATCGGGAAATAGAGAAGTCTAGAAGATAATTGAAGCCTAGAAGATAATTGAAATCCAGAAGATAATTGAAATTTATGCACATGACCCGCGCACTAGTGAAGCAAATAGAGAAGTCCAGAACATAATTGAAGTCTAGAAGACAATTGAAGTTCAGAAGATAATTGAAGTCTAGAAGATAATTGATTTACAAGCATTAGCGAATCAACTGCCTAACCACTTTAGTGATTTGAAGAGCGTGACCAAGTCGCATATGCCTGTACGCAATGCAACAGAGAGGGTTGAAATACCGATGAAGGTATCCCTAATCCCGTCCTAAGGCCTCTGAAAGGACGAGAACTCTGGCCCCTCGAATCTGAAGTAACCGGGGACGCCTGGTGAAAAAGGATAAGAAGGACTTGACACAGCCGATCACCGAAGTTCTCCAGAACCAGAAGGGGAGCCAGTTGAGACCTGGCATGAGTATGACACCTTCTGACGAGGATTAAAACCTCTATGTACTATTTTAATACATAATAAAAGACCATACGTCTTTATGGTCGTAACCCCTAAGGCTAACGACCTCACTGGTCGTAAGGATTCCAGAGGTTACATAATGGGTACCCTGGTTGGACAAGGTCCTGTGCCTAGTCTCCGACCAGGTAGCTGCTCGGAAGATCGGATTGCTAACTCGCACAGACCCAACATCGGTGTCATCACATCCATACAACAAACTTAAGATGAAGCAGACAAATTAATATTTATAGACAAAAGACCTTACGGTCAAGCTTGTTTACAGGGGTACCACGTAGGGCTAATAGCAAAAAGAACACTTGCAGCGGAACAAAATACAACGCAGAGCCACTCAGCGAGCCATAGGCTATCGAGTGGAGGACGCCCCTAGTCCACGAGGTCTTCAACGAACTCCTCCTCATAGTGCTCTTGAGCACCGGGAGGTCTTGACATCGACAACTAAAGGGCACAAGCCATGAGTACTTTGAATGTACTCAGCAAGCCATAAGGAAAGTGAATGCAATAACATTTATGCAAGCTTGACAAAGAAAGCTGTATGGTTAGTTTGCATAAAGCAGTATTTAAAAGGAAATACATTAAGTAGATTGCAAAGCACAAGTTGAAAAGACTATAAGTAAACCAAGTTCTTTGAAAACATGCCACGACCACCCTGGTCATGAGCCAAACTACTACTCGGATCCAAACCACAATTTTTAGAAAGATCTACCCCTTGCGTGAAAGAACCGGGCATGTCCATAACCGAGGACGCGGCTATTCGAATAGATTTACACTCTGCAGAGGTTGTGCACTTTACCCACAAGACACGAAGTCCTCTAATTGGTTGGGCACCCGTCGATGTCCATGCTCACTTCCTTTGGTAAGCAGTCTAGAGCTCGTGATAAGGCCTTTACAAAGGTCAGTCTTGACTTGGTTCTGCCCACTAAGGATTCGCCATGCTTAGGCCCCCTCTTGCGCCATTTCGACGCCCACGACAGAACCACATCAGGACCTCGCTAATTAGTTGGCTAAGATCACCCCACCTTGGACTTGTGGTTGCACGGGAATGACCCAGATCAATGGCGTACAAGGTTAAGTCCTTAGTTGGCTACTCAGGCGAGTCTGACCACAAACCCAGTGTGCTTAAGGCACCCACTACTCACTCTCTGACTACTCGCCCGAGCATAAAATATTTTCTGGTTCAACCCGGCCAAATGATCATTCTGGTCTTGGCACACAAATTTTAACAATAGTGGCATTGCCACCGTTCCATAGTTCATTAGTCAGGTTCAACATTCTTTAAGTTATGAGATTGTGAGACCAATCGTCTACTAGAGCATGGCTAAGCAATCTAGCGCATCCATGTTGGTATACAAAGACATAACTAACTAAAATAACCCATCCAACGGATGACAAATGATACATGTCAACAAGTTGCTTTCAACCATACCAAGGAGTCATATTGGCAAGTGGTGATTAACTACTCCCAAAACTATTTTATATAAAACCAGCCATGCATGTTTATATCAAAACAATATACTTTTGCAAAAATGGGTTCAATATGATCAAAGGTCTATAACTTGCCTACGCTAAAGAACTGAGGGTCTTCTACTGAGAGAGCCGGGTCCAGGAGGTCTTCAGAACAACCGGATCCTACACGTGCGAACAAGAACCAAGTAAATAAAACAAACCCACAAAACTCCAACGAAAGAACCAAATCAAAGCCAAAGAAAAACACAGGATCAGTGCGAAATAGAAACTTGATTCACTGAATCGGAGCTCCTATCGAAGAAGAAAAAACTCTACCGAGGGAGGTTCAAGGTTCTGGGAAACAAAAGGAAGCAGGAGGCCTCTCCAGTGCTTTATATAGACACGGGGAGGCCTAGAGAGGGGGAACAGCGCATTTAATGCACCCGACGGGAGCATGTAAAGGAATGAAAGGAGCGGGTAAAAGAGGAAAAGACAAGGTATGGTGGAAATGATAGCATTTAATGCAGCATTAAATGCACGAAGACTTTTCTCCCCCGCGAGGGCAGAGGACCTAGGAGTGCGGTCCCACTAGAGAGGTGGTCTTTGCAAAAGACCGAGGAGGGGTGGTCTCAACGGTCAAGATAGAACCAAAGGAGATCTCGACGGTCAAGACTAATACAAGGAGGTCTCAACGGTCAAGATGGAACCAAAGGAGATCTCGACGGTCAAGACCAATGCAGGGGAGGTCTCAACGGTCAAGATGGAACCAAAGGAGATCTCGAAAGGAGGAATTCAACCCGAGCGATGGATTTCGAAAATCAAGGATGTTTGAAATACAAACCCGAGCTGGGAGCACCTCAGGGGTGGTCGTGACCCAAGGGGAGGTCAAAACCGAAGGAAGGTTCAAACAAAAGGAGGTCTAAACCACGAGGAGGTCTAGACAGAGAAGGAGGTCAAAACGGGGAAAAGGTCTGAAGAGGTTAAGGGGAGGTCTAGAGAGGTCTGAGCAGACAGCAAGAGAGGAGAGCAAGACCAGAACTCGGACAACTCCAAATAAACCAAATTTCCGCATTAGTTGGAGTTTGATTAAGTCATGTTAAATCTCCAAATTTTCCAAAATCTTCAAGTTAAGCTTTGAACTCTCATCAAAACCAAATGGTTCTTTTTTACTTTGAAAACTTTTAAGAACTCCAGAAAATTAGGATGTTACAGGATGCATCCACGCCATGCAAGAAAACGACATGTCATCATCCTCCTCCGCCGGTTCGCACGTCGCCGACGTTGGCGAGATCGACCGGATGGATGAGGATCCACCACTACGACAAGTGGCGCTTTCAGCCATTCCAACTAGCTCGGAATGTCCAGAGACCGCTCCAAGCTCGGTCCTTCTGACCAGCGAAAAATGTGACAAAAATTCAGCACCGCAACTCGAGAATCTTTATACTCTCGATGAAATCATGGCTGAAAGGTACTCACCTACGGCTTCTGGAGATTCCGGGAGCCAACCGACACCTGATAACAGTGTCGATGAGGTGGTCCTTTCATAATGATGTTGAAGATGGATCCACATCTCATGAGCATTCTTGAGATTGCATATAGCATCAAATATCTCTATACTCAAAGCACTAAATAAAGCGTTAGTTGCTTGAGCGTCGAGATGTGAGCATTTCTCTTCCTCAATAGTTTGAGCAAAAAGATCCTTTGAAGGAGAAAAGCCCACATCTACAATCTGCCAAATTTTTAGGCTCATGGCCTTAAAATAGAATGACATGCGGATTTTCCAATGAGCATAATTTGTGCCATCAAATAGAGGTGTCTCACCAATATGCACTAAGTCACTAGTCGCCACCCTTTACTCTCTAGGCGGTGAAGCCTAATAAAATGAGAGACCAAGCTCTGATACCACTTGTAAGATCGAGGAGGCCGACTAGAGGGGGGTGAATAGTCGTTTCTAAAAATTTCAAAGGCTAAAACCGATTTCTAATGCGGAAGCTAACAACAATTCCGTTTTGCACAATTGAAACATAAATCAACTAAGCTTTACTAAGTGCACCAACAACCAACGACTATTGATAATTAGCAATCATACAAATACATGTGAGCAATATAATTCTATGAATGTAAATTGTGCAAAGTTAGTCACAAGAGAACAAACCACAAAGACACAACAATGTTTTACTGTGGTGTTCGGAGACTTGCCGGTCTCCCCTAATCCACGTTGAGGTAAGCACAACCACGTTGGACCAGCTCCACAACTTGAGCCAACACCTCCGAGGTAAGTCCAACCACTTGGACCGGCTCTAAAACGAACCAACACCTCGATCCACTCGGGGTTGCTCTTCCTCCACTCCAGAGATGGTGAGCACCAAACCACTCACAACACGCCGGGCCCTCTCACAAGCTTCTTGAGAAGATCACCGAACTACGACGCCTCCACGCCGTCTAGGTGTCGGCAAACACCAAGAGTAATAAGCCAGGCCCCTTACTTGACTCTCACCAAGTGCAACACAAGCACAATTTGACGCTCAATCCAATTCTAGTTGCAACACATGCAACTAAAGTCTCTCCCTTTGCTCACAAGGTGCAACATATGCACATTTGAGAGGAGAAGCTCACACTAGCTCAATAGAATGAAATGGGATGCCAAGAGTTTCCCTTCAACCAGCCAAGGTGAGTATTTATAGCCCACACACAAAAACTAGCCGTTGGAGGAGAATCTGCTGAAAATTGGGGAAACCGGTCGGGACCCCGCAGCATAGGGCGGTCGGTCCAAGACTCTGAAGGCAACGGCTATAAAAATAGCCGTTACATGCAATTCCCGGTTAGTTCGCCCTCACAGGGTCCGGTCTGACCGGACCCCGGTTAGTCCGGGCCTTCCGGTTGGAAGAAAAACGAAAAACATGCCCTCTGGAAAAAGTTGACCGGCCTTACAAGGGCGGTTAGTCTGCAGGCATATGGGCGGTCAGTCCGGGCTTTCAACTGCGGTCAGTCTGGCCCTGGATTTCAGCACAGACGGCACTCGAAAAAACGGTCATAACTTTTGACTCCGATGTCGGAATTGAGTGATCTTGGGCTCTATGGAAAGCTTATTCAGAGGGCTACACAACCCATCTTTTTGATTGATCTCGAACACATTTGATCAAATCAAAAAGCATAACTCCAAAGAGCCAACACCATGGTCTAAGTCCAACGAAATAGCAACGAGCAATCTTAGACCATGCCAAGGAAAAATGCATGAATCCCAACAATTTTCAAAACACATTTGCAAACTTTGGGATCATGCCACAAGGAGTAGGTACATGGACTTCAACTATTTGCAAAACACTTTTGCAAAGTATAGTCACATGCTATAAGGATTATGCATGAGCCTCGGCTATTTGCAAAACACATTCGCAAATGTCAGCAACATGCCACAAGGAGTAGTTGCATGGACTTCAACCATTTTTAAAACATATCTACAAATTATAGTCTCATGCTACAAAGAGTTGATGTATGAGCTTCAACTATTTGCAAAACACATTCGCAAACAATAGCATCATGCCATGGAGAGCTGGAGCAAGCGAGATTGAGCTATCAACACATGATGAGACTTAAGCTACTAAACAAGACCCCTCTTAATAGTACGACAAATCTATACTAGCAATCCGGTCTTCCAACCAAACACCAAGACCGGTAAAAGACTAGGAACACATCCTTAGCCCTAGCTAGTCATACCTTTGCCTTGAGCATCCTCTTGAAGCTTGATGATGCACATCTTTACTTCAAGTCCGGATCATTGTCTTGATATGCATCAACATATGATGCATCCTTCACTTGACCTCCATCAACACATGATGGGCCTTCTCTTTGACTTGATGATCAACTCATGATCATCTCTTCTTCTTGAACATCATCGACACACGATGATTTCCATTTCTTCGAGTTCTTGATATGATGCTCATCAATCCATGATGGCATCCTTTTCTTGAACTTGGCTTGATGATCATCAACACATGATGATCTTCTTCACTTCGGGATCTTGACTCGAATATCATCAACACATGATGATTTCCTTTTCTCCCAAATCTTGACTTGATGACAATCAATATATGATGCCATCCAAAGTCTTCATCACCTTGGAACATAACCTATTCATCCAACTCATGGAAAATGTTAGTTCCACAATATGATTATCATGAATTACCATGACATACCATTAATTCAAAATGGTGGGATAGGATATCACAATCTTTCCCTCTTTGGTAATTGATGATAATCACTTCAATTGCAAATAATTGAATTGATTGGTATGAGTATATATGAACTGCACAAATTGAATATACTCAAAAGGGTATATGAGCATATATGAACTACACAAGTCTCATATACTCATATGAATATATTAACTACACAAGTTATATATACTCAAGGATATATTTCAAAGTAAAGATCCTTAAAGTATGTGGACAAAGGAATATAGATCAATACTAATGAAACCACAAAACATAGAGTGAACTCCCCCTAAATGTGCTCATACACAAATGTGTAATAAGAACATATGCACATATTCAAGTTAGACTTTTGGTGGAGTTTAACCTATATTTTGGATCCATGGAATGCAACAATATATAAGAATATGATGTCGAATACATACCTCTTTGATTTTTCACCTTTTCATCCAAACAAGACTACACAATAGGTATATCAATAGAAGTGTTAGTCTCACATATATATTTGTCATTAATCACCAAAATACTCCATTAACTCATAATGGCGGGTCTAGATTCTTCAGTCTCTCCCTTTTTCGTGATTGATGACAAATCCTTTATCAATAACAACATTTGGATATAAATCATCACAAGATAAGAATTTAAGCTATTGAACTATATCTATGCATATCACTAAGCAATTTGAGGCTTCAAGCACTATGCATATGAGAATGACAAGCTTATGCACATGATGCATATAGGAGGCTATGTGTATGAATGAGATGCTCCTCCTCAAGACATGCATAAAATAAGGTGAAATCACATGAGAGAATCCAAATGGAAATATATTGATCATATAAACATTCTCCTCTTTTTGGCATTAAGCACCAAAAAACCAACCAAAAACTAAGACAAAAAGAGTTTTTGTAAAACAATGAGCTTGGTAATATAATTCATTTTATTTTGATCATGGAAACATTTTTCCTCTTTTGAAGTAAGGTTGTGTTTTCAAGATATTTGAGGAAAACTAAAATAGGTCACAAACCTATTGATCATATATCATTCTCACCCCTTAAACCAAAACAGGTCACAAACTCCTCTTTTATAGCCGAAAAGAGCAAAACAACTCGAAATGAGGCCATATTGGAGTTCAACTAAAAGAGATGATATTTGGAACACATTAAAATAAACTCATCCTTGAAATTTCCCAATAAACATTTTTCATGAAGATACCATGCTCATTTTCACAAATTCACAAATTGAAATCATGTTGAGTTCACAACTTTCGTAGAACATTTCAAAAAGGTATGGAAACAAGCTCTGAAAAATCTGAAATAAATCATGGAGCTAGTCCTTGTAAATACGCACACTTTTAATTTGGTGAGGATTAACCAAATGTCAACCATTTTGAAGATATGAAAATCACAAAGTTTCAGAAAACTGAAAATTTCAGGTTTTTCAGATTTTGACATTCCATTTGAGCTTCAAAAGATAGCTGAAAAAATAGGCTAAAATAGTTCCAACAAATCTGATAAAATCTGGCACAGAAGATCAACTATAGAGGATAAAAAGTCATAATTATAGATTCTTCAAATTATGAACCCATTTTGAGATACAAAAAACACAAATCAGCTCAAAACATGCAAAAGTCTGAATTTTCAACATGTTGATCAAAGAGAGAAAAAGTCAAAACTTTTTCAAATCAAGTCGAAATACTTTAAAATTTTCCAGAAACAAACTTTAGACTCCTAATAAACTTTTCCAAGAAGAATTTTTGCAAAAGGTGTCTTAGTTCAAAAGATATGCCAAAATGAGCTTTGTTTGCAAGATTTTTGCTTAAAAGGAAGAAAAAAAAGGCAAAACCATTTCAAATGAAGTCCAAATACTTTGAAAATTTCCAAATTTTAACTTTGGAATTGATGAGGATCTAATAATCCTCATTTTATCTTTTATTTATTATTCTTATTATGAGTAAATATAATGTCATATGGTCCCGTGTACCTCCACATAGGGGGTACTCGTTTCTTCAAAGGGCTAATTCGACGTGTGATGAAATCCTTCACCACATGCCATCCGGTCAGCCCCTCATCTCTCAAGTCCTTGATGGCTCGAATATAGGGGGCAATCCGGCTGACATCCTTGGGAGTCGAATCCCATGAAGAATTCTTTTAATGACCTTTCCTTCAAAGTAAGGCGTCTTCAAATAGGAAAACGGCTATTCCTTCACGACTATATAAAGGCAGCGGTCAGAGAGGGAAAGAGGACGACCAATCGGAGGAGACAACAAGCAATCAGGAAGACAGTTAGATACTATCTTCTATAATAGCCTTAGTCTTTTCTCCCGATTGTACAAAACACACTCAATACCATACACACACAAGAGTAGGGTTGTTATTCTCTCTGGAGAAGGCCTGAACCTGTATAAATATACCCGTGTCAATCTCTCTACGTGATTCCATTCTAGGAGACCCCCCGAATCAAACAATCTTTACGTAAGATCGTTTCTGAAACACCGATAGTTGGCGCCGTCCGTGGGGATCTTCCGGTAATCTCTTGTTAACATACTCTCTTTTTTCCCAAATCTCATGCACTCATGGCAGGGGAATGGAACGAGGAGAACTGGTTTGACTTGGCAGATTACGCAGACGTCGACATGGATGCCGGTTTCGATTACGAACCGAGTATCGACTCATCCAATGGTGTTGCTGCCTCCAGGGATCTTTCCGCAGATCCAGAATACCATGCCACTCATGGAGTTGAGGAGGGATCCCTATCCCCCACAACAATACGTCCAACAGAGAAATCAATCCTCTCAAAGGACAAGGGTCAATCCGACCAGGACTACACTCAGGCGGACTCACTACACGACAAGAGTTTTTCTTCCAAGTGTCCGAGTCCCCCTAAGGCGGTCCGACTTGGTGAGACAAATTCTGGAAGCCACAATTTCAGGACTTCACCAGCATCTGGTGATCCTCTCTCTCTCTCCGGATGACCCCAGAGAGCGGGATCAAGCATGCTTTTCCTGCAAATTTGACCATCTCTCCGCAGATCACATCTGCGGATGGAGATGATTATAACCCGAGTTCCCTACGGAGGGATTACTCCAAGTCGCCAGATGGTGTCTCGACTACTCCTCGAGCGGGGAGGCCTCGAGCGCAAGTGAGAATCATCACCGGGAGGTCTTCGTCCTTCCCTCAGATCAAGGTCACTCTTCTAGAGACCGAGCTGGGGACACTCCCCGAAGATCACGCACCGCGCCCCCTCGTGGCAATGGCAAGAGCACCACCGATGACGGACAGGACAAACACCTTGATGAACGCGAGGGAAGTCCTCGACATACTCGCACTCCATTGAGACAGTCTCAGGAATCCGACATGGAAGATCTTGAGGCTATTTGGCGAAAGAAGATTGCAGCCCAGAATAATATGCCTGGGTGCATCCAATATCTATCAGAGGAAGCTCAAGAGCTCCAGTATATCAACGACTTACTCGAGAACCCTACTCGAGAGCTCGCCCGAGCGCCAGGCTACGATCTCTTCGTTGAAGAGATCGCAGAAAGGCTTCGGACCACGATGGCAAGGCTGGAAGCACCTCGCCGACATCATTCAGGAAGTCGTAGCAATACGACTTCTTCAGCTACCAGTTAATCAAACATATCACCACGGAGGAATCAACGCAACAGCAAGTCGCATCGATCTCCTACTCGGAGAAATGTCTTTCGAATGACCGATGATCAACAAGCCCCTCGGAGAGGTGACGCTCACCATTCCGACATGGAGATCTGCAACAGCAGATGGACTACGAGGAGTATTCCCCGCGTAGGACCGGGACCTATTACAGTCAGTCAACTCACATCGGGTATCGTCGAATCGACCACCGGTGATGTCAACCCTTCTTTCCGCAGCGAGGCGTCAAAGTTATTACGGATGTCGGGCATTTTCGCCTGACCTCCGAGCTGTTCGCTGGACACCTCGTTTTCGACCAGTGAACATGGAGAAGTTCAATGGATCCTCGAAGGGTCCACTCGATCGTGGTTACTGAATAAACCACTCGAGTCGATTTATTCTTGGCAATACCTATGCGACCTTCTACTGGCAAACTTCCAAGGCACCTATAATCGCCCTGGGAAGGAGGACGACTTACACCGGATGAGACAGAATGACCACGAAACCTTGCGCCAATTCATCAAGCGCTTTAGTCAGGTTCGTAATTCAATTCCAGAAATTTTTGACTCATCTGTCATCAGGGCTTTCAAGCAAGGAGTCCGTGGTAGAAGGATAACAGAAGATATCGCTTTGAATCCTCCCACTACTGTCGCGCGAACTCTTTGAGATGGCCGATCGATATGCGACTGCTTCTAAGGCAGTCGAGTGGAACAACACAATCGATCGAGAAGACAATACCTCTCGAGAGCCAGGCGAAGTTGGTAAGAAG
Organism: Phyllostachys edulis; assembly: GCA_036346405.1. NCBI lineage: Eukaryota > Viridiplantae > Streptophyta > Magnoliopsida > Poales > Poaceae > Phyllostachys > Phyllostachys edulis. Next base: position 14,329,982 of record CM070551.1, on the reverse strand, counting down.
AAGGATAAGAAAGCAAAAAAAGTCCAAGAACAAGGCGAAGGGTCAAAAACACCAAGCCAACGGTTCCAAGGAGGTCTTGGTCAGAATGATAAAGAGCGCGCAAGACCTCCAAGCCGCGCTCCGACCGAGGCAAAGATAAGCGCCCGATCGAAGAACGATAAGCCTAAGTGGTGTCCTTTCCATAAAAAGGAAGGACATGACCTTCATGAATCTAGGGTCTTCCAACGAAAGCTCAAGGACTACTACAACCAAGAAGGGCACTTCCCACTCGGCGAGGTAGGACAAACGAGTGGTCATAAGTCGTCAGACGACGATGAGGAGATGCTGTTCTAGGATCCGCAACATACCATCGAACACATCTACGGGGGATCATCGGCATACGAATCAAAGCGACAGCTTAAAGCTGCCGAACACGAGGTAAACTCCATAGATCCTCTTCTCGTCAACAAATTACCGAAGTGGTCGGAAGTCATCATCTCCTTCGAGAAGGGTGACTGCCCGATTCCTTCGACTCGACCAGGTCGATATCCGATCGTGGTCGAACCCACCATCAATAATTGTTGGGTCAATCGAGTTTTGGTTGATGGTGGAAGCTCGTTAAACATCTTGTTTACGAGTGCCCTGGACGAGATGCAAGTACCCAGGACTAAGGTAAGACCGGTACGATACTCTTTTCATGGGATCGTACCGGGGTCTTCAGTCAAACCTATTGGCCAAGTTTCTCTTCCTTTAACATTTGGTTCACCAAGTAATTTCAGGACAGAGAAATCTCTTTTGATGTGGTCGATTTCGATACGGCATATAACGCCATACTCGAACGACCAACTTTGGCAAAATTCTTAATGGCTACTCATTACGGGTATCAATGTATTAAGATGCCAGGTCCCAAAGGAGTAATCACGATTCATTGTGATAAGAAGATAGCGCATACCTGCGACCGTCGATCCCTCGAGATGGATAGACAAATACCAACTCGAGAAGAAAGTCAGCCTTCGACCAGCAAGTCGATGCCTAAAGCTGCACCAAAGCCGAACGACAAGGTCAAAGAGGTTCTTTTGGACGTAGAGGAGCCCTCGAAGACTGTTCGCGTCGGGAATACTTCCGACCCCAAGTAGGAAGACGCCCTCATCACCTTCCTCCGAGCTAACGCAGATGTCTTCGTGTGGTAAGCATCCGACATGCCCGGAGTCCCCAGGGAGGTGATCGAACACAAAGCTAACTACGGCGACAAAGTACCAGAAACAAAAATTACGGAGATTTGCCTCGATCGACGAGATGCTATTAAATCGAATTGGATAGGCTACTTAAAGCGGGCTTTATAAGAGAAGTCAACCACCCAGTGGTTGGCTAATCTGTAATGGTTAGGAAGTCAAGCGGCAAATGGCGATGTGCGTGAGACTTCACCGATCTTAATAAAGCTTGTCCAAAAGATGATTTTCCTTTACCTCGTATCGATCAGTTGGTGGATTCTACTGCAGGTTGTGAAATGTTAAGTTTTTTAGATGCATATTCTGGATACCACCAGATCAATATGTGTCTAGACGATGAAGAAAAGACCGCGTTTATTATACTATTTGGTATATTTTGCTATGTCAAAATGCCATTTAGTCTAAAAATTGCCGGCGCTTCTTTTCAACGCTTGATGCAATCGACTTTTTCATCTTAACTAGGCCGAAATCTAGAGGTCTATGTTGATGATCTAGTTGTTAAAAGCATGAAGAGACCTAATCATATCACTGACCTACAAGAAACATTCGCCAACCTCAGAAAGCATCGCTTAAAACTCAATCGTGAGAAGTGTGTGTTCGGAATCTCTTCAGGAAAATTGCTTGGATTCCTAGTATCTATACGGGGAATCAAAGCAAATCCCGAAAAGATAAAGGCCATTCTCCAAATGCACCCTCCAACCACAAAGAAAGAAGTCCAGAAACTCACAGGGTGCATGGCGGCTTTAAGTCGTTTCATTGCACAACTAGGAGAAAATGGACTACCTTTCTTTAAACTTCTAAGGAAACACGAAGGTTTTGAGAGGTCGAACGAGGCAAACGCTGCCTTTGAGGATGTCAAGAGGTATCTGACGAGTGCTCCTATTCTGGTTTCTCTGAAGCCAGAAGAGACGCTCTTAATTTATCTAGCTGCCACGCCACAGGCAGTAAGCGCAGTACTGTTCGTAGAACATGAAAACGTACAACGACTGGTTTACTACGTTAGTAAAGTTTTACATGGGCCTAAGGAGCGTTACCCTCAGGTCCAAAAGCTTCTATATGCCCTCCTCATGTCTTCGAGGAAACTACAGCATTATTTTCAGGCGCACAAAATAGTTGTGCCGTCTGAGTTTTCCTTGGGAGCGATCCTCCAGAATAGGGAAACAGCGGGACGCATAGCAAAATGGTCAGTCGAACTTGGGGAGTTCGACCTCCATTTCGTGTCCCGAACGGCCGTTAAATCCAGATCTTGGCGAGATTTTGTCGCCGAATGGACAAATCTGAACTGCTCAGATCCCCAATACGATTCCCGACACCGAAGGGATCGATGTACTTTAACGGTCACTTACTTTAAGTGGCTCAAGGGTCGGGTGGTCTGGTATCTCCTCTAGGAGAGACCTTAAAGTATGCCATACAATTAAACTTTCGTGCCACTAACAACGTGGCGAGAATCTGAAGGTTTGCTAGGCGGCATACGAGCTACGAAGCGCTCTCGATTCGCCGACTACTCGTGAGGAGACTCTCAACTAGTCGTGAATCAAGTCGGAAAGAGTACCAAAGGTGCTCTAACCCAACCTTTGTCTCGGTACTTATCGGAGTCGTAAGCTAGAAAAGCATTTTTAGGTTTCGAGGCACAATTCATCCTCGAAGGATAATTTCTCATGAGACCTTGCTCGAATAGCTTCTTCCCGATCTGTAGTACCAAAAGGAGTCTTCTTGAACAACTCGAAGCCCCCCTCGGTCGAAGAACCGAGACACCTCCTATTGAGACGGCCTCTCTAGAATACGATGATACCTGGATGGCTCCCATCTATGAGTATCTTCAGAAGGGTTCCGTACCCGAAGACGATCCCGAGGCAGATCGCTTATCCCGAAAACCCAAAATGTATACTCAAGGGGTGCTCATGCGATGCATCCCGCAGAGCGAAAGATTAACACTCCTTCGTGATATACACGGTGGCATCTGTGGAAATCATGCTTCCTATAGAACGCTGGTCGGTAAGGCCTTTCGACAAGGTTTTTACTGGCCAATAGCCCTGTACGATGCTAAAGAGTTGGTTAAAAAGTGTGTCCAATGCCAATTTGATCGCAGGCAAACACACTAACTAGCTCAAGCATTACAAACAATACCTCTGTCTTGGCCTTTTACGACCTGGGGTCTCGATATCCTAGGACCGTTCCCCAAGGCTCCAGGAGGTTTCGAGTTCCTTTTTGTTGCTACTGATACATTCACAAAATGGATCGAAGCCGAACCTGTAACTAGGATAACAACGGAAGCAGCAAAACGGTTCATGATGAGATGCGTAATTACTTGATTTGGAGTACCGAGTCGAATAATTACAGATAATGGTAAGCAATTTTCGAGTGCAAAATTTTAGGAATTTTGCGACGAGTTGAGTACCAAGTTATGTTATGCTTCTGTGGCCCATCCCCAAAGCAGTGGGGCAGTCGAACGTGCGAACGACCAAATAATGTGAGGAATTAAAACCTGAGTCTTCGACCAGCTCGTCAAGCGCTCGAGGGCTTGGGTACAAGAATTACCCTCTGTATTATGAGCAGTTCGTACGACTACTAGTCGGGCTATAGGTGAAACACCCTTTTTTCTGGTCTTCGGAGATGAAGCCATGCTTCCTCCGGAACTAAAGATAACGTCAACACGAGTCGAAACTTTCAAAGACTCCAACCAGGAACAACTTCGAGCGGATGACATTAACCTACTCGAAGAAAGGAGAAACCAGGCTTTAATCCGTTTAGCAATCTACCAACAAGCCTGCTTGCAGAGATACTACGATCAGAAGGTCCAACCTCGCACCTTCTTGTCAGAGGTGACTTGGTATTGAGGCTCTGCCAATCCAACTCTAATCGGAACAAACTTTCTACCAAGTGGGAAGGTCCTTACACAGTGGTTGAAGTTACCCGGCCAGGGTCAGTACGATTGGTAATGGAAGATGGCCAGGTTCTCTCGAATTCTTGGAACATCGACCAGTTACGCAAGTTTTATGTGTAACCAACCATTCAGACAATAAAGACTCAGGTTCTTTCTACCTCTATTGTCTTACTTTTGAGTAGTGCTTTTATAATCTTTTGATTACATTCTAAACACCCAGTTTTCTTTACACTGGTCGAAAGGCAGGTAACATCACCTAGTCGAAGCCTCTCCTTTCTGCACGTGGTCCTGCCCACTAGAAGGAACTTCCTAGTGTCGACTCGTTACTCACTTTTGCCGTCAATACAAAAAGCTCGGGTTCTATTTGGTCGAAATATTTTTAAAGCCAGCTCTTTTCACCTTAGTTTATTTCTTCAGTTATTTTGAAAAATATTGTAAGCAGAGTGCACTTTTCTTAGATTTATTCAACCGCCTTTGGTGTACTCGATCCGTCTCAACTGGTCGGAGGAAGAAACACATCTAGTCGAAGTCTTTCCTCTCTGCACGTGGTCCTGCCTACTAGAAGGAACTTCCTAGCATTGTTCAGTTTCCTACTTTTGCTACCAGAACAGACTTATCGCATCCACCACGGAAGGTCGAACGAATTTTTTTTAAAAGTCCTCTAAATGTTTGCTTAACTCAAGTTGCCGTTCTCGATTTGATTAAACTGGTCGGAGGTGGTAACATCACCTAGTCGAAGCCTTTCCTCTCTGCACGTGGTCCTGCCCACTAGAAGGAACTTCCTAGTGTCGATTCGTTCCCACTTTTTCGACCAGTGCATGACAATCGTGACCAAAAACTACAAGTGAACCAAACCTCTCTGTTTTCAGAAACCCTTTTTAACACTATTTACTTAGTTTGTCTAAACAAACTAAGCAAATAGTCGGGGGCTAGGATAAAGTTACTAATTTGACTTCAATTCTTAGTCTTTCTTTCGTTAATTATCTTTTGAGTTACTAACTACTCGACAAGATGGTTTGCAGGAAACAAGATGGATTATATAATACATCAACAAAAGCTTATTTTTCACAGGTTTTTTTACAAACTACTCTGAAGAGGGAGAGCCCAGTCGCATCTCCTCCGAGACCTTCCTGCCAACTGGTTGCATTTCTTCCATCAGACGACTTGCTTCTGCCTCAGGGCAGTCGAAGTCGACTTGGATTGGTTGTACATTAAGGCTGGGGTCATGAGCTTTAAGTTTTGCCAATGCATAACTTACTGCATCTTCGACCGCCTTCTTGATTGACTCAGCTTGGTTGGCCTTCAGAGTGGTCACCAGTTCTTGCAAAGTCTCGACTTGTTCCCCAATAGTACTTATGTGAGCAGCTATCGTATCATCTTGAGGAGTTTTTCCCTCATTATGTAGCTCACCAAGTCGCGTGATGTTGCCTTGAAGATTAATCTTCATCGACTTCATCTCCTGTTGGTTACAAGTCAAAGCCTCACGGAGCTGTTTATTTTCGACCACTTGCTCTGAAGAGAATAAGACTGGTCAAGCAAAAATAAACTCCTAAAGGAAGAGAAAACAAAAATAATCACAGGTAAAAGAATTTCTTACCTATTAGTCGAGAATCTAACTTCTTGATTTCTTCATTATGGGAAGCAATGGTCTCAGCATGCCGCTCCTCCCATAATTTGATGTCCTTTGCATTTTCCTTGGCAATGCGGACAGTCTCGTCAAGGATCATGGTTTTTTTTCCTGATCTCTAGTTTCGAGCCTTCCCAATTCGAGCTCAATTTCTAAAAAAGAAATGGGAGTTAGAAAAGGAAAAGAACTCGTAAAGGGCTACAGGTAAAGAATTGCTTACCTGCTCGTCGAGACCTCAACCTCTCAATTTTCTGATCTTTATCTTTGGTGATACGAGAAATCTCGTGAATAACCAAAGTTTTATCTTTGATTTCATTTTGAAGCTTTCTCATGTCATCTTCTTTTTCTGAAAAGAAGCAAGAGTTAAGTAAAAATCAACGACATAAGCAGTCTTAAGTTCAACACTTACTGTTTAGCTTTTCGTACACTTTTACAGTTGCAGAGTTAGCCTCTTGAAGCTTCTTCAAGAGGTCTCCTACCTTTTCCCCTAGTTTTCTCGACTCCTCTTTTTCATAATCGACCGAGTCGGCTAGGGTCTTTTCGTCGCTATTTAACCTGTAAAGGTTAAAAGTGGATATGAACACTATTCAACTAGTCGTAAGTCTTTGTACGACTAGCACCTAGTCGTGAGTTTTTCCACGACAAACCTCATAAGCACTGTATAAGTAGTCAAACCCTAAAATGACTACGAATAATAGTGACTTACCACCTCTCTGCCTGTTCGCAGAGTTCTGCTTTTTCCTGTCGTAGCTCTATAAGTTGTCGATGATATTCACCAACAGTGGCAATTTGTTCCAGAGCTTTCTACAATAAGAAAGACAGTAAGAAGCAAGGGAAGACCACATATATAAGTATCCTTAAATACTTACATTCATGGTCGACCGAGCAAACATCGAGTAAACCAACGCTGGACTCTTCAGCTCGTCTATCTTTGCGACTTGATCCCACCAAACCTTCTCGAGACGCTCATTGTCAAAAGTTTCCCCTCTGTTGGGAATATCTTTGGGATGAGGGACTCGATCGCGAGATCTGAAAGCTGAAGACCCTCTGGTGGAAGCAGGCCCAAAGAAATCGGCATAGAAGTTGAAATACTCCTCGTCTTCTGATTCTGTAACTGCAGTTTCTCTTTGGGTACCGGGAGGAACGTCTGCAACGATTTCCTTTCTGGCACGGTGATCAGATACATCACCTCCTTGTCCAGGGGCTTCTACAGCTGCCTCTGCTGTCTCCACGACCACCTCAGTGGTTGTAGCTACTACCTCAGTGGTCGTAACCACTACCTCAGTGGATGTGGTAACCACTTCAGGAGCCACGACTTCCTCCACTACCCGGACTGTGGATGATCCTTCGACCACTTCCGCTGTCATCTCTCCGACCGCTGGAGAGGCGGCAATGGGTTTCTCGATAGAAGCGTCCTTGGGGGCTAAAGGAGTCGGGCTAAAATCAACAAAAGGAAAGCAAGTCAGGTTGTGAAAAGCGAAAGGTAAATGCTGTTCTTACACTTTAGTTTGTTTCACATACCTCTGCACCCTGCACCTAACTAGGAATTTAGGAGTCATTTTCCCAACGGAAGACTTCTTCGACTTCTTTTCTACGACCACGTCTGGTCGGAGTTCAAGTTGAAGAATGGGCTCGGCCACGACCACGTCTGGTCGTGGATCTTGAACATGAACCATCTCTCCGGTCTCCTGACTTTTCAGATGGCCGAGATCAGTCTCGACCACTCCAAGAGCAGCACTACCCTCAACTGTAGGCTCTACTGGATTAGCATTGTCCTTCACAAAAGACATAAAGTCCTTCCAGTTCTCCTTTTCTAGTTGCTTGACAAAACTAGAAGTTGCAGAAACTGCGAAAGTTTTCTTGTCATAATAAAAGGGTACCTTGGCCTTACAGGCTTTGCCTAAGAGGTTCGACTGCTTCGGCCCCCTCAGCTTCAGCTGCTTCAACCTCAGCTTCTGTTGCAGCCATATCTGCCGCAGACTTTGCAGAGGATCTGGTCGAAATAAAAGAACTCGAGCTTGCTCCTCCTTTGTCGGCGACTTTCACGAGTCAATGCTTCTTAGTAGGAGGAGCTGAGCCTTTGTCCGTTGCCATCCCTGCACCGATGGTTATCAGTTCGACATCTTCGTCGTCCTGACGGTTTTCCATACCTACTTTCTGTAAAGGAAAACAGAAAAAGAAGAATTACCGACCGGTCATAAGATTTTCTACGACCAGTATCCAGTCGTAAGTTTTTCTACGATATTTCCTTGATCGTAAGATTTTCTACGATCACTACCTAGTCGTAAGTTCTTTCTATGACTATGAAGTCCTAAGGATAAAATCAACTCTTGATTACCTTTAGGCACTCCATCTTTTCCTCTGCAGATAAAACCGCAAGGATTTGAGGAACCGCCACTCTTAGTGGCGGAGGCTTCTCACAAACGAGTTTGACTCGAACATCAATCTCCGCCTGTGAAAGATCTGTGTAAACAGATAAAGACATTCATTAGACAACTGTGAGAAAGACCAAACTGAGAGCTAAGTCGAAAATTCACTTACCCTCCTCGTAGTCCCTGGTCGGGTCTTTTGGCCCCGTGTACCACCACATAGGGGGTACTCATTTCTTCAAAGGGCTAATTCGACGTGTGATGAAATCCTTCACCACATGCCATCCGGTCAGCCCCTCATCTCTCAAGTCCTTGATGGCTCGAATATAGGGGGCAATCCGGCTGACATCCTTGGGAGTCGAATCCCATGAAGAATTCTTTTCGGCAGCCTTCCCTTCGAAAGTAAGGCGTCTGTTCAGCAAGGGAAAACGGCTATTCCTTCACGACTATATAAAGGCAGCGGTCAGAGAGGGAAAGAGGACGACCAATCGGAGGAGACAACAAGCAATTAGGAAGACAGTCAGATACTTTCTTCTATAATAGCCTTAGTCTTTTCTCCCGATTGTACGAAACACACTCAATACCATACACACACAGGAGTAGGGTTGTTATTCTCTCTGAAGAAGGCCTGAACCTGTATAAAAATACCCGTATCAATCTCTCTACGTGATTCCATTCTAGGAGACCCCCCGATTCAAAAAATCTTTACGTAAGATCGGTTCTAAAACACCGACGGGAATATTTAAAATGTTTGCCGAAAAGAATTTTTGAAAAAGGATTTTGCTTTCAAAAGATAAGGCAAAATGCGCTTTGTAGACACATAAAGAGAATGAGTTTGCGTTGAATATTCAAAATGCAAACCACTTTGAATTTCACAGAGTTTTTCACTTTCTTGGCTTTGTATGAGTTAGAAATACCATTTCAACCCAAGAAACACGAAGAAATCCGGCTCAAATAGCGAAACTCACTATATGCAAGAATATGTCATTTCGGGTAAAAGCTAGTTTTTCGGTGAACTTCAAATTGATATAACTTTTCAACGGTTGGTATTTTGTAAAAACTTTGAACTAGAGAAAAGTTTGAAATGACCAACCCTTCGAGTTTGGTATTTACAACTTTTTCAAAAACCAAAAAGATTTTGATTTAAGGAAATGTGTCATTTAATTCAAAAACAAGATAATACAAGATCCTTTTGAGACCAAATTTGCTATTTGTTTTCTAAAATAAGAGTTTTTACTTCAAAAGAATGTGAAAACATTTAAAATACATATTTAAGTACTCTTGTCTAGTTTTTCACAAATTTGAGCCTTTTATGCAAGATTTTTGACTTTTGACCAAAGAGACTCTTTAAAAAGGCTAAACTTACATATCGTTGACAATTTCGCTCCAAACATACCAAATGAAGCTAATGAGAATGAAATCATGCATTTACAAGATCTATAAATCATTTTGGGCAAAATAGGTAAAATAGCTTTCCCAATATTAATACTTTGCCCCTTTTAAGTAAACCCAAAATATTTAATAAGTTTTTCACAAAGAACTAACTCCCCCTTACACAAAGGTTCCTCTTGAAAATTCTTTCTTCTCCTTTGACATACAAAGGATTATCTTCCATCTTGTCATATTCTCCTTTGTCATCTCTTTGAGATATATCCATCCAAAACTCATGATGACTTCAATGTCTTTCCTTTGACTATTATTTGCAACCAAATTCTCCCTCTTTAACATTAAGCACAAAAAATATCTACATGTAGATCACACTTGAAAGATAGTCCTTAAACATCACTTATAGATACCACGTGTTGACAAGACTTGAATTTGCAAAGTGCTTGAACTTCTCTCGCAAAGATCTTCAAAGAAAGCATCCAAAGAGAAGAGGGAAAGAGAGAATCCACTCATACACGAAGAGTACTTGAGCTTGGTCAAAAGAAGTATGATCAGCAAGGAATGAAATTAGATACCACTTTGAAGAAATAAGATGATATCATGTGAAAACATTAATCTGATGCCGAGGTCAAGATGATCAAGAGAAGCTACCACTTTGGGAAAAAAAAATACCATTTTTATGATAAAAACATCACAATGCGATCAAAATGTTATATGGAATCAAGAAAGTACTTGAGGGTAGCTAGCAAATATAACAAGGAGTAACTTGACTTTGGGTAGCAAAGAGAATACCTAAGGAAATTAGATATCAACAATTTTGGACAAATCAGCCAAGTCTTTGATGGTTTGGTCAGACCGACAACAATTATGCGGTTAGACCGGCAGCAAGCATGAGGTCAGACCGGCGGCAAGAGTGCGATCAGACCGGCTGAGACTGAATTTGTTAGCAGATTCAGTTCTAGATTTTGAGAAAAAGAGAGAAATGTTGTATTTTGCACCAAACTTTCACACAATCAACCAAATAAACATATTTGGAGCATTTCCAACTTATATAGCACTTAAAAATCGAAATCTTAAATAGTTTTTAAGAATTAAGCTTCAGTTTTCGCAAATGAAATCTTATTTTCATGATACTTCTCCAAAAGATGCCAAGTTGAGCATATGATGAAATTTAAAGTGTCTATTGTCATATATGAGTCATTAATACCATTATGGACCTATTCATGTGAATAAATTTGGCTCAAATGGCAAAACTGACTTAAATGCTAGAAAGTGACCATTAAGGTCAAAATAAGATTTTGAGCGAGTTTAAAAATCAAATAACTTTTGATAGGTTGGTCTTTTGAAAAACTTTTGAATACCAAAAAGGTTTAGAATAACCAACTCTAGGATTTTTCCTTTTGGGACAATTGTCAAATTCCTTTTAGAATAGATTTTACACAAAAATCTAGTTTAGGTCAAAAACAAGATACTATGATCTAGAATTTTGGCTAGAAACTCATTTTTTATTTAAAATAGGTTTTTCTTGAGCCAAAACCTTTCAAAAACATTTGAAAAATATTTGTATACATTTTTCAACTAGTTTTTCAAAGATTTACTAATATTTATGAAATTTTGACTTTTAGCAAAAAGTCTTAATTTTGAAAAACATTACTAGCACTTAATTTATTTGGGCACACTTAGGGATGTGATGTACATGTATGATTTAGCACTCTCCCTCAATGTGCCACCTTCTATCTTGCTCAAGATTTCAATAAACAAGATTTAGCACAAGAGCAAGAACACCTTTTTAAGATTTTTCATGAGTGCAACCTACACAAGGCATAAAAGTCTAGATACTTCAATGTAAATACTTGTTACCGAGAAAGTATTGGTTTATGATATGAATTGATCTTTCTCAAGCTTGGCTCCATATTTTGCATATGATGGAATCCACCTCTTCATGAGTGAGCCAAACCTCCAATGCTTCTCCAAATACCTATTTATCATTTAAGCATCTTTTGGTACCCAAACTCGATTGGGTCCTTGAATGTTAGTCACAATAGATTTGGGCACCCAAATGGCCCTAGTAATAAGCTTTGGTGAACTGACAACCCTAACAAACACATTGTCATCTATATCCTTCCAAAGCAAATAATGATTATTATAAATAATAGGCTTAGGAGAGATACCTTTGGGACAATCCTTACTAAAATATCCCTTTTCCTAGCAATTTTAGCAAGTTGGACTTTTTCTTCCCCTACTTGTCTTCTTATCTTGCTCATTGTCGATTTGCCTCTTCTTTGATAACATTGACTTGTCATCCATTTGATTTGGGCACACCAAGGCAATGTGACCATTCTTCTTGCATCCAAAGCACTTGATATTGTTGAATTGTTTTCTATTTTGCTTTGGAATGCTCTTCACCTTTTTTCTTGGCGGTGAAACCAATTCCTCTCTTGTCATTTTTCTTGTTAGGGCATATGGAGGTAATGTGACCTTTTTCATGACAATCAAGACATTTGATATTCTTCGTGTGTCTTGCATTATGCCTTGTCTTGCTATTCTCCTTCTTCTTGGGAGTGAAGCCAATTCCACTCTTATCTTGTAAGCATCTTTGCTTACTCAATATATCATCAAGAGAGGCTTTCCCTTTGTAGCTTCTCTCCAAGTCAATTTTCAATTTTGTGACTTAGGCCTTCATGTAGTAGATTTTGAGTCCGCATACAACGGAATCCTAGGTCGTCCGGCTTTAGCAAAATTCTTCATAGCCACGCACTACGGTTATCAAAGTTTGAAAATGCCAGGACCTAAGAGAGTCATCATGGTTCGAGGAGATCAGAAAATGGCTTACGCATGTGATTGGAAATCCTTAGAACTAGTTGATAAACTTCCGACTAGAGAGGCTAATCCGTCTACCGTACAGGTCAAGCACTCGAGGCTAAAGATGACGCCAAAGCCTTTCGACCAGAGAAAGGAGGTACCACTCGACAAAGGTGTTTCTCTGGAAAGCGTTAAGTCGCCACCTGGGTCAGGAAACACTGACTCATCTACCCGAAATATACTGGTCGGGGCAAGACTCGACCCCAAATAGGAAGAGTCGCTCGTCTCCTTCCTCCGAGCAAATCAGGACGTATTCGCCTGGCAGGCGTCCGACATGCCCGGAGTCCCCCGGGAGGTGGTCGAGCACAGGCTAACTCTCCAGCCTAACAAAAAACCGATCAAACAGAAGTTCATGCATTTTGCATCTGATTGGAAGGAGGCAATTTAGTCAGAGATTGACAAGCTCCTCAAGGCTGGATTCATTCGTGAAGTCGACCACCCTTAGTGGCTCGCCAATCCTGTAATGGTTAGGAAAAATAATGGGAAATGACGAATGTGTATTGACTTTACAGATCTTAATAAAGCTTGTCCGAAGGATGATTTTCCCCTTTCACGTATTGACCAACTTGTAGACTCTACTTCCATGTGTGAGTTACTAAGTTTTTTAGATGCATATTCAGGGTACCACCAGATTAATATGTGTAAAGAAGATGAAGAGAAAACTTCCTTCATCACCCCATACGGCACTTACTGCTATGTTAAGATGTTCTTTGGTCTCAAAAATGCTGGTGCAACTTTTCAAAGGTTGATGTAGAAAACCTTTAATCCATAGATAGGTCAGAATTTAGAAGCTTGAGTTGATGATCTGGTCGTAAAGAGCATCAACGCTGGTGATCACATTCCAGACCTACAAGAGACTTTCAATAACTTGAGAAGACACAACCTCAGGTTGAATCCGGAAAAGTGTGTGTTCGGAGTTTTCGCTGGAAAACTGCTTGGTTTCTTAGTCTCGGCTAGAGGTATTGAAGCAAATCCAGTAAAAATGTTGGCCATCGACCGGATGTGCCCTCCAACCACGAAGAAAGATGTCCAAAAACTAACCGGCTGTATGATAGCGCTGAGTCATTTCACAGCAAGATTAGGGGAAAAAGGATTATCTTTCTTTAAGCTTCTTCAGAAACATGAAAGTTTTGAGTGGACTAAAGAGACAAACGATGCCTTTGAATATCTTTAAACGTACCTTACAAGTACCCCGGTCTTAGTTTCTCCAAGACCGGGAGAAACATTGTTAATTTACGTGGTTGCAACGCCACAGACGGTTAGCAGTGTACTGGTCGTAGAGCGTGACAACGTCCAACGACAAGTGTATTACGTAAGCGAAGTCTTACATGGACCAAAGGAAAGGTACCCACAGGTACAAAAGTTGCTCTATGGTCTCCTTATGGCTTCAAGGATACTAAGGCATTACTTTCAGGCCCACAAAGTGGTCGTACCAACCGGTATCTCCTTGGTCAAGTCCTTGGAAATAGGGAATCATCAGGACGAATAGCAAAATGGGCGGTTGAGCTAGGGGCGTTCGACCTCCATTTCATCTCACGAACAACAATCAAGTCCCAGGCAATAGCAGAATTCATTGCTAAATGGACAAATCCTGAACCCACCTAAGGGCTCAAGTACGAAAACCACGACGAGTGGATAATGTACTTTGACTGCTCCTTGATGTTAAAAGGCTCGGGGGCTGGAGTTGTCTTGATATACCCTATTGGTGAACACATCAAGTACGCCATCCAGTTAAATTTTCCTGCTACAAATAATGTGGCGGAATACGAAGGTTTACTAGCAGGACTCCGAGCAGCTCGTTCGCTCGAGATTCGCAAATTACTAGTGAAAGGCGATGCTCAACTAGTAGAGAATCAAGTAGGGAAAGAGTATCAACGCTCAAGTACAAGATGCCATCTAATTTGGTAGAAGTACGGAAACTCGAAAAGCACTTCTTCGATTTTCAGATCCAACATATTCCTAGAAAGGAAAACTTTCTGACAGACCAGTTGGCACGGATGGCCTCCACGAGGTCGACCGTCCCGCTTGGAATTTTTCTGAAGCAACTCGATTCACCCTCGGTGGTCGAGCCTTCCGAGAACATACATGATTCTTTACAGGTCGTACAAACCGATCGTGAGAACATGGATGCTCCATAGGTCATTGACGGTTGACGCTGTTGTGATCAGGGTAGAGATTGGATGACATCGATCTATAATTATCTTCAGCATGACATAATTCTAGAAGATGATGTAGATGCTGATCGTCTAGCACGAAAGGCCAAATCATACACTCTGATCGAAAGTACCTTGTAGAAGCGAGGATCTCACGGAGTGTTGATGAGATGCATATCTCAAATGGATGGCATTAAAACGCTAACCGAAATCCATGAAGGAGTCCGTGGAGCACATCATTCCTACAGAACACTGGTCGGTAAAGCCTTCAGGCAAGGATACTATTGGCCAACTGCCCTTCATGATGCAAAAGAGCTCGTGACGAAGTGCGTACAATGTCAGTTTCATAGTTGACAAGTACATCAGCCGGCACAAGCTTTACAAACTATTCCTCTTTCTTGGCCTTTTGCAACCTGGGGATTGGACATTCTAGGACCTTTCCCAAGAGCACCTGGGGCTTCAAATTCCTTTTCGTCATGATTGACACGTTTACAAAATGAATCGAAGCCGAGCCTATTGTTAAAACAACAACTGAGTCCGCTAAGAGATTTCTCACAAAAAATATGATCACACGATTTAGTGTACCCAGTCGTATAATCACAGACAACGGTGCCCAGTTCTCAAGCGGTCGATTCCAAGAATTCTACGACGAACTTGGTATCAAGGTTCATTTTGCTTCAGTTGCTCATCCGCAGAGCAACGGAGCAGTTGATCAAGCTAATTGTATCATTATGCAGGGGATCAAATGCCAAGTGTGCAACCGGTTAATCAAAAGGTCAGGAGCTTAGGTTCAAGAACTCCCTTCTGTATTATGGGCCGTTCGAACCACGACTGGTCATGCGAACGGTGAAACACCATTCTTCTTAGTTTATGGTGCTGAAACAATGCTTCCTCCAGAACTAAAACTTGGCTCTGCTCGAACTGATTGTTTCAACGAAAACAATTAGAATGAACGATGACTCGACGACATCAATTTCCTTGAGGAACGACGAAACCAAGCCTTGGTACGATCAGCGGTCTATCAACAAGCCATGCGAAGGTACCATAGTCATAAGGCGCAACCTCGCAGCCTTGCTGTAGGTGATCTGGTTCTCAGAAAAATTCAGAACCAAACAAATCGCAATAAACTTTCTCCCAAGTGGGAAGGTCCTTACACTGTGGTCGAAGTCACCCGACCAGGTTCTGTACGACTAGCCATGTCTGATGGGCAAGTTTTGTCTAATTCTTGGAACATTGATCAATTGCGTAAGTTCTATATTTAATTATTTTTTACATTCTTTTCTTTTCATTTAAATAAATATTAGTCATTCCTTTATTTATTTTGCCGAGCAATGTTGTTTATATGTCTGTACCTATACTCTGGTCCTTCACAGTTGTTATTTATACTGGTCGAAGAAGACAACCTTCTCTCTGATATCCTTTACAAGGATCTCTGTTACTCTTTGGCAACGACTTGTAAGTCATACGCTGTTTGGGTCCTAGTCGTGATCATTCCCTGAATGATTTCCACGTGCGACCACACTCTTTTCTCAAAGAAACATACGAGTAACAAGAGCATAATAAAAAATAACTTCATGTAGAAATTCATATGCTTAAGACTGTGAAGACATATTTTATCATTTCAAAATTCTGTTCTACTCTTATTTGGCTACTGGTTGGGACACGGAAAGCCTCCTAGTCGAAGTCTCTCCTTTTTCGCACATGGTCTTGCCCACTTGAAGGAGCTTCCTAGCGACGGTTCTTTTCCTACGACCCTCGCTGCCAGTCGGATTTGAGTTTGAATGCGTTTCGTGAAGTGCGTTTTATGTTTTCAGTTCTTAGCAGTTCCTTCAACCAATTTTCGATACTATATATAAATAAGCTTGCTTATCATTCATTGTATACATCTTTGCATATTTTCTTCTTTCATCAACACAAGTCTTTTTCCGACCATATACTACTTTGTTTGGTGTTTCAATTATTACAAAATAGATCTACAACTAGTTGAAATCATACACTGGTTCTGACCAAATTGATTTTCTAGTATTACTACGATCGGTTTTATCATATAATCAGCATATGGCTTCGAAACAAACAGAATGGGTAAGATTTCAAGTTCTCGTTTTTTTTAGCTTACTGATTATATAGTAAAGTTCTTCTACTATAAATCAGTCGGGGGCTAGGGCATATCTGAGTACTTTAAAAGTCAAAAGGATAAACACAAGACTTGTTGATGGCAAAAGGTAAGTTTTATATATTTCATAATTCTTATATTACAATGTCCTACTCTTGAATATCTCCAGACTAATTGCTGCTTGATGGAGATCCGATTTCCATTTCCTCTGGAACCATGTTTCCAAGAGATTTCATTTCCTTAAAAAACTTGTTTGTATCTTCAGGCAAACAGTTGAAGTCTTCTTCAACAGCTTGAAGATTGATGGAAGGGTCGGAAGCTTTCGGTTTTGCCAACGCAAATCCAACTGCATTGGCTACTCCTTCTTTCATAGCATGGGCATAGTTCACTCGAGTAGTTTTGAGCAGACCCTTGAGATCTTCTAGAAGTTGGCCCAAGTAGGTTATTTTCCCTGTTGGATCTCTTTAGGGAGGAGGATTTGATCCTGATCCCATATCAAAGATCATCTTGTTCAGTGCATGAATCTTTTCATCAAGACTATGCACAAGAGCCGCCTCCTTATCCTGCTCAAATTCCAGAGCCTTTTTTTGCTCTATTCAACGCTTGAGTTTGCTCTATACGAGTAAAACAAGTAGTAAGTAAAAATGATTAGGGGAGGTTAATAAGTCAAGCCTACGACCAACGTACCTTCAATCCTGTTTTCATAAGTTTCATGTCTGGTCATCGCCTCTGCGATCGACCGGTCCTTAGCCTGATTTTCTTCTTCAAGCTGGGTTATTCTGGCTTTATCAGCCACGACCTCTTCTTTTTATTTTCTCCAAATCTATCGAATATGATAAGGGAGAATAATTAAATAAAAGAAGAACAAAGCATTGAAGAAAAATAAAGGTTAAGGAGAAAGTTCTTACTTTCCAATTCGGAGTGTTTTTTCTCCAGGCCCTTTATTCGCTGGGTCAGTCCTCTGACCACAGCAAAATTCTCAACCATGTGCTACATAAATAACAATTCTTCTTTAAGCTTCCTATAAACTTTTTAAGAGAAGCTATGAAACTGGTCGTAGATACTTACCCGAATTGCCACATCATTATAATCGGCAAAAATGATATAGGACCTATCTTGACTTGATGGTCCGATATTCTTCCCCGTGCCTCGTCAAACTCCTTATCCTCGATAAATCGGGGATGAAAAGAGAACTTGTTAGGTTGAGAAGGATTACCAACAGGGGTCGGGACCTGTTGAGGGCCTTTAGTGGCAGCTACCTCCGTTGAAGGAGTTAGGATCACCAGTGGATCCTGAATGACTGCCGGCACCGACACTTGCTCGGGGGCTTCCTTGACCACGTTATCCTCGGGAACTTTGTCTTGAGAAGTGCTTTGGACAAGGACTTCCATAGGTGCCTGGTCCTCAGGAACATTCAGGTCGGAAGGTCAGAAACGACCGCAACGCCAGAAGATCTGTTCAAAACGAAGAAAGGAAATTCAAAACTCCAAATCATCATAAACTATTAAAGGTATGCACTTATACGACCTTTTCATTTGTACATACCTAGTTAATTTTTTGGTTTTGACTTTGAAACGCGGTAGATTAAATTCTGTACCGCTAGCCTTCCTTTTCTTCTCAACCAATTTCGTCGGCTCTGGGATGGTAGGGTTGGTTATTCCCCCCACATCCTCCAACATGAGGTCGGAAGCAATATCCTCGACCAACTGATCAAGGGTAGCATTCCTGACCATCGGGTCGGAAGGTGTGGTTTCATCAACCTCCAGGTCAGTTGTTTCAGTAACAACTGTTAGGTCGTGAACGACCACTCTGGAGTCTACGACTTCCACAGCTCTATTCTGTGGGCCTTCAGTCTTTTCCACCTAAATCAAAAAAACAAGTTTGATTAGGTGATGAAAATTTCTATCGAAGTATATATCTTCCTTTCTAGATCGCTTTCAATTATGCAAATTTGCTTTCTAGATTGATTTTCTACGGTGCAAATCCGCTCTAATCTACCGCGAGCTGACTAGAAGTCACCGGCTCAATGTCGATCGGTAGATTGCATGAAAGATTTGATGTCGATTGTACTGCAGATTGAAAATTACAAATTCGTTCTAATCTACCGCGAGCCGACTTGAAGTCGTCGGCTAACCCGATCGGTAATTGCATGAACGGCAATTGCATCGGATGAACAGTATCGCTCGTGATGAACAGTGTATACACTCGATGAATAGTAATCGTACGTGGTGAACAGTACCTGCCCCACAATGAACAGTAATCGCGTGCATGGACAGTGAACACGTCCAATGAACAATACAGCACGATGGATGAGCGAGCACGCCCCGATGAACATGTAATCGCGCAATAAAATGATATCACCATTTGGCTGAGCAAGTGCACTTGATAAGCATTACCTCACGTGCGCGACCAGTAGTCGCTTAGTGAACAACATTGCGCACGGACAGGGAAAGAAAGGAAACGCCTATCTAGCCACTGTGCGGACACGTAGTCGCCGGCACAATGTCGATCGGTCAAGTTATATGCATGGGAAAATCGAAGGTAATGGCACGATAGGCACCATGTGCATGGCACCGCCTGCAAGCGATTGTCACCACCTCTGCGATACGTTACCGGTCGGCTAGTCCGCCACCACGCATCGCTACAGAGGCAACGACAGAGCCACGCCGCTAGCATGCGGCAAGCATGCACACGCTAGCCTGGAGCAATGCCGTGCCGGCCGTCGCCCTGCATGGACTCACGCCATGACCCGCTTCTTTGTCCGCGCCATGAAGCCGTAAACGCTTCTTGTCGCCGCCCCTATCTTGTGATGCATATCCCATGCTGCAAGCCCAAGCCCTCGCCCCCGCATGGGGCACCCCTGCATTGCCGCTCCCGTCCCTCGGAGTTCTGAAAATTACGAGGAAATTTCGCGAATAAGAAAATTTGCAGAACCCCCCCTCCCCGGGGAAATTTGAAAATTGCGCAAATTTTTTTCCCAGAACTGAAATTAGCGCTTTAGCCCCTAAAAATTGCAGAATTCAAAGAAAATTCGTATTCCAGCAAGAAAGGGCCTTGGGAATTCGATTTTTGAATTATTTTGAACTTTTGAAGCATGTTTAACTTTGTCATTATTATTTCTATGCAATTTATTTATTGTATTTACTGTTTTAATTATCTGTGATTGTTTATATTACTTTTAATCACTGAAAATAGCAGTAAATCACGAAAAATGCATCGAAAAGTATGAGAACACGAACTGGGAGTTTGAAGAGCATTATGAGAATTTTACACCCATTTTAAGAAAATTACCAGTAGTAATCTTATGAACTCTTTGCATGAATATGGAAATGACTGGCATCACGAACCAAGAGTTCGAAGAACTGACCCAGCATTGTCAGAATTTGTACAAGTCTTCAACTCTGTGATAGTATAATCACGGATGAGCAGAAGATTGAGAAGACTCTCTCTACCTTTCACCCAAATACGGTGCAATCCGCACGCAACTATCGTCAAGACGACTACACGGAGAATGGCGCATTAATTGACACATGCAAGTTGTGAAAGGTCAAGATAATGTTCTAAGGAAGAACTACATCTCACAGTCACCTAGTAGCAATGTTGGCTATGAAGCCAATGCTAGCAGCTACAAGGTGATAAAGCCTCTCATGAAGGAGAGGGGTAAGAAGGATAAGGTCGTGGGTCGCACATTATTGATGTTTTCCAGTCTAAATAAGACGGGCATAGAATAGCATGAGGCACACCTCGCCATTGCAGGCACGAAGGATCCACATCCGTTAGTTGCACTCATGGATGTGGACAGCCTAGTAGCAGCCCCTATCATCCCTCCTTTGGACATAGCAGCGGCCGCAACCGTAGTTGCCCAAAAGGAGAAGATCTCCATGGAGCAGATTGAGGCAGAAGTTCCTGAATACTTCGCTGGTTTGATCTAGTGCACGCATTGCACTTGGATCTTTTATAGTAACTTGCAGTTCGCAATTGAAGCAGAATATTGAATTATTTTTGAATAATGGTTGTAAGCTCTAGGAGAGTAAAACATTAAATTCTTATGATGAGTCCTGTAAGGCTTATTTTTTTCGTATTTATAACGGCAAGTTACATTCTGATATCTGAAGTATTTTATTTATGTGTTGCTTGCTTTCTACTGCATATTAATAAAGTACATTATATTAGAACGTGTGTAGTGCCCTCTGAAGGAAGTGTGCTTAGCAGGTAGCGGCACAATGAATATCATCTTGACAATCGCAGGCAACGATACTTGTATAATAAGCTCAGGAAGGGCCACGATGATACTCCCGATGGGCATAACTTCGGTCATTAAAGAAACCTTATTGTACCCAGAATGGACTAGAGCTCTCAAGGATATTCACAATAACGGTTTCCACGTAGAGACTGAAAAATAGTATGGTAAGGAATACCTACTCATTAAAAAGCATGAAGAAAGTGGAAAAGAGAATTAGAACGACTTCCTTCATATGAAACTGGGCTATACTACACTAATATTTAGGCATCTGCTGCCTATATTGCCCTAAAAACCGTATTTAGAAGCTCTGCACCTTTTTCTATCTCTGGCATGATAGATTATACCGCCTAGGTCTTAGGATGATGAGAAATATAATCAACAATTCACAGGGACATAATGTTAACGTAAAAAATTTCCCGAATCAACAAGATTTTGTGTGCCCCGCATGTGCCACCGGGAATTTAATTACTAAACCTTCTACTCTGAAAGCGAAGGATGAAGTCCCTACATTCCTTGACCGTATCCAGGGAAACTTTTTGCGATCCTCTACAACCCATGTAAGGGTCATTTAGGTATTTTATGGTGCTCATCGATGCTTCCTCGAAATGGTCGCAAGTATGTTTATTGTCTATGAGAAACTACGCTTTTGCAAACCTAAATCTCACAGATAATTAAAATTAGAAATAATTTCCTTGATCGTCATGTGAAGTCCACAAGAATGGACAACGCCGGATGATTATTGTATGGCAATGGGAACTAAAGTTGAGCATTTTGTACCGCATGCACATACCTAGAATTGACTAGCAGAGGCATTAATTATAAGGATTAAATTTATTGCTCGACCACCTTTGAAGAATTGTAATTTACCAACTGCATGTTGGGGACACATGATCTGCTCATGACAACTCTCATCAATTTTAGACCACCAGCATATAACATCCATTCACCTATGCAACTAGCGCAAGGGTCAGCACAGAAAATTTCTCATCTTTGAATATTTTGTTGGAAGGTTTATATACATATACCACCGCCACATCGAACTGCAATGAGCCTTATCCGAAAGTCTAGGATATACGATAGTTATGAGACAACATCCATAACCAGGAATTTGGACCCTATGACGAAAGATTTGCATACTGCCCGATTCGCTAAAAGTATATTAGTGAGGCTAGTTTCCCATCATTAGAGGGATGAAATCAACCCCTTGATGAAAATGTCGGGAAATAGAGAAGTCTAGAAGATAATTAAATACATGCACATGACCCGCACACTAGTGAAGCAAATAGAGAAGTCCAGAAGATATTTGAAGTCTAGAAGACAATTGAAGTCGAGAAGATAATTGATTTGCAACCATTAGCGAATCAACTGCTAACCACTTTAGTGATTTGAAGAGTGTGACCAAGTCGTATATGCCTGTACGCAATGCACCGGAGAGAGTTGAAATACTGATAATGGTATCCCTAATCCCGTCCTAAGGCCTCTGAAAGGACGAGAACTCTAGCCCCTCGAATCCGATGTAACCAGGGACACCCGGTGAAAAAGGATAAGAAGGACTTAACACAGTCGATCACCGAAGTCCCCAGAGCAAGAAGGGGTGCCAGTTGAGACCTGGCACTTGTATGGAACCTTCGGAACAAGGTATACTAGAATTGAACATCCCCATGAAGGGAGACATCAGCATAGATGTATGCGCACGCATCAGAGCTGAAAAACTAAAGAGACTTGTCCCCATAATAGAAAGCAGTGGGAAGTAAGTAGAAGCATTAGAAGAATCGCCCCTTGAAGAAATAGCTATAAACTTTATGACCTCGGGAGAACCTATGAATAAGACAACAACCAATGTCGACATTGATTTTGCAAAGAAAAATGTCACAATCATCGATCTTGATCCGAGCTCAGACGTCATTTGAATGAAAGACAATGATAGATTGGGAAGATTGAAAGAAGGCTTGAAGCGAATTATTATCTCGAATAAAAAAAGGTGTTTGGGCACGTAAGCCGTTCGTCTCCCCATGTGCACCCCGTAAGGCATAAGTGGGTATTTGTTCGAAAGAGAAATGAAAATAATGAAGCAAAGCAAGGCTTATTGCACAAGGTTTCACTCAACATCTCGGAGTTGTTTATGAAGAAACCTAGTCCCCGGTCATGGGCGGAACTACCCTTTAGATATTTAATCTCAATGGCAGTAAACTTGAAGTTAAAAGTGAAATTGATGGATGTGGTAACTGCATACCTTTATGAAAATTTGGATTCAGATATTTATATGAAGGTACCTGAATGTATCACTGTCTCGAACCAAGACAGAGCAAAATAGAAATATGTATAGTGTAAAACTCAGAAAGTCACTGTACGAACTTAAGCAATCAGGCTGGATGTGGTATAATCGCTTGAAGCGACTTTCTATGCTTGAAAGGCTACATGAACAATGAGAATAATCCCTGTGTATTTATACGATGATCTCAGGATGGATTTTGTATAATCTCAGTGTATGAAGATGATCTGGATATCGTTGGAACCTTGGAAGGTATTAAGAAAGCAAGCTCTTACCTGGAATCAGAGTTCGAAATGAAAGAATTGGGTAAAACCAAATATTGCCTAAACTTGCAGCTTGAGCATACTCCTGAAGGGATTTTAGTGCATCAGTCAACTTACACTCAGAAGGTGTTAGAAAGGTTTGATTTGGAAATGCATACCCTTTGAAATTGCCAATGGTTGGGAGATCTTTGCAGTAAGACAAAGACATGTACAGACCTAAAGAAGAGGGGGAGGAAGTCATGGGACCGGAATTCCCATACTTAAGTGCAATAAGAGTACTCATGTATTTAGCAAAGTGTGCTAGATCGGCCATTGCATTTGCCGTTAACCTACTCGTAAGGTATAGCGCATAACCTACCAAAGGCATTGGTAGGGAATGAAGAACATCTTCCGATACCTCTAAGGAAGCAAAGAAATTGGTCTATTCTACAGAAAGAACCAAGACCTAAATATAAATGGCTATGCAGATGACGGGTACCTGTAGAACCCACATACAACCAAGTCGCAAACATGCTATGTATTTCTATGTGGTGGAACTGCAATTCTATGGAAATCGTCCGAGCAGAATCTTGTATCGACTTCGACGAACCACTCGGAAATCATGGCACTATATGAGGCCTTACGAGAATGTGTTTGGCTTTAACAAATGATTCACCACATCCAGCAGTCGTGTGGATTGAATGCCGCGCAAACCCCCACTGTTATCTATGAAGATAATGCAGCTTATGTTGCACAAGTGCAGATGGGTTATGTGAGGAATCTTTTCATAAAGCATATCAACCCCAAGTTCTTCTATGCTCATGAATTGCAAAGGATGGACGAAATTAAAAGTACTTCATACTAAGTCATGAGAAAATCTTGCAGATTTATTCACTAAGCCACTTCCAGCATCTAGCTTTGAAAGGTGCATACTTGGAATTGAAGTGATGAGACTTAGAGAAGTGTAGAATTCAAGGGGAGAATCTTTACAATCTCATTATTAAAGCTTGATCACGAAGATCGAGTATCCAAAAAATAAATCCTGGAGATTAAATGAAATTAGGTGGATTGTACTCTTTTTCTCTTGACGAGTTTTCCTGAAGTTTCTTGTCTAAGGTTTTTAACGAGGCAATTCGTGCAACGCAGCGGAACGCGTGTCATGTACTCTTTCTCCAAATTTTTTCCACTGAGTTTTTATGGAGTTTTGACGATGCATGAACATGTGAGGATGGGTGTCCAAGGGGGAGTATTGGAAAACTATGGGCTTGGCCCAGAAGCCGGCCCATGTATGGTCTCCTCATCCCAAACCCTAGCAGGGTCTCTAGCCTATAAATAGGGGGTGTTATTCATTGTAAACGGTTTGATCGATTGATGACAGAATAAAGAGAAGCAGGAAGCCCCCCTATATCTCTGTGTTCAATCTACTATTATGTTCTTATGTTCTTGCATTGTTCTAAGCGATTCTATGCATGTCTACGAGGTAATCGCTCGGACTGGACTCGCCAGCGACGGTTCCGCAACACGTTATCAGCACGATCGACTCTCCTCGGATCGAAAGGTAACCGTCGATGAACGACACTGGTAGATCGAATCATTTTTTCTAGATTGCTTTCAATTCTGTAAATTTGGCTTTCTAGATTGTAACCTACGTTGCAAATCCGCTCTAATTTACCATGAGCCGACTTGAAGTCGCTGGCACAATGCCGATCAGTAGATTGCATAGAAAGGTAGATGTCGATTATACCGTAGATTAGAAATTGGAAATACATTCTAATCTACCACGAGCCGACTTGAAGTCGTCGGCGAAACCGATCGGTAATTGTATGAACGATAATTGCATGAACAATATTTTTAGATGAACAGTACGTAAAATTTTTATGTTCTGTTTTGCCCGTAGCAATCGGCTTGAAGCCGCACCACCGCGTTGCGCCGGCCATGGCACCGCATCGCGCCGGCCTGGAAGCCGCGCCGCATCGCACGCTCCTGTGCTTGTCGGGCACCGGCGGCCCATGGCCCCCTGCCGTCTGGGAAGAAACCGCCATGGGCTACCTCCGACTGGCCGCATGGACGCCGCGCGTGGATGAGCTGAATTGTGTACGTTGTACGTACACGCGTGATCTCAGCCGGGTGATCACATCAAGAAACTCTCCCGTCAACGTCAAAGAATTTCGGACATGGCGTGCACCGTTGCGTGGGACTGAGCACGTCGGGATGCTTTATCGCTAAGCGCGCCTTCCGTCGCGACATAGTATCCGTCCGCTAGCAGACGGCCGTACGTCGTCTGTGAAACCAAGCTTTGTGAGATCCGACACATGCACCTACCTTTGCCGCACACGCCGCTTAGCACCGCTCCGCCGCTCCCGTCATTGCATGATGCGCGCTGTTGTCTTGGCGTGAAGCACAATGCCTGCCGCCACAAAGCGTGCATGCGCTAGGGCATGAACCAAAAGAAGAAAGCTCGAGCACGGGCCGAAATGAAGAAACGCTCGGGCCAAAAGAAGAAAAGATGGCCCAAAACAACCAAAAGAAAAAGGTGCGTACGGGAGAAAAGAAAAAAAGAGAAAGAAAAAGGAATTTCGTATTTTGCAAATAAGTCCTCGGATTTTCTAAAATTACGTGATTTTTTCTCATAACTGAAATTTCACGATTTAACCCCTAGAAATTACAGAATTCACCGAAAATTTATTTTCCAGCAGAAAAGGGCATCGGGAATTCAATTTTTGAATAATTTTGAACTTTTAAAGCATGTTTAACTTTATTATTATTATTTCTATGCGATTTATTTATTGTATTTACTGTTTTGATTATCTGTGATTGTTTATATTACTTTTAATTACTGAAAACAGTAGTAAATCATAAAAAATGCATAAAAAGTATGGGAACAATTTGAGAGTTGAAGAATTATGAGAATTTTGCAACCATTTTATGTAAATTACCACTAGTAATATTATGAACTCTTTGCATGAATATGAATATGACTGGCATCACGAAACAGGAGTTCGAAGAACTGACCCAGCATGGCCAGAATTTGTACAAGTCTTCAACTCTGTGATAACGTAATCACGGATAAGTAGAAGAACGAGAAGACCCTCTCTACCTTTCACCCAAATGCGGTGCAATTCGCGCGCAATTATCATCAAGACGGCTACGAGGAGTATGCCGCATTAATTAACACTATGCAAGTTGCGGAATCTCAAGATAATGTTCTAAGGAAGAACTACATCTTATAGCCACCTAGTAGCAATATTGGCCATAAAGCCAAGCTAGCAGCTACAAGGTGATGAAGCCTCTCACGAAGGAGGGGGCAAGAAGGGTAAGGCCGTGGGTCGCATGTTCTTGATGCTTTCCAGTCTAAAAAGTAGGGCAGTCTAAGAGGAAGGGCAAAGCACAGCATGAGGCACACCTCGCCAGTGCACGCACGGAGGATCTACATCCATTAGTTGCACTTATGGATGTTGTAACACCTCGTTTTTTTTCTGAGCCTTTTTGCAATTTTTAAAATAAAAAGAATCATTTGGTTTTGTTGAAGTCCTAAAGCTTAACTTGAGATTTTCAGAATCCGAGTGTTTAAAACGACTAAATCAAACTTCAACTAATCCAAAGCTTCGTTTATTTGGAGTTGTCTGAGCTCTAGTGTTGTCTCTCCCCGTCTCTGCTCATTCTGTTCTTCCCTCGGTCCCGCTCTTTGTTTCTAGACCTCTTTGGTTTAGACCTCCTTGTTATCTGGGCATTTCCTGTATGCCCAGACCTCCCTCTTGTTTGTGCATTCCCTTATACCCAGACCTCCTTTGTGCCCAGACCTCCCCTTTGGTCTGGATCCCCCCTTGTGTCCAGACTATCCCTTCAGTTTTGATCTCCCCTTGGGTCACAACCACCCCCGAGACGTTCCAAGCTTAGTTTTATGTTTCAAACGTCCTTGATTTCTGAAATTCAACTTCGGGTTGAATTTCTCCCTTCTGGAACTCTTCTATTCAACCTTCTTTCCTCCCTCTTGTTCATTTGGACCTCCCCGTGTCCATTTGAACCTCCCTCTTGTTCATTTGGACCTCCACGTGTCCAATTGAACCTCCCTTGATTTCAGCTTGACCGTCAGGATCTCCTTTGAGTTCATCTTGACCGTCAGGACCTCCTTTGATTCCATCTTGACCGTCAGGACCTCCTTCGAGTTCATCCTGACCATCAAGACATCCCTTTGATTCCATCTTGACCGTCAGGACCTCCCTCGAGTTCATCATGACCGTCAAGACCTCCCTTTGATTCCATCTTGACTGTCAGGACCTCCCTCGAGTTCATCTTGACCATCAAGACCTCCCTTTGATTCCATCTTGACCGTCAGGACCTCCCTTGAGTTCATCCTGGCCGTCATGACCTCTGTTGAGTTCATCTTGACCGTTGAGACCTCCTTGGATCTCATCCTAACCGTCAAGACCTCCCCTTGTTCCATCTTAACCGTTGAGACCTCCTTTTCATTTGATCCCCCTTTTCCTTCGCGTGGTCTGATCCAACGCCCGCGCCTTTCCCCTCTCGAGGAGCGTCCGATTGAGTTTGGACGGTCCGATTGAGAAGAAGCGTTCGGACGGTCCGAACGTTCCCTAGCGTCGCGGAGCGTCCGATTGAGCTTGGGCGGTCCGATGGAGACAAACGTTCGAGCGGTCCGAACGTTCCTATCGCCTTGGTCCACCCGATCAAAATCGGACGACTCTGCTTCGTCGCTCCTTTTTCCTCATCTTTTGGACCTCCTCCTCCTCTTGACCCTCTGGTCTTTTTGCAAGACCACCCTCTGTGGGTCTTTTTGCAAAGACCACCCCCTTTTCTGGTCACAACCACCTATGTGGTCATGACCACCCTTGTTGGTCTTTTTGCAAAGACCACCCTCGCGGTCAAGACCACCTTTACTGGTCACGACCTTCCCCTTGGTCATGACCACCCTTTTGGTTTGACCATCTCACCCGTGTAGTTGACTGGTCCCACCTGTCAACTCTGCTCGCCTCCTCCTTCCTTCCACCACAGAAGTCCTTGCGCAGTAAATGCTGTCACTTCTGTGGTACCTCGTTTTCCCTTTTTTTTGTCTTTTCCTTTACCTGCCCCATCTTTTCCTTCTTTTTCAGGCCATGCCTTGTCTTGTCCTTCACCTGCCTTTGACTTGTGTGTCCCTGAGTCTCTCAGTGACTCTCTCTTTTTCTTCCTTGGTTATAAATAGCCTGAGCAGCCCTCCTTTCTTCACCTTGGCCGCACTTAGCTCTCTAGCTCTCGTCCAGCTTTCTTCGTGCTTGAAGCCTCGCCAAGAAGTCTGTTGAAGCTGCGCTGACGCCTCCTCGCCACTAAAGAAGCTGCCGGAGCTCACGCCGCCACCTCGCTACTGAAGGAGTTCGCAGGAGCTCCCGCGCCACCTCCAACAGTCACCACCGAGCCATCGACCTCCCCCTTCTCTTCTATCGCCCTCTCGGCCTTGGTGAGTATCTCCGTGCCTTGTTCTTTTCCTTGGTTTCATACGACCACGTTAAGTGGTTGTATCCTTTCTGCATTCCTTGTACGACCACCTTGCGTAGTCGTAGCCTTGGCTGGACCTCCTCCTTTGGATCTCCTGAGGGCCTCCCTTTGCAAAGATGACCGTCTTGGTCTCTTTGCAAAGACAACCCTCTTGGTCTTTTGCAAAGAGGACCCTCTCAGGACCTCCTCAAGACCTCTTCCTCAGACCTCCTCAGAGACCTCGTTTGCCCTCTCAGGATCTCTTCCTCAGGACCTCCTCAGAGACTTCATTTGCCCTCTTAGGACCTCCTCAGGACCTCTTCCTCAGGACCTTTTTAAAGACCTTCCTTTTTGTAAAGACCACCCTCTTGGTCTTTGCCACCCTTTTGGTCTTTTGCAAAGACCATCTTCCTGGTCTTCACTGGTCTTTTGCAAAGATCACCTCCTTGGTCTTTTCGCAAAGACCACCCCCCTTCGGTCTTTGCAAAGATCACCCTTTCTGCTAGACCTTTTCCTAACCCGTTGGACCTCCTCCTGAGAGCCCTTTCTTAATTCTTCTAGTTATGTTCTTTATGTTTGCTTCTAGTTTGGTTTGTTTGGAGTTCATTTGGACCTTATTTGGTCTTTATTTGCTTTGCTTCGTTCTCGTGTAGATCGCGTTGTCTCCGAGGAGCCTGAGCTATGTGAAGGAGTAGATCCTTAAGCTTTCGAGCAAGACAAGTTACACTCTTGATTATGTTGCACCCAGTATTTCAAATTATTTAAGTTTTGTTTCAAAAATTACTACATGTTTATTTATGCTTAGTTATTTCAATGCCTGTCTTTAAATTCATAGCTATACTGAATCATTTGTGTGGCCAATGTTGATATTGATTCCACCCTGTTGTCACCATAGATAAAACCTGGTTGATGCTATAGTGTGAACCAGGATCATTTGAAAAATGTATGCTTAGTCATGCTAAGACCAAAATCATGTTTTGGGAAGTTTTTACTGCCAAAAGACCAATGTTGTCTAAATGCTTTTAACCATGACATTGGGTTGTCATGGAGGTTTTTGCACATGTTTTGGTAAAGCAAAGAAAATGAAAAATTGATTTGGACTTGGGCGAATTGGCTGTCTGGTTGGTGCATGTTGATGCATGGGATCGTGTCATTTCTATGGCCGATGCCCATGGGTTGGTGAAAGTCGTCCAAGTCAGTTGAGGACCGGCCTTCGAGCGTTCCTTTGCTGGCCACACTGTGCAACCACATGTCCTGTGTGGGCGGGACCTGGATGACTAATTGCAAAGTTCCATCACGGTCGATCCTGTTGATGCGGTGGGTAGTCCTGTTATGACCTATTAGTCCCACTTGGTGCAAGAGGGGGCCCTTGATCTCCGCGGGTTTCTATCCGCAGGTGGGGCGAAACCTTAGCGAGGGTGTACTGCGGTGGAATGATGCATTGTAAAGGTCTTGTCACGAACTCTAGACCACTTACCTTCGGAAGTGAGTGGTGATATCGACGGATGCCGAACAAACTAGAGAAATCGTGGTGTGTGGGTAAAGATGTACACCTCTGCAGAGCGTAAAACTATTCGAATAGCCATGTCCGCGGTCATGGACATGCTATCAAAGCCACTCAAAGTTAGATATTGGTTTTTGTTTTCGAAAGAACTTTGTTAAATTGTTTTGGATCTCTATCCAAATGGGTTTTGGCAGGGAGCCTTGTGACAGGAGGGTATCCTTCACCACTTGTTGATGAGTGTTACCCAAAATGTAAAACTGGTTTTGGAAAATGAATTTTAGTTATTGTATAACTGCCTTGGAACTTAGTATTAGTATTGGAAAGAAACTTGATTTTATGCAAATCAACCATATTAAGCCTTCCTTTGAGATATCCACGTATGCATGTCATTCTGTTATTTGACGGGTGTAACTTGCGAGCACGGTTGTTGTGCTCACTCTTGCTTGATAATGTTATTGAGCAGGAAAAGAAAGCTTTGAGGAGGACTACGCGGTGGACCAAGAGGTCCAGGTCAACTAGGATGTGCCCTCTAGCCGATTGCCTGTGGTGAATCGGGTGGTCTGTTGTTCTATCTTCCGCTGTATTTTATTTTGTTGGCTCTTAAGCCTCCCCTTTGTAATCAACTCTATTGTCAATAAAGTTTGCGTTTGGTGTTTGTTACCACTGTTGTATGCTGTGCGAGCTAGCCACTGATCCTTAGGACTAGTTCGGTTTGCACAGAGGACTTGGAGTCATTCCAAGTCTCACGACCTCCTCGGGTTTGGTCTCTCGACCACCCCTGGGATGGGTCGTGGCACTTGGGGTCACCCTGTGTCCCACGCCCACCTCCGGACCTCCGGGTGGTCTTGCAGGACCTCCCAGGTGGTCTTGGGGATCTCTGGGTGGTCCTGAGGGACCTCCCAGGTCCAGTCGTGACTGGGACCTCCTGGGTCTAGTTGCGACCAGACTTGGAGACCTCCTGGTTCGGCCGTGACAGTACCTCCTGGGTCCTGTTGCGGCTAGTTTTGAAGACCTCCCGGTCGGGGCGTTACATATGTGGATAGCCCAGTAGCAGCCCCATCACCCCTCCTTTGGACATCGCAGCGGCCACAGCCGTAGTTGCCTAAGAGGAGAAGATCGCTATGTAGTAGATTGAGGCAGAAGTTTCTGAATACTTCGTTGATTCGATCTAGTGCACGCATTGCACTTGGATCTTTTATAGTAACTTGCAGTTTGTAATTGAAGCAGAACATTGAATTATTTTTGAATAATGGTTGTAAGCTCTAGGAGAGCAAAGCATTAAATTCTTATGACGAGTCCTGTAAGACTTATTCCCGTATTTATAATAGAAAGTTATGTTATGATATCTGAAGTATTTTATTTATGTGTTGTTTACTTTCTGCCGTATATTAATAAAGTACATTATATTATAACGTGTGTGGCGCCCTATGGAGGAAGTGTGCTTAGCACGTAGCGGCACAACGAGTACCATCTTGAGAGAGACGAAAATCTTTCAGTCAATCGGCAAGAATGCTGGTAGTCTTATGACAATTGCGGGCAGCGATACTTGTATAATGTCTTAGGAAGAGCCACAATTATACTTCCGATGGGCACAACTTTGGCCCTAAAAAGAAGCCTTGTTGTACCCAGAATCGACTACGACTCTCAAGGATATTTGCGCTAACGGTTTCTACGTAGAGACTAAAGAAGAGTATGGTAAGGAATATCCGCTCATTACAAAGCGTGAAGAAAGTAGAAAATGGTTTTAGAACGACTTCCTTCATTTGAAACTGGGCTATACTACACTAATATTAAGGCATCTGAAGCCTATACTGCCCTGGAAACTGTATTTAGAAGCTCTAAACTTTTCTATCTCTGGCATAATAGATTATGCCACCTAGGTCTTAGGATGATAAGAAATATAATTAACAATTCACAAGGACATAATGTCAATGTAAAGAATTTCCCGAATGAGGAAAATTTTGTGTGCCCCGCATGTGCCACCGGGAATTTAATTACTAAACCTTCTACTTCGAAAGTGAACGATAAAGTCCCTACATTCTTGGACCGTATCCAGGGAGACCTTTTGCGGTCCTATACAGCCCCTGTAATGGTCATTTAGGTATTTTATGGTGCTCATCGATGCTTCCCCGAAATGGTCGCATGTATGTTTATTGTCTACGAGAAACTATGCTTTTGCAAAGCTAAATCTCGCAGATAATTAAAATTAGAGATAATTTTCTTGATCATCGTGTGAAGTCCACCAGAATGGACAACGCCAGATAATTCACTTCAAAGGTATTTGATGATTATTGTATGACAACAGGAATTAAAGTTGAGCAATCCGTACCACATGTCCACACCTAGAATGGACTAGCAGAGGCATTAATTACAAGTATTAAATTTATTGCCCAACCACCTTTGAAGAATTGTAACTCACCAATTGCATGTTGGGGACACGCAGTCCTGCTCGTAGCAGCTCTCATCAATTTTAGACCGCCAGCATATAACATCCATTCACCTATGCAACTAGCGTGAGGGTCAGCACAGAAAATTTCTCATCTTTGAAGATTTGGTTGTAAGGTTTATATACCTATACTACCACCATAGCGAATTGCAATGAGCCTTCTCCGAAAGTCTGGGATATACGCTAGTTATGAGACAACATCCATAATCAGGTATTTGGACCCTATGATGAGAGATTTGCATACTGCCCGATTCGCTGAAAGTATATTAGATGAGGCTAGTTTCCCGTCATTAAGGGCAGGAAATCAACCCCTTGATAAAAATGTCGGGAAATAGAGAAGTCTAGAAGATAATTGAAATTCATGCACATGACCCGCACACTAGTGAAGCAAATAGAGAAGTCCAGAAGATAATTGAAGTCTAGAAGACAATTGAAGTCTAGAAGACAATTGTTGTCCAGAAGATAATTTATTTGCAAGCATTAGCAAATCATCTGCCTGACCACTTTAGTGATTTGAAGAGCGTGACCAAGTCGCATGTGTCTGTACGCAATGCACCGGAGAGGGTTGAAATACCGATGAAGGTATCCCTAATCCAGTCATAAGGCCTCTGAAAGGACGAGAACTCCGACTCCTCGAATCTGAAGTAACCGGGGACGCCTGGTAAAAAAGGATAAGAAGGACTTCACACAGTCGATCACCAAAGTCCCCTAGAACTAGAAGGGGAGCCAGTTGAGACCTGGCACCAGTATGGCCCCTTGAAGAAATAGCTATAAACATTGTGACATCGGGAGAAACTATGAATAAGACAACAGCCAATGTCGACATTGATTTTGCAAAGAAAATTGCCACAATCATCGATCTTGATCCAGAGCCTGTATCGCACGTTGAATGAAAGAAAAGATCAGATTGAGAAGAATGGAAGAAGGCAATAGAAACTGAATTATTCTATCTGAATAAAAGAAAGGTGTTTCGGTCTATAAGACGTTCGCCTCCCCATGTGCACCCCGTAGGGCATAAGTGTGTATTTGTTCGAAAGAGAAATAAAAATAAGCAAGACTCGTTGCATAAGGTTTCACTTAACGTCGAGAAGATGATTATGAAGAAATCTATTCCCCGGTCATGGGCGGAACCACCATTTAGATATTTAATCTCAATGGCAGTAAACTTGAAGGTAAAAGTGAAATTGATGGATGTGGTAACAGCATACCTTTATGAAATTTGGATTCAAACATTTATATGAAGATACCTGAATGTATCCATGTCCCAAACCAAGATAGAGCAAATAGAAATCTGTACAGTGTGAAACTCAGAAAGTTACTGTACGAAGTTAAGCAATCAGACAGGATGTGGTATAATCGCTTGAAGCGACTTTCTATACAAGAAAGGCTACACGAACAATAAGAATTATCCGTGTGTATTTATACGACTATCCCATGATGGATTTTGTATAATCTCAGTGTATGAAGATGATCTGAATATCATTGGAACCCTGAAAGGTATTAAGAAAGAAAGCTCTTACTTGGAGTCGGAGTTCGAAATGAAAGATTTGGGTAGAACCAAATATTGCTTAGGCTTGCAGCTTGAGCATGACCTTGAATGGATATTAGTACACCAGTCAACCTATAATCAGAAAGTGTTAGAAAGATTCGAATTTGAAAAAGCATACCCTTTGGAAGTGCCAATGGTCGGGAGATCTTTGCAGCAAGACAAAGACCCGTACAGACCTAGAGAAGAGGGGGAGGAAGTTTTGGGACCGGAATTCCCATACTTGAGCGCAGTAGGAGTACTCATGTATTTAGCAAACTATACTAGATCGGGCATTGTATTTGCCGTGAACCTACTAGCAAGGTATAGTGCAGAACCTACCAAAGGCATTGGTAGGGAATGAAGGACATCTTACGATATCTCTAAGGAAGCAAAGAACTTGGTCTGTTCTGCAGAAAGAACCAAGATCTGAATATGAATGGCTATCTGCAGATCATGGGTACCAGAGAACCCGTGATCTGACCAAATCGCATAAGCAAAGCTATGAACTCCTATGTGGTGGAACTGCACTTTCATGGACATCGTCTGAGCAGAGTCTTGTATCGACTTCGACGAACCACTCCGAAATCATAGCACTGTACGATGCCTTACGAGAATGTGTTTGGCTTCGGCGGATGATTCACCACATCCAGCAGTCATGTGGATTGAATACCGCGCAAACCCCCACTATTATCTATGAAGATAATGCAGCTTGTGTTACACAAGTCAGATGGGTTATGTGAAGAATCATCTCATAAAGCATATCAACCCCAAGTCCTTCTATGCTCATGAATTATAAAAGATGGATGAGATTAAAGTACTACATACTAAGTCATGTGAAAATCTTGCAGATTTGTTTACTAAGTCACTTCCAGCATCTAGCTTTGAAAGATGCATATGTGGAATTGGAATGATGAGACTTAGAGGAGTGCAGAATTCAGGGGGAGAATCTTCACAAACTCATTATTGAAACTTGATCACGAAGATCGAGTACCCAAAAAAGAAATCCTGGAGATCGAATGAAATTGGCTGGATTGTACTCTTTTTCCTTTGACGAGTTTTCCCAAAGTTTCTCGGCTAAGGTTTCTAACGAGGCAATTCGTGCAACGCAACAGAACTTGTATCATGTGCTCTTTCTCCAAATTTTTCCCATTGGATTTTTATGAAGTTTTGATGAGATATGAACATGTGAGGATGGGTGCCCAAGGGGGAGTGTTTTGAAACTATGGGCTTGGCCCAAAAGATGACCCATGTATGGGCTCCCCATCCCAAACCCTAGCAGGGTCTCTAGCCTATAGATAGGGGGTGCTATTCAGTGTAAACGATTGATTGATTGATGAAGGAATAAAGAGAAGCAAGAAGCCCTCTATATCTCTGTGTTCAATTATGTTCTTGTGTTCTTACATTGTTCTAAGCGATTCTATACTTGTATACGAGGTAATCGCTCGGACTGGACTCGCCAGCGACTGTTCCTCAACACGTTATCAGCACGACCGACTCTGCTCGGATCGAAAGGTAACCGTCGATGAACGATGCTCGTAGATTGAATCGTTTTTCTTTCTAGATCGCTTTCAATTCTGCAAATTCGCTTTCTAGATTGATTTTCTACGGTGCAAATCCGCTCTAATCTACAGCGAGCCGACTTGAAGTTACCGGCACAATGTCGATCGGTAGATTGCATGAAAGATTGGATGTCGATTGTACCGTAGATTGGAAATTACAAATTCGTTCTAAACTACCGCGAGCTGACTTGAAGTCGCCGACTAAGCCGATCGATAATCGCATGAATGTCAATTGCATCGGATGAACAGTTCATGCCCCGCGATGAACAGTAATCGTGAGGATGAACAATGCCGCCCGCGACGAACAGTGCACGCGTGACGAACAGTAATCACGTTGGATGAATAGTCTACGCGTCCGATGAACAGTACCACCGCTGGGTGAACAGTGCACTTGATAAGCAGTACCTTGCGTGCGCGACCAGTAATCGCGTAGCGAACAGTATTGCGCATGGACAGGGAAAGAAAGGAAACTACTTTCTAGCCACCGTGCGGACACGTATTCGCTGGCATAATGTCAATCGGTCAAGCTATATGCATGGAAAAATTGAAGGTAATGGCACGAAAGGCACCATGTGCATGGCATCGCCTGCAAGCGACTATCACCACCTCCGCGATACGTTACCGGTCGACTAGTCCGCCACCACGCATCGCTATGGAGGCAACGACAGAGCCACGCCGCTAGCACGCGGCAAGCATGCACACGCCAGCCTAGAGCAATGCTGCGTGCGGCCATTTGCGCCTCAAGATAGGCTCGCGCGCCATGAGCCCCGCCACCGTCGCGCCATGAAGCCCTGCGCAAGGCTTACGCCGCCTGCCCCATGCGCGATTGAAATCCATAGCAGCGCTTGAAGCCGCTGGCCCCCGCCTCCATCATGGGGCACCCCGCGCCGCCGCCTGCATGCGGCTCCCGCTCCTGTCCCTCGGAGTTCTAAAAATTACGAGGAAATTTCGTGAATAAGAAAATTTGCAAACCCCCCTGCTGTAAGATCGAGGAGGCCGACTAGAGGGGGGGTGAATAGGCAGTTTTAGAAACTTCTTTGGCTAAAACCAAGTTTTATGCGGAATTGTGAATCAAATTGGTTTTGCCCAATTAAAACCTAAATCAACTATTCTTTACTAAGTGCACCAACAATATAAGACTATTGATAAGGATTGCAAGCATACAAAGATAAGTAAGCAATTTAATTATAAGAATGTAAATTGCAATATAGTAAAGCACAAAGTAAATCGCTAGAGAGCAAACCACAATGACGCAATGATGTTTTACCGTGATGTTCGGAGACTTGCCAGTCTCCCCTAATCCACGTTGAGGTAAGCCCAAATTAATTGGACCGGCTCCACAAATTAAGCCAAACACCCCAATTCCACTAGTGGTAGCTCTTTCCCGCTCCGGGTAGGTGAGCTCCAACCTTCACAACACGCCGGACCTTCTCACAAGCTTTTTGAGAAGATCACTGGTCCACGACACCTGCACATTGTCTAGGTGTCGGCAAATACCAAGAGTAACAAGCCAAGCCCCTTGCTTGACTCTCACCACGTGCAACGAATGCACAAGCTCAAGTGGATATGAAATCCACCTCTAGATGTAACACATGCAACTAGAGACCTCTCTCCCTACTCACAAGGTGCAACACATGCACGATTGAGAGGAGAAGCTTACACTAGCTCAAGTGAGTGAAATAGGATGCCAAGAGTTGTCTCTCAACCGGCCAAGATGGGTAATTATACTCCACACACAAAAACTAGCCGTTGGGAGCAGAAATCAGCAAATTCAGCTGAAATGCGGTAGTACCGCCGTTCAAAGGCCGTACTAACGTTTTTGGCTCACCGGTCGGAAAGGGTGCATTAAAGGCTCAAAAACTAGCCGTTAAAATTTTGGTCTTGGTACTACCAAGACTCATTAAGGGAACTGTACTACCGTTCTCTGCGGTAGTACCTCTCTTCAAAGCGGTAGTTCCGTAGCCCATTTTCAACACAGCCGACACTCGGTAAAAAGGTCATAACTTTTGACTCCAATATCGGAATTGAGTGATCTTGGACTCTATGGAAAGCTTATTCAGAGGGCTACACAACCCACCTATTTGATGGATCTCAAACACATTTAATCAAATAAAAAAGCACAACTTCAAAGAGCCACTATCATGGTCTATGTCCAAATAAATAGCAACAAACACTCTTAGACCATGCCAAGGGAAAGTGCATTAATCCCAACAATTTGCAAAACACATTTTCAAACATAGAATAATCTTAGTGTATGAAGATGATCTGAATATCATTAGAACCCTGAAAGGTATTAAGAAAGCAAGCTCTTACTTGGAGTCAGAGTTCGAAATGAAAGATTTGGGTAAAACCAAATATTGTCTAGGCTTGCAGCTTGAGCATACCCCTAAAGGGATTTTAGAGCATCAGTCAACCTACACTTAGAAGGTGTTAGAAAGGTTCGGCTTTGAAAAGGCATACCTTTAGAAAATACCAATGGTTGGGAGATCCTTGCTGTAAGACAAGGACTCGTACAGACCTAGAGAAGAGGGGAAGAAAGTCCTGGGACCGGAATTCCCATAATTGAGCGCAGTTAGAGCACTCATGTATTTAGCAAACTGTACTAGTTCGGCCATTGCATTTGTCGTTAACCTACTAGCAAGGTATAGTGCAGAACCTACCAAAGGCATTGGCAGAGAATGAAGGACATCTTCCGATACCTCCAAGGAAGCAAATAACTTGGTCTGTTCTACAGAAAGAACTAAGACCAGAATATGAATGGCTATGCAGATGCCGGGTACCTATAGAAACTGCGTGCACCAAGTCGCAAACAGGCTATGTATTACTATGTGGTGGAACTGTATTTTTATGAAAATCGTCTAAGCAATATCTTGTATCAACTTCGACGAACCACTCTGAAATAATAGCACTGTACGAGGCCTCACGAGAATGTGCTTGGCTTCGACGGATGATTCACCACATCTAGCAGTCGTGTGGATTGAACGCCGCACAAACCCCCACTATTATCTATGAAGATAATGTAGCTTGTGTTGTACAAGTGCAGATGTGTTATGTGAAGAGTTATCTCACAAAGCATATCAACCCTAAGTTCTTCTATGCTCATGAATTGCAAAAGATGAACAAAATTAAAGTACTGCATATTAAGTCATGTGAAAATCTTGCAGATTTATTCACTAAGTCATTTCCAGCATCTAGCTTTGAAAGGTGCATACGTAGAATTAGAATGATAAGACTTAGAGAAGTACAGAATTCAGGGGGAGAACCTTCACGAACTCATTATTAAAGCTTGATCACAAAGATCGAGTACCCAAAGAGTAACTCCTGGAGATTAAATGAAATTGGGTGGATTGTACTCTTTTTCCCTTGACGAGTTTTCCTGAAGTTTCTCGGCTAAGGTTTTTAATGAGGCAATTCGTGCAACACAGCAGAACTTGTATCATGTGCTCTTTCTCCAAATTTTTCTCACTGGGTTTTTATGGAGTTTTTGACGAGGCATGAACATGTGAGGATGGGTGCCCAAGGGGGAGTGTTGGGAAACTATGGGCTTGGCCTAGAAGTCGGCCCATGTATGGGCTCCCCATCCCAAACTCTAGCAGGGTCTCGAGCCTATAAATAGGGAGTGCTATTCATTGTAAACGATTGATCGATTGATGAAGGAATAAAGAGAAGCAAGAAGCCCCCCTATTTATAGGCTAGAGACCCTGCTAGGGTTTGGGATGGGGAGCCCATACATGGGCCGGCTTCTGGACCAAGCCCATAGTTTTCTAATAAAAAACACTGCTTATGGAGAAACCTCCCTGCATGGAGTGCCAATGGCCCATTGCTACTCACTGGCTGAGGATGTGAGGTAAAGCTATCATCTGGGATTTAGAAAAATCTACTGTTGGAGTGGTGAATCGACTTCTTGCTGACCTAGAGGTATGTAACTTGGTTGAAGAAAAATCTCTTAGGAAAAGGCCCCAAGAAAAAAGAAGATGTAAGTTGGTTCCACCGGAAAGAGGATCTGTTAAAATCAATGTGGATGCTGTCGTTTTGAAAGATGAAAGAACAGAAGTTGTGGCTGTTGTTTGTAGAGATGGGTGAGGGACATTTTATTACTGCAAGTGCAGTGACTTACGTCGATTTTGATGATCCGGAGACACCGGAAGCCCTAGCATGCACAGAAGCCCTTGTTTTGGCAGAGGATTGCGCTTTGCGGAATGTGCAGGCTTCTGACTACCAAAATATGGTCAAGAACATTCAAGAGATGCCAAGGTGCTCCTACATGATGATCCTTAAAGACATTAAGGAGCGGGCTAAATCCTTTGTATCAACGAAGGTCTTACATGAAAGGAGGGAATGTAATATGGAGGCTCATTGGCTAGCTAAACATGCTTGTTCTGTGAAGTTTGGGAGGCATTTGTGGCCTAGTGAACCACCTGTTATGCTGGATGTGGATGTAAATATTGATGTTAAGGAATGAAAGTCCTAACTTATTCTTAAAAAAAGAACTGGGATTCAGAACTAGTGTTAATGCATGATGCAGCACACATGCTGCAAACCGGCAAATACAAGCATCAATTCGTCAATGCAAGACTCCAACTAACGTGCAGATCTCGCAGGGAGATTACCCAACAACAACAGTAGCAACCATCAACGGGACTTTTGCACATAATTATGCCAGAGTAATTTGCTGGGGCTGGGTAAATCAATAGACATTGAAGCACAGTAGCACAAGGATACAGTTCATCACAAGATAGAGCCCCAAGGGCATGTACAGGGGGGCTTTTCTCATTCATACTTGAGACAACACATACACACATACATATGTCTTTGGCTCCTCCCTCTGGTCCTTCTCCCAAGACAAAGGGTACGGAGGGTTATGACAGTTGGCGCCGTCCGTGCGGACCGAACAAAAAGTTACAAACGGGAGGAGCTGAAGGCACCTCCACACCGTCGAAGCCCATCGGGCAAAAACACTGCCTCGAAGGCTCCCCCACCCCCCCCCCCTTCGCACATCACTCGGGGCTCCCCCACCCCTTCGGCTGCTCAGAAATGCCCACCCCATCGAAGCTCCCCCATTCGAAGCGCCTCCTCCAACTGGAGAAGCCCCCTCGGGGACCCTTTGAAGCACCCTTCGCTGCGCGCACCTCCACCTTCGAAGCACCTCCAGCCGGAGCAGACCCTTCAAGGACCCTTCGTTTCGGCCGAAGCACCCTCCACGCGGGCGCACCTCCGCCAGGAGTCCGCCGACCCTTCGCCTCCTGCTCGGAGGACCTCCGAAACAGACTCCGCCGACACTGCTCTAGCTCCGGAGTGCCCGCCGCCAGCCTCGAGCCAAAGCTCCATGCCCCCAGAGCGGCGTGGGTCCCCTTCGCCAGCCATCTTCACCAGCGCCGTGGCCCCTTCGCCCGAAGCAGCCACCACCTCGAGCTCTCCGCGGCCTCAGTCACCTCCGGAGAACCGGTGGCATTGCCATCAAACACGACCCCAAAAGCTCCGCCCGGAGCGCCTGCTTAGCCCCCTTCGGCGCGCCGCCACCCCCGGCAATGGCTGCGTCCGTGCGCCACCTCCTCACAGCAGCTTCATCCGCCCGGAGGCCCCCAACAACCTTTGGAGCCCCCCCTCCGGAGCCTCTGTGCACGTGCCACCTCCAACCGCACCTCTTCATCCGCCCAGAGGCCCCAGTAGCCTCCGGCCACCTCCAGAGCCTCCACCGGCGTGTCTCTTCCGACTGTCGCCTCCGGAGCTCCCAACCTTCGTGCCGCGCCGAGCCGCTTCGGCATCCCTCGACGCCCCTCGCCTCAAACGCGCCCTCACCGGCCACCATGGAGCACCCTCGGAGCCCCCACCGTTCGACAGCGCGTGCGCGTGAGGACCCAACACCACCTCTCTGTGCCGCCCGAAGACCCCCTCGGGCCCGCCTGGTGCCTTCAGCCGCCGGAGCCTTCGCTCCGCCCTCCGGCAGCCCGGAGCCCTCACGTTGTCCTTCGGGAGCCCGGAGTCCCCGCGCCCACCTCGCTAGGCACACAAAGCGCCCCCCGAGACCTCGCCTTCGTGCGGCCGCCTCCGAGCGCCTGCATCCTCTGGCTCCGGCCCCCTCGGCGTCTAGAGCCTTCGGCCTCCGGAGCCCCTGCCTGGCACCTTCGCCCGGCTTCTCCACACTCGGAGTCCCCCTCGACGTCGGAGGCCACCCGGGACCTCTCCTTCATACGGCCCCGCTCCAACCCTCGGGTTGGGCCGCCTGCTCTCACCCTCATGCAGCCATTGCAGCAGCTCCAAATGGCCGAGGCAAGTTCCAGTGTCTTTAAAGAGCCTTTTCCTTTTAGAGTAGCTTTAAATACAACAAGGTAGCAGTGCATGAGCTGAGGGTCGCTGCATTAGTTGCTAGTTACCAGTCAGACTAGGGGCGTTCTAGCCGCTAGTAGTAGTACCACCGGTCATTTGATCATATACTTTATTAGTAGGCCAGAGTGTAGTGATATGGCATGGCTCAGATACTACTCTTTTAATGGTGGAAGTATTAGCTATACCGTGAGCACCTCCGACCTTGCGGTTGCCTGCACTAACATGATTTCTGGGTGTGGTTAGTTTTTTGAGCCATTGCTAAAACTACCTTTTTACTCATCCGAAGAGCAAAACCACACTATGCACTGTCGTAGCTTGAAAAAAAGACGTCGCGTATGGCCCTGAGCCCCGGCGCACACCGATGCCCTCCGTAGGCACGAGTGTATAAACAAGATGCCGCGCGTGGCCTTGAGCCCCGGTGCACACTAACTCACCCTCCGGGGTGTGAAGTGTATAAACAAGACACCGCGTATGGCCCCGAGCCCCGGCGCACACCGATGCCCTCCGCAGGCACGAGTGCATAAACAAGACACCGCACATGGCCCCGAGCCCCGGTGCACACTAACTCACCCTCCGGGGTGTGAAGTGTATAAACAAGACGC
This sequence comes from Phyllostachys edulis, assembly GCA_036346405.1. NCBI lineage: Eukaryota > Viridiplantae > Streptophyta > Magnoliopsida > Poales > Poaceae > Phyllostachys > Phyllostachys edulis. Next base: position 14,287,188 of record CM070551.1, on the reverse strand, counting down.
CGCGTATGGCCCCGAGCCTCGGCACACACCGATGCCCACCGCAGGCATGAGTGTCTAAACAAGACGCTGCACATGGCCCCGAGCCCCGGTGCACACTAATTCACCCTCTGAGGTGTGAAGTGTATAAACAAGAAGCTGCGCATGGCCCTGAGCCCTGGCGCACACCGACGCCCTCCACAGGCATGAGCGTATAAACAAGACGCCGCGCATGGCACCGAGCCCCGGCGCACACCGATGCCCTCCGCAGGCATGAGCGTATAAACAAGACGCCGAGCATGGCCCCAAGCCCCGGCGCACACCGATGCCCTCCGCGGGCATGAGCGTATAAACAAGACACCGCGTATGGTCCCGAGCCCCGGCACACGCCGATGCCCTCCGCAGGCATAAGCGTATAAACAAGACGCCGCGCATGGCCCCGAGCCCCGACGCACACTGATGCATCGCGCTCAAACGTGCATCCCTAGTCATTCCGGAGGCCTCCGCCTCGGCGACTAGGGAGTCTCCCGCCTCGAGGACCTCTCCTCGGTAGAGACATTTTTTCATATCGCGCTCAAACACGCATTCCTAGTCATTCCGGAGGCCCCGCCTCGGCGACTAGGGAGTCTCCCGCCTCGAGGACCTCTCCTTGGTGGAGACATTTTTTTCATATCTCGCTCAAACACGCATCAATAGTCGTTCTGGAGGCCCCGCCTCGAGGACCTCTCCTCGGCGGAGACATTTTTTCATATCGCGCTCAAACGCGCATCAATAGTCGTTCCAGAGGCCCCGCCTCGAGGACCTCTTCTCGACGGAGACATTTTTTAATATCACGCTCAAACGCGCATCCCTAATCGTTCCAGAGGCCCCGCCTTGGCAACTAGGGAGTCTCCCGCCTCGAGGATCTCTCCTCGGCGGAGACATTTTTTCATATCGCGCTCAAACGCGCATCCCTAGTCGTTCCAGAGGCCTCGCCTCGGCGACTAGGGAGTCTCCCACCTCGAGGACCTCTCCTCGGTGGAGACATTTCTCACATCATGCTCAAACGCGCATCCCTAGTCGTTCCGGAGGCCCCGCCTCGGCGACTAGGGAGTCTCCAGCCTCGAGGACCTCTCCTCGGTGGAGACATTTCTCACATCGCGCTCAAACGCGCATCCCTAGTCATTCTGGAGGCCCCGCCTCGGCGACTAAGGAGTCTCCCGTCTCGAGGACCTCTCCTCGGCGGAGACACTTCTCACATCGCACTCAAACAAGCAAAACTCTAGCTGTTCCGGAGGCCTCGTCTCGGCGACTAGGGAGTCTCCCGTCTCGAGTGCCTTGCATCGGCGGAGAGACTTCTCGCATCGCGCTCAAACACGCAAGACCCTAGCCGTTCCGGAGGCCCCGCCTCGACGACCAAGGAGTCTCCCGCCTCGACTGCCTCGAGTGCCATGCATCAGTAGAGAGACTTCTCGCATCGCGCTCAAACGCGCAAAACCCTAGCCGTTCCGGAGGCCCCGCCTCGGCGACTAGGGAGTCCCGCCTCGAGGACCCCTCCTTGGCGGAGATATTTTTCGTATCACGCTCAATCGCGCATGCCTAGTCGTTCCGGAGGCCCCGCCTCGGCGACTAGAGAGTCTCCCACCTCGAGGACTCCTCCTTGGCGAAGGCATTTTTTCCATCACGCTGAAACGCTAGCTTTGGGCTCCGCAAGCGAGCCCAATCAAAAAAGTTGGGGGACGGCGTTCTCTGCTTCGCCTCCCCATCGCTAGCTTTGGGCTCTACAAGCAAGCCCAGTCAAAAAAAATTGGGGGACGACGTTCTCTACTTCGCCTCCCCCTCCTTATCTTTGGGCTCCGCAAGCGAGCCCAATCAAAAATAAAGTTGGGGGACGGCGTTCTCGGCTTCGCCCCCCCTCCTCACTAGCTTTGGGCTCCGCAAGCGAGCCCAATCAAAAAAAGTTGGGGGCGGCGTTCTCTGCTTCGCCTCCCCCTCGCTAGCTCTGGGCTTCGCAAGCGAGCCTAGTAAAAAAAAGTTGGGGGACGGCGTTCTCTGCTTTGCCTCCCCCTCGCTAGCTTTGGGCTCCACAAGCGAGCCTAATCAAAAAGAAAGTTGGGGGACGACGTTCTCGGTTTCGCCTCCCACTCGCTAGCTTTGGGCTCCGCAAGCGAGCCCAATCAAAAAGAAAGTTGGGGGACGGTATTCTCGGCTTCGCCTCCCCATCGCTAGCTTTGGGCTCCACAAGCGAGCCCAATCAAAAAGAAAGTTGGGGGACGACGTTCTCTGCTTCGTCTCCCCCTCGCTAGCTTTGGGCTCCGCAAGCGAGCCCAATCAAAAAGAAAGTTGGGGGACGGCGTTCTCTGCTTCACCTCCCCATCGCTAGCTTTGGGCTCTGCAAGCGAGCCTAGTCAAAAAAAAAGTTGGGGGACGGAGTTCTCTGCTTCGCCCCCCCCCCTCGCTAGCTTTGGGCTCTGCAAGTGAGCCTAGTCAAAAAAAGTTGGGGGACGGTGTTCTCTGCTTCGCCTCCCCCTCGCTAGCTTTGGGCTCCGCAAGTGAGCCCAGTCAAAAAGAAAGTTGGGGACGACGTTCTCGGCTTCGCCTCCCCCTCGCTAGCTTTGGGCTTTGCAAGCGAGCCCAATCAAAAAAGTTTGGGGACGATGTTCTCTGCTTCGCCTCCCCATCGCTAGCTTTGGGCTCCATAAGCAAACCCAGTAAAAAAGAAAGTTGGGGGACGGCGTTCTCAGCTTCGCCTCTCCCTCGCTAGCTTTGGGCTCCGCGAGCGAGCCCAATCAAAACAAAAAGATCCAGAACCCCTTCACGCCACTCCAAGTCATTGGCGCACTCGACCAGGAGTAGCCGAAGGGGGGGGGGACGGTACCAGGCCCCTAACAGGAGCATCGTGAATGGTCACACCAAATAAGCAATCAGATACAATGGTAGCGATGACTACTATGGCGCCCACCTTGAAGGCCATGCCTCGGTGTGGCGGCTCCGCGTCGACTTCGCCTCCACGAGCTCCGCCGCTGCTCATCGCCCGCCTCGAGGCTATCGCCTCGGCGGGGCGGCCCTGACACGCCACCCGCCTTGAAGGCCATGCCTCGTCGTGGTGACTCCGCATCGACTTCGCCTCCATGAGCTCCGCCGCTGCTCACCACCCGCCTCAAGGCTATCGCCTCGGTAGGGCGGCCCTAACGCGTCGCCCGCCTTGAAGGCCATGCCTCGGCATGGCGGCTCCGCATCGACTTCGTCTCCACGAGCTCCGCCACTGCTCACCGTCCGCCTCGAGGCTATCGCCTCGGCGGGGCGACCCTAATGCGCCGCCCGCCTTGAGGGGCATGCCTCGATGTGGCGGCTCCGCGTCGACTTCGCCACCACGAGCTCCGCGTCGACTTCGCCACCACGAGCTCCGCCGCGGCTCACCACCTGCCTCGAGGCTGTAGCCTCGGCGGGGCGGGCCCGGCATGGATCTTCCTCCGGCGCACCCTCGGCGCCCCACCACCGGCCGCCTCCGGAGCATCCTCGGTGCTCCACCTTCGGCCGGCTCCGGGGCCCCTTCGCCGGTTCACCTACGTCTCCCGGGGTATCCCGACTCCCGAGGGGCCGGGGGCGATAGAATTGCGTCCGCTCGCCCCTTGGGACCGTGGGACCTATCCTCACGACCTCGGACCACGCAGACGAGAGAGTTGTCATAGCAGGGCACTAAGGGGTGCCCCGCACAATAAGGTCGTTAGGAATACCGGTGTACCGTCGGGGATACTGTACATATGTAAAGTTAGCCTGTATAGCGTACTTTAGGCAAATGTACCTAAATACCCCCCCTCTCTCTCTCTCTTATCATTATGAGGGTAAGAAGGTAAATGTCCCTTCTTCTCTCCTATAAATAGAGCCTCAAGGGCATGTACATGGGGGCTTTTCTCATTCATACTTGAGATAACACATACACACATACATATGTCTTTGGCTTCTCCCTCTGGTCCTTCTCCCAAGGATACGAAGAGTACCCTTCGTATCCACTGTCTAGCCTTTTTATACTACGACAATACGTATGGTCAGTATGGAGACACATGCTTTCCTGCCTCTTAGTGGGGAGCCCTAGTGGAGATCCAAAATTACTAGCAATCTCTAAGCAACATGCATGCAAGTGCTATAGAACGCCTTTGGGCATTGACCGAATGGGCCGTATTGACACGTATTCATAAAGTTTTTTAAGAACATTCATAAAAGACTATTCAGATCGGTCCCTTGAGCTTAATTGGCCATATGTAGTGAAATGGGACTTAATTACACTGGTCGCTCTACCTTGTCCAAATTAAGCGAGAGATCAAACAAAATGAAATTTATGCAAGTACTTATGTCGTATAAGGGTATGTACAATAATACAGACAACTGCTGTCTATAGTAACTTTCTATGTTACCTGTAGACAACACTAAAAACAGCTCATAAAATGGGTTGTGGTGATACAATCGGCTACAGGATTGTAGACAATATACAATCTTTTAATACTTTTCTTGATTCTGGTGCTACAGTCGACTACAAGATTGTATACAATATATTTCTCTCTTTTTATTCTGTTTCATCCATATTAACTTAAATCATATGTGACAGACTAAATACAGCTGATGTAAACCCATTGTAACCTAATGTGTGTGGGCAGAAACGCCACGAACTTTCTCAAACTCAGCGATCGATAACTACTCGCACGTACGTGCATCTAGGCAGGCCGGCCGGCACAGAAAGCGCTGCAATGTAAATCAAATCGACACGATACTCACTGCACATTGCACGAGTCCCCATATGTAATATGCAAGTGCAGGGCGTTAACATGCAGCAATTAAGTGGGTGCAATGCAAGTACATGCACGCACGCACGGGATGCCATTTTCCGGCAACTGTTACTACACCCCAAACGCCAATTCTGATGAGATGTTTATAAATACTCGATTCTAAATGTTGGTCGTTTCCAGCATTTACAATTTTCTTTCTAAAGGGTGATGTTTGAAACATCGATACGGTTTTCAAAACATGATTTTGATCAAACTAGATAGCCATACTTTTTTTAGATCAAACTAGAAGCCCTGTATTTAGTAGACCAGAAATAGCTATAGCTACTATGTAATGTATTCATTTCTCAAGTATCTTTTGGTCTGATATATAGTAGTATATATGGAGTAAGTACACTAGTCCTAGTTACTAGTAGTAATTAGATGGGAAGTAGCGTATGACACATTGATCTCTACAAATAAGAGTGGAAAAAATGCGTACACAATGGTTAATTTGTAAAAATCGATCCGAAAGGTTGGGTGACTAGACAATCCTCGGCATATAATTTCGCTACGGAGAAGATGCAAATTGCATGCTAGATAAGCAAGCATCAACACTGGGTTGTGGATAGTGTAGCAGATAGATTTTAGCCCTAGCTAGAGCTCGATGGAGTGAGAGAGCAGGTCCATATCTTTTACATGTATGGTGCACTAGAATATATATATGCTTGGTGTCACATGGCAGGATGCTTCTCATTCCCTCTTGGCCCATGTCCTATGCGCATTGCATGCACAGTTTTCAGGGAAATAAATTCTATGAAGCCCTATAGCTGTCTGATTCCTTTCCTATACACACTATAGTGATACTTGGCGAGATGGACGGCTGTGGAGAGCTCAGCCCAGAGAAGAATATATTTACCAGCTTGCAGTACATACATGTCATGCATGAGATCGAGCTGAGGTAGAGAGAGAGATGAAGCTATGGCCTTTGTTTTGTTCCCGAGTGAGATACCGAGATCGATGTGATGGCGCTGGGATTTTTTTAAGGTCAGCTCACGCGTGAACGTGGGAGTTGGACATGGAATTAATGGCGTGAGCTGGACAAAATCCGAAATCACATGATGATGTGAAGGTTGGTGGCATCACTGCGCTTTTTTTTTGGTAAGAGTAACGAACTTTGAAAGGCATCGGTTACTGGGAATACTAGAATATGGGATCGGGGAGTGAATGCGGCGTGGATTGGCTGGGTGACTTGCTAATTTCTCTTGATTATTTTAGCTTATGAGCAACTTACTGGGAATACAATGTTAAGTTGCATTGATCTAACGCTTAACATTACCATTTGGGTTGTCATGATTTATGCAACCATTCTTTGGTTGATTAAGTAGTCCTGGACTCCTGGTGGCCCTTTAACTTTGTAACTAAGTACGTGGCTGCGGCTCCATTTTAATCTGAATAGGCACACACCACACTCATGCGGTATATATTTTCTCTATTTTTCTAAGAATAAATGTCTTTTATAGTATTTATCATCTATTTATACACCAGGACTTTGATCATTCTATTAGTAACCCATGCAAATATGCAGTTAACAACACGCACAACATCATCACAATATAGAGCGGCAAATCATCGATTGTCCCCCAAAATAAATGGTCGGCATCAAATGTTGTTGCTCGACAAAACCCCTTTGCCTGAAAAGCAAAAAGAGTGCTTTCCCGGAACCAAGTCAAGGAACAAGATAAAATAAACGGGAAAAATAAAATGAAAATAAACTCGAGGGAAAAGATTTTTTAGAAACTCTCACAAGCGCCACGGACGATGTATCTCATTCTCATCAGTTTCTGGCATTAGGACAAGCTATAACTTTGCCATAGTTCGAAGGGACCACAACTGATTAATTTATCTCAACAATGTCACGAGAAGATCTGAAGGATTAGTCTAAGCTTGCTAACAAAGTTACATGACCGATGCTTAATATCGGGGATCTGAATAAAGACAAGAGCATGCATGGGCGGCATTCCTGGCATCCGGAAGAAACAAGTGAAAAAGCAAGAATTCTTGTCATTACTTAACTGCTACTCCACTAATTAACTATATTTGGATCTGCCTATGTGTCCTTTCCTTCTCCATTCCCATTTTGTAAGGAAGCTAGAAGATAAATACACTTTTGAAAATATATTGATGCCAATATATACATGCATTGCTTCAACATTTGAAAATTGAAAAGGAGCTTTTAAGCATGAATTTGCCATGGTTATCCAACGAGCAAAGAAAACTTACAAACCCAATATCGAGAATTGACTTCATAGTCTTGCTTACTTTTTTTCTTCACGTAATTTTTTTGTGTAGATTTTATTATCATATATTAATACACACACACACACTAGGATCCTTTCCTAGCTAGTGTTTTCCGCCAAAAGAAATATATATGTGCATGCATTGTGTCAGTTGGGTAGGGTTTTCTTAATTACCTAATTAAAGTCCCAACAAAATGCTCCTAATCCAAACAGACTTGGCTAGCTTTAGGGTTTTCTTTTCCTAGTGAATAATGAATATACAGGTTATATTAAGCATATTTTTGTCATCTAAATAAACTGAGGGGTTATTCAATCATGCATCTTCCGGGCTTTTTGTGTGGAATGTTGTCATGACGTCTCTTGCTACTCAAAATAGTAGGAATGCATGCCCGATTGTAGGTGCCATATTATTCTCATATGCAAAATATAGTCATTATCATAAGCTAGCTCTTGCAGGCATTATTCTTAAATAATCACCGATTACTTAATAATCGATGGAGTGTTCAAATCTTCAATTGATCATGGATCACATATCGACTAAAAAAATATATAGCCACTCTTTGATGCGGAGATTCTCTAGCCATTAATTAAAACAGATCACATTAATCGCAGCATGACACACAAAGCACAAACATATTGCATCCAGACTACACCCAATTGTTTAGGTTAAACTAGCAGGGTGGCCCGCACATTTGCACAGTTAGATTTGTTTCAAAATTTGTATAAATGTTTGCGAATATATTTAAGTATCTTGTAGGCTATTTAGACTTTTAAGATATCTTAAACATTGGAAATGACAATAGAAGCTTGAAGGAAATTACAACATGAGGAACATAATTGAAGTATGTGCTTTGATGAAAGAAAATCATTGAGCGTAATAAGTTGTTGGGGGTTTTTGGATACTAACCACTCTTCATCGTGCATAGCTCATGTAGTTGCATACCCTTATTCTTACTATATTAGTTATTTTGTCCAAATTGTATGCATGCACATGTACCTCTATTTAATCTTAAGTCATACATTGATTATGTGTGTGGAAAATTATCTTATAAGTTTACATAATATAATTATTAGAGTACTGTCGATGTTTTAATATCGAACTTATGAAATGTAACGACCGTTTTTGACTTACCTCCCAGGCCCCCCCTGTCTTTCTCTCCCCCTTTTTCCTTGCGCACGCCCGGGTCACCAACTCCCACTGCTTTCCTGTGAACGCCGCCTTTCTGCGCCTACGCTCCGCTTGCGTTGCAGCGCAGCAGCTCGGCGTCGCCAGTGGTCACCGCTTCATCGCCTCGAAGACCAAGCGCTAGGCTGCCGCAGCTCCAAAGCCGCGCCTCGCTCGTCGTCCTGTCTTGTCGCCGCACCAACCCCGTCCTCTCCGCAGCAGCGTCCCGTCTTGTTGCTGCCCAAGCACATCACCACTTGCTGCTCGCTTGCGCGCCAGTGCGCTGCGTGCCGCGACGACGCCCGCGACCGCATGAGCCGCCGAGCCGACGTCATCACCGGCGCCGCCTCACCGCAAGCGCTGCAGCGTCCTTGCCGCCTCGGGACGCCGCGCCGGACCGGACCCCCTTCCTCCGCCGCAGGGCCTCCCTATAAAGCCCCCTCCATCCCCCATGCTTGAGCTCCCACGCCGCCCCGAGCTCAGGTAAGACCCACCGAGCCCGAAGTCGTGCTCCCTCCCTCGGCCGTGCCGCCTCCTCGCCTCGCCGCCGCTCCGGTGAGTACCCCGCCTGGCCGACCGCGTCACGGGCACCCCCACGACGCAAGGAAGTTAATCCCCACCTCCCCTCGCCTTCCCCGTCACCGGGATGAGCCGCCGCCGTGCCTCCTCCTCCTCCACCCACGGCCGCCATCGCCGGGCCGGCCGGTCATCCCCGAGCCGCCCGACCACCCGTCCGGCCTCCGCACCGCGCACCATTGGTGCGCTCGCCTGGCGCCAGCCTCCACTGCTGGCCTGCGTGCTTGCCTGAGCTGGCTTGCTGCTGCTGTCTCGCCTCATGTTGCCAGATCCGCCCTTTTCTGAACGCCGCCACCTCCATGGTGGCCGCCACCCTCTGGCGACCCGCCCGCCACCCCGCCACTGACCCGCCGCCTCGCCTTGGCGCCCGCCTCACTTGTCCGGGCAGTGCGCCTCCCCTGTTCTTTCTCTGTGAGCCAAGAGAGCAATGAGAACAGAGCTAGTAGAAATGGGGGATTGGGTTGGATTGAGGCCCACATGTCATTGCTAACCTCCCCCTCCCATGGCTGCCAAGTGGGCCCGCGCCCCACTATTCCCGTGGACCGGCCTTGTCCTGTGCGCACGGACCGGGTCTACGCACTGTGTTGTAGACCACAGCTGATTCCTCTCTTTTTTTAAGCCATTTAATCTTTGATAATTCATATCCCCTCCGTTTTAACTCTAAAAATTATGAAATAAATTTCTAAAAATTTGTTAAATCAAGATCTTGCTAATAGCATAGGACTTGATTAATTTAGAGTTTATTTATTGTTCCTTATTTATTTATTTGCTCTCTTTGCCGTTGTGTCTTTTTCTGGTATTCTCGTGCGATTAGGATTTGAAGACGCCGGCGACCCTCGAGTTGATCAAGACCAAGATTATCAAGATCCCCTAGCCTTTAACCAAGGCGAGTCAATACTTTGATCATTTTGATCCTACATTTTATGCAAATTATATTCGTTTAAATTAGCAAAATTGCATGCTTTATTTCTTTATCATTTATGTTAAAGCTTAAGGTAGTTAAATACCCATTTGTTGATTAAATAATTTAATATGCCATCTTTGATAAATTGAATTCATTAATCCTTGTCACCCTAGTAACTATATGGTAATACTAGTTATATGTTGTACTTAAGCGACATGCTAGTCTTGCTTAAGTACCGGGGTATTAAATACCCCAATCATCATTTCCTCAAACATAAAGTGTTTTGGGTAGTCATTGGTGGTCCATTGGCTAAAAGGTTGTGAAAATAAATTGGTTTACTCCTCAAAACCCCAATTGCTAGCTCTATCTGGGCGGATGGTGAGGTGGTAGGTGCTTAGGGAGCACATGGTTGGTTGGCTTTGTGGAATGAACCGTCCGGATAACCCTAAGGACTTAATCTTGTCACGACCTCCCGTGTTAAACAAGTACAACCACAAGTCTGCAAAGTGCAACTTGGCTTAGTAAAGTTATTGAACCTTGAATGTCATCTCACTGGAGGGGATCGAAGAACGTACAAGTCTTGGAGATACTCCGGCTTGGAAGGACACCAAAAGGTGAAGTTACCAACTGCGCTAGACGTTGTGGCCGGGGCCATTGCGCTAGTCGTTGTGGTGAACATCCCGCACAACATATGGGCGTAACCCGTATAGGTGGAATGACGGAAGGGCAAGATAGCTAGAAAGGTTCTTTGTGATTTGTCGCCCAACTACATGACTACGGAATCATGTGGGGTAACGGGTAGACTATCTCTTGTAGGTAAAGTGTGCAACCTCTGCAGAGTCTAAAACTGTTTAAACAGCCGTGCCTACGGTCAAAGACGGACATGGGAATCATAACTTGAGTTAGTTCTATTTCAAACAACTTTATGGGTGGTATAAAAATGGTGGAAGGGCTCACCTAGCCCTGTTTTGGATTTTTGCCTGAGTCGTCGAGCTCAGTGGGTGTGGTCATTGGAGGCAGCTCCAATTAAAAGGATGCATTAGTAGAGTTTCCGCCGGATGGATTCTCTACTAAAATAATAATTATTGCACTTGCTCTCTTTGTAAAAATGCAATTTGTTAAAATGCTAAGTAATAGGACTTTGTAATTATGATATTTGAAAACTTGCTTTCGCAAATAAAAGAACCCGAGCCATCCTTATTAAGCCTTGCATGTATATAATTGCATTGTGTGTTGGCTCGCGAGCACGGTAGTAGTGCTCATTCTCGCTTCTCCCCCAACCCTTCAGATAATGAAGACGAAGGAGACTACGCTTTCTATGACGGCCCAGGAGATGATGGACAAGGCTATGACGAGGAGTAGTATAGTTCTGTAGTTTAGGTCTCGCCCAGTCTAAGTAGATTCGTTGGTACTCGCGTACAACTGATATTATCCAACTCTTGGTTAATATTCGTCGTACACAGGTTACCCCAGTCGCTGGCCTGTGTGAGATGTGCCCTACCTCTTCTTTTGCTTCCGCTGTAGTTTACGTTGCTCTTTTGTGATGTAATCAATTTGGCTTGCTCGGCCCCTTTTGTAAAACTCGACCCGACGTGGTCTATGTCACTCAGTTGGTTGTAATATTTAATATTTCAGTTCACGCTTGTATGAATGATTGACAATGAATGTCTTGTGAAGTGCTAGCTACTGATCCAGGGAATAGCACAGTGATTTCACAGAGGATTTGGATTCACAAAATCCGGGTCTGACATGAAATGAATACTGAAAAGGGGGGCCTCCTTGCTCGAGACTACACAGAGATGAGATATAGGGATTTAGACAGGTTTGGGTCTTCTCTTGAGATAATAACAACCTTAGTCATGTGTTCTTGTATTGATTGTATTTACAACAAGAGAGAAGCCACCGAAAGCTAGAACTAATGAGTTCTGCTTGTTTTGATGCTTGTGTCACTTCTTCTCTGTCCACTGGCGTTATCCTTTATATAGCGTCTGAAGGGGGTGGGAGTTGTTTATGCCAAGAGGTGTCTCAACGCTTGAAGAATAGCACACATTGATGGTAGTTATTGTTAGAGAGACAACACTCCACGTTCGTCTTGCGATTATGCCAGAGACAGAGATTAATATGCGTAGTTATACTAGAGAATAACTACATGCACATATTAACTATTGTGTCTAATTAAATACAACATATAAGATCCCTAGTCGATTGGGTCCACATGTATGTGGTTTTTACCGACTATAGGGTGGTCGTGATTGACCTGGTCGTAGTAAGGCTTATGACCATAAAGTGATCGTAGTAGAACTTACGATCAATATGTGGTCGTAGGAGGACTTACGACCATGAAGTGGTAGTAAGATGACCTACGACCGTACGGGGAGGTAGTAGAATAACTTACAACCACTAGGTATTTTATAATCTCCCTCATTATTAATAATGAGGGGTATCCTTGAAGGTTGTATAAAGATATTATCATCTATAATGAATATTATAGATAAATAGTTTAGTTAAGTGAGGATTATTAGATCCTCGTAAGTACCTTGCTCACGCATACACTGATGCACCAAGGGCGACCTACATTGAACTTATCTTCCATCGCACGCCGGCTGCCCACCAAACTGTGTTGCTTCTATCTCTTCTCGACGTCACAACTTTTTTGCTTTAACCTCCAACAGTAAGCTCGAATCTTAATCGATTCCTCTCAGTTGCTACCATTTCCAATGCAATACTTTAACACATAGTTATCTTCTACTTCTCCTCAATTATTGCTTAATGCTAACCATTGTGACATCAACACGCATACAGATGCAACCGTCACGATCCCAGCTATGGACATGTGTCACTCTCTCTTCAGTGACCTCGAACATATTCCTTACGGTCGCATGCCATCGCTACTCTAAGATTTTTGCTCCTCTGCCTCTGTCCTCCTGCGCTTCTATTCATACGGATGCATGCTTGTACATACGCATGTATGATGTTATACATGCTCGATGTCCTCTTCTCTCATGTCAGTCGCTCCTCTTCTTCAACGTTGGCCAACTCAACATTGTGTCTTCCTCACTAACCATGGCGACCTCCCATCTTTACTAATGTCAGCATGTCAACTTTAGTCATTATCTAATGATATAGATAATCTTTTCACCATCGCCGGCGACAACGTGCCCCTCATCAGTGATGGCACGCTCCTTTCTACCTGATGGCTCCATATCGTCCATAGCTCGTCTTCAATGCAAATCTTCATCTCCTCTCTACCAAGGCTTCCCCATCAACGAACTTCTTTGGCCACTAACTTTTTCAACAACGCCGACGCTCACCACTTATCATCGCGGCCCTTGGCTCCTTCAACACTGGACTTTCTCTTCAATGGCTCGAGCAAGCAGCACGACATTGTCATCTTCGCCGTCGTCGCCGCCTTGGCTCTTCGCTTCCCTGTGGATCAATATCTTCTTGCAGGATAGATCGATGTCATTGCACTCTTTTGTGGTCTCCTCCAACACCATTCGTGCTATCCTCGGTATAACTTGTATTTCGGTTATTTTTTTATTTTTATTCCGTAGGAAGCAACAATAGAAACATGTGACCTTGAGAGCAAATGCGGTGGCTTTTTTTGTGTCTCCTTCGACACCATTTGTGACATCCTCGTTATAATTTTTATTTTTATTCAACATTTCGAGTTAAATTTATTTAATTTATTATGAATTTTTGTTATTTTGGGATTTTATTTTGGAATATGTATGGAAATGAAATTACAAATTTTCTTTTATTTTTATTCTGAATTTTAGCTCCTTTTTCTTGGAATTCATATATGAATCCAATTGTTATTTTTCATTTAATTTTTATTCCAAATTAAAGTTATTTAGGGATTTTACTATGGAATTCGCACTGAAATCAAATAGCTTTATTTAAAATTCCGAATTCCAGTTATTTATTTGTTGGATTTCGTATACAAATCCAATTGCCAATTGACGACCGTCCCAAAGGCCCTGTTTCGTAGCAGCTGGTCCAGTTCACCTTGAATGAGCCGCGTGGGTGGAGGGGGAGAGGAGGCGGAGTTGTCGTCCTTCGTTTCTGCGTCATCCGCTATTATCGCCGAGAGAAAGACGACAACTCCTCTCCGGTGGGCCTGTTAGCGTGTGGATCATCTTGAATTTGCTTCCTCTTCTCTCTCAAGTCGGTGCTAGGGCGGTCTTCTACGCTGTCCTGTTCTTTCAGTTTGTAGCTCCTGTGGGTTGTTTGGGAGGCGTTGTCTTTCCTTCAGCTTTGATGTGTTTGAGCAGTAGAGCTGGCTAGGGTGTGTTCAGAGTTGGCTAGTTGGCGTATCTCGCTCTGGTGTTGTTGTCGTAAGGTGTGTCTCTATTGAGGCTTCCCTTCCGCAAAGGGCAATGCTTCTGTTGGGTTGTATCTTTTATTTTATCTGTTTTCTCCTGCTTTATTAATTCAAAGGCGGTGCTCTCGCCTTTCGTTCAATTTTTTTTTGCCAATTATTGTTTAATTCTTATTCGAATTATAATTATTGGAATTGGTATAGAAATTAAATTGCTAATTTTATTTTAATTTTATTTCGAATTTCAGTTTTTTTGTTGGCTTTGTTATACATATCTAATTTCCATTCTTTTTATATTCGAATTATAATTATTTAGGATTTTACTTAGAAATTAGTATAGAAATCAAATTCTTGATTTTATTTTATTTTTATTCAGAATTTAAATTTAATTATACTTGACATGGACTATTTTACTTAGGAATCTGTATGCAAATAAAATAGCTGATTTTATTTTATTTTTTATTTCAAAATTTTGTTTTATTGTACTTGATATGAATTCTTTCTTTTAATTTAGACCATTATAATCTGGACCCACCACAATCGACGGTGTAGATCTTTCTCTTTTTTTCACCGATTAATGTGAAAATTTCTAGCCCTTGAGAGCGAATGTGGTGGCTTCTTTTGACTCTGCTTTAATAAGATAATAGATAGATTGTTCAAAAAACGTGAGGTGATCAGTATTTCTAATGGCATGACAGGATGCCCACAATTCCAATTCAGCAACAGTTCTCCGTAACTAACTCAAAAGCAATTCTTTTTGGTGCTTTGTGAAACCGAAGGATCATATAGACAACTGATCACCTTTTGGACAGTACTCTACAGCAGGTCAAGAAGTTAATAATCCCGATTGAGTAGGACTACAAAGTGTAGTAATTAGTGAGACCATTTGCACTATAGTTCAATTTGGAATCTTTTGGGGGGAGCTAGAGGGAGGGGAGAAAAGAAAACCGTAAACTGACACCGTGTGTAGTTGTCAGCTGGTAGAAAAGAAACATTAGTGCACACACCTCAAAAAATACTCCATGCTTTGAATGTGTGTGTGGTTAAGTGACAAGACTCTTGCCTTGACTAAACTCCAATGCGCGCTAAGTCGATCAAATCATATGCTCGTAGTTTCTTAATTAGTTTCCCAAGATTATGCCTAGCTACGTGACAAATAGATTCCTCGCAGGCCAGAGGTAAAAAGAGGAAGACGCGGGTTGAATACGGTTTGACTAGAAAGCAAGCTACCAACAACAAAGCATGCGTGTGAAATTGTCACTCATGCACGTTAATTGATATACTAATTCCAATCGTAGGTATGTGTACATTTTTCGAGAAAGATATGTGTACATCAATTCGATATATATACTGAAGAAATTAAAGGAGAAATAACAAAGAGTAGGAGTGTTATGCATGCATTTCTCTTTCTTTTTTCTTCAATTTAGTGCTATATCATGATCACCTTGGGGACACTTTGCTTAACTACATGAAGTCGTCACAACCCCATGGATTTATTAGGGTCTAAGGAATACCATTATAACTGGACCACGCATGTAATATGCTGGTTTAATTGGAATTAGATCAACTGATAAGCTACTATTTCAATATAATTAACTAGAATACAAAGCTTGATCTGACTATATGTAGTCCTAGGTGGCATGCTAATTAGTTTTAGCAGACTCGACCAGCTTCAGTATAATTTAATATCGATTGCAGGAAGAGATAATATCAAACTTTATCACCCCGTCAAGCATGTCCTTCGAACCAAATACGCCGTCAAATATGGGCTCCGGATCTTCTGCGCCCCAAAACCATGACAAGGCAACTGTTGCTTGCCGACCAATGACTGAAGAGCTTGTGCAACCTGCAAAGTGATACTAAGGGCATCTCACTACAACAGAAACACACATATAGCAACGGATAGCTAGCAACGGAACTGACAGCCGTTCCACCCCACCTCGCACAAAAATACGGTATCCATCCCTTTCCTTTTCCCCTTCCACTCCCCCTCCCGTCTCCCCTTCAGTTCCCACTCGCCTCCCTCCATTCCCCTCCCGTCCCAACAATTCGCATGGAGATGGAACCCTAGCCGCCGCACTCTCTCCTCGCCACCGGCCCGATGCCCCGCCTCCCCTTCCTCCGCACCAGCGTCCCCTCCCCCCTCCGTGTTGGCCTTCCCCCTCCACGCCGGCGTCCCCTCCTCCGCCTCCACGCCACCTTCCCTCCGCACCGGCCTCCCCTCCCCGCGCCCAGCCTCCCTCCTCGCGGCCCCCCCACTGCTTCCCTGTCTCGGCGTCGCCCTTTCACTGGACTTCCGTCCTCTCTCCCATTTCGCGATCGCCGACGGCCCGCCAACTCGCCATGGCAACCCCGGTGAGTAATGCCCCCGGCATTTGTTTCTCTCGATCTCGTCTTGTGCTCGCTGGTTGATTGATTCGAGCTTGGATTTGAGGGTTTCGATCTGTTGAGATGAGATCGCTGGCTATTCCCCAACTGTTCGGACGCCTGTTGGCGTGCTCTGGTGCCGAGGTGAGCCAGTGTGAGTCCACTCAAGGTCGGTATGTATTGTATTTTGAGTGGTTTCCTAAAGCTTTCTTGTGGTTGACTTGGTCTGGATTGTGTGAGATCAGATTACCTGCAGGAGCGTGCAAAAGGCAGCATCTTGTATGGATTCAAGGGAGGACCAGCTGGGATTCAAGAGAGGACTTTGGTGATGCATGTTAATTTTGTTTATCCTTTTTAATAGGGTGGATTTGACATGATCTGCAGTGGAAGGGACAAGATTGAAACACCAGAGCAGGTATGTCTTTGAGGTGAAATATGTGCTCTTGTTTTAGGTAACAGTTGTAGTGGGAAATAGAAGGTTAAGCAAGCTATCAGGTGCTAGGTGTGATGGCATTGGAGCTAGCATAATCAAAGACTTCAAAATTCAAGTCTAACTATTCAAACTTTTAGTGTCATGTCATTTACATAATTACATTGACCTTAGATGCACAGTTGGACTGGAATTTACAAATTAGATCGAGTATTTTGGTCTACTTTGCATGTGTTAATAGGATGTAGATTAGTTGTATGTCTCTTTCGTTGAGGCTTATTGCTCCTTGTTGTTGTTCTCCATGCGATATGGCATGATAACATGCCTTATGGTAAGATTCTTTGAAAGAAAAGGTCATCAATGGTGGATGAAGCAGAAGGCTCATACTTTATTTTTCCGGTGGTGGAACTATGTTTCTGATGGAGTGAATAATATATTGAAAAGCTTACCCAATATGTTCCTCTAAAAGTGGTCTCCCGAGGATGTGTCTTGATATACGTGGGGTAATAAGTTAATCTTTCACACTAAACTTTATATGCTTTGCTTTTCAAGAAAAAATGTCTATAATTATCTTTTCCTCTCTGAAGGTTGCTAGTTTTGGTGGGTTTTTGCTCAAAGAGAATATCATGACACTTTCCTTCGCCCCAAGAGATTCACATAAGTCTCAAATACAATTTCTTGTTGGAGAGAGGAATTCTGTATTTCTTTTGATCTCGGGCACGCGCCGTCTTCCATTTCCGGCCAGATCCTTTGATTTTGTCCATTGCTCTTGGT
Organism: Phyllostachys edulis; assembly: GCA_036346405.1. Lineage (NCBI taxonomy): Eukaryota > Viridiplantae > Streptophyta > Magnoliopsida > Poales > Poaceae > Phyllostachys > Phyllostachys edulis. The sequence goes on along the minus strand of CM070551.1, from coordinate 14,269,636 downwards.
GTTTGATACCTTTTACCGCCTATAGTAAGTAACACATATATTATGCATTTGACATCTTTGCATGGACATGCACATCTCTCTCTCTCGACCTATATACACCGGAAGATGACACTGTATACACTTTTATGATTTTAGTCCAACTTCTATTTTTAAGGTAGTTTAGCTTAAACTATTGTATTCATCTTACAAGAATCGCTTGCTTGTGATTCTTTTGCAAAAATTGTTGATTCAGATTTAATGCTTGTTAATCCATCTTTTGCAAGTTAGCAACATTTTTTAAGTCGGCTATTTGCATATAATCTTTGAAATGCCAGACTCTTTGTAGCCACAATGAGCAATGTTGCTACGTAAAACTCCATTCAAACATTTTCTTGAGATGGTCACTAATATGAAATTTGATGAAGACCCAAATTACCCAAAACTTATTTCTCTCTTTGATGCTTTGATCGAAGGGCCTGCTTCAAGACCCATCAGAATTGATGGAGCTCTAAAGGTCTGTACTGCTATATCGACAACCTGTATCTATACTCTGCAGTTTAATTTGCTTATGTTAAATTTGGTTATGCATCTGTTCTGCAAACTATAGGTTGGGCAAAAACGTGGAAGAATGCTTGTAAATCTTGTACTGCTATATGCTTGCTTGCTTGTTCTTGAGTTTGAGAGATTTGAAGCCCACCTAGTTTTCGAGCTATTGATCAATATTTTTACCTCTTTCCTAAATTAAATATGATATTTATTGATGTCCTTTGCAAAAATACATTGCTTCTTTCTTTTTAGATATCACTATAATGTAGGTGATTCAAGGTGCATTAGCATATAGAAAAAGGTAATGAAGATGGCTTGTACATTAGTTGTGTGGCTTCTTGACAAAATTTTGGGCCCTCATCATGGATCTTTGGACCGGCTTTTGTTCTCAAGTTTATGAGCTTTCACAAGTGTTCTTGCACAAGGTGCACTATGCTCTCTCTCTCTCTCTCTCTCTCTCTCTCTCTCTCTCTCTCTCTCTCTCCTGTGTGATCAATCCGAATCCGACTCCATCTTGTGCGTATGCAGGATTGGATTATGGAAACGATGGGAGAAGAATTTTTACATAACAAAGAATTTGGAGCAACCAATGGAAGCTCACTTGGTTGTAATGTCCAAAGGTTTGTTAATTACTGTTCTCTCCGACAAGCTGTTCTTCTTGGCTTTCTTGTCATTCGTGGAAACTACCCCTAGATTAAATTTTTGAAAATGAGTCGTTATTTTGAAACAAATGTTTAGCAGAGCCCTTGTAGTCCATAGTCAACAGGAACATGGGTCGGCTGGGTCCTTGTTATTTGCAATACACCATTTGGATAAGTCCTTTTTCTTTTTTTTGAATTTGGTGGTTCCTCATATGTTAACTAACTTAATCTATGCTAAGTGTTGATATGCACCCGTAACTTGGAAAAAAAATCAGTATTGTGTAGAGCTGTTCACGTCTGATTTTTCCTTACATTTTACGTAAATGTCATAAGGTGATCAATGTGGCATGGCTAGTGATGAAACTGAATATGTCTTGCAATCTGCAGGTTGTGGAGTTGGATTTTCTATATCCAAGTGAAGGAATCCATCGGCGATGGGAGACTGGCCTGGTTACAGAATAACTTCAACTGCAGCCACACCTGACCAAGCTGCTCTTATCTTGAGCATATGGATATAATGCTGGGGAAATGGCTAGACCTACTGTAGCCACAATCAATTTTGGATGGTGCATGTCGAACTTGCAATTGCGAAATGTGAAGAATTGATACGGCCATACAAAGGCTATAAACTGATTGGTCATGCAGTAGGAGCTGATATTGCGTGGCCATCAACTTATGTACGGTGCTCTATTTAGTTTTGTTACTTTAATATTGTGATTTTGTTTCTTCCTAATGGTGCATTAATGGACTTAAATTTTTCATTGTAGGTTAATAAGATAAATGGATGATGCTATGGATGACATGATGAATGCAAGGGGGAGAACGGTGATATAGGCAGATGATCTTCATTACGTTTAGATTTTATTATGTTAGGAAATGATGTTCAACTAAAATATTTATATCATATCTTATGTGGATGGTTCTCTATGTAATGCAACAATTTGTTTTTAATATATGAGTGTTCTTTTTAATCATGCTACGACCGATAATGATTTTTTTTACTTTGACTTCTATACACTTATAATCGTTGCAGCAATCTAATTATATCCGTTGCCAAAATAGCAAAAGTCAACTGTATGGCAAGTACCAACGTTTCTATGCGTTGTGACAATATAATTATATCCATTAGCAAAATAGTAAAAGTCATCTATGCATGGTAAGTACCAATGTATACAAGTGTAGTTACAACATAACTATATCCGTTGTTACTTCGCAACGCCTTTTCATATATATTACCAACGCTTGTTTATCTGTTGTAATAGACTCTCGCAACGGCCTCAATGGCAACGCATATTAAATGCGTTGGTACATACCGTAGCAACACTTATTTGGATTTTTACCAACGCATATATGCGTTGGTAAAGGGGTGTTCATCTTGTAGTGTCTCCGATACCTCAGTAGCCTTTTACCTATGATGTGACTTAAAATTCTAGTTGGAGAAGAGTTGATGTGACGAGAAAAAATGTATCATCTCTTATATAAGAGACAAATTTGGCACGCAAATCATTGCAAATAGTAAGTGTGTAAGAGGAGAAGTTGTGGTGAAAATAAATAATTTTATAGATAAATTATTGAAGATGTTATCTTTAAGATTGTCTGTAGATGAGTTAGAGCTTTAGAGACAACCCTAAGAGATAAATTATTATACATGCCCTAATAAGATTATGTCCACAACCCTAAGAGACAAATTATTACATGCCCCAATAAGATTATGTCCACATGCGATCCCATGTCCAGGATGTCATTAGATTCAAAGAAGCTTCCTACAGAAAGCAACTCGCCTTTGTTTAATCCCTGTTGTGGCGTCACCTTCAAGAACCACTTGCTGTTGATGCTTAAATAATCACAGAACCCTAATTAAAGCAAAATCTATGTGCTTAATCGATTGCAGTGGGATACGCCTCAAGAGTTGCTTAGGAAATGAATTTGTATACGTGCTTGGTTTGGATTTGCCGTTCTTGCTATCGACGTCACTCAATACTGTGTGTAGTATAGTACTATGTTCATGTGGTACTCCCTCTGTTCATAAATACATGACGTTTGATCAAGTGTACAGTCAAATTTATCTAACTTTGACTAATAATATATAAAAAAAACTATTTAGATTGATCATGAGTGAATAGTATCATTAGATTTGTCATGATAAATATTTTCATAATATAATAATTTTGTAATTTTTTACTAACAAAATCATATGAAAAGTAATGGTCAAAGTTATATAAGTTTGACTGCTCTCTTGGTCAAACGTCATGTATTTATGAACGGAGGGAGTACATCTTATCGTGTAGTTTATCATGGGCTATTTACAGGTAGTTTCCCGCTGTCATTAGTTAACTTTTGTTTATTAAAATAACTAATCTGACATCAAGATATGCATATAGTTAATCTAGCTAGATGATGTTCATGTATATAACTATACTACACCCTCTGTTACCTGCAGGCTGGATCTTATTTTTCTCTCCAATCAACATATCGTTGTATGCTGTGCATCAACATCACGAGCACGTTCATATATATGAAATCAATTGATGAGGAAGCAAAAACAAAAGGGTGATAAAGTTAAGATAATAAGATGATATTGTAGTATATTTTTGAAAAAAATATATGCTCATATCACTTTCGAATCTGCCAGTATCTAATTAAGAATTCAAGTACTTTTTCTATATATACTACATTTACATATGTATATATACAGATTAATTAGTACTTGTATACATAAAAGGTTAACAAGGACAGGTTGAACAGTATCTTCTTAAGCCAAAAGGTATGGGGATATCTATTTCTAACGTGGCTTACGCTTTGTTACGTGTAAGTCACATCTTTGAACCATTAATTGGATCAATCTAGAAATAGGCACACGCGCATCTCAAATCTAATCCAAATAACAAGAAAATCGACTTAGAGATAACAAAAATTCAGGCAACTTATAAATAGCAAGCCCAAATAAATATTAATCTCTTTACTCTACACATATATTGTTTTCTTTGTGGTGAAATAAAGCTTCATGTCAGATGACTCACTATACAACTGTTTATAATGTTTTGTACCACATATACTGATACTTGTCATTGAGTTGGTCCGAAATGTAAGCCTGTAGAGTTAAACCATGCATATAAACTGTTTTCGCCCTCGGTTTGAAGTAAAATGAGGGTTGTGTTGGTGCTACTATTTAGGGCATGTACAATGAGGTGCATCAGCAGTCTATAATCTTTGTCATGTAAGATTTTTAATGATATGTATGAGAGAGAGAGCAAGGAGAGATAATGAAGCTGCCTGGCATGCAACACAGTCTATAAGAAACTTATAGACAACATAAAATACTATTGTATGAGTTGTTGTTTATAACCAATATTTTTTCCAAGCAAAAATTAAAAGATTAACTTATCAGACAACACATTATATATATGAGCTGTTTTTAGTACTGTCTATAAATGATACGAAGAGCTAATATATATAGCAGTTGTCTATACAGGTTCTTTGTACTTACTAGCTAGTCAGTTGGGTCAATAGGTATGGTACAACCAACCTAGCTACCTACCCATTCATTAGCGCCCATTACACATTCAAAGTACACACATGCATGTATAGCCCGTGTGGTAAAACGACCAAAAGTAGACTGAACTATACATCACTGTACATACGTCTCACCACATATATGGCATTTGTCATGTACCTTACGTTCGGTCAATGTTAACTGGCCGAAAGATAACATTAGAAAGCTAGCGATCCAGATAACTATGGACCACATGCATACAATACTGCAAGCAGAATTACATGTATGTACTTAATGTAAAGGAAGCTGCTAGCCTACGCTATATCATTGGAATGCATTAACAACGGTACAGTAGTTTCGTGGAGTTTCAAAAGCTTTTTTTTGAAACTCCATGAAACTTGATGAAACTCCAATGACACCTCAAGTTTCATAAACTTAAACTTCAATGAAACTTTTGTTTAAAAAACGTCCAAACTGAAACTTCGATGAAACCTCAAGTTTCAGAACTGATCAAACTGAAACTTGATGAAACTTCAAGTTTCAAAACTGAAGGAAACTGAAACTTCAATTCAACCTCAAGTTTCAGAACGAACCAAACTGAAACTTTGATGAAACTTCAAGTTTCAAAACTGAAGGAAACTGAAACTTCAATTGAACCTCAAGTTCCATGCAAGTTCCACCTAGTTTCACACATGTTTCAAAGAGTTTCATGAAAATTACACATACTTTCATGCCCACTTTAGAGAGGTTCAACGAATTCCAAAGAGTTTGAAACAAAGGTTAAACAAAATTTCAAACAAACCAAGGTATAGCAATTTCATGAAGTTCCATTGTATGATATATGTTTCATACATTTCAACAAGTTCCAGATTTCAAGTTCTGCAGGTTTCAGCAAGTTCCAGCGAGTTTCAAGTTCCATATTTCAAAGGGTTTTAGTAAGTTTCAAGTTCAAGACCCAAGTTTCAATAAAATTCAAGTTTAAAAAAACTGTCATGTTTCAACAAGTTTCAAGTTTGAAACGACAGGTTTCACAAAAAAGTTTTAGAAACTGATACATTGAAACTTCAGGTTTGAAGAGTTTCAGAGCTAAAACTTGAGGTCTCAAAAGCGAGTTCCAAGTTCAAGCTTCAAGTTTCACAAATGAAATTCAATGTTTCAACCAAGTTTTAGCCACATTTTAAGATCGAGTTTAAAAGTTTAGATAGTTTCAAAGCATGTTTAAGAGGGTTTCAAAACTAGAACACAAGTTTGGAAGCTGAAACTTCATGATTCAAAAGAGTTTGACCAAGTTTCAATACAAACTTCAATTTTCGGAGAGTTCCGTACCAAAAAAAAAATCAATAATTAAAGCAGGTTTTAAGAGTTTCAATCAAGTTTTACAAAAAAGGCAAAAAAAAAATCAATCAAATTAAAAAAAATGAAACTGTTGGTGAGCCACCAGGGAGCTCGCCAACAACGAAAACATTGGCGAGCCACACGCTGCCACACTCGCCTGCAACCAGATGGCCACTCTCCGCTGCGCCCGACTATAGCCTTGCGCTCCTTGCCACTTGCCTGGGGCTTCGCGCTCGCTAGGCCGTCGCGACTGCTCGTCGTGCTCCCTCGTGGCCACATGGTTACAGGCCTCGTAGATGGGAGGAACGCAACCTCCATCGACGCGCCCACTTGATGCCGCGCCAGCTTCTCTGCTTGTAGTTGCCATGTTGCTGGTGGGTGCCTCTTGAGGGACCGAAATGGCGACAGAGGGGTGAATGTCGCTCTCTTCAAAATCGCCCCGAGAAAACGCGTAATCGATTTTTCAAGAAGAAGCAAAACAAAGTAATTCACAGAGAGTTAATTCTGCTGAAACACGAACGCATGTGACATGAAGAATTCAGCATAAATCGAGACACGCCGATAAAAATTCAACTGAAAATACCATTGTTTAATCTGCATGCAAAATGGTTGAAAATCAGCAAAAGAAAAACGATCATTTAGCGATCAAGAATGCACGCATCAAAGAGAACCCACAGACGCAGAGTGGTACGCAAGCAACGGAAACAAACACTGTCGATCAAATCACGGCTCTGGGGCATCTACTCGAGAACGGTAGTACCAGTGAAAGCAAGCCAAGGCAAGGAAAATAGATAAAACGAAACAGCAGCCCGCCGTCAAGACTCAGCACTAAACAAATCACAACAGGAAACCGAAGACAAGCAGAGACGGGATCTGGTTTCTACGGAAGGACCAGGTGCCACCAAAGTCTATTTTCCCGAGCGGGGCAACAGGGCGCCGCCACGGCTGCCGTTTCTGCCAGAGGGCTCTCCAGGCGCTCAGGCCGGTGATCACGGTGGGACACGAACCCAAAATCTACCGCCAAGAACAATCACCAAGGAAATCACTCATATGCGAGAAGCAGAAAAGGCGATACACAAATCAAAAGATACAGTAGAAACAAAAAGCAGTTGCTACAACTCGCGCATAGGAAGAGCCGCACCAAACCTTACAGAGCAGTCAAGCTGCACAAAGAAACAGGGAATTAAGATAAGCAAGAGGCAAATTGGTGTCTACTGCCGCATCAAATGATATCAGCTCAAGACAATAAATTAATCCAAAAAGCACACTACTGGTTCATAGCTCCATGCAACATCAAAGCAAATCAACACATAAACAGAAGGGAGTCGAGAGCACCAATCAATGGGACATGCACGGACAAGATGGCAGCCATAAACAAAAATTTAAAACAGAGAACATCAAGACCTTAATCGCAAGGCTACAAGCTGCAGCTGCAAGTCCGAATAGCACAGGCCGCCGCCGTCAGAGCTCATCTATTTTCAGAGGAGCAGGCCGCCGCCCAAAGCTCCTATGCTCTGCTCTTACGCGGGCGCATACCGAGCACTACAAAGTATGAGCAAGAACAGCAAGAAAACCAGCAAGCAAATCAATCTGCGAGCAGCTGAGAGGACAATCCAAAGAACAGCTAAAACATCAGCCGCACTGATAAAACCAATTTGTTTTTGAGGCTACAGGCGCTCAAAAATATTCTTTAGACCATAGGCCGCCGTCAATCTCTCCTATTCTCTCAGTTCACACAGGCTTCAGGAGCGCCCTCTCTCTGTAAAATCTCAAGGTGCTCAGATTCTTGGACCAAGAGAAGAGGCAAATGATTCTAATCCACACACACACGCACAAGACAAAAGCGACTTCGAGCGCAAACAACCGCACCAAGAAAGAATCGAGCAGCCGCACAGACCAACGACAAGAAAGCGATGGCAATGAAGAAGAAAACCAAAAAAAGCGGGATCAAAACTCACACGTAAGAGAACCAACAGCCAAGATAAACAAAACCCATCTCATATTGATCTAAGGGAAGAGAGATACAAGATTGATACAAGAGGAATGATTACAAGCATTCACTCAATCCTCCCTTTCCCCATCTCAAGAACTAGTTCACTCATGCAGGAAGGAGAAAGCTACGAAGGAGACAACTCTGTCCATCTCCACCAACTCTCAACAACTAAAGAGCAAAAGAGAAACAACCTCACAAAGCCTCTTTTACTAGCAAACCCTAACTCCTCCATAATCCCTCAACAGCATGCAGCCCTCCAATCCTTTATATAGCCTTGGCTAACGGGTCTCCTCCCGTTCGCCCGCTAAGTCCAACGGAGCCGCTCCCGCTTGTGCGACCTTGCGAAATTCCCGTTCGCCCCTCCGCACCTTCCGGAAGCTTCGCGCTCCTTGTCTCGACGCCCGCAACCACCTCGAGTCCACGTCGTCTTGACACATCCCGACCGTTCGACCTCGGTGCCACTGCACCTAGTCCGGTCCACCGTGTCTCGCCACGACTCCACCCGATGTCCTGCGATCCACACGCAGACAAGAAACACATCAAATAGCACCGCTCGACATATTGTAACCATACAATAGCATCGAGACAAAATATTGAGCCCAAACCATTGAATCGAATGCACCGCGCATAAACGACATGGTCCGACCACACAAACCAAACTCGACTTCCTAAACCTATGTCAATTACTCATCACACACACGGACGACCTCCACATGGTCTCTCAATCTCCCCTTGATGAGTATATTGACAAACTCCGAAAAAGCGCAAAGATGAGTTTGAGTTTGAAGAATCAACATGGTCCAAAGAAGAAGAGTGAAACTAATGACCATGTCGACAGAAGGAACACTAGAGCAACAACTAAAAGAGCAAATTGATCTCCAAAGCTCTAAACTGTTCCCAACAGACTTTTTCTTCTCCCCCTTTTGGCAATAAACGCATCAAGATGCAATAGAGAGAATATGACATGTTAATGGATGAAATGGCTGAAATTTGATTATTCTTAGCAGTTAGAGCCATGAGAATTATCCAATATGACCATAATGTAATACACCAAGCCATGACTCAATAAAAGGCTAGCTAGATCATGACAAGATATGTATAAGCTAGCTAGAACACATAGATGACAATCTGAAAATGAGGTACATTATGTGAGCAAGTCAAGTCATCAATGAGCAAAGTCTAGCTAGAGATATCCAAGGATGATGCGAGCCATGTCAATAAGCTAAGCGGAACTAAGAAGCTTAAATTGAGACCAAATAGAGTGCTATGCTCAAGATTGAAACATTTGTTAAAGTACTTGATACTTTTGTAGCTTTAAGCACATTGAGCACATAAAACATATTTTCTTTTGAAATTCATGGTGGTTTCCAACCAGATTTTTGTTTTATCATGTGCTAGGTCTCAAGCCTTATCGACTACTCCAAGCGAGAAGCTTAAGAAGATAGTCTAGGTCACCCAAAACTCCCCTAAGTTCATGCCAAGTGCAATGGCAAGCCGTCTCATAGGAGAGAATTGGTGAGATCAGTTTTTTCGCACAAAAGAGATCTTTTTGCCTTTTACCAAGTTGTACTAACTCATGCATCATCAAGAGACTAAAACAGCTCTTTCTATGGCTCAATATAGATTCATCACTCTACCCAGCCTATTTGACATGGCACGAATCATAAAAGGATAGCTCAAGAAGGACTAATCTCGAGTGCTAACAAGACAAGTTTTAGTTTAAGTTGAGCTATTTTAATTAACTTATCATGGCAAAAGCTAGGCTACACATATGAAGTCATGATAAATCTAGCAAATAAGCACAAGTCATGGCAAGGTGTAAAGCATTGTAAACATGTCATAGCAGGATAATAATCAAGGCTCAATGTAGTTATATTACAATGCAGAATGCTAGAAATGCAGAAGATCCAGCTCCCCCTGAACAATAGATGCAACTTTTAGTTCAAGTTGAGTTATGTCAATATTAAGCTCCAGAAGCTCCCAAATGAACTCCCCTTGAACCAAAACAATAAATCGAGAAGCTGGCAAAGAAAACATAAAGCAGCAGATCCTTAAAGCATAGATAAGATATAGAGAATACTATGGCTCGGATGACTCTCATCTACCCCATATGACTCTAGGACTATCAAGCGCCCACTTAACACACCTAGGAGCAAACACGCATTGCCTGTCTGCAGGGTGGCCCAACCCTCGTTAGAACCTACAAGAAGTGAGTGAGCTCAACCTAGTGAGATAAGTAACGACTAATAAGCGACATCCTCGAATCACAAGATAAGAGCGTAAATCTAAACAACTAGACAAAAGAAGCACTCTAATCTATGCTAGGAGGACTAATCCCAAATGCACCCAAAATGCAATGCAACGAGAAGGAGCAAGAGCATAAATAATATAGTAAAGCAAGAAACCCAAAGCTCCCCTCACTACAGATCCATAAGGACAAACCACCCCAAGCTCTCCCATGAAAGGTGAAAACCTAGAGCTATCCAAAGGCTTGGTAAAGATGTCGATGGCTGGCGGTCACTCTCCTGGCTGGAGCACTATATCACCCTTCTCCACATGGTCTCTAAGGAAGTGATATCGGATATCAATATGCTTGGTCCGAGAGTCTTTGACTTGGGTTCTTAGCAATGTTAATAGCGAAGTGTTATCACAAAAGAGTGGAACACTTTCTATAACTAACCCAAAGTCATGCAGGTCGAAGCCATCAAAGTATCTGGCTGCGAGAATGGCGGCGACAACATACTCGACCTCTGCGTGGATCAGGTGTGCAACAGGACCGCTTCCTAGAAGACCAAGAACGAGAGAAGTGCCAATGAATTGACAGGTGCGAAGTGCTCTTCCTATCTATCCTCTGACCAAACAAAGTCTGCGTCCAGAGTAGGCTCTAAGGAAAAGACAGGATGAGGAAGAGTACGAGATACCATAGTCAATGGTAGCTCGAAGGTACCGAAGAATCGCTTCACCTTTGGCGGTGAGATACGCGAGAGAAGCACGGAATCGAGCACCACAGACACACGGAGAAGTGTATGTCGGTCTCGAGGCATGAGGTACAAGAGGAGCCAATCATCTTTGCGATACTCCTTCGATCAAGCGGCTCGCCATCCTCATACAGGTCAAGATAGGTTTGTAGAAGCCATCGGTGTGGACACCGGCTTACCATCACTCATATCAAATCGTCTCGGGAGGTCACGAGTGTACTTGCCTGATGCAAGAAAGTACCCTCCGAGTGCGCTTGATCTGGAAGCCAAGGAAGAAGCTCAACTCGCCCATCATGCTCATCTCAAACTCTGAGCTCATAACATCGGAGAACTGAGAAACAAGAGTATGAGATGAGCCACCAAAGATGATATCATCCACATAAATGCGGGCGAGTAGAAAGTCATTACCATGCTGCTGAATGAACAAGGTCTTGTCTACCTTACCCATCTCAAAACCATGACTCAACAGATAGGACTTAAGCCTCTCATACCAAGCTCTAGGGGCCTGCTTAAGTCCATACAAGGCTTTAGAGAGCTTGTAGACATGGTGTGGGAATTTGGGGTTCTCGAAACCTGGAGGCTGTCTAACATAGACCTCTTCCTCAATAAACCCATTTAGGAAGGCACTCTTGACATCCATCTGGTAAAGCTTGAAACCCTTAGAAGCTGCGAAGGCAAGCAGAATTCTAATGGCCTCAAGTCTAGCAACAGGGCAAGGTCTCCTCAAAATCCGGACCCTCAACACAGGAGAACCCACGAGCTACCGGCCTAGCCTTGTTTGAATGACTACCCCTTCCTCACTCTGCTTGTTTTGAACACCCACTTAGTCCCAATAACATTGTGACCTCGAGGGGCTCGACAAGCGACCAGACCTTGTTTCTCTCAAAGTTTTCCAACTCCTCATGCATGGCATTGACCCAAGACTCATCAGAAAGAGCATGATCAACATCCTTGGGCTCAAAGGAAGCAATGAAAGCGAGAATGGAGCAGAAAAGAGAAGTGCAGATTTTGAGCGTGTGACACGCTCAAAAGATCTCAATGATCTGCTCTGAAGGATGCCTTCTCTGGATATGACGGGGAGGTCCTGGATGAGAAGAAGAAGTGGCCTCTACCTCGTGTGCAGACGAGGCAGGAACAGAGCCACTAGCTCCGGAGGAAATGGAAGGCAAGGGCTGATCACCTTGAGGTGCCGTGGAAGAAGGCATCTCAAGGGGAGGAAGAGGAGCTGGATCAGGTAAACAACCATCGTCTCCCTCGTCCTCATCATCCACAAAGATGGTCTCGGATTGCTCTAAAGAACACGAGATATCGGCCTAGTCCCGGTGGCCTCGTCAAAGGTCACCTCACGTGTTTCTACCATTTTGCTAGACTCGCAGTTCCAGACCCTATAAGCCCGCGAAGAAGTCGAGTAGCCTAGAAAGATACCATCACAGGAACGTGACTCGAACTTGTCTAGGTTCCCAGACTTCAGAAAAAAGCACTTGCAACCAAACACACGAAAATGAGAGACATTGGGCTTTCGCAGTATCTCGACTCATAAGTCTTGGTGCAAGTGTGCCCTAAGAAATACTCGATTTGAGACATGGCACGCGGTAGCTATAGCCTCGACCCAAAACTTCAGCGGTGTAGAGTACTCATCAAGCATCGTCCGCCATCTCGACCAAAGTGCGGTTCTTCCTCTCCTAGCGCCATTTTGTTGAGGGGCGTATGGAGAAGAGGCGGTGCTCTACACCTGTCTCACCACAGAAACTCTCAAAGTAGGAATTCTTGAACTCCGTGCCATTGTCACTGCGGATCGCTCGTAAGGCACCCGGGAGCTCAACAGAAAGCCTACGAAAGAGACCTCGAAAATGTGTAAATGTCTCATCCTTGAGGCTAAGAAAAACACCCAAGAATACCTCGAGAAGTCATCGACCACAACAAGAACATACCACTTCCCTCCTGTTGTTGCTTTTCATTTGGTCCAAGCTGTGTCCATGTGGGCGGTTGTCTGTCATCGGTCATAATGCTAATGTGGGAGGATGAGAAGCGGCAACCATCTTGCCGTCTTTAGGCATGGAGTGCAAACAAGATCTTTGACCATCTTGAGTTTGGCGGACCACGAATGAGATCATGGCGCTAACTTTCGGGTCAAATGGTCAAATCAATATGACCAAGTCTCCTATGCGAAAAAGAGATCGCGGGACTCGAAGCAACCAAACACACGAGAGGATCGCGGAAGACTCGGAGAAATCAGCACGAAAGATCCTCCCATAACGAGAAATCCATAAACCGGACTACAGAAGAGTCAAGAATTTTGCAATTGTTTTTCTTAAAGCTTACCTCGAAACCGTCATCGAAGCCGAGAAACCGAAAGCGATTGTCGCAGACTTACTAACCAAGGCAACATCCTTAAGAATAAAAGAAGCATTATACGCAGTACCTTTGGCGATGACGCGCCCAGACGAAGCGTCTCCGAAGGTGATCGTCTCATCACTGGAGCGCGGGCTAGGAAGAGAACCAACGGAGTCTCCGGTCATATGGCGAGAACAACCGAGTCTACAAGCCAAACCTTCTCCTTCCCTACCGGCGAACTGAGTCAAGCAGAGTAAAGTCTCGATCTTGGGATAAATCAACGATGATTTTGGCACCCAATCTTGAGTAACACGTCGGCAGATGAAGTAGTCAAGCCCGTCGACCTCTATCTACCCTCGCTCTCTGTCACTCCTGGCGAGAAGGTCTAAGAGCGAGACCGGTTGTTCTTTGAGTCCGGCCGCTCTGAAGGAGCGAGTCGACACACCTGCAACAGATCGAACACGCGCGGGTAGCTATCTCGATGGGGAAAGCGAGATCTACCCTCGGGGCGGCGGAAGTCACGATCGAAAGCGACATGAGGGCGAAAACCGAAAACTCGGAAAAACCAAGTCCTCGATCTTTGCACAAACCCATCGAAGAAACAAGCCTAGACCTCGTGTTGGTCTTAGGTGCACTCAAGGTCAGGGCCGACCACGAATGCGCCTAAGAGACTCAACATGGTCTCTACGCTGATCTTGGCGCGCTGAAGCACCGATCGATTGTGTGTCCATCCTTCGGCGAAGGTGCGGTGATACTTCACCTTCGAGAGGTAGAAGCGACATGTGAAATTACCTTCTTGTCGAAATCCCACGGACATAGCCCGCTGACTTGAAATGGACTTTCTCGGTCCTGGGCTCGATCTCGATCACACACAGTGCTATGGAGTGCGAGCACAGCGGTGGATGCTTCCTCATGTCCTCAAGGAAGTCATATCCTAGACCACGATTAAATCTGCAGATCTTAGATTGGTCTAGAATAAGATTGAGCTTCTTCTTGCCTCCTACAAATCTCTCGAGAGTGTTCATAAAGTCTTGACACTCCCGAAGAGAGAGGTGCAAGAAGAGCGGGGAAGAAGAGACGGCAGAAGGTAAGGGAGCAAAGAAGAAGAACCAAAGAACAGAGGGAAGAATGGCTTGTGCACGCACGACCAACCGACTGAAGGGACGATCCCTCTTGCTAGCCAGTTGGTTCACGTTGCTAAGCGTCTCATCCTTACCCTGGGGCTTCTCCCCCTTCTCCACAATCATATTGCAAGCACAGTGTGACTTCTCTAGAAGGTCCTTAGTTAGCTTCACACATTTCTCATCCAAAGCAATCAAGTCAGATTTTAGTTTGTTACACTTAATGCATGGTGAGCTAACAGGGTCCTTAGAAGCAAACTTAGTCATCTTCCTTTCATGATCAATCATATCTTGAAACTGTTTGGAGACAGCCTCAAGTTCAGCAGTTAACTTAGGACAGTTCAAGCATGAAACAATCGGCTCAAGTAAAAAAGCTTGTAGTTCAAGCAATTTTATGATCTGCCTGTTTAAGTTCATCTTCAAGTTATTGCAATTTTCACAAGACTCGGGCAGATCAAGAAGCATGGCATAAGATCCTCTAGCGACAATGTCCTTACCCTCACATGAGGTGGGAGAAGTAGTCTCATCGGTAATAAGTAGGGTAATGACCATCCTACTCAACTCTAACTCAACCAAGCGGACTAACATTCTCCACCTTAACACTATCAAGTTAGGAGGACACACTATCATGTGAGGTCCTTAACTTCTCCATATCAACTTGACAAAGCGAGCATGTATCACAATCATCACTAGAAGGCGGATGTAAGAGCAATAATCTCTAGTGATGATCTATCTATTTCCTTCTCTAACTCGGCACACCTAGCCTTAGCTTTAGCATGAAAACCTCCTAGCTTAAGAAAAGCATGATTAAATTTGTTCAGAGGTGGGATCTACCTCGTCCGAAGTCGGATCTGTTCATTGTCATTGAGTTCGCCCTCGAGGGCCATGAAGCACATCTTGGGAGAAGTCGTCGCCGCCATCCTTGGGCTCTTGGTCACCCGTCCAGTCATCGTCGCTCCATCCTTCCACCTCGCCGAGGTCGAGGTCGTCGAAAGCGGTGAGGACGCGGTGGAAGAGCTTCTTGGCTTTGCCAAAGTTGCGGAACTTCTTCTTCTTTGGGCGTCTGGTGGAGGCTTCTTGTTGCGGTACTTGTCGGTGTAGTCGTTCTTGCCCGAACCGCCGTAGTCGTTCTTGCCCTTCTCGGCTTAGGGCGGTTGCTCGGATGTGGTTGGGGCCACCACACTCGAAGCAAATCACAGGTCCTCCCTCTTTTCATCCCTCCTCCTCTTGTAAGCATGAAAACTTCCGAGCTAGGAGGGCGGTTGCTCATCCTCGAGTGCTCTAAGCGATCATCGATTCGTCACGAGAGAGCGACAAGGAGAAACCACACAACGAATCAAGAAGAGAACCGAGGTTTAACGGGATCGGTGACTAGGGCCATCGATGTGACTTCGACTTTCGAGACAATGTCAATCTCGTGAGTCTTGAGGCGAGTCTGGCGCATCAAGAGTCAAGGTCGAGAGGTCTGTGGTGTCCTTGATGGTAGTCACTTTCATCTCCCACACGCCGCAGATCGAGTCTTTGTAAGTATCGACGGCGTTGTCCGAAGTCGGGGTATGTGAGACCGACCGCTCGGAGGTTGCTCAAGATCTTGTGAAAGCGTCTGAAGCACTCATCTAGGGACTCACCGACAAGCATCTCAAATTTGTTGTATTCTCGTTTGAACCGGTCTGTCGTCATCGTCTTGATCTGGGTGGTGCCCTCATGGTATCGTCGAGGTCACCCGGATGTCGTGGCGGACGACAGGTGAGATATCTTGATCAAACTCGCTACGACTCAAACCACGGATGATGATGTTCCTTGCCTTTGCATTTGCCTCAACATCGACCATGTTCCGACATTGATGTTCTCATCGGCGAGAACAATGAATCGAACCTTGACCTTTCGCCGGATGGCATACCCCAGGCACGGATGTATGTCTCCATTCGGCTCTTCGGAAGGGTGTCGATGCCATCAAAACGGCGGCTTGGTCGAGTGCTTGTCCATCGCCACGGCTCTTGAGACCGGTTAAGATCTATTGAAAAGAGCTAACCGCTCGATACCAATTGTAGGACCGAAATGGCGACAGAGGGGGTGAATGTCGCTCTCTTCAAAATCGCCCCGAAAAAACGACTGCGATTTTTCAAGAAGAAGCAAAACAAAGTAATTCACAGAGAGTTAATTCTGCTGAAACACAACGCATGTGACATCAAGAATTCAGCATAAATCGAGACACCGCCGATAAAAATTCAAGCGAAAATACATTGTTTAATCTGCATGCAAAATGGTTGAAAATCAGCAAAAAAAACGCGATCAGCGATCAAGAATGCACGCATCAAAGAGAACCCATTTGACGCAGAGTGGCTGCAAGCAACGGAAACAAACAACTGTCGATCAAATCGGCTGTGGCATCTACTCGAGAACGGTAGTACCAGTGAAAGCAAGCCAAGGCAAGGAAAATAGATAAAACGAAACAGCAGCCCGCCGTCAAGACTCAGCACTAAACAAATCACAACAGGAAACCGAAGACAAGCAGAGACGGGATCTGGTTTCTACGGAAGGACCAGGTGCCACCAAAGTCTATTTTCGGCGAAGGGCAACAGCGCGCCACACGGTGCCGTTTACGCCGAAGGGCTCTCCAGCGCTCGGTAGGTGATCACGGTGGGACACGAACCCAAAATCTACCGCCAAGAACAATCACCAAGGAAATCACTCATATGCGAGAAGCAGAAAAAGCGATACACAAATCAAAAGATCTGAGAGAAACAAAAGCAGTTGCTACAACTCGCGCATAGGAAGAGCCGCACCAAACCTTACAGAGCAGTCAAGCTGCACAAAGAAACAGGGAATTAAGATAAGCAAGAGGCAAATTGGTGTCTACTGCCGCATCAAATGATATCAGCTCAAGACAATAAATTAATCCAAAAAGCACACTACTGGTTCATAGCTCCATGCAACATCAAAGCAAATCAACACATAAACAGAAGGGAGTCGAGAGCACCAATCAATGGGACATGCACGGACAAGATGGCAGCCATAAACAAAAATTTAAAACAGAGAACATCAAGACCTTAATCGCAAGGCTACAAGCTGCAGCTGCAAGTCCGAATAGCACAGGCCGCCGCCGTCAGAGCTCATCTATTTTCAGAGGAGCAGGCCGCCGCCCAAAGCTCCTATGCTCGCTCTTACGCGGGGCATACCGGGCACTACGGTATTGAGCAAAACAAACAAGAAAACCAGCAAGCAAATCAATCTGCGAGCAGCTGAGAGGACAATCCAAAGAACAGCTAAAACATCACCAAGACCTGATAAAACCAATTTGTTTTTGAGGCTACAGCGCTCAAAAATATTCTTTAGACCATAGGGCCGATCAATCTCTCCTATTCTCTCGGTTCACAAAGCTTGAGGCGCCCTCTCTGTAAAATCTCAAGGTGCTCAGATTCTTGGACACAAAGAGTAAGAAAAATGATTCTAATCCACACACACACGCGCACAAGAAACAGCTTCGAGCAGCAGCAACCGCACCAAGAAAGAATCGGCGACCGCCTGGACCAACGACAAGAAAGCGATGGCAATGAGAAGAAAACCAAAAAAAGCGGGATCAAAACTCACACGTAAGAGAACCAACAGCCAAGATAAACAAAACCCATCTCATATTGATCTAAGGGAAGAGAGATACAAGATTGATACAAGAGGAATGATTACAAGCATTCACTCAATCCTCCCTTTCCCCATCTCAAGAACTAGTTCACTCATGCAGGAAGGAGAAAGCTACGAAGGAGACAACTCCTGTCCATCTCCACCAACTCTCAACAACTAAAGAGCAAAAGAGAAACAACCTCACAAAGCCTCTTTTACTAGCAAACCCTAACTCCCTCCATAATCCCTCAACAGGCATGCAGCCCCTCCAATCCTTTATATAGCCTTGGCTAACGGGTCTCCTCCCCGTTACGCCCGCTAAGTCCAACGGAGCCCGCTCCCGCTTGTGCAGCCTTGCGAAATTCCCGTTTCGCCCCTCCTGCACCTTCCGGGAAGCTTCCGCGCTCCTTGTCTCGCACGCCTCGCAACCACCTCGAGTCCACGTCGTCTTCGACACATCCCGACCGTTCTGACCTCAGTGCCACCTGCACCTAGTCCGGTCCACCGTGTCTCGCCACGACTCCACCCGATGTCCTGCGATCACACAGATAAGAAACACATCAAATAGCACCGCTCGACATATTGTAACCATACAATAGCATCGACAAAATATTGAGCCCAAACCATTGAATCGAATGCACCGCATAAGCGACATGGTCCGACCACACAAACCAAACTCGACTTCCTAAACCTATGTCAATTACTCATCACACACACGGGACGACCTCCACATGGTCTCTCACCTACCGCCGTTGGTGAATAGGTCGTCGGTGCTGCGTGGAGAGAGATGGGAATAGGAAGGTATTGCTGGAATCTGGATCGATGGAGAAGGGAGAAATGGGGATGTGCACATAGCGAGAGAGGGAGACTCGGGAAGTTTCTCGAGATAGCATCTGATGCGTCCACATATCTCTGATCGAATGGCCACCGGCTATACCGTTAGAACGCTATAGCATTTTTCAGATTTTCTCCAATGTAAAACGGTACACAGAGAGCATGTAGGAGTAATTCACACGGTTGCGTAGCTAGCCTCGGTCGGTCAGTCAGTGAGCTGCGTGACTGCGTCTCCGTGAGTCAAGATGACAAGGGTACGACGAGGCAGGGCGCTCTCGCCTGGGCGTTTCCCAGTTTTCACCGTGCAAGCATGCAGCGCCTGCTTTTTACCGCGCGACAAGCACCCGCCACGGCCATGCCGCCTTGCGTATGAGGATCGCACTCCACCCCCCTTCCCGGCCTGGAGAAAGTCAATGTCCATCCATCCATCAGTTCGTGTATACATTGCCAATGCATACACACATCGATCTGCCAAAAAACAAATAATAAACCTCAACCCATCTCTCTCTCTCTCTCTCTCTTCTGCTCTTACATACTTCTTTATTGCCCTCTTGGAAGCCAACTCAAGTTACCCATCTCTCTGTCTGTCTCTCTTGCAGTCTTGCATTGTTGCTTGCTTGGTGTAAAGAAAAGATAGTTGCCTTTCCACAGCCCATCTCTCACATCCTGCTTCCCCTCCACCCTACCTCCTTTTCTGCCCCCGGCCGGCCACAAAAACCAAAACAAGTTCGCTTGCTTGCTTGCTTCTACCTCCAAGCAGATCATGTCAATCTGCATCATCTTCAAGAACACATGCATAGTTAGCTCTTGGCTAGCCGCTTAGGCAGCTAGTCTTGGTGTGAATTGTGTAGAAGCAAGAGAATTATTGGTAGCTTGCTTGCAGCTAGCATCCACTATAGAGAGAGATCGGCGAAGAGAGCCCTAGCTAGCTAGGTAGCCATGTGCGACTACTTCCTTCAGAGGATGGAGGGCGATCAGGCCGGCGGGGACCTCACCGACATCGTCCGGGCCGGCGGCGCGATGTTGGGCAGCGTCGACCTCCCTTCGACGGCCGCTGAGTGGCAGCTGCCGGCCGAGCCGATGCTCTTCCCGCCGCCACTGTCGTCATCAGACGGCTGCGGCGCCGGGGGAATCGGAGCCGATGTCTTCGGGGACCCTTTCGCGGGGCTCGCAGACCCGTTCAGCAGCGACTACTCGTCGGGAGCCGACTTCTTGGACGCCATGCCGGACGCGATGGCCAAGGTCGGCTTCGACACGGCTGTCGGTGGCGGCAGCGGCTGCGGAGGAGGCAGTGTCCAGCTGTTGGACATGGGTAGGAAGCCTCTCTTACCGAGGGGGATGAAGATGCCGGCAGTCGGTGGCTTGGTGCCGAGGTTGATGCCGTCGCCGTTGTCGCCGAGGGAGATACGGCCGTACCCGGCGATGGCTGGCGACATGGTGAAACTTGGCATCACGGCCGGGCAGGCGGCCGGGTGTGCCATGGACGCCGCTGTCGCCGGCATGCAGATGTCATCGCCGCGCGCCGGCGGGATCAAGCGCAGGTTGGGCCGGCGATCGCCATCCCATACTTAGATCTGAAGTTCTGAACTGATCCAAGGATTCTTCGTTGCGCTGCATGCATAGTATCTTGACTAGCTAGTTAATTCGTGAGTGATTTTTAGGGAAAGTTGGGCGAGTTTTTTTTCTTCTTCTGCTCTTCAATTTGCCGTTCTTCTCTTTTCCGTGTTCTGCACTGCACCTCCGAGTTAATTCCGAGGATTTCTCGGGCTGTGGCAAGAATTTGCAAGATCGTGAGTGTTGCCTACAGCTCGAAATTTTAGGCACAAGAGTCGTCATGAACACATGGTGATCGGTGGGAATATTTCTGAATTGGCAAACAATGCCTATATAGGGTCGTGTGCATATGTGCATCTAGACCTAGTCACCTAGCTAGCTAGTTTTCTTTCCGGACGGCAAGGTCGGCTTTTGAAACCCTAAGCTAGTACGTTTCAATCAGTTGCAAAATTTCCAAGAAATTAGCTAGCTTGCTTGGTTGCAACATTGCGTGTACCTAGAGTTCTGTAAAGTAACTGTGTGGTTAGTGATACTTAATTTCATTCAGTGCTAACTTGCCAACGATCGATGTGCACAGGAAGAACCAGGCAAGGAACGTGGTGTGCATCCCGGCGCCGCCGCCGGCGGGGGGAAGACCCAGTGCAGGGGAGGTGGTTCCTTCTGATCTCTGGGCTTGGAGGAAGTACGGCCAGAAGCCTATCAAGGGTTCTCCCTACCCAAGGTATGTTGTATACATGAATTACTAATTAATTCGGGTTTATGTTTCAAAAATGAAACTTATTAATTGGACCAATGGTGCTTCTATACATTACTAAGTCATTAGCTCTACCAAAGTCCTGGTGCTTAAATGAAGATGAAGCATCTGAAGTGATAAGAGTAATAAATCTAGGTTATATATATGGTCCATCGATCATTATATAATTAATTCCTCAGCTCGGTCACATTGTGTCTGCATGATCGATGCATGAATCTTAAAATTAACTGAAAGATAAACAAATGGTCACCTAGCTAACTAGGTAGCAAATCTAATTAATTCTTCCTTATCTAAAAGATTGGCATTTTTGGGGGGTGCACATCAAACAGAGAAATATAAATTTGTGTCAATTTAATAACCTTGATAGTTATACTTAAATATGTTTGAGATTCACTAATTCTTATTCCAAATACATAAAATTTATCCATGTGCACTATGCACAAGTTTTTTTTCAATTGAAAATCTCTTTATGATGTCAAGTACAGGTAGCTCACCACTAGCTAGGTTGCGTTTAAGGCCCTCCTGGCAAATTTTTATACATGCAATATGTTAAAGTTTCTCTTCTCTTAAAAATAGATTTAAAATAGCTGTGATTTATTTAGCAAATCATCCAATCTAAAATTTAAACATTTTTTATTGGCACAATAAGCACACATATCAGAGCAAGCACGCATACTTAATGTTAGTACGTGCAGTAGTGGTTGTAATATCAGAGCAAGTGATAAAGGTACATGCAGGCTGAGTCTAACAAATGTTTTTGTTGATTGAAATGAACGATATTCAGGGGGTACTACAGATGCAGTAGCTCAAAAGGATGCCCGGCACGGAAGCAAGTGGAGCGCAGTCGGACTGACCCCAACATGCTCGTCATCACCTACGCATCTGAGCACAACCACCCGTGGCCAACCCAGCGCAACGCCCTCGCCGGCTCAACTCGGTCTCACCACGGCAAGAACAGCAGCAGCAGCTCAGGTTCCAAGAGCTCGCAGAACGAGAAGCCACAGCAACCAAATGTGAAGGAAGAGCGAAAGGATCAGGCTACAACGACGACGACAACCACTAGCACAATCACTACTAGTACTTCTCCTGTGGTTGTGAAGGAGGAAACATTGGTAGGATCATCAGAAGCATTGGAGACAGTCATGGATACATCAGGAGTAGTAGATCACAGTGAACTCATGGACCATGTGTTCGGTGAGAGCTACAAGCCGATGATACCGGAGGCCGGCCAGCCCGACGACTTCTTCGCCGACCTCGCCGAGTTGGAGTCGGATCCCATGAGCCTAATCTTCTCCAAGGAGTACATGGGAGCCAAGCCAAGTGGTGGCGATCATGCCCAGGAGAAGGGAATGGCCAAGGACATGGATCCATTCGACATGCTCGATTGGTCTACTACAACTTCGGCGGGGAGTTCATTCGAGCAAGGGAAGAGAGGTTAAACTAACCCTTGGAACAATGCATGCAGGACTAATGCATATGGTTACAAACATTTGATCTCCAGCTAAATAACCTTAAAGGTTACCACAAGGTCGGCAAGGAAAGATGAGAGATTTTTTTTCACTTTTCTTTTCTTCATTTGTTTCTTTGCTTCTTCTTATCATTGTGTGACAGAGATTGATGTTTTGTTCAATCTAGATATGAACCTTATTTTTTTAGGTTTGTGTCAGCTTGTACTTATGCATGAGATGAGGATCCTCTCCCTCTCCCTCTCCCTCTCCCCCTCTCTCCCCCTCTCCCTCGCCCTCGCAATATGTGTGTGTGTGTGTGTCACTGTATGTCTGTGTATGTCTGTGATTTTTCAGTGTTTATGGTTATCTAGCAGAAGATTATATTCTATGTGGTTGGGGAAGAGGATAGATGGGGCGAGAAAAGTGGGGTGTTGGAGTGTAAATGTGATAGATGGAAGAAGAGTAGGAGAGACCCACATCCTTGAAGGGGATGTGACAAAGCTGTAGCAGCTTGCAACGGAAGTGCAATGCCCTTGGTGTGACCCCAACACACACTGACACACACACACACACTGAATCTCTCTCTCTCTCTAAGTTGGCAGAATAGTGCATGTCTCGCTGTTGAGAATCTGAAACAATAGGGGAGGGAACAATAGCCGGCCTCTTGCTTGCATGAGGAGGGCATATGTTGGATTCGCTGCATGGTACATATTTTTTTTGTCTCTGCTCTAAAGGAAGTACTGCATTTACTTTCTCTGTTCTTCTAAAGACCCGTCATCGATCCTAATATATATATTAGAACTTTTTTTTATTAATTAACCTTTTTTTATTTTTATTTTAAAGTTAACCATCGACGCACTTTATTTCCAATTCTGATCCCTTTGGTCACGTCATTATCTGTGACGTGACAAAACAACGCTGTCACGCGGTAGGATAAGTCCGCTAAATAGCATTTTTTTGTCACACCACTGGTCGTGGCGTGACCAAACAATATTATCACGCCACAGGTGGTGGCGTGACAAGAAATACGGGCAGCGTGACAGTATTATTTGGTTACGCCACGGGGTTAGAATTGGAAATAAAGTGCGCCGGACGTTAGCTTTCAAATAAAAATTAAAAAAGGGTTAATTAATATAAAAAAATTCTATATATTACTCCCCTTACGGGCACACTCATGCATATGTGTACAGTGGCGGAGCCACGTTGAAGCTGTGGGGTCAATTGACCCCACAACTTTTTTGGCAAACCATTCAATACATGTGATTTTATTTGTAAAATTCTATAAAACAGTGGAAACTTTACAAGAATTGACCTCACGTAGCAAGATAATCATGTATTTGACCCCCACAGGTTTCCAATCCTGACTACGCCACTGTATGTGTACATGTATATACATATGTACATGATCCGTGTACATGTGATACAGTACAGAGTACTGACTATAGATGTGTATATTAGTATGGAACAAGCTGATTGCCCTAGCTATCTCTATCTCTTGCATCATATATATACCTGTACTTCAGTACACATTGTGCTTGTGCTACATATATACGTGGCATTTGTCCAACTAGCTTTTGAATATTTTTTAGGGAAGCTTGCCTTTAATTTGGCCCACAGTTTTAGCACCATTTCCCATCCATCTTTAGTGCTGCACAAGTATGTAGGGACAGCCGTTTTGACTACGTACCCTGCTCATCTTTGTTTCGCAGTTGATACCTGGATGCATGTGTCAGTGTGTACAATGCGAGGACTAATGCATGCTGCCTGCGTGAGCATGTGCACGCGTCCTATGGTCAAATGTATCCAAGCGTAATTAAGTAGTGTACGTCTTTGGATCGATGCATGAAGCATGACATGCATGTACGTGCAACCACCCGTCGGTAAGTACATTGTACTAGCTAGTAGTCCGGAGAATGTTTTCTTTTCGACTTATGCATCTTTCCATTGTTATTGAGATGATTTTTCATCTTTTTTTCTTTACGTATGAATTTTTTTAAAAAAAAAGGTGAAGAACGAGCTAGCAGATATTTAAAAGACAGGCCATTAATTGCAAGAATCTCACTTGATCAGTACGTGTTGTGCCTACCTAATTGACGGGACGGGTACATATTGTACGGTGGCATACATACATATATACGGAGTACTATTTTTTACACTACCGGATAATATGGATTTTTCTCTAAATAAACTATTTTTAATCATTTTACATAAATAATCAACGCTTTATTTTTTTACATAAATAATCCCCAGTCGCATGCCCAACAAGCGATTAGGCTCAATCGTGCGTTGGGCCAGCAATTAGGTGACAGGGGGAGCCTAGCCGTGCAACAGAACCGTGACTAAGGCATCGGTCTGCCACGTGTCCCAGTCGTGTGCTGGTGGCGCAACTAAGGCACTGTCGAACGCGATGGCCGGTCGAAGCGCGCGATCGAGGCATTGGTGCGCCACATGTCTCGATCGTGTCTTTGGTGGCGCAATTGATGAGGTCCATGCCGGGCACAGTCGTCGGGTCAGAACGCGATTAAGACCAGTCGCAGATCAAGCTGACGATTGAGTACAGTTTTAAGAAATAATTTAAATACGAAATTAAATAGATGAGTTTACAACATATCAAATCAAGTATCAACATGTTTAAAGTAAATGTAGTTTGCTACAAACGGGATACAATTATGAAATTGATTACACAAATTGACCACAACGATAGGAACAAAGCACTCCTAACAAGAGCATAAACTATATCAGGTAGCAACTCCAGCTTCGTGATCTGCAACATGTCGCCCTCCACGACCTCCTCGACGGCCTCTCCCACGACTACCACTAGCCATGCCATTGTGACCTTCACTCGACTCGTTATGTTTTGTGCACTTGTTCTTCCTATACCTGCAATCCAAAGGATACATCTCTTCACATGGCCTCTAGCTTTAGACTCATCCATGTCGTTTCGAATACGACTAGTTTGTCGACGCCCTTACCACCCTTCAGCAAGTCCAAATCAGGGACCCATATCCTATTTTGCATATCGTTCTATATGAAGTTACCAACAACATGGAATCCACTGATCTCACCGCTCCATGTTTGGACCACATTTTCTTTCATGAAGAAGCCCGACACGCTCCGCACGGAGTCCATCTTGATCATGCCACATGTAGCCAACATATGAGAGCATGGCATATGGAGTAGCATTGGCTTGTTACACGTGCACTAGCAATTGTTGTTGCCCCTCCTGTGTACCAAGGCTCACCTCGTGCGTTTAGTTACCACTCGTTGTTCCAAACACACTTCGGTTCCTTAGCAATACCTCGAACCGAAGCTCTGTGGTGCCCATAATAAAGGCTGGGTGCGTTCGGACCTTCTTGCTATTCTCGGCCATGTACTCCATCATCTTGGTACAATAGGGCGTCTGTGCATTTAGCATATGCAATGCAGTATCACTATGTCTTTCCCTGAAGCACTTAATTATACCATGCAACATTCCCTTGATGATTGCTACGAGGGGCATGCCGTGTAGGTCCCTGATATCCAATTGTACACATCGTCCAAATTGGTCGTCATTACGATGTACCTTGCGCCATCGGTGTTGTAAAACAATGCTCATTTCTCCACTGGCTTAGCCTTGATCCAATGCGAGAAACATTTGATGTTCCTCGCTGTCCTCCTTCTCAAGTCGGTGGGTCAATCTCGGGCAACGACACCAACTATTTTGGTACATCGGCTGTGTTTCCAGCAGGTTGCTTATTCCTCTACTCGACGTGCTTGGTGGTGAACTCATCAAGTTTCTCCCATAGTGCATCGAGCTTCTTTTGCAGGTTCTGCTTGCACAACCTATTGAACAGGTTCATCATCCTCTTGCTCTTGAACTGCTTAAAAAAAATTGGCGCCCGAATGCCGCATACAACAACAGTTTCACAGGTCACACCGTGGAAAAGGCTCATCTAGATCTTTTTTTGCGGTTTTTTTATGGCCTTAATCAACCCGGTATGTTGGTCATATATTATGCAAAATACCTGGGCATTCACCAACGGCTCCAACCTTGAGGTGCCTGAATAATCATAACCAACTATCGAAGTCCTCAATCTTCGCAAATGCAACAATCACGGAAAGGATTTGATTGTTGGCATCCACGCCGATTGCCATCAAGATCTATCCCCTGTACTTCCGAGTCAAAAATGTTCTATTCACCCAGATCAGCAGGCGGTAGTGACGGAAGGCATCAACACAGGCACCAATTGCAAGGAAACTTTGTTGCATTAGCATGTGCGCCTTTGGTTTTTTAGAAACCTTACCATTCACAACAATGTACGTTCTGAGGTTTTTGTCCCTTAGCACCTCAAGTTGTCGAGGGAGATTGTCGTAAGCCGACCTAGACATGCCGAACATTATCTCAATTGCCTTATGCTTCGCCCTCCATGCCTTCGCATAGATGATCTTGTACTTGTACCTCTGCTCAATGGCCATCATGATGTGTTTCGCTTTCATTTCCTTCTTCTCCACAATCTCCTCACACACGACATTTGCAAAAGTGAGGTTGCAGTGTTTTGGCAGTACGTTGCTCGTAACACACGAGTGGTCCTCCACCTTCGACATGATCTAATGCATTTCATACTTCGTCTTGTACGCGTGAACACACCAAGGACACCAATCCTTCTCACACTTCACAGTGTATAGCTTTTTTGCATTTTACAATCTTAAACTGCATCTACATTGATATCGCTCACAATTTGACAACACCCTGAAGAGTTGACTTATCTACAAATGTGGCATTAAAACACACCATATTCTACCCATACTCCCATCGAAATCGTGACCATCACTCACAACCATGGAACCTAGGCCATGTCTATTCCAAACATCATGCACCAGCACATTGGGGACATCATTATCATCATCCGAACAGTCGTCATCCTCCTCGTACTATTCCAATGCTTGTTCTTCGGCCCTAGCCCTTCGGTCTCCCCGCTCCAAGTCATCCACTATTAATTCGTTGTCCTTCCCTTCGTCTACCTGTCCACTGGGATCGACATGCCTGTCTGCCGTCACAATTGCACCTACACCACCATCCTCAACTTTCACCTGCACACCCGCACTACTCTCCCCCACTTCACAGGCACTGTCAAGTGTACTCGGACACGCCTACACCAACAATACCCATCGATAGTCATGACACCTACACTCTTCTAACCAGGTATGTCATGACCTTGTTCGCTCCATTAGCCTCAACCCCCAACAGATCACTTCTGGCAAACGCCTCCACAAGCATCTCACGGTGACACCTATAGTGTTGGGTCCAGCGAGAAGTGGCATGTCAGCCAATGCAACACCTCCCAAATTTTAAGATTATCTAGGTTCTGGTGATACATTGTGCTTTGCAGAAAACTGCCCAAATCAACACCACACAGCCCCTCACAAACTTCTTTCTATCCTTAAAACACTATAAAAAATCGTTGACTTGACATACCAGTCACACGACTCGTGATATTTAGAACGGATGTTAATTAAACATGCTACGTAGAGTCTAACAAAAATCAAATCTACCGCTAAGCTATGTTTATTGTTGTCGACCTAACATATTTCAATCGAAGTAACCAACAAATTACATGAGCGGGACAAACTCACCGCAAAAGAACGAGTACACGGGGCATGCCGAGCCGAGGGTAGAATCTCCTCCTCCTCCCCTCCCCTCCCCTCCTCTTCTCTTCTCTCCTCCCCTCTCTTCTTTAGTGCCACTGGCGCTCTTCTCCCTTCTCCTATTTCTGTCGTGCGAGTGGATTCCGATTGGAATCACCGACTATATCAGTCCTCAGTCGCGGCAACGTGGAGCGACTGGTGTTAGACTTCGCGGCGTGACTGGGCAACGTAGCTCAACATTGTCAGCTCGTCGCACGACTGAGTGTCAACAGACCTCAAATCGTTGGCCCAGCACGCTATTGAGCCTAGTCACCTGGTGGGCCAGCGACTGAGAGTTATTTCTGTAAAAAAAATGTGTGAGTTATCTTGTATAACGATTAAAAATGGTTTATTTAGGGGGGAAAACCTATAATAGGCCGGTTGTTTGCCGGATTAAATAATCTTGTTGATTCTGCCTCGTGTGCAACAGCTGCTCGATCGCGCCTAACAGCAGCTTCTGAAGTAGCGGGGTCGCTCGATCGCGCGCGGCCGGTGTTGATGGAGAGTTCGTGCGCTGCATCATGCTCGCGGTCATCGGATTGCGCGCGGCTGCCGCGAAAACGATGGAGCAAAACACGTACTCGCCCGGCTGGGCACCCCCCGTGTGGTGGTCGTGATCGTGGAGCTCCTGTACGCGCGATCTGTAGCGCAGCAGCAATGATCGACTGTGATCGGGTTGTGATGGATCCAATAATTAAGCATTTACGCGCTGGGGCATACCTGTCCGGCCGTCCGATCATTAACCACTGTAGATCCATGGATCGGAGGGGCACACGACGACGTACATACACAAGCGATCAGCAGTACTTGTACCACCACCACACAACCTTAATTGATGTCAAGAATTGAATGGACTAACCAGCAAGGAACCCCTGTACCAGCACATATGAATGTTCAGACTCCAGAGGAGATGCATGCATGCCTGCCTGCATGATGGCGTTGCAGACTTTGCAGTCGTCTCGATCTCGCAATAACAAATTCAAGAGACGCGAAACGTTAACGCAGGTGCTGGGCCTGGGTGTCTGCTGGGAGCCCACACCGCAGGTGGCATTTCTGGAACATCTCTTCTTTTAATACTCCTGTAACACTAGCACTTCTTTCACCAGTGAGCACAATTAATTGATCTGACCAAATGATTTCCCCCCTTTTTAAGGGTTTTAATCATTTTTTTCTTCTCTTTTTAGGCTTACTTATGGAAGGGAAGCAGAGACGCAAATGTGCTCACGCAGGCCAAACAAAATCAAACAATGTTAGGTTTCCCATTCAATGGCCCGAATGTTTCCCATTCATGGCCCAGTGCAGATGTGTAGGAGAAAGAAGCCCACAGGCATAATTTCACTGCATGTGAGTTTTTAATTACCCTGCATGTGAGTTCGAATTAAAGTTATGCACTTATCTCTAGTAAAGTTGGTATGCATGATACTGTACCTCGAGTTTTGTTTTAAATTTCCTCGCCTGCATCTCGGATATATGCTGTGCGCTCAGGTAGTCATGTGCTGTTTCAGCTGTTGCTGCATGCAATCCTGCCCGGCTAGTAGGGTTAGCCTCTGTACATTTCTGCCATTCGTCTCTCTTAGCTGTCACCTCTGTTTGGCGCTCCATTCACCTACATTCCTGCGTCCCATTTACCCATTTTACTGTTGCACTGTAGTTGCTGTACTGCCAAACAGGAGGAAGCTTGCCATGATCCGACTGGATGGTTGGAGTCTTTGGACGAGCCCCTGGAATGATCTGAACCGTTGGATCTGAAGCTTCTACACGCAACAAAAGAAAGGCAAACCGGCCGGGACAGAAAAACCCAGTGATGTACTGTTATGTCACGTCACGTACAAGACAAAATAGCTAGGGCTCAAATGATGTATTTGTGGGCGTCCAATTTGGTGCTGTTTTTTTTATTTATGTAGGAGCACAATGGAAGCCAGCATACTTAACTAGGTGTGTTTAGTTGAACGAACCAAGATGAATGGAATGGTACAAGATGATAGGAACCATCCTGGTAGGATAGTCTAAGTATTGTGTTTGGTTGGTGGGATGATAGGATACGTGAATTTGCTGTCTCCCACATGTCATTTACTTCTCCCAATGAACCTACCTCTACCTGGGCCAACATGTCATCGAATGACACAGCACAGAGAGAGATTGAGACAGAGAAGAGAATTGGGGAGATGGCCGGACACCAGTGCAGAGGGTGGACGCCGGCGGCAGCAGCTGAGGGTGGTCAAAATGGGTTGCTCAGTGGAAGGCGACCACAAGGGTGGTGGAGCCGTGGCCGGGCGAGCACGAGAGCGGGCGAGCGGTGGAGCCCGGTGGCTGACGTTGGGGAAGGAGAAGGAGCGATGGTGTTTGGGTGGATGATGGGTGGAGTTAGGAGGAGCATGAGTATCAAGGGGATATTAGGGACTCATGAGTGGTGTGTGAGGAGGCGGTGGTAACAGCGGCAGGCTCGATCTTGGCCTTGGTGGTGTCAAGCGTCGTGTGTGTGCTGGAGAGGAGGGGAGCTCGGGTGAGTGATGGGGGAAGGTTCAAGGAGGTGAGGTGGTACTCGTGGAGAAGGGAATCGGAGGGGAGATCACTGGAGCGAAAGTGGTGACGGCGACGGCGATTTTCGGCCGGAGCGAGAGAAGATGATCGCGACGCGAGCTCCCTTGTTGGAATCTCGAAATTGACTTTTGGGGGGGGGGGGGGTTACCCGCGGTGTTGCGGAACACGAAGTGACGTGGACGGCGCGGTGAGGGCTTCACCGGGGCACCCGGAATGGTGACATGATGGCCGCGGACAGCGTGGCATCGGCCTTCGCCGGCTCGAGGAGAACAAGGACATCGGCTGGCTTAGGCGGGCTCGGGGAGGAGGCGGAGCGTCTTAGAGGCTCGCGAGCGGCGGCAGCCAGGTACCAGCAGTGGCCTTGAGGTGGAGCAGAGACACGGTCTTTGAGCAGAGTGTAGTTCGATCGTTTTAGTGGAGCAACGTTCAGCATATCAAGCGAATATTCTCTCTCGTGGAACGAATCGATCCTAAACGCATTGGTTCGCTTCATACAACCAAGCGCGTGATCGTACCATATCCCGAACCAACTGATAGTAGAACCATTTCATTAACTCAACCAAGCGCAAAAATCAGTGAAAAATGAAAAGTCCCGTCCAAAAGAAAATATCTGAAGCAAGTCCCATCCAAAAGAAAATATCTGAAGCGCAAAGCGACTTGCCGTACTTTGGCAGTGAAAGCAATGGCCTACCGGTCCCTGTCGTCGTGGCCCACTTTCGATTTTGTGCCCAATTATGCCCCCCACTCTCTCTTCCCCTCGAATTCGCAGC
The DNA here is from genome assembly GCA_036346405.1 of Phyllostachys edulis. NCBI lineage: Eukaryota > Viridiplantae > Streptophyta > Magnoliopsida > Poales > Poaceae > Phyllostachys > Phyllostachys edulis. Next base: position 14,238,033 of record CM070551.1, on the reverse strand, counting down.
GTTGTATTCTCAGGAATCAGGAGGAGAGAGCGGCGGATGGTGCGATAGCATGGACGCCGAGCGCCGTGGCCTGAGAAGGCCGTTTTTAGCGGACGATGAGGTACGTGCATAGTAATACTCACTGCCGCGCGCACGTGCTTTCATTGATTCGAGGGGGCTTGCGCGCCGATCGCCGCCGCTGCCGCTGCCGCGGGGGGCTCGGGGAGCCGTGCGATTCGGGCGGAGCACGCGCGGTTTCACGAGAAATCCAGCGGCGCCCGGTGCCTCCTGCTGCCTCGAGCGAGTGCCGGCCGGCGCTCAGCGACCACTGTCTTTAATTGTTGCGAGTTGCGACTGTACCTGTGTCTGTGGGGCGTGTGGAATAGCGCATCGATAGCATAGTGGTACCACTTTTGGTAAAAGAGAGAGTCGGAGGCATAATTGGGCAATGATCATCCTACGGAAAATCGAGTCTGGGGCATAATTGGGCAATGATCATCCTACGGAAAATCGGGCTGAGCTTTGCTAGTTTGCTTGTTGGGCTAGGCATCTGGTTCAAATCGGAGCTCGGTTCCTCTGGAAGCTCGGGAACAGGGGGTACACAAGGCAAGCCACTGCTCCAACATGGCACCAAAAATCATCTTGAGTGAGTACCATACCTTCCCATCTATACTTGCTCAATGATCATCCCATGGAAAATATTTTTCACGTGCAGAAAATAAAATGTTCATTTTAGGGGTAAATTTGACTGAAACTGCGAAACATCAGTTACAGTACTTCCAGTGCTCGGGATAGATCAATGCAACTTTTTAGACCGGACTGATCCAAAGTCCTAACAATATTACTATTTACTAGCATCCTTCTGTATCCAGAGTTAGATTTTTTTTAACTGTTTATGAATCTTTTACATTGGAGACTGAATTAGCTTACGATTACACCAGTCAACTCATCTTGCTGTGCTAGGTCTGCAATTCTTGGAAGTCACTGCTTTCTACGGGGTCTACCTGAGCCTGGTAGTGTATCTCCAGGACGTTCTCCATGGAGACAGTGCTTCCAATGTGGCGACTGTCAATTCTTGGGCTGGAGCTAGCTACCTCATGCCCCTGCTCGGCGCCGCCGTCGCCGACTCTTACTGGGGAAAGTACAAGACGGTGTTGGTCGGCCTCTCCATATCTCTCGTGGTAATGGATCCTCTGTATTACAGACTGCGCCGGCCGGTTGCATTAGCACTCTGCTTCTCTGACGAACAACTAAAAGCAGGGGATAGCCATCATTACGACATCAGCTACGCTGCCGTCTTTGAGGCCTCCGCCGTGCGGGCAGAGCACGTACTGCACCCCGGCGACCCTCAGACAAGAGCTAGTCTTCTTTTCCGGCATATACCTGTGCGCCATCGGGATCGGCGCGGCGAAGGCGGTCTTTATCTCGTTCGCGGCGGAGCAGTTCGACGACAACAATGGCCAGAACGCGTTGGAACGGGAGAGGAAGGCGTCCTACTTCAGCTGGTTCTACGCGGTGGCCAACCTGGGCATGCTAACCGCGGGGACCCTGCTGGTTTGGGTCGAGGACAAGGTGAGCTGGGGACTCGGGTACGGCATCTGCGCGTTGTTCGTTGCAGTCGCCGTCGTCGGCCTCGCTGCGACAGCACCCATGTACCGGATCCTGCCTCCGGTGGGCAGTCCGTTGAAGGGCGCGTGCCAAGTGCTCGTCGCGTTCTCTCGCAAGGTAAAACTGACGGTGCCTGAAGATGCCACTGAATTGTACGAGGATGTCAAGAACTCATTGCTGCATCCGGTGCACGAACGATTAGAGCACTCGGATCAGTTCAGGTAGATTTTATGCAGCATTATGTCTTCTGTTCTGCATCGAAGTAATCTAGTGATGTACTTAGACTGATAGTCTGACACACGTGCACTCCGAGTTTCTTTGCACCAGGTGCTTGGACAAGGCTGCCACTATCACGGACGAGGACTTGGAAGATGGCAATCCGTGGAGGCTGTGCACGGTGACCCAAGTGGAGGAGCTCAAGATTCTGCTGCGGCTGATCCCGATATGGCTCACGTCGGCCGTCTACTTCGTCGCCAACACGCAGGCGCAGACCACCTTCGTGCAGCAGGGCACCAAGACGGACTCCAAGATCGCGCGGGGCGCCGTCTCCGTCCCGGCCGCGTCACTGACGTCCATCGAGACGGTGTTCGCCGCCGCCTGCGTCATGCTCTACAACAGGGCCATCGCGCCCGCGGCACGCCGCTGGCTCGGGCGCGCGCAGGCGTTCACGCCGCTGCAGCTCATGGGGTTGGGGCACGCGACGGCGGCCGTCGCCGTGGGCGTCGCCGCTTGCACCGAGGTACGCAGGCTGCAGATGGCCAGGAAGGGGGCGCCCCCCATGGGCATAGCGTGGTTGCTGCCGCAGTACGTCGTGATGGCGGTCTCGGATACGTCGCTCACCGTGGGGCAGCTGGAGTTCTTCTACGACCAGTCGCCGGAGACGATGAGGGGCGCGTCGACGGCGTTCTACTTCCTGTCCTGCTCGCTCGGGAATCTGCTCAACTCGCAGTTGGTGACGCTGGTCGCGTCCGTCACCGAGGCAGGGGGAGGACGGGGTGGTTTCCACCGGACATGGATGACGGGCACCTGGATTACTACTTCTTGCTCGTTGTGGCCATCGCTGCGGTGAACTTCGCTGTTTTTGTTGCCCTCGCCAAGAACTACACACCCAAAAGAGTTAGATAATAGGACTCTTTCTTTCTCTTCTCTTTGTAAGATTCATCATATATAGCAGAAGAAAATGAGCGAGGCTGGAATTGGTGGTTATACAGTTGTACTGAATCACAATGCCATTGTGGATTGGATTTGATCCCGAGTCCTAACACTATATCAGGTTGCGTTAAGAGGTTATTTAATTAGGAAAATTAGCTCAGTGATATTGTGTTTGAGCGTAATCGGACGAACAACATTCGGTTCATGACGTACTGGAAAATAACATCGCGAACACAAAAAATTAGACAATCCGTTTCCAGAATTTTTTAAATATAGAAACTAAGCTAAAAAAAAGTATCAATTTTTTGTGGAGCCTCCTGACACAATTTAATTGCTTGTGTATTTTTTTTTTCAAAACTTTATACGTTATGATTTTGTCTCTAAAATTCATTTGAGTATACTGTTTGTAGGAATTTTCTAATATAGAAAATACGGTCAAAACATTATGAAATTATTTTTTCAAGCTCTTTACACAGTGTACTTGATTGTATAATTTTTTCAGAATTTTACAAAATTAAGTAATGCAATTTCATAATGTCTACTGCGTGAGGAGTCTAATATTGCATAATGTAAGGACATTATGAAAATCTATTAATTAATTTTGTAAAAATTCTAAAAAAAATTACACAATCAAATCCACTATGTAAGGAGCTTGAAAAAAATTCATAATGTTTGGACCTCATTTTCTATATTAGAAAATTCTTACAAACATTATACGTAAATAAATTTTAGAGACAAAATCAAAACGTATAAAGATTTGGAAAAAAATATACAGGCAATTAAACTGTGTCGGGAGACTCCAAAAAAATTTGATTATTTTTTGAGCTATGTTTCTATATTTAAAAAATTCTGGAAACGGAAGTAACATGCGGCGATATCATTCGTCTAATTTTTCGATGTTCGTGATGTATTTTTCAGTGCGTCACAAACGGAGTATCATTTCTCCAATTATGCACTAACACGATGTCACTGGGCTAATTTTCCCTATTTAATTTTGTCTTACTGCGAGAGTAAGCATATGGCATGAAAGGTGCCCAAAGACGGGGAGGCAGCCTGGCGTATGTCTGACAGTTTAATTGGACTCAAAACTAATGTACTCCATCCCAAATTTACGATTCAGATTCATTGCGGCCCATCTAATCAACCCATCAGTATTGGGCTGGACCTGTTCGGGATTAGATTTAGGGCCCAACCACGTTTAGCCAGTCAGTCAGTCCTAGTCACCCCATCCGGAAGGCCGAAACATGTCATGTCATGTGACACCAACACTCCAAGGCTCCGTAATTCACTCGCTACTTGTGTTGTTACCGTGTCTTTGCGACTATCTAAGTGATATTTTTCTGTCTTCTCATCCCCTTACCATTAACCTCCGTACCATTACGATTACCTGCGTGTTCTAGAGTTGCACGCGACGGTCGTCGGCAACTAGCAAGGTAGAAGAAATTCAGGCTCGCGGTAGGTGAGGTGAGGTGAGGCACACCCATGCGCTTTATGAAATTCGTCAGCCGAGGTTGTTGAATTCGTTGGTCTTCAATCTTCATCTTCATGTAGGGCACAGGCGACTGAAACGCATCGAATTGTCCAAAATAAGCGGGGCATCAGCGGCAGTTGGAGCGTAGATGCCGTTCCTCTGTGTTTCTCCACTTCTGATGTTGTCTCTGAATGCTACCGACTCATATATATCAACTTATCCACCAACCCTTTCAAACACAAGATCTTGGGTCAGTGCCAGCATGGATCGGACCGTTTGGGTGCAGTTGAATCTGAATGCGCCCATTTTTGGCAAGACTTTGATTCAGATAGTTAGATATGAGTTGAGGCTTTGAGGCAAACTGTTCCGTAAAACAAGACTAATTGGTCACCACACTATGAATTATTTTTTTGAACGAGATCACACTATAAACTATATCGGGTTTAGTAGACACAAGGATTTATTTTGGCAGATTGCTCAATGCCTCAAGCGTGATTCAGCCTTCAAAGCATAGAACAGAAACCGTACAAGATGATTTCGCCACGGGTGATACGATCGATGACGGCTGGACTGACGGGGAGGGGAGGGTGTAGATACTAGTAGATAGTAACTTTTCTTCAGTCAACAGATCATGTGCTCATCTGATCTCACAAGATGAGTCTTTTGTCAATTTTACTGAAACTTCTCTCTGGGATTTGAAGATCTCAACAACCACATAACAACGGTGTCCTGCATGCACTCCAAGTGCAAATAAACTGATGGATCTCCCGAATTTGCTTGCTTATTCATCTGTGATCCTTTCAAAAGAAGAATAGTATGATTTGTGTGTGCTGATAATATGTTTTTTTTCTCTCATTTGCGACTTTGTGTAATCTTTCGACAAGAAGACAAGGCTAGCCTTGCGCCAGAACACCAAATTAACACATCTCCCCTTTTCAGCACATTCCTTACAGTATCTGTTTGCTAGTCCGGCATCACATGTTGTTTGTTTTCATGCAGTTGGAAATTGGGATATCTGAATGGAAGAATTAGTACGATATGATACATAAACAACCGTATAAGACCAAAGATAAATGTATGCAAGTAGTCAGCACACTGCAAAAGGACATGAGTTTTTGGCTCATTTAGCGCGTTTTTTAAGTGAAATTGTAAAAATACCTCTCTCCCCGCTGCAAATAAGAAGGTAAAAATGACACTTCTGCCGTGCGAAAACACCACGGTAGGACACATGGCAACGTGTCATTCGGCGGTAGGCATGCCGTGCACCTAGAGCGTGGCAGGTCGCCTGCGCACGACACCTGCTGCAGATTGGGTTAGCGGTAGGTAGTCTGCCGCGGTCTAGATGTGTAACAAGGGTATCATTTTTGTTATTTCATTTTTGAAAAACTATTTTTGCTATTTCGATTTAAAAGCATGCTAAATAAGGAAGAAAAAGAAACTAAAGGACAGCAGTCAGGATAGTACGCTAACTGCTGCAGTCTGGATAGTACGCCAACTTCTAAGGTATATTGGTCGATTGTTGACTGAGCTAAAGCCTTCTGTTTGTCCCATCTCAACTTAATCCATTATCAAAGCAATCTTGAGATGAACAACTATGTGCCGTGACATTCTTAATCAGCAAAAGGATAATGCCAACAATGCAATACATGACCAAATCGTGTGAATTGCGAAGTGCTGGTCGTTAGATATAAACTAATTGCTTCACGAAATGAGCAAGAAGGAAGGAACTGAAGTGTTCGTGTCTTGGAGTATAAAATGAAATCCGGCTGGAGTCGCGTAACAAATCTTCAGAAAGACAGACTGCTTTACGTTTCGCACGTAACTAAACTAATCTAATAAGGCGTTATTTTTATTATTACAGGAAAATTAAAGGGGGCATGGATCGCGTCAATTATGACCAAGCGAAAGTAACCGCGTCGATTACCGTCTCTCCAAAACAGTCCATGATAAGGACATGGTACAAGTTTGATGCGTTCTCAGAGTTGTAGTGCGACGAGGTAATGAAATTGATTATATGTAATATTTATTTTGGATAATGGTATCCTATATAACCTTCAAGTATACCCCTGATCGGTGATACGTGTAACAACCAAAGAAGGCCGCGACTAGTTCAGGTTACAGCCACTTTATAATCGTAAGTTCTACTACGACAGGCCGAATCATGACCACGCTATGGTCGATAAAACTCACAGACATGTGGACATTATCGACTAGGGAATCTGTATACTACGCTCACTTATACGTGGTACTCAATACACATGCGCGTTATCTCTAACATAACCGCACGTAGTTATCTCCGTCTCTGGCAATAACTGCATGACAGACGTGCAAGAGGATATCTCACTGGCAACAACCTAACCAACGTGCATATTCAAGCAATCGTCAAGACGTCTCCTGACGTACATCAACTGTCACCCTTTAAATGCTTTATAAGGGGCAGGCCGGCAGAGAGAGAGGTCTAAGATACACAGAAGTCATTAAACTTTGTTCGGTAGCTTGTTGTACTCTGTAAACTCATTCAATACAAGAACACAGGAGTATGGTTATTATTATCTCCGGAGAAGGTTTGAACTGTTTTTTAAAAAAGTCTTTGTCTCTTATTGCATAATCTTGAGAGCCGTGTCCCCGACATTTTATTTCGTAAGATCGATAGTGATTTATCGATACAGTGTATGATCGAGCATGTCAAAGAACTAGTAAAAGGGGGCAAATTGAAGTAGTAAAGAGCGACAGTGACTCAGGATAGCTAGTGCAGTGCTTAGTTTCTTCTTACTGATAGTAAATGCTGGGGAAAGAAAGAACAAATCTTTGTAGAAAGAAGCCTCACTGTCTCACCTGCTGTCTTGGAGTTTGACCAGTATCCTTAGATCATGTACAATGAACTTACACCAGCTGTTTATAGTCTATGCCATATAGGATGTAAGCTGATGTGGATGAAAGAGAATAAAGAGAGAGAAATGTGTTATCTATAATCCTGTAGCCGACTGTATCACCAGAATCAATAAGAAAATGTCTTAGGTCCATAAAAGCATTAAAAAATTATGTCATCTATAAAGACAAAATGAAAAGACAACCTATTGTTTGAGCTGTCTACATGTGATATATAAAGTTGCTATAGATAGCAGCTGTCTGTATTATTGTACATACCTTTAGTAGTTGGTGTAACTGTTAAGTAGCGGATAGGTGCATGAACTTTTTGATGCTCTGGACTCTGGAGTCTGGAGGGTACATCTTTGTTGGACCGTACTGAAAGTCTGAACGTTTCATCTTACTAATATTAAGCACTCTTTCGCAATTGTTTCTGGTTGTAATCTAAGGCTTCGGTTCCTAAAACTTAGCATGATGATTTGGAACCTGCTCATATTAATTGATCGTGCCAACTGGTTAGCATTAACAAAGGTACATGTATTCATGTAATGCTCTGAGGTTCAGCGATACTTAAACGTTGTCATAAATGAAAAGAATCCTGAAACGCACCTGAAATGGAAAAGTATTCGACCACATCATATCGCACATGATCTTTGACGCTACCTACCCTTCTGCCGAGAATCACCCAATAGAATCCACCTCTTATTTCCAGCATCGATCGAAGACAGTGAACTGAGTATTCTTCTGACAGCGAACAACGTAACTAAGCTGAGATGGATATTTCCTAACTAGCGCCAAAGTAAATTAGGCACGTTTCTGCAAGAAGATCGGCGCAGCAAAATTCGTCAGAAAGTCACGGCAGCACGCTGTCCTGAAAAGGTACGATGCAGATCGCACGAAATTACGGCAAGCCGGCCTCCCTTCAGGAGCAGAGACTAATCAAACAAGATCTGTGCTTTGTGAAGGTCTCGCCAACACCTGCACGGAATCTTCCTGCCTCGTGAGCAGGCGTGCATTAAACTTAACAGCCATTAGGGCCAACTGCTTTTACATTAATTCTCGAGTCTTATTTTCTGATGCTTCCGTGCAGTGGACTAGTATTACGCATGTGTGCATTAATATTAAAACCGTTCGGAACTCATGCTTCAGCGTTTGCGTAATCGCTGGTCTGAATTGATCTCGCGCTAATATTCTATCTTCACTGGGATAGCGACGCGCGCTTACCTGTTCTCTCTGGCATGCCGAGTTTTGCCTGCTGTGTGCTGCGTATATAAGCCGCGTTGCTTGCCTCTCGTTTCCATCTCAGACCCCCACCCGAGCCAAGGCGCTCCCGGGAGTTCTAACAGAAGCACGAACAGCTTCGCTTTCGTTGGCGGTTTCAAGAACTAGATTGCAGTGCGGCAATGGACGCCGGCGACGCCATGGAAAGAGGCCAGCGCTCGCCGCGGCCGCCAGAGGTATAGTACTTACTATTTCCCAAGCTCATCTCACCGGTTTGTGAGTTGTGATCGATCAATCATCAATGCATCCGTCCACGATGTCCATCGGTTTAGCTTGCGACGGCATTGAGCATGCACGCACGCATCATACACAGTAATTCAGGCGTGCAGTTCTTAGTTTCTTCTCCTTACATAATGCGAGACGTGACGAGGTGAACGAAGAACATTATCTCGTTTTGCCTCGTGTATGTCGAGACCCGAGAAGCTAGGAGATGAAGTCGTTGAACCAATGCTTACGTGTCTTTTTCTATCACGTTAGCTGGCCCGTTTCTACGCAATATGTTACGGCAAAACAAGGGCTTTTACAGTCTCATTCCATGTAGACCATTTGCATGAGGCCACGAGGGTGGGTTGGTGGCAACAAGTTGACCACGTTCGAAAAAGTTGGTCAGAAAAGCGATGGCCGAACTTAACCCATCACAACCACCATATCTTTCGTGCTTTTTGACGCAACACTTCAGTATTCTTTTTTAATCTCTCTTGTCAAGTAATAGCGCTGATACGTACATACAAGTAGAATACCACCATACTTTGATCATGCGGCTTGTACATAATTTCAGAAACAAGATTTCTGACAGCTTGCACAAATTGACCTACTTTGCAGAGCCGAAGTTTAAAGATCGACGACGAAAACCTGAAGGTGCCACTCATACAGGACAAAAAAACTGGTAGCAAAGCACCAGCAGTGGTTCTAGGATTCGAGTGCTTGGAGAGCACAGCATTCAACGGCATTGGCACGAACTTGGTGGTGTACCTGGAGACTGTTCTGCACGGCAGCAATCTAGCGAGTGCATCCAATGTCACGTTGTGGTTCGGAACGAGCTACCTCACCCCGATCTTCGGCGCGATCATCGCGGACACGTTCTGGGGCAACTACAACACCATCCTCGTCTCCCTCGTCGTCTACCTTCTTGTAAGCACACCCAAGCCCTAAGCATACAGTACATCAAACATTGCAAGACAGTGTGCTAAAACACTCCCCTCTTTGCTTCTTCAATCAGTGTGCTCAATTGACTAAGCTGCTAATTGGTCTACCCAGGGTATGATGCTCGTCACCTTCTCGGCATTCCTCCCGACCACGGCGCTCTGCGGCGTGGGCACGTCGTGCCACCCCGTGCTCGGAACGCAGACCATCGCCTTCCTCGGCCTCTACCTCGTGGCCTTCGGCAGCGGCGGCGTGCGCGCGGCGCTGCTGCCGTTCGGGGCGGAGCAGTTCGATGACGACAACGCGGTGGACCGGGAGCGCAAGATGTCATTCTTCAGCTGGTTCTACATCTGCGTCGACTTCGGCATGATCATCTCGGGGATCTTCATCGTGTGGATCCAGCAGAACGTGAGCTGGGGGCTCGGCTTCGGCATCGCCACGGTCTGCGTCGCTCTCGCCTTCGGCGGCTTCGTGCTCGCGACGCCCATGTACAAGCGCCGCATGCCCACCGGCACGCCGCTCAAGAGCCTGGGCCAGGTCGTGGTCGCCGCGTGCAGGAAGGTCAGCCTCCGTGTTCCCGCCGACGCCGCCCTTCTCTACGAGGTCCACGACAAGACCGACCAGCCGAAGATCACGCACACCGACGAGTTCACGTTCCTTGACAAGGCGGCGGTGGTCGCGGAGTCCGACTTGGAAGAAGTGACGAACGACGCCTCCGCGGCGGACGCGGGCTCCTGGAGGCTCTGCACGGTGACACAGGTGGAGGAGCTCAAGATCCTGCTGCGGCTGCTGCCGATATGGGCGACGAGTATCGTGCTGTCGGCGGCGTACGCGCAGCTGAACACCACGTTCGTGCAGCAGGGCGGCGCCATGGACATGCGGTTCATGTCGTTCACCGTCCCGGCCGCGTCGCTAGTGTCCTTCGAGGTTCTCTGCGTCCTGGCCTGGGTGCTCATCTACGGCTCGGTGATCGTGCCAGTCCTCAGGAGCTTCTCCCCCGCACGCGGCGAGCCGTCGCAGCTTCAGCGGATGGGCGCCGGGCGGCTGCTCATGGCGTTCGCGATGGCCGTCGCGGCGCTGGTCGAGATGAAGCGGCTGGACGCCGCGGCGCGCGGCGAGTCCGTGAGCATCGCGTGGCAGATGCCGCAGTACTTCGTGCTCGCCGGCGCGGAGGTGTTCTGCTACATCGCGCAGCTGGAGTTCTTCTATAGCGAGGCGCCGGACTCCATGAAGAGCATGTGCACGTCCTTCGCGCTGCTCACGGTGGCGCTGGGCAGCTACATGAGCTCGCTCGTCTACGCAGTCGTCAACGCGCTCACCGCGACCGGCGGCCGGCCCGGGTGGATATCGGACAACCTCAACGAGGGGCACCTCGACTACTTCTTCTGGACCATGGCGGCGCTGTGCACGCTCAACTTCGTCGTGTACAGCGCGTTCTCCAGGAACTACAAGGTGAAGACGGTCGTGTCGTGATCGTTTGTTACTCACCAGCGTACATAAAAAAAGATCAGAGTTCACATTGCAGTGGCAGTGTGGTACAACAAAGATTCAAGGTTGTGTGCTCCAAAGTTTTGTTTGGCAGCGATCGGGTCTGTGAAATTGTCTTGCTTTTTTCCCCTTCTTTCTTTTGCTAGTTAGCTGAACACAGGGATGGGCAACAGGATATCCATATACAGATATACTGCATGTTAATACTTCAGAAAAATTAGTACTCTCTACTTTGCACACATCTGTCTACGCATTGACTACTGAGGTATTGTTTACGCAGATCCTTTAACCGCGAGCAGAAGTTTACATGCATAAAAGTTGCTAGACAGGGTTACGCGCTTGCGGTAAATTTTGATAAGTGTTCGGGAGACTACATTTAACAATATGGAAGCATTGACATGTATGAATGATACAAAGAAAACGCATATCTATGAAGAGCCTGCAAGCAATTAAATCGGCTGGGTATGGAATTTCTGAAATAGCATAATTAACAGGAAATCCAAAGAAAATATTGCTCCCATCCCAGTAAGAGAAACTGATGTAAAGAAGAAAAAAAAATTGTGATCGCTCTGCAGAACTTTAAGACAAATGATAAACGGAAAAGCTTTATGAAATAGCTATGATTATAGCCAAAATACTGAAATAGCACAAACAACCCAAGTAGAAGTAATATTTACCAAAGTAGTCTAAACGGTTTATTGTCTTGAGAAAAAAAAAATAACAAATGGGGTGTGGTATGGAGCCAAAACGAAAAATAAAAATAAACTGGACAATACAACTCATAAGCTAAGATAGACTACTAAACTAACCCAAAGGTAAGTTTGGCAAGCATGATGTACCCAAACAATGCAAAAGGCAATGTTCCAGAAATACGGAGGCTATATGACTGGCTACCTCACATGAGACTGTAATAGCAAAAAAGAAGTGAGAAAAAAATTCATACCTATATGTATGATTGTAAAATTGTTCCCACCGTGTCAGCTTCATATGGAGCAATGTAAATACGAACGGGTCACCTTACCTAAATGTAAATTAACATATAGACCAACAAGAAATACAGGGAGCAGAACTTACCTCCAAGCAAGATTCCATAATGTCCAACGATTCTGAGACAAGGAAAGAACTTGCATATTAGAAAGTACCAAGGATAAAATATGAACAAATCACTAACAACAAAAAACCATGAAACTAAAGCAGGCAAGATCCTTCATTGTTGTTCTTAAATAGCACAAACAACAATGTCTTTTGTTACCCAAGGCTAAAAAATGCCATGAATCTGAGTCCATATTCATAATGCATGCAATGGCTTGTCATATGCTAACCGGTAAGGCATCCTCATGCAGGTAATTTCTAACCGGGGAGAAATTCCAACATTGAAGCATCAGGCAACCTTCCTTTAGTATTCGAACAACAAACCATATCGCTTAATGTTTGAAATCACGGTAGCAAATGAAAAGTTACACATTTGGAATACGAAAATATGCTCCTTTTTTTTTTGCTGATTTTGAAACATGGACCCCACCTCACAGATTTTTTGTTAAAGCACACATGTTCCTAAGGGAAATACTCGGAGGACGAAAGCAGAGCAAGAGCATGTGGCTGCAAACTACAAAAGAGATAAAAGTATATAAATCCATTCATCTAACTGTCGATGCATACCACCTATTGTTTTAAACATGCTTTCCTTTTTGCTGATTTTAAACAATGGACAGCCCACTTAAACTAACCCAAAGGCATCTAGAAGTTCATCCTTTTGCTTATTATAAACATGCTTTCCTTTTGCTGATTTTAAACCATGGAGCCCAAAGCAAATACTCTGGGAATGGAAATAAACTAGCAGCGTGGAGATTGCGAACTAAAAACAGAAAGATAAAGTAATAAATTCATTCGACTAAGCATGGATGTAGCAAGAATATGTATGTAGTAGTTTCAAAGCAATATAAGATCCTTTATACGGCACAGGCACACATCGCACATAACATGACATGCTGCAAACATCTCTTACACTATATTTCATCCTGATACCTAACTAATGTACTGATGTAATGGTAGAACAGAGGCATAGGTCAGTGGATAATCAACTGGAAGTATGGATTTGCAAACCTACAATAATGGAAAAAATGAGGTAGGCACTTGACTAAAAGCATAACAGTTTGCTGTAGAATCTTTGAGAAACCAGAAGCTGGTATACATTTGCATTGCTGTCTGGGCAAATATTTGTATTTCTACAATAGGAAAGGCAAGCGAGAAAGCTAAAACTTTACCTAGAAGCTAGGAGTAGATCACTTAGAATCTCATATGAAGGAAGCAGGGACAGTCACACTCTCATATCCCTTTAGCTCTTTATTTACCTGAGACGTTTTGTTGAGCAGGTGACATGAAATCTAGCCTCATCACTGGTAGGAACAATTGTAAGTTTCTTCGTTTCAGAATTTCCGATCAAGTGTCATGCTTGCTGCCGATCAACATGAGCTAGCAGGTGCAACATCTTAACCAATAACAGGCAATAATTAAAGTGCGGTAAATAGGGTTGCTCTGACTATAATCAACCAATCCACCGAGCGCAAACCAACGATAACAAGTCATTGAACCAATTGACCATTAAAACAGACTATGATCATGAACTAACATACCTCAGCAAAGTGGAGCAGCAAAGAACATATTGTTCCATAAAAAACAAAGGCTTGCCGGCGGCCAATCTCCCTGCAGCAAGAAATAAGAAGAACAGACGAAATCAAACCAGATAGCTGAATGGGAAGAACATGGGGTCTCAGGAAAGCAATTAAATACCCGGGGCAAATGTGCCATGCCGCCAAGAGGCCTCCAACATCCATCACTCGTAGAGCCGCCGTGAGGAAATGGAGGGGAGGGGAACGAAGAGAGGCATCAGGGGATAAGCATCGGGCAGACCTCAAGAATGGTGATGGCATCCGGAGAAAGCGGCCACAGACCCATCCTGGGCCAGATTCCGCGATGGAGGATTGACACGAGAAAGAGGGACAGCGGAGGAGCAGCGGCTTAGGACAAAAGGCATGGCTGGCGGTGGTGAAGACATGCGAAGACGGTGGAACTGATGGCAGAGGCTGAAGAAAAGGGGAGCTCCCGAATTGAAGTCTGTGGCATTGAAGATGTGAGGCCGATTTCATTAGGCTGAAGACGTTGGATGAAGCGTTACGAGGATCTAACGGTCGAAGAGCTTAGCAGTAATATCTGTAGTTGGTTGCACGCTAAACACTGTTGCTCATTTAGTAATTGTAGCTTAAGAACACTTAGCTTAATTCAGTTTAACAGCTCAGCAGTATATAAGCTAGCTGGAGTCTTGTAAGGCATTATTCCGAATTATATTACTAAAAGCAAACCCTAGCCGCCTTATCTCCTGTTCTTCTCATTCACATCTACAATTCTTTATTATTCCCCATCTGATTTCATTCTTGTTAGAACAATCATACGGTCGATGTTTGTAAATACTGACAAAATGGTATCAGAGCCTCATTCTTAGCCTCAGATCTGGTCGTGAGCGGTCCTAACAAGGGTTTGGGAACTTGTTTCCCTGTAAAATTTCGGAGTTAAGGCTGTTCCAGAGCAGATTCGAGGGTACTGTGGGTTGAGCTCGTAGATCTGTATTGGGTTGGGGAATCTACTATTTCCTTGAGTAAAATCCTTGGTCAGGTTTGTGGGTTTGAGTATGGCTAAGCATGAAAAAGATGATGTAGTCAAAGGGGGAAGCCAGCCCTATGCTACCAAGGTGGAGCTGGAAGATGTCAAAGGAGTGTGGAATTGATCCGAAAAGGACAAGTTGAGCACAACCAGCAGATGGAACAACATAACAGCCCTCTGGCTGTCAACGCCCTGGTGATTCGAGCTACGTAGAAGAATCTAGATACCGGGGAACCATCGAAAAGATTCTCGAGTTACAGAGGTAACTATGAACATCATCTTTCACCCTCATTAGTTATCTCTTCTCCAGCTAGTGTAGCTAGATCCTCTGGGCTATTCATGCATACTAGTGGGATTCAAACAAGCCCAGTTCAGAATACTGCATCTTTTAGTGTTGCTCAGATCACAGATACTATGAGCACTAGTAGGCATCCGGGTTCAGAGGGGTTGACGAATTCTCAATTATTCCTTGTGCTAATGAGTACACAAGTCCCACCATTACTACCCCCATCTAGTAGCCAATAGCAGTCAAGAGTTTAACCTGTAGTTTGGTAATGTGCACTGTCCTATACAAGTAGTAACATGCACACCTTCTTGGGCTATTAGAGCCACTAGTTCTCCCATATTTCATGACTATGCTCACCTAGATATGGAAGAACACAGTAGACACATGGGTAATAGGGGGAATCATGATAACTACAACCACAGGTCCTTTACCAAAGGTCCCAAACTCAATTTTCCTTAATTCAATGGAGATAATGTTGATGCTTGGATCAAGAAGGCTAACAAGTACTTTGAAATAGCTAAAGTGCCCTTGAATCAGAGAGTTGAAATAGCAGTACTATATCTGGTAGAGAAGGCAGAAACATGGTGGGTGGGCTCTAGCATTAATCTAGACAATTTGTCTTGGCACCAGTTTTGTATGGTGATGGGGAAGAGATTTTCTAATCAATTGGTTTATGTATATTCAGAGTCATTCTCAGTTGCAGAACCCATTAGCATTGATTGATGCTTATTGGGTAGCCAAAAGACTAGAACAATCCAATCCATTCAAGAAGTCATAGCCTAGTGCTTACAAGGAGAACTTCAGAAGCAATCAGAACTGGTTTAACAACAAGAATGTGAATACTCAGAAGACTATTGGCAATGAGCAGAAGGTAACCCCAGGAAAGAATCTGACTGCAACTAGTAATGCTAAGAATGAGGGCAAGTGCTTTAGGTGCAATGAAAAATGGTACCCAGACCATAAACAAGATTGCAAGATGAGTAAACAAGTGAGAGCTATGGTAACTCAAGAGGGGGAAGGGGAAGAAGGAGGTGATACACTTGAGGAGGCTCTTCCTGAACCTGACCCAATTGAGGATGAAGCGCATGAAGAAGAGGAGTCTCCTTTCCAATTGTTTGTACATGTAGTACATGGCACTAGTTCTGGGAATCAGACTTTTACCCCCTCGGTCCAACTGGACAGAATTAAGGAAACTGCCTTAGTAGATAGTCGTAGTAATACCACTTTCATTGACAACTGACATAGCCATTAAAGCTGGTTGTCAGATTTATAACAATTCAACGGTAAAGGTTGTAGTTGCTAATGGGGAGACATTGTGGAGCAAGGCGCAATGTAAGGACTGCAGATACACTATACAAGGTAGGGAATTCTCAGACACATTCAGAATACTGGACCTAAAGGGGTATGATTTCATATTGGGGGCAGATTGGATTTACATGCACAGTCCTATTAGTCTTAACCTCAAAACCAGGGAGCTATGTATAACTTATTTGAGCAAGTTCAGAGTAACATTTAAGGATGAGACTCTACCAGCAGAAAACTGCATTGTACTAGTGGAGAAACTACAAAAGCTAGTGGAAAAAGGGATAGTAGGAGCAGTGGTTTATGCTTGTGATTCTAGGTTTGAACATTAGAAGACCACAACCACTCCAAGCAGTATTGCAACCATACTCTAGAGATTCAAGAGGGTTTTCGAGGACCCTACGGAATTACCTCCTAATAGAAGTTATGATCGTGCCATTCCTCTAAAGAGTGAAAAGAAGTTGGTGAACCAAAGGCCCTATAGATTACCATACCATTAGAAGAATGCCATGGAAGGAATCATTGAGCAATTGTTGAACTAAAAAACCACTAGACCGAGTGTCAATCCCAATTCATCCCCTGCAATACTAGTCAAGAAGAAAGATGTGACTTGGAGGATGTGTGTGGATTACAGACAACTTAATGCCAAAACAATTGAAAACAAATATCCTATTCCTGTCATAGAAGATTTGTTAGATGAATTACATGGAGCATGTTTCTTCTCAAAAATTGATTTGAGGTCTGGATATCATCAAGTAAGGATGAAGAAGGAAGATGTGAAGAAGACTAATTTTAGCACTCATATAGGGTATTATGAATTCATGGTGATGCCATTTGGCCTAACTAATGCTCCTGCAACATTTCAAACCTTGACGACTGACATATTGGCTCCATTTTTTAGGAAGTTTGTATTATTATTTTTTAATGATAATTTGGTGTACAGCAGATCCTTAGAGGAACATAGAAAACACTTGACACTGGTGCTAGAAGTTCTTCTGAAGCATAATCTTTTTGCTAAGATTAGCAGATGTGCATTTGGGCAGAGACAGATCGAGTATTTAGGTCACATCATCAATGGAGAAGGGGTAGCCACTGACCTAGCTAAAATAGAGGCAGTGACAAATTGGCCAACACCACAGAATGTTACACAGCTTAGGAGCTTCTCAGGCTAAACAAGGTATTACAAAAGGTTTATTCAGAACTATGATGTGGTCTACAAGCCCTTGTTTGAGGCTCTCAAGAAGAGTAGATTTGTATGGAAAGAATCCCAGAAATCAGCATTGATCAAGTTAAAGGAAGTCATGACCAAGGCTCCTGTGCTAGCCTTACCTGATCACAACTAACATTTCATTTTAGAAGTTGATGCTAGTGGATATGGTATTAGGGTAGTGCTGATGCAGAATCAAAAACCAATTGCATTTATGAACAAGGCCTTGGGACCTAGAGTAACCGCATTCTCAACCTATGACAAGGAGGCTTTAACTATCATTGAAGCACTCAAGAAGTGGAAGCATTATTTTGCTGGGTTAACATTGATCATCAGGACAGATCAACAAAGTTTGAGGTATATTCAAGAACAGAAACTGACTGAAGGAATTCAACATAAGTTGTTGGTTAAACTACTGGGACACAATTATAAAGTGGAATACAAAAGAGGAAGAGAGAATAGAGCAGCTAATGCCCTGTTTAGATGTGTCAATAAGGAACATCTTGGAGCCATATCTGCTACTATACTAGTGTGGATCAATGGAATCATAAACAACTATGATCATGATAAATTCTATCAAGAAATGATAACTAAGTTGAGTGTAGACCCCAATGCTGAGCACAACTATACATTGAAGGGAGGTATTTTGAGATACAAGAACAAAGTAGTAGTTGGGGAAAATTCTGAGTTAAGGGTACAATTAATTATGTCCTATCCTATCATGATTCAGCCCTAGGAGGTTACTCGGGAGAAAGAGCTACATACTAGAGAATGAAACTCCTTTTTCATTGGAAATGGATGAAGCAGGCTGTTAATCAGTTTGTTAAGGAATACCATACATGTCAAAAGAATAAGTCTAAGCATACTCCTTACCCAGGTTTGCTACAACCTCTTCATGTCCCTGACAGAGCCTGGACTCATATATCAATGGATTTCATTGAAAGCTTGCCAAAATCAGAATGGGAAGAAGTAATTTTTATGGTGGTAGATAGGTTCACCAAGTACTCCCATTTAATTCCAGTGAGTCACCCCTTTACAGTTCAACAAGTAGTACATGAATTCTTAGACAATGTGTACAAGCTCCATGGGTTACCTACTGTGATTGTTTATGATAGGGACATACTATTCACAAATCATTTCTGGCAGGAGCTATTCAAGTCATTAGGGGTTAAATTGAGACTTAAGACTGCATACCACCCCCAATCAGATAGACAAACAGAGAGGGTCAATGAGTGCCTTGAATGCTACCTAAGGTGCATGACATTTGCTAGCCTTAAGAAGTGGAAAAATTGGTTAACCTTAGCTGAATAGTGGTATAACACTAGTTATCATACTAGTTTGGAAATGACCCCATTCCAAGCCCTCTATGGTTTCCCTCCTCCCATGTTTACTGAAGTGATCCTACCAGATTATGCAAATGAGGAATTGAGAGGGTTGATGCAGAGAAGATAGCTAGCAACCCAAGTTATTAAGGAAAACTTGATCAAGGCTGAAGAGAGGATTAGTAAGTATACTAACAAGAAAAGGAAGGAGAGGGAGTTTGTAGATGGAGATATGGTTTATCTCAAAATTCAACCATATCGACACACTTCTCACTGTTTACACAGATCTCTAAAATTACATCCAAAGTTTTATGGCCCATTTTGGGTGCTAGAGAGGATTGGAAAAGTGGCTTATAAAGTGCTATTGCCTAATGGGTGTCAATTGCATCTGATGTTTCATGTGAGTCCGCTCAAGAAACACATATGGCCTAAAGTGATTCCAAGCCCAAAGCTTCCTCTTGTTGATAGTGAAGAAAATGTAAATGTATATCCTGCAGCAATTCTGTAAAGGAGAATAGTGCTCAGAAACAATGAACCTATTGTACATGGTTGATTCACTGAACTAACCTACCTGTGGAAGCTGCTACTTGGGAGGATACAGATTTCATATTGTGGATCTTTCCAGGCTTCCATTCTTGAGGCAAAAATGTTCTGAAGGAGGAAGGGAATGTCAGGAGCTGAAGAAAAGGGGAGCTTCCGAATTGAAGTCTCTGGCATTGAAGACGCAACATCGATTTCATTATGCTGAAGCGTTATCAGAGGGAAGCACCAGGAGGTGTTGGACGAAGCGTTATGACGATCTAATGGTCGTAGAGCCAGGCAGTAATCTTTGTAGCTAGTCGTGCGCTAAACGTTGTTGCTCATTTAGTAATTGTAGCTTAAGAACACTTAGCTTAATTCAGTTTAACAGCTCAGCAATATATAAACTAGTTGGAGTCTTGTAAGGCATTATTCCAGATTATATTGCTAAAAGCAAACCCTAGCTGCCTCATCTCTTGTTCTTCTTATTCGCATCTACAATTCTCTATTATTCCCCATCTAATTTCATTCCTGTTAGAGCAATCATGTAGTCGATGTTTGTAAATCCTGACAGGTTCGTTGGCGGTGGCATTCACGTTGGGCGACGTTGCCAAACGACCGCACGAGGAAGGCGAAGGGCGGAGAAGGCGACCATGCAAGGGAGGTGAAGGGGCGGCGCACGGAGGCTAGGCAATGATGCGGGGGAGGAGGAGGCGTCGATGTGGTCGAGGAGGAGGCGGCCTTGATGGGGAAGAGATGCCCAGAGGAGGGAGAGGCGGCATCGCGAGGGAGGCGGTGTCGGGAAGGTGATGTGGAGGTGCGGGGATTGTAGCGGCGGTGGCCCGGGGAGAGGAAGAGGCGGGACGACCGATTTGGCTAGGAGAGGGGGCTAGGTCGTGGGAGACACTAGCTACGGCAGGGAGGAAGGAGAAGAAGCAAGGCCGAGGCCAAGTCAAGGCGAGGGCCAGGGCCAGGGCGAGAGCTAGAGCTAGAGCGAGAAAGGAAGAGGAGGATGCGGCTACCTCTGGGGGATCGGGAGGGGAACCCTAGGGTTACGAACGTGGAAGTGGGGCAGGCGGATCTGGGCCATCCGTGACAAAGCTGTGATCCCATGGCTCTACACCTACCCGATTTCGGTCGTATGATCGTGATTCGTGACGTGTGACGAAACATGGACCTCAACGCAAATTCAAAAGGCGCGAGTTTTTTTTTGCAAATACTTTGACGTGAACGCTCCCTGGGGCCGCGAAGTTGTTCTGCTATAAGAAAGAGAATATGTATGAGTTTCAGTTAAAAAAGTTATATTGTGTGTTCGAACTTCAACGTTAAAACCTCGTCAAATAGTCAAACAACCCACGAAAATTCGTAGAGAAAATTTATGGGCCTTCAAATGTCGCCAAAAGGGAGAGTGGGGGTGTTGGCCTGTCGAGCCAATCTCGACTAACACCTTTGAGGAAGCGCTGAATATATGGGCCATATTGACCACTATACATACAGATGATCTTGTAATCCAAGTGAATCCTTGCCGGTTACTGCCCATTAGCCCGATAAAATCGCCAGTTTGGGAAGCTTTGTGCTCCGAGAAGGAAAAAAAGAAGAAGAAGCAAGGTTGTATGCTTGCAAAGTTGCAAATATTCTTCCATTGCACTTTTTTTCTTTCTAAACTGATAAAACTAAAACTTTCTAATGTACAGGGTTTCCAGTACAATTCATGCTCGATTCTATTTCTACAGACTATATCTACTGAACCTGTTTGGTCTGTTCCCAAATCAGGCCAAACATCACCATCAACAAAATCCGAACCACCATAGTTGCACACCTTTTAGCCAACCTTCGCTCCAAAAATAAACTAAAGAACAACAAAAAAAAAAGAACCTTACTGATGAAACCAAAGTGACCAAACAGCTCCTAGACCTAAACAACACCTAGTGATCGATTCATTTAACATCATATATCATGGCCGCTTAATCCTATCACGTTTTAGTGTTTGACATTCGTGGGGGGTTTTCTAGGATGTTTAGGAAGGACTGGTCGTTAGTCGTTACACAAGATATTCATTTCGATAATGAAGAATGCATTCATATCATATTTAAAGAAAGCGGCATGCCCTTAGAGCATCTACAATTGTTTTTTTTTCTTAGCTTATTACTAAGAGGAGATAGAGTACTCAATCTAATAAAAGGAAACAAGTCTTCCAATGGATTATTTCTTGAGCTTGTATCTAAGACTTTAATTGCTACAAGTGTGCATGATTCTTGATGATCAACAATGAAATACAACTTTAATTGCTACGAGTTTTTAGGTAACAAGCAAGTCTCCAACAAATAATTTTGTTGTTTCTTGTGTCTTGGTATTAATATCTTGTTTGTTTATTCATCTAGTAACAAGCTCACCTTCTCTCCTAATCATTTCTTCTTCACGTCACCTAAATACTGGCGTATTCATCCCTTAGAGCATCTACAATAGTTTGTTTCTTAGCTTGTTACTAAGAAGAGAGAGAGAGAGTACTCAATCTAATAAAAAGAAACAAACATTCCAATGGATTGTTTCTTAAGCTTGTATCTAAGACTTTAATTGCTACAAGTGTGTATGATTCTTGATGATCAACAATGGGGTACAACTTTGTGGCCTATATGTTTTGGCTCATTTATCATATCATCTCATGGGAAGTCAAGAAAGGCCGCACAAGATTGATGAGATTTTTGTTGGTAGGCAGTGGGACCCACAAAATGAGTGTTTAGGTAACAACTAAGACTCCAATAGAGTTTTTTTGTTGTTTCTTATGTCTTGGTATTAACAATCTGATATTTCTTCATGTAGAAACAGCTTTACCTTCTCTCCTCATCTTCTCTCCTCCACATCATCTAAAAGTTGATGTTGCAACCTCTTAGTAACAGCTGAGGTGGATTGTTGTAGATGCTCTTAGAGCATCTTTAGTATATTGAACCGACATCGATTCAAAGTCATGTCACATAAGCATTCTAGGAACCGAGCTTGTTTTTTTCCAATGTATTGAACCGATTCCTACTAATAACTGAGACCCATGTTTCATTAAAAAATCACAAAATAATAATATCATCTCTCAACCACACTCTTTCCTATGTGGTTGTTTAATGCTCATATGAGTTTTTTAATGCTTTGAATCGATTCCTAAGTAGGGTCCGGTTCCATGCATTTTTTTTTGTTGGAATTGACCCCTCCAATGTATTGAATCGATTCAATGTCTTCTCTTTCCTCATTTGAACCGGCTAAAACACAACATTGGAGATACTCTTAGTAGCAAGTAACATGTACTATTACGGACTAATGTAGATGCTCTTAAATAAGTACACGAAATTGATGAAATCAAAGCGATGTGGCTGTCAAGCTGTGGTTGGTTGGTTAATAAAAAAAGTGGAAATCCCACCAGACCTCTGCCGCAACGTTCGAAAAACGTAAAGGACAAAGCCGCTCCAACGGTCGAGTTCCTCGGATTCAAAACCCAACCAACCACCTTTATATCCGACCCCCACCCCACGCTCCCTTCCTCCCATCGCATTAGTCCACCGCACCGAAGCAGCTCCAATTCAGATCCAAACCAGAGCAGACGAGGGTAGGAGACGGGCACTGAAGCATGGACTTCCAGGCGCTGCCCCGCCGCGACCTGCAGGCGCTGTGCAAGCGCAACGGCGTACGCGCCAACATGACGAACGCCGCCATGGCTGACGCCCTCCGCGCGCTCCCCGCGGTAAGGCCTAGCTCATTTTCTCACCGCTCGTCTCTTCACTCGCCTCTCTGGCTTGGTCGGTGTGTATTGCTTACTGTTATTGACTAAGTCGCGCGTTTCCTTCCAGGTTGATGGGATTGAGGAGTACGTCAAGCAGACGGTCGCGCTGCCCACGGCGGCGGCCAAGCCAGCGGTTAAGGCGGTGGCGGACGAGGATCCGCGGGAGAAGCAGGGGAGCCCGCTCCCGCGAGGCCGCCGCATCACGGTCAAGTCGCCCGAGTCTATGAGGCGGGAAGACGGCGAGAAAGAGGAGGAGGATCTGAAGCGGGACGCGGACGAGGGGGAGGCGCCGGCCCTTGGCGTGGGGCGGCGCGGTCCCAGCCGGCGCCCTCGAGCCGCGCCTGTGGTGGCTCCGACTACGAGGAGAAGGGCTGCGGCAGCAAGTAAGAGTGAGTCAGGGGATGTGGCTGCGGAGGCGGTGCTGGCTCCGACCACTCGCCGGAGGATCCAGAGCACGGTGGTGGTGGTGCCAGAGGAGAAGGTGCCGAGGGCGGCGAGACGGACGACGAGGAGGGCTGCGGCGGGGAAGACCGGTATGCAGCAGGAAGAGGAAGAGGAGAAGCTGCAAGGTGAGAAGAGTTTGATTCCAGCAATTTGGCTGCACTGTTTGATTGCTTGCCTTTTAGCTTCGTTGATGCCAATTTTGTTTGCCGCGCGAGCCAGGTGTTGTCTCTGATGTGGAGACAGTACCTGTACTGCCGGTTGCCGACGAGGGATGTGATGATCGCGAAGAGGTGGAAGAGGATACGAATCCTCAGAACGAAGAGGAATCGGTTCTGGAAGACGAAGTTGAGACACATGGTAGGAACAGTTTGCTTCCGATCAATTTGCTGACACTGTTTGATTGCTTGCCTGATGCTAATTTGTTTGCTGCGCGAACCAGCTGTTGTCTCTGATGCGGTGCCTGCAACGGTTTCCGACGAGGTATGTGATGATCCCGAAGAGGTGGAAGAGGATACGAATCCTCAGAACGAAGAGGAATCGGTTCTGGAAGACGAAGTTGAGACACATGGTAGGAACAGTTTGCTTCCGATCAATTTGCTGACACTGTTTGATTGCTTGCCTGATGCCGATTTTGTTTGCTGCGCGAACCAGCTGTTGTCTCTGATGCGGTGCCTGCAACGGTTTCCGACGAGGTATGTGATGATCCCGAAGAGGTGGAAGAGGATACGAATCCTCAGAACGAAGAGGGATCGGTTCTGGAAGACGAAGTTGAGACACATGGTAGGAACAGTTTGCTTCCGATCAATTTGCTGACACTGTTTGATTGCTTGCCTGATGCCAATTTTGTTTGCTGCGCGAACCAGCTGTTGTCTCTGATGCGGAGGCTGCAACAGTTTCGGACGAGGTATGTGATGATCCCGAAGAGGTGGAAGAGGATACGAAACCTCAGAACGAAGACGAAGGTGAGACATGGTCACATGGATTCCCCCAACTTCAATAGCAACTTGCAATAGATACTTGTAACATGTTCTCTGTAGCTGCCGTGTGCTGAGATATATGCGTGTTTCTCCAATTGGAAGTTTCAGGGGTAGTCATGGATACACCAACACCAGTCGAAGAAGAACCACCAGTGGTTGAAAAATGCAAGGATAGATCAGCAGTACAAGAGCCGCAGGTCGATGTCCAGCAGTGTGCTGCTCCCTTGCCCAGCCAGGAGGATTCGCCAATCCTGGGTCTCGTTGAGCAGGAAGGAGGTGCGGCTTTCTCGGACGGTACGGGATCCGGCGAGGGGCCATTGGATAAGGAGATGAGTGATGATATCCATCATGCCAGTGAAGAGACGGAAATGGTGCCCGTCAGCGAGTTGCCGCAGGCCACGTTGACAGCCGGTGAGACCGCGGAGGAAGTTGGTTTCACCGGCGATGCTGGTCATGCCAATGATGATGAGCATGAAGTGCCAGCCTTCAGTGAGCTGCTGCAGCATGGCACAGCGGAAGCCAATGAGGCTCGTATGGAAGATAGTTTTCTCTTTGAAGGGAAGGAAGATGTAACTATTGATGAGGTGCAGAATGACACGGTTACAGGCCATGAGACCGTTTTCCTTGATTTCTCTGTCAATATCAGCCCAGCTGTTGAAGAGGAGGGAGTGATCTCCGCTGACGACATGCCACAAAGCTCAGTGACAATGGATGAGGATGCTGATGAAGATGATTTCGACACTGAAATTTGTCGTGCCGATGAACAGAAGGAAGTGGTCACTGTTGAGAACGTGTTGCAGGTCTCAGTGATAGACAACGAGGTTGTTGGCAACGAGAACGTTTTCAGCAGTGACATGCCACTGGAGTTCAGCAGTGCTGGAGACTTGGGTGATCGCATTTCGTCACCGTTGTTTGCTGACATGCTTGACAGTGTCACCAAGTCCATGTCCAACAATGTCATCGCTGGCGAGCCAGCTGTGTCTGAAGCCGAGGATGTGTCACAGTGCATGCACAGCAACAGCAATGAAAAGAGGAGCGCCGAATTGGTTGCAGTGGAAGAAGAGAACGAGGTGAAGGATGAGAATCAGAACAAGGAACCTCTGGTATTTACTAAACTTAGCCTGAGGAAGCTTAGAGCCAAGCTCAAGGAGACGCTGGTTGCTCACAAGGTAATGAGTAATGACCAATTCACCTCCATTTATGTACTATTTAGTGTATGGTTTTTTAGTACTAAAGTGCCTCTAAAATGCAGCGCAAAGAAGCGAAGAGGGTGGCCCTTGCCAGGTTGGACGAGAATGTGTGTTGATTCGAAAGAAATGGGCAGCAGCAGATCATAAATCTGCAGTAATATTAACCCGGAGAAACAGCTAGCTCTGAACTCCAATACCTCGTTTTTTATGCGAGAGTATCAGGTTGTGAAACCATTGTTTCTCCAACCTCTGATCTAATTTATCTGGATTTGTTCTTCTATTTATTTACATGTTTGCCTGACGGAGGAGGGTCAACGATTCGGCTGTATCTTTTAGTCTAGTCTAATCGTAGCCTGCTCACCAGTTGTATCTTTTAGTGTTATGCCCTTGTGTCAGTTTACCTGTGGTGTACCAGAGTGTTTGTAATTTGATTTGCAAAACAAACTTGTTTGTGTATCTGCAGTAACATGTTCATTGATGCAAAAAGGATTGTTTCTTCCACTACTTTCAGAACAGATGCCCTGACTGGATTTTAGGACCTTCCGCGTGCAAGATCCAAATCAACAAATTAGGAAACCAGGATACATGTTCAGCTATTATACAAGTCCACCGAAATCAAATTGGCAAATTCGTGAGTAGTCACTTGCTTTTCAACGAATCTGAGAACTGTTACTCATTTGTGCCAAAACTTCCCTATCAAATATGTCAATATGATTGGAAGTATCCACATGGCTGTTTTTGTCCAGGCCATTCTTCAATCTTGAAAAACCATCTTTAGCTCAGCCACTCGATCACCAGGATACATGTTCAGCTATGACATGAAACGCATTAATCAATCACCGGCCACTCCAATTCAGTCATATGGTATTCAGGTAGACTGGTTTCACTGAATGCCTGACGTAGACTGATTTCGAACTTCAAACCAAAACCCAAACATAAACATTCACGACTAGAATCTTTAATTTGCAACATCACGCCCACGGAAGATGCACCGGTGGCCAAATACTTGCAGTACTGATTAGGACATAAGTACATCGCAGCGACAAGCAACATGAGCACACATCTTTTGCTTGTTCTTATTTTAGGCACCAGCATCACGTTACTACAAGTACCGATGCATGCCATGTCTGCTGATACTAGATATATTAGCACAACCACACTAGTACACTACTGATAACTGATAAGCAATGAGCCCAGCTGAAGAGAGTGATAGGTGTTGTAGAGCTAGGCTCGTCTTAGTTCCGGGTTGCCAGCCCGGCCCGGCCCGGCCGTCAGGCGACAGGGGGCTTCTCGACGTCCTCCAGCGGGCGGAACCAAACCTTCTGGTCCAGCACCGAGCCACCACCATTCGCGCCGGGCGCCGGCGCGCCAGTGGCCACCTTGCCGTCCACCGCCGGGCCGAACACGCCGGTCGTTGGGTGAGGGCCCCAGTACTTGTCAGGGTTAACGGCGCTGCCGATCACATCGTCCGGCACGACGGCCGGGCGCACCTGCTCCTCCAGGTTCTTGTCGTAGGCTGATGCGTGGACGGGCCTCCTACAGCACATCATACACAAATCGGAGTGTTAAAGGAAGCTGAGACCGGTGGAACAAACTTCATCAAACAACCGTACCACGTTGACTCGTAATAGTAGCACATTAACAAGAGGACTGAGATCGGAAAATTAATCATTATACAAGAACCAATGATAAAAACAACTTGGAGCTCATGCATGCAAAGAACGCCTGTTTAGCCAGTTTCATGCCTGCAATAGCTTGGATTGGAAATAGGGTAGTTCTTCCACTGTTACAAAGAAAGCAACGTACTCTAGAATGTAGAGACAAGTCAAACCGTACCGTTGCTGTAGTGCTACGGAGCACGTAGAAACACTGTTCACTGTGTCCTCTATATTTAATGCAGGGATCCGAATCTGAGTCAAAGCCATGACCTTCTATCTATCAGCACTACTATCATTAGAGCATCTACAATAGTTTACTTCTTAACTTATTACTAAGAGAGAAGAGAGTATTCAATCTAATAAAAAGAAACAAGTCTTCCAATATCTAAGACTTTAATTACTACAAGTGTGCATGATCAATAACAGAGTACAACTTGGTGGCCTACATGTTTTGACTCATTTATCATATCAATAATAAAGTCAGAATGAACAAGCGATCCGGTGGCAATTTTGGTTGGAGACAGTAAAACCCACAAAACGCGTTTTTAAGTAACAAATAAGTCTTCAATAGAGTATCTGGTTGTTTCTTGTGCCTTGGTATTAACAATTTGCTGGTTTTTTCATCTAGAAATAACCTCACATTCTCTCCTCCATATCACCTAAATACTAATATGACAACTTTTTAGTAATAAATGGCGTAGACTATTATAGATGTTCTTACAAATCACATCATCATACTCCTATTGGGACCAAAGAGCCAGTGATTCTACTTCACAAGCCCACACATCATTGTAACCACACGTGATGCACGCGTGCACGCACTCAGAGTTTCAGACTCTGCTGAAAATCGCCGTGTCCCCTGTCGTCGTTGCTGGGATCATCAGGGAAGAGGACAAGGGGGAACGTGAGCGACACGACGGCCAGCGCAGCCGCAGGAGTAGGTGGGTGTGGCCGTGCCTGCGATAAGAGCGAGGTACGGACACCGATCCGCTCGTTGCTGCCCCGGGACCCCACGTCGGTCCCGAACGGACGGTTCGGATCGGTCGCCGCGCCAAGGCAGGAACAGCAGAAGAGGTCGACACGGGAATCGTACAGGCCACATGCGAAAGGACGACTGGTGGGCCCCGTCAGAGGCAGAGCCTTCTCTGGCGCGGACGGGAACTGCGGGCGCCACTGTCAGACCCACCAGCCCACTTCTCGCACCTTTTCCCACCGTCTCTTGAGTAAAAACCAAGAGAGCACCCTGCTGCGGATGGTGGATGACTGGATGGATACCGGAGCGACACTAACGGCGCACCAAACTGTCTTCTCCATCCGTCGCCCAAGGAGAACTTTTGGAAAGCGATAAGTCGGGGTTGTTTCGGTTGTGCTGCAGCTGCAGCGTGTGATGTCATCAAACACACAACCAATATGCTGCAGACTCGGTGAAACCAATACGCAGCGTTCAAAGACAAAGCGAGGGCCGCCCTCGCCGTTGGATTGCTTGGTCGTAGCCGTCCCTCCCACCTTTCATTCTGGCCCACTTAAATATTATCAACATACGAACTCCTCTCTCTCACTCTCTCTACTCCCCAAAATCAAGCTGCCATGACAGTAGTAGCAACAGTGAGCACTGAGCAGTCCTCCAAATCTCTCTCACACGCATACACCAGCGGCCAACGAGCTGCGGCAAGCAGGTGCAGCGGGCTCGCACGGGTAAGAGAGGCGTGCAAGCGCGGTAGGGCAGTACGCGAGTGTCGTCGGGCAAGCCGCGGGCGAACACGGTGATCGAGCGACGGTGAGCAACCACGCCGTGCGAGCAACGACAATTGGGCCACCAGCCATCTCGGTTGCGAAGGCAACGGGCAAGCGCGTGGTGACAGTTCGGGACACCACAAAGACGACAAGGGAGGCGTGATAGCGGTGACAGCGCGCGACCACGAAGTGGCGATAGCTGAGGTTGTGGTTGCAGGCGCAACGAATCTGGGCGAGTGCTGAGTGGTGGCGGGCCAACACGGGCAGCCATCGTCGAGCCCATGTGCCTGAAACTGTGTGAAACTCACCCAAATTTTTGAAACTTCTATGAAATTTGTTTGAAACTCGATTTATATTTGTGTTTGAAAATCGTAACGTACTGAACTTTTTGAAACTTGCTTTGATCTTTCTACGATTTCATCTGAAACTTGAGTGAAACATGTATAAACTTGTCAAGTTTCAGAGAAGCTTAATACTGTTGTGAAATTTGTCGTTTCAACTTGAAATTTATGTTGTAGATTTGAAACTTGGCGAAACATTAAGTTTCAAATTTTGAAACACATTGAAATTTGAAGATTCAATTTTGAAACTCGCTTGAAACACAAAGTTTTTGAAACCTGAAACTCACCTTTGAAACTCAAAAGTTTCAAATTTGAAACCATTGAAACTTGATGTTTTTTAGTTTTTGAAACTCTTTGGAACACGTTTAAACTTGCTTGAAACATCAAACGCAAAACCTGAAACCTTCGTGAAACTTTTTGTGCAACAAAAACACTATAAAACTTCATGAAAATGCTATACTAGGCGCTCCCTTACCATTATTGATTTTAGCAAAGCATGACACATAAAACCTTACGAAACTCGTCCAAAACTTGTTGTTTCATATTTGAAACCCATCAAAAATTGTTGAAACACACTTAAACCTTATGGAAACCCGTTTAAAACTCTTTTGAAATGTGCTCTAAAACTTTGATGTTTGTATTCTGAAACTCGGTTGAAATTCTTTTGAAATTCGTTTATAATCAAATTTCATATTTGAAACTTATTGTGTTTTTTTTGCTCACATGTTTCAAATTGTATGACACTCGTCCAAAACTTTCTTGAAACTTGTTTGTTTGTTTGTTTTGATGTTTCCTTTTGAAACACGAATGCAACTTATGATTTTCCCGTGAAACTGGTTAAAACTTTGAAGTTTGTCTTTTAAAACTCAGTTGAAATTCTTCTGAAACTCATTTTTAATCAAGTTTCAAGTTTAAAAGTGAACGAAACTTGTAGTTTCATATTTGAAATGTAACATCCTAATTTTCCAAACCCTTTTTAATTTTGTAAAACAGAATAAAACTATTTTGTTTTGATGAGAATTCAAAGTTGGTTCACTTGGAGAGGTTTGAGCTTCGTGCTGTCACCTCTTCTGTATGTTGGCCAGTTCTCCCCTCAGTCTCTCTTTTGTGTTATGTTCGGTTTAGACCTCCGGGGTCTAGACATCCTCTGTGATGAATGCGGTTTGGACATCTTGTGTGGCCCAGACCTCCTCTTGGTTGGATGTGCCTATATGTTTAGACCTTCCTTCGAATCTAATTTCTTTAGGCCTTCCCCTGCGGATCTTAGACCTTTGGACCTCCTTGAAACCGTGTAGACCTCTGTCCTTTGGACCTCCCCCTCCATTGGACCTCCTTACTCACTTAACTTAGGAACTCCTGACCTCCGAAGATCTCCTCCCGAACCCTTAGGACCTCCTATATTGAGATCCTCGCGCCGGGACCTCCCATTGTGGAGATCCTAGCGATTAGGACCTCCCTTGTCGACTTAGTTCTTTAGACCTCCTCTCATGACCTCCTTGAGCCCGTGGAACCTCCCTTCTTGAGAGCCTAACTGTTAGGACCTCCCTGTTGGTGAGATCCTACCAGTCAGGACCTCCTTTTTACAAGGATCCCCTCAGCCAGGACCTCCCTTGATGGGATCTTGGTTGTCAGAACCTCTTGTCGCGTGGACCTCCTCCATGTGTATCTGGATCTCCCCATGTCCAGACCTCCTCGGTAATCTTGACCGTTAAGACCTCCCCTTGGAGATCTTAACCGTCCAGACCTTCCTTCTTTGGCAGATCCGATTGTTAGGACCTCCCTTTGGAAATCCTAACCGTCCAGACCTCCCGTTAGGATTTGATCCTACAGCTCCAGACCTCCCAGGATCTTAGCATCTCCTAAGCCTTTCGGACCTCCTCAAAAGACCTCTCTTGCGGGTTGGGACCTCCCTCTTTGACCCAACTGTTTCTAGATTTGACTGGTCCCACCTGCCAGGCTTAGCCATTCTTATTTTTCCCCGCCACACTAGTACCATGAGTATTTAATGCATGTCCTGTCGCATTAAATGCAGCCATGAAAGTGGCTGCTTCCATTGAATGGGGTCATTCTGGGGCACTATTGGTGTCTTTTCTAGTCTCCTCCCGTAGCAGTACACAATGTCCTTTATTATTTTCTTTGACACTCCCGTACCTTTTGCCTATTTTTCATGCTCACCAAATCATGTACGCATTGAGTGGTCTTTTCACTTTCTTTGACTATAACTAGCCCCGGGAGCCCTTCCTAGCCACCTTTTCCCCACATTCTACACTTTGGCTCACACTCAGTAGCTTCCTGGAAAGGCCTTGCTGCCAAGAGAATCGCCAGGAGCACCCCTCTTCATCGTATCTTCACCATTGGAGGCTCGACAGGAGCTTGGGCATTGACCTTAACCGCCCATACTACCTTCGACCTCCCTTTCACCCGTCACCTCCTTCTTATTGCTGGTAAGCCTCCTTGTGTATTGCTCTGTTCTTGTTCTTATCGTCACAATAAGAGGTTATGTCACTTCCAGGACCTCTTCCTATGGATTCTCTTCGGAACTCTATGGGTTTTGTATGAGGATCACCTCTCTGGACTCTGCGCGATCATCACTATCGTGGTCTTTTGCTAAAAGTCACCCCCTGGTCTTCTGTGAGGATCTTCCTCATTGCACCTCTCCCCAGTAAGTTGGGACCTCTCCCAAAGAACCTATTTTGAGCGTGAGATGTTTCTGTTGGTTGAGTATTGGAGTTTATTTTGAAGTTCCTTTGGTTCTTTATTTGGAATTTGGCTTGAATTTGTCTCCTTTTCTTCCGTATAGAGCGCGAGGGCACTGAGGAGCGTGAGTGTACTGAAGAAGAAGACTCTCAAGACAGTGAGCAAGGCAAGTCATGCTCTTGATCATGTTGCACCCAATATTTCAATTTATTTATGTTCAGTTTCAAAGTATAATGCATGCTTATTTCTACCAAGTTATTTCAATACCTGTCTTTGAACACATAGTTATGCCTATTTCCTTCATATGGCCAACCTTGACATTGAACCAAATCTGTTGTCACCTTAGACAAAATCTGGTTGATACATTAGTGTGAACCAGGAGTAATTGAAAAACCAAATGCTTAGTCTTGCTTAGACCAAAAGTACTTGCTTTGGGAAAATCTTTACCTTCATGACCAAATATTATTTAAAATGTTTTAACCATGACATTGGGTTGTCATGGGAATATGAAAATATTGCTGGGGAAGCAAAAGAAAATGAAAACTGATTTGGACTTGGGCGAATTGGTTTGCTTGGCTGGTGCAATGTCTATGCATGGACTCTATCCTGGATAAGGTGGAGGTCCAGGGGTTTGTGATTGTCGCCCAAGTCAGTTGAGGACCGGTCTTTGAGCCGCCAATGCTAGGCCTATAATGGGCCATGCCAAAATCGTGCAACCACATGTCT
Source organism: Phyllostachys edulis (assembly GCA_036346405.1). Taxonomy (NCBI): domain Eukaryota; kingdom Viridiplantae; phylum Streptophyta; class Magnoliopsida; order Poales; family Poaceae; genus Phyllostachys; species Phyllostachys edulis. The sequence continues at coordinate 14,205,217 of CM070551.1, read as the reverse complement.
CTAATATGGGGTGTGGGACCTGGCCAATTAATGTGCAGAACTTCCACCGCAGTTGATCCATTTGGAGGTGTGGGAGGTCTTCCACGGCCTATGGTCTTTTATGACCTGTGTTTCCCACTGGTGCAAGAGGGGGCCTAGATCCTGCGGATTTGTATCCAAAGGAGGCGAAACCTTAGCAAGGAGAGGCTGTGGTGGAACATCGCATTGTAAAGGCTTTGTCATGAACTCTGGACCTCTTACCTTTGGTAGTGAGAGGTGGCATCGACGGATGCCGGATAAACTAGAGGAATCATGTCATGTGTGTAAAGTGCACATCCTCGGCCGAGTGTAAATCTATTCGAATAGCCGTGTCCACGGTCATGGATATGTTGGCAGCGGCCACTCAGAGTTAGATATTGGTTTTGGGTTTCTAAAAATGTTTAATAAACTTTTTTGGGATTTCCGTCCCATGGGTTTTGGGCAGGAAGCCTTGTGACAGGAGGGTATCCTTCACCATCTCGATGATGAATGCTATCCAACTGAAAATCATGTTTTGAAAATGGATTTTATCTATTAAAAACCTGCTTTGGAACCTAGTATTTGTAATTGAAAGAAACTTGGCTTTACGTAAATTAACCCTATTATGCCTTCTTTTGTACATCCATGTATGCATGTCATGTTGTTACTCCAGGGGTGTGACTTGCGAGCATAGTGGTAGTGTTCACTCTTGCTCAATGCAATCTTTGCCAGGAGAAGACATTAGCAGTGAAGAAGAGGATCAGGACGTGTAGGTTGTGCTCTCCAGCCATTTTGCCTGTGGTATAGTGGATGGACGTCTGTTTCCGCTCTTTTGTAAGCTTGCTTTTGGCCTAAGGCCACCTTTTGTAAACAACTCCTTTGTTATGTTGTAAATAAAGTTTATGTCGTGGATGTTACCATTCTTGTATGCTGTGAAGAGCTAGCTTGAGATCCTTGGGGCTAGCTCAGTTCACGCTGGGAATCACAGAGTGATCCCTCAAGCCTCACGACCTCCTCAGGTCAGGTCCTTCGACCTCTCCTGAGTTGGCCGTGGCAGTGGGGGATCTCCCCGTGACTCCCGCTTCCCTTGGTAGTAATCTTGAGAGGTCCTACTAAGGCCTCGATGGGTACTACCGGGGCAGGTCCTACCCGAGCCTCGAGGGGTACTATCAGACCTTCTAGGAGGTCCCAAGGGACGTCTTGGGAGATCCCGGAGGACCTCTCGGGTGCCCTAGGGTTGGGTCGCCACATGAAACCTGTCGAAATTTGTTGAAACACACTAAACCCTTATGGAAACCCGTTTGAAACTTTTCGGAACTTGATGAAACTTCTTGAATTTTTTGTCTGAAACTTGTTGGAACTTGAGTTCTAAAATTTAAAACATGTTGAAACTTGGTGAAACTTGTTAAAGCTCTTTTGTCTAAAACTTCTTGAAACCCGGGTTTGAAACTTTTTTGGAATCTTCTGAAAACTTCTAGAAATACGTGAGACTCACTGAACCTGAAACTTTTGAAATATTTTCACGAGACTTCATGGAACTTGCTGAAACTTCTTGAAACTCTTTTGTTTGAAACTTTTTAAAACTAGAGTTCCAAAATCTAAAACTTATTGAAACTTTCTTGGAAACTTCTGGAAATCTGAAAAGCATTGAAACCTAGTTGAAACTTTATACTTGAAATTTGGAACTTTTAAGCAACTAAAACTTCATGAAACTGTTATACCATTAGAAATGTATTCCAATGATATAGCGTGGGCTAGCAGCTCCCGTGATGTAAACGAAGTATGTATCGATAATCTAGAGATGGGATCCTTATCAAGCTTATTTGACGAAGATCCTTCGTTGTTGTGGGTACAATGAATATATAATACTTCATTCTTTCAGAAATGTACGACGTACGTTTTAGAATACGTGTAATCAAACTTTTGTAACTTTGATTAATAATATATAAAACACTATTTAGATTGGTCATGAGAGAATAATATTAATAGATTTATCATGATAAATATTTTTATTATATAATAATTTTGTCAAGTTTTACTAACATATTCATTTAAAAGTAATGGTCAAAGTTAGATATTGAAAACCGTGCCGATGTCAAAACATCATATATTCTTGAATAGAGAGTAAGATAATGAAGATGTTTTAGAATTGATCGAATAATCGCAGTGTTATGAAGATGATGAATGGACACGTTTTACAGAATACGTGGGCTATCTCTTTATAGCTATTTAAGGGGGTGGCAATTAATGCCGCTAAAAATGCTTCTTATCTTCACGCGCATTCCTTTGTTGAGTCTTGAACTGTCACGTCTCTTAAACAATTGTCGTAAGTTAATCGATACGCCAATAACCGTTCGCACATGAGTCACATGAAAATTGTCATGTCGACCGACCAGTTAAACTAGTCGGGTGGTCGAAAATGGCCCAAAACAGCATAGTTGACCATACTTTGTTCTGTGTTCATGACATGATTGGTCGTCTTATAACTCAAACTGGTATACGACCAGACCATACTAAAGGCGATTAGACATGGCCCAAAACAGCTATGCTGGTCGTATTGTGTTCTGTGTTCATGATTGATCATCTTATAACTTAAATTGGCCTGTAAAGAAGATTAAACTTTCTTGAAACACTGATCATCAGTTCATAATCGTTATAAAATAGGTATTGATGTGAGGCAGAGACTCCGATGGTGACCAAAAAAAGGTTATTATGATAAAGAATCCTCGTCTGCATGTTTCCATTATTCCTCATCTTTTTCGTGTGGGTGCGTCTAGACTCTAGTGGGATTTGGCCTTTTCCTCAAGGAGGCAGTTCGACTTCACGGAACACAAAAGTGGCAAACTCGGAGGAGTAAAAAATATCTCCGTGGATCTGGTCTTGTTGGCCTAGAAGAGTTCTGGTTTCTGGTACAGATTGATGACACAGAGGGACAGAAGATTAAACAAGTTTGGCGATGTTTCCAAAGCGGTGAGGATGCCGTATCTAGAATTCTAGATCATGTGAAGAGATAATCTGGCTAAGTTCTACTCAACGTACTGCCATCTAACAACGTACTAAATCCACAACACCGCTTCACTAAACAAGGATTTTCTGCTGAACCAGGGGTTAATCACAAAAGCAAGATACTCATATGTCCGGGGGAAAGATGCAAGAAACAGTATCCACGGCAGGCAAAGCAAGTTAATCACAAAAGCAAGATACTCATATATCCGGGGGGAAAGATGCAAGAAACAGTATCCACGGCAGGCAAAGCAAGTTAAAACCCTTGCAAATCTCTCGATAAAAAACAAGATCTTGGACATCTACAACTTAGCAAGAACAGGTTTTTTTTTTTTTTTTGCAATAGCAAGTGTATCAGCTGAGTTCACAGGCATGCGGTATACCTCGGGGAGGCGGCCTTGCCGGCCAGGACGCGGGCGACGAAGCTTCCAGTGATCACCCGCCCCTTGGAGTTAGCTGCTGCTGCCATGCAAAAAGGTCGATCGATCGAGAGGAAGGGAAAGGGAAGAGGATAGGACAGTACTACGCTGTGCTGCGAGATGTGGGGAGAAAGGGGTGGGTTTCAGTTTTTGTGGATGGACTCCTCAATCCCACACCACTCTGCCGGCCACTTATAGCGCCCAACCGAGGAGGCAACAAGGATGCCGGGACACTAGCAAACAGCCGCTGTTTTCCAAAAGAAAACGGAGTTACGGCTATTAGGAAACAGCAGTACTGACGGCGACCTCGCTAATTGCGATCGCTGCAACCAACTGCACACACCTACCATTCTACCAACGGCCAAGACATCGCTGTCCCGTGAAACGACTGTATCTTGGGGGACTCCATCAACGCTGGATCGTCCGATCGTATGATCCAAACTATGGCGCTATCCATGTAAACTTAGTATTTCTTCCAAGGCAAGTATATGCGCCAGACAATTGTCATACAAAATGCAACACTCTTTTTTTTTTTTAATTTAATCTTGCTGTTAAGAGATTCCTGAACATGAAAAGGAGATGGCGGATGGTCATATGGAATATTTCTTCTCGTGATTTGACTATAGACTGGCACAAGAAACTATGATTATCAATTTCCTTGTCAAAAATTTCAGATAGTGATATATGTCGATATCACAAGATATAATAAACATAGAAAAACTGGAAGCGACTAGACAAAAAGAATCCCTTCTGTTGGTGATCAATAGAGATGCAGTGGTATATGCTAGGAAAACTGATTCGTTTGTCATGCAAAATATTACTAAGTTATTCATATTTTCGTTAGCACTACTTCAGTATCCGTATAATGAAACGACCCTTCTTCCTTTCCTTAGAGAAAGGAAAGTCAATTCTCGATCAGCCCAAACTAAATACAGTACTACAGGCACAGAAGATTAGCAATATAAAACTAGTGCTTATTAAAGGCATAAACATACGGGAATCGATAATAGAACCTTTCGCTGATCACCAGTATCCACTCGAGATTGGAGAAGGAGCATTAGAAAACAGCAAGAGGCAACACTTGCTTGTCACAACCAAGCCAAATGGGTAATGAGCCTGCCTAGATCGCCAGCGCACAGTTAAGTGGCATTAGGTCTCTTCCGCACTGTTCAATCGTCAGAGGACGGCTCGGATCAACAGTGCACAGCGAAAAGCTCTACAGCGTTAAACAATGATTTTGCTACAGTTTTCTGTGTACAGTGAATAGCAGTTGTTTCTACAACGTCTTGTATTGTGTGCTACTGAGCAAGGTGACGATAGTCTCAAATTATTGTTGCTACATTACCCCCTATACAGTACTGTAGAGGATCCCGATCGGCCTAGATCTGATCTCCACTCTCTTCCGCAACGCTTAGCTCGTACTTGGGGCAGTATGTACCGTGGAGAGGGACGTCTTAGGGGTGCGTTTGGATAGACAAATTATGTGGTACTCGTATTGGATGGTTTGGAATATGACATGGTTCATGCGTTTGGTTGGAGGAACGGAACGGAGTCGTCCGGGATGAGATGATTCAAGTCAAGGGAATATTCCACAAATATGTTGAACCAACTTGTTCGACGAATTCGATGGAACCACGCGGTCTAGGACACGCTGCGTTCACTGCCTCTCTCCAATCACACAAAACGCCGCCGCCGCCGCCGCCGCCGCCGCGTATCATGTCGACCCACAAGGCACCGCCCCCTCTCCTGTCGACCCACAATGCGCCACCCCCTTTCTTGTCGACCCCATCTTCCTCCCCTCCTGCAACGCCTGCGCCAGTCACCGCCGCTACCCTGTGGACCCCAACCTGACAATCTTCATCCATCGGCACCCGTATCACCTCATGTTCCCGGGCACGCCGTGCAAACCCCCCCCCCCCCAACCAATTTCGGTTATCGTCCACGAGAGCTCGCGCCACGGTCTTCTTCCCCACGTTTGACCGAAACCACTGCCTCCATCGTCATTTTGTCACCCGTTGAGCCCCTTCTCGATTCCCCTTTACTCGAGCATCCCAAGGCCACCCCTTCCTTCCCCCACCACCCGCTCTGGCTCCCCCTCTCCGTAGTGCCGCCGCGACGACGGGCTCTTGTCACCGCCATGACACGGTCCACCCCCATTGCCACTGTCTGCACTAACGACATCCCCTCACCTCCCTCTTGCCCGTGTGCGCATTATCTTCCCCCCTCCTTCCCTTCGCCGTTGCCAGGAGTAGCTGTGCCGCCGTTGTGGCCTTCCTTCCGCCGCGTCAACGCCACCCCTGGACTCCTCTTCCCTGCAGGGACCCATTTTTGGGGTTGTCCCATCCTATCGGTAGCTCCCTCGCCGGCGGCAAGCACCGCCCCAAGCCGCCCTGCCCTCCTGTCTTTCCTATGTTTCCTTGTTCACTCTGTGAATGTGGTGAGCGAGTAACAGTAAGGGCCCACATGCCAAAGTATCTACCTAGCAGTAATAGAGCCCCACATGTTAGGATCATTCCTTCTAAGTAACCAAACAAAATCTTGTATCATCTTATCCAACCAACCACACTAGTTGTATCATTCCATTCAGGATCATTTCATTCATCATGTACCATCTCTTTCCATTCAACTCTGTCCCAGCAACCAAACACGTCTTAATGAGCATCGGAATATGCCATGTTAGATCAACTTAGATGCGCATTAAGCACCGACCGGCCATCAGCCGCTCCGAGTGCATTCCCAGTCATTCAACACGTACCTACCCAAACTCGTGTGCGTACGGAAGGAAGGGCGCCATGGACAATAGCGACAAGGAAGCGTGAATTTGTGCAATAACTTGTCTTAGTTGGGTGAACGACAATTCAACGGAGTCGCTCGTTCTTGCTACTTTTCAAATGGCTAATTTCATGGACTGGAGTTTCCAAAACTCTCTCTCTCTCTTTTGAGTTTTGACATTGTTTCCAAATCTTGAGGTAGTACATGCCGTAAACCAGCTTTGGTTTAGGTCAAACTGCATACAATTTTATTTGTTTGTTGGGAGACCATTCATATCTACGAAGATTGAAGAAGATGCCAAAAGAGCAAAGCGTTCCCAAGATGCTTGAAGTCTCTCCCGATGGCATCAGCCTATCTGCAACAGCCGTTCGCTTTCTCCGTTAGAAATTCGCGCGCGCGTTCGCTTGCCCATTTGCGAGTCTGGTGCCACCCAGATAGATAAGAACCAGACACCCGTCCAGAGCAAGTCACGTAAGCAGTGACGGGGCTTCAACAAAATTTCAAGGGGGGCAAACTACCCAAGGGCCGTTAACTGCACTCGCAGATTCATATTTGGGAGGGATTCAAGCCGAATATAGCATATCAGCACTGCCAAATGCAGCAGTCTTTCTGTACAAGGAATATTGTTGAATACTTGATGTGCTGAACTTTGAGCAAGCAAAGCTGCTTCTTGTTTCTTTCTTGTCCTGCCAATGAACAAGTAGGAGCCACAGCAACAGCTCAGGTTTCTACTTACATGCTCAGGGAATACAGTTGAATACTTGATGTGCTGAGTTTGCTGGAGGGCTACGGCCGATGTTGGCCTTAACAATGCTCCGTCTCTGCCCGTACGCACACATGCACTCATGCGTCGTGTCACGCACAGCTGAAGCCGTCGTCCCATGCAGATAGACGATACCTCTCGACGCTAGGCTCGGGCGCGACAACGTCAGTGCTGATCCTTCTCCATGCGGCCATGCCTGGTTTGTTTACGGGAAGAAATAAAGGCGATAAATCTGGACGGTTGGGTCGCTTGGTCGTGAAAGCGTTCGACGTGTCCGTGTATGGGACCGTCCTCGAGTGCCACCGCGCTCGCCGCCTGCGGGGCTATGGGAGTGGAACCAGATGCGGCGTGCACCGGTTGCGGCCCGGCCATTGGTCGCGTTCCTTTCGCCTTATCGGTGACGACTCGAAGCGGTGGCTACTGGGCTACTGGCTACTTGGTTAGTACGAAACGGAATGCTAACTCCCCAAAGGTATTTTATCCACCACAATTATTGGATCAGAAGCCAATTGGGATGCTGTAGGCTAGGCAAATTGCGTAGAATTTGGGGCTGGGGCAGTAAGCACTATGGAGGAGACCAGGTGAAGCTCAGCTTATGAGCATAAGCCAATCAGGTTTAGGGAAAACACAATAATGGACCGACTCGGGGAAAAAAAAGAGATGTATAATAGAGTCAGGAACAACACAAAGGGCAATTTCATTTTTGTAAAAAGAACATAAGGCAAATGAGCCTGAAAAAGAGTAGCAATAAGCCAATAACATAGGGGCAAATATGTGATTTGGGATTTCTTGACCCGATACGGTTTCCCAGCCTTTTCCTATGTACGTGCGTCGTCGCTAGCTAGAATCAGTCTAACGTATTTACGTGGCTAGATCTATTTCAAAGTTTAGAGTATCTAATTATATAACTTAGATACTTGATAATATATTTATATATATGGTAGGTTATATAGATTTTTAAGATATCATAAATATTAAAAATAACAATAAAAGCTTCAAAAAAAAATACAACTTGAGAAACTTAATTTCAGTTGGGCCTCACATCTTTTCTTTTCTCAAATGAGAAATTATCAAATAGCCCTCAAATTACAGCACATTCATGTGCCGGCACAGGACACGTTCCTGTCACAATGCACGGTGTAGTGCGTCCCAGAGAATGGGATAAGATAGGCACCGGTCGTGACTCGTCACCTTGTCAGTCGTGACCTTTTGCCCACTCTTTGAATACCAGCGAGAAATACCGGTTTGGACTCTGAGCGGTCGGCCGCGACGCGACGCAACGCAGGCGAAGATGCGACTAGCACCGGCCAGGTAAGAAATCCGAAGCGGTTTCGTTCGATTTGCCGTGGATTGGACGATGGAAAAACCAGCAAGCGTTGGCTGTGTTGCCCCATTCAAATATCAATCCGGTCGTGTGAGATTTTTCTTCAAAAAAGTGTGAGATCGCTACACGTTTTTAGCGTGTTCTGCTCAATTCCTATCGATTGTTATTTGACCCGTACAGTATCCACCAGGACCGGCACCGGCACCATGAGCACACACGTCCTCATGTGCAAACCGCCGGACGGCCCATGCAGGTCTGAATGCATAGTACGCATTCCACGCTTCAGATAAAAAGCTCATGTGGCCCGGTTGCTGGCGGCAGATTGTTCGAGTGGATGCGGCATACCTCGTCCGGTGTAGTTTATCCCCGCAAGCCGGCTGCGGCCCGCGACATACGTTGGATCGGCAGGAGGCTGCCCACGTAAAACTATCTCGTCCGTGCGGCATCGGCCCAGGCGGGACAGGAGGTCGGCACATCGTGCGGCAGGTCGGTACACCGCAGCAGCGCATCACAGTAACGTTGGCGGGGTAAACAGGCAGCAGTCGGTACATCGTGCAGGTGCGGATGCGGCTGGATGACAAACGTTGGCGTGGTAAACAGGCAGTTTGTTGCGCAGCGCGTAGCGTCTCTTTCCCTTGTATCCGCTGGATGACAAACCATTTTATCCATTCTTGTTAGAGGTAAAATAGCTTTTTTTAGACGAAGGGGGGAGTTTATTCATTTGCTGTTTACAGACAAAAGCAATACCCTCCGGTCAACCAAACATGTCATCCCACCTGGAGATCACAAGAAGATTTAGCTAGCAAATGGGCTTCATAATTAGCCTCCCTCACTTCATGTCTGATCACCAGACTCTGGAACGACATCCTCCCCGCCTTGACTTCATTAAGTACTGCCGAGTAGTGACATTTGGAGCGTCATTTGATATTGTTCACCGCCTGCAGGCAATCGGTAGCTACACAAATCTCGGCGAGAGCGCAATCCTGAGCCAGACAAAGTGCTTCCGCGCACGCGAGAGCTTCTAAGCACACTGGATCAATGAGGCCATTCCAAACTCTAACAGAAGCAGCAATGAACTGGACCCTCTCATCTCTGCAAACAACTCCCGCAACTCCTTTCTGCCCAGAACGCGACACCGCAGCATCAGCATTTAGCTTCGCTGCTCCTTGAGGAGACGGAATCCAACGCTTAACTCGATTTAACGGCTTCCCAGGCACCACCTGGGGACTAAGTGGTTGTTTGGATCAGCTGGATTAGAAATAAGTTTTCAGAAAACAGGTTTTAGTAGGATTTTTAGGAAAACCGGTTTTCAGTTGTTATTATGTTATTGTGGGTTTGTAGATTACTTTGTTTGGATAACAAAAACTAAAACAAGTTTTCAGCAATATAGTGTTTGGTTAAAATTATAACACAATGCATTTTTAAGAAGAATGTTGAATCTTTCAAGTTATGAAACCAACACCAGTTTTTTTTTTGGATCGGTTTCCACCGACTCTTTTCTCCATCTCCCCCAATTCCATCGTCGTCTCCTTTCCGGCTTTCCTCGATCCAACTCCAATCCGCTGGCTCTCCACCTCCTCGCTCGTCTTGATCGTCCGAGGCCGCTTCCGCCGCCCGCTCTTCCCGATCCCGCCCTCGATCCGCGCTTGCCCATTATCATTTCGCTGCACCAGCGTGGTGCTCTCGGACACGCCGCCTCCGTCGGCAAATCCTGCCGCCCTCTGCTCCACGTGATGGGGCCGCCATGTGAGGAGCGCGAGGAGAGACGGCAGGATCGGAACTCGAGGAAGTAGCTATCGTCGTCGTCGTCATCCACGTCGTCGTGGTCGGCGGACGCCGTCGGTTGGTTGAACGCGAGCTTGGGACCGAAGTCGATTTAACCGCAAAGACGTCGGAGAAGCCGAGCTTGTCGGCGACACTGTCTCTGCTGACCGGGCGGCGGCGCCGCCCGCCATGTAGTCTACCATCCCGACTCCCGCGACGCCGCCGCCGGGCGCCTAGCCCACCATGTGTTCTGGACTTTATGCCTGAGAAAAAGTGGTGTCTGGATGTAGCCTGAAAAATAGATGGTTTTTGCCTAGCCAGGTAAACCTGGAGATGAGTTATTTGGTTGAAAGTCTGTGCCTGAAATTAATGAATGAAAAAAAGACCGTTGGATCGAACTATCAACGGCATTGATCTAGCAGCCTCCAGGCAGCTTGCCCTGGCTACCAGTCGCCAAATTCTTACGTTTGAGCGTACTGATCTGCCAGGCAACCAAGCAAGCATCAGCCGGCAACCTCAGGTACGGGTCCTGACCAGGCATCGGGAGACCAGGCCCCAAAGCAAACATGCTCTAAATTTGCAACCTCCTCCAGCTCCTTTAAGTAGTGCTGTATAAAGACGAACGTGCTCAAGGGACTCTGAAATATGCCTTCATGCACAACTTTCCCACGTGCTGCCCACTGCCCAGATCGCCGAAAATTGTACAATGGCATCTGGCATGCACTAGTCCAAAACTGCAAGCAGTTGAAGCCTCCTACAATTTGGGCTTGAAGTGGGCTTCTCAAGTGCCCCCATAAGGCCCAAAACCAGCCACCCACCACGAACACAATCTAGCTGCTATATAAACGCGCGTAACCCTACTCCGCCTCCACAACCTCTCCCAAACCCTCCTGCCGCCGCCACCTGCAACCAAGCAGCAGCCATGCCGCCCAAGTTGGACCCGTCGCAGGTGGTGGACGTCTACGTCCGCGTGACCGGAGGTGAGGTGGGCGCGGCGTCGTCCCTGGCCCCCAAGATTGGCCCGCTCGGTCTCTCCCCCAAGAAGATCGGTGAGGACATCGCCAAGGAGACGGCCAAGGACTGGAAGGGCCTCCGCGTCACCGTCAAGCTCACTGTCCAGAACCGTCAGGCCAAGGTCTCCGTCGTCCCCTCCGCCGCGGCGCTCGTCATCAAGGCCCTCAAGGAGCCCGAGAGGGACAGGAAGAAGGTGAAGAATATCAAGCACAATGGCAACATCAGCCTCGACGACGTCATCGAGATCGCCAGGACCATGAGGCACAGGTCCATGGCCAAGGAGATGTCCGGGACCGTCAAGGAGATCCTCGGGACCTGCGTCAGCGTCGGGTGCACCGTCGACGGGAAGGACCCCAAGGATCTGCAGCAGGAGATCACCGACGGCGAGGTTGAGATCCCCTCCGCTTAAAGGTATAGAGAAGAGCTTTTCTTGTTACTACTCTGTTCTGTTATTGCAAACTTGCAATGCAATGTGGGATTCTTAGAAGTTACAACTTACATGAGACCAGTCTGGTAGTGTGATGTTACTTTAGTTACTTTATGTTCTAGGCCTTGTTTGACGCGATGTTGGTGGAAAAGAAAATTCAATTGGCGTGATTTGCCCTTATATTGGTGGTGTTACTTCTTTTTATTTTAAAAGCAGGAAATTTTGCTGACAAAGCCTGATATATGGCACTGTCTCTTAGCTGTTTCATATGATTTGAATGCAAATTTTCTTATGTGTTGTGTGAAACTAGCTCGTTGATGCATGATTATGTGTTGATTAATTGAGTGGCAAGTGCTGTTTAGAGTTACCATCTCAAGAGTAGTTAATTAGTTCTTGTTGAATCGAATGATTTAAAAGCAGAAAAATTTGTTAATCAAGGCTGATATATTACACCACCTCTTCGTTGTTTCATACAATTTGACTGCAATTTCGTTATGTGTTCTTATGTGAGCGACAATTTTTTTTAGAGTTACTGTCTCAATAGTTCATGATTTCTTGTTGAATCGAATGATTAATCTGGACATATGCGGTGAAGATGGTTAGTCTTGTATTGCTGTTTATTTTTGCTATAACATTCTATCAGCAGGAATTGGCTGATGATGTGTTCGTATTATATTCTGCTTGATGTACACGTTACTTTGCTTTTCACCATTGTGACGATATTCATTTCTAGAATTCAATTTTTAATGTCTGTGTGTTACGTTGATGGTTGATTTTTTTGAAATGTTTTCTTTTCAACAATAAGGTGTTGAGTCTCCTTTCCTTTTCATTCTTGGGTCCCTTTGTTGTTTGTTGGAATTATATGTGGATTTGTCTGGTTAGTTGCGTTTTCAGGATTAGAAAGTTTAGAATCATGCCACCTATATTGTAATGGATATCTAAATATGATCCATGAATTACAAATTGATTAATGTAACTATGTTATTTTTCATGCTTACGAAGAAATGATCTGGCATATACACTTTTCATACATATGACCACCTTCATGTTTTATTGGCATGCAGGCTTGACATCCAGAAGATTATTCATTCGATGCTCCTGAAGTGGTGTTTTGTTCCAAATGCTGCTTATGTACCTCACCAAATGATGTGATTCCTACTATTTTTGTCATGATTTAGTAGTTATCTTGTGAGACCTCAATGTTACTACTGCATCTAGGTTCCATTTGGTCTTTGGAATGGAGTTTTAAGTACTTGGCCGACTTAATCTATACCTTCCAGTCTGGTGAAAGGGTTTGCTCTTCCATGTTTTGATGGCATCTGTCATATATTCTGGCTCGCAGATTTTTACTTAGATGAAACCTGACGCTTAGGCCTATTAGGTGATATGATTGTTTCAACTGTCAACTGGGGCAACATTGCACACAAGGTGCAAAAGCCTCGTATGCAAACTCGCAAGCTCGTATGAAGATGGCGGTAGCTTTGATTTGGATCACCCTTCTGACGAATGAAACGGTGCAAATTGTGCCAGGGTTCTGTTTCTCTTCAATGTCATCAAATTTAGTACCGTATTGTCATGTTTTTCTTGCATCTGTAAACAACCCTCGCGACAAAAGCAAAGATCAGACAGACATTTAGCGTACCACGATTAAAGAAAAATTTAAAACATGGGTACGAACGGTCAATCCAAATTTTAGACGATAAAAATCGTCACATTTAGCACGTCATACAGAAACAAATTAAACACGGTAACAAACGGGCCATCCAGATCCCAAACATGGGACTGATGACATGTCCGCCGCACGGGCAGCAAACACACGGCCTGCTCGATCGGCCGAACAAGTAACAAACCCACATTCTAAGCCCACTCCAAACGCCAACTGCCAGACAGTCTAAAGAACGAAACACGGTCGAGCATGAACACCAACAACGCACTCGTCGGTCGATCCACCGAAACCACCAGCCGACGTACGCACGTACGTGGCGGCCACTAAAACAATGGTGGCGGGAGCGCCGCCGCCGCCGCGGCGTGGTTGCTCCGCGCCTGGTGGCAGAGCTGGCGGAGCCTCGTGGGCACGTACCAGATGGCGAGGCGCGGGTGCGCCGCGAAGACGGCGTCGATGTCGAAGCCGTGGCGCGCGGACATGTCGACGAGCGGCGCGTAGCACGCCTGCCGCCACGCGCCCACGTTCTCGCCGCGCGCCTTGTACACCCGCCGCAGCTCGTTGGACGCTTCCTCGTCCAGGCAGTGCAGCGCGTAGCAGTGCACGTAGTGCCGCATCTTGGGCTTGTTGATGTAGCTCGCCCCCACCTTCTTCGCGTACCGGAACACCTGGTTCGTCACCTGCACGCACCACACAAGTTTTTTTCCTTCAATTTTCACCCCCCATCTGTTGCATTTCTCCCAGCCACTCGTGCTGCTCATGTCATGCGTCGCACAGTGCGTGCGGTGCGCTCACGGATCGAATTAACTCGGGCGCGGTTGCGAGTTTCGACTGGCGCGGGGCCAGGAGCGCATCGATGCATCCGTCCGGTCTGACTGAACGCTATCCTATCCATCCAATCACCCAGGAATCCGACCAGGCCGTGCATTCATTTCATCGCACCGTCTCTCTGCGAGTGGGCGAGCACGCCATGGCACAGTGGCAGGCGGAGCCGGGGGAGCTCACATGGCTCGTACGTGCGGGCGCGTGGCAGGGAGGAATAGGGCCACGGAATCCGAGGAGCGTCCATGTCATGCATGCCTACCTGATGCTAGCTAGGGCCCGACAAGACAACACATGGAGCGCAGGCTTTGGCAGCCTATCGATGCCGGACACGTCGGAACTCTTTTTCAGGTTTGTACTTGCGCATCGACGTGCGCGTCCAACTCCGGAAAACGCAAAGTACTCTCGGCGCCCCCGCCCCCTCTCTCAATTCTTCTTCTTTTTCTCCACCAAGCAAAGCACGTACACCTCTACAATTCTGGTTAATTTTTCTTGTTTACGTGCAGCGCAACAAGCTAAAGTTTGTTGCAGTACACTAACCAGTAGGAGTAATATATACGCACTTTCAACATAGATTGCACTTTTTTTAAGCATCACCGCTAGAGTTGGGGGGCATTACAGTAGCACTCTTCAATAAAAAGGCGAGTCTTTCTGTTTATGCACGGTCGTTAAAGAATAAACTACATTTATGCACGTGATTAAAGGTCTTGCAGCTTATTAATGTCTAGATTTTTTATGAAATGCACTGCTGTCAAACTAAGAGCACAACTTAAGTCGAAGTTAAGCTGATCTGTTAAATAATAAACTACATGTATGCGAGTTTTGTCATTACAGTCGAAGTTAAACTGAATATATACTATGATCGATCTTGTAGTTAGCAGTTACTACGATATGCAGATGATGAGGCCATGAGTAGTACCATCGAGCTGTCGGCAATCGATACTAGTTCAGTGGTCACGTTGAGCTGACAGTTGTATTCAGGGAGTCATATGCATATGCAAGCTTATGCAAGAACGTGTGTATATAACGTACGTAAGTTACGTAACGGTGCTAAATCACGTGTACCTTAGTTGGGGACTTGTGGCCGTGCAGCTTAGCCATGGACTGCACCTGGAGCAGGAAGAGGCGGCACTGCTCGTACAGATGGAACAGGTAGTCGAGCCCGTTCTTCTTGGCCCTCGCCACCTCGCCGGGCTCCGTCACCACGAACGGGTGCTCCCTCTGCCGCTCCCCGACGCCGCCGCCCGCCGACGACTCCGACGACTCCGACCCGCCGCCGCCGTCCTCGTCCCCCTCGCGCTCGTCATCCTGCATGTCCAGCCTCAGCTCGTCCACCTTCTTCCTCCTCGCCTTCTTGCCCTTCCTCGTGGAGGCTGCTTTCTTCGCCTGCTTCTTGCCGGACACCATCCTCCTACCGATGTCGTCGTCGCCCATGCCGCCGCTCGCCGCTGCGTCCTGTTCGTCGGACAGCACTGTTTGCATGCATTCGTAACGACATCACACACAAACACACAAGAACTCAAGTACTCAACACATTCACAGTGTTTGCATCATGGATGTATGATCACACAAGAAGGCATGCCAGACACACGATATGCGTATATACCATCTTGGGAGGCGGCATCCACGGTGCTCCCGGACTGGTGTCCGTGGTGGCGGCCGCCGAGAGACATCAGGCGCCCGCGCTCGGCGCGCAGCGCGGCCCGGAGGCCGAACCGCTCGCCGAGGAGCAGGTCCCAGCGGAACAGCCCGGCCAACGCGGCCATCATGTCGTCGAGCTCGCGCTCCGTCATGGCCAGGAGCGTGCTCGCCGTGAACCCGAGCTCCAAGATCCGCGCCACCGTGGACAGGCGCACGCCGTACCCGGCCACCAGGTCCTCCAGCTCCCTCGGGGCGTTCGCCGGCGGCGCAGGAGGCGGCGGAGGAGGCGGCGGAGCCACGGCCGGAGCCGGCGGCCCGAGGTCCCACCTGAACGGGTGCGCGGCTGAGAAGGCGTCGTTGGGATCCATGCCCGCGAGGCTTCTTGTTCTTGGCGCGGTTTCTTCTTGAGTTTTGCCTTCCGTGTGCTGTGCATTGCGTCGGGGCTCGTTATATAGCGGTTACTGTAGTGTGGCTCAGCTTGGTCTGCTGCATGTGGTTGACTTGACAAATGTTAACCCGTTGCTTCGGATGTATCTGTATTTATTTATGCTTGTTTTTGTCCAATACTTGAAGCGAGCGAGCTAGCTAGCTACGTGAAAACGACCTGTCCTGTAGAAAGCTGCGTCTCCCACGATTTGATAGTCTAGATTCTAACCCCTATTACGTGCTGGTGCATAAAAAGAAGGCACAGTAAGCCTAATAATACACCCACACATTGTGTAGTCCTGTCACAGCGTACGCGCATGAGTCACGGTGCACGCCTCAAATTCTTCAATTCTTTAGTCTCTGTAGCATAGGATGTTGTGATCTGAGGTTTGAAGCTTGATTTCTTGTGATTTGAGGTTAATCGGTGGGCTGCAGATGGAGACGGCCGCGTCACGGTCCACCAAGTTCTTCGCCTTGTCCGGACTCTCCCGCGCCGACCTCAAGCAGTGAGACAGGCGTCCGCCACTACCCGAGTCCTAGGGTTAGTAGGGTCCCCCGGGTGTCTGTGCTGGTTGGCTGATAGAGTCTAATCCCTTTTGAGTTTTGGCAAATCTGTGTGGATCCGAGGTGTGGGCGATCGTGGACTCCGAGCAGCAGGGGTACCTCGGCTTCGGCGAGTTCGTCACCGCGATGCAGGTTTGCTCCATTCCTTTTCCTCCTCTCTCGTATCGTGTTTATGCATCAATCGTGGCTTGTACTGCCGGTATGGAAAGATGCGGATGTGCTAGTGCGTTGCTGATTGTTGGGTCTGTTCCAAATTGCAAACCGCAGTTCGTATCTCTGGCGCAAGCAGGGAATGCGATCACGCAGGACAGTCTCAAGCGTGAAGGTAAACTGAGCACCATCTGTTTCCCCCCCTTTTGTTCTGCGAGTTTATTCGTGTGTGGGTGTATGAACTAGATAGTTTATGGTGGTTCGTGCAGACCTGGGTAGCTCGGATCCGCCTGTGATGGAAGGTCTCGATGAACTACTTCCTGTAAGTCTATATAATCTACAACTTATGTGTCATTAGAACGCATTTTCTACATATGAAAGCATCTAGGTTTTTTTTTCTTCCAAAAAGGCAGCAGCCCAGCTTTTATATAAAGCTAATCAAACCAACTTACAGAATAACAAAGACAAAGCTAGGGATACCAACTAACTAAACAAAGATCAGTCCCAAAAAGCAAAACAAACTACAAGGCCACACACCAGGACCTTAACAACCAGGACTAACACAGAGCAAGATAACCAAACAAAACATCACCACAAGCATTACTAAGAACCACAAAAGATTTGCATCCATCCTTCATTGTTCTTCAGCATATTGTCCAGCTTCAAGCCATTAGCTCCTTTGATAAGAATACGCCATTGCTGCAAGCAATAGATGAACTTGAACAAGATTTCAACTGGTTGACAAGGATAAATCTTCTCGAAAGCTCCTTTGTTTCTAACTTTCCAAAGGGTTCAAGCCATGGCCGCAAAACTAAATAATCCAATATTATAGTCATTAGCACCCCAAGCATCAAGCCACCCAGCATGTAGATCATCTAAAGAATCAGGGCATCTGTCCCAATGAAACACCTCTTTCAAACAACACCATGCAAATTTGGCCAAAACACATCTAAAGACGACATGGTTAGAATCCTCTGTAACTCCACATAAGCTACAATTGATTTCCCCCTTCCAGCCCCTCAATTTAAGTTGATCGGTAGTGGGAATTTTATTCAAATATAATTGCCAAAGAAAAATCTTAACTTTAAGGGATATTTTACTAGTCCAAACCTTCTGAAGTTTTCACTGAATGACACCCCTAAAAGCAAGATGTCTATAGAGAGATTTAACTGAAAACTGCCCATGCTTGTCCAAACACCACTCCATATTGTCACAGTTTTTAGTAAGAACAACCACCTTAAGAACATTTTTCAGCTCCTCCCATTGCTCTTTTTCTTTTGTCCCAAACTTTCTTACAAAGTCAATCTGCCAGACCCCATCAATACAGCACTCGTCCACTTTGATAGAAGGATACTCACAAATTCTGAACAACTTTCCAAACCGAATCTTAAAAGGACAAGTTCCAATCCAAACATCGTGCCAAAATTTAATTGATTTGCCATCACCTACTTTGTATTTCACCCCACACAGAAACAAATGTTTCACCTTGTTGATACCTTTCCAGAATTGAGAACCAATAAGAGGATTAGCATCATTCAAAGTCCCATCATGAAAGTATTTAGCCTTCAAAATTCTGAACCACAGATCGTCAGTCCTCTGATCTATTTTCCAGAACCATTTACAAAGGAGGCAATCATTAAAAAGCTTTGTATTAATCACCCCTAAGCCTCCATAGTCTTTTGGTCTGCAAACCCCTTTCCAGCTGACCATATGATATTTGAATCTGTCACTAACTCCTCTCCAAAAGAACTTAGACCTAATAGTGTCCATTCTTTTATGCACCTTCCCATTGAGTCTATAGAACCCCATAGTGTAGGTGGGAATACTGCTCAGGCAACTGTTAACCATGATCGGCCTCCCCCTTGAAGATAGCAAACTATTTTTCCAGTTGTCCAATCTATTTTCCAGTTTGCTAATGATCTTACCAGCAACCTTCTCCCTTACTAATCTGTCCCCAATGGAAACCCCCAAGTATGTAAGAGGAAACTGACCTAACTTGCAATTAAACATCTTTGCCACCCTCTGAGCTTCAAGGATATCTACCCCCAACAGCATAAACTTCACTTTTATGATAGTTTATCTTAAGACCTAATATCCATTCGAAACAATACAGCAAAAACTTGAGATTCAAAATATATTTATCCTTGCATTCAATCAAAAGAACAGTGTCATCAGCATACTGAAGCAATGGGACACCCCCAGAAATCAGATTTGAGACCACCCCTTTAATCAAATTAATCTGTTGAGCTTTAGCTATCAAAGAGGCTAAAACATCAGCTGCAATATTAAACAAAAGAGCAGATAGGGGGTCTCCTTGTCTTAAGCCTCTTTGAGTGGTGAAATACTGACCAACAGTCCCATTAATATTGATACTCACTTTACCCTCTTTAAGCGAACTCATAACCCAATTAATCCATTTTCTGTCAAAACCCCTCCCTATCATAACATCTTCCAGAAAATCCCAATTAATCTTATCATAGGCTTTCTAAAAATCTAATTTAAGAATAATGCCTTTTTACTTAGATACTCTCATCTTATGGAGGATTTCATGCAAAGACACCACCCCATCAAGAATGTTACGACCTTTAATAAAAGTCGTCTGACTCTCTCTCTTATGATCTTATTAGCCACATTACCCAACCTCACAGCCATTAGTTTAGTAATGATCTTAAAGCTAACATTCAACAAACAAATGGGTCTAAACTGTTTGATAATGTTGATATCCTTTATCTTGGGAATTAAAGTTATCACCCCATAGTTCAATCTCTTTAACTCCAGCTTCCCCTCAAAAAAATCTCTCACCATCTTCATAAAATAAAGTTTTTATGATCTCCTAGAAAGATTTGTAGAAGCAAACAGGAAATCCATCCGGCCCAGGAGCAGTATCTCCATTAAAACTTTTAATAGTATTCCAAACTTCCTCTTATGAGAAATCACAAGTCAAACTATCATTTACTGTATCAGTTATCTTATCAGCATCCTGCCAATGACTATGAGCAATTTTCACCCCACTATTGTTATCATGACCAAACAAAGCTTTATAAAACTAGTAAATATGATCTGTAATGCCATTTTCTTCAGTTAAAACACCCTCATTAGATTTCAAACTTGAGATGTAATTTTTCCTCTTTCTGCCATTAGCACAGCTGTGAAAATAGCTAGTGTTAGCATCCCCTTGTGCAATCCACTTTGCATTACCTATCTGCTGCCAATATCTCTCCTCAATTGCATACAGTTTTTCCATGTCTGTTTCAGCCTTGTATTTGACAAGCCATTCATCCACACTTAAGCCCTTCTCTTCTGCCTTCAAATCCAAGTTGTTCAACAGGTCTAAGATGAGCCTTTTATCCTTACTGTATTTACCTTAAAAATAATTTTGGTAATTAATGTCAACAATGTATTATGGGACTAATATGTGTGCTAAGATGTTTTAAAGATTTAGTTCCAGAGTTTGAATGATGACATAGAAATGGCAATGCAAAAATGACAAAGATCGTCATGGCTCAAGACAAAGGTATCATATAGTCTAAGGATCATTTTTGTAGTTTTTACCGGTCTTGGTGTTTGGAGAAAAAACCAGATTTGTAGGCTAGATGCCGTACTATAAAGAGGAATCATGGTTAGTTGTTTGAAAGATTATTTTGTGACATCTTGATCAACTAGGAGTCATGCATTGCATTCAAATTCGCTTCGAGAAGTTCTTTAGTGAAAATCGGTATGACCGTAAGTGATAAGTGGTACTACCGCAGGTCGGTAGTACCGAAATCTAGTTGGCGATACGTTTTTTTTTCCAGAGAACTTGTTTGGAGTTTTTATCTCCTCTAACAATCGGTATGACCACATTTCTGAAGCGGTACTACCGTAGTACGGTAGGACCAAAAAATACATGGCGATACGTTATTTTTAGAGAGTGTGTTTTCTTGATTTTCTTGATCCTTTGGAAATCGGTAGTTCCGTTCTAGCCAAGCGGTATTACCGCTGTGCGGTAGTACCTAATTTTAGTTGGCGGTAGTACCGTAACTTTTTCGTAACGGCTAGTTCAGAGCATTAAATGCAACAGTTCCGACCGTTAATCACAATGAACGCTCTCTTTGGAGCTTTGAACGCAGATGAGTTCAATCGAGTGAGCAATCTTGAAATCGTTCATGAGATATGGACTACGCTCTCAGAAATTCATAAGGGCACATCCACGGTCAAAGAAGCCAAATGCACAGACTTCAGATCAGATATGAGATATTTACCATGTTGCCTCATAAAAACATCACCGAGATATATTATAGACTCAACAACATTGTAAATGAACTCAAGGGTCTAAACACTAATCTAACCGATGCTGATATTATGCGAAAAATGTTTAGGGTTCTACTGGATAAATATGATACATTGGTGATTCTATTTCTCAACTCCCCCGAGTTGTCAAGAATAACGCCAACCGGTCTCTTGGACAATCTCATCACAAATGAGTTGTACAAGAAGGACAAGGAGGAGCTCGTGGAGTCATCTTCCTCTAAGAAGAAGATTACCGCTTTTAAGGTGAAAGTGGAATCAAATGATGAAGCGGGGGAAGAAGAAGACGACTCCGAGGAAGAATTCGCTCTCCTTGTGAGGAGAATGAAGAGATTCATGAGAAGAAGCTCATTCCGAAGTGCAAATTTTGACAAAAACAAAAAAGGGCATTTCTCCAACGACAACAAGCGCTATAGCAATATCCGTTGCTATTAGTGTGATGAGAAGGGGTACATTGCCTCTCATTGTCCAAACAAGAAGGATGAGAAGGGCAATTCATCAAAGAAGAAGGAATACAATAACAAAAGAAGCTTTTCAAAAAGTTTAAAAAAGATGGCAAAAATGAAGCATGTGTTGGAGAATGGGACTCCAATGAGAACTATTCGGACTCCGACTGCGATGATGAAGGGTCCTCAAAGAAGAGAGGACTTGGCGGCATCGTCATCAAGGAAGCACCGTCGCTTTTCTCCACTACTACTTGCCTCATGGAAAAAGGAGTTAATGTAAAATCCATGAATGAAAATGAACCTTCATATGATGAATTAATGGGTATGCTTGAAGAGTTAAATGAATATCTTGGAAAAGAGAAGTTAAAATTTAAAGCCTTGAAGAAAGAATATCTCTCTCTCTTAAAGACTCTTATGAGGAGCTAAAGGAAGCTCATGACCCATTCCTTCTAAAGGATATTGAAAAAATCTCATTCAAATGTTGGAATCACTTGTAATTTAATGAATGAGATGCCTAGCGTAGAAGTAATTTCAAATGCAATTTCAATGTCTAGTACTTGTACTTCATGTGATGATCTATTAGCCATGCCATGTTGTTCTAAAATTGATTAAAATTATAGTATGACTAAAACAAATGGTTCATTGCTCATTGTTGAAAATCATGAATTAAAAGAGCAAGTGACAAATCTACGAAAAAGCTTATAGAGGTGCTTCAAGGGAAAAGCCACCCTTGACAAGTTATTAAGTGCGTAAAGGTGCTCATTCAACAAAGAAAGACTTGAGTTTATTCCCAATAAAGGTAAGAAGCGAATTTACAAGCCCGCAATGTTTGTAAAGAAAAATGAAAAATATTGTTATAAATGTCGAAATGTAGGACATTTACAAAATGCATGCTCATTTGCTAAAACAAAATCCTATGGCATTTATGGCTCATGCTACATGCTTAGGAAAACTAAAGATGGTAAAATTGTAGCAAAGTTTATTGGCACCTCAATTTTAGGCACAAAAAAGAACGCTATTTGGGTGCCCAAAACCTTGATTACTAACCTCCAAAGACCCAAACAAATTTGGGTACCTAAAAAAAACTTAATTCTTGTTTTGTAGATGAACTACAAGACCGGTGAAAATCATTGAGTACTTGATAGCGGTTGTACCCAACACTTGACCAATGATAGAAAAAAGTTCACCACATTCGAGAACGGAAAAGAAAATGACAAGATCACATTTGGTGACAATAGCAAAGAAAAGATAATAGGATTGGGTAAAATTGCTCTATCAAATGACCTTTCCATTTCTAATGTATCATTAGTTGAATCGCTTAGTTTCAATTTGCTATCCGTTGCTCAAATTTGTGATATTGGTTTAACTTGTTCATTCTCTCAAGAAGGTATTTAATTTTGAATGAAAAGAATAACTCTTTAGCTTTCAAATGATTTAGATTTGGAAATCTTTACTCAGTGGATTTTTCTTCAAAAGATTCATGCTTGAAAACATGTTTAATTGCAAAAACCTCTTTGGGTTGGCATTGGTACAGAAGGCTAGCTCATGTTGGTATGATTCAACTCAAAAAGATTTTTAACCATGACTTAGTTGTTGGCTTGAAAGATTTGAAGTTTGAGAAAAATAGATTGTGTAGTGCTTGTCAAGCCGGGAAGCAAGTCGCAAATTCTCATCCTTCTAAAAGTACCATGTCAACTTCTAGACCATTAGAACTCTTACATATGGATTTTTTTGGGCCAACAACTTATAAGAGTATTAGGGGTAATAGCTATTGTTTAGTCATTGTGGATGATTACTCAAGATATACATGGGTATTCTTTCTATATGACAAAGCCAAAACCTCTAGCATTTTCAAAAGTTTTGTAAAAGGGGCTCAAAATAAATTTGATTTCAAAATTAAGAAAATCCATAGTGATAATAGTTTCGAGTTCAAGAACACTAAAATTAAAGATTTTTGTGATGATCTTGAAATAAAGCATGAACTTTCCACAACCTACACTCCGGAGCAAAATAGAGTTGTAGAAAGGAAAAATCGAATATTAATTGAAATGGCTAGGACAATGCTTTATGAATACAATATTTCCGATAGCTTTTGGGCGGAAGCAATCAATACCGCTTGTCATGCTATAAATCGTCTTTATTTGTATCGTCTCTTGAAAAAGACCTCTTGTGAGCAAAACCAAACATCTCATATTTTCGTGTCTTTGGTTGCAAATGTTATATTTTGAGAAAATGTGTTCGTCTTTCAAAATTTGTAAGTCGATGTGATGTTGGTTTCCTACTTAGTTATTCTTTAAATAGTAAAACGTATCGTGTATTCAACAAAAATTCTGGTTTGGTTGAAGAAACACATGATGTTCAATTTGATGAAACTAACAACTCTCAAGAAGAGCAATAGAATTTGGATGATGTAGGTAATGAAGCCTTGAGACAAGCAATGAAGAATATCCAAATAGGCGACATCAAGCCAAAGGAAGACTTAAATAATCCACAATCTTCTACTCAAGTCAAACCTCCTACCTCTTCCGCGAGAAATCAAATTTAAATCGATGAAGAGGACAACAAGGAAGATGAACAACCATCAAACATACCTTCAAGAATTCATAATGCAATTGCAAAGGATCATCCGATAGATCAAATACTGGGTGATGTGAGTAAGGGTGTTCAAACTCGATCTCGTGTTGCTTATTTTTGTGAACATTACTCTTTTGTCTCTTCTCTTGAGCCAAAACATGTAGATGAAGCACTCGATGATCTGGATTGGGTGAACATTACTCTTTTGGCTCTTCTCTTGAGCCAATACATGTAGATCATCCAGTATATCAAATATTGGGTGATATGAGTAAGGGTGTTCAAATTCGATCTTATGTTGCTTCTTTTTATGAACATGACTCTTTTGTCTCTTCTTTTAAGCCAAAACATGTAGATGAAACACTCGATGATCCGGATTGGGTGAATGCAATACATGAAGAATTCAATAACTTCGCCTGAAACGACGTTTGGACAATGGTGGATAGACCCAAGTAGCACAATGTAATTGGTACAAAGTGTGTCTTTAGGAACAAGCAAGATGAAAGTGGAATAGTTGTGAGAAATAAAACAAGATTGGTCGCTCAATGATTCTCACAAGTCAAAGGTTTGGATTTCGGTGAAACTTTCGCTCCCGTAGCTAGACTTGAATCCATTCGCATATTACTTGCTTTTGCATCATACTCTAATATTAAATTATTTCAAATGGATGTTAAAAGTGCTTTTCTAAATGATAAAATATCTGAACTTGTATTTGTTGAACAACCATCCGGTTTTGAACATCCTAAAAATCTAAATCATGTGTATAAACTCTCCAAGGCGCTCTATGATCTTAAGCAAGCTCCTAGAGCATGGTATGAACGCCTTAGAGATTTTCAGCTCTCAAAAGGATTTAAAATTGGAAAAGTTGACACAACTTTGTTTACTAAAGTTCTAGATAAAGATTTCTTTCTGTGTCAAATTTATATTGATGATATTATTTTTGAGTCTACAAATCAAGAATTTTGCAAACAAGTTGATGATATGATGTCTAGAGAATTTGAAATGTTCATGATTGGAGAACTTAGCTATTTCATTGGACTTCAAATCAAGCAACTCAAAGATGGGACATTCGTGAGCCAAACAAAGTACGTGAAAGATTTGATCAAGAGGTTTGGCATGGAAGATGCAAAACCCATCAAAACTCCCATGGCAACCAACAGTCATCTCGACATTAATGAGGGAGATAAACTGGTAGATTTAAAGCTTTATAGATCTATGATTGGTAGTTTGCTTTATCTTACCACATTTAGGCCCGATGTCATGTTTAGTGTTTGCATGTGTGTAATATTTCAAGCATCACCAAAGGAGTGTCATTTAGTGGCCGTGAAAAGAATTGTAAGATATTTAAAGTACTCCTATAGCATTGGCTTATGGTATTCCAAAGGTGCAAAATTTGATTTAATTGGATATTCCCGATTATGCGGGTTGCAAAGTGGATAAAAAAAGCACCTCGGGTCATGGTGTCGACGATTGAGTCGTCGATCTTACGAAATAAATAGAGAAAAATGGCAAAGAGTTCTTGAAAAAAAATATCACTACTCTTTATTGCTACGAACTGGCTATTATAGGGGGTGCCCTCGACAAGGCAGTGAACTAATCCTAATTACACCGAGCGCAATGCTTGCTATGTTGCTGAATCAGATTTGAAACATCAACCTAACGCTGATTGACGTGCTTCAATCTGATGCAGTCTCCTCGATCTACTCCGTGCTCAATCTCGAAGAGGTGGCAGTTGCTCCTTGAAGAGATGCTTGTTGGAAATATCGCGACTGGTCAGAGCGAGGCAGCGGTTGATAAAATACCGACCGTTCGACGGTTGTGTGTTTGTGAGACACTCAACCGTATGGTAATTTTTGTCAATGTCTTAGGACGCGTGGTATGGAGCAAATATAACATGTGTTCCATTCATCACACGGTAAGGAATATACTTGGAGTTAGATCCGAATGCCAGTTCATTGCTTCTACGAGCGGTCATCTGGTCGGGGACTAGGTACAGGACCTCATCCGACCAGGATACTTATTATGTAACCTCTAGAATCCTTACGACCACAGGGGTTGTTAGCCTTAGGGGTTACGACCATGAAGATATATGGTCTTTTATTATGTATTAAAGTAATACATAAAGATTTTAATCCTCGTCGCATATGGTCTTTTATTATGTATTAAAGTAATACATAGAGATTTTAATTCTCGTCACACGGTCATCCAAGAAATAAAATTTCGTAGCCCTATCCAAGCCGAACATGTTTCCGCGAGTAGTTGTTGTGTTCAATTGCTATGCATGAGGCAAACATTGATGGATTATAGAATTAAATTTGATAATATACCTCTTTTCTGTGATAATAATAGTGCTGTGAAGATTGCAAATAACCCGGTCCAACACTCAAGAACTAAGCA
The DNA here is from genome assembly GCA_036346405.1 of Phyllostachys edulis. NCBI lineage: Eukaryota > Viridiplantae > Streptophyta > Magnoliopsida > Poales > Poaceae > Phyllostachys > Phyllostachys edulis. The sequence goes on along the minus strand of CM070551.1, from coordinate 14,178,767 downwards.
TATAGATATCCGTCACCATTTCTTGAGAAATCATGTAGGAAAAGTAGATATTAAAATTAGCCACATAAGGACTGATGATCAATTAGCCGATATCTTCACCAAACCATTAGATGGGAACCGATTTTGCAAGTTGAGGAATGAGTTAAATGTCATATATCACTCTAATGTTGCTTAAAACTCATACCTCATGATATTTGCTCTTATTTGGATTTCTTGAAGTTCTAATGAAAATCATTTTGAAAATTCTTTTTAAAAAACTCTAATTTGATAAAAACTATATTCATTGGAAATCCTTTTGTCTATCTCATGCATAATGATCCTAAAAATATTTATTTGAGTGGTTATGTTAAGGATCATTTGCATTTCTTTTCAAGTTCTAAAAAATCCAAGAAAAAGGGTACTATCGCGATTTACCGCTGGTACTACCACGGCCCGGTAATACCACGACTTCATTGGGGTGCTACCGCATCTGGCTGGTGGTTCCAAAAACGGTTTCGACCGAGTCCTTATCCTCTAACCCCCTTTTCCAATCGGTCCAACCGTTCCCCATTCCAAAAACCACCGAGGGTTTCACCTCTCTCTCTTCTTCTCTTCTCCACAAACCTCCCACTCAAATCCTTTGGTTTTGTGGATTTCTCTTGGATCTTGGATTGATTTTGGTCTTTATTGATCATATCTCTTCTATCCCTTGAGGTAAAAGTCTTTTGATTCATCTCTTTTCTCAAAGTTTTGTCATAATCTCATTTCTAGGGTTTTAAGTCAAATGTGTATGATTTAGTCAATTACTTTTGGGCAAAATACTTAGAACTAGTATTTGGTGACATCTAACGTCTACTCCATGATTTGATTCACGCCAAATACTTATTTAATGCAAAATCCATCAATGCCCAAAAGCAGTTTCTGCCATTGCGGTACTACCACACATAGATTACGGTACTACCGCTAGCCGGTACGACCGAATATCAACTGCGGTACTACCGCCATTGCAGACAAAAAATGATTCTATCATACTGTTTTAATTTAATCCTATCCTGTCCTGTCCTAATTGCTTTCTTACCCTATCTTAGCAACCAAGCTAAGGACTAAAACCTCTCTTCGCAAGAGTGCTACTCCTGACGGAGATCCTGAGGAAAGATATGATCCTCCAACCTCTAGCGTTGGACCATCTCGCCCAAGGGTTGCAACTCGAAAAGCATCTTCTCGAAAGGCAACATTAGTGAGATCTCCAAGGGAGGACAGTGATTCTGAGACAGAATCCTTTTTGCTACCAATGAGGGCAAGAGACAAAAAGCAATCCTCAAAGCAAGCTCAAGAAAGTGAAAGTGGAGAAGAAGAAAGTGATCATGAAGAAGATGATGATGAATATAAGGAAGAAGGTGATGAGGATATGGCTAAGGTTGAAGAGCCAGTGGTCGACCTCATGCAAATTACATGTGATAGTTATGTAATGCTTTGTCATCCAAATCAGTTTGAGAAAACAGCTAGCTCAACGGATGCAAGATTTCATACCAGTTTTCAACAAGAGGTTTACGCTTAGCTTTACAATCATCACCGTCAGTTCGCCAACCATAAGTATATTGATTGGGCTCATTTGAATTCTATTGAAAGGTTTGTGGAACATACTGTCTGTTTCAAGATGCTGGTCTAGCCGAAATAGTAGCTTAAAATGTAGCTACAATAAAGACTTGATTAGACAATTCTATGCTACTGTCTATGTTTCTCTAGAGTTCGATCTTTTGATATGGATGACAGGAACTCAACAAGTACAAGCTACCAAAGCTGATTTTGAGCGAGCTCGAAGGACATACTTAGGAACACAGGAAAATATTTATGATCAAAGAGCTGTCCAAAGTCCAGCTTGGTGTCAGTATTATAATGGAAATATCCGGCATACACCAGAAAATATCGGAGGTCTGCTTCCTTTGTCTAGTTTGATAAATCAGATCATCAATCATAACTTCTTCCCAAAGAGTGGGAATTTTGATGCTATCCGAGGACATGCTTGGAACATAGTAGATAACGTCATGCAAGGACGGAAATTTGATGTGATTGGTCTTATCATCAAAGAAATAACTTCCTCTACGAATGACGGAATCAAAAGGATTTATTTTGCTCCTCACATCATGGCTCTTATCTTGAGGATGACTCAGTTTCGAGGAGCTCAACCAGAAATTCACAAGCCTTACAAGCCAAGGAAAGGGGCTCCAGTTCCGGCTGCCATTCTAGCTCAAGCTCAAGAACAAGCTCAAGCACAAGAAGATGCTCCGGCTGCAGATACAATATCCTTATCTCAGATCTACTTCGTAGTTTTGGAGATTCGCGACTCTCAACATAGGTTGGAAGATGGTCAGCATGAGACAAATAATCAGATCGCTGCATTAACAGATCAAGTGAACGCTCTTGAGCAAGCATACTCTGTGCCACTTCACTACGGCCACCGTCTTTGCCGTGATACTCCTCCTCGGGATCCTCCACCACAAGAGTGATTCCTTTTGGTCCTTGATGCCAAAGTGGGAGAGATTGGAGGAAAGATTGAAAGATTAAGGGGGAAAATCAAGAAGATCACGTCAAGAAAGATCAAGACTATCTTATATATCTTATAAATTATCTATGTTGGAACTACGTGTTTATGTAATAACCTTTATGTTTGATGTATTTGGACTTATTGCTTGTATGGTTGTAATAGCTTAGTTTAACTTTATGACTCTTATGCTTTGCTACCTTATTAGTATTGTCCTTGTCTATCAAAGTTTATGTGTTCAAGCATTTTCTTATTTATTATTCCCTTTATGCTTGAATAATTCACATGTTCCTCATTTTCAACAAATAGAGGAAACTCCGCCGAAATACCAAAAATTCACAAATGTGCATAACAATCTATATGCACATCTTTAGGGGAGTTTTGTTTATTTGTTGATTGACTTTAAATGCAACTAATTCTTCATCTCGTTTGAACTTATCTTTAGAATTATTTGCACAATGTCAAAACAACAATATACAACTTGGTTTACATTCAAAATCTTTCAAATCATTCATATTGACTAAGTTGTCATCAATTTCCAAAAAGAGGGAGATTGAAAGCATTTAGGCCCCTAAAAATGATTTTGGCAATTAATGTCAACAATGTGTTATGGGACTAATATGTGTGCTAAGATGTTTTAAAAGTTTAATCCCGTAGTTTGAATGATGACACGGAAATGACAATGCAAAGATGACAAAGATCGTCATGGCTCAAGACAAAGGTATCATATAGCATAAGGATCCTTTTTGTAGTATTTACTGGTCTCGATGTTTGAAGAAAAGACCGGATTTGTAGGCTAGATGACGTACTATAAAGAGGAATCATGGCTAGTAGCTTGAAAGATTATTTTGTGCCATCTTGATCAACTAGGAGTCATGCATTACATTCAAATTCGCTTCTGAAAGTTCTTCAGTGAAAATCGGTATGATCGCAAGTGATAAGCGGTACTACTGCAGGTCGGTAGTACCGAAATCTAGTTGGTGGTACATTTTTTTTCAGAGAGCTTGTTTTTGGAGTTTTCATCTCCTCTGACAATTGGTATGACTGCATTTCTGAAGCGGTACTACCACAATGCAGTAGGACCAAAAAATACATGGCGGTACATTATTTCCAGAGAGGGTGTTTTCTTGATCCTTTGGAAATTGGTAGTTCCATTCTAGCCAAGCGGTACTACCGCTGTGCGGTAGTACCAGATTTTAGTTGGCGGTAGTACAACAACTTTTTCGGCTAGTTCACAGCATTAAATACAACAGTTTCAACCGTTGATCATGAAGAGCGGTAGTACCGGATTTGTTTAGCGGTACTACCGCAAATGCTAAAATTTTCAACAAGGTCCAAACGGCTAGTTTTGTTTGTGAAGGCTTGATAATCTTCAAGCAAGTACTGCGATTTGTTACTCTTGGTGCTTGCCGGCACCTAGACAGCTTGGAGAAGGTTTTGCGCGATGATCACTTCAAAGAAGATTGTGAAGTGGCCCGACAAAGTTTGTGAATTGGTGTGGTGCTCACCATCTCCGGAGAGGAGAAAGAGCAACTTTTGTGATCGAGGGAAGTGCATTGTGGTTTATCTATTGTCTTTACTATTTCTGCATTTACATTTCTAGCAATCAATTATGTAGAATTGCTTAGCTATAATTGCTTTTAGTATTGACATAATCTTGAGTTGCCTTAGCAAATATTGATCATAGCTTTTGAACTTGTGCTAGTAACTCTTTGATAAGATCACTATTGTTAAAATTGTCAATTAGAGCATAAGTATTTTTATAACCTCCTATTCATCCCCCTCTAATCGGTCATCCTTGATCCTACAACATCTCACTGTGATGTTGCAATGGATGATTGCTTTTCAGAGATCAAAGGCCATGGTAAAGATAGTTCACCAAGAAGACAATGGTAAGAAATATGCTCCCACCTGGCAAATCATGTATTGGTGAGTCGGCCGTGATGCTAACCATTTCTTTCATGCAGGCAACCCTTAGGTCCAAGCACCTTCTACCAATCACTGGTTCAGTTCAAACAAAATCAGCAAATAAGGCACCGGACTTATGTAGTGTTTCAAGATCTTGTACATGTTGTGAGCTTGATTTACACCATGTTTATCATCGGGGTGATTATCATTTTGCTCTCTTGATTAAATAGCTGAACTCTCATAGCTTGCTTCTGAGTCATCGAAATTGTCATAGTTTTCTTTTCTCTAATGCCAAGTAGAGCATTGTAGTTCAACAACTGAATGATTTTTTAACCTTCATTTGGCTCTTTGCAGGCGCAGATGCCTCTGACTGCTATTACTTCTGTAATTGATGGCTTAAAAAGATTATACATCAAAAAATTGAAGCCTTTGGAAGTTGCATACCGGTTCGATGATTTTGCTTCCCCATTACTGGTACAGACTTCTATTCATAGTTTAGGCTCCCACGCATTTTCTCTGGTGATGTCAAGAGCTATGTGGCATCAGGGTTGAGGCAGGGTGTTTTTGCTGCTACTTCGATCCCCCCTCGTTGCTGCTACTCCTTGATTCCAAGGCAGGTTTTCTTTGATTTCCCATCTAGGTTTTTGGTTTATCCTTTGAGCACAATTGCTATGTGTTGTTTTCTGTTGGGTCATGGGTAGGCTACGATAGCAACAAATCAAAATTTTCTACCATGTAAATCAGGAAGCCAAGCAAATAGATGATCACAGATCGTTACCACCAGACGCGCAGAGCAGCGGAAGAAGGGTTAGAGCAGCCTGGTCCAACGAAGAGCGCATCGATGTAGTGGTCGTAGTTGATCGTCTCCTCCAGTGACCTCTGCAGTTCCTTGTAAAGATCGCGGATCATCCTCAAGCGCAACAGCAACCGCAGTAGCGCCTCTACGGTATCCACACGTCCAGAGAAGGAACAACCATGCGCTGGTGTGCTAGCACCAAGTCGCATGACAGAGCTATCTAGAAGATGGCAGCTAGGGTTTTGGTGGAACAACTCAACTCACGACTTTCATGTGTCTCGTCTGTTACGTTCACCACCCCTCCCAACAGCCTCATGCATCTCGTTATATAGTGCTCATGACGGATCCTATCCGAACACGTTTGACGAATCGTATCCGTACTTGTTTGTTCCAACCCGTTAAGTGTGTGACCCTGTAGGTTCATGCGTAATCGGTTGTGACTCAGAAACCCTTTTCGATCACGAGTCGTTAGCGGTTCCTAGCAGGACATAACGATTCTCGAATACACATGAATTATATCGAACGAACCTCAATGCAATATGATCTACGACCAGGTACTCATCAGTTATGACTAGATCCTATCTCTATACGACCAGTTCGTATTTGGTCATGACCAGTTCGTAACTCCTTACGACCAGGTTTCGACTACTCTGTGATTACGTTCGACCAATCTACGACCAGCTTGTATCTCTATATGACTAGTTCGTAACTGATCGAACTAAGCGACCTACTCATGTATTATCCCTTTGTCTCACAATGTCTGGTTGAACTCCAGGTGAGATGTTGTGTCATCCATAGACTGTTCAATACTTTCTCGATCGAGTGTCGGATAACTTCACGTGGTCGAACACTTCGACCACTAGTTGCATGGCTATGCACTTTTTTTATCTGACCACAACGAGGGGCCCAAAGACATCTCTCCTGTTATGTTAGGAGAGGCAAATCCCATATCCGACCAGTCACATTCCTCCGCATGTTTCATAGCATACCCGAAAGCTACCTTTATAACTACCCAGTTACGAGTAGCGATTGGCAACCCCTAAGAGTGCTATTACACATGTAGAAAACCATGCTAATATCAGGTCTAAGGATTATACATCATCATTACTTGAGACCAACTAACGACACATAGAATCATAACAATCTCAATATTGTCTCAAGGTGGGTCAATCCAACCCCAAGTTCTCTAACATGTGTTCACATTATTGATTCGATATCCCCATATCCATGACCGGTAAAACATGGTCATCAATCAATGCAATGTGCTGGTCGATAGAGTCAATAGTGTTCCGACCATTGACATCCAACCAGGGATACATTTAGAACGACATCATATAAGTTAAGAGTTTCACCAACAAGTCACATACTTGTTAATCTTCATAACCAATGATTTATTCAAGGAACAGGATAACACATTATCCAATATTATGAACATAATGAAATACAATCATCTCTATGATTGCCTCTAGAGCATATTTCCAACATTTTCTTTGTTACTAGTTGGTGGATCTATATGATTTGAAGCTTGATTTGTTGTGATTTGAGCTTAATCGGTGGGGTTTGGCCTAGTTCTAAAATATTTTGGGGGTTTTGAGCTTTATTGTTAATTTGTTATATTTTCAAATATTTTTATCTCGATCTAGAATTATGGTGTCTAGTTTGACAGATGAGGGGTGGGGATTAGCAGGGTCTGCACAGATGAGTTGTCGTCATGGTGGGTTGGTGGCATGGTTGCGTCGGTCATGGTGGTAGTGCGATTGGTGTCTACTGTCAAGTGTTTTATGCTAGGGCTCACCTAAGTCAGAACCTTTTTCTCCTTCATTTTATAAAATTTGTTTCTTCAATCCATATGGAGAGAGAAGAGGAAGGGATGTTGGTGGTTATAATTGTCAATCCATATGGAGTGCGAGAGGGATTAATGTTTTTATTTCTAAATCTAAGGTATATGTGACAAGTTGAAACTATCAATTGTTTTTTAACCTTTTTGTGACGTATGATATCTTCTATTTCACTAGGAATAAGGTCAAAAATGTAGGATGAAGTTATTAGGTATGGTTCACATAGTATGAGAAATTATTTTTTGCTTAGCTTTGAACAGACCCTTTTGTATTTGTATTTGGCAGGGGCTCACCCAACATAACAAATTATCTTTGTCTACCTTAGAGTAACTCCTTTGTATCCATCATTTATAGGGGGGGGGTCACCTAGCCTAACAATTTATCTTTGTCTAACTTAGAATAAATGTTTTGTATATGTTATTTATGACTTCACCAAGCTTTAGTTTGTAGGGGTTCACTAAGGATAATTTTTTTTGTCTAGGTTATATTTTTTTTGTCTCTCTTGTAGGGGCTCACCAAGGTTAGGATTTTGATTTTGTCTAGGTTAGAATATTTTATTTTGTCTTTGTTTCTTTGTAGGGTTCAAGCTAGCCAAATAAAAAGTCAAAGCATGTATATCCTTTTGGAAATCCGTACCAGTTAAAGAAGCTACACATCACTATTGTTAAATTTCAGTGGTTAGCAATGTGCAATTTTAGTACATCTTTATTGTTATTTTTGTAAGTCTATATGAACTGCTTCTTTAAGTTACAACAATGTTTGTTTTCAAAAGAAATGTCATAGTAGTGTTGAGATATAGGATTTGGCTCTTTTTACCAGCTACATCAATCTCAAACAACAAGGCTATATGATCATCTTTTCTTGATCCGCTTCTCTGTGTTGTTTTCCTCCCACAGGATTGGGCTCTCAAATTTGTCTGGTTTAGAAATAATTCTTCGCCTGTAATTGATTTGATTGTGCAATCCTAATTTTTCTTGCTATCTACTAAAGGACATAATTGTTCTCTTTTTCTCTGTAGGAAACATTATGCAGTAGTTTGAGATGATTTGAGCGATCAATTGGTACCAAGCCACAACAACATGTCGTACGATGTTCCTATCAAGATTATCCCACCATCTACATCTACATCTGGTGGCTTAACTTCAAGGGAGCTTGTCCTCATCAGCCATGGTGTCGAGCTTCTTTTTGTTCACTAGAGGTCCCCTTTGGTACTAACTAGTTCACCTATGTAACTTGTACTTTTCTAACTTCCTTTAGGTTTGTAACTTTTAGTTGTATGTTGACCATACAAGTAACATATTAGAAATCAGATAAATTACATCTAAAAAAATCATGTTAGTGCATAAGTTGCATACAATTGTAACTAAACTTTAAGTATCATGTAATATGCAATTTTAGTACATTGTCGATGCAATTTCTACTTTGCAAGTTTTTAATATGTTCGTTGTAATAATAGACTAATAGTCACTCGTGGTAACCATTGTTTGACTTAGCTTTTCATTTTATTGCACGCCTTGTGGTTTTATGTTTGGGTGTATCTAGGTATGCATGTTTATGTGTTTCTCAGAAATAATTTTGTTTATTTAGAATTTGATTTTGTTTTATCCGCATCCTAAATTAGACCTAACAGCAAAGATCCACAAACCCTATGTCATCAAGTGTTGACCTTCATCGCCTTCCTTGTTGAGTAGTTGTAAGATCAAGGAGGCCGACTAGAGGGGGGTGAATAGGCGTTTTTAAAAATTCTTTTGGCTAAAACCGATTTCTAATGCGGAAGCTAATATCAAAACGGTTTTGCACAATTAAAGCCTAAAATAACTAGGTTCAACTAAGTGCACTAACAATACAAGTCTATTGATGAATATAGCACTCAAGCAAGACTTGTAAGCAATTCAATTTTAGCAAAGTAAATAGCACAAAGTAAAGCAAGCATTCATACACAATGAATGTAAATGCAATAGTAAGTCGCAAGAATGCAAACCACAATTGACACGTCGATGTTTTACCGTGGTGTTCGGAGACTTGCCGATCTCCCCTAATCCATGTTGAGGTAAACCCAAACCAATTGGGCCAGCTCCACAAATTAAGCCTTCCTCCGAGGTAAGTCCAACCACTTGGACCGGTTTCAAACCGAACCAACACCTCGCTCCATTAGGGTTACTCTTACTCCACTCGGGAGATGGCGAGTACCAAGCCACTCACAAACCACCCGGGTCTTCTCACAATCTTCTTTGAGAAGCTCACCGGTGCAACGACGCCACCACGCCGTCTAGGTGTCGACAAACACCAAGAGTAACAAGTTTAGAACTCTCACTTGACCTAATCAAGTGTCTAAGCTCAATGGATACTAAATCCACTACCTAAGGCAACACATGTACTTAGGGTTTGCTCTCTAACCTCACTAAGTGCAACACATGCACTAAAGAGTAGAGATGGCTTGCTCTTAGCTCAAAGGAATGAATAAGGCACTAGCAACACATGCTATGACCTTAGCAGCAACACCAGCAACATCTACCAACCGGCCAAGGTAGCTATTTATAGCCCACACACACAAACTAGCCGTTGGGACAAACTTCTTGAACAAATCAGGATTTCCGGTAATACCGCCATTGAAACTCTGGTATTACCGCAACTGGCTCAACGGTCGGATTCAACAGTAAAAAGCACTTTGAACTAGCCGTTACAAAAGTGTTGCGGTATTACCGCCAACTACAATTTGGTATTACCGCACAACGGTAATACCGCTCAGCTATATCGGTATTACCGATTTCCAGAGACTTAAAAATCTAAGGAGAAACACGAATAACATCTTCTCTGGAAAAAATGAACCGCCATTAAAACATCGGTATCACTGACTTGCGGTAATACCGCTACATAGGTGCGGTCATACCGATTCTTACGAAGAGCCAAAACACTTGGAAACATTCGGTCCGACACGTGGACCGCCCAGATTCAATGGGCCATTCGGACCACGTGTTATAACCGTTAGATCTTAGCACTGTTCGGACGGTCCGAAAGTTCCTCGCGATTTGGACCGTTGGATCAAGATCGGACGATCGATCGGTCACCACAAGTTCGGACGGTCCGAACGTTCAACTCGGTTTGGACCGTCGGATCAAGATATGACCGTTCGCCACTTTTGGACCAAACGAACTGCAGTAATACTGCTTTACACTTGCGGTCTTACCGCTATCAAGATTTCGAGAAAGACTCCCAAAGCACGTTCTCTGTTAAAAACATACCACTTCTGTATTTTGGTATTACCGACTCGTGGTAATACCGCCCATACACTGCGGTCATACCGTTTTTGGGGTTTCAAGAAATCCTTCCAAAACTTCCTCTATGGAAAAGTTATACCGCCATTTAAACTTCGGTATTACCGACTTGCGGTAATAACGCTCAACACTTGCGGTCTTACCATTTTTCAAAACATTTTTCCAGAAACTCAAACCAAATGCAAACAAACGTTAACGGCAAGATTCTCAACAAGTTGCAAAACACATTTGCCAACTTTTAGAAACAACACCACAAGAAACACGATACATAGACTTAAACTATTTGCAAAATACATTCGCAAACTAAAGTCACATGCCACAAGGATTACGCATGAGCCACAACCATTTGCAAAACACATTCGCAAATATTGGCAACATGCTAACGAGAGCTAGAGCAAGCACAACGAGCTATCAACACATGACTAGCTCAAGCTACTAGTCAAGACCCCTCTTAATAGTACGGCGACCTATACTAGCAATTCGGTCTCCCAACCAAGCACCGAGACCGGTAAAAGACTAGGAACACATCATTAGCCCTAGCTAGTCATACATTTGCCTTGCACACACACTTGAAGCTTGATGACGCACATCTTCTCTTCAAGTTTAGGTTCTTGACTTGATGATCACCAACACATGATGATCTCTTTCACTTGATCTCCATCAACACATGATGGATCTCTTCTTGACTTGATGATCAACTCATGATCATCTCCTCTTCTTGAACTTGATGTGCATCAACACATGATGCATCAACACATGATGCATCCTTTAATCCAAGCTCTTGATTTGATGACGATCAACTCATGATGTCATCTAAAGTCTTCTTCATCATGGAACCTAACCTGCTTATCCAACTCATGGAAAATGTTAGTTCCATAATATGATTATCATTAATTACCTCATCATACCATTAACTCATAATGGTGGGACAAGATACCACAATCTTTCCCTCTTTGGTAATTGATGATAATCACTTCAATTACAAATAATTGAATAGATTGATACGAGTATATACGAACTACATAAGTTGTATATACTCAACATGAGTGTATACGAACTACACAAGTTGTATATACTCAAATGATATATGAGCATATATGAACTACACAAGTCTCATAACTCATATAAATATATTAACTACACAAGTTAAATATATTCAAGGATATGTTTCAAAGTAAAGATCCCAAATATATGTGGAAAAGGAATTTGGATCAATACTAATGAAACCACAAAACATAGAGTGAACTCTCCTAGAAGTGTGCATACACAAATGTGTAATAGGAACATATGCACATATTCAAGTTAGACTTTTGGTGGAGTTCATCCTATATTTTGAATCCGAGGAATGCAACAAGATATAAGAATTATGAAGTTGAATGCATACCTCTTTGATTTTCACCTTTTAATCCAATTGAGACTAAACAATATGTACAACAATAGAAGTGTTAATCTGACAAATAGATTTATCATTAATCACCAAAATACTCCATTAACACATAACGGCGGGTCTAGATCCTTCAGTAGTGCCCACTTATTTCTATTTTTTTGCATCCATGTATCTAGGGCTTGTGGATCTATGCTCTTAGGTCTGATGGTTGAGAAATTTCTAGTTCCCTGGTGAAATTTGTTGTTTACGTTGCTTGAATTGAATTTTCTGTAGCTATGAGTGGCTTTGGGAGAACTAATTTTGCTCGATTCAACCATGAGTGGTTTTGGGAGGAACTAATTTGCTAGCTCTGTTATGCTTCAGATCTAGTATGATAACCTTCATTGGCAACTATAAAGTGGCACACATTTGACTGGATTTGATTTTTGTGCTGGGGGCTGTAGAAAGCTATTTGTTGCACAAGGATTAAGTGTTTCGTTTTCCCTTTCCTTGTTAAATGCAGTGTGATAATATAGACACTGTAATGAACTTCAAGAGTTGTAGTGACATTATTTTGATCATCTAACTTCATATATTTTTTCTAGGAGCTTATGGTTGTTTTGAACTTAAGGTTGTTTTGCATTTTTTTTATTTTGCCTGCCTAATATATCGTTTTTCATCTGACTTCACATATTTTTTCTGGGAGCCTGCATATATGACTAATGGTCAGGGAGAATGCAGAACTCCTTTAGAAATTTATTTTACTTCAGACCGTCCGAATGCTAGCAATAATTTGTGTGATGTGCATTCTTTGTCCTAACGTCCAAAGATTTTTCTTGTTAAATAGTAGAAAATATTATTATGCAATTCATTCTTTAGACCAAGAGTTATAGAGTATTTACATTCATGTTTTCAGCTTCCCTTCCATGTTTTTGATAGATCACCTGTTAGACGCCTGCATTTGGAAATTTACACCACAGTTTTATATATTTTGTTGTGTCAGGTCATGTGCAACTCCTTCATTGTATGTTTGCAATTTTTGGAGTGCCATGTATTTTTGGGGCTATTTTTGGGGGAGTAGAATTGCAGATGTTATTGTACCCTGCTACCACAAGCTTAATAGATGTTTTTTTCTTTTAGAAAAATATCAATTTCCTCGATCTATGAGTAGGTTAAGCCAGAATTGTCCTCGTGTCAATACTACACATATTTTTGTACTATTAGATATCATATGTTTTTGACAGTGTCAAATCTTCCATGTTAGTAGGTTAGAATTTTTTTTTATCTCTGTCTTTTGTAGGGGTTCACCTAGATTACTTCATTTTATATCTCTGTTTGTTGGGGGTTCACCAAGGTCACTACAATTTTGTTCATGTTGGAAAATTTTGTACCTCTGCTTTTATGTTGGGATTTACCTAGGTTACTTCATTCTATTGGGCTATCCGAGCAAAACATAATAATATGGTACTTGAACATGAGCCTCTTGATCCAGTAGGCTTTGTTACAAAGTTGCCTTGCTGCAATACTAGAGGAGGTGCTATTTTCCTAGTATTGCAAGATTACAACTTGCATACCATTTTAATTAAAATTTTAGTGTCAAGTAATGTGCAATTTTAGTACACTTGTGTGCAAATTCCATTGTTGACATTTTTAATATGTTTCTTTTTAGATGGATAGTATTGTCATCAAGTATTCCTTTTACCTTTATTTTGTTAGGGTTCTTGTTGGTCAACGTGTCTATGATAAACTGATATCTTTTTTTTTGTAATTTGTGAGGGTTCACCAAGTTTAAGGATTTTGTTATGTCTAGGATAGAATATTTTATCTGTTTTTGTTGTTTTGTTAGTGGTTCACCAAATTCAAGATTGTTTCTGTCCATGTATAGCAAATTTATTTGTATCAGTTAATTGTTGGTGGTTCAACTATATATTGAATGCCTACTTGTGTGTTACAACATGATCATTTGTGCATTGAGGCAAAATGGTGTCTGAAATTCTATTTTCTATAGTATATTGAGCAACTACATTAGGGTATTATCTTGAGTTTGTTTTTTATTATCTCAGCCTATTAGCCTTCTCTATTCATTACATTACATGTGCATATAATTTCTTAGATCATGCAACGTGTTCTAATCATCCATTGGTTTGCTAATTGAGTAGTCCAGTGTGTTATAAGCTTGTTCTTGACTTGATTGTAAACACGCCCACTCAATCTGTTCATTCTTCTTAGCCAATACTTTGTGTTCACATTTAAGTTTAATTCGAGTTGCACACCATGTTGTGCCTCCTGTATTTATTGGTTCCTTATTTTAATTCAAAAGTATGTGGCTTGCGTTCATACAAAAAGACATTAACATTTCGCTACGATGTCTCTTCTGGCGGTTTGTTCAATCTCTGTTTAATCTTTCTAGTTGCTATATTATTTTTCCAAAGGATGCAATACTCACAATAATGCTTGGAACTTCTGTTCCATGTAGTTCTAGATCTCTTGATGTCCTTCTCATGCTAGATATATGCATTTTCAAAAAACTTATACACGTGGTTTTTTTTTTTTGCATGGTTGAGACATGTGTTGTTTATTAGTTATTTGTGTGCAATTTTGTTAGTTATTTTTTCTGTAATATGTATGTATTTTCATTAAATATTTATGGATATTACAAATGCCAAAGAACATATAAAAATTCTTAAAAGTTGCATACCTTTTAAACTACATTTGCAGTATTACGTGCCATGCAATTTCAGTATAAACTGACTGCAAATTCTAATGTGGTAAGATTTTAATACATTTTTGTTGGTATTGGTATCTAGTATTTCAATTTAACAAGAGACATATTCATATCGCATACATCTTGTTGAATGTATGTAGCTACCTTATTTTATAATTAAGTTTTTTTTTGTTTCTGTATTGTGTAGGGCTCACCAAGTATAGGATGTATATTGGAATTATTTGTTGTTTTAGTGTTCTGTAAGGGTTCACCCAGTTAAGGATTATTTTTGTTTACATTGGAATTGATCTTTTGTTCAGTATTTTGTAGGGGTTCACCTAGTTTACGATTATCCTCGATTGATGTTATATAAGTTAGTATGAAAGCCAATTAGTTTTTGTTTGCAGTGCCATGCACAGGAACAACTCATCAGAGTGCACAGAGTGGACATCACGATGTCATTGTGGAACAAGTGGGGGAGAATATCGAAGATCGGTGTAATGGTCGATGCCAAAGTTATTTTTGACCCCCAATGGGCATGCCGAAGCACTACTGCACTTTGTAGGGAGGGGCTACTTGCTTCTTGATTGGATCGTTAACAAACTCCCGTATAGGCCAAAGTTTGTTTACTTGTTTTAGTTGTCGTGTGACCTTGGGTTTCTTCACAGTCTGTGCGAATTGTATGTGATTTGCATGTGTTGCGTCTGGATTTGTAATCATCTTGTTTGATATCCCTCTTTATGTGATTTGCGAATTCTACATTGTTGTTTCTTTTTTATGTGAAGTGTGTGTTGGTTTATTTGGAGACAAGCAAGAGTACAATGGTTTATGGGGTCAAGTTAAGTTACAAAAAATAGACATGCTTCTTCTAAGTTGTTCCGTGACTTTTGGTTACTACAGTAGCCTGGTTTTTGTGTTGCGACTTTCTTAAAAATGGTCCATGAGCAATTAGGCTCTTAACGGGTCGGCAACTGAAAAATATTGGTCCAATAAGTAACAACATAGCTCAGCCCAATTGAAAATAACACAGAAACAAACAACAATTGAAGCAACCCTCGTGGATTTTCTGAAAATTTTAGACGACTGTGATATAGTCAGTTCCCGTTGGTCTACACCTCATTTTCTATGAGATTATATTTCTTCGAGACTATAGGACCTGTTTGGATTTGGAAGGTAATATTATTCATATGATTCCTATAAAAATTAAATTATTTAATATGGAATTCTTGCGAAATCTCTTTGAAATTCTCGTATTAATTGTTCCGGAGAAAATAGAAGTTTATGCTTGCTTGCATCCAAGTGCAGGGAAGGAGAAAAAAAATAAAGAAAACTCGTACAACGCGTGTACAACTGAAAGTAATGCACTGGATCATTGGAGGCATGGAAAAATGTGAAATGTGAAGGGGCATCCACGAGACATGCGCAAGTGCAAGCACACTAAAACCGATCCAGGCTTTTCTGGCTCCCTGCCTCCCAGCACACAAACATGAAAGTGTAATGTTCGACAACTGATCCCCGGATAGTACATTGCTATATGATGCCAGCCAGGACAGTGCAATTTGACTGGCTCCTGCCCAAACTTTGATCAAGTGCGTGCCCCCCATCTAATGCCCTCTCAGTCTCAGGCTCTCGCAGTCACAGTTGATGTGCGTGAACACGTTTGTCTGGTTGCATCGCTCGCCATGCATCTCACTGATGCCATCTCAGTCTCAGAGGAGCTAGCGAGCGAGCATATCAATATGCTCCACTTCTCGAGGCGCACACGCACCGGGCGCGTACTCACGGAGTCACGGGGCACGTGATGACTGACGAGCACTGCCCCTAGTGTTGTTCCGCCACTTGAATCGAGCAGAGCTCTCACTGCTCAGTACTCACTAGTTCTTGGTCATTAGGTGCATACTACTCAGTACTCGCTAGTTCTTGGTCATTAGGTGCCTATGGGGTGTAGGCAGCATATGTAGGAGAAGAGAGGAAGAAGCAAATGAATGTGGATAGCATCATAGCACAGAACACAACGGCGAAAGGAAAAGGAGCCAAAGAGATTCGCTCTATGCATGCATGGGAATCTGTAAGTTTACTTGGAGAAGCAGAGATTCGTTCGCTGCACAGCAGCTCACATTCAGTAAGCCAAGGATGATTCAAGCAGCAGGGAGAATCAGTATGTTTTTACTTGCTGGAGACAGCATGACCACATCTCTTCTGGCCTTCTTGAGAGAAGGGCTAACAATTCATCTACTTACTTGAAGCCGAGATCAGTATCTCTGAGTTCTGAGACGATAGTGTGAGCCTGACGAGGTTGCACGTGGTATCGCTTCCACCAACTTCATACGGCTGTCGTCGTCTCATGAAAGTTGAAGCTGTGGTGCCTCATTGGGAATCTTTGACCACGTGCAATGTGCACAGAGTCAGTAATATTCTCAGAACCCAGGAACCGCAGAAGCATCATCACAATAGTTTCACAACAGAGTCTAACCAACTATAATCTAACCAACTATAACCCATCGGCTAATAATCACAAGTAGTCTAAAACTCTAAATTATGATTGAGAACTTTTAAACTTTGTGAACAATATTCAGATTCGGTTATAAGTTGGAGCTATCCATTCCACTGTATTGCAAAAAGTACACATGATAGTTAGTTCTATGCTGCAAACCTTACATATGAAATCAGACAAAACAACATGAACACATGTTCATAGTACTACCGCAACAAAAGATATCTCAGAGCCATTCCTTCAAGTGTGTCACGCATCTAACGTTCTTCCTCCCCTTCCAGTGTCATGGTCCCGGGTTATCAGTTAAGCTCGTTACTAATTCTACAAAAGCATTTGTAATTAATAAATAATAACAAAATCCAAATAATAAAATAAATATCACCAAACTTCCATTTACCTCCGCCTCAATTCATGGACAACCACAATATCCGTATCGAAGTGCACCCTACTAAATAATGCAGTATGCATACTATAGTCTAAATAAAAGACGCAACAATCACATATTAGATCATTCTATCGATTATATGGTACATTAACACATAATGGATAAAGTGACACATGAACTTACCAACACTACGCTTTGCTCGCAGCATTGTAGCTGCAACGATAACACGCTCATCGGCGCTTCTCACCAATTTTGTTAAATAGTTGCTAACTAATTTGTCCTTGACAACTAACAACACGAGTTTGAAAGCTACAAAAAATAAAAATCTCTTAAGAAATATAAAATAATTCCAGATTCAGATAATACAACACAGTCGTAGGGATCAGGGTCAATAGAGACATCTTTTGTTTCATTGAAGTCTGTGACCTTGTCAACGTCCCCGCCTGAATGGATTGTGAGCTAAAGGGTTACAATAGGTCATGCATGCTATAGAAATAAGAGATTGTCGGCGTTGGAAATACCACTACTGGCGAACATGTCGTATTCATCATCCATGTCCTCTTCAAGGATGGTTTGTAACGTCCCGTTTGTCCTAGAGTTTCTTGCTAGGTTTCAAAACTAAAAAGGAACCATTTGATTTACTTGCTTGCTCAAGCTTAACTTGGAATTTTGGAAATTTGGGAGCTTAATTTGAACTAACCAAACCTCAACTAAGTCCTTTTGGTTTGTGTTCTTTGTCCTTTTGGGGTTCTCTGGTGCTCTCTGGTTTTAGTTTTCTTTTCTGTGTTCGCCTTGTGTGCCCTTGGGTTTAGTTCGTCCTTCTCTGGACCTCCTCGTTCTCTTTGGATCACCCCTGGTGTCTTCTCCTGGACCTCCCCTTTCCAAGACCTCCTTGTCTTTGGTCCCCCTCTTGCCTGACCCCTTTGTGGGTCTAGGATCTCCTCTCTTGGGTCTTAGACCAGCTCGGGTTTGTGTTTCAAATGTCCTTGAATCTTGAAATTCAAATTTGGGTGATTCCCGTGTCCTTTAGGACCTCCCCTCGTCCATTTGGACCTCCTCTACGTTCATTTGGACCTTCCCGTGTCCTTTAGGACCTCCCCTCGTCCATTTAGACCTCCTCTGCGTTCATTTGGACCTTTCCATGTCCTTTAGAACCTCCCCTCGTCCATTTGGACCTCCTCTGCGTTCATTTGGACCTCCCCGTGTCCTTTAGGACCTCCCCTTTGTTAGATCTGACCGTTAAGACCTCCCCTTTAGAGATCTTAACTGTTCAAACCTCCCCTTGTTAGATCTGACCGTTAAGACCTCCCCTTTGAAGATCTTAACCGTTCAGACCTCCCCTTGAGAGATCTGACCGTCAGGACCTCCCCTTGATTTGATCTGATTGTCAGGACCTCCCCCTTAAGGGATCTGACTGTCAGGACCTCCCCTTGATTTGATCTGACCGTCAGGACCTCCCCTTGAGAGATCTGACCGTCAGGACCTCCCATAGATTTGATCTGACCATCAGGACCTTCCCTTGAGAGATCTGACCATCAGGACCTCCTCTTGATTTGATCTGACCGTCAGGACCTCCCCTTGAGAGATCTGACTGCCAGGCCCTCCCCTTTGTGGACCTAACCGTCAGGACCTCCTCTTGTAGATCCTGACCGTTAGGACCTCCCTCGAGAGATCTTGACCCTCGGACCTCTTGTGAACTGTGAGCAGGTCTTTTGGACCTCCTCGTGTCTTTTGGACCTCCTGTCCTCAGGACCTCCTTGTGGTCAGGACCTCCCTTTGAGGTCACGACCTCTGGTCTTTATGCAAGGATCTCCCTTGCGGGTCAGGACCTCTGGTCTTTTGCAAAGACCTCCCTTGCGGCTGAGACCAACCCTTTTGACTGATCTGTTCTCTTGAGTTTGACTGGCCCCACTTGTCAGCCTTGCTCACTTTTCTCATTTTTTCGCCTCAAAACTCTGGGCGCATTTAAGGGTTGTTGCATCACATTAAATGCAGTCACATCTGAGGTACTTTGTTTTATTCTTTTGATGGCATACTCTGACCTAACCTTGTCCTGTCTACCACCGATCTTTGACACGTTTGCTTAAGCCCTTGTTGTTTCTCTACCAGCCCCGGCTATAAATAGCCTGGGCATGCCTCCCTTTGTCACCTTTCACTCATTTCTAACTTCCCTACTCTCGTCTAGTGTTCTCCGTGCTCTAGACCTCCCCAAGGAGCTCTCCGAGGCTGTGCTGTGTTTCTTGCTTTCTGGTTTTGGTTGAGTTTGTTTGAGCTCTTTTTAGTCTTCTTTTAAGTTCTTTGCTTGGAGCTGGTTTGCTTATTTGGTTCTTTGGCGAACGTGTAGATCCCGTGTTTGAGGAGGAGTTCTTGGACCCAGCAGTTTCTACCGAAGGTTCACCACCGCTCAACGAAGGCAAGTCGCAGACCTTTGATCATATTGAGCCTAGCTTTTCAAATGTATTTTGCTTTACGTAATCATGCATGGCTATTTTTATAAGAAATGGTTTGGGCAGTAGATAATTTTCTACTTGACAATATGCCTCCCTGGATAATTGTATTTGACATGTTGACATGATCCTCTTGGACGCCTTAGGATGGGTATTTTAGTTGGTTTTGTTTGGTATTGCCAACATGGGACCGTATGTTTATGCTTAGTCTTACTTTTAGAACCAGAGGTCTTGGGAATCATGTTTCTTCTCTAATAACTTGACTAATGGAACTATGGAATCTGTGGTTGGTGCCACTGTTGAGCAACTATGGTGGGATACCATAGTTGTGTTGATTGTGGTGCGAGACCACTTTGTTAAAATCTTGCGTGCCAGGACCAGGGAGGTCTTTGGCCAGGTGAACCCAAAATGTTTTCTTAGTCGGGCAAGTGATCGTGCAGTAAAGGGGGTGCTCTTCGCACACTGGGATGTGGAAGTCTTGCCTGAGCAGCAATTAAGGACTTAACTTTGTGTTCTGTTGATCTGGACCTTTTAGTGCAACCACAAGATCACTTATGGGGGTGGTTTGGGCCAAATAATTAGCTTTGAGATGGCTCGGTTCTGCTATGGTGGAGCATGCTGATTCGCTAGCGCAAGAGGGGGCACGAATCCGGTGGGGGTTGCAACCCCGCCGGAAGCGAAACCTTAGCGAGCAGCTCTGAGCCAGATCAAAGCTTTGTAAAGACCTTGTCACGCTCTCTAGACTGCTCACCTTTGGAAGTGAGCAAGGGTTCCGACGGGAACCCACCCCACTAGAGAGGTCGTGAATTGTGGGTAAAGTTGTACACCTCTGCAGAGTATCATTTTATTTGAATAGCCAAGTCCTTGGTCATGGACATGCCTGGTGAAAATGGTGCAAGGGGTAGACTTCTCAAAATTTGTGTTCCATGGCTAGCTTGGGATGTCTGCAAGTATTCTAGGTGGCTCTGAGTGCTTATGATGTCCTCGGTTGGTCGTGGAGGTATTGTGAACCCTGGGGTGGTCCAAGGAGCTCCTGAGTGGGTGCTTAGAGGAGATCTTGGAGCCCTAGGGAGGTCTTTGGGAACTCTGGAGTTAGTGCTCCAGAGAGGTCTTGGGAGAGGTCCTAGTCGTGGGTGCGACCAGATCTCCCCCAAGTGGTCTTTGGGAACTCAGGAGCTAGTGCTCCAGAGTGGTCTTGGGAGAGGTCCTGGTCGTGGACGCGGCTAGACCTCCCCCAAGTGGCTTTGGTAGTGAGTTGGTGCTCACTCCCCTTCTTTTAAAACAAATGTACTTATGTATTATTGTTTAAACTTGAGCTTTGCAATCTATACATGTTATTTACTGTCAAACATTGCTTTTTGCAACTAACCCTATAGCTCTCATTGTTAAGCCAATGCATGGATATTATTTGCATAATTGTTCCCTGCGATTTGCTGAGTACATTCAAAGTACTCATGGCTTTAAGCCCTGTGTTAAAGCAGTGGTCGAAGATGAACAAGTGCAGGGATGCTCAGACCTCTTCGAGGAGTTCTTTGACGACCCGGCTACCTAGGACGTCCTCCACTCGATAGCCTGTGGGCTTGCCGGATGGCTTCAAGCGTTTTGGGTTTCTGCTGTAAAGGTTCTCCTTTTGTCGGTTTTGTAAGCCCAAGTTGGCAAACTTCTGTAAGCAAGCTTTGACCATAAGGTCTTGTTTAATGCAAGGTTTAATTTGTCTGCTACAACTTTTGTTTGGCCTTGTGCTTGTGATTATACCTAAGTGTTCTGTGTGAGCTAGCATTGGTTCTCCTAGGACTGGCTTAGTACACAGAGGCCGGACCTCTAAGAGGTCTTTGGATCTCCTGGGAGGTCCTGGCGGACCTCCTCTCAGGGTATGCCGTGCGGTACTACCGGTCATCCTTGCGGTAGTACCGGTTGTGCAAAAAAAATGGTCCTCCAAGTGCTCCCCTGGGAGCACTTTTCCTGTATATCCTGAGAAGGTCCTCATAGGTTTCTAGACCACCTGTCATTTGTGTGATTGTAGGAACACAACAGTTCATTTTGTTTGTCAAAAGAAAGTGAATAAGGTATGGACGTTACCATCATCCGTAATGAATGATTGTGTTGGGGGCTCTGCACCATTGAAGGTTTGTGATCTCGACGATGGACTTTCCGTAGATGAAGCACCAACTTTCGGACATTGCATTGCGATGGATTCAAGGCATGGGGTATCTCGTGTAGCTATGTAGCTTGCATTACGCTGATCCTGTAGTGCTTGCCTCTCATCCGGTCGCAAACTTTGCCAAAGCGCTATTCGACGTGCATTTTTCTCTTGCCTCTCCTCATGTGGCAAACTTTGCCGAAGCGCTCTTTGGCATGCATTAGCGAGTTTTGGTTGTTTGGCATTGTTAGCACTGCGGAGCCGCATGAACGCGCCACCTAGAAAGTTCGGCCCCTAGGGGTACAGACCAGGCAAAATCCGGCCCCCAGGGGGCACGGACTAGGCGAGTTCAGCCCCCAGGGGCACGAAACCGCCAATTCCGCCCCCTAGGGCACGGACGCCCCCAGCGAGGCCATCGATATCTCATGTGAAGTTCGTCGTCCGTCATCATTTCATGTGAAGTTACTGAATAAAATTTGAAAAATAAAATTCACGAAGTTTCAGAATAAAATTTGAGAGACTTCAGAATGTAATTTGTGAATTGCATGACGCTCAGGGTTTGGTTACGTGCATTGGAAACGACAGTATGCACGAATCAACAAACTGAAAACCAGGTCCCAAAGGAGTCATCACAATACGCTGTGATAAGAAGATGGCGCTAACATGCGATCGCAAGTCCCTCGAGATAGTTAGCAAGATACGAGCTCGAGAAGTGAATAATGTGCAACATCCGGCAAAGCACTCGAAGCCAAAGGTTGCACCAAAACCGAAAGACCAAGTCAAAGAGGTTCCACTGAATCCAACGGAACCCTCCAAGACCGTTCGCATTGGAGTCTCACTCGACTCTGCATAGGAAGACGCCCTTGTCACTTTCCTCCGAGCAAATATGGATATCTTCATGTGGCAAGCTTCCGACATGTCCGGAGTCCCCAGGGAAGTGATCGAGCACAGGCTAGCTCTACGACCTGACAAAAAGCCCGTAAAACAAAAAATTACGGCAATTTGCACCTGATCGACGAGAAGCCATCTAGACATAATTGGACAAGTCATGAAAGACAGGCTTTATAAAAGAAATCGACCACCCAGATTGGTTGGCAAACCTGTAATGGTTAGGAAATATAATGGTAAGTGGAGAATGTATGTGGATTTCACTGACTTAAATAAAACTTGTCCAAAATATGATTTTCCACTTCCTCGTATAGATCAGTTTGTTGATTCTACTGCTGGTTGTGAATTTTTAAGTTTCCTATATACATATTCTGGTTATCATCAGATAAATATGTGTTTAGATGATGACGAAAAGACTGCATTTATTACACCATTTGGAATATTTTGCTATATCAAAATGCCATTTGGTTTAAAAAATGTTGATGATTCCTTCCAACGTTTGATGCAAAAGACATTCCTTCCTCAACTAGGCCGAAACTTGGAGACCTATGTTGATGACCTGGTCGTAAAAAAACATCCAAAATCTTAATCATGTTTCCGACCTGCAAGAAACATTCGATAACATTAGGAAACACCAGTTGAAACTAAATCGTGAGAAGTGTGTGTTCGGAGTCTCTTCAGAAAAATTGCTTGGATTCCTTATCTCTGCTCGAGGAATCGAAGCAAATCCCGAAAAGATAAAGGCCATCGAATAAATGTGTTCCCCGACCACAAAAAAAGAAGTCAAGGAACCCACAGGATGCATGACGGCTTTGAGTCATTTCATCTCACGTATGGGAGAAAAAAGACTTCCTTTCTTTAAACTTCATAGGAAACATGAGGGTTTTGAGTGGTC
The DNA here is from genome assembly GCA_036346405.1 of Phyllostachys edulis. Taxonomy (NCBI): domain Eukaryota; kingdom Viridiplantae; phylum Streptophyta; class Magnoliopsida; order Poales; family Poaceae; genus Phyllostachys; species Phyllostachys edulis. The sequence continues at coordinate 14,155,110 of CM070551.1, read as the reverse complement.
AGAAGATACAAACAAAGCATTTGAGGATGTCAAGAGATACCTTACGAGTGCTCCCGTCTTGGTTTCTCCTGAACCAAATGAGACACATGTTGTATCTAGCTGCTATGCCATAAGCAGGGAGTACAGTACTGGTCGTTGAACGTGAACACATTTAATGACCAGTTTACTATGTTCGTGAAGTTTTACATGGGCCTAAGGAGTGTTTTCCACAGGTCCAAAAACTTCTATACGCCCTGCTTATGTCGGAAATCAAGACATTATTTCCAAGCGCACAAGTTAATCGTGTCGGCCGAGTTTTCCTTAGGATAAGTCCTACAAAAATAGGGAAGTACATGGCAAAATGGTCAATTGAACTTGGTGAGCTCGACCTCCATTTTGTATTCCAAACGGCCATTAAATCCCAGATCTTGGCAGAGTTTATCGCCGAATGGACAAATTCTGAACCTATTCAGGGACCCCAGTACGAATCCTACGACCAGTGGACTATGTACTTCTATGGGTCACTTACATTAAGTGGCTCGGGGGCTGGGGTGGGTGGTCTTGGTATCCCCTACCAGGAAAACTTTAAAATATGTCATTCAATTGAACTTTTCTGGTACTAACAATGTAGCAGAATATGAAAGTTTATTGACAGGCATTCGAGCAGCAAAAGCGCTCGGGATTCGACAACTACTCGTGAAAGGTGATTCTCAGTTAGTCGTGAACCAAGCAGATCAAAAGAGGACCAATGCTCTAGTACGACCATAGGGAATTATTTGTCGGAAGTTAGAAAGCTTGAAAAGCATTTTTTTTCGGTCTGTAGGTACAATATATCCCTCGAAATGATAATTTTCTTACATATCAGTTAGCTCGAATAGCTTCTTCTCGATCCCCTATTCCACAAGGAGTCTTTTTGAGCAATTTCAGAAGCATCACTGGTCGAAACACCAAAAAAATACTCCAAGTGAGATAGCATCTCTAGAATATGAAGATACATGGATGAATCTCATTTACGAATATCTTATAAAGGGCACCATACCCGACAACAATCTTGAGGCTAATCGTTTATCCCATAAGGCCAAAATGTATACTTTGGTCGAAAGAGTCCTTTATAAACGAGGCACTCAAGGGGTACTCATGCGATGTGTATCGCAGAAAGAAGGATTATCACTCCTTAACAACATACACGGAGGTATCTGTGGAACTCATGCTTCCTACAGAAGCTGGTCGGAAAAGCTTTTCGACAAGGTTTTTATTGGCCAACAGTCCTCCATGACGCAAAAGAGCTCATTAAGAAATGTATACAATGTCAGTTCTATAGCAAGCAACTACACCAACCAACTCAAGGGTTACAAACAATACTTCTTTCTTGGCCTTTTGCAACTTGGGGTTTAGATATCCTAGGACCATCCCCCAAAGCACTCAGGGGCTTCGAATTCCTTTTTGTGGCTATTGATACGTTTACAAAATAGATTGAAGCCGAACCCGTTACTGGGATTACAATGAAAGCAGCCAAGAAATTAATGACAAGAAATATGTGTTAGACCATGTGGCTGGGTCTAGTATATTTTAGTTGATGAATAATTGACAATGTTGGGTACTGATGTTATTTGAAATGTGTGGTGTGTGTGAACTTATGTCGGTCAAGTTGAGAAGAACTTGTACCGGGGAAATATGTTGTTTTGGTCTTTGCATGTGCAGGGTAACTCGGAGGCGATCGTGGTCTACGGCGGTGACCGGGAGATGGCTTGGTGCGAAGTCATGGTCCAGAGGGTCAAGCATGCTATAGGAGACGGTCGGGCTCGAGTTGGGGCGCATGGAGATCAAAGATGGATGATGCGTGTTAGAGCTACGAATGGTGCGGTTCGGAAGCTATGACACATGATAATTTTGGGGTGTCCAAAATTAGAAAGCTGAGAGTTGTATTACATGACCATATGTATAAGGTTACGTATTGGATCTAGTGCGTGAGACATTGGATGTGATTAGGATCTCGGTAGAAGATGTTTCTGTGGGCATAGTATTAGGGCTATTTATGTTGATTACGGCTGCTGCTCGTACAGGTGTATATATGAGCTCCTGGCTGCGGCAGGAAAGATTTTTTTTTTTAGATAATGGAAGAGAAAAACTCTCCCGGCGTCTGCAGCAAAGATGCACACAGCCCAATTTATTAAAAGGTCTGAAGTACCAAAATAAACACAACTGTTAAAACTGGCTTGAAGCCTAACAACCAAATGATGACCACTAATAGCTTAAGTATTACAGATCCTGTGACTAAACCGCCACCCATGGATGCTTAACAATTGCTTCGCCACCAGTTCCAATCTGTCGCTTCCAGCCAACATGGACTCCTTCTGGGACAATTTCTGCAAAGATGCCCAAGCCCTCAGCCATTGTCCACTCAAAAAGATAACCTGCAATGGGTTAGTGACAATCTTTTTGTCATAAACAACATTATTCCGACATAACCATATAGACCAACATAAGACATTAACTTCCACTAAGAGTTGTGACTTTAAACTTTTTGGGATACCTTGTAACCAATTCCCAAACATGTGTGTTATATTCGCAGGAGGAGATAAATTGAACGCACATTGAATCGTCCACCATGCAAGACGTGCAATGGGACATTCAATAAAAAGATGTTGAATTGTTTCCTCTTTAATACAAAAACAACATTGTGTGCTTCCCTTCCAATTTCTTTTGAGCAAGTTATCTTTAGTTAAAACTACCCCTCTTTTAAGATACCAAAAGAATATTTTAACTTTTAATGGAATTTCAATTCGCCAAAAAAGTTCATAATGGAGGTTTGATTAAGTCCAGTTAGAGCCACATAAAAAGACTGTACCGAAAAAAGTCCATATTTATTCAAATTTCACCTAAAAACATCTTTTTGAGGGGATAAATGTAAATGAGCAAGTCTTACAATTAGCTGATTCCACGCTTGTAGCTTAGGCCCAGTTATAGGTCATCGAAAGGAAATGTGTAAAGGAGCCGTTCTCAGAATGCTTGCCACTGTATCATCGTTCCTCCTGACCACATTGTAAAGACGAGGATATTGACTTTCATAAAAGAATCTCCTAACCAAATATCTTTCCAAAAGTTGGCATGCATTCCATTTTTAATTTGGAATGAACCAAAGCGAAAAAAAGATCTTTGATTTTCATCAAACCCGACCAAAAATGAGAATTTTCAGGCTTACTAACCACCTGCGAAAAACTCTTTTCGCCTAAATATTTTCTAACTAGCAAAGTTTGCGAAATTCCTTCCATTAAGTAGCTTAAACAGTCACTTCCCTAGGCAGGAAAGAAATAGAGCCGGCTGAGGTTTTTTAGACGTGTTGTAAAGGGCTCTCGGCAGTAGAGATTTTGGGGGTCACGTGAGGTGCAAGAGGCTGCTGTCCAGGACGGAAAACAGGGAAGCGGTGGCTGTACAAGGGCTTGGATTGAGGTGCTAGCGGCGGCAGCACAGATGCTGTTTTGACTCTCGGCAGGAGGTGAGTGCTACAGCAGCTGTACATGTGCCGATTTCATCAGGTGGTGATTCACTAGCAGCGGAAGACAAGCACATGTACACAGCGGGTGCACAGGAAGAGATCGAAGTTCCTTTTTGATGTTCTGTTGCTTTCGGCGTGCATGCTGGCGGTTGGATAATCAATAGTAATGCACGTGATTTTTGAGAAGCAACATCTCTGTGTTTTCAGTTTGCATGCATGTTATACATGTACAGAGAAAAACAAATAAATATTGGTAGTGCACTGTAGATTGAAAACAATATTTCTATTTCTTTTTGTGTTCTTACTGTGTTGGCAGGTTGGACGAACAGAAAATAGCAGAATTTTGTTGAAAAAGCTTTCGCTATAGATTACAATCATTCACCTCCCCTCTGATTATCATTAACGATCCTACAATATGATCACTTGATTTGGTGTTCTAAATCGTATCATCACTGATAATGGAACTAAATTTTCGAGCGCAAAATTTCAAGAATTTTACGAAGAATTGAATACTAAATTATGTTATGCCTCTATTGCCTATCCACAAAGTAATGGAGCAGTCGAATGGGCAAATAATCAAATCATGCCGGGAATCAAAACTCGGGTTTTCGACCAATTTAAAAAACACTTGGGGGCTTGGATAAAAGAGTTACCCTCAATATTATGGGCAATTCGCACGGCAGCTAGTCGGGCTACAAGCGAAACACCTTTCTTTTTAGTCTTGGTGTTGAATCCATGCTTCCACCAGAACTAAACATTCAGTCTACACGGATCGAAAACTATATCGACTAGGACAACTTTGAGCTGATGATATTAATCTACTCGAAGAAAAGAGAAATAAAATCTTAATCCGTTCGGCAATCTACGAACAAGCTTTATGCAAATACTTTGATCGTGAGGTAAATAATTAAATTAAATAATAAATATTATAGATAAATAATTTAATTAATTAAGGATTATATCCTCGTCAATGGTATTTCCTTGTAGCTCACATTTGCTAATTTCATGGTTTACATCGCCAAACAAAATACTATCAACACCCGGTAGGACTAAACCAACGGCAACATCCATCCAATCACCACTCAACCGAGTTTTTTTCCCGTTCAAGTCCAACCTCAAATGCCTCTCCCCTACGCTGTTCCTGTTCCCGACGCAATGTGGCACAATCTGGCCGGCTCGTCCCCGGACACACCGCACGCTTTGCATCGCGGCTGCGCCGCGGGTCCCCATCTTCCCACGCCCCACGTTTCCCGCATCCGTATCCGACGGACGGGCACGACCACGACCACGACCATGCGCCGATCACGAATTCACGCCACTATGGTCTCACCAAGCACTAACCCACCAACCCCATCCGCCGCACCGCGCGTCACATGATTAATCTACCCTAGGCCGAGGGTGCCGTGCGCGCGACGTCCCTCCCTGCCGCTCCGCACCCCGGCGACCCCGTCACCCAGTCGGCCAGTCCAGCGCCATCATGCAGGCATGCGCCACCCTAGCCCTCCATCCGCACTTGCCCCGACTCAGCCGTTCGTTTCCCCGCTGTTGGCGGTCTCGCGTGCCGGCCGTGCAGCCCTGGCAGTAGCTGCGTGCCGGCCGCGCGCCCGCGCCCTCCGCTGCTGCATGCCTTGCCACGTAATACCGAGCCCTGGCGTGCTACATGCACACGCGCGGACGACTGCTGGCCTCGCCGCGACCTAGACTCTGTAAACCACTGAACCATACTACTATCCTGAGTTTTATCCGATATCAAACACACCCCATCGAATCCAAGCAGCCAACTTTAGATTAGGGAGAGGAGTCCTCTGCATTATTGATCTTAATGCAGAGATGCTACAGTGCACTGGAATTAAAAGCGATCTTCATCGTTCGATCAAAAATCAAAAATCAAGAGCAGAAGTCAAACACTACAGTGTTCTACTGTATTGCTTTCTCGTCTGTTGCTACAGTACTGTGTCGTCGCACTGTTCACATACACGTAACACTGTCCACACAGTGTCATCTGCACAGCACAGCCTCCCAATCCTAGGGACCCACCTGTCAGGGAGGTATTAACGCCAGGACATATCTTCTGCCTGTGTTCTCTGCCTCCTCTCTCTCTCTCCAAAGTTTTCTGCCGCTCGATCAATTCAGGGAGGCAGACTCGCAGTTGAGCCTTGTTTAGCCAGTTGAGCCTTGAGCGGGCTAAACAATTTAGTTCTACTAGTAAATGATGTTGCATTTCTAGAAGGCGAAGAAGATTATGCGAACATAGGAAGTGCTTCAATCAGACATCATGTCAGGCCGGCATCTAATCGCGTAGCAGAGGATATATTCGTACTGCAATCGTACGCGTATTTTCATCTTGGTTTGGCATAAAACCTCAAGTTCCTGAGTACCTGACACTTCAGTAAAGGCTTTGGTGCATCTTCTCTTCTACTTCGGCAACACATTTGCCAGAAAATGTGCTGAACATTGCGCACCTTCAGGCAGGGGCGGACCCAGGATAAAATATTAGGTAGGGCGAGTCCCAGCCTCGCCGGCCGCGATGTGGCCGTGCTCCCCGCTCTCTGGCGTCATCCATTAAAGATTTTTTCACATATGTAAGAATGTGGTTCATTGAGGCATTGTAACAAACAGGTGGTGCGCAAACTCACCTTAATAGCGGCGATGATGGCCGAGATTGTGCGTCTAGTAGCACTCCCGGCACGACGTAGCGGCCGCATCCCGGAGCACACCCACGGCGCCCTCGTTGAACCTCCGCACGCCTCCATGGGCCCAACACCGCGCTCACCGCCGGGGACGCCAAGAAGACCCACATCGGTGGCGACCTTAAGAAGCCGGCGCCCGTCCGGCTGAAGCTTCGCCTTCGCCGAATCACACAATGTTCAACACCAATTCACACAATGTTCAACAACAATTCGCACAATCACAGAGTTTGACTTGTCAGTTGAACACTTGAACTCATTTACTCACTGTCACAGTGTCACTAACTCACAGTCAGTAAGTCAGACGAGCGCCGGTGCCCGAGCCGCCGAGTGGCCGGGCCGGATGCCGGAGGCCGGAGGCGGAGGCCGGAGCGAGAGGAGACTGGAGAGCCGAGGCCGGGCGGCCGGAGCACGAGCCGAGCGAGAGGGAGGCCTTGCTCGCTTGCCGGCTGCTGGCGCCATTGCAGCCCGATAAAGCGCGTGGATCGCGGGAGGCCGGAGCGAGAGGGAGAGCCGGAGGCCGAGCGCCAGAGAACAGAGGAGACCGCCGTCGCCATTGCAGCCGCCTGGGCTCGCGAGGGCGCGTGGATCGCCGGGAGGCCGAGCCGCCGAGTGGGAGATCCGGAGGGCGAGCGAAGAGGGGAGCCGGAGGCCGAGCGCCGCCGCGAGCCGGAGACGCGCACCCTAAGGCTTGCCACCGCGTCGCATGACTGCTCTCCTCGCCGCTGGCCGCCTCGCCCTCTGGACTCGCCGCGCCGCCGCGCCGCTGCCGCCGCCGCCGCGCTCGCGCGCCGCTGCTCGCGTCGTCGCTGGCCGTCGCTAGCACGAGGTTTAGCGCCGAGCAATCGCTCCTTTCCTTTTGTGGTGGTGGGGCTGGGCGCTGGCCGCAGGCGTGAGGATTAGTGGGCCGAGAGTGGGCCGAGTCGCGTGGGGTGGGATTTCAGGCTGGAGCTCGAGGCACCGAGCTGGTCCGGATGGACGGTCCGCCCCTGCCTTCGGGCCCCCTCGCACTCTGCGGGCTCCACCATGGGCCCCTTCGCAATTTGCCGCACGGCACGGTCACCTCGCAGCCGCCGGCTCCACCTCTATGTCGGGCGCAATTGCCCCGGCTTCGGCCCCCTCGCTGCCACCACCTCAATGGGCTCTGCCTCCTATGCGAACCCCCTCGTGGCCCCCCCATCAGGCCCCCTCGCCGGCACCCCCCTCGGCCCACCTACACTGCGGGCCGCCCTACCGTGCCGGCTCCACCTCGGACCCCTCCACAACTTGTCGCGCGACTGCCCGACCGCCCCCACCTTGGGCCCCCTCGCGGTCACCCGCTCCGCTGGCTCTGCCTCTACCTCAGGCCTATCAGTCTCATCCCTTCGTCGGAGGTCCAGCTAACCTGAGGGGAGGAGACGCGGTTGCAGATGCCACTAAAGGTGGCAAGGCGGTTGTCGACTCGGGACCTCGTGGAGGAGTTTTGCGTGTTCCTGGTCTGGCCTCTCGCCCCGGGCTGGAGTCTATCCGTCAGTGAAGAAGCAGATGACCTCCATGCGATCGAGACGAAGGGTCTTGATGGTGGGTGTTTGTATTTTCTGGGTCGTGTTTTTTTTGTGACGAAACTAACCCGTATTTGTCGTGGCTGTGCAATGGTAGGGATGGCAATCGGGCGCGGCGGGCACGGGTAGTGCTCGCCCATACCTATACCCACGACCCCGAATTCCCCCCACGGGCATACCCGCAAAGGACGATGGGCGAAGAACCTCGCCTATGCCTGTTGCCCGCGGGTACCCGTCACCCACGGGTATGCCCATGTACCCGCGAACATTTAAAGATTGAACAATACATCACACGTTCAAAATTCAACAACTAAAATTGCCGGTTTGCACATACCATGCCTGCGTATTGTAGCTCCTGGTTGATTCAATAATAATAATAATAATAATAATAATCTGGGCATACTACTCCTAGTCAAAACATTTGCAGGACCATGCTTAATACAATCATCACGAATTGAAACAGACAGCACCATCACACTGATTAGGGTTCAGCCGTTATTTTCATTTCAACATTTCAGGTTTCATCAATTCATACACTTCCATTGAAAATGGAACCGAACACTTATCTCCTATAAGTAAATTCAAAATTATTCCTGTTGGCCTTGGATGTCTTACAAAAGTAAGCAGCATTATCTACGCATTGAAGCAGTGAAAGGAGCGAAACAAGAAAATGGATGAAAGAATATGTAGGTCAATTTGGCAGTAGATGTTGCCAATCTTTAGCTGTGCTCAGGATACTTGCCGCACTCGAGAGTCTCAGAGAAACAGAGGCTGCGTGGAAAAGAGGATAGGTTAAAATTTACATGAAAGTAAATTGATATACGGAAGAGTTCTTTGTGTTGATCCAGGCCAGGCATGTTACCTCGAAGGACTTCCCTGATCTCTCATACTAGAGCATGCTAAGAGCTACTTCACAGCTCTGGGAGACTATAGGCTCAGGATCCTTTGCAAATTCCTCCAGAAGTGCAATGCTTTCTTGAACTATGCACAGCATGAGCAAAATCTCAGGGAACTCTGAAATATATATGCACGGATTCAAGATAGTAAATGGCATTCTGACAAACCATGTGGTATTAGTTACCTGCAATTGAACCAAGGGCCTCGGCCAGCTTTGAGGAGGAGGCCGGGCGGTAGGAGGCGACCGGGAGGAGGACGGGGGCGGCGGTCAGCCGGGAGCCCAGGAGAATCTGGATCTGGAGGTGGTGGCGACCGGGCGTGAGGAGGGGCGGTGGCCGGGAGGAGGACGGGGGCGGAGTGGCGGCAGTCGCCCCGGAGCCCAGGAGGATCTGGATCTAACAATCTAACATCAACCATCTAGCATCAAAAGCAAATCCAACACCACCAGTAGTTACCCCCATTATCTTCTCCATGCTTGAACCATAAGTAACAACATCAGAAAAGTAAAATCAAAATCGAACCAGAAAACCAAAATGGAGAGATGGGAAAAGGGGATGAACCGAATCCATGCCACCAGAACATGGGCCAGGCAAGGGCGACAGCGCGGCGGTCGGAGGCCGAGCCGCGTGGCCATGGGCGCGCAGGGAGGTGCGCGACAGCCGGAGGCGAGCGGGTAGACCAGGCTACGTAGGCATGCGCATGGACTGGAGGAGCGGCGCTGGAGGCTGGACCAAGGGGAGGCGCGACCAAGCCTCGTAGGGCCTAGCCAAGGGGAGGCGCAAAGGTGCGGTGGGCCAGGTGCGACGACGCCGAGCAGTCGGGGAGGAGCACAGGCGTGCGGGGAAGTGCCCGGAGACACCGGGACCTAGCCGGGTGTGGCGCCGAAGAAACTCCAGGGGCAAGAGTAGGGATGGCAATCAGGCGCCGCGGGCACAGGTAGTGCTCGCCCATACCCATGCCCGCGACCCCGAATTCCCCCCACGGGCATACTCACGAAGGACGACGGGCGAAGAACCCCGCCCATGCCCATCGCCCGCAGGTATGCCCATGTACCCACGAACATTTAAAGATTGAACAGCACATCACACGTTCAAAATTCAAAAAATAAAATTTCCGGTTTGCCCATACCATGCCTGCGTATTGTAGCTCCTGGTTGATTCAATAATAATAATAATAATAATAATAATCTGGGCATACTACTCCTGGTCAAAACATTTGCAGGACCATGCTTAATACAATCATCACGAATTGAAACAGACAGCACCATCACACTGATTAGGGTTCAGCCGGTATTTTCATTTCAGCATTTCAGGTTTCATCAATTCATACACTTCCATTGAAAATGGAATCGAACACTCATCTCCTATAAGTAAATTCAAAATTATTCCTGTTGACCTTGGATGTCTTACAAAAGTAAGCAGCATTATCTATGCATTGAAGCAGTGAAAGGAGCGAAACAAGAAAATGGATGATGAGAATATGTAGGTCAATTTGGCGAGAGATGTTGCCAATCTTTAGGCGTGCTTAGGATTCTTCCGCACTGAGGAGTCTCAGAGAAATAGGGCTGCGTGGAAAAGGGGCAAAGTTAAAGTTTACATGAAAGTAAATTGATATCCAGAAGAGTTATTTGTGTTGATCCAGGCCAGGCATGTTACCTCGAAGGACTTCCCTGATCTCTCATACTAGAGCATGCTGAGAGCTACTTCACAGCTCTGGGAGACTATAGACTATAGGCTCTGGGAGACTAGCCGGGTGCGGCGCCGAAGAAACTCCAGGGGCGAGAGAGAGCCATGGGGATTGGGGAGGAAGAGAGATTGGGGGAGAAATGAGATGGGGAAAGAAAGTGTAGGCCAAGAGCGGAAGAGAGTGAGCGGGGAGGAACAGCAGCTGGGAAGTGGGAGGGTTGCGGCTAGGAAGTGGGAGGGCTGCGGCTGGCTAGGGTTTTACAAATTTGTTCTATGGTCCCACCTGTCAGTGTCGATGACGGGTAATCGGGCGAAGCGGGTATAGGTGGAGCTTACCCATGCCCACGCCTGTTTACCCGATGGGCAAGGAATTGTGCCCATTTTTATACCCATGGGCAAAGAAAGACGCACATACCCGCCTCCATTAGGGTATTTGCCCATGCACGTGGTGTCGGGCACAATGCCATCTCGCTTTGCCCATGGTGCGTGGGTGTCGGGCACAATTGCCATCTCTAGGCGAGAGAGAGCCATGGGGATTGGGGGAGGAAGAGAGATTGGGGGAGAAATGGGATGGGGAAAGAAAGTGTTGGTCGGGAGTGGAAGAGAGCGAGCGGGGAGGAACAGCGGCTGGGAAGTGTGTAGGATCAAGGATAACCGACTAGAGGGGGGTGAATAGGAGGTTTTTAAACTTTTTGACAATTTAACAATTTTGGCCAATTATCAACTTGGTCTAAGCAAGATATATTCTAGCTAAGCAATTTTAACACAATAGACAAGCTAGAAATATAAATGCGAAAATGTAAAGACTAGAAATAACCACAATGACACAAGGATGTTTTTCCCGTGGTATCGAAGACTTGCCGGTTTTCACTAGTCCACGTTGAGGAAGCTTGATCAACTCAAGCCGGCTCTACGAATTAAGCCTTTCCTCGTTCACTAGTGGTAGCTCTTCTCCTCTCCGGATAGGCGAGCTCCAACCTTCACAAATGCCCGGGTCTTCTCACAATCTCCTTTGAGAAGATCACCGAACCAAACTCCAAGCCGTCTAGGAGACGGCAATCTCCAAGAGTAATAGAGCAAGAGATCTTCACTTGAATGTGCTCTAATGCCACAATGATCAAACTCAAATAAATGCTCTTGGAAAAACCTCAACTACCTTTGCAAAAGGAATTGAATGCTCTTAAATAGTTGGAAACAATGCAAAGGGCTCAAGGGGGGTTTTATGAGGTTCAACAACATTTCTAGTTGCAGTGGGTGAGGTATTTATAGCCTAGCCGTTGGGGCACGAAATGCCCAATTTTTCAGGAGGTGCGGTCGGGATCAGCAGCACACCGTCTTGATCGGTCCGCCCTTCTTAATAACGGTTGTTTTTCCTCTCTCGCAACGCATTAAATGCACAGAAAAATAGTCATTACGGTGACCCCGCCGACCACAGTGTATCTTGCGTTAGTCCGCCCACTAAAAACGGAACGCTTTAAAACACCTTCAAAAAGTGACCGCTTGGAACATCCGGAGTGCGGTCATCCATGAGTTTGCTTGGTCGGTCCGGCCTTGAGTTTTCAACCGAAAATCCTTCTCTGGAAAAAGTTGACGCGCCCAAGACCCGAAGTGCGGTCGATCCCCCTTAGCCGTCGGTTAGTCCGACCAGAGGATTTTCAAGAAACCGAAAACAATCACTTCTTGGAAAATCTTGACCGCCTTCTTTGGTCCTAAGACTCCGGTCGATCCGACCAATTGGCGTCGGTCATCCGGCCTCAAAGAATTTCAGCAAATTTTAAATCGAGGCCAAACCAAAAACAAATCCAAGATTAAACCAAATATGATTTGAGTAATTGTGGCATCATTCACTTTCAAGGTACTCAATTCTTGGACCCTCTTTATAATGCAATTTGTCAGCCTATAACCCGATCTTCCAACCAATTCACCTAAGACCGGTAAAATAAAAAGATCCTAGACTATTGTACCTTGTCTTTGAGCCAAATGATCTTCATGTAATCCTTTCGCGTGCAATTTCAGGTCATCAAAAGCACCAATGGGACTTAACCTTGTAAATACTCACTAAACACGTTAATCCCATATTCACATATTATCATTAATTATCAAAACAATTTTTAGGGGCCTAGATGCTTTCAAAGTGGGAGGGCTGCGGCTGGGAAGTGGGAGGGCTGCGGTTGGCTAGGGTTTTACAAGTTTGTTCTATGGTCCCACCTGTCAATGTAGATGATGAGTAATCGGGCGAAGTGGGTACGGGTGGAGCTTACCCATGCTCGCGCCCGTTTACCCGATGGGCAAGGAATTGTGCCCGTTTTTATACCCATGGGCAAAGAAAGACGCCCATACCCGCCTCCATTAGGGTATTCGCCCGCAGGTACGCGGGTAATCGGGCACAATTGCCATCTCTATGCAGTGGTGCCTATTGATGAGGCGGTGCGGGCAGCGGAACTGCTCCTTGGCCTTTACATGGCGGACGAGCACTCCCGGCGCGCCCTTGTCGTGCGGGAGCCCCGCGTGAACCGGGCCTACCTCGGCAAGGGGGTTCGCTTGACGGAGCGGGCCGAACTAGACGAAGGGAAGAGGAAACGCCCTCGCGCTGGTGACAAGGACAAGGCTTCGGACCCTGTTCCCGTGGCACCTTGCGTGCAGTAAGGCCTGGCAACGATTTGGGCCCCTCGAACAAGGGTGATCCTCTGGTGTGATGCCTGAAGACGCGAGGCCTCCGAAGCGTGCTGGTCGCGCCTCGACCCCTACACGCCCTTCGTCACCGACGCGTCCTTCGTCTCCAGCTCGTCGCTCACCGCCGCCCCACTCTTCGCCGCTGCTAGCCCCGGGCCTTGGTGTGCCTCGGGATGCTGAAGTGCAGGTCGGGGTCTTTGGGATAGCGGGCCTTGACCTCGAGAAGTCTTCTGCGGGGAGCACCCCTCGCATGTTCACGCTCCGTACTCGGAAGAAATGAGGGGGGCATCCCCGACCCCTAGGCGCAACACAATTCGTAAGTTTGATCTCATACTCCCTTCTTGTTTCATTATGTTTTTAAGTTCCCTTGTTTTTGTTTGTAGTAGTGTCCGAGGGGGACGATGCGAGGGGTAGCGGCAACGACTCCTTCCGAAGCTCTAGGGTCGTTTCTCCAGGTGCGATGGCCTTGGGTCCAACCTTTGTTGATGTTGGCCCCCTCTGCCCCGCAGACTTCAAGGTCCGCTCGGAGGTCGGGGCCATTTTCAAGGAGGTTTCGTGTCGTGATTCGCAGCTCCGCCCATGGTCGAGGGCCTCTTTGGAAACATGTCTCTCGGAGCCATGTTCCGAGCCATTGAGGCGAACAGCACAAGGCTAAGTCATCATTGTAACATGTTGGACTTGTGTTTCTTTTGTGCCAACTCTGTGCTAACCTTTTGCTTCGCAAAGCCTCATGTTGTCGTGGGCACTCGAGGGCAACATCCACCGCAGCTTCACCGAGGTGCAAAGGCAAGTCAACGCTAAGCAGGCGAAGATCGAGGCCCTCACCAAGGAGCGGTCAGCCCTCGAGGCAAGAGTCGTCACACTGGAGGGGAGCGCACCGAGCTTCGGGATAGGATTTGGTGGTTGGAGTCTGCCCAAGCCCGCCTGGAGGAGGAGGTCCGAACCAAGCGGGATCTTTCATCCTTCGTGGCCCAAGCGGCCTGGGGCAATGGAATCCCTCAAGGGGGCCGTGATGGAGCTTGGCGACGTGCCCCCCGTGCACCACCACGAGGTTGGCGAGGTCGACGTGACCCTCCAATGGCTGGGTTACACCGGACAGGTCGTCTCACAAGCCGCCCAAGCCTACGGAGACCGTTGTGCGAGGATGGTGCGGCAGGCGGCCTTCGTGACAATGGACAAGGCGGGCTGCGAGCAGCTAGACTCCATTGCCAAGTGCTACGCGACCGTCGCGACCACAGAGGAGGTTGATGGCTTCCATCGTCAAACGTGCAAGGCAAGCAACGTCTTCCTCTAGGACTTCTGGTCAGCTCACGGATGCGATGCCGCGTTGGATTCACTTTGGGCAGCACTTGCGCGGGCCAAGGGAAAGGGCCCGATGGATGGCAAGAAGGGGGTAGCTGGGCAGGGGGCCACCATTGACAACAAGATGTGACCCTCGGCTCACTCCGGGCGGCCGCTCCCTTAAGATTTGTGTTTAGTGTAATTAGGTATGTAGGATAAGTTTCCCTTCGGGGCCTTGTTTTTGTGCCTCAAGCGTTAGGCTCCGGAGAGAAGGGCGTCTGTACTTTATTTTGTAATGACATCCTTTTAATGAAATGGAAATGATTTTAGCTTCGTTGTGTAAGTCTGTACTTCGCTTCTTATTGTTGTGCACCCGCGGCTTTTGTTTTTGCAAGGTGACTGCCAGAGGTACCGGTGCCTCATTGGACGGGCAGCTATTACTACTTCACTATGCAACCTTACTGGATGGTGAGAGGCCAACCTAATATGGATTGAATTATTAGTCCGAAACTCAAAATGCAAGGGCGTGTTTGCTTTGCTTCCTAGGGCCAACTTGCCTGGCCAGGATGTAGCCGGGAGCTCGTCATGACGTTGTTTGGTTGCCTTCCTGTGCATCGCTGCCAGGCCAGGTGAGTTCTCAGGCCCAGGCGTTAAAAACGGACACCTAGGAGTCAGGCAGCTCTATCCACCATTCGTAGCTTCGATCCATAGTTCTATTTTTCATTCACTAATTTCAGACACATGCTTCCAACCAAACAACTCATCTTCAGGTTTATCTAACCAGATAAAAATCATCTACTTACCAGGCTACCTCCAAGTATCATTTTTTCCTAGACTTGAAATTCAGGCACTAACTAAACAAGCCCCAAAACTATCGGACTAGTGCTGTCCATCAGTTCAAGCCAAAAAAAAAATGCAAGACCAGTATCAACAAGGGGATGGAGTGAGAGAGGGATCATCTGCATTACTGCCACGAAAAATATTGTTTATACAGTGTCCTATGCCTCCCCTGCAGCAGAGGATCCAGATCCGTTGGAGTACTCCTTTGAACTTGATTATCAAGAAACACTGCCAGTGCAATCAATAGCTCCACCGACTACAAAGGCATGATAGGACAAAATTAAGACACATAGGCACATATACGTGCACCTGAAGAACTGCAGAGGGCAAACGCACAGAATTCAGAAACACAACGGCCAGAGGTCGGATTCAAGAACACGCTGAAGTAATCTTTTATTCTCTTCTATGGTAAAGAGGCTAATTGTCAACGAAAAAAATAAAATAAATAAATAAAGGTAGCCGGCAGCCATATCAGCAGACCACCCTATAAAGAGAACCCGGTCAGCTTAACACGCTAGTGTAACTATCTATCCAACAATCACTAATTGGACTCCAAATGTGCGGTAGCTTAATAGCAGGTCAGGCCCAAGCCAATATTACAATCAAGAATGTGCATCCACCTATCCGGTGCGGACTCGCATTTTCGTGCTAGAATGCGGACTCGCAACTTGATTTTTTAAAATAAAAAATTACAAAACTAGATAGTCACCCAAAACAATTACAAAACTAGGTCCCTGTCGCCATTGTTTACCCCTCAGAATACATATTGTTTCTAGAATTTTTTAAATATAATAAATAAACTAAAAACATTACGAAATTTTTTGTGAAGCCTTCCGACACAGTTTCCTTACTTGTGTAATTTTTTCATAATTTTATCCGTTCTGTATTTTTCTCCCAAATTCATTAAATATAATGCTTGTAGGAATTTCTAAATGTATAAAATAAGCTCCAAAAATTATGAAATTTTTTCTAAAGACTCCTTACCTAGTGTAATGGATTGTGTAAAATTTTCAGAATTTTATATGTTATGAAATTATCTCGAACAAACATTATGACATACTCCCACGTATAAATGTCTCTAACCTAGAGTATGTCATGATGTTTTTTAGAGACAATTCCTAGAACAGTACTGTATTCTGAGGAGGGAACTGGCGACAGGGGTCTAGTTTTGTAATTATTTTTTTGACTATTTAATTTTATAATTATCTTTTAAAATAATATTATTTAAAAAAATCTCGCAACTTTAGCTAATATAATTAGCACGGAAACTAGTCACCATGGGGCTAAGTTGCTGCTAGCGTCAAACATCACAGGACAGTAGATTCCCTTCGATGCTAACAATGTTTGTGTTATATATTGAAGAGACCAAATAGACAATATATATAGGAGTACAAGAGGCATATGCCATATACAGATAAGGCAATACAAAAGGATTTCTATATCTATCTCTAACATATCTCTAACATACCCTCTCAAATGTAAAGCGTATGCAATAGCATTGCATTTGATGATGGTTGATACTAGAATATGAAAAATCCAAAGTCCGAATCTTCATAATGTCGTCGTAGCATGCAGCTCTTGTAAAATATGTCGAGTATCAAAAGATCTACTCCTATTCAGGGTCGTGCAACAGCCCATAAAACATAAGGTGCAGAGGCTAAGAAAGTCAACCGCGACAACACTACAAAGAAGATGAAAACCGACATGAATAGAGAGAGCTGTCAAATCAAAGCCGAATAGGAATAGATGGAAGCATGACAGCGTAGATCGAAACCCAAGACGTCGGTGGCGCTAAAGAAGCGCAATAACCTTAGAAGCTCGGAGCGGCGGCATCATAACGACTTCTACGATCTGCATGCGGCTCAGAAAGAAGAGTGGGAGCGGCGGCTGTTGCCATGCATAAGGCAATTCATATGCTTCTATGACTGACAATAAATTTGTGGACTCGTATGGTTTAGACGAACTCAAAGATTGAGTGGTACGGATTTAGATGGACGTAGCGGAAGAAAACAACACAAAGAAAGAAAAGACGCAAAAATAGCTAGCAGTAGCAGCAACAGCAAGAGATCCATCTCCTCGTCCAACCAGCAAGCACCAGTGCAATAGGGTGCACCGTACCAGACCAAGCAGCCCCCAATACCTTAACCAGTCAATGGGGTGCACCGTACCAAATTTCTCAAGTGCAAAGGCACCAAGACCCCAATAAAAGCAAACTGCTTCCTCTGCCCATCCTCTCTTGCCCGACGCAGCTGGCCGAGCCGAGCAAGACGCCCGCCATGGCGCAACAGCTGGAGAGGTATCCAGTGGAGGAAGCCAAAGCCGCTCGGGAGGACGAGGCGACCCGACAGAGCACGCTGGCCGCGGCCCGCAGGAGAGCAATGGCGGCCAGTGGAGGCGAGGCGAGGCGGCGACGAACTGGGCGGCTTAGCGGCGCTTCTGCGTCGGTCGCGGAGGAGCGATCGAGGCGGCTGGCGAGCTTCGAGGCAATGGCGAGGCGGCGTCGACGAGGAGGCCCACCTCCATGAATCTTCTCCAGCGTGAAGCGACTGGCTCCAGACCGGATCTGGGCAGGCGACAGTAGAGAAAAAGAAACGCAGGCGGCACATCGAGCGACGGGCCAGCGTCGAACGTGCGGAGGGCGCGGAGGCGACAGCGTCAGCGAAGGGCCGTCGTTGGGCAGCGTGCCCCCCGACGTTGAGGTCAAGGCCGAACGCAGTCGCTCCATGACGCGCGCCACTGTCGCCGTGTACTCCTCCAGCAGCTCCAAGCGGGATGAGGCGAGGCGGCTCATGAGGATGGCCCAGGCGATGAAGACGAAGCTCGGCGGTGACGGCGACAGCGGTTGAGGAGGCGGCGGCGATGGGGAGAATAGATCCAGATCGGATCTGGACACAGCGTGAGCTCTCCGGCATCCTTCACGCGACGACGAGGACGCGGCGACGATTGCTTGTTGCTTCACGCGACAACGAGTTGCTGCTTGACGACGAGCCAATACTACGACTAATGTGGCCCGGCCGCCCCCGGGAGCGGAGATTGCTCCTCCTGGGGGCAGCGGAAGCAGAGGCGAGTAGAGTCTAGGCGGCGGTGGCGCTACAGTAACCCTAACCTTTGCTCTGATACCATGTTATGAATATTGTGTGTATATTGAAGAGGCCTAATAGACAATATATATAGAAGTACAAGAGGTGTATACCATATATAAATAAGGCAATACAAAAGGATTCCTATCTCTAGCTGTAACATATCTCTGACAGTTTGCTCCTCAGCGTTGTCCCGTAATCAAACGAATCATATTTGCTCCCAGTGTGCCGCACTGCAGCGGGCAGTTCAGAGTTCGTATTTTAGAATCCAATTCTAACAAATTAATAACTTTATCTAGAATACACACTGATGCTAGTGCTCGCATGATGCACCATTTAGAATCCAATTCTAACCAATCAATAATTGCATCGATTGTCAGAAATGAACCAGCAAAACCAACAACAAAAACAGCAGTAAGAAGTACCAGTTCGGAAAAATGAAGATCAAAATTCTATATAGGGTTTCAACTGCTAACCTCGTCGCCATGTATGGTACGTGGGACTCCGGCGAGAGCCAGCCAACCGCAACCCGACCTCTCCGCTTCCTAGCCGCCGCGGTCCCGTCCTCGTGCTTGAGGACCACTCGCTCGTCGGCTTCCGACCAGACCCACCAGGCTGTGCCGCCCGAGTTCGTCGGCTTCGTCGAGGCCGTCAAAGAGGCGAGGACCCCTTCGCTAAGGGGCAGGGAGGCTGCGGAGGGCGGCCGGTGGGAGAGCATTGCGGCTGCGGGAGGGAACTGAGGGGGCGCGGACGCGCCATGGGAGAGGCAAGGTGTGACAGAGGAGGGGGCTGGAGGCGGGAGAAGTGGTGATAAGCGGTAACCGTGAGAAGCGGTGCCGGAGGAGACGAGGTGTGTCGATTTGGGGATTCGGGGCGGATCGCGAGATGGGGACGGCGGTGGGCACCAACTGGCAACCGTGGCGGGAATCCGCGCTCGAAACATCTGGTAGAGATTGACGGGAAAGGCTTGTCTATTGCTTCCTCGGTTCCTTTACACAAACAAGGCCAGGCCCGTATGCAACACTGCAAAAGGCACAAACCGAAGGAAAATTTTCCCATTCTTGGTTACGTGAGCGACAAAAGTTACACAAATGCCAATGCCAGCATACAAGACTGCAGTAGAACACAAAAATTAACAGTTATTTCACACCAATCCTTGACAGACAAATGACAAAGCAGTGCAAATTTTGTAGTAACAACTAATAAATAATTTATTGACATATTGAGGCAAAGTTAACAGCGAAGCTAAGTTGTTCACAACATTTGGTGTACCTGTTCTGGTTATATTACATCGACTAGCTACATATGCTTTCAGAACATACAGGTGAAGCAGGTCCTCTAAACAATAAATAACTAGCATATCTGAATATAGGTGAGGCAATATACATGGCACCAGAAAACCTATGGACTGTTGGCTATGTATGTAAAACAGAAGTTTAACTAAATAGACACAGGATAAAATGCTTAAGTTAGTACTTTACAGTACTGGAGACAGCCAATCCAAATGTTGGTCACCATTCTGGTTGCTCTTTGAATAACGCTCCTTCAGGGAGGTAGTTGGCTAGACTCTCACAAGGCAGTATCCATCAGATTGCCAAACAAAGGTTTTGGCATCTGGAATGATATACATTAACAGTTTTCAATCTTTACATCAGCCACCGCAGTCAGAGATCAGCAGTTTTGAGGTATGAACAGTTTGCGACTTCAATGCCAGAGAATGTACATAAAAAAGTTGCAAGCCTGAGACAGGTCAAACAATGCCAACCATTGGTACTAGCATAGCCAACGCCTATAGTGGATCCCATACAGCAGGACTAGCCATTCTAACACGGTGAGCAACAGCAAGAGATGGCCTGCCAACTGCTTCCATTATCCTACTGAACACAACTTTCGCAGGGACACATGTGACTAGTGGGATTGCTCCCTCTTGTTTGATCAAACCACCCAAAATGTCACTGCACCTATGTGCCTTTGCTTGACTATCTCTGTGATTACCTTTTCCGATGGAAATGGAAGAAAGGGCCCTGACTTTCTGGCTTGATGAGCTTCCTTTCTTGGAGGGCTTCTTTTGAGATTTATGTGACAATGGCCTCCGAAGACTAGAGATGCTTTTCTTTGCAAGCCTAGCCTGCTGATTCATCTCACAAAGCCCCCCGTCGTCATCGCCATCTAAGGCTGCTCGTGTTGAATTAGAGCGTGGAATTCTTGGCATAAAGGTCCTTCTGCCTGTTCGCCAAGCAAGTGGTGCTGCTGGGCTATGTTCCAGAACAATATCACTGCCCAAAACAAGGTGGTCAGTTGAACCATCTTCAAGTATTTCAATTTGGATAGGGTGTCCAACAATAGCTTTGCCGTTCAGTCTGCTCATTAAAGAAACAATTGGGACATGCTCGCCTTGATAGCCAGCCTGTACCTTCAGGTCAACGTTAAAGAACATTGGGCCCATGTAACCAAGACGTGAGCCATAATTCCGTTGATACAATGAAGATCCTTCCCAGTATGCCTTCCGACCAAGAGAAGATATCTGATCGCCATTCTTATTAAGCGGAGAAGTCTTGCAAGAAATTTCAGTGTCATTGAAAGAAGTGTAACTTCGTCCAAGATCTCTTGTACGTTTCAAAGATGAGAGATAGTCTTTACCATAATATCTGTTAACCTCTGAATGGCTCACAACCTTATCAACTAAATCTGTTTCATCAGAATCACAATCCAACTCTTCTTCGGTTTGGTAAAAAGTTTGACCAAATGATTGATGGCTGGATGCACCAACACACTCCATTTTAGGATTAACTTCATTGGCCCTATATAGTGACCCTTTCATGAAACTATTGGATTTGTCTAACGATAGATTTACATCTGTCTTACCCATAGGTCTCTTCGCTCCATTGCGTTGGTTGCGTTTACCTTTCATATGCCACTGAGAGACACCAAGCTCAGTAGAACCACCCTCATCCTCGAAGACATTTTGTCGAGGAATACAAGTAGAAAAGGTCACCTCATCGTCATCGTCATCCACATGCCTTAACTTATTAGAAGCCTGAAGGGAATAAGGATCACCTGCATCTGACTCTGGGGACTGTCTCTTAGCATACCCTGCCGATAATATTATCACAAGAAAGGCAATCAAATAAGGCAAAATATCCACATAGAAGTAAAATTACATTGAGTAAAGCATTGGAATCAAATATCACATTTCCAGTCAAAAGTTAATGTTTTATTATTATAAAACAGAAACATTAGAAAGCATACTTAGCATATCTCAAATAACAATATAATCAGCATACTTCCAGAAAGAAAAGGCAGAAAGGAAAGCTAAGAAGTTGTATACAGCACTAAGTAGCATGATAGAAAGCACTCTTGTACTCGATTATTTCAACAATTCAGCCCTACCCTCATGTGGAACTACACGATTACATGATCCATAAGTAATCGATTTTATCAGGAAAATAACAACAATTCTACAGTATAATTAGGCATCAATATTTGGCAGCATAAGCAGGGGTGTGATTATTATTGCGTCTTTCAAATACACATTCAAAGAAAAGGCAGCTAGCAGTGGAGGCACCTACTTTGCAAAAGTCGGTCGTCATCTTCTGTCTCAGTTTCTGAGCATTCCCTCTCTGAAGAATCAGATCCATGCTTCTCGACAAAGTCCGACAATGTTTGCTCTCCAGAAAAAGAATCAGGCTGCTTTAGATAACTTTCAGTCTCAAAATGAGCTCCTGTTGAAATCAATTGTGCAGAAGGTATATCACCATTGCTATGAGCGTCACCAGAATCAGTAGACAGGTATGTGGACCCACTTGTTTTGGACTGATAGATTGCAGGCAGAGGATCCTTCCCTCCTTCAATGAAGACAGTGCCAGAATCGTCATCGTGCTGGAAAGAACGGGGCAAATTCACACTACTCTGTACAACTTGAGCAAGTGGCCGACATCTATCATGTTTTTTGACAAGTGATTCTTCAAAAACACTTTCCTTTGATATTTTCTTTTTTAGGGTTGTATTTTTTCCACCACTCTCTACACTTGATCCTCCTTGCATATGTCCCAAACGAGAAAATCCATTTACGCGATTACTGAGAGTGTTCTCTGAATCCTCCCAAGCAAGAGATTCTGAAAAGTTTCTTTTTGAACCAGCATGAAGAAAATTCTGCTCATACTCTTTTGTTTCACCAAGGAGAAGAGAGTTATCTCCTTTCCATTTTTTACTCTTTTTACTTTTGTAACGAGTACTGCTCAGATCTTTGCACTGTTGAGTCGCTGAGCTTTGCAAAGGCAACTGAGGTTTCTGCATATTGTTTCTTGAGTAATATTCTGAAGAAAAGTTATCAAACTCCCTCCTCATATCAGCAAGGGGGATACTGCAGGTGTCATCAGCTCTGAAACCCTGATTCTGGTATTTTAAAGCAAGCTGCTTTCTCTCCAATTCAAGAGCATGAAGAATAGCATCTTCTCTGCGAGCATATTTTTCTCTTCTCTTTACAGGAGTTCCTTCACAAGACTTAGCCCTTTCAATACAAGCATCAAACTCCCCACACCTAAATGCCTTGACACGTTTTGATTTCTCAAGGTTATACCAGTCGCTACAAAAAAGAGGAAGAATGAATCATTATAAAGACAACTAAATACAAAGAAAGAATTGGAGTTAAAACTGTAAGTTTTGCAGAAAGCAGCATCAATGCCAGGTAGTTTTGAGTATACTGCGCAGCAAGCAGTTTGCTTGTTATCATTGTGAATTAAAAAAACACTTGGAGCTAGAGATCAGACATGAATAATGCAATTGTAATATAAGGTGTAGCCAAATAGAAGGAAACCCTAGTTCTCCAACATCTTAGGTACTGGCTCGTGGATGGAGAACTACTTCAGTATTTGGATCAGCAAACAAGCAGTAGAACGCTAAACAAGGTGTCCATCCATTTCAACACAATTAGCTCGGTCATAAACTTTAGGACACATCCCTTACTTTCTTAAGAATCAGGCTTTTGTAAGGAGCATAAACGTTCTGCTTGGTTAATTACAGAGAAAGTACATACCATAACCTATTCATCTCTTTTGGTTTTAGCTTCCACACTACAAACAAACAAGCCATAGAAAAAACTGATATTCTCAGCACATATAATAAAAATGATACGGCAAAAAATAACATAACAAATCTAAAACGAGCTGCTTACATTATCTAAGCTGTATAAACTGCAGTGAACATAAGTGTTTTTTTAGAAATGGTGTTTTTTAACTCTGTTGAACACATACATAACAATATCATTTTTCACATGCCTTAACAGAAGGCCATTAAAACATCATGAAAACATAAAGATAAATTAACAGCTGAGATAATCATATATGGATGCACACAAGTATCGGTAAAACAACAAAGCAGATCTGCACCTCAGATTGCTGCATCACTTGTTTCAACCCCACATGATAGAGTAGTCACCAGGAACGTGGGTCGACCGAGTCAAGGAACGGGGTCGTGGAACGCGGTACGCCACTTTTCCTTTTAAATTCCATATGAATGGTGTACCACGTCCCACGAATCGAACCCGGGTCGATGAATTCGGTACGTGGTATGTGGAGGGTTGTGGTGAATCTGGTGACTATACTGAGCAGCATGCTATTATATGTAGCATGATTACAAGGTTGCAACATATTACATACTGTTTAGTAAATAAATCCAAGTGATTATAACCTATCCTTATTGTGCTGTTAAAACACCAACCAACAATTAAATACACACCCGGAAAAATAATTTAACCTTATTCCTCCACAAGGACAGACATGTAAGGTTGCATAAAAAGAGTGTGAAGCATTCTATCCCTATCAAAGTATTCATTCTTCCAATATAACAAGCAAACTATTGGCACCCCAACAAATGCAACAATGTGCATAACACATCAAGGACAGCAGCTTAGCACTTGCGACTGATTTGGTTCGGGAAGGATCCTGTAGATAGTAGATTGTCTGGCATTTGTTTAACTATTTCAAAGTTGATGGTATATATTGCCTAGACAATCGATGCATGATTTATTCAATGAGAATAGATGGAAGTCAAGTTATCTGGAACAATAATTGGTTGCAATAGTTAAAATATTCCATTGTTGATCTAATTGTGTTTGGAGTGGCCATCGACTAAGCATCCACATGTTAAGCAAACAACTCCACAGACCATTCAATCCTAACCAAGCGTGTTCTCGAAAAAGGGATACTAACCTAGCATTGGAATTAAACAATAGCATATAGCATTAAACTAGGGCGAAAAATAGAAAGAAGAACTAGAAGAGAAACTCACACGCTTGCGTCCTCGCGGCCGAGGAGCTTGACCGGAGTTCCTGTCCTCGGCGACATTATCTGCGACGCCGGAAGCTCTTCCGGCCTGAGTATCCTCCCGGGCCACCACGACCCGTTCCGTCGCCGCACCCACACGATGGTCCCCGGAGAGCAATCCTCGATGCCGCCGCTCTCCGCCTCCCCGTACCCCTCTCCTCCTCCTCCACCCGAGCTCCGGCCCATCCCGGCTACCAAGTACCAACCCCACCAAACCTAACCCTAGGCCTCAGCTCAACCCGCTTCTACAAGTCTCCCTCGCGCCGGAGATCTGCCCTCCATTCAAGTCCCGGAGGACCGCATCTAGGAGGCCCCTGCTAGCTCCCCTCCCGCGCGCCTCCGCCGCGGGATTTAGGGTTCCAGCGACTCGCAGAAGCTTTGCTCCTCCCGCTCCGAGAACCTTCTTCTCCTCCTCCTCGTCGCTGACGTGTTCCGGCGAGGCCGCCGCCGACGAAGTGGCCGTGCTCCGTCTCCGGCGCCTCCGGAATTATATTTTCCACCCTTTTTCCCTGTCTCTTTTTTCCCTATCATCAAAGTGCAAAGAGAAAATAATGATAAAGTAATGAAATAATAATCGCAGGCAATAGAAGGGAAGTGTTCTGTTTCCGGGTTGTTTCGTTTCTGTTGATGGTTTTGGTGGTCTAACGCGTGGGGCAGATATAATAACTGAAGGCTCGAGCCCAAACAATGCATGGGCCTGTGGAGTCAAGAACTGGGGCAGGTCTAGAGGTGGCCAAATAGGCGGCCCGGTCCGGTACGGCACGGGTCCGTGACGGTTCGGTCCATTCCGACACGGTCCATTTCGGTCTGGCTACTGTTCGTGCCGTGTCGGCTCAGGCACGGCCCATCGCCCTTTCGTGTCGTGGTCGGTGTCAAGATATTACGCGGCCGTTTAGCCCATTTGGCGTCGAATGAAAAAATCAAAAAATTCTAAAAATTCCAAAAAATTAGAAAAATGTGTAGAATTGAGAAGTTGACATGAAAATTGAAAAACAATGAGACAACCATATTAAAAATGTAATAGAATTTTATTAATATTCAAATAGCTAGCTCGTTAAAACATGTGTCATTTAGCTCATAAGACATGAAAAATTGAAAAACAATCCTATAATATATATATATATATATATAGAAAAACCAAAATAAATTTATATATACTTATAAAATGAACTATATAAAATTTAAAAACTACAAAATAAAACCATATAAGTATTAAAAATGCAAAGAAAATCATATAAATATTAATAAATAAAAATAAAATTATATATGTATATTAAAACAGTGTCGTGCCTAACGGGACGTGCTCGGTCGTGCTGGTATGGCGGCACTAAGACTATCTTCGTCTTGCGTCGCGTCGTCGTGCAGTGTCGTGTCGGCCAGACACTACCGAAACTATCGTCTTTGGCCTACCATGAACAAAGGTCGCATCGCTAGCTCGTGTCGGGCCAACAATATCGTGCCTCGTACTGGCCCATCAGGCACGGCCCGTTTGGCCAGCTCTAGGCAGGCCCCTGGTATTGGTACGGCAGCCCGTCCTACTGGTTAGCAGAGGCTAGTAATGAGGATTTTTTTTTTGTGTACAGGAATATAGCTCGCTGCACCAAAGAAGAAGCTATACAAGCGCGTGCTCAGAGCCTAGTGCCCGAACGTGGACAGACAAAGACCGAGCGTCCTCCCGTGCCCACTGGACTACTGCCCAGTCTAAAAAGACGAGCTAGTGTAGGGTCAGTTAATGGTGTGGATTCTAGATGGTGCATAGGAACTGAACTAATAAATCTTTTTTCAATCATCTTTTCGTACATAGTTATTTGATTTTTATATGAGTGCAATTAATGTTGTTACGGGTTGAAAGCCAGAGTTAAGTATATGGCATGTTGCACCCATCATATTCCAATACCACATCTAGATGGAAATTTTTTTTAGATACAATGCTTTTTCGTCGTGTATTTACGAATCTAATCATGACGAGAACGTATTTGCAGATCTAACGTCGCTGACTCACATCCACCATGCGCTAACGCCGGAGATCACACCACGTGGCGTTGGCGCACGATGGCTATGCGCCAACGCCGACCCCGCCGTCGCTTCGCCGCCAGGCGCCAAAGCCAGCCTCGCCAGGCGTGTCCATGACCTAGCCGTCGACCCTGTCACCAAACGCTAGTGTACGGTGACCATGCGCCAGCCAATTAGTTAGGTTAATTAGTTAGTTAGTTAGGTTAATTGGGTTAGTTAGGGATAGTGTTAGGCTGAAATTTGGAGAGATTTTAAAATATAGCAAATAAGTCCAAAAAATTATGAATATTTTTGTGGAGCCTCCCGACACAGTGTACTTGCTTGTGTAAATTTTTTATAATTTTATTCGTTCAGAATTGTCATTGCTATTTCATATAAGTGTCCTGTTCGTACAAATCAATAGAAAACTGTGACATATGTTGATTGCCCAAACATCTGAATAAGGCCCTCCACCCATTTTGTCTTACTTTTCCACCGAAAGTATCAATCACTCGTCATCCCGTCACCTCCTTGTCTCATCCATCAAAAGTTTGTCCTCCGAAATGCATGGCTTAATTAGCGCGCGGGGGATAAGGATTCGCTTTGAATAGCGGCTATAAATTAGAGGGAGCGAGCGCGATTTAATTTCGTAGTCACTCAATCACTCTTCCGCTCGTTTATTTCATTTCACAGTCGCTCGCTCGCTCTTTCGCTTGTTCATTTCATTTCGCAGTCGCTCGCTCTCTTGCTCTGTCTATTATATTTTTAGGGACATTTCAGCGTTATTAGCCGCCACCGTTCGCAGGTAGTTTGGTCATAATTTTAAATTTACAATGTTTATTAGTTACAAAATAATTTGTAGCAATTGATTAATTTGTAATGTTATTTTGGTCGTAAAGCGAAATCAAATAATAAGAAATACATTCACCGAAGAATAGAGGAGCATAATCTAATTAAGCTAGCTTATCATGTAGCTTATCACCCCAGGAAAACTACTCTGCAATTAATTTACAATCTTTTATGTTCATTAGCCACATTCTCACTAATGTTCCCTCTATTCCATGTGTTGCAAGCCATGTCTCTACCGGAGCTTCTAGAACACTTCTACGATGAGTACCACCGGTGCAAGCTGTGGATCGCTGGTGACGCCAATGGCCCTTCACCCCTACTGCTTCAGGCGGGGAGGTATTACTAGGAGCTGGACGATCGCTATGTCCCGATCCTCCGGGACACGGGCTTGTTGCCCTTTGCGAGGCTGGTTTCCGTCGGACGCCAGATCACCCTAGACGCCAGCCTGCTGTCGGTACTTGTCGATAGATGGAGGCCCGAGACACACACCTTCCACTTTCAGTGGGGTGAGATGACGATCACCTTGTAGGACGTCTCGTTCTTGACCGGACTCCCAATCCGGGGTGAGCTGCTTGTTCTGGGCCCTCCAGGTGTGGACTGGAAGGCCAAGTTGGAGCAGCGGTTCGGCCAACCTCTCCTAGAGGGTGCACGTGGCGTCCCCCGGGCTTGGCTGAGGCAGTTCAGCGAATGCCCGTAGGGTGCACCTCACGAAGTCGTTAGGACGCATCTCGTTACTTACCTTCTCCAGCTCTTTGGTTGGGTCATGTTTCCAACCACAAAGGGTGATTTTTTGTACCCTAGCTTCATCCACGTCACCGAGTCTTTGGTTGACGCCCGGGGGGGCCGATGCCTTAGTACAGCTGGAGATCAGTTGTCCTTTGCGCCACATACCGGGGGTTGTGTGACGCTTCACGGTGCGGCCCCGCTGGTACCAACCTGGCCGTCTGCTACGTGCTCCTGCGGCTATGGAGTTGGGAGCACTTCCCTGTTGGGTGGCCGACCATTGAGATAGCGATGCACCCGTACACCATTCCGCATGACCAGGTAGACGAGCCCACCATGGGCTTACGGTGGACTGCTGCCCGTCTGCCCTAGCCAGCGGAAGACCGGTGAGGTGCTACTCGTTGTACCACAACGAGTTCGAGTCGTTGCACGAGAGCGAATCATCTGGTGTCCATGGTATCATGATTTCCTACGCGTGGTAGCGCCGCACGAGCTGTCCATGGAATGCATCCAGAACAGAGGACTGTGGACGACGACATGCTACCAGCCTTACGCGTCGCAGCGTGTAATGCGACAATTTGGTCGGTACCAGTTCGTGCCCCTGCCCCCGAACGGTAGGCTCCTGCAGCAAGCCATACACCTGTGAGTCAAACTTCATCTGAGTAATATTTACAGTCCTTACGTCTTCTTTTTTAACATCAATCCTTCCGAAAATACAGGCAAACCAGGGCGGATGGGCATATTTAGGACTGGCGCCCGGTCCAGCAGGAGTGGACTATGGCATGGACAGACAGGGCGCACATTGATATCTAGGATGAGCCGCGTCCGTACGACCTTGAGGCGCACGGTGCGTACTTAGAGTGGTACGTGCCACGGACATGCGCAAGACTCACCATTCCTCCACCGAAGCGCCCGGGCCAGGTGACATCGGACACGCACCATGAGAGCCTCCACCGCACGCACAACCGTCACAACGCTTCATGACGTGACGACACCGTACGACACTTACAACCTCTGGTCGTTTCATTGACAACATCTGTACTCTTTGTTAATGAACCTGTTACGTATGTCACTAAAGTTGGAGCGGGCGCAGCGTGTCCATAGCGCATCGGAGGCTGCCTTCCGTAGGCCAGATAAAACTCCAGAGGGATATAAAAAGGTTTTAAAGCACATCTCAGCGGAGATGAAGAAGATAATAAAGAAATTGAGGTACGGTCGTTCGACGGATGACATCCTGTGCATCGGGCACCAAGTGGGTGGGTCGTGCTCACCCGCTAGGTCACCACGGCCTAGCGAGTCTAGCAAGTGTCGTAGCGTTCCCCGTCGGTCATCCGCAGGCCAGGTCGGCGCGGAGGTAAGTCACTATGTATAAATCTACGTTCAGTTTTTTGGTTATGCCTTACATCCCGCTAACATCATGTCGTTCTCCCGCCGTAGGTCTGTCGGGATGAATCACTTCTGTTGTCCAGACCCGGTACACAGACTGGCGCTCTCCCTCGATCATCTGCACTGCACATTCGGGAGGTACGAGGTTCTTAGTTTACGTCCAGAGTGTTTATTTGTACTAACATCATTCCGTCTTGCAGCCTTCAGTTAGCCGTAGGGGTGACGGCCAGTTCAGGTTGACTGATGACGACGACGATACGGGCCTCCCAGCTCCTGTCAAGGAGCAGTACACGGTGCCAGGGTACGGTCAATGACAGCCAGGGTTTCTAGCGTACGCAGGGCAGAGCTCCTCCGGGTTCGTTGCTCCACCGTACATTCAAGGGCAGAGCTCCTCTGGATTTGCTGTCCCACCGTACGTTCATGGCCAGAGCTCCTCTGGGTACCCGAGAACCCCGTGTATCCAAAGCCAGAGCTCATCCACGCAACCGGAGCTACAGGCATCGTACCCCCAGAGTGATTTTATAGCCTCCGTCATGGATGAATTCTTCAGAGGTGTCCCTCAGGTCGACATGGCTCATCACAACGACATGTACGTCTACCAGACTCTACTCCAGAGCCAGCCTATTGGTCCACCTTTAAGATTGAGGAGGCCGACTAGAGGGGGGTGAATAGACGGTTTTAAAAAAATCTTTTGGCTAAAACCGATTTCTAGTGCGGAAGCTAATATCAAAACGGTTTTGCACAATCAAAACCTAAATCACCTAGGTTCAACTAAGTGCACCAACGACAATAAGACTATTGATAACAATTGCAATCATACAAAGATATGTAAGCAATTTAATACAAGGAATATAAATTACACAATGTAAAGCACAAGAATGCAAACCACGATGACATGTCGATGTTTTACCGTGGTGTTCGAAGACTTGCCGGTCTCCCCTAATCCACGTTGAGGTAAGCCCAAACCAATTGGACTGGCTCCACAAATTAAGCCAACACCTCCGAGGTAAGTCCAACCACTTGGACCGGTTCCAAACCGAACCAACACCTCGCTCCACTAAGGTTGCTCTTTCCTCCACTCCGGAGATGGCAAGCACCACACCACTCACAAACCGCCTGGGTCTTCTCACAAGCTTCTTTGAGAAGATCACCGACGCACGACGCCTCCACGCCGTCTAGGTGTCGGCAAACACCAAGAGTAACAAGTCTTAGACTGTCACTTGAACTAATCAAGTATCTAAGCTCAATGGATACACAATCCACTACCTAAGACAACACATGCACTTAGGATTTGCTCTCTAAGCTCACTAAGTGCAACACATGCACAAATGAGAGTAGAGGGCTTGCTCTTTGCTTAATGGAATGTCTAGGGCACTAGCACACACCTAGAAACCTCTCCCAACCGGCCAAGGTGGCTATATATAGCCCACACACAAAAACTAGCCGTTGGAAGCAAAGTCTGCTGAAAAATCAGCACGAGCGGTAGTACCGCCAACCAATGGCCGGTGCTACTGCACCTTCATTTTCAGCACAGCAACGGCTACAAAACTAGCCGTTGGAACAAGGCGCGGTACTACCGCCAATCAATACGCGGTAGTTCCGATTTCCAGAGCGGTACGACCGCTTAGCTTGAGGTTCGAAAAACACCTCTTCTGGAAATAACATACCGCCGTTCAACAAACAGACATTTCGATATCCGGTAGTACCGCGTACACAACATCGGTACTACCGCACTTCCAGAAAACCCATAATGCTCAAAATGCATCTGTTCTAGAAAAAGCGTACCGCTCAAGAATTCGGTACATCCGGCCTACGGTAGTTCCGCTCACACAGCGTTGGTACTACCGCTCCACGAGTTTTGATCGAACCACTCAGTTCCGATCGGACTTCACACGTGGACGGCTCAGATCGATTTGAACTTTTGGACCGCGCGTCTCAACCACATGATCAAAGCACCATTCGAACGGTCCGAACGTTCCACGGTATTACCGCCAAATCAAACGCGGTAAAACCGCTCAACGGTAGTTCTGTCACATAGACCGGTACTACCGTACCTCAACAGAGCAACACATGCTCAACAGGTGCGGTAGTTCCACCAACATGAATCCGGTAATACCGTAGAGCGGTAGTTCCGCCGACATAACGTCGGTACTACCGTTTTCAGAGAAAAAGCACAACCTGGCTTTCAAGAACAACTCAATTGCAAAAACACATTTGCAAATTGATGCCAGATGCACACAAGGCATGAATGCAAGATTCTCAACAAGTTGCAAAACATATTTGCCAACTTTTAGAATCAAAGCCACAACTAAAAGGTACATGGACTTAAGACATTTGCAAAACGTATTTGCAAACTAAAGTCCCATGCTACAAAGATTAAACATGAGCTTCAACTATTTGTAAAACACATTCGCAAATAAATAGCATCATGCCACAAGGATAAGGTGTATGGACCTAGACCATTTGCAAAACCCATTTGCAAACTATAGTCACATGCTACAAGGGTAATGCACGAGCCACAACTATTTGCAAAAAACATTCGCAAATATTGTCAACATGCCCAGATGAGCTAGAGCAAGCACAGCGAGCCATCAACACATGACTAACTCAAACTACTAGTCAAGACCCCTCTTAATAGTACGGTAACCTTATGAGGACCCGCGTTTTCTAAACCTAATCGCGTAGCAGTAATCGGTAATTAGCGGTAGTTAATCCCGTCTTAGCGGTAAGCTAACGAGAGTGTTGCGATCATTAGTTTAGTGAGTGTCGTGTCGCGAGCATTTCATTTCTAGTCAGCAAGTCATTGTCGCATCAATTCATCATTCATTCAATTCATCATTAGAAGCAAGTCGGTAATTAAAGTGCATTTGCATTCTCACTAGATAAATAGCTCAATTAGGGCATTGTTTACATAAGTGCATCATCTCATCATACAATACATTAGTCAATTGCATTCATCAGTGCACAGTAGCATCCAATCATAATTAGATTGCACCTTCCATTTGCATTAGATAATTAAGTCATTTGTAAGCATTGCAATAGAAGTGCATCATCATCTCATATCATCAAGTGTTATTCAAACAGTTACAACTTAGACTTGTTTGCAAAGAAATAAAAGTAAATCCTGCATTGCATATCGCCGAGCCCTCCTTGTATCCATGTCCTTCGATCGCCGACCTATCAAACCCTGGTGTCGTCCTTGTCATCCAAGGAACCTGCATGCATACCACTCTCCGCCAGTGCTGTTAGAGAAGCAAGCTGTCGTATTATTAAAGTAAAGATTGCCGTCAGTCTCCCGAAGTGCAGTGGAATACTCGGAGCAACCTGAGTAGCCGGTCCCTTGACCATCAAGACACCCAGACCAACTAGAGTTAGTCGGCTCCTTGATCGCCAAGATATCCTGACCACCTGAGGTCCTCCAGTACCTGTCACTTCCATGGGTCTCATTATCTGGCGTCAATAAAGCCCAACACCCACTTTAATCCAATTGCCTCAACAACTTTAGAATCTGACAGTGCATCCCCGTTTATCTCCACCCTCTGTTCAAGACATCATCGGGCAATCGGAAAGCCCACAGTGGAGAGCAGCCAAGAAGGTAAAAAGGAGCAGGATTGCTGTAAAAATGGAAGGGATAAGCATAACAAATACATCCCTAAGCCAAAGACACACCAAGACCCATCCACCAAACATTCACCCCCATGTCAATACCCACCAACACCACAAGTGCATTCCCCACTCGTGTTCATTTGACTCAAAGCCAACCAAGCAAGTTCATTCCCCCGGGCAGCACATTCTTTCCCCAAAGACCACCACACCAAACAGGTTCATCCCCAAGCCTCACCATTCATCACCCAAAGAACAAACATTCCATCACCATTCCAAAGAAGCCAAGAAGAAGCAAGGAGGCAAGAGGTCCAGGAGAAGGAGGAGCAAGCGGGCACCAGAGGTGGAATAGGCGAGCATCAAGGCGACCAGGAGAGAGGGAAGCAAGCCAGAGCTCCACCATCCCAGCCCATCGCTGCAAGGAGGAAGAAGGGAAGGAGAGCACCAAGACGCGGTCATCACCATCGAAGCGACGGTCGGCATCCCGACGCTACCACCCTAGCCCCAAATCAATTCCAAAGAAGGTAACCCAACCATCTCCCCAACCCATCAATACTTTGCACCATCGAAATACAACTTTGGAGCCAACATATACCGCATGAACCCATCATCCACCCCACCTCCAAGAACCACCATCAACCCATAATCAATCACCATGGAGCATGCATACATCGGATCATCAAGAGCTCTCGGATCATCCCAAATTGCATCACAGAGCAATAGGGGGAGGAGTAGAGGGAGAGGTTAGGGTGAGGGCTAGCCTCGAAGAGCAAACCGAAAGGGGAGCAACCGGCCGAGGGCGCAGCAGCAGGAGGCGAGGACCGGTGGCGCAAGCCGGCGGCCGAGCCACCAAGACACCGGGAGGCCGAGCCAACTGAGTGGCGGGCGGCCTTTGGCCACGGAGGAGGCCGTGGGGAGTTGGAGAGCCGGAGTAGTGGCCAAGGGCAGTGGGAGGCGCCGAGCCGAGGAGGAGGAGCAAGGCGGTGGCGTGGAGCGGCCGGGTGTGAGGAGGCACAGGCACTGGCGCGCCAAATGGAGGCGTCGGGCCGTGGCTCGAGGCGGCGGTCAAGGCCGAGGGCCGGGTCTCATGGAGAGGCACGGCCGAGGAGGCGGCCGGACCGGGAGTCAAGAGGCCGACGGCGGCAAGGCTGCCGAGCCGGACGGCTGGCTGCGGGCCGAGGGGAGGCGCAGCTCCATGATGGCGGACGGAGGCAAGGGCACAAGACAGTGGCGGCTCCGAGCCGCGGTGGAGGCCGAGGAGCAACCCTAGGCGGCGGCGGCTTGAGAAGGAGAGAGAGAGAGAGAGGGAGATTTGTGTGGGTGTGGGTGTGTTTAGGGAAGGTTGGTTTGGGGGAGAAGAAGTAGCAGTGTGCGTGTGTGGTTTAGGGGTCGGCCGAGTGGGGTGAGTGAGATAGAGAGAGAGAGGGTGATTAGGGTTAGGGTAGAATTAGTGTAGGAAATTAGGGTTAGTTGTTATTCAAGTGCTGTGATGGTTGGATGTTTTCGGTGTTAGCGATTAATTGCATATTTGTCAGCTATTTAATCCTTGCTGTTAAGCAATTTAATTTGGAATCTTGTCTAATTAATCAATCTAAAGTTAATCGACGCGTTAAATTGCTAGATCAGGGTAGTAGCCGTATCTCGGTAGCGCAATTAGGTGGTAGATCGGTACCGGGGAAATGCTAACTTGGTGTAGATCTCGAAAATTTTTAATTAAATTAACTTGTGCTAACATGTAGAAGTCATTAACTTATATATTTATATATCACTCAAAAATCAACTATGTATTTAATTATTATACTATTCGTGCTGCCAATTGCTACAGAGGACGAACCAGCACTAACGGGAGCAGCCGACCAGAAATTCATCGACGTCAATCTTTCCTACAACTCCAAAGGCAAGCGATTCTCTTGAACATCAACATAGTTATCTTAAATGTAAACCGTATTTCGCACTATTATACGTATTGCATTAAAATGTTTTTCCGAAAAACTAAATTGATTTTGATTGAAATAGAGATGGTTTAGATAAAAATAAATGAAATGAGAATGAATGAAAAGAGCTTAATAGATAGTTAATATGGTGGGTAAAAGGGGGCCCTGGCCGGGGAACACGAAGACGACGATGGCGATGAGGTAAGAGGTGGGCCCCTTTTTACATATGGTTATAATATAAGGACAAACAAAACTTTGCTCGATGCAAGTCAGTAAATTCAAGACCAACCATTTTCCGTTTGCTGACAGGCGAAAATGCTACCCTGTTACGTGACTATGCTCTCCACATTGGGTATGTATTAGGTGTGAGTGTGTGTGTATTGGAGGAACCCAGAACCGTGAGGAGAGACGGGGAAATCCAAGGCGCTATAGCGCTAGGGTGGAGTGTTGAGAGCAGGATAGAAGCTGCCTCAACCAACCTTGCTGGAACTTGGTGCATGATGAGGTCAGCAGCGTGATTAAATCGGCACCGACGGAAAGTAAAGGGGTGGAGACTTAATCACGTAACCTGGAAAACGTTCTGTATTCTGAACTCGAAATCACATCTAAGGAAATGCGGTGGACCTGGTTCATAGAGAGCTCAGAATAACTATGGGTAAAGTGGTACAAAGCCTGCGCAGTGCTATCAAATCATGAATTCATGCCAGTCTCCTGGATTGGAGTCTACAGGAACCACCAGGGGTCTTTCTTCTCTCCGAGTGATCAGTAGTCTTTTCAGAATAAAATTTGCCACCTAATTGTTTCAATAAATTATTTTCAGAATGAGATGAAGTAGAACTTGTGATAACAGTAGAGATAGTTCATCCAGTGCATTCTTTGCTATTCATGCTTGCTGAGTACATTAATTTGTACTCAACCTTGTTAGTATTCTCCTTTGTAGATCCTAGTCCGGCTGGGAGCTATCCCGAGTGGGACGAGGACTTGGTGTCTGTAGCAAGCGCAGGAGGCGAAGGTGCGGGCTACGAGGTCCAGGGCGAGGTGGATGCCTTGTTTGGCGTGTGGGACGAGTAGGCGGTTGGTGTTGCAGGGCAGGAGAGAGAAGCGGTGAAGTTTCCTTTTGTAGTTGTGTAATATTTGTACTAAGAACCATAGCCCTGCGTGGCAATTATTGGAATAAAGTGTACAGTTTCTATCCTATTGTTCTGCTGCGTAACCCTGGTAAAGGCTTACTATTCGTTGGAGCAGTGTTCTACTGATCAAACAAATAGTAATCCGTATGCCTAAGTGTCATTACCCAAAGGGATAATGATGCGGGGCGTCACAAACATATACTATCAATCTGGTCTTCCAACCAAACATCAAGACTGGTAAAAGACTAGGAATAAATTCTTAGCCCTAGCTAGTCATACCTTTGCCTTGCACTACCTCTTGAAGCTTGATGACGCACATCCTTACTTCAAGTCCGGGTTCTTGACTTGAATGCTCATCAACACATGATGAGTTCTTCATTTGACTTAATGATCAACTCATGATCATCTTCTCTTCTTGAACATCATCAACACATGATGACTTCCTCTTCTTCAAGAATCTTGATATGATGCTCATCAACACATGATGACATCTTTTTCTTGAATTGGCTTGATGATCATCAACACATGATGATTTTCTTCACTTCGGGATCTTGACTCGAACATTATCAACACATGATGATTTCCTTTATCCCAAATCTTGACTTGATGACAATCAACACATGATGCCATCCAAAGTCTTTACCATCATGGAACCTAACCTGCTTATCCAACTCATGGAGAATGTTAGTTCTAAAATATGATTATCATTAATTACCACATCATACCATTAACTCATAATAGTGGGACAAGATATCACAATCTTTCCCTCTTTAGTAATTGATGATAATCACTTCAATTGCAAGTAATTGAATAGATTGGTATGAGTATATATGAACTACATAAGTTGAATATACTCAAAGGGTATATGAACTACACAAGTCTCATATACTCATATGAATATATTAACTACACAAGTTATATATACTCAAGGATATGTTTCAAAGTAAAAATCATTAATATATGTGGACAAAGGAATATGAATTAATACTAATGAAACCACAAAACATAGAATGAACTCCTCCTAAATGTGTGCATACACGAGTGTGTAATAGAACCATATGTGCATATTCAAGTTAAACCTTTTGGTGGAGTTTAACCTATATTTTGGATCCGAGGAATGCAACAATATATAAGAATATGATGTCGAAAGCATACCTCTTAATCTTTAAATCCAACTGAGACTAAACATGAGATATATCAATAGAATAGTTAGTCTCACAAATAGATTTTTCATTATGAATGCATACCTGTTTGGATTTTTCCTTTTATATCCAAGCTGAGACTAAACATGATATAACGATAGAAGTGTTAGTCTTACAAATGGATTTGTCATTTGGAATGCAATACCTCATTTGATTTTCACCTTTATATCCAAGCTGAGACTAGACATGGTATAACAATAGAAGTGTTAGTCTCACAAATAGATTTGTCATTAATTACCAAAACTACATTAACACATAATGGCGGGTCTAGATTCTTCACCACCTCCGCCTCAACGGTCTCTGTACCCCCTCCGAACCAACACGTGCTCTCCGGACCGGTGGAAGTATCCCACGGATCATGCTCAACGCAAAACAAGGCCGCGCACACGGACGCAACTATAGCAAGCAAAGAGTAGTGGCTCGGACGAGTGAGCCATATAGTATTGTGTGTTATGCGATTTTGTTTTGCTATATTTGTACGTGTATTTTGGTTGTTACTTGTGTACTTCAGCGCCATATTGTATATCGATATCTCCAATGGAGTTGCAATGTACCTTTTTTAATACATTCCAAGTCACATGAAATCATGAAACCATAATTTCTGAAACCTAAAATCGAAATTTTCGCGACCTAAATCCTAAATTTTCGAGACAATACCAGAACACATATAAAATTTCTGAAATATTGCACAATCAAGTCCACTATGTGAGGACCATTCAAAATAAAATTCATAATTTTTTGAGCTCATTTTCTATATTTATTGATTTGTACGAACATGACACTTATACGAAATAGCGATAACAATTCCGAACGAATAAAAATATGAAAAATTTACACAAGCAAGTAAACGGTGTCGGAAGGTTCCACAAAAAAAATTATAATTGTTTGGGCTCATTTGCTATATTTTAAAATTCCTCCAAATTTCAGCCTAACACTAACCCTAACTCTAACCCTAACCAACCTAACTAATTAACCTAACTAACTAACTAACTAATCAACATAACTAAGTGTCTAGCGCATGGTGACCATGCGCCAACGGTTGGCGTATGTCCACCGTGCGCTAGCGTTTGGGGCGGCTGAGGTGGCGGGGTCGACGGCTAGGCTAGTGGACACGCAGCGGCGGGGCCGACGTGCGCCAACGCCACGTGACATGATCTCCGGCGTTGGCGTACGGTGGCCGTGCGTCAGCAGCGCTAGATTTGCAAATACATTCTCGCCGTAGTCAGATCCGCAAATACGCGACGAAAAAGCGTTGTATCTACCGAAAATTCCATCTAGATGTATATATTATACGTCAGTATTCAATACCCAACTCTACCTCTATAGATACACGCCACATGGTATGTAGTGGTATCCAATTATTCATCTTTGCTTCAAAGTATGAACTATCTATAATATGTGACATAGCAATGCTATACGTACGCATAAAATTTGTTGTAGTACTACATTTGGTTGGCTGATGTAAATCAAAAGTAATTGGTCTACATCATGGGTAGGATTGAGTGTAGGGAGCCCTCAAGGATTGAGATAATAATCTTGTAGTATGCATGTACTACAAGACTTTTAAGTGTGTGAAGCATTTTCCTGTGCCATGTCCAATGGTACTATAGCTAGATGTACATAGCGTGCGTCATAATTTGGCGTTTCTAGCTTCACGCTGTATGACATGTATTGGTAATCAATACGGTATCATTCCTAAAGGTAAAATTGATTTACTTTTTCCTTGGTTATATCCTTGGACTAGAGATCCTCCACGAGTAAATGTCTAAATGACATGCCATGCGCCGTTCATCCGATCATCTCTTTGGGTAACCAAAAAAAAAGAGCAATTCAAATTTAGATGTCCCAAAAGCACGGGTTTTGATATATATTTTTTATGGTGCGACTAGCGCTCGAACATACGATCAGAGCGCTAGTCCCATACAGTACGCTCCGACGTCGGATTTTGGATGATGCTCTTCAGCCATCCATATCGCGCATGAGCGAGTCTCCTCCCGAACATCTCGCGCAACACAGACAGCATCCAAAATCCCCCCATAATTGCACCCCCAAAACTCGCTCGTCGTCCAATCCCGATCTCCTTTGCCCATAAATTCCTCCTGGCCGATCTCCCGCAACAAACCCCATTAAACAACTGCAACATTTTTTCACTTGCTGCAAATATATCAAAGATTCATATGCAATATTTCGAAAAAGATGAAAAAATCTCAGAATCAAAACAAACATTTGGGAAAAAAAAAGACGCGTTAAAAAATCTTGCAACATCACCATGAACAGGATGCAACATTTTCTTCGATAGCCGCAATATTTTTTTCAATAGGTCGCAACATCTCAAAGAACAGTATGCAATATTTTTCCCGACGGTCGCAACATTTTTTTCAACGGCTCGCAACGGCCGGATTTGGACGGCCATATGAAAAAGAGAAGAGAGCAGGAGGCTGAAGAGAACTCTGGAGAGGAAGAAGGAAGGAAGAAATAGAGAGGAGAGAGGAGGGGGAGAGACTTGGTAGAGAAGTTGGGAAAGAACGGAGGAAGCAGCTAGAAAATGGAGGAAGCACAAAAGCAAAAGTGAGAGCGTCGGTCTCTCTGGACTTCTTTTTTGCCTCTCTTCCTGATTCAAAAAAAGGGAGGAAGAGGGCCTCACGACGGGAGTGATTCCCCAAAAAGCGTCAGCTCGTGTATATGTTGGAGAAGAAATGAAGCTCCACGTTTGCGGTCATGTGGGGCGTTGGCGTTCGTTTGATCAAGACAAATGGATGGCGGATGAAGCATCCGAGTGGGGAGATGGCGTCGGACGTCAGTTGGTTAGGATTATCCATTTTTTTAAGTAGGCGCAATGGAAATGGAAATTCTCAATGAAATGACCTTTACACAACAATTTATTGCTAATCTTAGTGGTAACCGGAAAGTACACATGGACATGGTAGGCCAGAATGGGCTGGGCTTTGGACTGGTCTAGTCCGCTGTATGATCCTCGATCTGGTGGGGTTTGCTCTAAGCTTATCAATTTTATTCTGGTACCGTCTGGAATGGTCGGAACATACCATACTGACACCCAAAACGACACACAGTAGTCTTAATCACGTACCGGCGTCAATATCGGTCATTCCGGTAGTAGGCATAATTGAAGTGACCCCTCCTTTAAATCAGCTCGGAAGGCCCAGTCCAATACTACTTTTTCGGAAGCGAATTATGCTAGACTAGTATGCTTGACTGGTAAAATGTACGAAGTTATGAACTCATGTTGTATTATTTAACTATGTACGACATTTGTATTTAGGGGGATTTGAGAATTTACCATTACGAGATAGGTGTATTTGAGGATTTACCTTTCGATGTTTAAGACCCGCATGACAGTGAGACATCGAGGGGTAAATTTTCAAATGCACCTATTTATAGTGGTAAATCCTCAATAATTCTTTGTATTTATGAAGTCATTGAACTCTATGTCATTTTTATTCTATGGTTATGTATTTGAAGTGAGATTCCAAGTGAAATTATGTCCACATAATTACATATATATTTATATTAGTTCAATGCCCGATCGATGCCACGAATAAAAAAATCATACTACCCAGCGTGTGGAGCTGTTGTTGCTAGCCTCAACCTACGCCATGTCCTCGGCTAGCTCTGATGTGACGCTCCTAAGCTCTGCCCTAGTCCGCATCGTACCTCCACCATTGTGCTTAGCCTATACCGTGCCCTTGGCTCTGCCACAAGCCCACAACGATCAGTTTGTATTGCACCCTCCGCCTTATCGCCACGTTCGGCCTGCATAGCTGTTGTTGCATCGCTCCACTTGCAACAAAATTGGGGGAGAGGTTGTGAGAGAAAGGAGGATGTTGTTAGGATAAAATTTGTTAGAAACTAATTTTATTTGTTAGGGGTTTAGTTTTTTTTCTAGTATCTTGTTATATATTTTTAGGGAGGTTAAATGCTTGTGTGTTACTACGGTAAATAAATCATTTTACTCCACACCGTCGACTTTGTTGTGGCACCAGGTCAAGCTCCACCTGACCTGCATAGCGCCTCGACTGTTGTACTTGGCATACATTGTGTCCTCAGCTCCGCTGCTATGCACGGCCGAACTTCATTGTGGCATGCGTTGTGCTTTCATTGCAATGCATGACTTGCACTGCACCCTCACCCTGTCGACACACCCAACCTGCATCGTCATCCTCACATCTAGCCACTCACGACCAATTTTATCCTATTTGATGAGCATCTTTGTGACCAAACACCGTATCATTATTCTTGCTCCACAATGTGCTAGTTAAAGCTGCAAATTGGAGAATAGGATTGACAAAACAATTTTGCGTATTTGAATTTGTTACGGAAATAACCAAGATCAGGAAAACTACTACCTCTACAATTAGATGACATTATTCGTTATGCAAGCGGACCTAAAATATTCTCAAATAGAGAAATCATCTGCTGGATTATATATCCATCTATTCCCCATGATTTCCATGAGCAGCCTGAGGCCAGTTTGCATATACATTTCGAACATGCTACATAAAAAATAAAAAGAAATAAAAAAGAGAGAATAACCGAGCACTCACTCGTGATCAAA
Organism: Phyllostachys edulis; assembly: GCA_036346405.1. Lineage (NCBI taxonomy): Eukaryota > Viridiplantae > Streptophyta > Magnoliopsida > Poales > Poaceae > Phyllostachys > Phyllostachys edulis. The sequence continues at coordinate 14,113,236 of CM070551.1, read as the reverse complement.
TAAGCCCATGGCAGTGACCACCAGCTCGCCACCGGCTAGCGAGCATTCATGTTGTGTCGTTATAGGCGCGCAAGAATAAGCACCGTCCTTCTGTGTGGCGGCCACCTCGCCAAGCTGACCCGCCGTTGAACCTGAGTGTGCCCCGCATTTGTCGTGCCGCTCATCAATGCCGGTGTGACCATCGCCTGCTATAGCTGTTTTGCTGCTTCATCGTCGTTGTTGCGCCTGTGCCATAGAAGAATAGCACATCGATTGTGCGTCGTCGTCGTCGCACCGAGCCCCACAATTGGATCACGTCTTTGTCCTCGATCCCCACATCTGTCTCACCACCATACGTGCTACATCGACAAAGCATATCATCACTTGGCATTACCACCGATTGGGTCCAGTCGATGCCTCTAAATTTGATTGAATCGGACGTTGGCGACGTACATTGCTCCGCCAATGGCATCGCCTCCATCATCTCATTGTCATTGTCTACTTCTTGGTTGTCCAGATAAGCGACTGGGAGTTCACAACCAATGTTTGTTGCCGTGACCGTGCATCGTAGTCGCAGCCTAGCGTCGGCTGGCTCAACAAGACAATAACCAATCGGATCCTTGCCGAGAGAGATAAGGGGAGGGAGGCTCCTAGCACCATGGATGTGAGAGCGAGGGATTAGGTGGATACGAGCACGGGTTGTGGACAGTTACAATGTGAATAGAAATCGTGCGAGGATATGACCCAGAGGGTGGGGAGGACGAAAGGCCATCAACTTAAATTTTTAAGTAGTAGAGAAATAAATATATATTATTATATTAAAATTCGAAACGGTACGTCGAAATAGATTGGTACCGATACATTCTATACCGAGAAACGAACCAGAATAATCTTCGGAATAGAATCGACTACTATGTTTTGCTCTCCTCATCTGAAGTTTTGAACATCCCCTCCCACCATCGTGTCGATGGATTCCCGTTCTCCGCGATTCGCGAATCCTTCCTTCCACGGCGAGCAGCGGTTTTTCGCATGGTGTAGGAACCGTCGAAGCAACGGGAGCATCCGCGATTGCTGCTGATCTCACCGGTGAAATGTGTTTCGCAAGCAGATGGCTGGAAATGCCTTCTGTGATTTGATATCATGCAGATCACCATGGCATCACAACATCTCATGTTAATTCTATTGGACCGTTATTTGCTTGTAGGCTGTGATGGGAGCTTGCCGTCTCAGGGCGGTGGTGCCCGCGAGGTGTTTGATCCGGGTATTGCACGATTCGAGTAGAACGGTCTGCCATTATTGGCATGGATGGGGCCGTAGAGACTAGAGAGGCATTACTGTGAGCTGTGAAGGTATGCCAAGCGCTTGCCCCTTTCTGCCCTCCATGCAAACCTGCAAGTCAAATTTTGATATATACCACTAAAAAACTTGCTACTTCAAGATTTGCCATTCAGTATGTTGAAATTAAAAATATACCATTCTAATTTCTTCCTCTTTTGAAATTTATCATTATCTCTACTTTTCTTTTCTTTCATTTTCCATTAATTCCCTACTGAAGTGCCTATTTTGCCCCTCTCTATTCCGGGAAGATATCTAGTGCACAAGCACCATTTGGTGCACATATGCAAAAACTTTTAGTTTAGGTATCAAATTAGCATAAAAAATTCTGAAAAAAATATAGATGTGCTTCTAAAACTACTCTACTTATATACGAAATTCCAAGTTCAAACTCATTCCACTTTGAGAGTTACAAAAATGAGAAATTTCTGATATATGATAAATCAAAAGCAAAGGGAAAAAAGAAAAAAGCAAATGTTACTATTCACAGTAAACTTATCTTTTTTGTTTTTTCTAACATACTTTGAGTTTGAACTTTAAATTTTAAATGGTGGAACAAAACACCATAAATTACATCTAGAATTTTTTTTCAGAATTTTTTATGCTAATTTAATACCCAAACTAAAAGTTTTGTACACATATGCATCAATTGGTGCTTGTACACTAGATATCTTCCCCTCTATTCCCGGTTCATCCCTTCTGAACATGCCATCAGATTGAATCGAGCATCATCTTCTGAACCAGCAGTTAGCACAGCACCGGCGCCGCCTCCCGCGAGCACCTCGCTGGTTCCCCCCCGGGTCGCGCCTCCCCTTAGCGAGCTCCGGTCCCTCCCCGCCATCTGACAGTAAAGGAATGCACTGCTATCTGTTAGCATTCCTTCTCCAGATCCTATCAAAGAAGGGTGCCCTCATTCTGCCGGACATCCTCGTGAACTCCGGCGGCGTCACAGTGAGCTACTTCGAGTCCGCCCCCCAGTAGTGCATCAGTGGCTTAACCTGACTTCATGCATCAGTGGCTTAACCTGACTGCCTCACAGTTACACAGCTCTGAACAAAGCACAAGAACGTTGTGCAGCAACTGGCAGTTGAAGTAGTTACTGACGTGAACCCACTCGAAGTAGCTCACTATGACACCGCCGGAGTTCGCGAGGATGTCCGTCAGAATGAGGACGCCCTTCTTCGATAGGATCTGGAGAAGGAATGCACAGACGGTAACACATTTCTTTACTGTCGGATGGCGGGGAGGGATGGCAGGGAGGGACCGGAGCTCGCTCGGGGGAGGCGCGATTGGAGGACGGAACCGGCGTGGTGCTCGCGGGAGGCAAGTAGCGATAATGGAAAATGGGAGAAAATAGGCACTTCAGTAGGGGCGAAATAGGCACTTCAGTAGGGAATTGATAGAAAATGGGAGAAAAGAAAATAGGAGAAAAGTAGAGATAATGACATATTTCAAATTAGGAAGAAACTGAAGTGACATATTTCTAATTTTAACATACTGAGGGCAAATCTCGAAGTGACAATTTTTTCAGTGGTATATATTAAATTTTGCCATGTTATATATACACGTTTGTTGAATAAGCATTGCTAATTCTGTCATGGAAGATTACGGATTCCCCCAATGTCTTGAGATGTGATACCATCATGTGGTAAACACACTGAGCTACTCAACCAAACATATGTAAATTAACTCGTTCAGCTATGGTTTGAACTTAATCCAAATGAAATGAGCAGGAGGAGGTAGCGTAATCAAATACCGAGACAAAAGCACCAAAGCATTACTAGCAAGTCTAGTTAAGGGGTACAACAGGAAACAGGTTAACACATGGCTAAATTGTTATGAAGTTTTGCTAGCTGCTAAAGACAAAGTTCTCTCCAAGCCCTGATCAAATAAGTTTGCTCACTGAGAGAACTGGCATAAATTTACCACTCTAGGACATTGATTGAATAATCACTACGGTTGCTGAAGATTAGTTGAATATGTTGGGTGCCTGGTGTTGCGCATCTACTGCTTCAAGGAGCCTCTTAGCCACCGCACAGGCATAAACTGAGGAGCCTTCTGATACCTGAGTTATCATGGATGATGGAACATTACTATCAATTCTGACAGGTAGTCATGGGTAAAGTAGTTCTTGATGCTACTTTAAGTAAATGAAATTGTTAATTACCTTAGTGTTAAACATGAATATGTGGTGATCACCTATAATCCCCCCAACCACATGGATGAGCTCAAGCTGGAACTCATCTAGAACCTTTGCTGCATGAAGCAGAGAGTTGGCCTTCTTCTTTTCAGTGAGCTTGATGTTTACCTCATCATCCACTATGCGGACATCAACATGACATTCCTTTGACCTCCTCTGAACCCATGAGCTCCTTATGTCTCCATTGAGATGATTGTCTTGATCATCCCTCATCGGCCTCATCGATGAGCTCTCGCCATCAGCAGCTGCCTCTTGATCCAACTCTATCATTTTTCTCCTATTATTTCCATGCCACTTCTGTTCCACCAGGATCTTCAGTTCCTTCAGTGTTCGATTGAGCTCGTCTATGTACTCAATGGCATCGCCTACTATTGAGGCCCTGTCATTCTGGAGCACAGTTTTGTAACATGTTAGTGGCATCTCCAAGATATTTAAGCACCCCAAAAATATAACATGGAATTCATATCTATCACGTTCTGTATTTTTCTTTTTGAAGTTAACTGGAAGGTGTTGTCTAATTGGTTAACATCAGCGAGGATGATACTACATTCCTACAATCTTGTTGAAGAGTAACATAACGGGGATGATAACATTGTGCTTCAAAGGCACTGACTCACTTGATTCGGATGAACGAAGTAAATAATATGGCATTGTAGTTACCAACAAAGAGCAGCGCAATCAGGAACTATTTTGTGACAATCATGTTGAATAGGATGTTATTATCAGACTGCATATTATGTATACATATGCAACAAAGTGTAGCAACAGAAAATTTTGACAGAAGTCATGCAGAAGTTATCCCATGCATATTACTTAATTCATGTTTCTTCAGGAGCCTACAACAGATGAATCACAATTTTGCTAATGGGTTTTTGCCGATGTTTAAAAAAATGCAGGTTTATTAGACTGGAGAGTATTTTGGTGCTAGCAGTTTTGGGCATCTTAACATTCTCTGAGAAGAAATGGACGAAGATGTTTAGAAATGCGACTATCTTTACAAAACCAATGAAAATTGGAAATACTGTCGAAAATCTGTGTGGCTGGCTGTTCATATGAGAATCATTAAGTTATTTGCAGCCCAAACAACTAATTTGCAAAATGATGAATAAGACTAACCTTGGTAGGATTTGGGAAGAGCATTCTTAAATTCCTGTACTTCACATTTAGCTGCTCCCGCCTCTCTCTCTCAGTTGCAAAGTTAGCTTTCCCCTTACCCTTCCCAAACTCACCCTTCCCTCTTCTGCATTCCAGTACACTATCAAACCGCCTGTCATCTATCTCCTGAAAAAGATCTCCTCCTATACTTCCAGCCCCAACCATCACATCTTTTTCATCCTCACTGGGGAATAGCCCATAATTTTGCGGCAGTGAATGGCAGATATCCTTTACTAAATGAGACTGAATACCATGATACCCTAACTGCAGAGCTGAATCACTAGTGAACATCAACCCACTGTCTGGAATTGCTGCTACTCCTGTAAGCTCACCATTAAGATCCAAATAGTTAGTACCATTCAGTGTTGTGTCACCGAAGACGGATGTTGTTGCAGGGAATGCTGGAGCCACAGTGCACTGCATGAGATTTAGGAGATCAGGTGCAGGTGTGTAAACACCATTAGGATAAAGTGCAGCATCATACTGCTGGATCTGTTGTTCCACCAATATGCTTTGTGGATCTTCGCTAAACTGATGGTTGATGATGTGCTCTTGGATAGTGCAGATAGCAGGATCCCAGTTTGCAGTTTCTACTGGGGGAACCTCTTGTTCCAAATCAATTCCCAGTTGACGCTGAAGGTGGTTGATTGCTCTTGCAGCTTCAGAGGAAAGGTTGGTTGGATTGGAGAGTACTTCTGTGGAAAAGGAGGGCACTTTGAATTTCTGTAGCTCGATACTTGTGTTTTCGTTGCATCTAGGGGCTTGAGTGGAGTCATGGATCAAAGATTCTGCTATGAGGCTTTGATCATGGGAATCTTCAAAACAGCCAGCCCCAACAATCATTTAGTCAAAACAGTGCCTGGAACCTTCACTCCAAATCTAAAACCAACACAGTTTGAAAACCGATGAGCATTAAAAAAAACGCTGTGAAGAACTCAATTATTGAGAAAGAATCAAATGCAAGATGAAACCAAAGAACAAATAGAATCTTAGATGTGAACTAATCTAGAGCTAAATATAAATGGTAATTACTTGCAATGCACATATTAAGGAGGAAAAGATGACTCAACATGAATGAAGCAGTGGATAGAATTCAATTATACATGGAAACTTTCAGTTGGCTTGGCTGTTTTGGTTGTTTCAAAGCAAGGTGGATCCGTGGAGTTTACGCTAGGCAATATGTCTGTCTGTTTTTTCCGTGTAGGGAAGTTGTTTATAGCATGATTAAATGAGACATGAAGCAACTTTGCGTGTTGCAGACCTAACAAACTCCTTACCATCTTTTTTGTCCTCAAATAATATTCATATTGATGTCTGCTAAAATGTGCTTCAACTACCCCAAGCTCACAAATTAATCAGCATAATGCTGAGTAACTTGAAATAATTGGTAATGACAAATATGTCTCGTAAATTATAAGCTGGTCAGTTAAACTAATCACTAAAAATTCATGATGGCTCAATGCTTTTAGTTTTACACTTATCAACTAAAATTTAAAGAAGCATAGAATAATCAATTAGTATTTGCATTCAAAACAGAAGTAATAAGCACTGGAAGAGAGCATACCTCTCAGCCGATGATTGAATGAAGGGAACTTTGTTCATGAAGTAGCAACTCAAAGACTCATGAAACCAAGTTTCAGTGCTATTCCAAGAGTATTATAGTGGTAACTGGTAAGTCACGAGACAATAATTTTGTTGTCACACAGAACTGACGGGACAGAAAATAACAGAACATGTCCATAGCAATACCAATCATTTTGCATAAGTGTCCTTTTAACCATATAATAATGGTCAAAGTGAAGGGCTATCATAAGATTGTTACTGTTATTATTAAGAGAGACAAACGAGAAAGATGGAAAGCTCACACCCTTTGAATTTGGCATCTCTGATGTTATTCACCCATAGGAAGTTGAGAAATGTAAGTCATGCCTTCTGCCTCCTTACCATATTTTATGAATGTACTGGTGCAGTTGTGCTTTGAGAAACCGAATCTACAACTACCTACAAGATTGGAAATATTCAAAGAGCACATAATCTTGCATTATGGAGTAGTTATATCAGTATCAGTCATTTGAGCTTGTTTGTATTTGTATATATCATCAGTGCACTGTTCTTGTTTTACTGAAACTCTAGAAGTTCTAGACCTTTTCCGGTTTTCCCCATCATGGTAGTGGTCCTTGAATGTCAGTGATTCTAGAGCTTAGAAAGATATATGATGGACCAATTAATGTATAGTTGGTTACATTACAAAACCAACTTTCCATCAGACTGTAGTGTGAAGCATCGGACCATGTATATAGGAACGAATACCATCAGGGGAGGGGGGTGAATGATTGTAGTGATTTATATTCGAATTACACGAGGTCCACGGCCAGTTTTCACGATCAAGTCTACGAATAGTACTCAGCGGAAGGAGTACTCGTCGGAAACAGTACTCTGCCTGCCGATGCTGTTGGCAACAATCAAATGATCGACAACAGTGAAGTCAACGGAGGAGCGCTTCTCACCACGCACCGCTTGGAACGAGAACAAGTCGAAGACTATGCCCAGAAAGACACGCCGCTAGCGATGATCTTAGAATAGATCTAATCTTCTATATTTCTGAATCATATTATGTGGCTACAAAGTGCTCTCACGGCACCCCTCAAACCCTAGCACGAAAACTCCAAAAGCTTTCTCACGAAAGCCGTCTCAGAATCCCCCGGTTAACTCTTAACCTCTCCCTCCTTTTTATATGCTAGAGCCCTAAACCGTGTCCTTATCAAATCGGACACAAAATCCTATCTCCTTCCGAAAATCAAAGGACCCAAAACCCTTCCAAACACGGGTTTTCCAAAATATCTAAACCTTCCAGTTATGAATGTTATGAATAGTTCCTGTATTTATTATGAGACCAATGGTTCAATATATATATAAGTACAGGTGTGGCATATATGCAAGTAACCCCCTATACAACGGGGAAAATACATATACATTTAACACATCTAACACCCCCCTCAAACTTATGGTGGATCAACAACATTAAGTTTGGAGAGATACAAGCTGTGCTGAGCTCTGATCTGCGCCTTTGTGAAGAAGTCTGCCACCTAAAGTTCTGAAGGCACATACTGAAAAGCAACAATCTGGTCCTGTACGTGTGTCCGCATGTAGGAAGCATCAACACCAATATGCTTTGTAAGCTCATGCTTCACCGGATTTGTAGCAATGCTAATAGTCTCTGTACTGTCAGACGAAAGAGGAGTGGGTGCTGAAACAGAAACACCAAAATCCTCAAGTAGCCACCGTAGCCAAGTAACCTCCACAGTCAACAAAGCCATAGCTCGCAACTCAGTCTCAGCACTCGAACGAGAAACTGTTGTCTGCTTCTTAGTCTTTCAAGCAATGAGAGAACCACCAAGAAAAACACAATAAGTAGAGAGAGACCCGGTGATCGAGTGATCACTAGCCTGTGGCATCGAATATGCTCGAGTCAGAAGAAAGTGGAGCAAGAGAAAAACAGACGACGAGTGATGGTTCCACGAAGATATCGTAGAACACGAAGAATATGACTATAGTGGAGCTGAGTGGGAGCAGAAACAAACTGACTCAAGATATGCACAGGGTACGAAATATCAGGACAAGTGACACCCAGATAAACAAGACTCCCAACAAGGTGATGATAGTGAGTAGAATCAGCAAGAGGCTCACTATCAGTGGGCCGAAGATGAACATTAAGCTACATAGGAGTCTCAGCGGTGTGCTAATCAGTAAGAGAAGCAAGATCAAGAAGATCTTGAATATACTTTTCTTGTGACAGATAGAAACCCTCAGGTGTAGAAATAATCTCAACCCTAAGAAAGTAGCGAAGAGGACCCAGATCAGACATGAGAAACTGCTCATTAAGACGCTCCTTCACAAAGGTGATGTACTGAGAATCATCTCTAGTAATGATCATATCATCAACATATAAAAGGACAAGCGTCCACCACGGCTTAAGTGTAAATAAAGAGAGCAGGATTATGAGCATTGGCAGAGAAACCGATTCACGGTGACAATGAAGAGAAACGATCAAACCCAGCACGAGGAGCTTGCTTGAGGTCAGAAGAGATCGTGAAAGGCGACAAACCATACCCTCAGGAACAGAATACCCAGGTGGTGGCTGCATATAAATCTCTTCACGCAGCTCACCATTGAGAAAGACATTCTTAACATCAAGCTAAGAGATGGACCATGCCCGAACAGACGCCACAACAAGAAGAGTGCGAACGGTGGTCATATGAGCCACAAGAGTAAATGTCTCATCATAATCACGACCATGCTCCTGCTGAAAACCACGTGCCACAAGACGAGCTTTGTAGCGCTCAAGAGAACTATCAGAGCGGGTCTTAATCTTGTAGACCCACTTGCACGTGATAGAAGTAACACGCGTGAGAAGAGGGACAAGATCCCACGTGCCAGTATGCTCAAGGGCAGCAATCTCCTCTGCCATCGCATGCTGCCACTCCTCATGAACAACAACATAACGATAAGAAGTCGGTTCGGCAAGAGCCGCTAAACAAAAGCGCACAGGAGGCCGAATAGACTGGTGATCACGAAGGGTATATCGAGGGGAGGCCGAAGAAGGTGAACCATCAGAAGAAGATGGCGCATCAGAAGAATCCTCAACTCACGGATGATGAGTGTAGTAGAGAGGATAAGAAGGACAAAGGCCGGGAGGAGCCTCTGGAGAGGGTGGCGGGGGCGAAGGAGACAGTGAAGGAGGAACCGAAGAGGCCAAAGGCTGTGATGGAGGTGTGGTGACTATGGGGGTGGTAGGAAAAGTCAGGAAAGAAAGCGGCTCGACAAGAGATGCTGGAGTGGTGGAAGGAGAAGGACGAGGGTAGAAAGGACGAGACTCATCAAAAGTGACGTCCCGAGAAACCCGCATCCGTCAACCAACAGGATCCCAACAACAGTATCATTTATGCTCAGCGCTATAGCCTAGAAAAACGCACTCCACAGAATGAGCGGTCAACTTGGTGCGCTCACGAGGGGCAAGAAGAACATAGCACGCACACACAAAGAGGCAAAGACTAGAATAGTCAGGAGTCTTGCCACAGAGACGCTCAACTGGGATCCCACCCTGAAGAGCAAAAGAAGGCTGAATATTAATCAGGAAAGTGGCAATAGAAATAGCCTCAGCCCAGAAGTGTGGTGGGACAACAGAAGCAAGCATAAGAGCACGGGCTGTCTCAAGAAGATGACGATGCTTCCGTTCAGCCACACCGTTCTGGGCATGAGCACTAGGGCAAGAAAACTGAGAGAGAGTGCCCTGCTCAGCAAGAAAACCACGAAGAACTCCTAATAAGTATTCCCCAGCAGAGTCAGCATGAAAGACATGAATAGGACAATCAAACTGAGTACGGATTATGGTGGCAAAAGTCTTGTAGATGAATAAAATCTCACTACGAGATGACATAAAGTATATCCATGTGTTGCGAGAAAAATCATCAATAAAAATGATATAATATCGATGACCTCCTTTCAAAACAAAAGGAGCCAGACCCTATACATTAGAATGAACAAGATCAAAAGGACGTTGTGACACTGACTCACTGGAAGGATAAGGAAGTTGAAGCTGTTTACCAAGCTTACAACCCTGACAATTTAGAGAAACATTATCAGAAACAGACCCTAAAAGACCACGACGAAGTAAAGAAGATAGACGTGACCCACAAAGATGTCCCAAACGATGATGCCACTGAGCAAAAGACGCAGTGGAAGATGCAGCAGAAGCGGTGGTGACGGTGGAGGAGACAAGACTGGCAGGGGCAGCGGAAGGAAGACGAAGCCAGTCAAGCTCCCAGAGACACTGTGAGTCATGGCGGCGAGGGCCAGTACCAACCAGAGTCCCCGTGCGTCGATCCTGAACACAACAAGAATTAGAATCGAGAATAACACGACAACCAAGATCAGTGAGTTGACCGGTAGATATGAGCTGTGTGGTTAGTTTGGGAACATGAGAAACATCAGGAATATGAAAAGAGGAATTTGAAAGAGTGCCTCGTCCTACGACAGAAAGAGGGGTACCATCTGCTGTCTGAACAGTGATAGGAGTAGCTAAAGGACGAATGGAAGTGAGATTGGTGGAATCAGATGTCATATGAAAGGAAGCACCAGAGTCAAGAATCCAAGGTGATATACCTGAGGAAGAAGTAGAAGGTGGTCTCTCACTAGAAGATTGTGCAGCAGAACCAACAGAACCGAACGGTGCAAGAGCATTCATGCGACGCAGCAGTGTGAGAAACTCCTGAGAATCAGAAGCACCAGAGCTCCTCTGAGAGGAGGGACCATTAATTCCCTATGGAGGACGGCTACCACGACGTAAATCCTTCTTATTCTTGTAGCAAGTCTGTTGTACATATCCATCCTTGTTGCAGTAAGTGCAGTGTAGTTCCCTACCAACAGCAGCTGTCACTGGTGAAGGAGTAGCTGGAGATGTAGCGGGTGTAGAAACTGGAGGAGCTGTCAGAATCGAAGAAAATGACGGTGACGGCAGCAGACCCGCAACACGAAGGCGAATCTCCTCAGCACAAACAACGACAAGGGCCTCCAACAAGGTCACACGAGGGTGGTGTGCCAGCAACTGAGCACGAGTCTGCTCATACTCAGCCCGAAGACGGGTCAAGAAGTCGTAGATACGACGAAGCTCTAAGTGAGACTGCTGACGCTGACAGCACTGACATGTGTGGCAAACATCCGATCCCAAAGAGTCAATCTAACGCCATACCACGGACAATTGGGCATAGAACTCGTCCACAGTGGCATCTCTTTCTTTGCGATGGATCGCTCTGACGCACAAATGTAAAGATACAACAAATCACCAGACGGCTCGTAGCGGTTGCGCAGATATGTCCACATTAACTGTGCTGAAGCCAAACCAACAACATCCCCAGTGAATTGCACCTCCATGCTAGCAACCAGAATAGCAGAGGCACGGGCATCCTCATCAATCCGTGTCTTGTAGGCAGCATACTGAGTCTAAAAAGTCTTCATGGCATCCTCAAAAACCTCATATGCCTTTGTATGAGCATCTTCGGAACCATCCTTCGGGGGTATAGGCTCAGCAAGCGGAGCAGGGTGAGGCGGACAAGGCATCTCGCCAGTAAGAAACTCCCAAAGACGCTGACCACGCATGTGGAGGCGCATATGCTAAAACCAGTTCCAATAATTGAGACCATTGAAGATCAGGCGGCAAATGAGGAACGTAAATACCCATTAGTAGGTGGTCTTTGGGCCAAGTAGCGATTAGAACGACGTCTTGATTTTTTCTTTTTTTTTTGTTATTGAATTGGGACAAGCCTCTCACACTAAAAACCTCATGCGCACGGCCACAGGGAGACTAGGGTTCCCCTGGCAGCACCCCAAGTGACGACAGTGGCGACACCCAAGCGGAGGCGGCGACGGGTGGCGACAGCCAAGCGGAGCCGGCGGCGGGTACGACCGAGCGACAGTGGGTATGATCGAGCGAGCGGCGTCGATTAGGTACTGCGTTGGCTTTCGAAAGCAGAGGCGAGGCGAGAGGCTACGCCGGTGGAAGCGACCGAGCGGAGAGCCCCCAAGTGATGGCGGCGGCCCGATCGTGGGCGGTGGCAGCCCGAGCGGAGAGCCCGACGGCAGAGGCCCGAGCAGAGAGCCCGATGGCTACAGCCCGAGGAGAAGACGAGGCGACACCAGTATGAAGACCGAGCGGCGGCGGCAGGTGCCTGCGTCGGCCAGACCATTGGCGTTCCTGGGATGAAGACGAGCATGCGTCGGCCTCGGCAGTCTCGCCTAGAAGATGAAGACGAGGATCTGGAGACTGGGACACGAAGCAGAGCAGAGGCAATGAGGGCAGCGTCATTCACGTGAGGAAAAACACGTGAGAAAAAACCCTAACCCTAGCTCAGCTCTGATACCATGTTATGAATAGCGCTTGTATTCATTATGAGGCCAATAGGCCAATATATATACAAGTACAGGTGTGGCATATATGCAAGTGACCCCTTATACAGCGGGGAAAATACATATACATCTAACAACGAACACTTTTCATAACTCCTCACACGTCGAAGCCTCCAGGACTGCACCTCCCGTAGCTTCTCCACGCATCACGCATCCACCTTTGATCTCTACGTGTCCCAGCGTAAGCCCAACCACCTCGAGACATCCTCAACTGTCTGAACCTTGGATTTCCCCATCCTAGTCCTGATCTTCCTCGTCATCGACCATGATCGTCTCCACGTCCAACCTGCACATGCAAGACCAAAGAACGTTTTCCTGGCACAAGTTCTCCAACTTGACTGATATCAGTCCACACACGCATATCACACCCTTATCCATCAATAAACACGAACCAGATCATCCACGACCTTAATTTCCATGCTTTCAGAAAAGCAATCCAAGACCACTATGAAAACCCAGTCTAACCGCTGTTCACAAGCCGGTCAAATTGCTAGCCGATTAGACACGAGTACTCGAGGTTCTCGAAGAATACAAGAATCGAAGTACTCGAAGCCTACGACTACCTACCGTGAGGTTTACGACCACCAGTTGTAAAGCCTATGACCACTTACCGTGAAGCTTATGACCACCAGTCGTAAAGCATACGATTGCCGATCGCCGGCGAACCTTTGTAGCTGACCATCAACCGGATAATCGTAGCTTCCGACCTTCGACAAAAATTTGTAACTTCCGACCCGACTGTCATGTAGCTCCCAACATACGACCAGGCATTGTAGCCTACGACCAGCATTGTATCGACCAGGTACTGTAGCTTCGACCACCGACCAACACTGTATCGACCTAGGTGAGCTTCGACCAAGTACTGTAGCTTCGACCACCGACTAGGTACTGTAGCTTTCGACCATCGACCAGGTAAGCTTTGACCAGGTAATTCCAATGACCAAAACTTTCACAACCGCAAATAACAATGCAACCCAAATGTCAATTATTCATCATCACAATATTCACGACCTATTCACATGGTCTAACAATCTCCCCCTTGATGAATATATTGACAATACTAAAAAATCGTGAGTTGAATTTTGAAAGAAAGAAAAATTTGCGAAAAGAAAGTTTCAAAGCTGCAAAGCAAAGAATTGTGATAAACCACAGTAGCAACACAAAACCACAGCCAAAAAGCTCCCCCTCAACACAAGGGAAGCAAAAATCTCCACTTGTTCTCCCCCTTTGGCAATGTAATCATCAAGAACTTCAGAGAAAGAACAATTCTAAAAAGAGAGAGCAATGAGAGTAAAAATCAAGAAGCTTTGTAGATTATCCAAGTCACTTCGCATTGATTTAATAAATTATCCAAGCCATCTTTTTTAGTAGAGCTATCTGGATCATATAAAGTCATATACGATATAGTAATGTCAAAACAAGTCTTTTAGAATGATTAAGCAATTTAAATTAATGATAGGCATCTAAAAAATGACCAAACCGATTATAAAGAGCACAATGAGATATTACAAAGAAAAGTTAAAGCCTAAAAGTAAAGCAAACTTTAAATCTAGACGAGCTAGCAGTCTCATGTAACAACCTATTGCTCCGCACTCAATTCTTAAGCATGTGGCATGCTTGTAGCATACTTATTTTCAATGGTGGCATGCTTGAAGCATACTTCTTTTCATTTGAGCACTTTGTGTGTTTATACATACATGCATACCTACCTACATACATACATACATATGTGTGTGTGTGACATGCTTGAAGGATACATCTTTTCAATTGTCTCCTTTGTATTTTTTTTTTGTTTTATATAACAAGCCAAAATGAGTGAACATAAACAGGTTGCAATAAGAAACGTACGAGCTTCATAGCCAAGATTTAAAATAAGACTCACAATCAAGCTAATCATTTTTGATGAACAACGCAAAGTAATAACTACAATCAATCTAGTCAAAGTATTCCGCCATGTCGTGCTTTAGTTCAAATGTGGCAAAATAATTATAACCAGTCATGATCAAAGCTACACATCACATAAGTAAATATGATAACGAGAGCTCTACACCTCATTTGATTTCAATGGCTTGGACTTGATGAATTGTTTGACAAGTATAATAAACAAAACTTCTGAAATTTTAAACAACAAGCTCTCCCTCAGAATAATCCCATAGGATGCAACACATCCAACTCACTTCGCTAAAGAGTAAACCATGCAGAATCAAGCGGTTTTCAGAGAGTATCAGCAACTTGAGAATCTGCATCGATAAAATGCAAAACAACATCTTCCTTTTTCCACATGGTCTCTAAGAAAATGGTACCGAATATCAATGTGTTTGGTTCTTGAATGTTCACAGGATTTTTAGCAATACTAATAGCACTAGTGTTATCATAGAAAAGTAGTACACTGTCCAATTCTAAGCCAAAATCCTTAAGTGTAGCTGTCATCCAAAGCAATTTTGAACAACAAGAAGCGACAGCTACAAATTCAACCTCAGTAGTGGAAAGTACAATAGACAATTGTTTACTAGAAACCCATGAAACAAGAGATGTGCCTAAAAAGTGACATATGCCAGAAGTACTCTTCCTATTAATTTTACAACCCCCAAAATCCGCATCTGAATAAGTTCTAAGGGTAAGGCATGATGAAGAAGAATACCATAAACCAAATTCTAAAGTTGACTGAAGATACCTGAAAATTCGCTTAACTGCCTAACGATGTGAAGCATGTGGGGAAGCTTGAAAACGAGCACATAGACATACAAAAAAGTGAATGTCTGGCCTTAAAGCAGTGAGATACAAAAGTGAACCAATCATGCTTTTGTATTCTTTTTTATCAATAGGTTCTCTATCCTCGTCAGGGTCTAACACTACAGTGGATCCCATTGGTGTGAAGACTGGTTTGCTTGTCCCCATGTCGAAACGACGAAGGAGATCCTTGGTGTAATTGGTTTGATGAACAAAAATACCTAGCTTTGATTGCTTGATCTGCATTGTCGGATCTAGTACCAGGGCTCTTGTAAGAACTCGTCCTTGAGCATTGTCCCCAAAAGTAATCATCTCATCACGGTGGCACGAGTGAGGGAGGAGAACCATCGTGAGTCTCCGGTCATGTGGCAAGAGCAACCGGAGTCAATGAACCATATGTTCTCCTTCCGCTTGCGACGAGCTTACAAAGCACGAGCAATCATTGGTATCTTAGTACTGGGGTTAGAGAATAAAGATTTAGGTAATCAGTACTGAGATACGCGACAAACAGGAGCAATAGCAGGTAGATACAAAGAACTTTTAGATTACGTGCCTTCACGGCCGACCGCCGATTGAAGTGTCGGTCGACCACAAGTCGGTCTCGATTGTGTGAAACGCCTTGATCGACCGGTCTGACATAAAAACTCCCAAACCTGCAGAAAATTATTTAGAGGAAGCAAAACGATGATAAGGAGATTGACCAAACTCCACTCCAGAATGAGAAATCTTTCTTAACTTGTCTTTTTTTTCTTTCTTTGTTTTTCGAAAGCAAAATTGAACCAAATGACCCTCTCTACCACAATGAGTGCATTGATACTTATCTTGATGAGAAGTCGTATCTTTTGCCTTTAGAACACCCACTTTGGTAGATGAGTCCTTTGCAATGCCAGCTGATTTAAAAACAATTTGTTTTGGTTCATATTTTACTTCAAATTTTCTAGGTTCAAGAATCTTAATAATCTTATGAGGGTTATTCTTGGCATGTTCAACAAAATTAAATCATAGATCATGATTTTTAACACTCATTTTTGACTTGTCTAGGATCATATTCAAAATTTTCTTGCTAAAGAAAAATCTTTTTAAAGTATCCTTAAGATACTCATTTTCTTTAGCTAGAGTGGGACAAGTTGTGCATTTAACAGATTCATTCATAAGATTCTTAAAAGCACTAGACTGAGCCAATCTTTCTTTTTCAGCAAAATCATTAAGTCATCTAGTCAAGGCTTCTATTTCTATGTTAAGTTTAGGACAGTTAGAGTAAGAGGATATCTCATGATAAAGCATTTGTTGAATTGTTTCCTAAGATGAATTAAGTCTAGCTTCTAGCAATCCACAATTAGAGCAAGTTTTAGCTTGAGCAATTGAAATACTTGACTCTAAACCTGTAGGAGAACTAAACTTGAGCTTTTCAATTTCATCATTTGCAAGTTTTAACTTTTCATCACAAGAGTCATGTGCCAACCTTAAATCATCAAATTTAGCATTTACATTCCTAAGTTGAACCAAGTTTGATGCATTCATTGACCTAGCAGTCTTCAACTCAGAATGTAAAACTTGACAAGACTCACATGATTCATTATCAGGAATAGAAACTCTAAGTCTATTAATTTCAGAAGTTAAGCTTTCAGCAAGACAATTATTTTCTTTTTTGTCTTTTTCAGTTGAATAGCAAGTTTAATCAAACCATCTTCAAGCTCATCATACGATGGTTTTACCTCATCGGGATCATTGTCATCGTCATCGTCGTCATCGTTTCTTGCCATGAAGCACATGCCCATGAAGTCATCGTTGTTCTTCTTCTTACCTTTCACATCATCTTTGTCGTGGTCATCATCGTCGTAACTCTCATATTTCACATCACTCAAATCAAGATGCTCGATAGCTGAAAGAACCTTTTCAGCAAATTTCCGACGGAAATTTCCATCCGTGATGTTGTTGTTCTTGGATGGCAGACGATGGTAATTCTTGTCTTCTTTGATCACCTTCCTCTTGAGCTTGGGACACTCAATCTTAATGTGACCTGACTCGCCACACTCATAGCACTTGATCGAACTTAACACGCCACTTTGCTTTCTCATCCTCATGTTGTTGAGTGCCTTGTATGCCCGTAAGGAGATCAACACCAAATCCTCTTCAGGGAGCTGTTCGGACTGTTCCTCTAAAAAAGAAGACAAAATAGATATAAGAAAAGAACTCGATGAAGCAGCCTGCATGGAGTTAGTCACAAGTGCTAAAGATGAAGGTTTATCAATCTTAGATGACAAAGCTTTCATCTCATAGGTTTTCAATCTGGAGAAAAGATCATCCATGGTTAAAGTATCTAGATCAATAGTTTGATTGACAGTTGTGACAACCATCAACCACTCAGAACCTAAAGATCTCAAAATTTTAGTTGCATTATCATCATCAGTAGGAATAACATTAACACCGCGTAAATTACTCAATATTTTTTTCAAAACGAGCAAAAATATCATCAATAGCTTCACTAGGCTTCATAGCAAAATCAAAATATTCTTTTTGATAAAGATTTTTATGCACTTTCTTAATTTTAGTGGTTCCTTCATGATAATCGCAAAGAGTTTTCCATATTAAGTGGGTAGAATTAATATGAGCTACACGATCAAATTCTTTGTGAGGAATCCCTTGAAACATCAAGTTACGAGCTCGAGCATTTAAATCAACGTCTGCTTTATTTAGATTAGTAATAGTAACAGGAACCTCATAAGGTCTAGAAACCTTATTCCAAACAACATTACCTTAAGCCTCAATATAAGCTTGCATACGATACTTCCAAAAGGCAAAGTTAGTACCATCTAGTATGGGGGGACGATTCACATACCTCTCTGATGCCATAGCAACCTACTTTGATACCACTTGTAGGATCAAATACCGCAATCAGAGGAGGGGTGAATGATTGTAGTGATTTCTTTTCGAATTACACGAGGTCCATGACCAGTTTTCACGATCAGGTCTACGAATAGTACTCGACGGAAGGAGTACTCGTCGGGAACAGTTTTCTACGTGCCGATGCTATTGGCAACGATCAGATGATCGACACAGCACGTGATCAACAGTAGTGAAGTCGACGGAGGAGCGCTTCTCACCACACACCGTTTGGAATGAGAACAAGTCGAATAATATGCCCAGAAAGACACGCCGCTAGTGATGATCTTAGAATAGATCTGATCTTCTATTTCTGAATCATGTTCTGTGGTTACAAAGTGCTCTTACGGCACCCCTCAAACCCTAGCACGAAAACTCCAAAAACTTTCTCACGAGAGCCGTCTCAGAATCCCCTAGTTAACTCCTAACCTCTCCCTCCTTTTTATATGCTAGAGCCCTAAACCATGTCCTTATCAAACCGGACACAAAATTCTATCTCCTTCTAAAAATCAAGGGACCCGAAACCCTTCCAAACACGGGTTTTCCAAAATCTCTAAATCTTCCAGTTATGAACACCTTCCATAACTCCTTATGCGTCGAAGCCTCCAGGACTGCACCTCCCATAGCTTCTCCACGCATCACGCATCCACCTTTGATCTCCACGTGCCCCAGTGTAAGCCCGACCACCTCGAGACATCCTCGAACGCCTGAACCTTGGATTTCCCAATCCTAGTCCCAGTCCTCCTCATCATTGATCATGATTGTCTCCACGCCCAACCTGCACATGCAAAGACCAAAGAACATTTTCCCGACACAAGTTCTCCAACTTGACCGATATCAGTCCACACACGCATATCACACCCTTATCCATCAATAAACACGAACCAGATCATCCACGACCTTAATTTCCATGCTTTTAGAAAAACAAACCAAGACCACTCTGAAAACCCAGTCTAACCGCTATGCACAAGCTGGTCAAATCGCTGGCCGATCAGACACGAGTACCTGAGGTACTCGAAGAACACAAGAATTGAAGCACTCGAAGCCTACGACTACCTATCGTGAGGCTTACGACCACAAGTCGTAAAGCCTATGAGCACTTACCGTGAAGCTTACGACCACCAGTCGTAAAGCATACGACTACCGATCGCCGACCAGGCACTATAGCTTCGACCATCGACCATGCACTGTAGCTTCCAACCTTCGACAAGGCACTGTAGCTCCCAACCTACGACCAGGCACTATAGCCTATGACAAACACTGTATCGACCAGGTACTATAGCTTTCGACCACCGACTAGCACTGTATCGACCCAGGTGAGCTTCTACCACCGACCAGGTACTATAGCTTTCGACCATCGGCTAGGGAAGCTTCGACCAGATAATTCCAACGACCGAAACTTTCACAACCGCAAATAACAATACAACCCGAATGTCAATTATTCATCATCACAATATTCTCGACCTATTCACATGGTCTAACAGTATATATTAAGCATGTCCAACTTCAAGCGAAATATGTAAAACTGACGATGACCATGATATGTAAACCATGTGAACTAGAGTCTTATCAAATTGTGGAATCTGTTCTTAGGATGATGTCAGTTGTCAACTATCTGAACTGCTCAAATAAATCATTGTAAGTGCTGCTATTAATGTTGTTGCCTCTGTTTCTGTTTGGCCTTCAATGGATTCCTCATGATTTGCCTCCCATCATCATTTGATGTTATATGATAGTGATGTTAATCCTGGATGCATAAATTATGGATTCCTAGTACATAGTCTGTTTTAGGTACTGAAATGCCCGCTGGTCCATGCAATTGTATTAGTTTGTTTTAGGTACACAGATGACCCAGTGGTCCCTGCAGACCACATGGTAGATGAACTGATGAAGTGCTCAAACTATACGATGGAAGTTTGTAGAGAAAACTTTATTGTGGCGCCCTGTGTCATTATCTCGGAGGTACACAGATGACCCAGTGGTCCCTGCAGACCACATGGTAGATGAACTAATGAAGTGCTCAAACTATACGATGGAAGTTTGTAGAGAAAACTTATTGTGGCGCCCCGTGTCATTATCCCGGAGGGTAATCACACTTAAGCAAACGGATTACTATTCATCTGCCCGGTAAGGCACCACTCCAACGAATAGTAAGCCTTACCAGAGTCAATACAGCAGAACAATAAGATAGAAAATGTACATCTTTATTACAGTAGTAGCCACGCAAGGCTATGGTCTTTATTACAAGTAATATACAACTACAAAAGGGAACTACTCCTCCTCTCTTGCCTGCCCTGTAGCACCGGCCGCCTACTCGTCCCACTTGTTGTATACGGAGTCCATCTCACCCTACTCATAGCAAGTGCCCTCGTCACCTGCGGCCTCATCTGTACCTGCGTGTCCCTCGTCCCACTTGGGATAGCTCCCAGCTGAACTAGGATCTAACAAAGGAAAATAATAGCAAGGTTGAGTATACGAGTGTACTCAGCAAGCATTAATAGTAAGAATGCACTTTATGACTCATCTCTGTTCTTTACTTCATTTTCTAGATCATCTCTGTTTCTAAAAATAACTCATTAAAATATTAAGTGACAAATTTTAATTCCGAAAAGACTACTAGTCACTCAGAGAGAAGATAGACCCTTGTCGATTCCCGTAGACTCTAATCCAGGTGACTGGCATGAATTCATGATTTTGTATAGCACTGTGCAGGCTTGTGCCACTTTACCCATAGCTACTCTTAGCTCTTTTTGAGCTAGGTCTACCGCATTTCCTTTTATGCGACTTCGAGTTCAGAATACAGAACATTTTCCAGGTTACGTGATTAATTTCTCCACCCATTACTTTCCGTCGATGCCGACCTGACCACCACCGAGTTCTAGTAATATTGGTTGGGCCGGTTCGTCCTCTCCGCACCCAACACTCCACCCAGCGTTATAGCACCTACTTCTTACATCACACTCACACATATTACATACCCGATGTGGAGAGCATAATTACATAACAAGGTGGCATTTTCTGCCTGTCGAAATGGAAAAATGGTTAGCACTTAAATACGGCCTCATTTTCGAGTAAGAGTTTTGTTTGTCCTTATATACTATCCATATGTAAAGGGTCCCACCTCTTGCCTCTCTCTTCCTTGCCACGGGCCTCCTTTACCAGCGATAATATTAACTCTGTTTTCATTTCATTTCTCATTCCTCAATTCTTTTCATCTCTTTCATCTTTCTTATCTCTTTTATCTTCATCTCATTTATTCGATTTGATTTTTGAGAAATAGTTTTGATGCAATACATATATGATACAGCAATATATGGTTTACATTTAATATAATTATATTTATGTTCAAGAGAATAGCATGCCTTCAGAACTGTAGAAAAGATCGTTGTTGATGAAATCTGTATCAACTACTATTGCCTGTGTCGGTTTGTCTGCTGCAAATACGCGACAGAGCGAATAATAAATAATTAAGCAAATACTTAGTGGTATTTGTGTGCTATTAGGTGTACAATAGTCAGTTGGTTCTTCTTTTCTAGCAGATTTTAGTTAATAACAATTTTTCGGGTTCTTCGCTAGGTTAGCACTCCCCACTATAGTCATTCTAGTCTACCAGTTCTAGGGTCAGAATGGTCGATACTCACATTTTAATGCACGAGAAGAATATACTACACGTGATCTCATTGTATTAAGTCTATCAATTTTATTCACGCGAATATGCTTAATTGAGCTTATTTAATTGCGTACGTAGATATTTAATTCTCTAAGTAAACTCAGGGTTGATTAACTCAATTATTCTAATATGACTAAATGGTTGCTAATGTGTCAGATTATTAGCCTAATACTTAGAGGTTGGATACGCCCGAAAACTAACCTTTTAATAACAACATTTTATGGTATTTTATCTTATTTCACTTTACTATAAACCAGTCTGACTATGATCACTCAGTCGAATTAATTACCTGATGCTAAGCATTATTAATCTTGTTACAAACTTATATTGATATCTACAACACTTGATAAAATCTACTAGTATTTACATATTATCCTAAAATTTTCTAATACTCTACTTAACCTTTTTAACCCTAACTTCCTAACCCTAATTCCACCACATCCTATTTCCTTCCAATTCTACCCCTCATATTTTCTTCCAACCGGTCGACCCCCCCTTTCCCCAATCTCATTTGCTCTCTTCCCCAACTCCTTCTTCCTCTCCCTTTCTCCATGGTGCCCCCTCCCCTTGGTTGGCAAGCCTTTGCCTTGATCGCCAAACACGCCTGTGCACGCCACTTCTTGAGCCCACTGGCTCGGTTCCCTCGCTCTGCTCCGGTTTAGCCCGCACCGTGGTCACCCTTAGCTCCTGTGCCACCACCACCGGCCCGCGTCCTCCTGTTCGCCCGTGCGCCACCAGCCCGACCCGACTGCTCCCTCGGCTTCTCCCATGCGCTCGCGTGGCCCGCAACAGCCTCTGGTTGCCGTGCCAAGACGCTGCTTGTGCCTTCTTTGGTTGGCTCCAAGCCACTTGCCTATGCCCCCAGCCTTCTGGGCCTCCCGTCATGACACAGTGGCAGCCTGACCGCGCTCAGCTCTCCCCCCCGGCTCCTCCTTCTCCTATCCCTTCTCTGGCTCGACCCCAAGCTCGGCCGCCGCTACAGCTTCTCCCTAAGCTTGGCACCTTCGACGTCGATTTACTCTCACTACTCTGAAAAAAGGCCTTCACAGACGGTTCAAAACGCCATCACAGATGGTTTCGTGGCCGTCTCGAGTTTATCGTCGAGAATGCATGAGGTCATCACAGACGGTTTTCGAACCATCTGTAATACATAATATCCCAGACGGTTTTCCTCTCATCACAGTTCCCTTCTGCATCGTGAAGCATCTGATCTAGATTGTCATCGTGTAGCCTATCCGAATCGGAACCACAATCGACATCAACCGGCGGCATATCGTTGACTTCCTGTATAATATGCATATCGTTGACTTCCTGTATAATATGTTCTTCACCGTGACTGGTCCAACATGTATAACCCTTTTTGAAATCCCTTCGAATTAAGTGTGCTTCGATCTGCGCTCGGTTGTTAAGCATCTTGATTCTCGCGATCAATGCATGGACAAGTACATATATTCGCGCCTTATTCAACATATCCTCCTCGGCAGCTCTTGTAAAAGCAGACACACCATTAATGTACTCTTCACTCACACGGTTCTCAGCGTACATCTAGCTTCGGTCCATCACACGGTTCGTATTGAAAACCCTGAAAATAAATAAAAGGGTGACTTCGAAAGCGTATTTTCTGAGGCTTAATTACGTTTTTTTTTATTTTTTTTTTCATTTTTTCGGATTTTATTAACTTACATGTGGGCCCTACTTGTCAGTGACTCATTTTTTATTTCATGATTTTATTTATAAAATCTATGGGGTGATCGAGGGACCGACTGACCTAGGTTGATAAGGGAATCCTTCTTGAGTTCGAGGAAATTGACGGCAATCTCTCTTCATTCTAACTAACAATTACTGCTTTCGCTTTTTGCTAAATACTTTCTAAGCTCTTGGTTGTGCGAAATGGGAAGGTGGAGGATGATTGGATGAGATGGCAAGAAGGGCTTCAGTGGGATGAATGCAAAAATATTGATTTGTAATTTAATTAACTCTTCTAATTTACGTTGTAATTGATTGTAAAATTAATCCTGTAATGAATGTTCGGTTGTAATATTTTAATTTCGCTTTGTAAATGGACTGTTGTAAAGCCTTTGAGGTTCTAACATTTGTATAATCTTTGATGTTTTGAATTGATGTTACCACAAAACACATTGTCAATTGTGTTAATTATGTGTTTGAATGACTGAGATTATGTATTGATCAATGTTTGATGAATTTTTATTTAACGCTAATTACCGATTACTGTGATTTAGTCTGCATTCTGCACTTCTTGCAGCTATCATGTGGGGTCTGGAGCCCATCAGATTTCAACTGCTTGGGGCTAGCATGCACAATGGCATCGGCAGAAATTTCAGTCCTGAAACAAGATCTCATGCTTGTAACGTTTACTACTATTTTTGTGAGTGCTGAAGAAAAGAATCACGTTAAAATTTAGCTCCTGATTTATGTGATTCTATCACCTCAAGCAACACAATTCAACTTTGAAGTCGATGAGATTTCATCAGTGCGATGTCTATAAGGGCACATCTTGCCAATTTCCATTCATTTGATATTAATTTTAGCATAATTTGATCTTAAGTTCTCAACCAACCAACACAGATAAGCTTGGTTATTCTACTACTTCAAGTGTGTAAAGTAACTAGCAATGTCAATGGTGCATGCGCTGAACAAACTTTGATTTATTCTGTAGTTTATATAGCATCATGGTTCTAGAAAAGCTAAGATTTATAACTGATGTACATGGTGACAAGTTCCTGTGGTTCTCTCTTAACCTGAAGATAGTAATGTGCAAATGTTTCATTCGTGAGCTCCCCAACATAGTGACAAGATCAATACACGTGACACTTTGATGTTTTTCCTTGACACCCTTCCTTCTTTTACCCTCTGCAATGCAATCTTGTAGTAACATACTTCATTCCTTTTGTTGAGGTCCTTGATGTGCCTGATGGCACATCCCACAACAGAGGCTCTGTCAGGCTGAAGAATACGAGTGCCATTGTTTAGGATCACTTATAAAAAGTACTATACTTTAGGACACCAGAATATGTGACTGAGGTTGTTCACTGTGGCTAACAGAGAGGAGAGGATTAGGCGAGAAAAGGCGCTAGATACCATTTAAGCGTGTTCATTTCCTCATGGCTTCATGGAATTGTCCCTAACAGCTCACTGTTTTATTTTGACTCAATTTATGAGGAAACAAATTTATGGAATTGTTACCTAACAGGCAAATCTTCCACGAGAAATAAGAACCAAATAAATGTGTAAAGTATTACACTTTATGTGTAAAGAGTAAAGGACAGCTGCTTACAACAATAACATATTTTTCTTGTTTTGTAGGTCTAGCAATGGATGGCCATGACAAGAACAAACTTGAAGGGAAACGCCACAAACATTTTCTCTGAAATCTGAATCAAGTTCATTCAGTTGATGTCAAACCTTTCCAGGACTGGGAAGCAGAGACTGCAAAGTGTGGTAAGCTGAGTTCAGTGCGTCCCTTCGTAGCACCTCCCTTCTTTCGTCCTCGGAGGGTACGGTGGGTATGCTGTTAACCTCCACGGCTCTCTCACCCTGTGACATTGGGCACGCAGCCTCCTGTTTGGATCGAGATGACGAGAAGGTGTATGATGTGTTTTAAAGGGAGAGAGGAAGGCGTCTCATGCCCTCCTTGCTTCAGCTTCCATCTTGGTCGGTTGAGGCATGCAGACTACATTCGCAGATTTCGCACACCCTCATAACAACCCTTTTGTGCAGAAGAGTTCGAGTGTACGACTCCTTCCATGCCCCAACAGCCAGCCCAGTTGCAAAACAGATTCACTGCCCTTTTCTTCTGTTTCCTTTGTTGACTTCCTCTTTTTTTTTTCACTCTCTCTCAAGGTCAGATGTGTATACTTACCTATTAACTACCGGACTGCATGCCCAATGTAGTGTACTAGTGTTCAGTTAGGGTTCGAAAATTCTGATTCCTGATGGTATGATGTACGTTGCTGTCTGCAGGAGTTTGTTAGCTATAAATATCAATAATATGATCTTGTGATGAACTTTTTTATTATTAATTAACCTTTTTTTGAATTTTATTTTAAAGTTAACTTCCGACGCACTTTATTTTCAATTCTGACCCTTTTGACCACGCGTGACAAAACAACACTGTCACGCGCCAGAATAAGTCCTCAAAATAGCACTTTTTGTCACGCCACTGGTTGTGACGTAACCAAATAACACTGCCACGCCACTTCCAGTGGCGTAACAAGAGTTTGACAAGAAATGGGCTGGCGTGACAATATTGTTTTGTCACACCACAGGTGGTGGCGTGACCAAAGGGGTTAGAATTGGAAATAAAGTGCGTCGGGTGTTAACTTTAAAATAAAATTCAAAAAAAGGTTAATTAATAAAAAATTTTCTCTTGTGATGTATCATGAGACATTTTTTGGACTTGTAACATGAGACATTCTTTCTCTCTCTCTCTCTCTCTCTCTCTTTGAGAGGGGTAACATCTCCATGACTACATGAAGTGATGAGATATTCTTGTGGCATTTTATGGAAGACTAGCAGAGTGCTCGTGCTCGTGCGTTCCAACGGAAACACAAAATTTTTACGAGATGGGAGAGTGAGAGAGAAGATGGGGGCGGGGAGTGGGTGGAGCAGCGGCGATGGAGCCTAGGATGAGAGAGGGAGATGAGGAATGCGACGTAGGGGGCTCTGCAAGCGCTGAGGGATGGGGACACATGTGGACGGCCGGTGGTGTGAGTGGTTTTAGCGACAATGAGGTCGAAAGAGCGCGAATCAAGGGCGGCCATGCCGACGTAGGTGCGAGGCGGGGCGTGGGGTGAATCAGAGGAAGAAGAGCAGGGCAGCGATGGCACAGATGCGAGGAGCGGCCACGTTAGGGGCGCGTCATAGCTGACACGGTGGTCTTAGTGTGCGCGAATGTAAGCGAGGAAAGTTACGCTATCTTTGATTGTAGAAATCAGAGTACATGAGTTACACACACACACACACACACACACACTCACACACACACAGATATATATATATATATATATAACAGCTATCATGTGAACGCGTGATCCCTCGAAAGAGAGCGTCATTCATGCAGGAAGCCGAGGCACCAGCATGGAAGGAGAAAGATCAAAGGTCATTCATGGAAGGAGAAAGGTCCAGCGCAGAAATCATGTCTAACACGCCCCCTCAGTCAGAATGTCGCCAAGGCAGACATTCAGACTGGACCTAAATTCGGTGAAGATGGAAGTCGGCAACCCCTTGGTGAAGATGTTGGCGTACTGTGATGTCGTTGGGACGTGAAGAACGCGAACATCCCCCAAAGCCACGCGCTCCCAGACGAAGTGAAGGTCTATCTCGATGTGTTTGGTGCGCTGATGCTGCACCGGGTTCGTTGATAAATAAACGGCACTCATATTGTCGTAGTAAACCACAGTGGCACGACAAAGAGGGCTGCGGAGTTCATGGAGTAGTTGACGGAGCCAGCAAGCCTCCGCGACGGTGTTGGCGACTGCCCTGTATTCAACCTCAACACTAGAGCGAGACACAGTATTCTGACACTTGGACGACCAGGAGACAAGATTATCACCGAGGAACACAGCGTAGCCTAATGTGGACTTGCGCGTATCTGGACATCCTGCCCAATCAGCATCAGAATAAACCACAGGATCTGCAGACTGTGACCAGGGAAGCTGGAGACCATAATCAAGGGTGCTGCGTAGATACTGAAGTATCCGTTTGACCGCCGTAAGATGAGGCTCCCAAGGGTCGTGCATGTGAAGGCAAATCTGCTGGACGGCATAGGAGATATCTGGTCTTGTGAAGGTCACGTACTACAAAGCTCCAGCAAGACTCCGGTACTGAGTAGCATTGCTCACTGGGGAGCCAGTAGAGGCAGACACTTTGGAATGAGTGTCAACAGGCGTACTACAAGATTTGCAGTCTGACATCCCGGCACGCTCCAGAATATCCAAAGTATACTTTCGTTGAGAGAGGAAGAGGCCACTCGAACTCCGCTGAACAAAGATACCCAAAAAATGATGAAGTGCGCTGAGATCTTTCATAGAAAATTCTCGTTGGAGGGCGGCAATCGTCTGGTGGAGAACAGGCACAGAGGATGCTGTCAGGACGATATCATCAATATAGAGAAGCAAGTAAACAGTATCAGCACCACGGTGATAGATAACAGCGACGTGTCTGACTTAGCCTCCACAAACCCGAGGGACAACAAATATGAGGCGAAGCGACTGTACCAAGCATGCGGCGCCTGTTTAAGCCCATAGAGAGACTTGTTCAGGCGACAGACAAAGTCAGGGTAGGAAGAATCCACGAAGCCCGTTGGCTGGGTGCAATAAATCGTCTCAGATAGAGTGCCATGAAGAAATGCATTTTTGACATCCGGCTGATGAATAGGCTAGTCCTTGGAGAGAGCCAGAGAGAGTATTGTGCGCACAGTCGCCGGCTTGACAACCGGACTGAAGGTCTCATCGTAATCAATCCTAGGACGCCGAGTGAAACCACGAAGAACCCATCGAGCTTTGTATCTATCAAGAGTGCCATCAGCAGTAAACTTGTGCCGACAAATCCATTTGCTAGTGACAACGTTCGCCTTGGGAGGTCGCGGAACAAGATCCCATGTGTTATTGGCGAGCAAAGCAGCATACCTAGCTTCCATGGCACACCGTCGGTTTGGATCGGCCAGGGCAGACCAATAGGTCTTTGGGATTGGTGACAGTGCATTAGCATGAAAGGTGAACCGAGAAACTGGCTGTCGAAACCCGTGCTTGCTGCGAGTGACCATAGTGTGGGAGTTGCTCACTGGCGGGATCGGAACCGCACCGTCAGGGAGAGCACCTGATCGGGCTATGTGTGTACCACGGAGCGAGGAGAGTGTAGCCACCGGGGTGATCTGACCATCGTCTGCGGTGAGATGCCTCGTCGGGCGATCGCCCAACCGCCAGAGGGGCTAACGAGGTACTACACGGCGTAGGTCGAGCGCAGAACCGCCCAAAGACCCAGAGGTGCCGCGATCTGGCCTTCGGGGCGTGACGATTGGTCCATAAACCACAGGCGCGGGTGTCCTAGCATGCGGGGGCGCAGGGCCTGGCGTGGTCGTTGGCCCAGCGACCAGCGGTAGGGTACCTGCAAGAGATAGGGTACCTCAGAGAGAAAGGGCGTTACGTGCGATGGGCACCGAGACGTTCTCAAGAGGTGACAAAAAATCAAAATCATTAGTGGATGGAGTGTTCGACTCGGCAAAGGGAAATAATGTCTCATCAAATGTTATATGACGAGATGTGATGACTCGATTGGACAAAGGATCAAGACATCGATAACCTTTGTGGTCCGAGGAATATCCAAGATCTGCACAAGGTGGAGCGAGGCGATAGTTTGTGTGTAGCGGTGGTGGACAAATTGGGGTAGCACTTGGAGCCGAACACACGAAGATGATCATAAGTTGGTTGCACTCCATAGAGGGCAAAGTAAGGTGTGGAGTGGCCGAGGGTTTTTGTGGGGAGACGGTTGAGCAAGTATGTGGCGGTGTGAAGTGCTTCTACCCAAAAGGATGGTGAGCACCTTGCCTGAAAGAGAAGGGAGCGCACAGTATTGTTAATGGAACGTATGATCCGCTCAGCTTTGCCATTTTGCTGGGAGGTGTAGGGACACGACATGCGAAGGTTGACGCCATGCATGAGGAAGAAAGTGCGGGCGGAAGAGTTGTTAAACTCCCGTCTGTTATCGCATTGGATGCTCTTTATTGTTGTGTCGAACTGTGATGGTGGAAAAGGTATTAGACTTTAGGCATAAAGGAAACGTCCAAACAAAATGAGTACAATCACCAAGAATGACCAAATAATATTTGTAGCTGGATACACTAGCAACGGGCGATGTCCAACGATCACAATGAATTAGATTAAGCTTGTTGGCAGCTCTAGAGTTTGAAGTGGCAAATGGCAACCGTACATGATGACCAAGTTGACAAGCATGGCATATAAGATCATTAGCACGCTTATTACACGGGATGACAGAAATACTGGCAAGCTTGGAGATGGCTTCATGTCCAGGGTGGCCGAGACGACGATGCTAGAGGGTGGTGGGAGCAGCAGCCGCGAGAGCACAAGGGGACGGTGTTGGCAGACAAAGAGGATAAAGCGGACCGAAGCTATTGCACCTGGCGATCACGTTCCGAGACCGAAGATCCTTCATAGAGAGGCCAAACGGGTCAAACTCAACAGAGCAATTGTTGTCAGTGGTAAGCTGGCGGACTGAAATAAGATTCTTAATAATGTTAGAAGTAACTAGAACATTATGAAGATGAAAGGGACCAGGGAGAGCGATGGAGCCAATAGAGGTGACGGGCAAAAGGGACCCATTACCGACAACTATTGATGAAGGAGTAAAGGACCGTGATGAATGAGTGGAGGATAGGTTACCGGCATCGGATGTCATGTGCGAGGATGCCCCGGAGTCCATGTACCAATCAATCGAGGCTGGCGGAGCAAGGGTCATGGTGTTGAATGCGTTCGCCAGGGACTGCTAGTCCCATGAGCTGGTCAGTGGAGTCCAGGTGCCGGGAGGTGGCTGTGTAGTTGGCGGTGGTGCAGGCGCCTGTAGGGGCGGGTGGGCCGGTTGTGGCGGTGTGAAGAAGAGGTTGGGAGGTGGTCCTACGAAGAACGCCTGTGAGGGGATGCCGGGGTTGAAAAGCATCTAGGCCCCTAAAAAATGGTTTTGGTAATTAATGATAATATGTGAATATGGGATTAACGTGTTTATGAA
Source organism: Phyllostachys edulis (assembly GCA_036346405.1). NCBI lineage: Eukaryota > Viridiplantae > Streptophyta > Magnoliopsida > Poales > Poaceae > Phyllostachys > Phyllostachys edulis. The sequence goes on along the minus strand of CM070551.1, from coordinate 14,082,562 downwards.
GAATGTGCAAGGTTTAATCGCATTGATGAACATGTTAAAGAAAAGATGCACGCTAAAGGATATTATGGAGATCTACAAGGTTTAAAGACAAGGTATAAATAGTCTAGGATCCTTTTGTATTTTACCGGTCTTAAGCGAATTGGTTGAAAGACCGGATTATAGGTTAAATGCCGTACTATTAAGAGGATCACGACTAGTAGCTTGATAGCTTGCTCTTGTGCCATATGGATCAATTTAGGATCATGCATGCATTCAATTAAACTTAAAATTGAATTGGCAAAACAAATGTGCTTTATTTGTAAAATCGGATGAACCGAGTTTCATCGAGGTTGAACCATGATCTTGGTTTATCTGCGGCGCCGTCTGTGATACTACCGCACTCGGACATTCGAAATTTATATGGCGGTAGTATAAAAACAGAACAAGTGTATTTTCGCCGAAACCTCTCGGAAAAAGCGGTCGTTCGATTTTGAGAATCGGATGAACCGCACTACGGTTGTTCGAAAGTTTTCTTCTTGATTGTAAAATTCCGTAACACATGCATTTTCATCGAGCGAAACCCGATATCGGATGTTAGGAGGTTTCTTGCGGTTGTACCGATTATCTTTTACGGCTATATCGATTGCATTAAATGCGGTGAAAATAGCGTTACTATTTCTATTTCGAGAATCGGATGTCTGGGAGGTTTGCCGCCGGTTGTACCGATTACCGAATTGGGGAACTGCTCTCAACGGTTGGATTGGTTGGTGGAGGCTATAAATACCTCCCCAACCGCCCAAGAGAGTATACTGACTCATTAATCATTCATAGACCCTTGGAAGCTTTGAGCATTCATTCTACTCCCCAATTCTCTTGCATTCATTGAGAGGAGTTCAAGTGCATTCATTCTAGTTGATCCTTGTTGCACTTGAGTAACGTCAGCTTAAGATCGGTGATTTATTACTCTTGAAGTGTTGCCGCACTTCTAGGCGGCTTAGCGGAGAGCACGGTGATCTCTTCAAGAAGATTGTGAAGAGGCCGGTGCAAGCTAGTGAGTGGTTGGTTGTTCACCATCTCCGAGCGGAGGAAGAACAACCTTAGTGATCGAGGAAGGCTTAATCCGTGGAGCCGCTTGAGATGTCAAGCTTCCTCAGCGTGGACTAGTGAAGACCGGCAAGTCTTCGATACCACAGGAAAAACATCATTAACGTCTTTGTGGTTATTTCTAGTCTTTACACTTCGCATTTATATTTCTAGCTTGTTTATTGTGATTAAATTGCTTTGCTAGAAAGTATAACTTGTTTAGACCTAGTCATTTACTTGATAGTATTGCTAAATTGTTAAAAGTTTAAAACCTCCTATTCACCCCCTCTAGTCGGTTATCCTTGATCCTCTGAGGTGCGGTGCCGCTTTGTCTCTTGCTACTGCTACCGCCTTCTTTGTGCCCCCTAAAACCGCTCGGGTTGGTTGCCAGGGTGGGGATCGGGGCACATCTGAATGGTCCCCGTCCATGGATTGTGGAAGGAGGGCAGTAGACCGGCCTCCCTATTGCCGTTCTTGCTGCCACCATTCTTCTTTGTGGCGGCGGCGTCGCTGAGCCTAGGACCCGCCCGTTGTGGGTAGATGGGCGGGTGGCGCCGTTTGGGCCACCCGTGGAGCCACCGCCAGTGGCGCCACTAAGGGGCTTGCTTGATTGGCCTGTCGCGACTGAAGTAGCGAGGAAGGCAGTGGACAGTCCCGATGGGCGCGAGGTCATGGTCATCTCCTCGAGGAGGAAATCAGATTAGACCTCGAGGAAGGTGGGGAACGGCTGCTGGCGCTTGAGGAGGGCCACCATGTATGCGAACTTGTCGTTCAAACCGCGCAAGACGGCGAGAACGAGCGTTCGATCAGCGACAGGCTCGTTGAGATCCCCGAGGGCATCAGCCATGCTCTTCAACTTCCTGTAATAGTCGGTGATGTTGAGATCTCCTTGGACAAAGGAGCGAAACTTCGGATTATGATGAGGCCCGCGTCTCCGGTTGCCAATGAATTCTTTGTTGAGGTCGAGCCACACGCGCCGTCTTGATGGTGCGAAGTGCCATGACGATCTCGACAAGATCGGGGAGATGGTGCCGTAAAGCTACTCTAAGCAAGACCGAATCCATCCGCACCGGTCGGCGAGTCGTATGACGATGTCGGTGAGGACGTGGTCGGAGAGTGAGTACTTGCCGAGGGTGGTGAGAAAATAGCCGCGCCACTTGCTGTAGTTGGGACTTGGGAGTGACGAGATCGAGAACCACGGTCACAAGGGCCCGGATGTTCTAGACGGTGACGGCCTGTGCATGCAGGTTGGCGATGGCGGTGGCCTCATGGAGGAGCATCACGTGGTGAAGTTCCTCTTCACGGGCGTCGGCCTCCTGGCGTAAACGGCGCCTTGCCGAGAAGCGAGCCTCGGCCTCTGACGCCGACGTCTGGCGGCCTCCTCACGTTCGCGGGCAGCCTTTGCCTCGCGCCAACATGTACGGTGTCGTCGTCGGCCATGATCTTGGGTGGATGATGTGTAGTGGCAGCTATGTTTTAGCGGAAGCGGTGGTCGCAGGATGCGAACACCTCTGATACCATGTAAGCGAGAAAAGTTACGCTATATTTGATTGTAGAAATCAGAGTACATTAGTTACATATATATAGACTACAACTATCATGTGAACGCGTGATCCCTCAGAAGAGAAAGCGTCATTCATGCAGGAAGCCGAGGCATCAGCATGGAAGGAGAAAAATCAAACGTCATGCATGAAAGGAAAAAAGTCATGCATAGAAGGAGAAAGGTCCAGCACAGAAATCATGTCTAACAGCGAAGATTTCGTTGGTTTTTTTTACGTACGGAGTGAGATGACTGCCGGTAAACATCTTCTTTCATTAGTTTTATTAGTTAAGATGAGATAAAAAAAGAAAAACGAGCCTAGTATAGACCAGCTGGAAAGAAGCCCACATGAATATTAAACACACTTTGTCCAGCCCATCATAAGCAGGCCCAACACAAACAAGCCGTGCGTGCCAACCCATCCGTAGCAAGAACCAACCAGCAGCCGCGCCCACGTGGACACTGGAGTAGACTAGACCCAATTTCTCCACCAAAACCTTCTGGAGTCCTCTGGAACCTCCGTACCCGCCTCTCTCTCCCTCTCCCTACCCCTCCGATGAGGTGGCTACCCAGGTTACTCTCCCACGCCTCCGCGGCTGGGCGGTCCGCGGCGGAGACCACCTCCAGGGGATCCAATGGGTTCGCGACCGGCGGCGGAGATGGGCCCGCGGTGCCCCGGGAGTGGCTGCGGAGGCTGTGGGCCGAGGAGCTGAGGAAGCAGCGGGAAGCTGCGAGGAGATGGGGGAGGTGCGCGGTCGCGAATGCCGAAGGCGGTGGTGAGGATTCGCTCGGCGATTTCGCTAAGGCCGCGCGCCCGTTCGTGAACTCCGAGGCGGCAGCACCGGGGGTTGAGAGGGTGAGGGCGGGGGGAGCGGCCGGCGACGAGGAGGCGCCGTCGAGGAGCCACCAGTATGACGACCGGGACCTCACGCACGTAGAGGCAAGCGGATCCTCTAATCTCTAATTGCAGCTTGTACTTGTGCAGTGTCTGTTCCGTAGTTATGTGTACTTGTGGAGTAACATTCGATTTGATCCAATCCTGTCTTAGACTCTATGCAACTACTGCGTCACAGAAAGCACATGATGAATTAGTATAGTACATTTTTAAAATTAAGAATTTCGATTGTAATTGGTGGTAAATTTGTATTGTAGGATGGCTCGATAGGACTGAAGAGTGTAGAATGTAGCCAATGTACATGAACATTTTGGTGGGGGTGGGGGTGGGGAATAGTACGATACTGGCTAACCAGTTAAAACTTAAAAGGGTTAATTCCAATTTTTTAGTTTACCTGTTTCCTCTTCTTTTTCTTTCTTTTACAGTTCTACTTGATGGTTGATGCTTTCATGCTTTATCCTACTTTAGCTGATTCCTTGTGTTCAAATTTGAGTAATCATTTTCTATAGCTGCTGGAATAATCGAGAGTATTTTTCTATGTGTCTATAGGCCAAACTGAAGCCTCTCCTTTCCAGAGCCAATCTCCTTATTGCCAGGGACATAGAATGGGCAAATATCATGTTTGCTTTTGAGCAGGTGATGTATTTGTAAGCCATTGCATGCACAGCTTAAATTGCTACTCTAGGATGTATCACCATCTGTTTTCAAAAAAATGAAATAGTAACTTGTGTTACTATTGATAATTTGGCTTACCTAGATGGTTTTCTGCACCATATAAAAAAAATTGGCATGTAACACTCGGCAAACTACTGTTATTTTTCATGTGATTCAAAGAGGATCATCGCATCTATGAATAAATGCTGTGTTTTTTGGGAATTAAAAGACCTGAAAAAAGTTACATAATACATTCTGCATTCCCTGCATCTTGCATTTATGTCCATATGTTTTGACTTTTGACTAAAAGAGATATTTTCAAATTCCATCTTTCAATTGTTTCAGTCAATTATTACCTACTGTTATCATTTAAACTGCAGGAGAGTAGATATATCATTATGGATCCACTCTTTCCTCGATCTGTAAGTGTCTCTTTCCAGATTGTAGTTGGTTCCATTTTTTTATTATTTTCATTCTCTGTGCTTCATATTCTCTAGGTCTTAAGCATTGACTTGTTTTCCTGCCATTGTCCAGCCTGTAGGTTTTATTCGAGAGAAAAGCAATGTCATCTTTAGGCAGGTATGTCTCTGTGGTTAGTTGATCCTAAATTAATTAGTATTATCTTTTGCTAATACTTCGTAGCAATTTAGTGGAATTGACTCAAGAGTTAGGAAGTTTTGATTACTCTGCATAGCAGTCCTTAAGTTGAATATCTATGATTTCCTGTTCTGAGTTCCAAATTAGTTGCATCATATACTTGGGCTTTTTGGATTTAGTTATTCTGCTATGCTCTAATGTATAGTGCAATCTTTTTACTACTTGTTCCTAGTCACCATCTACTTTATTTTATCTCCATACAGTAGAACATTATTATGGTTTCATGTATCATGTGCTACTGAAACATATGTTTCTCCTCCCTGTGCTAAAGAATAACTGTTGGTAGTGTGTCACATTCGGTCATGATTGATTAGTTTGGACACTTAGCTGAAGTTTTTTCACCAGAGCACTATTACAACATTACTTTGTTTTTTTTTGTTGGATGATTTTTTGGTTGCTCTCTGCTGGTCAAGAAGTTTCTTGGCATTGTTTTTCTTAGAATTTTGTTGTTGTAATGGTTGATGTTACAAACTTTCAAGTAGAGTTGGTCATGATGTTTTAGTTTTTATGTAAGAGTGCACAATATGTAGGTGACTCATGCAATATTCCTTTGTGACATTAAAAAAAAGTAAAATCTAGCTATAGAGTGTGGAAAAATGGAGAAATAGGAGAATGCAATGGGTTGGAGAGGGTGCCAGTGGTGAATGTTTGAATTTTATGTTAAATTGGTTGCTCTCCCATTTTTAATCTTCTAGTATGTAAATATGTTACCATATTGAGTAGTTCTTGGGATCAGGGATCAGCTAACTGGAGGGGGGTAGAATCCCGGCCACCCTCCGGTACCGGTAACTGGCCCGGTTACCGGTCAAATTCGGTAAAATTCGTTTAAATTCATTTGAAATTCATTCGAAAATTGAAAAAACCGTCGGAATTTCCCCTCCCGATCACCCTCCGGTACCGGTAACCGGCTGGTTACCGGCGGGATTTGGATCCCTGCTTGGGATGCTGTGGAACTGTACTCTGTTCTGTTTTCAGCTTAATGGAAATAGTGGGTTAACCTCCTTCGAGAAAAATATTGAGTAGTTATCATGCAGAATTTTATATGGATAAGGTATCGCATTAATATTAAAGAATCCTATGTAGCAGGTGATATATCCCTGATTGGTTAGAAGTGTTCTCTGTTCTGAATGTTCATGTTGTCTCTTAAGATTTGTTCTATGTTGTGCTTGTTGATTGAATATGGCCTAGTTAACATCATTTCAAAATTTCATTGTCTTGCCATATTGATTGAGGGATAACTTTTAATTATGATGCTAAAAGTTATATATGCATCACATTTTATAATTGCAACTGTAAGAAAGGTCTCATGTTATTATCTTGTTTTTTTTTTGGTGATGAAGTATCTTATCATCTTTGGTGTTTACTTATTCATTTTTCTCTTGATGGAAACTACTACCTTACACCAGACCCTTTTTGCTGATGTTTCAGCTACTTCGGTCAAGACGGCCATTTGTTGCAGAAATTACTGATGCTATGGGTAACGAGATATTTACGGTAAGATTTCAGCAAGCCATTGTTGTATTCCTTTGCAAATACATTCAATTATACTATTGGATTTAGGTTCGCCGGCCATTTTGGTTTATCAACAGCTCCATTTATGCAGAAGTGGATGGCAAGGTATGCAAATATTCTTGACTTGATTGTTCTAACTCATTTAGATGGGATTATTATCCTCATATGAATATACAGGAGTGGTGCTGATGAAGTTTCATGATTTCTCTTTGGTCAGGAGGTAGGTGTAGTCCACAGACGTTGGCATCTTTGGCGTAGAATTTATGACCTGTACTTAGGGTAACGTGGTCTTCTGATCTCCCTATTCCCTTATCTATCTCTTTGACTATGTTCAAATTGCTCGGTTCTTTGTGTAGTTTTTAGTCTTGCTGTACTGCCTGACAGTATGGTTTGCCAACTTTTTCATTCTATAGGAATAGGCAATTTGCCGTGGTCGAGAATCCTGGATTTTGGAACTGGACCTTTACCCTGATTGATGAGGATGACAACGTATTAGCCCAGATTGATCGTAATTGGAGGGGAATTGGTTTCGAGGTAATGCCCTTTTGAGTGGAGAATTATCAAAGAATATGTGTTTTCTTATATCTAAAGGGCATCCATGTTGGAGCGTGTTCCATGCATATCTGACAACAAACATACTCGGTAACATAGTTAATGATTTACGGACTGACCACTAAGAATTGTCCATTTAAATTGCTGTGATGCTGTTGCTTGACATTGTTTCTGCACATGGAAAATCTTTTACATAACTTGTTATATTTCAGGACATATCCATTTCACAATTATATGATTCTGCTTTACGATCAGTCCACTTTGGCTGGGGACTGTTTGATACAGCTAATAGCGTGATGCTACACCCCATATATTTTCAGAGTGCATTTTTTCTTTGTCGCACTATGTTTACTTGTAGCCTGTAGAAAGAATGGGACTGATGCGGAACCGGGGTGGATATTTCTAAAAAAATGGGACTGATGAGTAACGAGTAAGGAACTAAGGACTGATGAACATATTTTTGGTTTTATGCTCATCGCAGCTCTTCACGGATGCTGGCCAGTATGCAATTCGATTTGGTGATGCTGGACAAAGCCGTAAATTTGGCCTCGCTGCAGATGTAAGTGTTCTCACATTACACACACTAACGCATCTGCCTCAATGTATCTCAGTATCTGTGCCTGCCTTGCCCATTTAACTGCTCTTTACGCCGATTTCAAACTTGCGTTTGCTTCCAGATCGAAGAACTACACGTTGTTCGCCAGCTGATTTTACCGGAAAGGGCTGTGGCTCTTGCTCTTGCGGTGTCTCTGGACTGTGACTACTTTTCTAGGAGAGGGGGCTGGTAAGTATATTACTCTCTTCGTTTTTAAATACATGACGTTTGACCAAACGTGCAGTCAAATTTATCTAACTTTGACTAATAATATATGAAAAACTATTTAGATTGATCATGAGTGAATAGTATCATTACATTTGTCATGATAAATATTTTCATAATATAATAATTTTGTAATTTTTTACTAACAAAATCATATAAAAAGTAATGGTCAAAGTTATATAAGTTTGACTGCACGCTTGGTCAATCAAACGTCATGTATTAAAAAACGGAGAGAGTACCTTGTTTCAAAATTGACTTGTCTGGATGGATAATATGAATATGTATTATGTAACCTTGGGTTTATCACCTACCGCTGTTCTGAAACTAATTGAAGTGCTTGTTTGTTTCAGGGGGCTTCCTTTTCTTATTGCCACAGAGTAGACACATACGAACTGCCATCTTCAGTTCACAATGAAAAATAATTGTCAGCTGTTTCATTATTGATTTCTGAAGAAACCTAGTGGCCATACTATTGTCACGCAATCGATTGAGATCATTACACAAATATGAAACGTTCCTTTTTTGGTGTGTGTAACCGAATTTGCTCGCTCACTTCACTTCTGCTTCATATGAGTTTTTAAAGCAGAGATTACTGAGGAGTGTGAGCTTGCATCCAACTCGCTACCTTTCTACTACTAGTAGCTGAACCTGGCCGCTTGCTGGCTGCAACTTTTTTTCATCTCTATTGTTCAATGGATGCAAAGGCAAATCCTCTAGTGATGGAGATGTGCATTGAAGTTTCGGTAGTGTTTGGATGTGTGACTCTGGGATGCATGTAACAGATGGTTCGGGAAAAGGTCATGTTCGCATGTTTGGTTTGCTGAACGGAACCAACTCGTTCCGTATCAGCGTGTTCGACGAAAGGGAATATGCGAGCGAGATGCCATACCATTTCATTCGACAAAAAACGCTGAATGATGCTGTTCTGAACCTCCTTGCTTGTTGTAGCAAGAAAGACTAAATAGTAAAATAAGGGGGGACCCTCAGTGTTCGCGAGGATGATCGGGGTCTTCGAAGAGGGGGACTGGTCAAGAAATGAGTATGTATTGATTGTTTAGAAAAATGGATCATGCTTTGTTACATGGGACTATGGGAGATGTGGCTATTTATAGCCTTTTCTACTAGGTGCATAGGATTATTGTTCTACCCCTAGGAAGGTACCACTTGCATAGGGACTGCAGGGTTTTTTTCTACCTCTATGTGTAGCCTTTGGCGCATGGTGGACCTTCTTGGTCTCGGTCCATCTGCCCGGTGTGCCCGGTTCAGCGATACTGTGGCTCTCCGAAGGATACGGGATGCCCCTGGCCCGAAGTGCCTTAGACGCTCTATGAGTCGCAGTGCTTTGGCCCCTTCGACACCTTTTGGGCGTCTTCGGGACCCTCAGGCTTTCGGGCCCCTTCGGGCCTTCCGACGTCTTCAGATCCCTTCAGGGCCCCTCTGGACCCCTCCGCCGATGCTAGGAGGGGTGGGGGCGCTTGTAGTGTTCGCCTGGTCATGGGGGCTGGTGGGTCGCCCCTACGACAAGCTCCTGGCGGTCGAGGTCTTGCTTTTTCATGACTAAAACCGCGCTTTTTTCTCAGAGGGTACAGGTACACCGTCCCCTTTGGCCTGGCGAAGAGTTTACCCTACCATTATTGCGCCGTCGTCGGGTCCGGGTGGCGGGCATTGACTGCCGCGCCGTCATTTGTCGCGCGCCGTCGTTGGGCCTTGTGCCTGCCCTTGAACCGTTTTGCTTTAAATGGCGCCTTCCGTATGATGTCTTGCGCCGTTGGGCCTTTGTGCCTATTTGTTGGGCAGTTGGCTTTAAATAAGCGCCCCCGCCGGATGACGTGTGCCATATTTTGTTTTCACGCGTGACGACTGTTCGTGTGCGCTGTGTGTCCTTTTGTAACTAAGTAGCAGCTCCTCGATTGCCGTGCTTGATTTTGGCGTGGTTCGACTTATATAAATAAGGGTGCATACGATGTAGCTCAAAATTGCTTGTATTTCGTGTTCGTCCTATTGTCTTGTGTCTGCCTTTGCTTCGCGCACTGCTTTGAGAGATACATGTTGGTCTTGGTATAATGGCGGAGCAAGGAAGGTCTTGAGAATCTGATATCTGAGTGATCTGGGCGGATCGTAGTGATGGTGGTTCTCCGGACCCTTGTTGACGGCGTAAGTCGGAGAGCCTCGCATAAGGTGAGAGCTTGGGCGGAGGCAGTGCGGCCCAAGGCGGATGAGGTGGTAGTTTTGTTGCCTTTTTCGACTGAGCCCGACTTAGTGCGTTAGGCTAGTCTTGAGGTGCTCAATTATATGGGGTGGAGTTGGCCCGACTTCGCCCAACTCCATCGTGAAGCTGGGTGTTTTTGAGTGGATTCTTCGGTCTGCTGGTACCGGTGGAGAAGGGCGTCTCTTCGCTTACTTGCATGATTGGCGATGCGGTAGAAGAAGAAGAAGAATTGAGGAGGCGTTGAACCGGCGTTAACTTCGGTAGAAACAAGGCACGGATGCAAATGTATGTACTGCTGCATTTGCCAAGAATCAGCCATTGGGACACCATTTGGACCCATCGTTGGTTCTACCACGTCTCGCCGGCGGAAGATGGTTTTCACTCCAGGGGTGGTCCAATCGAGTTGATTGCCTCTCCGGAGATCGTCTTGACCTCGTGGGAGGAGGCTCTACTCCACGTGCCGCTGAATGCCACGAAACGCCTTTCCACCCGCGATTTGGTGGAGGAGTTTTGCGCCTTCGGAGTCTGGCCCTTGGCCCTTGGGTGGCACGTTGAGCTGGGGGCTCCGAGGTTTGATCTTCCGACCCTCATCGTCCCTGACCTAGAGGGCGTGCCTCACGAAGGTACTAAATCGTTGTGTCGCTTGTTTTTTTTTTGTTTTTTTTTGTAACAGGTGGTTGTGTGTGTAGACCCTGATACTCTCTCGGGCGATTAACCTCGACGTGTCACGAGTGTTTGAGATCGAGAGAGGTCGACGCGAACATCGGCGAGCGAGAACTCTGTAGCCGAATCACGATGGGCTTATCGGGAGGGTGAACGCTTTGGAGGCTCGGGTGACAGGGCTTGAGGAGGAGCGTAACGCCCTTCAAGCCGAGGTGAGCACCTTGCGAGGTGTCTGGAGGGTGCTCGAGGAGGAGATCCAAGCGGAGTGAGACCTTTCGAACACGGTGGCCCGCGTGACCTAGGACGCGATGGAGATCCTCGAGGGCGCTGTGGCAGACCTCGGTGCTGTGCCCCCCACGCGGACCCATACTTTGGCGGAGGTTGATATCACCCTGGGGTGCCTTCAGCGCGTGGGGGAGGTGTTCCTCCCGGCTGCTCACGTTTACGGGGACCACTCGCCAAGGTGGGTTGGCTGACGGCTCTCACCTTGCTTGACAAGGCGAGTTGCGCTCACATGGATGCGCTCGCCACCCGTTCTATCCCCGTGGCGACTGCTGAAGAGGTGGCCGCCGCATATCGCCGAACGCGACGAAGCAGCAACGTCCTTCTTTAGGATTTCTGGACGCCTCGCGGTCACGAGGCCGCGATGGTGTCCCTAAGGGATGTCCAGGCATAGAGGGCGAAGGGCAAAGCTTCGGCGACAGCTCTGGCGGCGGCAGCGGAGGGCGAGGAGCAGAGGGCCACCCACGGGGACAAGGTGTGACCCTCCGTCAGCTAGCTAGGTTTTTAGGTTGGTAGGGACTGTTGTCCACTCCTCTTTTGTGTATTGTCTTGGGAGTGATTTTTGAGCGGGGGACGCCCTTTCGTGTTTTGTAATGACCCCTTTTTGGAATGAATCACTTGCGCCTTGTTTGCGATGGTTTTGTCGTACCTGCCTTTGATTTGTTATGCCCGGGCTTTCCGATGTGTGCAGATACCCCGACGATTACTTAAACGCCCCGCCCGGTGGGGAGCTCGTCCCGCCAAGGTGCTGAGGACTAAGTCTTGCATTGCTCCGTGAGGGCTGAAGGATGAGCGCAACCTGCTGTCTATTTGGCCTTTGCGGGTGTGCTACCAGGGCGCTTGGTGGGTGCCGCAGAGGCCCTCGTGGATGTCCTTCTGGAGGGATTGGACCTCTTCTCGGGACAGGCACCGTAGGAAGGGGGCGCAGACGCCCCCCTTGTAGAGTTCCCCGTCGATGATGTGGTAATTTCTGGCCCTATGCCGGAGGCGCCTTGCTTTGATGGGGTCTTCTGGTTTGTCGCCTGCGAGGTATCTGACGATGATGTTTCGCCAATCAGCCTCGGAAATGAGTAGCACTGGGCGCGCAGCCCCTTGTGCTGCCGAGGGTGTGGTTAGTATCTCGTAGAAAGGCGTCGGGGGAGGGCATTGGCGAATCGCCACTTTGGTCGACTTGTCTGCTGACCGTTGTTGCCTCGGTATTGCTTGGATAGTGATCTTTGTGGAAGTCTTGATCTTTGTCCGTCTGGTGGCTAGGGCTATTCATACGCATCGAACCGAATAAACCGAACCGTAACGGTCAACTCGGTTTGACCGGTATTCGGTTCGGTTTTCAGAAATGTGATTTTTTTAAACTTCGGTTTTTTCGGTAAAAACTGGCAAAAAAACCAAAATTACTGAAAAAAAACTGAAATTACGTTCTCCGGTACTACTAGCGCTCCCCACCTATCCTTCTAGGCAGCACTTCATCAGCCCAGCCAGCCAGCCCACCCTCTCCCCACGGCCCAACTACAGACTAACATGCAGGGTAGCAGGGGCGCATGTTTGGGTGCCTTGCAGGCTTGCAGCCCTTGCTGGACCGACGGTGAATTGTACTTAGACCAAAAGCTGAGATGGCAGTTCACACCTCTAAAAAAACTTGAGATGGTACTTGATGGAGACCTCAAGGACTGACCAAGTGACCGTCCCCTTGATTTGATCCATTAGTTGACTTGAATTGGCAACACTTGCATACATAATTACATATACTGAATCCTGATATACATGGTGCAGATCTAGAACCGAAAGCCATGGCGAGTTGGCAACTAACAACCGTTCGAAGCGAAGCGAGTGCTCGCAATCGTAATTTACTATCCTGCATGGGCTAGCTGACTAGTTCTTTGTAATTTACTTAGCCTATATCAAGTTGGTTTAGACCCACTAGTAGTGTAAGTACTGGTAAATATTGTTCATTTGTTCGCAATTAACGTCAACTTTGGTAAATATGGTATTTATCGATATCGTACCGAAAAACAATGGGATTTACCGAAACCGAACCGTATTTTTAAAAACATCGTATTTACCAAACTAACAATACCATATTTACCGTATATACCGTATTTACCGAACCGGAAAAACCGAATGAACACCCTTAACGGCGGCCAGGTAACTGGCCATTTCAGGGTTCTTACCGTGAATGACCTGTCGAAGTGGTCCGCCACAAGGTGGGAGTCGCTTTTGATGATTATCCTCTTTGCTCCTAGTGCTTTTGCTTTGCGGAGGCCTAACAATAGTGCCTCGTACTCTAAGGCGTTATTTGTTGTTGGGAAGTCGAGGCGGGCAGCGCGGGACACACAGCGTCTGTCCGGGGCGACCAAGATGGCCGCTGCATCGGCTCCAGTCGCGCACCAAGATCCGTCAGTGTACATCGTCCACAGTGCCTCGACTTTGGCTGGCTGTAGGCCTTCAGTGTGTGGCGTCCACTCAGCTGCGAAGTCTGCCAGGGCTTGTGATTTGATGGTTGTACGCGCCATGAATGTGATGTCGAAGGGCGCCAGCTCAGCTGCCCATTTCCATATTCGGCCCGAAGCGTATTTGTTTTGTAGCAGCAATGCCAGCGGGTAAGACATCAGGACCATGATGGAGTGTGCCAAGAAGTAGTGCGAGAGCTTGCGCAAGACCATGAGCAGGGCATAGGCCAGCTTTTCGAGTTATGTGTATCTGATTTTGGCCCCCTGTAGGGCTTCTGAGACATAATATATTGGGCGCTGGCCGTTGCTTTCTTGGACGAGGACTGCTCTCGCCACCAAGGAAGAGGCGGTGAAGTACAGTAGGAGGTCTGCTCCTTGCTTTGGGCTGGTGAGGCTTGGTAGTTGGGTGAGATATTGCTTGAGGTCTTGGAATGCCTTCAGCGATCGTTAAATCCCTCAAGCGTCTTGAAGAAGGGCGAGGTCTTTTACGCCGAATGGGCCGAATAAATTTGAGGGCCACGAGGCATCGATCGACTTTTGCACCTCATGGTATTGTGTGGGGGCTTTATTTCTTGGATGACCCTAATCTTTTTTGGGTAGGCCTCGATACCCCTCTCGGATACGAGGAACCCTAGGAGTTTGCCTGCCTTGACGCCGAAGGCGCATTTCTCGGGGTTGAGCTTGACTCCCTCCGCTCGCAAGCTTACGAAGGTTTCTAGCAGGTCCTTCGTGTGGGTGCCGGTGAACCTGCTCTTGACCACTATGTCATCCACGTATGCTTCTACGTTGCGGCCGAGTTGGCTTGCTAGAGCCTTCGCGATGAGGCGGGTGAAGGTCGCACCCGCATTCTTGAGGCCGAAGGGCATTCAGGTGTAGCAATATGTGTCTATGGGGGTGATGAACACGGTCTTCGGTTCTTCTTCTTTGGCCATGAGTATTTGATGGTACCCGGAGTAGGCATCTAAGAAGCTCATCAGCTCATAGCCCGAAGTGGCATCCACTAGTTGATCAATGCTGGGTAGTGTGAAATCGTCCTTGGAGCATGCCTTATTGAGGTCAGTGAAATCGGCGTACATGCGCCATTTGCCTGTTTCTTTTTGCACGAGGACAGGGTTGGCTAGCCACTCCATATGCTTAATCTCACGAATGACCCATGCCTTCAGCAGCTTGGCAATTTCTATCTTCACCGCTTGCAATCGGTCTGCCGACATGCGCTGTAATTTCTGCTTCTTGGGTGATGCGTCGCTTCAGATGAATAGGTAGTGCTCGATTGTTCCTCGTGCCACCCCGGAGATGTCCTCCGGACCCCAGGCGAAGACGTTCGCATTGTTGCGGAGCACCGCGAGGATGGCGTCGTGCTCCTCCCCGAGGGCCACTGTCCTCTCTGGAGAGTCGCAACTTAGGGGGACTCTCTGAAGTTGTCCTTGTGGCTTTGGCTTCGACGCCCATTTTGCTGATGGCGGGCTTATTTGGTCCTTCTGGTCTGGCCCTATGGTATGGACGCGTCGGGCTGGCGAGAGGGCTTCTAGCTCGATGTGCCTTGCGAGGTCCTGGTCCCCCCGCACCATGACTATGCCCTCCGGCGCGGGGATCTTCATGCATAGGTAATTGGGGTGGGCTATGGCACCGAAGGTGTTGAGCGTGGCCCGGTCGAGGATGGTGTTGTATTGGTTGGGCATTTGAACAATGTCAAATGTGACGATCTCAGTCCGCGATGCGAAGTCGTCACTGAACGTAACGGCTAGGTTGATCTGACCTAGGGCCGTCACGTGCCTTCCCCCGAAGCCTATCAGGGGTATGCCCAGGGGTGAAAGGCGATCTGGGGGTCATCATCTTCTCGAAAGCATCCGCGAACAGGAGGTCAGTCGAGCTCCCTCCGTCGACGAGGACACATCTGACCTCAAAGTCGTCTATGTTGGCGGAGATGACGAGGGGGTCTTGCTGTGGGAAATATACACCCCGGGCATCCTCGGGGCCGAAAGAGATTGGTATCTTGGTGTAATGAGGCGGGCTGGACACAGGGTATGTTGCGAGGTGGTGAATCTGTCAGGCGTACGCGCGGAGCTGTCTTTTTGATGGCATGTTGAGCGAGGATCCTCTGGCGATCATACTTATGATTCTTTGCTGGCACTCCTCGTTGCCTCCTTGTATGCGGGGGTCTCTATGGTGGGGCTGGCAGCTGGTTGTGGGCCCCTGCTCTATCATCCTGCTCGGCCGGCTGTTGGTGGCAGTTCATGTAGTCTCGCATGGCCGTAATGGTGCAGCACTCAGTGGTTGGGTGCGATCCTTCGCCGTGGAGATCACAAAATGGTGAGGGGCCTCCGGTCTTGCGTAGCGGCTGCCAGGGTGCCGGACTCCGTTTTACTGCGTCCCAGTGCGGCGCGGCCTCCTCGGCCCCCACGCCTTCCCTCCTCGGGGGTTGGGCCCCTGTCTACGTGATAGACGTTTTGGCACTTCTGTCGATAGTCGTTAGCCCGTGGCTTCGCGGGTGCCCCGGCCGCGGCTACGGTGGGTGCTTCTTTTGCAGGTGGCACAGATGTTGAGGCGGTGGGGGCTGCGCCTCGTCGGGTACTATCCTCCTCAGCTCGGGCATACTCTTCCATCTTATCGAAGAGCTCTGTCACCATGCGGGCAGGTTTCCGAGCTAGTTTCTGTGATGGGGGGCCCTTCTGGAGCCCACACATGGCCACGTTTATGATGGTGGTTTCGTTAACGCCCTTCATTTGACATTTTACCTCGGCGAACTTCTTAAAGAAGCGGCGGAGGGATTCTCCTAGGGCTTGTTTTATGGTGAACAGGTGCCCCGCGTCCTTTGGCTCCGTATAGTTTCCTTGGAAATTGTTGCAGACGAGGTCTCGCAGCTGCTCCAGGCATATATCGAGCGGGTGGGGGGATGGTGAAGAACCATGTTAGTGCCATGCCCCTAAGGGCGAGGGTGACGCTTTTTGTCTTCGTGATGTCATCTCCTCCGGCTGCCTCGATAGCAGTCTCGTAGACCCGAAAGAATTCCGAAGGGTCCGTGCATCCCTCAAAGGGCGTGACCTCCGGCATTTTGAAGCCTTGTGGCCAGTGGGCCATCTCCAGCCCGAAGCTCAACGGGGAGTTAGGGTCTCCTAGAGCGTGAGGTTGGAGTCTGAGGCGGCCCCGCTCCAGCCGGCTAAAGGGCTTTGGCTCGAAGGGCCGTGATGGCTGTCTCCGGTGGGCGTCAGAGGTCCGCTAGTTCCTGCTGGAGGGCTTCGTACGACCCTTGGTTTATGTCCGCCACCTCGGGCGACGGGCTGGCTTGGCGACTCGCCGGGAAGGGTGCCCCGGCAGGCTGGGTGTCACTTCCCATGATATCCCCATGTGTGGAGCTGTTCGCCTCCTCCGTGGCCTGGGCGAGGGGTGCCGCCACTGCCTAGGTTCTGCTTCGCTTGGCCCTCGGGGTGCTTGGGGCCGATTCTTTGCTTGTTGCCATTTGTTGATACCTTGGGCTTAGTCTGTTTTATGGGCTATCTTTGGTGCCAGTAGCTTTCCTGCCGGTCCCCACGGACAGCGCCAACTGTCGTAGCAAGAAAGACTAAATAGTAAAATAAGGGGGGACCCCCAGTGTCCACAGGGATGACCGAGGGGTCCTCAAAGAGGGGGACTAGTCAAGAAATTAGTATGTATTGATTGTTTGGAAAAATGGATCCTACCTTGTTACATGGGGGAGGTGGCTATTTATAGCCTTTTCTACTAGGTACATGAGATTATTGTTCTACCCCTAGGAAGGTACCACTTGCATAGGGACCGAAGGATCCTTGGAGAAGGGACTAGTGCTAGGAGAAGTGTATATGTATTAAATGCCTCAAAAAAACCTACCTCATTAAATAGGGGAGAGAGCTATTTATAGCCAACTAACAGGGTACGTGAGATTATTATTATACCCATAGGAAGGTACTGTCCTTGCAGGGACTGCAGGGTCTTTTCCTACCCCTATTGTGAGGACCCAGAAAATTCGGCTTGTAATGCTTAACCATCCACTTGGTCCTAGCATCGCAAACAAATTATCCCGTGCCTCGAGATACATATACTTCCCAAGAACTTGTAGTACACATACTCCTTTACAAAATTATGCATCAATTCCATTTCACACATAGAACCGAAGCACAACTAAGCAAATCAAAAGACATACAATAAAGAGTTATTACAAAAGGGGCCGACCGGCCAAATAACAGCTAAGGAGTTAAATAAACAGCTAGCGGAAGCAAAAGCCATAAGATGGCGATAAACAAGAGCCAATTAGTGTGCCTTTAACCCATAAGACAACCAACCTAGTCGTCAAACCCACCGCACAGCTTACAAAAGTGGATCCCTTGGGGATCAGCTTCCTCCTCTACAACATTTTAATTAAGGAAAGCAAATGAGTACAAAAATGTACTCGCAAGACTTACGTATAGGGTAACAGCCTATACATAGCTACATGCAAGCTTATTTAAGTGGAGGAGGCTTTAGACTCATTTTCAGCATAAAGCCAGTTTTCATTTGCAATAATGTAATAGATTTAAAACAGTTTTGCAATCTGTTTTTATTTGACAAAAACAACGAGATACAAGTAACAATAATAACAAGACATCCTGGAAGTGGCTAACCCAATAGCCACTACAACAATAGCATGAATTCCCCATTCATACCACCCACATCGAGTTTTAATTAAAGGTTGTAGTCTAGTTCTTGCACGATCTTACCAAGCACGTCTATAACCTAGGACGAGGCTATTCGAATAGTTTGAACCCTGCAGGGGTGTACCAATGTACCCACTCGTCAGACTGCCTTTGTTGCCACCAGATCAAGCACACTTCCGAAGGTATGCCGGCAAGGCTAAGTCCTGCGAGACATTTCCAATATGTGCATTAACTACGAGTCGCCTGTATGGATAGAAACCCATACGTTGAGACAGAGTCATTGTAAAGCTGAAAGTCAACTACCACTATAGGGTAAAGCTCCCGGACAACTACAATGCCCTTCGGTGTGGAGAACCTAAACAGGATTCCACTCCCGCTCACCCAACACATAACCACAAGTTTCTTTTTCAACACCAACTGCGCACACAACCTCCTGCGACTCGGAGCTAACACACGCCAAAGTACTAAGTCAAGAGAGGTCCCATATCCCCCTCATGTGGTTAGCATGCAATAATCGCAGCTTAGTGACACAAGTAACTTCGGTCCTTGTTGACGGGCACCATTCGATCACACCATAAGATCACACCATCAACCATTGTGCCCAAGTCTCAAACATTTCATTTTCGGTTCAGTTTTTGACTTTACAAAGTAACAAAGCACAAAGTGCTGAGCATAATGGTAATAATAATTTTGTGTGATCAAAGTTATCGACTAAGTCGATAACCGCCCAATTCTACCAGTAGCTAGGCATTTTTAAGCATGACACCGTAAAGACAATAAAAGAGCATAATTCAACCACCGGGCTCTAATTCACCGGCGAGATTAATACCTTATGTTTAGTGGCAGGGGATAATAATTTAAGGGCAACCATGCAATAGGAATAACTACCTCTAATCGGGAAAATAAACTTTGACACAAAAGCATGCATACATACAATTTGTAAACAAAGTATTAGACTTTAAAAGTAATGGGATTATTATGATCAAACTGCTTACCTTGCTAGAGATGCTCAGTTTGCTGCAGAGGAGCACTTTCGTTATCAATGGACTCGTCGGCACCTAACCGAAAAGAACGAAAAGAATCGATAAGAACGAAGAACATCGAAAAGACTTAAAAACCAAAGTCAACCCAAAATCCATGAAATTTACACAGCAGGTAGAGCATGATTTTTAAGGAATTTAGCAACAAGAATCAATCGAATTGGATACGTGATGCTAAAGTTATGGGCAAAACAATTTTGGCCGGCTGGAAAAAGGCTGAAAAATTCACTTCGGTTACTATTCATCCGAAATTAAATTTTTGGCACAAATTTCCATAGAGGTGGTGCACCTAAAATTTTTATGGTAAGCAGAGCACCTCATAAGATGAACAACACA
This sequence comes from Phyllostachys edulis, assembly GCA_036346405.1. Classification (NCBI taxonomy): domain Eukaryota; kingdom Viridiplantae; phylum Streptophyta; class Magnoliopsida; order Poales; family Poaceae; genus Phyllostachys; species Phyllostachys edulis. The sequence continues at coordinate 14,063,247 of CM070551.1, read as the reverse complement.
ATTTGATTCACCTCATTTGGAGCTAGGATGCGTTTTCTATGAATTTTCAAAGACATGAAAAAGAGCACAAAACAAATGCAACCACAAGAGTTTTAAAAATGGTAGCATGCCTAAATCCTATTCTACAATTAAGCACACTAACAGAGGAAGCCAACAAACCTGGTTTCACTCAAAAAGGATCTACAGGGAAATACTTATGCAATTTTCAAGTTAAATGCATTTTTAGAGCAATAAATAAAGCCTACAACTAAACAAATTTACCAAACCATTTTCTGGAGTTGAAACAAGCTTCCAACCATTTTTAGATTAAAGCCTAGTTCAAACTGGAGCTAACAAAATTTGAATCAACTAAAACGGAGCTAAAACGAATTAGTTAAGCAATTTTGAAGTTTAATACCTTTTTCAGTTTACAAATAAAGCTCTCGGGAATTTCCTTAAACCAAATCGGCGTAGAAAAACGTGGGCCGTTGATCTTGAATCACACGGCCTATCTTGCAGGCGCCACAACAAGATCTGACGCCCGCGCTCAATCTCGGCGGTTGGATCAGCAAACGGCTCGAGATCGAATAGGCGTTGGAAGGTCGAACGTTCAAATCGTCTGGACGCTGATCTAGAAATGGGCGGCCTGATGAAACAACCAAGACACCGCAGCAGCCGCGAATCGGTAGTAGATCAAGAAATGGACGGCTGAGGCTCGGTGGTCCGAACGTTCTAACCGATTTGGATCGCTGGATCTAGATCCGACGGTCCAAAACGATCTCGGCGCTGCGCACGCGCACAGCGATGACTTAACTGCGTGGGGCCCTCATGTCAGTGACGCATTAGCCAGATTAGGACAGTCATTAAGTGCTAAGCCAATCATTACGCAGTTACTAACGAAATCTACGTCCTAATGGCACTGCTACAGTGCCGGCGCGTCCGACAATGAGCCGAGCGCAAAGATGGCCTCACCGCCGGCGACTCCGATCACGACGGTGGCAACCAAAGGCAGGAATGGGTCGGCAATATCCTTGCGCACCTAACGGTGGCACTCTCGACGGCAGCGGTGGCCTAGAACGGCGGTGAGCCGGAGAGGAACGACGGTGATAACACGACCAAAAGACAACCAGCAAAAATAGCTCCGCAGCGGTTCAAAGAAGTGGTGCCCAAGCTTCTAGGGACTACACAGGAGCTACCTGAGCGCTGGAGAGGAACAGAGAAGGACGGAGGAGCTCCGGCGACGATGAAGCCCGCCGGCGCCGAGGAAGACAACGCGGGGAAGGCAACCTGAGCAAAAAGAGAGGGACCGCGTCATCGGGATATCTCCAACATGGCTCAAGGATGGTCCCAGAGCAAGCAATTGAAGAGAGGAGTAGCTTACCGGAGTTGAGGACGAAAATGAAGAACTTCGGCCGAAAGAGGGTAAAACTTGATTCAAGCCATTCCTATTAAGGCAAGCCAAAATTGAGTTAGGGGAAATGCTCAGGATGACAAAGGGCGCAAAGTGACGCGATTGGATTTGCAAATGAACCCTTGAAGCACTGGTGACGAAGAGAGCTCGCTCTGGCCGACAATGGCGATTGGGGAAAATGGTGACTTGAGCTCAAGCAAGCACCGAGGAGCAAGGTGAAGCTAAGGGGGTGCTAAAGAGAGGCAGAGAGGGAGCTCGGGGGCTTTATAAAGCCGGAGGGCAAGGAATGGAGCGGAGCAAGGCTCCACGGTGAGCTCGGTTCACAGCGGGCTCATGGGCGAGCTGAGCGACACGAGCAGGTAGGAACACGACTTTGAGGGCGAGAGCTGACCCGCATTTAATGCAAAGAGTCGTTGAAGGATGCAACGGAGAGGACAAGCGCCCATGAGCTCCTCCCGCACCTGCCATGGCGGCCAAAGCCTGCCTTGTAATGGCAGAGGAAGAGGCGAACAGCGACACGAGGGCCCACGGCGGCGACACTGGCGGCGGCGTGGCTCGGCCGAACAGAGGCGAATGGGTCGAGCCCAACCAACGAACGCGAAGCGCGAGCTGCGGCGGTTGGATCGAGATCAGCGGTTGAAATCGCGCAGCGGGTGAGTAAGATCTGCTGACTCCACGCGAACGAGGACCGCCCGATGGAGATCCAACGCTGAAAACGCCACGCCAAAGTGACCGAGCCCGGTGCAGTTAGTTGATCGGGTCCAACCAAAACTGGGGTTGGGTTCGAGTCCGACCTGAGCCCAAGGAACAGTGCACAAATTTAGGTTTTGAATTGGAAGCTGAGTTTGGAAGAATTTTTAGAGGTAGCAAACTAACTTCAAAAATTCTGAAATTTTGACTGGAGGTTCCTCACTCCAGAATTAACATTACATAAAATTTCCAGAGATTTTCATGCACTGTATTTTTCTCAAGAAATTCCTCAAGGTTTGGTCTAGGGTTTGACCAAAGGTCAAACTAGTTTGACTTGCCTCCAAAAATTATCAAATAATTTCTAAAAATTATGAAGTTTTTCAGAGGAGTCACACAGCATCCCTAGAACCAAGGAAAAATACTTCCAGAGGTTGAACACAAGATTCTGAACAAGGATTGCAAAGAGGGGATTGACTTTAGTCAATTGGAGATTTGAGTTTTTGAATTCCATAATTCCTTTACAAGAATTACAGAAAAGTTCAAAAACTTCAAGATGCAAGAAAAGTTTTAATTTCTACTTATTTTGTTACATTTGAAACACACACCCAGGAGGGAGGGGGTGACCCGGTGTACACGAGCGATCTGGGGAGGTCCAACGTGACGAGCCTCATTCTTTAAACCCTCGTGGATCGGAGACGGCGCCCGCGCCCCGGGCTGATGAGGTGGTGGTTTTCGTTGTTTTCCTCGATGCTGGCCTTCGAATTCCCAACATCGAGCTCGTCTCCGCGGTGCTTCAGCTTTACGGGGTGGAATTGGCGCAATTGCTACCGAACTCCATCGTAAAACTGGGGGTCTTCGAGTGGATGGTAAGATCAGCCGGAGCCAGCGGCGAGGGGCGCCTGTTCGCCTATCTTCACGACGGGCGTGTCAGCCGAAGAAGAAGAAAAGCACAGGCGAGACGCTCAATTTTGGTAGCGTTTTTCCAACCGAAGGCACGGTGCCAAATGTATGTTCCTGCCCCAGCGGTGTGCAACCGTTGGGAGATGGATTGGACGCGGAGGTGGTTCTACCATACCTCTCCGACGAAGGACGGTCTGCAATCTTGGGGTGGGCTGATACGACTTACCGCCACTCCCGAGATTGTTCTTACCTCGAGGGAGGAGGCCCTCCTCCATGTGCTGCTGGATATGACGAAGCACCTCTCCACACGGGACTTGGTGGAGGAGTTCTGCACCTTCGGGATTTGGCCTCTGGCTCAGGAGTGGAGGGTGGAGCTCAGAGCTACAAAGTCCAGGCTCCACGTCCTCACTGTGGAGTGCCGCGAAGGTATGGTTTCTCTTTTCTCTGGCCAGTTACCCTGTTTTGCGCGGGGTTTAGACTAATCCGAGCTTAGTTACCTTGGCAGTCACGCCCATTACCGAAGCAGCGTGCGTCGCGGAGCTGCTCTTGGGCCCTTACAAGGGTGAAGAGCATGCAAAGCATCGCTTGGTTGTGAGGGAGCCACTGCTGAATCGCACATATGACGCGTCGGTTCGTCTTTTTGAGTGTCCAAACCCCGATGCGGGGAAAAAGAAGTGTGCCCGCGTGCCTGAGGTCGAAGGCATGGGCCCGATTGCGGCGGCTCCCCTTCGCGTTGCCTGCCCTCGTGATGGCGGCGGTCCTTCGCATAGTGTGGAGGACTTCACGAAGCGGCCGACTAAGAGGATGACTGCAGGCACCCCAAAGCGAATTGACTGCTCATGTCTAGCAGCTCTTCGTCCGACGAGCGTGCTGTTTCACCCGTGGAGGGTGCCGAAGCGGGGTTCATCGGTCGTACTATGTTGAAGGTGGACAAGGTGATAGACACGTTCGGTGTAACGCGCCTTGTTGTGGAGGAGTCCTCCAGCGTCGACAACCCGTAGCATGTTTATGGAGGGTATGCCGAAGTCATTGGGGAGGCCCCTGCTCCCCGCGTTTGGCTACTGGTAAGCATTTTGTTGTTACTTTACTGTTGGGGAGTGCTGGTTTGACTTTTGTTGGTGGTGCAGTGATAAGTGATGAGGGTGATAATGAGGGTGGCAAGGGGGGTGGTGTTGACTTTGCTTCGGTGAGCTCTGAGGCGGTGCCCTCGCTAGTGCCCACCCCGACTGCTATGGAGGCAGTGGACTTAGGTCCCTTGTGTCGCGCCGACTTCACGGTGAGCGAGGGTGTTTCTAGTGTTTGCGGGGTGGTTGCTGACTTTGCCGCCCTGCCCCTTGTGCTTGAACTCTTTCGGAAGACGTCGTTGAAGGACATGTTCCGAAGTATCGAGGTGAATGCCGCAAAGGTTTGTTTTGCTGGGTATACCTACTCTTTGTTATTTTATATTATTTTCTTTTTTTGTTCTGACGTTCTGCTGCGTCTACAGACCTTGATGCTGTCGCGGGCCATTGATGCTGACATTTCTCACGGCTTCACCGAGATTTAGCAGAGGGTCGATGCGGAGCATGCCCGGAGCGAGGCCCTGAGCGCCGAACGCGACTCTCTTTTCGAGAGGGTCAAGACCTTGGTCCGGACCTGGAAGTGGAGCGCACTGTACTTCGAGGTGATGTGCAGGATCTGTGGGGCGTCCGAGCAACCCCTGTGGAGGAGATTCAGGTGGAGCGGGATCTGTCGACCGCCGTTGGTCTCCACCTAGAAGGCAATGGAGGCTCTTGAGGAAGCTGTGACAGAGCTCGGCGCCATCCCTCCTGTGAGGCGTCACTGTCCGACCAAGATGGACATAACGCTGGAGCGTCTCTGGCGTGCCGACGAAGTGTGCCTGCCCGCAGCTCGTGCATATGGCGATCACTACGTGAAGTTCGCTTGGTTGACGACCCTTGCCTCCCTTGACAAGGCGGGGTGTGCTCACTACGTGAAGGTCGCTTGGTTGACGACCCTTGCCTCCCTTGACAAGGCGGGGTGTGCTCATCTGGATGTGCTTGCCGCCCGGTCCGTTGTAGTGGCCACTGCCGAGGAGGTTGCCACCGCTCAGCGTCGGACGCGGAAGGCTAGCAAAATCCTTCAGCAGGACTTCTAGGCGCTGCGCTGCCATGAGGTCTGCGCGACGAGTCCTTCTAGGCGATCGAGCCCAGAAGTGAAGGAGAAGGCTCGGCGGGACTTAGGCGAGAGGATCGAGAGTCGCATAGCGGGGTCCACCCACGGAGATAAGGTGTGACACCCCCCCCGCTTGCTGATAGAAAGCTAGGGTCTTAGTTTTTTTTTATTTCTTGTAGTTGTACGCTCTGCTTTGTTTGTTGTGCCTCGGAGCAGTTTTTGTAGAGGTTGACCCATTTTTGTGTAATGGCCTCTCCTTAATGAAAATGAGATTTTTCGGATGGCGGTTGCGTCCCTAGCTCTGGTTATTTATACTTTGTAGCGACTTACGCAGGGCGAACAACGCCTATTTAAACATCACTTTGGTGAGGCCTGACCCCGGAGGAGGAATAAAACTATAGCCCGGCCCGAGGTCGAAGAAGCGGCCTTGATCTCTTGTCTATCGGCCCTATGGTGTGCTACAGGCGTAAGTACCATGGCACCAAGTGGTAGTTGTGGAAGAAGGCGAATCCGGGTGGTTCTATGGAGGAATTTTGGCTTTTTCAGGAATGTGAGGCGGCGAGGGCACGCGAGGAGATACGGGCTTTCTGGGGGTTGCCAAGCTGTGAGGCCGACACGGCCCTTGGATGAGGATTTGCTGAAGTGGGAGACACGCACGGAGGTGTGGGTCTTTGTACTATAGTTGTGTCGCGGTGTGTTTATGTTGTGCTGTTTGCGGCTGTGTAGTGAGGTTGGGTTGTAATCGTTGGTAGTTGGTAGATGCTTGGTAGTGATGTGCCTCGTATGTTGTGGGGTTGAGTGTATTTGTAACGTATGTTCATTGTCCGGGCCATGCCGCTCGATGCTTGTATGCATTGTATGTGATTGATATTGTGATTGTTGTGTATTGTCTTCCTTGTTTTTGCGAGGGGCGTTGGGGGGGGGTGGTTCGCGTCATCCCCCATCTTTTTTAGATAGGGCTCCGTGAAGCCCTTTTTGCGAGGATGAGGCGAAGCCTCGCGTCGTCCCTCATACTTTTTTTAGATAGGGCTCTGGAGAGCCCTAACTTTTTACGAGGGGGAGCGAAGCCTTGCGCCATTCCCCATACTTTTTTAGGTAGGGTTCCGGGGAGCCCTAACTTTTTGCGAGGAGGAGGCGAAGCCTCGCGCCGTCTCCCATACTTTTTTAGGTAGGGCTCTGGGGAGCCCTAACTTTTTTGCGAGGGGGAGGCGAAGTCTCGTGCCATCCCTCATACTTTTTTAGGTAGGGCTTTAGGGAGCCCTAACTTTTTACGAGGGATAGGCGAAGATCGACGCTGTCCCCTTAGTGTGCTTTGGTCCTAGGACCAAGTGTTACACCGGGGTTAGCCTTGTGCGGTGTCTTCGTGTACACACTGTTGCTTGCGGAGGGCGTCGGTGTGCACTGGGGCCGAGGGCCATGCTTGTTGTGTTTATACACTCATACCTGCGGAGGGCATCAGTGTGCACCGGGGCCGAAGGCCATGCGTGGTGTCTGTTTATACACTCATGCCTACGGAGGGCATTAGTGTGCACTGGGGCCAAAGGCCTTGCGCGGTGTCTTTTTATACACTCATGCCTGCGGAGGGCATCGGTTTGCACCGGGGTCGAAGGCCATGCACGATGTTTGTTTATACACTGATGTCTGCGGAGGGCATTGATGTGCACTAGGGCATGCGCAGTGTATTTTGCCACTTGGTGAGCTTGTTACTACTTGTTCATTAAATGGGGGAAAAATGCCATGGGTTACACTTGTTTTTGTACATGCCCTGTTGTGTATAAGCGATGGAAAAATAATTCGGCATAGCAAGGGTTTCTGATCATAAGGATAGAACTTTCGGAGGCTCTTTGAGTTCCATGTGTGGCCCAATTGCTGTTCTTCTGGTGTTGTGATGTAGAAGGAACCAGCCCGAGTTCCGCGGGTGATGATGTATGGCCCTTCCCATTTGGACTCGGTTGCCCATGGTATTTGGATTTGTAACTTCGCTTGAGAACTATATCGCCTAGTGCGGTGAATCTTGATTTTTGGTTTATGCGCTCGTGCGGCGCCCTTATTATGCTTTGCCATGGTTGATATGGCATGCAGCGGTGCTCTTCGAGGAGGTCGAGGAGGTCTCCTTGATCGGATTCGACTTTGGATGTTGCTTGGAGAGACTTGGCCGCGAACTCCCCCGGGGTCATGGCTTCGTCGCCAAAGATGAGTTTGAACAGAGAAAAGCCCATAGCCCTTGTTGGCGATGTGCGAAGTGCCCATAGGGCTTTGTGGAGCTCCTCAGACCAGAGTCCCTTTGGAAGTCCCACCAGGCGTTTCTTCAGGCCCTCTAGTAAGTTGCCGTTGGCTCGCTCGACTGCCCCATTGGATTCGGGGTGTCCTACGGATACGAAGCATACTGTTATGCCCAGGTTGTGGCTAAATGCTTTGAACGCGGCCGAGTCGAACTGGATGCCATTGTTAGTGACAATGTCACGTGGTACCCCATACCGGCAAATGATGCTTTTCCATACAGAGCGCTGCGCTGCCGTGGCCGTGATTTTGGCGACTGGCTCGACTTCGACCCATCTGGAGAAATATTCAATGGCAACAAACGCAAAACGAAGACTGCCCTTGGCCGTTGGGTATGGTTCGATGATATCGAGCCCCCACCGTGTGAAGGGCCACACAGGAGGTAAGGGCTGTAGCGGGACCGAAGGTGCTCTTGTGTGTCGGCTGGCCCACTAGCACTCCTGGCAGCATTGAACGAGATCTTGCACGTCTCGGAGTGCGGTTGGACAGTAAAAGCCTTGGCAGAAGGCTTTACCCACGAGGCCGTGGGGCTGAGTGCGCTTCCGAAGGCCCTCGTGGATGTCGCCGGGAGGATTGGCCCTCTTCTCAGGACAAACATCGTAGGAAGGGGGCGCAAACGCCCCCTTGTAGAGTTCCCCGCCAATGACATGGTAGTTTACGTACATGCTGGCGCTTCTTTGGCGCATCTTGGGTTTATGCGCTGCGGTATTCCACGATGATGTCTCGCCCGGTCGACTTCGGCAACAAGGAGAGTTCTTGTAGCGTAGCCTTGTGCGGTGAGGTGTGCTCGGTGTTTAAATGAAAGGCGTCTGGCGGGGGTGTTGGCGGAAGCAGCCATTTTGGCGGCTTATGCGCTTCGCCGTTGCCGCCCCGAATTATTGCTTGGACGGTGATGTCGAGGAAGTGTATTGATGTTGTCCCTGCTGCGGCGAATGGCGGCCATTTGAGTCTCTTGCCATGAGCGATCTGTCAAGTGGCACGCCACAAAGCGGTCGCTTTAATGATTGCCTCTTGGCTCAAGTGCCTTTGCCTTGCGGAGGCCTAGTAGCAGCGTCTCGTACTCTGAGGCATTATTTGTTGTTGGGAAGTCGAGGCGGGTGGCGTGGGACACGGCACGCCCTTCTGGGGCGACCAGAATGGTCGTCGCATCGGCTCCGGCGGCACACCAAGATCCGTCGGTGTACATCTGTAATACCCCGGCCCACTCGTAGTGCGGCTCATGTGGCCCATGAGGAGTCATATGGTGGGATTAGTCCCATATTGCTTGTCTAAAGTGAGTTGTAGTAGTATATAATACCTGTTGGGTCCAAACTTAACCGGGTTAACCCTTTTACACGAAGCGAGGACGAAAGTGTAAGTAGGGTCTTTGTATGTGCTCGGATCGCCTTACGGTGAAATTTGGGCATTGGCGGATTTTGGGCCATGGTGTTACGAGATGGTATCGAGCATCATCGCCGTTACGCAGATGCGTCGGAGACGGGCGCGAGCATATGGCGCATGGCGTGTGGTCGAGTGGACACTGCGGCATAGCATATGTCTTTGCCACTAGGCGCATGGGCGTGTACCGAGGGGTGGTTACGGGCATTCTTTGCGTATCACGGTGTCTTCTTGAGCGTCGGCCCTTGAGGGTGAATGTAATACACCGACCTACTTGTAGTGCGGCCCATGTAGCCCATGAGGAGTCATGTGGTGGGATTAGTCCCATATTGCTTGTCTAAAGTGAGTTGTAGTAGTATATAATACATGTTGGGTCCAAACTTAGCACCTCCGGGTTAACCCTTTTACATGAAGCGAGGACGAAAGTGTAAGTGGGGTGCTATGTGTCTGTGAGTCCATACAGTGTGGGGTGGGCATTGGCGGATTTTGGGCGAGGTGTTACAACATCGTCGTCGGGGGCCTCAATTTTGGTATTTCTTTGGTCTTCGGTGTGCGGTGTCCATTCGGCCACGAAATCTGCTAGGGCTTGCGATTTGATGGCTGTCCGCGCAATGAAGGTGATGTCAAAGGGCGCCAGCTTAGTCGCCCGCTTTCCAATTCGACCCGAGGCATCTTTGTTTCGCAGCAGCAATGCTACTGGGTAAGACGTTGGTACTGTGATGGAGTGCTCTAGGAAGTAATGCCGGAGCTTGCGCGAGGCCATGAGTAGGGCATACGCCAATTTTTTGAGTTTTGTGTATCGGACTTTGGCCCCCTGGAGGGCCTCCGAGACATAGTATACTGGGCGCTGGCCATTGCTTTCTTGGATAAGGACCGCACTCACCACTGAGGAAGAAGCGGCAAGAGTCAGATGGGAAGTCGCCCCTTGCTTGAAATTTGGTTTGGTGGAGTGTGGGTGAGGTATTGTCGTGGAAGGCCTTCTGGCAGTCGTTCGTCCACCGGAACGGTTCCGTCCCTCGGAGTGTTTTAAAAAACGGCAGGGCCTTCTCCGTCGAGTGGGACAGGAATCGGTTGAGGGCTGTGAGGCGTTCGGTCAGCTTTTGCACCTCTTGGGCACTATGAGGGGGCTTCATTTCTTGAATGGCCTTGATTTTTCGGGGTTGGCCTCGATACCCCTCTCGGATACGAGGAATCCTAAAAGCATGCCCGCCTTGACGCCGAAGGCACATTTCTCAGGATTAAGCTTGATTCTGTCCGTCCGAAGGCTTGTGAAGGTTTCTTGCAGGTCCTTCGTGTGTGTGCCTGCGAACTTGCTTTTGACTACTATGTCGTCCACGTATGCTTCCACGTTGTGCTCGAGCTGGCCGGCTAAGACCTTCATAATGAGGCGGGTGAAGGTCGCCCCCGCATTCTTTAGACCGAAGGGCATGTGGGTGTAGCAATATGTGCCTATGGGGGTGATGAACGCGGTCTTTGGTTCGTCTTCTTTGGCCATGAGTATCTGATGGTACTTGAAGTAGGCGTTGAGGAAGCTCATTAGCTCACAGCCCGAAGTGGCGTCTACTAGTTGGTCGATGCGGGGTAGGGGAAAATCGTCCTTGGGGCATGCCTTGTTGAGGTCGGTGAAATCGACGCACATGCGCCATTTGCCCATTTCTTTTTGTACGAGGACGGGGTTGGCCAGCCACTCCGTGTGTTTAATTTCACGGATGACCCCCGCCTTCAGCAGCTTGGCAATTTCTTTCTTTGCTGCCTCCAATCGGTTCGCTGACATGCGTCGCAATTTCTGCTTCTTAGGTGATGCGTCGCTTCGGATGGCCAAGCGGTGTTCGATTGTTCCCCGTGCCACCCCGGGGATGTCCTTCGGGTCTCAGGCGAAGACATCCGCGTTATTGCGGAGCACTTCTAGGATGGCATCGTGTGCTTTTCGCGGGAGCTCGCTCGAGGGCCTTGTCTTCTCGGGAGTCGCAACAGGGGACTCGGGGAGCGCCTTGTGACTTTGGCTTTGGCGCCCATTTTGCTGACGGCGGGCTTGGTTGGTCCTTTTGGCCCGGACCTACGGTGTGGACGTGTCAGGCTGGCTTGAGGGCTTCTAACTCGATGTGCCTCGCGAGGTCCTGGTCCCCCCCGCACCGTGGCGATGCCTTCCGGCACGGGGATCTTCATGCATAGGTAATTGTGGTGGGATATGGCGCCGAAGGCGTTTAGTGTGGCCCTCCCGAGGATGGCGTTGTATTGGTAGTGCATTTGAACAACGTCAAACGTGACGATTTCGGTCTGCGCCGCGAAGTCATCACTGAATGTGACAGCCAGGTCGATCTGACCCAGGGCCGTTACAAGCCTTCCCCCGAAGCCTATCAGGGGTATGCCCGGGGGTGAAAGGCGATCTCGGTGGATCATCATCTTGTCGAAAGTGTCTGCGAATAGAAGGTTCGCCGAGCTCCCTCCGTTGACGAGGACGCGTCTGACCTCGAAGTCCGTGATGTTGGCGGAGATGACGAGGGGGTCTTGGTGTGGGAAATATACACCTCAGGAATCCTCGGGGCCAAAAGAGATTGGTATTTCGGCGTAACGAGGTGGGCTGGACACAGGGTATGTCGAGAGGTGGTGAATCTGTCAGGCGTATGTGCGGCGTTGCCTTTTTGAGGGCATGCCAAGCGAGGATCCGCCAGTGATCATATTTATGATCCTTTGCTGGTGCTCCCCGGGGCCTGCTTGTATGCGGGGTCTCTGTGGTGGGGTGGGCAGTTGGTTGTTGGCCCCTCCTCTGCCATCATGCTCAGTCGGCTGTTGGTGGCGGCTCATGTAGTCCCGCATAGCCGCAATGGTGTGATATTCAATGGTGGTGTGCGACCCTTCGCCATGGAGGTCACAAAATGGCGCAGGGCCCCCGCGCCGGCGCGACCGCCAGGCTGTCGGTCGTCGTTTGACTTGCGCCCTCGGCCACGGCCACGGCCTCCTCGGCCTTCGTGCCTTCCCCTATCGGGGGTTGGGCCACCGTCTACGTGATAGACGTTTCGGCCTTTTGGCTGGTAGTCGCTGGCCCGTGCCTTGGCGGGTGCCCCGGCCGCGGCTACGGCGGGTCCTTCTTTTGCAGGTGGCGTGCTCAAGGTGGACGTTGAGGCAACGGGGGTTGCGCCTCTCCGGGTACTATCCTCCTTGGCCTAGGCGTACTCTTCCATTTTGTCCAAGAGCTTTGTCACCGTGCGGGCAGGTTTACGAGCCAGTTTCTCTGATAGGGGGCCCTTCTGGAGCCCGCGTGTGGCCGTGTTTATGATGGTGGTTTCGTTGACGCCCTTTACTTGACATTTTATGATGAGGACATCAACCCTAAGGATGCAACCACTGCTTTGACCCGTTGCACGGTATCCTCTACTTCAACCACATCTTCTCCGATAGGATTTTCGGCTACTGCACTGCCATATTTCCCAGTTGGACCGAGCTACGTCTACTCATATGAGCCGAGCTTGGTCTACATGCCATGGTGCTATGTTTACATGCCATGGTGCTACGCCTACATGCCATAGTGCTACATCTACATGCCTTGGTGCTACTCCACGTACCAAGCATCCAACTCGGCCTCTAGAGATAGCATCGACTTCAAATATGCATAACTTTCACATACGGAGTCCGTTTGAGGTCCACGAGTACTTGATGGAAATATTATCTTGTCCTCTTTCCAACGGATCTAGCCTCACCTCCAAATTCCTTCTGTGCGCACCGCAATCATCAAAAGAAGGTGCTGCGTCACCTGTTTGGGCCAAATTGGGCTATGTAATGAGTGGGTTGACTTGGCCCATATAGGCTCCCCTCCTTGGGCCGCACTGTTCATGGTGGTACTGTTCACATAAATAGTACCCCTATGAATAGTACCACCCCCTTAGTTCTATTCTATGTGTGGCTCCCCATCCCCTATATAAGGTGGCCACACCCCTTTAGTTTTCCTTGGGTTTTTTCTTAAGAGATTATTCTGCTTAGCAGTCTCGCCGCATGTTCGGTTGAGGAACCCCAACTTTATGAGCTCAAAGATTTAGTCGCAATACAATTTCAGATTGCATCTTCTACTCTCTTGCTTTTGTTCTCGATTCGCTTGCAGGAGATAGCCTTCTTGGCGAGGTCAACCGCGTTCGGCACGGTTGATAACCATCGGAGCAGTGGTGTAGTGATTGCGAGGGGTTCGATCTGTTTTGGTCGGAGCCTTTGGATCATCAACGTCGTCTTCTCCACATTTGACTTATTAGTACCTTTCGGAAGATTGGGCCACCGTTACATCAGGTGGTATCAGAGCAAAGGTTGCCCGTTATGTAATCACAATTCTTTCCCTTTTAGATTAGTTTATGTTCATCGTCCTAAAAACCCCAGAAAGCTAGCCCCACAAAAATAATTTGTTCGTCGTATTCTTCCGCTGTCCCATCGCCCTTTTGAGCCATTGCAATTTTTCTTTTTAGTTTTGCTTGTTGAATTTTTGATTGCATCGTCGTGTCTAGTTGCTGATCTTTAGTTTTAGTTATTGTCTAGTTGGTCGTTCTCTAGATTGCTTCTCGTGTTTTTTCCTTCGTGTCCCTTGATCGTTCTTTTAGGGTTCTTAGTGTTTGCATCTAAAATAGAAAAATTCGTGGGTTAGAACTCCTCTAATCCACACCAAAACAATATTTCATTCCACTTCATCTAATCCGAATTGCTTACTGGAGTTCAAGTCGTTTTCACCACGAAACCGAGAGGATTGCCGTGATCTTTTGCGAGAGTTGGTGTCCAAGTCTAGCATCCATCCTTTGCTGCTATTTGCGACTTGCGACAAACCCTAGGGCTGGCTAGGTAGTAGAAGGAGAAAGAGACAACCGCAAGAACAAAAGCCACGGTAGAAAAACAAAGAACAAAAGGAAAGAAAATAAAAAGCACATCAAACTTTTGCCAAAACTAGTGAAAATTGGTGGAGCCCTTCTACATATAGCCACAAGCTTCCACAAAAAAATTCAGCAAGTTTGGCCCATGGAATCAAAAGATATAGCAGTTTCAAGATTGAACCCGAGTCGGTTTCGAGTCCGAGTAGGATTCTGTTTTCGAGACACCTTCAGTAAAACGAGCATAACTTTTGTATACGGTGTCCGTTTTGGGAGTTCTTTTACTTGTTGGAAAGCTAACAACGAGACGCATCCTTTCGACCTAAGCAACTAGTCGCCCTCCAGGGTCCCCAAAATCGTCCATCTTCAGCCTCAAATTCGTGTCGCAAGTTTTCGGTTTCTGTTTTTGCTGATTCTTTCAATCTTCCATTCGGAATTTGGGGATCGCCTCAACTGAAAATTTGTAGATCTCATCGAAACCTTTCAAACAAGTATATATAAGACATATAAAACTTTGTTTCTTTCATCGTTTGAGACTAGCTGTTGTTTCTGTATAATCTAAAGGGTTGTTTGCATTGCACCGATATTGCTGTCTTCTTTGCTCTACATCGTGCGAACAATCTTGTGCCCTTCACAAAAGTTTGAGTAGGTGGCTAGCATCTCTACTGGCACTTGTTGTGAGGGTATCCCATTGCTTACATCAAGGCACATTTATCTTTGCGTGTGCATATATACACATCTCTTAGTAGGGCTTCGATTAGCTAGCTTTGATTAGGCTAGGATCGGCAAATTTGACTAGTACTTTGAACAATTTTTCAACTTGCATTAACTGATCTGATTATTGCTGATCCTTGCTACCATATTGAAGCCTTCCAAGCTCCACCTACTCTTGAACAGAACAGGTCCCCTCTTGCAATCGTACCCACGCTTGACACTCAAGATCATGAACCACCAATCGGGTACCACCCTATTGCATTGGTAAGAACACTTGTAAGAGTGTGGTAAGACGCTTGAGAGTGTGTGATTCCACTTTCCACCACCTAGTAGTTGATAAGGATAATACCTTTGTGTTGTCTTTTGTTTTCTACTAATAATGACAGGTGAGACGTCTGATGAGAAAGAGTGTGTTGTAAAGGGAGAGCTCATGACGCACTTGGATGAACAATGCACTACCATTAATGAGGGCATCGACAGGAAGCTTCAAACTACTACGGCTACATTGCAACACTCAATCAACGACAGTATTGCAGCGCTCAGTACACGCGTTGAAAGAATGGTGAAGCGGCCACCAAACAATGGACGTGAGTATGATCACGATGCAGCCCAAGATCTTGAAGAGGAAGATGATAATGAGAGGCAAAACTGCGACGCTGGCTCTGCTCTTGATGCCCAAGATGCACGTCAACGACACCGCCTACATCACAACTGTCACGGTATCGGAGGTAATAATTTTCAGCACCACAATGCTCGTATTAATGATGACCCATTTGCTAAAGTTAAATTTACCATACCATCTTTTGCGGGTGTCTATGATGCTAAAATTTATCTAGATTGGGAGATGACAGTTGAACAAAAATTTAATGCCCATCTCGTTCCTGAAGTGCATAGAGTCAGACAAGCTATTAGTGAATTTAAAGATTTTGCTATCATTTGGTGGAATCATGTCGTTAATTCTGGCTTAACACCTGATACATGGGATAGATTGAAGGTAGCTATGCATGCTAGATTTGTTCCTCCTGCTTTTAAATGTGATATGCTTAAGAAATTGCAGCGCTTAGACCAAGGTAATAGATCCGTTGAGGAATATTATCAAGAATTACAAATAGGCATGCTGCGTTGTAATGTTGTCGAGGATGAGGAGGATATGATGGCTCGCTTTTATGGGGGCTTAAGGCATGAAATTCAGGACATAGTTGATTACAAAGACTATAATGATATCAATAGGTTATTCCAGCTTGCTTCTTTGGTAAAAAAGGAATTGCAGGGTAGACAACAAAGGACTAGGAGCAACTTTGAAAGTACGTCTGCATCGAGATCGACGCCGGGGCAAGCCAACACAGCCCCACCTCCTGTCTTTCGGTCTACTGCTCCCTCTGTGAGTAGGGTGCGTTCAGCAGCACCGCCACCACCGTCATGCGCACCCGAGACGAGCAAGTATACTAGTGTGCAGGCACTAGCGTAGAGCTTTTCATCAGTTGTTTCCACGGGTCGTACGACGGGAATTGTGTGCCACCGTTGTAAAGGGATGGGCTACTTCATGAGAGATTGCCCAAGTCAGCGAGCGTACATTGCGACAGATGACAGCGGTTATGTAAGTGCTAGTGATTTTGAGGATGAATATGCTCTTGCCGCTAACCTTGCAGGTAATGATGATGATCATGAGGCAGATAGCGATGGTGAGGAAATTTTAGGTGCCGCTGCTACAGCGAATTATAGGACCCTAATTGTGTAGCGAGTATTGAGCACTCAAAGGGAGCAAACGGAGAAGCTACAACGCCATAATTTGTTTCAGATGTTCCTCATCGTCAAGGATTGCCGTATTCGTGTTATAATTGATGTTCCTCATCGTCCTACTGAAATTGTGAAATGTGATAAAGAGCTAGCTGAAAATGAGAAGAAAGAACTTGAACATGAATATGAAAATCAGCAAGTAGTGAAGAATGTTTTCCCACCTAAGAAAGAGAGGTTGGCACCTAGTTCTAGGACTGAGGGAATTAAATTAAAGGGTTGTGTCATGCTTGCAACCAACTCGATCTTCTTTGAAATACCCCGGATCGCCACATATTAGAGGATTGAACACCAAATTGATTTAATTAAGGAGCGACTTTGTTAAAGCGTGCGTATGTACAAAGATACATTAGAAGATATGCATGTTTCTTTGCCTCCTGTTGCTACTAACCTTTTGCAGGAAAGTGATGATTTGGAGACAATGATTGAGTCGAGGACGACTCAAATTCAAGAAAGGGAGGATGATGAGGACATCAACCCTAAGGATGCAACCAATGTTTCGACCCGTTGCACGGCATCCTCTACTTCAACCACATCTTCTCCGATAGGCCTTTCCGAGCTACGTCTACTCATACGAGCCAAACTTGGTCTACATGCCATGGTGCTATGTCTACATGCCATGGTGCTACATCTACATGCCTTGGTGCTACTCCACGTACCAAGCATCCAACTCAGCCTCTAGAGATAGCATCGACTTCAAATATGCATAACTTTCACATACGGAGTCCGTTTGAGGTCCACGAGTACTTGATGGAAATCTTATCTCGTCCTCTTTCCAACGGATTCAGCCTCACCTCCAAATTCCTTCTGCGCGCACCGCAATCATCAAAAGAAGGTGTTGTGTCACTTGTTTGGGCCAAATTGGGCCATGTAATGAGTGGGTTGACTTGACCCACATGGGCTCCCCTCCTTCGGCCGCACTGCTCAGGGTGAACAGTACCCCCATGAATAGTACCACCCCCTTAGTTCTATTCTATGTGTGGCTCCCCCTCCCCTATATAAGGAGGTCACACCCCTTTAGTTTTCCTTTGGTTTTTTCTTAAGAGATTATTCTGCTTAGCAGTCTCGCCGCACGTTCGGTTGAGGAACCTCAACTTTATGAGCTTAAAGATTTATTCGCAATACAATTTCAGATTGCATCTTCTACTCTCTTGGTTGTGTTCTCGATTCGCTTGCAGGAGATAGCCTTCTTGGCGAGGTCAACCGCGTTCGACACGGTTGATAACCATCGGAGCAGTGGTGTAGTGATTGCGAGGGGTTTGATCTGTTTTGGTCGGAGCCTTTGGATCATCAACGTCGTGTTCTCCACAATTGACTTATTAGTACCTTTCGGAAGATCGGGCCACCGTTACATCATTTTACCTCCGCGAACTTCTTGAAGAAGCTGTAGAGGGATTCGCCGGGGCCTAGTTTATGGCGACAGGTGCTCCGCATCCTTCGGCTCTGTGTAGTTTCCTTGGAAATTATTGCGAACAAGGTCCCACAACTACTCCCATGCATATATAGAGCGAGGGGTGGTGGTGAAGAACCATGTTAGCGCCACGCCCCTGAGGGCGAGGGTGACGCTTTTTGCCTTCATGGTGTCGTCTCCTCCGGCCGCCTCGATAGCGGACTTGTATACCCGAAGGAATTCTGATGGGTCTATGACCCCCTCAAAAGGGGTGACCTCTGGCATCTTGAAGCCCTGCGGCCAGCGGGCCGTCTCCAGTCCGATGCTCAACGGGGAGTTAGGGTCCCCCGGAGCAGCGGAGTTGCTGGAGGTAGCGCGATTGAAGCCGAAGGGTTGGCCTCCGGCTTGGCGGGTGGAAAGGGCCGGAGTAGGGCCACGAGGGCAGTCTCTGGCGGTCGTCGAAGGTCCGCCATCTCTCGACGAAGGTCCACTAGTTCCTGCTAGAGGGCTTCGTACGATTCTTGGTTTTCGCCTACCCTGGGCCGCGGGCTAGCTTGTCGGGTGTCACTCCCGATGATATCTCCGTGTGTGGCGTTATTTGCTTCCTCCTCTGTGGCCTGGGCGGGGGGCGCCGCTGCCGCAGAGGCTCTACTTCGCTTTGCCCTCGGGGTACTCGGTGTCATGACATGATGATTGCCAGTGCTTGAGGCCTTGGGCTTAGCCCTCTTCCGAGGCTATCTTGGGTGCTTTAGAGTCTAGGCTTCGTAGCTTTCCTGCCGATCCCCCCGGATGTCGTCAATTGTCCTAGCAGAAAAGGCTATATAGTAGAAAAAGGGGACCTTGGTATTTGAGTGATCGAAGGATCCTCGGAGAAGGGACCGGTGTTAGGAGAAGTGTATATGTATTAAATGTCTCAAAAAAAACTGCCTCATTACATATGGGAGAGAGCTATTTATAGCCAACTAACAGGGTATATGAGATTATTGTTCTACCCCTAGGAAGGTATTGTCCCTGCAGGGACTACAGGGTCTTTTCCTACCCCTATACATAGCTTCCAGTTCATGGTGGGCTTCCATGGACCTGGCTCACCCAGACGGTGTGCCTGGTCCACCTGTCTTCTCCCTTCGCTCCTGGCAGGGCGGCTTTGGGTCCGAGGGGGCCTCGAACGTCCCTGGTGGCCACGAGGTAGCCTTGCGGGGTGCTGGTGGACAGCCCCCTGACCTTGAGCCCTCTTGAGCCACCTTGGAGGACTTTGGGCCCCTTCGGGACTTGAGCCCCTGTGGGGAGCTATCTGATCGTTTGAAATTCACAGCGTGGGGGCGGTGGGCCCTCGACAATAGGTATGTGAGTGGTTCCTTGGAGTAATTCATGTGGCTGATACCACTTCCTTGTCACTTAAGAATGCAATTGTGTCCTTACTTGTTGATCACAAGTTGACTCTTGCTCAAATCCGTGGGCAAGGATATGATGGGGCTAGTAACATGAAAGGCGAGATTAAAAGGGCTGAAAATATTGGTTCTGAAAGAGTCTCCTTCTGCTTATTACATCCATTGTTTTGCACATCAACTCCAGTTAGTTCTCATAGCTGTTGCTAAGGGATTCTGATTGTGTGTGGTTTTTTGAACAAGTTTCTCACTTGCTGAATATTATTGGAGTTTCTTATAAGCGTCATGACATGTTTCAAGATATTAGAGCTCAAGAAGTTTTGGAAGCACTAGAATTGGGTGAGATAGAAAGTAGACATGGATTAAATCAAGAGATGGGGTTATCTAGGCCCAGTGACACTCATTTGGGTTCTCATTATAGAATTATTTTGCACATTATTGGTATGTATTCAACAATCTGCAAAGTACTCATACAGCTTGGAAAAGACCCCTCACAGAAGAATGGTTGACCAAAAATACATGCTATGGTGGGAGCCTTTGAGTCATTTGACTTTGTTTTCAATGAACACTTAATGCTTGTCATACTTGGATACACAGATGAGTTGTCTCAGTCTTTTCAAAAATGAGACCAAGATATTATTAATGCTATGACACTTGTTAATTTGGCTAAGGATAGAATGCAACGAATGAGGTGTGATGGGTGGGAAGACTTCCTTCAAGAAAAGCTAACATCATTTTGCACTAAATATGGCATCAAAGTTCCTAAGCCAGATGGTAGATATGTGTCTTATGGAAGATCGTCACATTTTTACCCAATACAAACAAATGATGATCAGTTTAGAAGGGAAATATATCTTGGCATCATTGATAATGTTCTCCAAGAGCTTGACAATCGGTTTAACAAGGTTAATATGGTGTTGCTTGTTTGCATCACCTCTTTAAATCCTATGAATTCATTTGCTTCTTATGATTGGGACAAAGTGCTTAGCCTTGCCAACTTTTATCCCAATGATTTTTCAAGCACGGATTTAATGAGACTTTCTTTCCAACTTGATAACTTCATTGATGATATGCAAAGCGATGATAGATTTAAGGGCCTAAAGAATCTCGGTGATCTTTCTACTAAGCTTGTTGAAACAAGGAAGCATGACATTTGTCATGCACAAGTTGGTGTGCTTGCTTCTCAAATTGGTATTGCTCCTACCGGTGGCAACGGCGAGCGTTGAAAGAGTATTTTCGGTGATGAATCTTGTGAAGAACAAGTTAAGAAATAGTATGGGTGATCAAGTATTAAATGATTGTTTAGTCACCTTTATATAGCGATATATCTTCTCGAAGGTTAGTGATGATGATATAATCAAGTGTTTTCAAGGAATGAGATAGTGTCGTGTGGTATTGTGATTTCCATTAGCTATTTAGGACTCTTTTATTCATGTAAGATTTTATTTGAACTATTTGTATTGCACTATTAACTAATTTCGAACTTTTTTGTGTAATTGTGTTGGACTTGTGAAATTACTTATGTGTCGTATAAGATTTTTTTTCATCCTTGAAGTGTGCACCATCATTGCTAAATTCATGGCTCATGTGACTTCATGCCGTCGAGACACAGCCAAGCAGGGCGACTGACCAAGACACGAACTGGTAGGCATGGCCCATTCCAGCCTGGCTACTATTAAATGTGTTGTGCAGTGTCGCCCATGGGCAGTGGCGGCCGAACGCTGACCGTCGGGCATTCGTGCCAGGCCAGCCTGGCCCAAGCCCGTTTGGCTTGTCGGGCCAAGTGTGGCCCATTTAGCCTGTTTGGCCCGTTAGATTGAAAAAATCCAAAAAAAATCCAGAAAAATTAGAAAAATATGTAGAATTCAGGAGTAGACATGAAAATTGAAAAAAATGAGACAATCATATTGAAAATGTAATAAAGAGCTTTATTAATGTCCAACTGGCTGCCTCGTTAAAACCTTCGCCAAGTAAAAACTCAAAATGAGAAAACCTTGGCAAAGAAAAAAGAGTACAACCACTAGCTCTACAATTCTACATACATGATACATCCTTGTTCTATGTGTTGGTGTCATTGTCTAAGTACATATTTTTGAACAACTCGAACAACTTTGGATTTTTCACAGAGTGTTGTGTTCGTGAATCAGCTTATTCCTAGTCCTTCACAGTTAGAAGGATCTCCACCATCTCACTTTGTGAGACTTGTTCTTCTCTCCTCTAATATTCTTCCAGAAAGACTGAAAGTAGACTCGGAGGAAACCGTAGAGACAGGAACAGTTAGCACATCACGTGCAAGTATGGATAGCACGAGATATGTTAACTTATGGGCTTGCCACCATTGCAAGATGTTGAAGCCTTCTGAGTTGAAATCCATCGTATTGCTGTCTAGATAGGTGGATAGTTCTCCCTTGTGGGTCTTGGCTGAGCAGACGTTGGTGTAGAAGAAGAAGAAGAAGACCTGGACCTGGACCTGGAGGAAGAGGCACCGAAGATCGTGCCCCATATATTTGTCTTCCCACTTGAGGTGGGAGCTACTGGAGGTCGTTGCGAGAGGACTCCCCGGAACATATTTTCATACCTTTGGTAAACCTCGTATAACCGAGAATGAACTTTTGCAAAATAGTTAGTATAGTCTAGCCCTATAGCATCACTAAGAAGATCAAGTACAGTACCAAATGCATCAATTTTAGCCCTAGGATCTCAAAGAAATGCAAATGAATATAGGTAAGGGATTTCGCTCCAATATTTAAGGTATTTAGATTTTATGGAAACAATAGCATTGTGTAAAACTAAGTCATTTTCATACATTTTCAATTGAGTAGCAATCCGTAAAATAGTATGCACAACGATAGGAGATGTTGGATAGTAGACAGCGGACAAAGCAACAATTGCCTCATAATTTTTTTTTTCTAAAAACGACAATATCTTCTCAGCAATGAACCAATGTTGCTCAATTAATAGTATAGTACCGTCAGTGCTAGGATAGTGCGTTTGAATAAAAACAGAAAAAGTGCTCTTGTATGGTAAAAAATTCTTAAGCATGAGGTAAGTATAGTTCCGCCTTACCTCCATGTCCAAATCGAACTTTCTTGCACGTACACCCATCGCCGTGCAGAAGTTCTTATATTGTGCTATTCTTACGTTAGAATTATTCAAGAAAGAAATCACATCGCGAAAATCTTTAATATACAGACTCAACCTCTTCAAACCACATTTGACTATAAGGTTGATAATATGACAAGCGCATCGTTGATGTAGCAAGAAGGAATCGACATATGTACTCAACACTGGAGTAAGAATGTCCATGGCCCTAGAGTTTGAAGCAGTGTTGTCTAAAGTAATTGCGAATATTTTGTCTGTAAGACCAAAGTCTTCCACAATTTTGATAATACAGTTCGCAATATTCTCCCCTGTGTGTGCTACATCAAGTAATTTCAAAGCCATAATCCTTTTCTCTATTACCCGGTCATCATTAACATAATGCGCAACTACACTAAGCTAATCCTCCCTAGCCCGACCACTCCATATGTCCGAGGTCAGGGCCATCAAAAATGTGCACGTACTAAATAGTTCCTTTATTTTATTACGACGTTCATTATAGTGTTTCACTAGATCCCTGGTTGTTGTCTGACTAGAAACAGAAGAAAATATAGGATTATGCACAATCTTAATGTAATTTTGGAAAGAAGTAGACTCGTCAAAGCCTAACAGTAAATCCTCAGAAGCAATTAAACGACAGAGAGATTGGCGGTCGCTCGATGATCGTAGTCCACTAGATACTGTACCATCGAGGTTGTATTGCATTGCGTCGCCTCATCACCAATCCTTGCTTGGTTCGACATCTTGTAGCATGTCTAAGCAAGTGCCCTGTTCCACCTGTAGACTTTGCAGACAATTCATGGCAACAAATTTTACAAATAGCATATGGTAGCTCATTTCCCGCCACGTCTTGCTTAGTTGTCATGTCGAAATTCTCCCACACTCCCGATGTAGACAGTCTCGACCTCTTTGCTTCGGTTGCCGTGGAGCCTGATGCTTCCGTGGAGCCTGATGACGGAACTCCACCTTGCTCCTCTGGAGAAACCTCCGGTTGGTTTGAGGCAGCCGCAGCCGCCTCCATAGATGCAATTTCCTCTGGTGAAAGTCCGTAACCACCAAGAGCAAAGCTGTCGTAAGGACTGTCCATAACGAAAACTGTAAAATCGAAACTAACATTATTACTACTTTCATCTTAGCACAACAAGAACTAACAATAAAATTATTACAAAAATAGTATTGTACCTCTTTCGTTGACTTGCTACCGAAAATTGAAATTTCCAAATTTTGCCACTAATTTTTTGAATTTTGCCAAATTAGCTCAACACGAATTTGAATTTGCACAACACAATTTCAAAGAGAGAATGGAGAATGAAGGGGTGCTGAATGGGGGGGGGGCATGGTGGCTATTTATAGAAAAAGTTTGGGATTTTTTGAATTTTGTTGCTATTTTTTAAGACCTCAACGGTAAAAAGGGGCTAAAATCCCCAACGGCTAGATTTTTTCAAGCCGTGCCGTGCCTAGGCATGGCCCACGAGCTCACCACAGACCGACTACCCCTCCCCTGCCCGGCTTGCCCGCGCCCCGTCCCTTCTTCTTCTCCTTATGGCCCTGCGGCAGCGTCAGGCAGGCAAAGGTCAAGACTTATGACCCGACACATTGCCGCCTCATCTCATCGCATCGCCTCCTCGCTCATTTCACTGTCGCCTTCTTGCCTCTGAGCCGTTTCTGGATATCATGGGGATATACTCATGATCTTAGGTGATGAGACAATTGGCAATAGCATTTGAGTTTTGTTGAATTTCGAGTTTTCAGCAAATATCAGGATTTTTGGTAGAACCGGTGTTTAAAGGGCGGTACGATCGTGGAACGGTACGACGGCAAGTTGTGTGGCGGTAGTACTGGATCGCGGTTATACCGATTGGTAGATGGCGGTAGCTTATTTCCAGAAAAGATGTTTTGGGAGTTCTGGTCTTCATTGGAAATCGAACGACCGCAGTTATTGGAGTGGTACGACCGAAGATCGGTAGTACCGCTGGTAACACGGCGGTTGTACTGATTGTGTTGCGATTATCGGCCATTTTGGAGTTTTTGGTTTGGGATAGGTCATATCCTTGTTTATATTTGCATATGTGTTGCATATTGCATGTTTTGGCTAACGTGGGTCAAGTTGTGAAGAACTTGTTCCTGGATTCGTGTTTGCTTGTCTATTGCTGTGCAGGTGGCTTGGAGGTCAACGACGGTCAACGGCGAGGAGGATCGGGACTAAGCTTGGAGAGTTGAGGTCCGAACGATCATGGATGCGGGTGGTCGAGTGACTCAAGCATGGCGCGAATGGATGAAGATGACCGAGCAGGCGATTCGGTCGTTGGTTGGATCAAGCGGCGCGGGGTGGTGCAAGTGCCATGGAGGTTCGGTGGGATCGGGACGGAGAGACTTGCCGACATGATGAGAGCCATTGATCAACCTACACGTGGCGAAGCAGGCGATTGCTTCAACAGGATTGGACTCGGTCCATGGAGAAGGATCGAGAAGGGGTATTTTGGTAATTTCACCAAATATCGCATTTGTGACTCTTGGCTAAACCACGGCGCGGGTCGGCGCATGGTGAAGTGGTTCAGGTCAAGTGGAAGTGAAAACAACGCTTTAAAATGCGTGCGTGTGTGACCAGTTTGTATTGGGCCTTAACGGGAGCCCATTAGGGTTTGTCTTCTAGAAGGTCTTCTAGAAGGTCTAAGCCTCATATAAATAGGAGGGGTGCTGTTCACAGCAGCTCTAAGCACTTCATTTGGAGAAACCCTAGTTTGTCTTAGGGATTAGAGAGGAGAGGAGAGGCTTAGGCTCTAGAGAGATGAGTTGAGTGTGTGCTTATGGATTGAGCTCTTGTCCTCCTTGAGGAGTGGGCAGTAAAAGCAACATCATGAATCAATCTTTGAATGATTTCTCAAAGTGAGCTCCCTTCTTGTGTTCTTCCTTCTCTTTTGATGATTTTGGGTGTTTCCTTGATCCTATGGTTTTGGTTGGTTTCTTGCCCTCATTTACCTTGCTGTGATGTGTGGAAATACATCTAGGATCATCTAGATCATCAATCTCCCATGAGCAAGTTTTGGATCAAGTTTTTCGTTTTTACTCGTTTTTGAACCCTCCTTCGGTAAAACTGAAAAAGGTCAAAACTTTTATGTAGATCTGGACGATCGTTTCTTGGAATAGGTTCCTAACATCATTAGGAAGGTGTATTTCATGTTTCGTGAAGTTTGGAGTTACGGATCAGAAGTTACGTCAATTTTTGATTTTGTTTTCAGGCTGTTTACTATTCATTCGCCCGATTTTACTGTTCACGTGGAACGACCGGCACTGTTCATCCGGTCGTACCGAAAATTGGATCAACCGGCACTGTTCATCCGGTTCGACTGGTACTATTCATCAGTAATGTTCATCAGGCTGATTTTTGTGTTTTTGGTCGTTTCTTTTGGGGATTTGAAGGGGTTTCAGTACAAGACTTCCACTACGTTTATGTATATTGATCTTCATAGTTCTCATAGCTATTGGAGTCAATATCATATTTG
Organism: Phyllostachys edulis; assembly: GCA_036346405.1. Taxonomy (NCBI): domain Eukaryota; kingdom Viridiplantae; phylum Streptophyta; class Magnoliopsida; order Poales; family Poaceae; genus Phyllostachys; species Phyllostachys edulis. Next base: position 14,037,730 of record CM070551.1, on the reverse strand, counting down.
AATCTGAGCAAAGCGAAAAATAGATAGTGCTCCTATTCACCCCCCTCTAGTCGCCTTTCCGGTCCTACAAGTGGTATCAGAGTCCGGTTAGCTCTTCTCATAGATCTTAACCGGTCTTTGGAGGCATGGCGACTAACAAGTATTCAACCAAACCACCTGTTTTCGATGGAGTTGATTTTGCTTACTGAAAGGCACGCATGCATGCCTACATCGAGGCTCAAGGGCACGCTATTTGGCTTAAGGTAAAAAATCCATATGTCGTGCCAGCCAATGACGATGTGATCACTCCAGATGTTGAGGCTAATAGCAAGGCTCGGAACTTTCTCGATACAAGGTCTTAGTCGATCTCGAGTTTGTAGCGTGGCTCATTTGAGGTCCTTTCGGGAGATCTAGAGGACTCTCTATGATTATCACGAAGGTTCTATCGCTATCAAGGAAGTGAGGCGTAACCGACTCAAGAAAGAATACTCAAAGATCGAGCAAAGGCCTAGTGAGTCTTTAGATGAGTGTGGGGAAGGTTCTCCAAGATTCTTCATGATCTTCGCTATTTGTTGATCTTGTTTTCACCGAAGTTCGAGAATGCACGCCAGCTTTTGGGTGCTCTTGATGTGAAGGTCTGGGGGATGAAGATCACATCCATCAATGACAACACTGTCATGAGTGAGCTTACCATGGATAAGCTCTACTCGAGGTTGAAGACGCATGAGATTGACTTTATCTCGCGTCTCCCCAAGACAGAGTCGATGGCTTTGGTGGTCGACCCATCTAAGGGTAGCTCGATTGATTCCTTTGATTTTGGCTCATCTGGTTTTTCTTTGTCAGCTTTACAATCTTTGAGTGATGAGCAGCTAGAGAAGCTACCTGAGGATGATTTAGCCCTCATATCCACCAAATTCTCGAGAGTTTACAACAAAGTGAGAAACAGGAGGAGAGGTGGCCCTATCACTTGTTTCGAGTGTGGCGAGCCTAACCACATTCGCTCCAAGTGCCTCAAGCTGAAGGGCAAGGAGGAGAAGGACTCTCGGAGGCGTCATCAAACCAAAGACAAGAAAGGCAAGAAGCCCAACTATCTCAAGTTCGTCAGTCAAGTCCTTGCCACTCTTGAAAGTGTTAACATGAGCGATGTGGACTCGGAGACGGAGGACGATGACGATGACTCTCATGGCAAGAAGAAGGGTCAGGACTTCACCGGCATGTGCTTCATGGCTAGGGATAGCCATGACGTCGATTCCTCCAACGACGACGATCTTTTCAGCGATCCCGATGAGGTACGTCCTTCACTTTAGAATATGAAACGTGCTTTAGCCTTTGCTGAGAAAAAAAATGAATAAGCAAGAAAGAACAATTAGGAAACAGGATGCCATGATTGATGACTTGAACGTAGAAGTTGATAGGCTCAAATCCATAAGTCATGTTGATGATTATGATTCTTGTTCTAGCTTGCTTAGTGAACTAGCAAATTTGAAATCTGCTCATTCCTCTATTGTTAATCAACTGAAAGATGCTTTTGATGAACTAGAAACTCTCAAGTCTAGTCCTGCTTGCATGAGTGCCATTGCTCTTGATGTGACTGCTGTAGATGCTATTCCTTTACCCTGTTCAAATTGTGCTTTACTTGAATTAAAATTGAATAGCGCTATAGAAGAATTGTAGAAATTTGATTCTAGTCACATGTGTTCTCATTGTGAGGATAGTAGGATTAAAATGAAGGAGATGACTGAAATGGTTCTTTATTCTAAAACTGCTTCATGTGAAAACTGTGTTAAACTCACAATTGAGAATGATGCTTTAAACAAGACACTAGAAGAAAATGCTAAAATTAAACAATCCATGTCCATGACTGCTTCCAAGAAAGTTGTTGACTCTAATTCTTGTGATCTTTGCATTGAGATTGGGTATAATGTAGATAAGATACAAGAAGCTTTTAGAGTTAAGTTCAAAGAGCAGTTGGATAGGATTAGAGATAACTATTGTGTGTCTTGTGAGGCTTTGAAAGCTGAGGTAGCTCACTATAAGGAAAAATCTGATAGGGCTATCAAGTCAAATAAGTGTGCTTCTTGTTATGAACTAGCCAAACAAAATGACTACCTTAAAGGGACTCTTGAGAGATTTATTAGTGGGAAGAAGAACCTCAACATGATTCTAGACAAATCTAAGGTGAGTGTGAATAATAGTGGCCTAGGATTTAATTCTTTAGAGCATTCCAAGAATCATCCACCTAAGGTTGTTAGAGCTGTTGAGAGTGGCCTGTTTGAGGTAGAACCCTCTAAGCCATCCAAGATAGTCTTCAAATCTGCTGGTTTTGCCCAAACCACTTCTAGCAAGATAGGTGCTTCTACTTCATTAGGTCAGACCCCTCAAAAGGTCAAGTACCATTGCACCTTCTGCAAGAAGAATGGCCACATTGTTGAGTTCTGCTTCCGTAGAGCCAAGATTGAGAGAAGGGAGAGAATGAGTGCTTTGAGAACCATTAGAGGAGTTTTTTCACCTGATGTATTCTCTAGAGCCAGACAGCCTGTTTTTCCTGCTAGACATAGGTCTAGGTTCGTAGAGGACTTCTTTGACTCTTTTGGTAGCTCTAGGCAGCGCTTTGGGTTAGGATATCGTGAGGAGAGACCACGGGTAGCATCTAGGCAGGGGGAGTACATACCTTTTGGTAGGTCGATTCGGAGAGGTCTAGGTGGTTCTCGTGTGCATTCTTATGATTTTGCTCCTAACCATTTTACTACTGCTTCTACTGTTATGCCCAAGCATCGTGTGACTCAGTACTGGATTCCTAAGTCTTTTATCACTAACCCCAGTACTGAGGCATAGATGTTCCCTGTTCGTGCTTTATAGGTCCGTCGTGCGAGGAAGAAGGACATATGGCTTGTTGACTCCGGGTGTTCTCGACACATGACCGGAGATTCTAGATGGTTCTCCTCCCTCACACGTGCATCCGGTAATGAATTGATCACATTTGGGGATGCTTCTACTGGGACCGTGATGCCTAAGGGCACAGTCTTGGCGTCAACAACAAGTTCATGCTCAAGGACGTCGCTTTGGTAAGTAAGCTGAGGTATAATCTTTTATCTGTTTCCCAGCTTCTTGATGAGGGTCTAGAGGTGAGATTTAAGTGTGGTGAGTGTAGAGTTCTAGATTCTTCAGGTGAGCTTGTCTTTAAGATCTCTAGGTTTGAGAGGATCTTTTGTGCTGATTTTAGTATCTCTTCTGCTTCTAGCCCTAGGTGTCTTGTGGCTTCTGACTCCCATGATCTAGTGTTGTGGCATCGTAGGCTTGGTCACATAGGCTTCGACCACTTGTCTAGAGTCAGTAGCAAGGATTTGATTAGAGGTTTGCCTAGGCTGAAGGCTGTTAGAGACCTTGTGTGCACACCCTGTAGACACGGTAAGATGGTTTCTGCTTCTCATCCACCTCTTTCTCTAGTGATGGTGATGGACTGGTCACTCTTGCACTTACCTTTGTTGGTCCTTCTAGAGTTGATCGATCGGTGGGAAATGGTATGTGCTTGTGATTGTGGATGATTACTCCAGGTATTCATGGGTTTATTTTCTGGTTTCTAAGGATGAGGCGTTTGGCTTCTTTAGAGAGTTGGTCCTTAGACTTGCTGTTGAGCTTCCTGGAGCTTTGAGAGTAGGGGTGGATATCGAGCCAGAAAGTCGTCTTACCGAGCTTTTCTCAAAATTGACATAGTTTGATTTAATATCATTTTATTTATAGTTTGAAAGTATTTTTATAACCGAGCTAACGAGCTGAGCCGAGTCGAGCCAAAGTGAAATCCAATTTCATTCGAAATTGACTCATTTTAATATTTGACCAAACAACTAGTCTAATTAGAGCAATTTTGAACCGAGCCACCGAACCCCACTAACGAGCTTTTTTTCCACCCCTATTTGAGAGCCATTAGGAGTGACAATGGGATAGAATTCAAGAATTCTTCCTTTCATATACATTACGATAGGGGCTAGAACACCAGTTTTCTTCACCTAGAGTTCCCCAGCAGAATGGAGTGGTAGAGAGGAAGAACAGGACCCTTGTAGAGATGGCCAGGACCATGCTAGATGAGCATTCCACACCTAGGAGGTTTTGGGCTGAAGCGATCTCTACTGCTTGTTATATCTCTAATAGGGTGTTCTTGAGATCTGTTATTGGTAAGACTTCTTATGAGCTCAGATTTGGTCATAAGCCCAAAGTATCTCATTTCAAGATTTTTGGTTGCAAGTGCTTCATTCTTAAACATGGTAACCTTGATAAATTTGAATCTAGATGTTCTGATGGCATATTTTTTGGATATCCTGCTCATTCTTGTGGCTATCGTGTATTTAATTTTGACACTAACAAAATTGTTGAGACTTGCGAAGTCACTTTTGATGAGGCTAGTCCTGGAACTAGACCCGATATTGCAGGTACACAGGTTTTTGAGAGCATCTTCATCGATGATGACTCTGAGGATGAGGACCCAATCCATCCTCAAGTCCCTTCTGACATGGTTGGAGAGCCTGCTTCTACTACACCAGCTTCAGATGAGCAGCCTCTTCCTACTTTCACCGACAATCAGAGTGGCTCTGCTCCTACCTCCACAGTTCATGAGGTAGAGGCCACTTCTGCACCAGGAGCTCCTCTTCATATCCAGCGACGGCATCCACCTGAGCAGATGATTGGGGATCTTCATGAGCGAGTCACTCGCTCCAGGTTCATTTCTCTTGATTCTTATGCACATTCTGCTTTTGTTGCTTCTTTTGAACCCCGAGATGTCACCCATGCTCTTTCTGATGCCTCTTGGGTCAATGCCATGCACGAAGAACTTGAAAATTTTGAAAGAAACAAAGTCTGGACCTTAGTTGAACCTCCACCTAATCATAATGTAATTGGAACAAAATGGGTTTTCAAAAATAAGCAAAGTGAAGATGGGTTGGTAGTTCGCAACAAGGCTAGACTTGTAGCTCAAGGGTATTCCCAAGTAGAGGGCTTAGACTTTGAAGAGACCTTTGCTCCTGTAGCTTGATTAGAAGCCATTCGCATTTTGCTAGCATTTACGGCATCCAAGGGTTTCAAGCTATTTCAAATGGATGTCACAAGTGCTTTTCTGAATGGTTTCATAGAAGAAGAGGTCTTTGTCAAGCAACCTCCTGGTTTTGAAAATCCCAAGTTCCCAAACCATGTTTTTAAACTCTCCAAAGCCTTGTATGGTCTGAAGCAAGCCCCTAGAGCTTGGTATGATAGGCTTAAGAGTTTTCTGCTTAAAAATGATTTTAAAATGGGATTGGTTGATAAAACCTTGTTCACTCTAAGCATGGCAGTGACTTTCTGTTGGTTCAGATTTATGTGGATGACATTATATTCGGTGGTTCTTCTCATGCTTTGGTGTCTAGATTTTCAGATTCTATGAGCAGGAAGTTCGAGATGAGCATGATGGGAGAATTGACCTTCTTCCTTGGTCTTCAAGTCAAGCAACTGAAAGAAGGCACCTTCATTCATCAAAGTAAGTATACAAAGGACCTTCTTGGTAACCCGACATGGGAAGCGATGAGGCCAATGTCTACTCCTATTGCCACAACCACCATCTTTGGACCCAGATGAGGATGGAGAGCCCGTGGACGGAAGGAGTACTGCATGACATGATTGGCTCCTTCCTCTACCTTCTTGCCGAGGGCGGACATACAATTATTTGTGTGTCGTGGCGCTCGATTTCGAGCTTCCCTCGTGCCTCTCATCGTTAGCGGTCGTCGCATATTCAGTACCTCTAGGACACTCTTGACTTTGGACTTTGGTATTCTTCTTCTTCACTCTCTCTATTCGGGCTTTTTCGATCTTTGATTTTGCGGTGTAGAGTGGATAGGAAGAGTACTTGCACTTGTCATTTCTTAGGCACATCTCTTATCTCTTGGTCATCTAGGAAGCAGTCTTACATTGTACGATCCTTCTTGGAGGCCGAGTATGTAGTGCATCCGAGAGTTGCTCTCAGGTTCTCTGGATCTTATCTACTCTTCGGGACTATGGGCTGTCTTTGGGTAGTGTTCCTCTTTTCTGTGACAATACTTCTGCCATTAACATTGCCAAAAACCTAGTGCAGCATTCTAGGACTAAGCATATTGACATTCGATACCATTTCCTTAGAGACCATGTAGAGAAGGGTGATGTTGTGCTTCACTTTGTTGAGTCTGAGCAGCAGGTTGCGGATATCTTCACTAAGGCTCTTGATTCTTCTCGTTTTGCTTCTTTGCGGGGAGGGTTGGGGGTTATTAGTTCTCTTGGCCTGCCTTAAGGGGGAGTTTGCTCTTTTTGCATTTATTTGTGTCATAATGCATTTTAAAATTCAACAACTTGCATTGTAATATAAACTTGTGGAGCTTTGATTATTTTCCTTGTATGACTTGATTTCATGCTTTATACTCTGCTATGTCTTGTGCTAGCTTGCTATATTTCTTTTATGGCTTTTTATGTATAGCTTAGCTTTTGCCATGCTAGCTTTATTATCTGTGAGCAAACTGAATCATAGTATGACTTGTTGGATCTTGTGACTAGTTTTGCTTTAGTAATCCTCTCATGATTCATGCCATGTCATATAGGCTTAACTGAGTCTTGAACTTATTCTGAGTTTTAAATTAAGCTATGATAATTCTTAAGTCAAGCAACTGAAAAATGAGCTTTTACGTGAAAAACCGATCTCACCAATTCTCTCTTATGAGGCGGCTTGCCATTGCACTAGGCATGAACTCAGGGGGAGTTTTGGATGACCTAGACTACTCTCTTAAGCTTTTGTTGCTTGGGATGGTCGTAGTGAGGCTTGAGATCTAGCACAATGATAAGAAAACAAATTGGCAATTGGTTGAAGCTTAGGAGGCAGTTGTGGATAGCTCCTAGTCCAGGACTTGCTTTACTAAGATAAAACCAATCATTTTCAGCAAAAGTGCTTAAAGTGCTAAATTCTAAATGCTTAAACAAATTGATTCACAATTGATCTAAAAATGCTCAAAATTGACTCATTTTCTAGCTTCTAGCTCCATTTTGCTTATAGACATGGCCTGACTCATTTTTGGATACCTTTAGTTAAACTTTGATCTTGAGCACCTTGTCATGCTGTCGATTCATTTAATCTCAGATTATTGCTATTTTGGTCTTAGCTTTGCTGTACATGTTTTGCCATGATTGAACATAGTCTCTTCACATAATATGGCTTGGTGTAATACTTGTACAGTCTTCATGGATAATCTTCATGACTCCTTTTGTTAAAAAATTTTTAAAAAAAATTGAAAAATTGAAAAATTGCAGCCATTTCATTCCATTCATGCTCTATCTTCTTCCATGCACCTTGATGAATTCATTGTCAAAGGGGGAGAAAGTTTGGTAAAAATGTTGTTTTAGAGCTTTTTGGAGTCATAAGGAGAGATTGGATTTTCTGAAAATTTGGTGATCATAGTAAGTGGGAGCATCTCAATTGCATTCTTTTGGTCTTATTGCCTTTTCTGATTTTGAATTGCAATTCTTGAAGACTCACAATGATCAAAGGTCAAATAGAACAATTGTTTTTTCATATGGACCTAAGTGAGATTTTTGGCTATTTTCTGGAAATTGAAGCTTTTGTGCTTTCTTTTGCCTTATCAAACTTGCTTATGCTATTCTAGAGCCAGCTTGGTCATTTCCATTGCTTTTTCTTGTTAATGGACCAAGTTGTGCCTTTGCGCGAAAACATCGAGTATTTTCATTTTCAAACCTCAAAACTACATTTTCTGGGAGATTGCCAATGTGTTCATCAAGGGGGAGATTGTGGATATCATGGCGATATACTCATGATCTTAGGTGATGAGACAATTGGCAATAGCATTTGAGTTTTGTTGAATTTCGAGTTTTCAACAAATATCGAGATTTTCGGTAGAACCGGTGTTTAAAAGGCTGATGACGATCGCGGAGCAGTTCGACCTTAAGTTGTAATAATGATAATCTGGGATCGCGAGTTATACCGATTGGTAGATGGCGGTAGCTTATTTCGAAAAGATGTTTTGGGAGTTCGGTCTTCATTGGAAATCGGAACGACCGCAGTTATTGGAGTGGTACGACCGAAGATCGGTAGTACCGCTGGTAACACGGCGGTTGTACGGATTGTGTTGCGATTATCGGCCATTTTGGAGTTTTTGGTTTGGGATAAGTCATATCCTTGTTTATATTTGCATATGTGTTGCATATTGCATGTTTTGGCTAACGTGGGTCAAGTTGTGAAGAACTTGTTCCTGGATTCGTGTTTGCTTGTCTATTGCTGTGCAGGTGGCTTGGAGGTCAACGGCGAGGAGGATCGGGACTAAGCTTGGAGAGTTGAGGTCCAGAACGATCATGGATGCTGGGTGAGGTCGAGTGACTCAAGTATGGCGCAGAATGGATGAAGATGACCGAACGGGCAGTTCGGTGAGACTGGTTGGATCAAGCGGCGCGGGGGTCGGTGCAAGTGCCATGGAGGTTCCGGTGGGATCCGGACGGGAGAGACTTGCCGACATGATGAGAGCCGTTGATCAACCTACACGTGGCGAAGCAGGCGATTTTTTCGACAGGATTGGACTCGGTCCAGGGAGAAGGATCGAGAAGGGGTATTTTGGTAATTTCACCAAATACTGCCTTTGTGACTCTTGGCTAAACCACGGCGCGGGTCGGCGCATGGTGAAGTGGTTTAGGTCAAGTGGAAGTGAAAACGATGCTTTAAAATACGTGCGTGTGTGACCCGTTTGTATTGGGCCTTAACGGGAGCCCATTAGGGTTTATCTTCTAGAAGGTCTAAGCCTCATATAAATAGGAGGGGTGCTGTTCACAGCAGCTCTAAGCACTTCATTTGGAGAAACCCTAGTTTGTCTTAGGGATTAGAGAGGAGAGGAGAGGCTTAGGCTCTAGAGAGATGAGTTGAGTGTGTGCTCATGGATTGAGCTCTTGTCCTCCTTGAGGAGTGAGTGTAATCAAAGCAACATCATGAATCAATCTTTGAATGATTTCTCAAAGTGAGCTCCCTTCTTGTGTTCTTCCTTCTCTTTTGATGATTTTGGGTGCTTCCTTGATCCTATGGTTTTTGGTTGGTTTCTTGCCCTCATTTACCTTGCTGTGATGTGTGGGAATACATCTAGGGTCATCTAGATCATCAATCTCCCATGAGCAAGTTTTGGATCAAGTCTTTCGTTTTTGCTCGTTTTTGAACCCTCCTTCGGTAAAACTGAAAAAGGTCAAAACTTTTATGTAGATCTGGACGATCGTTTCTTGGAATAGGTTCCTGACATCATTAGGAAGATGTGTTTCAAGTTTTGTGAAGTTTGGAGTTACGGATCAAAAGTTACGTTAATTTATTATTTCGTTTTCAAGCTGTTTACTATTCATCCGCCTGATTTTACAGTTCACGTGGACCGATCGGCCTTTGTTCATCCGTCGTGCATCAAAATCGGATCAACCGCACCTTTTCATCGGTTCGACCGATCTTGTTCATCGGTGATTTTTGTGTTTTTAATTCGTTTCTTTTGGGAATTTGAAGGGGTTTCAGTACAAGACTTCTGCTACGCTTATGTATATTGATCTTCATAGTTCTCATAGCTATTGGAGTCAATATCATGTTTGAATCCGAGCAAAGCGAAAAATAGATAGTGCTCCTATTCATCCCCCTCTAGTCGCCTTTCTGGTCCTACACCGTTGCCGACCGCGTCAGCGTTGGGCTCCATGGACGGGTGGATGGCTCCTCGCCTCCTCGTCCACAACGCCGACACCGAACCGCCTCCTCGCCGCACCATCGCAGCCCTGCACCACCTCCTTGCGGCCTCGCCTCCTCGTCCGCAACGGTCGTTCTTCCCCTCCCGATCGGCTCCGCTCCGGCCTCCTCCCGCGCCGCCAGGCGCCGGCCGTTCTTCCCCTCCCGGTCCCGCATTGCCCCCGCCCTTCTTCCTCCACACCGTGGCGTGCGGCAGCCGCTGCTCTGGGCCTTTCGGTACATGCCGTCTTTGGCTGCCTAGGTCGTCTTAGTGCACAGCATGGCCCGACATTGTTTCGTGTTGTCTTGGGACCGGTCCACCGACACCCAAACCTTTACAATTCCAAATTAAACCCTTCATTTATGAAACTTTGTTTTATATATGCCCCTTCTTTTCTTTAAGGGAGGATTAACAGAGAAAAGCTCAGGAGACCCACCCTTCTTCTTTTTTTCCTTTTCACAGAAGCCAATTGAAATAAAGTAAGATTGGGTTCAGCTTCCTCAAACTCATCCAAATGATCATCAGACAAAGGGTCTTGAAACACTGCACAATAAGGAATTGCCTGATTTGCATCAGTTTCAACAAACAATTGTCCTTTGCTTTTCGTACTTTCCAGCAATAAATTAGCTCTAGCTTGCTCTTGCGATTTCAACAGTCTAGATTGTTCTCAACCATTTCCAAAGAACAACCCAAACTAACTCCTAAAGAAGATGCAATTTGAAACAAAGAATCATTTGAAGAATTAAACACAGAAGGAAAGGAAGCAATACCTTTCCCCTTTTCAGGATCCTTGATTTTAGCCCTTTCTTTAGCTTTATCAATAACGTTCACCTCCTCACTATCCTTTAGTTTGGAACTCCTTCTAGGATTAGAAAGATCAGATTCCTGAGTCCCATCCCCCTCAATTCTTTCACTTCCTGAAAACTGAATTCTGTTTTGGCTTCCAATCATAGCATTATCATCCTGGCTTCCAACCATAAGCATTTCATTATCGTCCTGAACCAGAACAACATTTTGCTGAATACAGTCACTATCCTTCAAACAGTGGGTTGGAACAGGACCTTTCTCAGCTAAAGTAAGAGGATGTCTAACAATACCTGAGTCAAGCTGCATAGGTACACTTACTGCTGCCAAACAACTTCTTTCCCAGAACCCATTTGGGATCCACCTTCAGGAATCAGACTTTTCTACCTTTTAAACTCTCTCAAATGCAAATCCTCATTGACTCCCTTGGTATCTTTAAAAGCAACACCAAAAAAGACTCTTCATGTTGATCCTTTTTAGACCAACCTATTTCCACCACTGACTCTATTGAGAAAAAAAGCATCATATAGAAACAACTTAGAGGTAGTCACTTCAAATCTATTAGGAATCTTAAAAGGGTCTTTAACCCCAACTTTTATTCTGACTTCATCAGATTTCTCTAATAAATCCATATCTACCTCCTGGACCACACCCAGAGATGATCCAATCTCACATAAAGCATGAAAGTTTTTCATTATGTCGGGAACCCCATTCACTCTCACCCAAACAAGATGCAGCTTTCTAGCAGCCATAGTTTCATTTGTCCATTTAGCCACACTTATCTGAGCTCCTGACCCCCTTAAGGCTACTGAAGAGAAGGGTGAGACCTCTCTAATTCTTGCCATAGAAGGGAATCACATCAAAAATTTCCTAGGTCCAATTACCTTAGCATTCCACTCCCATTTCCAGGGAAAAGTCAGCTCAAAATCGTGTGCCAACTGAGAGGCATCAAGATCCCCAAATACCACTATTATCAAGGCCATAGAGTTATTCTTGTCCTCCAGCACCAGATTTCTTGCATGCTCCACCACAAAACACCCCAAACTAGCTGCAGCATAACCTACAAATTTGGCTGCTGGTTTAGGCTGTCTTAGCCAAACACACTTGGAAGATATGTGAGAATCCTTCCCACAGACATTACATAAGACTTTATTAGGACATTCCTTGAGAACATGACCTTTTTCACAACATTTATAACAGGTTATCTTGACAGAATCAATAGCTGCAAACTTAGTATTATCTACCACCTCATGAGCTAGCAGCCTGTTGTGATCCAGTAAAGACATCTGTTCCTTACTGCTCACTTTCTGCAGACAAGGATGGTGTTGAGATGATTTGGACATCCTCCCCTGCAAACACATGCCCTGAACTTGACCAGATTGAAGAAGAGGTTGAATATTCTGAAACTGACTGTTGTCCAGAGCCTCTTGTTGCGGAAACATCTGATTCTGCATCTGTTGATGAACCCCAAAAGATGAACTCGGAGGATGTCTGTTGGACATCTGAGACTTGGCAATCTCAGGATAGCCTCCAGGAACTTGTAGCTTCTGCAGATCAAGCTGTTGTGACCCAAGACGGCTTTGATGCAAAAACTCTGCTGTTGAAAAAGCTGAGGCTGCGCAATTCGCTGTGGAACTGGATTCTGTCTCAAATCCCCCTGATTAGATCCGATCGGATTGAATCCTCCTTGATGTTGCGTCTGCAAATTCCCTTGCTGCATCATTGGAGTATTGAAACGATTGCCAGCCTCTTGATGATGGAAGGAACCCCCTCGCCCGGATCCATTGAAGTGCCCCGCAAAGCGCCCTCCCTGATATCCTCGCCCTACCATGCCCGTCACTCCAGCCAACTCCACCACAGAAGAGGATCGTAAAGCCCCTGGAGAGACTTCAGGATGAGATTCACCACTACCGATCCCCAATCGAGACTCCAAACCACCGCACCGGAAGAAAAGCCGACACTCAACTCCCATAGTTTCTGATCGCAATGTCTAACCCTAGCGGCAGGTTCCCCACACCATAGATGACTCAGGAGGGGAGTGAGATGGAGAAAATAATCCGATCGTTGTCCCTTAGATCCCCTAAAATCTGGGGGCAAATCGGACCTTTCGCCATGGCTGCAGCTCCCAACACCGTGTGCATCTATTGGGCCGAGAAAGTTCCCATGGGCTGAACCTCCGCCGAGAAACAACGTCGCACTAACCTGACTGAGAGAAGTAGGAGCAACGTGAGGGCCTTCCTTGATGTCAAAACTATGTTGCACTGAAGAAGAGCGCAAGGAGCAACAATGGTGGGAGGTTGCTCCAGAAGCTTCGCCGTTTACTTTCTTGCCATCTCCTCATATACCTGAGGCGAGGTGGGAGCGGAGCGCGACAACGTTGTCGCGAAGTTGGAGCGCGTCGCGGCACGTGTTGTCCTTGAGATCTGCAGCTCACAAAATCTAATACTAGCTGTAAGTGTAACTATACTTTCATCGAATTGTTCTCGTTCGGAAGGGTGGAGCGCACCGGCGTGCTTGGCCTTGTTATTTTTGGGAACACGAGTAAATTTTGTCACTATTGGTTCGAGCTTTTACTCCAAATCCTCCTTGAAAAAGGTGTCTCCGTTTAAACTGAGGACATTTTATTTGCGCAAAGCCCCTAAAATTTTGAAAAACAAAATTTTGGAACCAAATAAACCACATAATGGCTATGGCACATGTGCATGTATTTATATACTTTAAATACAATTCTCCCACTATACGTCACTAATCCCACATAATGTAACAGGGAACTGGAAAAAATGTGGGAGGAAAAAATTTGTTGTTTGGCTTTCGAATGGGATTTTTTTTTAACTGACAAGATATCCGAGGAAAATTTAACCAGACTAATAAACTAGGGCAACACCAATGTGCGACATAGGTCGTTGTTTCAACGCAGTATTTTGTGGCGACTCATTATATTTACGCTAAGACCATCTCCAATGCAAGTGCTAAGAGAGGAAACCTAGTTTTCTTTGCTACGTAATACAACAGTACATGCTTAAAAAGCGGACTCACTACTTAGCTAGAAGTCAATGCTTGGGAATTGCTCCACTCATAACCATCCATTCAACCATTGAAAAGAGAACTAACTGAACATCGGTAAGAAAAATGCTTGCATGGGAGGGTTAGGCTCTTACATGGATGCTTGGTTACATGGATACTTCTTGTTGGAACCGGTGACAACCCTTTGCGTGAGAGAACAATCACAGCAAACACACAAGAGACACGAGAATTTGTTTACGAGGTTCAGCAAAGCCTATGTCCTCGGGAGCCGAATCGTGACGGCTCCATCCGTATGAGGAGTTTCTTTCTTTTTTTCTAACTAGTCAAGTGCCCGTGCGTTGCGACGGAAATACAAACTATAGAACTATTTTGATAACATAGATGAAGGAAAAAACATAAGTAAATAAGATTGACTTGGAGTCATTTACATCCCAATGAAAGTTCAGCAAGCATTTCATCACCGAATGTAGTCCAAACCATGTATAACAAAATATTGCATTCATAAATTGAGTCCTTCAAATAAGCAACGATACAACGAACTTAAGAGATACTTTGCTTCAACGCGATATTGAAACAATAACAAATGAAATAACATACCATTGAAAGTATACTTAAAAATAGAATTTAAACTAATATAACCAAGGAACGCAAAATAAATAAGTCCATAAACTCTAGAGATCATTTCCCCCTGCCTTCCTACTCGTTCAATCCTTGATAATGAGGATTCTGTTGGACCGGAAAGGCAACTAGAGGTGGGGGGGGGGGAGTGAATAGGAGCACACTCATTTTTTTCACAAAGATCAGATTCAACACCAATCTCACTCCAGTAGCTATAGAATCTATGAAAATCAATCTACAAGTACAGCGGAAGACTTGTATTGAATCCAAACCAAAATCCCCAATGCAAAAGATCAAATGAGGTTCAAACCCTAGAAATTGGTCTGACCGATGTTGAATGGGCGGTTCGATCACCTTTGGCCATCGACCGTGGACTTCTGGCCGATCGACCGATTCTGTCGTAACGTAAGAGAAAATTTCAAAAACTCAAACCTCAAAACGATCTAACTTTTGATCCGTGAGGGCAAACTCCACGAAACTTGACACACACCTTCTCAAGGATATTAGGAACCTATTCCAATCGGAGATCGTGAAGATCCAAGCCAAAGTTCCTATCTTTTCAGTTTGAGCGAAGGTGGTTCAAAACCGAGTCAAAAGCGAAAATAGGATCAAAACACTTGCTCGTGGGTGATTGATGATCAAGATGATCCTAGATGTATTCCCACATATCACAGCAAGCTAGATCAAGAGAAGAAACCAAGCAAAAACTCGCGGAACAAAGAAAGACCACAAATCACCAAATAGAGAGAAAGAAAGCAAATAGACTCATCTTTGAGAAAACTTTCTTTGGATTGATTTGATATGGTATTGGTTTCTGACCACTCCATCAATGGAGGACAAAGACTCAATACATGAGCACGAAATCAAATCCAACTCTCTAGAACCCTAACCTCTACTAATCCTCTCCCTAAGCAAACTAGGGTTTCAAACACAATGGAAGGGTTGAGGGAGGTGCAGCCAACTCCCTCCTCTATTTATAGTGGAGGCTTAGACCTTCTAGAAGCATTAACCCTAATGGGCTCGTTAAGGCCCAACACAAACGAGTCACACTGCATACGCATTTTAAAGCGTCGTCTTCATCTCCTCTTGACCTAATCCACTTCTCCACACACCGCCTTGCGCCGAGGGTTGGCAAAAGGTCACTAAGGCGGTATTTGGTAAAATTGCCAAAATACCCTTCTCGATCTTTTTCAAGACCGAGTCCCATCTTCGTGAAGCACCTCCCATGCTTCGCCACGTGTAGGTTGATCCAGCGGCTCTCATCATGTCGGCAAGTCTCTCCCATCCGGCTCCCACTGAAACCACCATGGCACTTACACCGACCCCCGCGCCGTTTGATCCAACCCGTCGCACCGAACTACCCGTTCGGTCACCTTTATCCCTCTTGTGCCATGCTTGACTCCATTGACCTCACCCGGCATCCCCGATCATTCTGGACCTCAGCTCTCCAAGCTTAGTCCCGATCATCCTCACCGTTGACCGTCATTCACCTCCAAGCATCCTGCACATCAATAGATAAAGAAATCGAATCCGGGAACAAGTTCTTCACAACTTGACCTGCATCATGCAACACATAAGCCATGAAACCTATGAATATGATATAACCAAACAATCATCGCCAGCGAGTTGACCAATGAACAAACCAAAACCGGTCAGACCGCCACTTTGGTCGATCGACCGCCCCTAATCGATCTGTCTCACACATTGGCGGTCGACCGCCACTGAGACAACCAAATTTCCTTCTGGAAATCCGAAACCTCTTGGAATTTTCAAACTAATAGAACTTTTGCTCGAAGCCCCAAAATTATGAGACCAAGTGTAGTAGAATCTACTCTCTTGCCTACACCCTCTATTTTTGGCCCAGCTCCAAAACTCAACATCACCTTGTGGCGGTCGACCGATTTCGAACAGCCGGTCGATCACACTGGCGGTCAGACCGCCACCGCCGACAAAGACAAAGAACTTTGAAACGCGTGATTCGACAAACCTTCAATGCCATTGCCAATTGTAACATCATCCTAAGATCTCAGGCATATCTCCATGATATCCACATTAACAATCGCATTCATCCTCATCTGGACGACTAAATTGACGTAGTCACATACAGCCACAGGGGCAATCATTAAGGATGCACGAAGGCCTATAGATAAACCAAAAAAAGTAATACAAGATTTAGAGGGTTACCGTGGAGAGGTAATTATTATAGAGATGAAATATAATTAGTACATAGATGACGCAGATACTTATACCTTCCAACTCGTCGTCATAGATTGAGTCTGGGAAGAATATGAGTTCACTCTCTACCATGGTCGACAACCCGCCTAAAGATGAAACATATTAGAAATTTTAAAAAATACCAGCATGCAGTGAAAGCAAAGGCACATTCTCCTTACTAGTGGTCCTATTCACCTTCAATAGGGTAGCTGCCGGACAATGGAACTTTGCCTCTACCAAACGCCATCGCATGATGTGATTTTTCTTGAATTTTTAAAGCTTAATTTAAAATTTTAGAAATAAAAACAATTTAATATGAATAAATCAAACTTCAATTAAGTTCCAAAACTAGTTTGTTTAATTTTTTGGGTTTTCTTGGATTTTCTCCAAGTCCTTTATTGTTTCTTGCAACCCGATTTATTTTATTTCTTTTCTGTTTTCCCAAAATTTATTTTATTTGTTGTAAAATTTAATTTAAATTATTTTATTTAAAGTGGGGAATTATTTTGGAGTTTTTGTATTTTATTGAATTTAATAAAGCTTAAATTGAATTTCAAAAACATTTTAAGTGCTTAAAATAAACTTCCATTAAATCCAAAATTATTTTATTTGATCTATTTCGGTTCCAAGGAATTTTATGAAATTTTATCGAATTTTTTGAATATTTTATTTTTCTCTTTTTGTTTTATTTTTCCCCTTTTGTTTTGTTTTCTCTCTCTCTCTCTTTCCTGTTTTTCTTCTCGAGCTCCATGCCATGCCCATGCCGCCTGAATGCCACCTACTTCCGCTCGCCACATGGCGCCAACACCCTGTCACCGCGCCACCTCCCCACATGCCACGCCACCTCCCCTGCAGTGTGTGCAGTGACTGCAGAAGACATCTTGTCCCCTGCCACCGCCCATGTCAGCCCACCTCACTTTGCTCTTGCTCAAGCGTCCTATAAAGGCTGCGGCAAGCCTTTCCCCTTCCTCTCCTCTCCTTTCTTTCTTCCCACCCTGAGCAACCCAAACCGTTAGCCCCGTTTCTTCTCCAAGTCCAACCGGAGCACCTCCTTCCCGTTCCTCCCTCTCTAGCCATCGTTTTGAGCCTCCACCTGCATCACGGTGTGCCCCCCAGGATCCTCTTCCACCACCACCCCCCGAATTTCCCCTCTCCTCTCCCATCCTCCTCGTCGTATTTCAAGTTTTTCTCTCGTCGACCGGAATCCCTTCCACCTCCGTTCCTAGCGCCGTCGGTTACTCCCCGCCGTCTTCGACAATGCGGGAGGCACATTTTTGGGTGCGGGAGGCACATGGGCTGAGGTAGTCTCGCCTGAGCAATCACTAAGGACTTAACTTTGTGTGCCATTGATCTGGGCCATATCGTACAATGACATGTCTAGGGTGAGGTGGACTTGGCCAACTAATTAGCAATGTTTTGATTTTGTTCTGTTTGGGTGGATGAATTGGCACAAGAGGGGGTCCAGAATGACAAAACCTTAGCGGGCAGAACTAAGTCAAAACAGAACATTGTAAAAGCCTCATGATAATCACTTAATTGCACGTCTACGGAAGCTTGTCATGGCCGACATTATAAGCTTATTATCTCTTGTGGGTCAAGCTGTACAACCTCTGCAGAGTGTAAAACTATTTGAATAGCCATGTCCATGGTCATAGACAATGTCTGGTGATTTCACACGTGGGGTAGATTTTCTTAAAAATGTTTGAATGGTGGATCGGTTGGGAAGTGAACAGGTTGTTCACCGGTTGTTGGTTGAAAAGCGAGTCGGAGGTTTATTGGATGTTTTAAAGCAATTGTGTATTTACTTATTATTCTTTTCAATTATGTTTTCAATCTATTTACTATATTTACTGTCAATACTGCTTTCTGCAAAATAACTATAAAGCTATCCTTGTTCAAGCCTTGTATGAATACTATTTGCATACATTTTCCTATGACTTACTGAGTACTTTAAAGTACTCATATCTTTGCGCCATTGTTGATCAGTCACCGAGGAAGAATATAGGAACACCGAGTACTACGAGAAGGAGTACTTCGAAGACCATGCGAACTAGGTCGCGTTCTCCACTCGATTGCCTATGGGCGTGTCGGATGGCTACCACGAGCTGCTTTATTTCATTGCAAGTTTATCTTTTGTCGTTAAGCCCTACGTAGCAAACTCTGTAAATCTTGACCATAAGGTCTGTTGCTACTAAGTAATATTAATTTGTCTGCTTCTTAGATATTTTGTTGAATGGATATAGTTTTATCAGTGTTGCAACTATGTGAACTAACCACTGATCAGGAAACTAGTTCAGCATATACAGAGGATCTCGAATCTAGAGGTCCTGAAAGCGGCGAATAGCCTCCGAAGCGACAATGGCATTTGAAACACCTAGGCTTCTGTTAGACACTCGTCTATGTTGTTGTCGGGCTCGATTAGTACGGGTAGACTACGTTGTCCACCGCCCTGAGGTCTTCAAAGGAGGTGGTACTAGCAACATGGTTTAGGAGAAGCCTCAGGTAGTATCGCTCCCGCTCGGCTGGACTTGCTGACACAGTCCTGCCAACCTGTGTGCTGCTTTTCCTTGGGTTCCGGAACTTTTCACTTGTTTGCCAAGTAAATCTTGATGGGAAATCTCTTTAGAGGATAACTCATGCCCACTCGTGTACTCTGTTCGCTTCGAAGTATGCGGACAACATAGTCCTTTGAGCACCATGCCGGTCAACGACATCATGGAGATCCTGTCTCGTGTGGAACGAGACCATGTGCATGTTAGGGAGATGCAACTGCAGTTGCTTCACAGACGTTGACATCATGCTCAGTTCGAAGTTGTATATCCTCCAAAGAGCTTCTGGTGGGGTAACCCACCAGCGTCCCTGTGCTGCTTGATGTCGTCTATGTCTGCGTTGCTATCTGGCTCATCAAGAGAAACGGATGTTCAGTCATGCCCCTTGTATATGTACTTGAAAAGGTATTTGACGGCCTTTATGTTGGAGCAGAACTCGACGTTGATGTGGTAGTCTCAGGATGTTAGCCGACGTTCATGATCATTTCCACGAGACGCGATTACCTCATCCATGGACACCCCTTCCTTTAGGGCTTGTTTGGTTGGACTAAAATCCCTGTTCATCCCTATGGATAGACCGGGATTTTTGTTCAAATTCCCGGCCCATCCACATAGATCTCGGCCAGAAATAGACTTTCCAAACAAGCCCTTAGGATTTCAGGATGTTAGCCGAGCTTGCCTCTCAGGAAGAATAGAGGGTACGATAGGGGATCGTAGCATCCATAGTACGGCTGGATACTATACTTTGGTGTTGTTGTTCCCGTACAGGATTACGCTACGATCGAATTATGAGTGTAGTTCGGTACCCTCCACCTACACAGCGACAACCTTCGAAGTTATCGGTACGTTATATGTCCTCTGGTCCAACCTCTTGTCGATGTTGAGGGTGACACGGTACTCTTCAGGGACCTCGGCCTGTCCCAGACTCCTAAAGGTCTGAGAGTACAAGTTGTCCCGAAGTATGCCGACCAGCCTCCTAACAACTTCCTGGTCAAGGCTAGGGGATTGGCGGAACCGGTGATTCAGACTGGGGTTGTCGTCGTAGAAATATAGCTCCAAATGCTCAGGGCCAGAATCGCTCGGACCTGTAGAGCGTTAGAGAGAAGAATTTGATGCAACACAGTTCTTGTATTGATCATTGGCTGTGTTAAATACACATTAAGCCATAACTAACTAACAACAAGTCAGCTATAAACAAGAGAGATGCCAATAGAATAGGGCAAAGTTACAACGGCTTAAACAGCATGTGCGTGTTGTCTAACACCCTGCCGCAATCTTGACGTCGTCGCCGGAGATGATGCAAAGATCGAGCGAAAGTCATTAAATGTTGCCGTTGGTAGCCCTTGGTCATCACGCTCGCGAATTGTTGATCGGTTGGTACATGTAACACTCAAATCGCCAAGTGCCACCTTCTCGCGACGAAGTGGATGTCCAATTCGATGTGTTTCGTCGGCGATGATGAGCGGGTTGGCGCCATGTACACCGCGGACACATTGTCACAAAGATACCTGTCGTTGCTTTATCGATGATGCGATGGAGTTCGGCGAGAAGTTGCCGTAGAAGCATTGACCCGCGGCCATTAGCACCGCCCGATACTCGACCTCGGCTTTCGAGCGTGACACCGCTTGTATTTGGCGTTTAGAGGACGAGAGACAAGCGAGTCGCCGATGTAGACCACGATGCCAGGCGTAGATCGCCGTGTGTGGGGCAGCCCGCCATCCGCGTCGAGTATCGTGAGCGGTCGTCGAGGGAGAGGCATGGAGCGGAGGCCGAACCAGAGTAGTTCCGCTGACGAAGTGAAGAATCCGCTTGATCGGTCTTGAGGTGACAATCGCGGGGATCATGCATATCGCGAAGCAAACTTGTTGGACAAACATAAGCGAGGTCGTCGAGTCATGGTGAGGTCTTGGAGTCGCCGCGTGAACTCCGATACTTCGAAGGATTCGTGACGCGGACACCGGTGTCTGTAGCCAACTTGGGCTTGGTGTCGGCAGGCGTGCCGCCGGTTTACAATTGCCATGCATCGCGCGCTCAAGAGATCCTCGGCATAACGGGCGTTGCGACAAGAAGAAGCCCAAAGGAGATCGAGTCATGTATGCCGAGAAAGTAATGAAGGGGTCCGAGATCCTTCATTTGGAACTCAAACATGGAGCCGGTCGATGATGCGCAAAAACTTTTTTGGAGGAGGCGGTGAGGACGATGTAAATCGGCGAGAGGAGGAGGAAGGCCGAAAGATACCTGGGAGGATGAACAGGAGGCATCCGGCGTGACGAAGTGAAGCCGAAGCCGCCGCTAAAGGTGGCAAAGCAGCGTGAACCAAGCGCGTGGCGCTTGCTTGAGGCCGTAGGGACTTGAGAGCGAGCACACATGATCGGCCGAGGCCCGGTCGATGAAGCCGTTTGGTTGGAAGGCGAACAAGCGTTTGTCGAGGGCGCCATGCAAGAAGGCGTTCTTGACATCGAAGTAGTGCACCGCCACCGCGGACGCCGCGGCGTGAGCACCGCCCGGATGGTCGCCCGGCAGCGGCGGGGATGAATGTTTCGTCGTAATCGATGCCGGAAGCGTTAGAAGCCGCGGACCACCACCGCGCCTTATAGCGCTCGGCGTGCCGTCCGCCCGTGTCTTGTGCGGAAGATCCATTTGCCCGTCACCACGTTGGCGTGGCGGACGATGGAACTAGCCTCCGTGTTTCGTTGGCGACCAAGCGTCGTACTCCTCTGCATGGCAGCTTTCGGTCAGGCGGATCACGTAAGAGCGACTTCGCCGGAAGTGGGAAGTGGCGGCGGTGGGGAAGTAATGGTAACATGAGCATAGCGTGGGTTGGTTGGAAGATGCGGCCCTGCGTGTGACCATTGGGTGAATAGGGACACTTTGGGCGGTTGATGAACCAAATGTGGAAGAGGAGCGGATGGGTTGGAGGTTGGAAGCTTCGAGTAGGATGGAGGATTCATGGGAGAATTCTTGTGTCTTTGGGCGGAGCGGAGATGAAGGCGGGGATTGTCGCGTTGGAGCCCGGTAACGCCGAGAAGCGGGCAAGCGGGGAAGCGTCTTGTGTGGCGAAGAATGCATGCGTCGCAGGAGAGTTCCTCGAAATCACGGGGCGGTGCATGGCGCGTCGTGGGGCATGCCATTAAGCAGGGAAGCAGGAAAGTTGTTAGGCGAGTGGCTCGGCAGGAATTGGAGCGCGTCGCATGCTGAATCCATGAGGAAGCACGGGAGCCGGTGTGGGGTTGACCGGTGAGCAAAGGGAAGCTATGTTCATCGAAATAAACATGCTTGGGAGATGATAATCGCCTAGTCGAAGGAATGTAGCATCGGTAGCCCTTGTGGTCTGGAGGGTGCAGAAGCACTTGTCTGCGCGAAAGCGAGGCGCTTGGTTTGTGGGGAAGTGGCTGTCATGTTTGGAAAGCATAAGCACCCAAAAGCCGTGAGGTGCTCATAAGCGGGAGGAGAGCCGTGAAGGAGTTCAAATGGTGTGGTGGCTGCTTGGGTTTGCAAGGGCCCGATTCGGAAGATATGTGGCGGTGGCAAGGGCCTCGGCCGAAGTGATAGGGCATGGGCGTGGATGAGAAGCGTTAAATGCGAGTCATTCAACGTTCGTAGGATGCGCTCGACCTTCCGTTACTGCTGTGAGGTATATGGGCATGACGGTCGAACACGATTCCCTTTGTGGAGAAAAAAGGATCGAAGAAACGGTGTTATCGAACTCACGGTAGTTATCTGTTTGAAAAGAGAGAATGGGGCGGGAGAATTGTGTTGCGACGTAAGCATGGAAAGAACATCATGGTAGAGGTAACTTCAGACTTTTGTCGTAAAGGAAAGAATCCGGACAAAATCGTGAAATCATCCAAAAGTACCAAGTAGTATTGAAAACCGAGATACTAGTCACGGAGAGGTCCATACATCACAATCACGAAGTTGGAAAGGAAATTGTGTGTGGGAAATAGAATTAGAAAAAGGGCGGGTGTGCTTGCCTAGGCGGCAAGCATGACCGCATTACTAGAATGATCTTTATGATCTGCGAAATTGAAATGAACCTAAAACATGACTAAGGAAGCCGCCCGGGTGGCGAGACGTTGGTGCCATGTGTCGGAGGAGATGGCGATGAACCCTTGAGCGTACCACAGTGGAAGATGGAGGTGGCGTGAGAGGTAGAGCTACGCCGTCGCTATCACATCGGAGAATCTCCTTCTTGGTGCGTGGGTCCTTGATAGAAAAACCACGAGGGTCAAACTCCGCGAGGCGTAATTATCACGAGTGAGATTGCGAGCAGAGGAGATTCTTAATGAGATTTGGGGCAATAAGAACATTAGAAAGGTGGAAGGGCGAGAGGAGGTAGTAATGGAAGAAGTTCCCATATGAGAGATAGGTAGGGATGAGCCGTTACCAACCACAATATGGGAAGAAGGATGGAAGGGAGAGAGCGGAGGACAACGTACCATGGTTGGGCGCCATATGAGAGGACGCGCGTGTCCGGGGAACCGATCAAGACTTGGGACGAAGATGGTTGCATCGACATGTTGGTGAGGGAACTGGATCAGGTTCCACGATCCCATGAGGCGTTAGGAAGCCATCCGTAAGGGTTGGCGATGCGTGGCTGGGTGCTGCATGAAGTGCTTATGAGGCGAGGCGCCGGGGCCGGACGCCGAGGAGACTCCGGGCATGCGATCTGCGCGCGTGGCACGGGCCAAGCTCGAACATGCCGGCCCAGGTTGGCGCCGGTGGCCATGGCGGTGTCGTCATGGAGTTGAGCGGTGTCGGCGTTGAGAAAGAAAGAGTCGCCGCCGGTTCCCTTTTTTCTTGGCCTTGTCTTCTTGCCGCCTGTCCTCGGAAGAACCACCCGCATGGGAAAGCGGCGTTCTTTGAATGGCGCTGGGAGGCGAAGATCAATCACGCCCGGCATGGGAGAGTCGGGCGGGATGGCACGGGACGGCTACTGCGCCGAAGCGGCGGCTGCGCCATCTGGCGGATTGCGCAAGCGATGTTCCTCAAGAAAGACGAGGAGAGCGTGTCTTGAGGAAGGATGGAAATGGTGACCGCATCGTGAGGGCGGGAATGGCATTGTGGAGCGGGTTGAGGGCGCGTAGAAGGTTGAGCACAAGGTCCTTATGCATCACCGGGGGCCGAGGTCGCGGAGATTGTCCGCAAGATTCTTCACTTAGTGCGATGAGCCATGACCGTCATATCATACTCGTAAATACTCGTAACTCGGTGCCGAGGTACGGATCGAGTCTCCTTGTTGTCATGGAGCGGGGTGGATGCTATGCCAAAGAGAGTAGGCCGTGTCTTCGGGACTGAGGACAATCTGGAGAATCTCACCAGAGACCGTGGTGTAGAACCACGAGACAATGGAGAAATCATTTTGCACCCAGTCGGAGGTGCCGTGCACAGGCGAGGAGCTGTCGATATGGTCGCCGAGGCCAAACTTGCCGAAGACAACGTGGAAGAATTGGCTCCATTGGCCATAGTTGGACTCATGAAGATCTAGGACGATGGGAACGTGTGTTTTGATGTTGATGAGTTGTATCTGGGAGGAAGGAAGAGGAGTGGTGACGACCTGGGCAGCTGTGGGAGAACCGGTTTCAGAGGAAGCAGCGCTCATGGTGGAAAGAAGCAGCGGGGAAGAAACGAGGCAGCGGAAGGTATATGGGTTTAGGATCTAAAGAAATCTGATACCATGTAGAGCGTTAGAGAGAAGAATTTGATGCAACACAGTTCTTGTATTGATCATTGGCTGTGTTAAATACACATTAAGCCATAACTAACTAACAACAAGTCAGCTATAAACAAGAGAGATGCCAATAGAATAGGGCAAAGTTACAACGGCTTAAACAGCATGTGCGTGTTGTCTAACAGGACCAAATGAATGTATGTTATGGTACGTCTAACCATGGGCCCAGAACGTGTACACGTCTGACCTCATGTTGGTGAGTTCTCGTCCAGGCTCACGCTGAGGTGGCGAAAGAAAAGTGGTCGTTGAAGAACCTTATGCTATCCCAGAAATGCCTTGTGTTGGGATCCGCGCTCAACCACAGCCTCATGAGTTCGGGAGGTGGTTCCGGGTTCGCCAGCCGGATCTTCCCGTTCCGGCAGCAAAACCCCTTCATCTCATACTGGAATTTCTTCGCGTCGCATTTGTCATAGTCCGCCACGGGCTTCAGCTCATGAGTAATTTGGGGTATATTACTACACATACGGTCGTACTAATCGGGGATGTTAGAGCCCGCGACAGAGGCATCATCCGCTTCATCAAATTCGACGTCCTCGCTACCGACCCTGCCTGAAGTGATTTAGAGTAAAGGAGTCACAGAATATCTTGCGTGTCATTGAAAGGAGAAACGAACTGCGTTGGAAATACCTCCACCAGTGAACAGAACATGTAGTACTCATCTGCCATGTCCTCCTCAACGATGGTTTCTAGATCACCTGTCAACCCATCTGGGTGAGTATAGGTACAAAACGGTTCATTTTTGTTTGTCAAACTATAGTGAACAAGATATGAATGTTACCATTATCTGTAACAAATGACTGTGCTGGGGGATCCGCACAACATAAGCAGTGCGAGCTCGATGATGGATTATCCGCTGATGAAGCACAAGCTTTTGGGCATGGCATAGCGATGGATTCAATGCAAGGGGTGGCTCGTCTATCTGCATATCTTGCATTATGTTGATCTAAGAGTGCATGCCTCTCCTCGGGTGGTAAACTTTGCCTGGCTACTATTCGGTGAGCATTCCTCTCTTGCCTCTCGTCGGGTGTTGCACTTTGTCTGTGTGCTCTTTGGTGGTCACTGATTGCTTGTCTCTGCTCTCGTGTTAAATTTTGCCTACACGCTCTTTGGCGATCGTTGATTTCTTGTCTCTGCTCTGGTGTTAATTTTTGCCTGCATGCTCTATCATGGTCTCGCCATGCTTGCCGTTGTTCAGGTGTAAGGCTTGAATTCCTAACATTTTGTTGGTCACACCTTGATTATACTTGCACGTGCGTAAGAAATTCCACACGACGGCGCTTTGTTCCTAAACGACACAAATATAATAGTTATATAGACGTTGAAAGAATTCATATTCATTTTATATAGAAGTTTGGACTGATTTAGCCCTGTAGCAGTTTTTAATTCCAGTTTTAGTCCCTGTAGCGTCAAAATTCCCGGATTAGCCCCTCGTTACATCGTCTTTGCCGTCGGGAGGGCAACGAGTTGATGCCGACCGGGAGGGCAGCAACTAGCTGCTGCCAACCGGGACGGTAGCAACTTCGATTCTTGCCCGGACTCGGACAACTAGTTCTTCTTAACCCACTCGGCGATAACCATGACCCGAGCCGTCTTGCATGCAAAATGGAAATTAACGTTTGGATTGGATGCAAAATTGGTTTGGAAAAAAAATGGAAAAGAATTTTTAGGGTTTGCAAAAATGGGGGAAAAAATTAGGGTTTTCAATTTGGGTTAGCGGTTTTACGAATACGAAGTTTTGTTCAGTCATTTCAATAAGGGTTTGAACGGACACTTATATTTGTAAAAAAAACATTCATTAATAAATACGGGCACGGAGGTTTGTAAATTAGGGTTACATTTTCTGCAAAATCAGGAATTGTACAATGGACTTGATTGTGTGCTATTTGGAGAATTTGATATGTGTTATGGAATTGTCTCAAAAATTTAGGATTTGAGTTCGAAAAATTGGATTTTAGGTTTTGGACATTAGGGTTTCATAATTTCATGTGACTTGGAATATATGGAAAAAAACGCATTACAACCCCAATCGAGATATCGATATACAATATAAGTGAGTACCACGAGATAACAATTTGGATAACACGGATATCTGGCGTAGAAATATAGCAAAACAAAATAACAACACAAATATCGTAAACAAAATCGCATAACACGGGATACAACAAAGTTTAAGTTTTGCACAAAGGGAAAAAATTTACGGTTTGACGAGTGAAGCACGTTACGTAGTGACATGGCATGATGGTTGACTAATTGCTTTAGTCATCCTTGGTACTACTATTACGGTACACTGCGACACAAGCATCCGGACCTTATAAGTATACATGCCTTTAGGGGATAGTAAAAAACATGGGGGGTAGGACGGGGGACTACTACGTAAAGACATGACCTACTGCGTGGACCGGGGTCATTTTCCCTTCCTTACCAGCTCGGCGTTGAACTCCTCACGGCCTTCCCGTCCCTTATCGGCGGGAGTGTCCACGTTGAAATTTGGTATGTCGAAGTCGTCCATATCCTGCGATTCCATGATGTAAGTGCACCGTATATTTAAAATCGTAAAAGGATGTAAATTATGCATAACTCACGTGTCGTCTGGACTCGCCGGCGACGAGATCTGTTGCGGGCGGCGGACTTCGAGCATGAGCCTTTCCCTTGCCCTTGTCGCGGGGAATTTGTCACGTGAAATTTGGTATCGTGAAAATAAATCCATGTCCTGCGATTCCATGATGTAAGTGCACCGTATATAGTGAAAATCGCAAAAATGATGTAAATTGTTACGTAACTCACATCGTGAATACGGATTACTGCCGAGCGGCCGGATCTGTTATGTGGCCGGGCTCGAGCGCATGAGCCTTTGCCTTGCCCTTGTCAGCGGAAATTTATCCACGTCGAGAATTTGGTATATCGAAGTCATCCATGTCTGCTGATTCTATGATGTAAATACGATCACGGTGCAAAAGCGTAATAAGGATGTAAATTCTTGATAACTCACGTCGTCGATATGGATTACGGCGAGGCGTCTTGAGCTCGCCGGTGCGCCCTCTGAGCAGTCCGTGCGTAAGGTTTCCACGCAAGACGAAGTTCTCGGTCGCCGAGTAGTTGACATATTACCTTGCTGGATGAATGCCTGCGTGCATCTCAAGACGTCGATCCATTGGAAGAAGTGGCGGCGCATCTCGGGCTGCCATTACATGGGGATGAAGTTAAAAATTTAAGGAATTGAGCGTTGGGAGAGGAAAATCGTCTGGCGTGAAAGAAACACTACGAGGTGGTGCCGCATGTGTGAAATGCCCGAGGCGGCGGTGTGCAGGTGTGTAATTTGAATGATCTCTGTAGGTTAAGCACACACACCTTTGCGGGATCGGAAAACGTGGTGATGCGAAGCATCTTTCATTGATTTATCTGGGTATTGTAGTAATTTCCTCTGCAGCTTAAGCCACTTTTGCTTCTTCAACAACCTCGCGTAGAAAGTTTGCGAAGAGTCCATAGGTGGTATGTGTTGTGTAGAGTTGGGTTTGGTTCAACCCTCTTTTATAAGCTCCATGGTTGACATGGTGTGGTTAATTTCATGCGAGTAGAGTCTTGTTTTTAATTACGAAAAATTTGAGGTAGTAGAGTGTTGTCATGTCGATGCAAAAGGCTGGCGAGGCATAGTGTTATCACGTCTCACTGCGGTGAAGTCATAACTTGCTTTGCGAGTCTTTGTCTTGCTCGATCTGAAAAATTTGGCGAGAGTGTTTTCACGTCTTTATTTGCGGAATCTTGTCTTTTAGGTATTAAAAAGTGGCGAGGTGGTCGAGGGTGGTCGGGGTTGTCAGTGCGGGCGAGATCCTCTGGCCAATCTTTGCGATACTCTTCTTTGCGGTGTATCGTGGTGCATCTCGCCCGAACCAGGTGGCGCTCTGCGCATTGCGGATGAATACCCGCAGCGCAAATGATCCGAACCCCGTCACGGGCGACATGCGTAGCGCCAGCATGGTTGTCGATAGTGGAACAATGGCGTCGCGTCGGCGAGAAGTCATATGTTGCGGCTCCTCAAGTGGCGAAGGCGGTGAAGCGAGTGTTGTCCCCTCTCCGTCTTTGCAAGAACAAGCGGTTATGTTAGATCACGTTCGAAAGAGTGCCTAGACAAGTATTGAGAGACCAACTTTGTGGCCCGGCCGTCGGCGAGAAGTCATATGTTGCGGCTCCCTCCGTGGCGAAGGCGAATTTGAAAGCGATGTTATCGCCTCTCAAGTCTTTGCAAGAACAAGCGGTTATGTCGAGATCGTTCGAAAGGTGCCTCGACAAGTATTGAGAACAACACAATGGCCCGGCGCGTCGAGGTGGCGGCCATGCTTCGGACGACTTCCAGGCTGCGACCAGACGTCACGGAGGCTGGTGCGAGGAGAATGCCGGCAGCGGAGGGGTGGAGGGTGCCCTCGCGTCCTCGATCTTTGTCAGAAACGTCGTATGGCGACCACAAGTCTGGTCTAATTGCGCCCTCGCGTCCTCGGTCATGGAGCGCGCGCTTGTAGGATGCGATCAATTGTCTTTATTGCGACCAGTAGAACTTCTAAACCCTCACGCTCGTCTGATCAAGGTGGTAGTGCTGCAAAGAAACCCATAGTAAGTTAGAAAGCGTGTTGTATTGTTCAAATTTGTATGAAGAATGTTTTACCGTCTCGTCTGGCGTCTTGCTCGGTGTGATGGGACTACTAAGTACAACAACATCTTCTATGACATCACTTGCCGCTCTGGCTGACGGCCGATAAGCCTACACCTAATCGGTGGAGCATACCCTGCAAATCATAACTTATCGTCACGGATGGTGTAGCCTCGTAACTCATATGCTAGTCATCGTCTTGGCTCTCGCCCCAACACCGTCCCGCAGTACTTTATCTGCCTCGGTCGTCGCTCCTCCGGCCTCTCCTCGTTTATGCGCAATTGAATTAGGATGTCGGAAAATGTAAGTCAATCTCACTAATATGATGCAAAATAACGACATCTTGGTGTGCCTTCTCGGTGAGAAGGTGCGTCTGGTAGCGATGGCACCTCTGGTAAAGCCAAATTGTCTCATGACCCAGCTGTGGATTATGCGGCTCGACCATGTGGGAGAAGACCAGGTGTGGCATGTCGTCAACCATAGCGTCTCGTCACGAGTGCCTGCGAGATAATCCGCCATAAGGGGCGTCTCCGCCAAGAAGCTATGCGATCGATGCCACAGATGACCTGGTCCTCGTGTAGAGTCTCCGAATAGGTTGTGGAACTTCGGAAGTGCGAGCGCCTCGGTCTCTCTGCGGCCCAGCGTGGGGTGGCAAGTGTCCAGCGTTCCCATTGTAGGCCCATCGGCCCGGCGGGGTCACGGCCTCAAATGCGACCATAAAAAGCTCGTCATCAGCTGGAAAGGATGCACTACTGCTCGAAAATCTGGCAAACCAGCGGAAAGTGCTCCCACGACCATAGTTGCGGCGATGTGTAGCATCTGCGAAGCGGCTCCCCGCCCGTATTACGGCTGAGTGGCATCGCACAACCTCGATGAAAGGCACAAAGCGCTGCGAGAAGCCGTATTGTGGCACCTCGTCGGGGAAGAGCATCCACCAAAGACTCTGCGAGATGGATGTAGCTCGGGTACACACACAGTCTCCACGAGTTGTGAAAACAAGATCCATCGACGGGAACAAAAGATGCAGCGAGTGTGTCCTAGCGCGCGGCGAGTAGCATGCAAAGGGCAAGTCATGTACCCCTTGACAAAGAATGTAGCTTACGCCCGATATGTTGTCGACAATCGGTGGCCGAATCTCTGCCATCGCACCTTCGGTCACAGTGCGTCTCGGTGGTGGCACTACTGGGAAGACCCCTGGCGGTAGACACGTAAGCATAGCTCGTCCTCGAGTTATGGTCATCTCCCCCAGGAAGTGGAAGGTGTGAGTCTTTGGTCTCCAGCGATCCTGGCGTAGATAAGTGCCACGTCAAAGCTGAAGCGTCATCTGGATGGTCCAACTTATGCGGGCAAGGCGAGGCCGCAGCGTCCGATGTGGAGACGTCCGCTTCGTCAAGGCCACCTCTCTCTAAGGCGCTTCGAGACCCGAGCTTCGGGGCGGGCCTTGAACCGCCGAGCTCGGCTGTCGGTGTCGCGCATCCGTGTGTCGAGAGTAGCTCATCACGGGCCATCATCTGGAGAAGTGTGCCATCTCCACCTTAGCGAAGAACCAACCGCGTTAGTCCGCATATCAAACATAATGTATGATGCGAGAAAGAAAGCGAAACATATGACAACAGAATGTAAGACAAAGTGAATAACACCATATAGACACCCATACAACATAACGGTATATATGGCCAGTAATGAGTTAACATAAGACCCAAATAACATAACATTCGTCAAATGCGAGGAAGGCATGGTTTCTAGCGATACAACTCATACAAAGCCATTAAACTAAGCATGAAACATCACGACAAGTAATTATATCTTGCTTTCTTCTTATGCCTGTTGCTTGTGCTAGATCTATTCGGCGGCTATTGGAGTAATAACCATCTTACGGTCGCATACGGGGCGACGAACGTTACTTGCGTATTTAGTCGTCCATCATCTCGTTCTTGAATCGTCGTATTGGCGTCTTCCACGAGAATTAGCTTGGTCGTCGTTTGGCATCCCTTCACTGTCTGCGAGAGAGTCCTATAGTTCATGTCGAGCCATCTAGAACTCGGCACTCCAAGTGCCATACGGTGGTGGATGTCGTGAGTACTCAAGATGTAGCTCAGGGGCTGGCGCCACTTGCTTGCTTGCGTACACATGGGAGCATGGTTTGTGCGAAGGCGTAGGCTTCTTGCGAGTGCCCTGACGCATCGTCGGCAATCGTGCGGACACACTTCCGATCCCCTCTAAGTGGCCCATCATACTTCTCTGGCCGGGATCTCGAACTTGCTGATTCCATCCATGATGCAGCGCAACATCTTGCGAGCCTTGACGATCTTCTTCTCCATATGCTGCGTGCATTACTTGAGAATTGCTTCCCATCCTCCAAATGCTTCTTGGCCATCATGGCTCTGTTAACAAAAGTACCGGCGGTTCGGTTCGGCTCTCCTCCACGATCCTTGATGGCGAGGGATCGGACACCCTTGAGAACACCATTGTACACCTCCGGACATGTTAAATGCGTCGTCATGATCCCGTACCTTGCACCACGAGTGTCGTCTGGCCCGGGGACCATTTCTCCAAGTTGGAGTGCGTGCGGAGTTAACCTTTGTGTAGAACTCCCCAACTCTCTCGGACCCTCCTGCTGCATTGCTGCACTGCCCCTGCCTCGGCGTCCGCCGAGTTCCTAGATGCTTCCGGTGTCCTCGTGGCTTTGTCTCCACACGCATCGAACTTCATTGCAGTTACGCATGCACGGCTTCTTGAACATCTTCGCCAGTCTTTGCTCCGAAACTGGTGTGGAAGTTCATGGCAGATGCCTCATGCAGCGGCTCTTCACATCATTCCTTTGGAATGGCGCTGCGACCCGTTTTGCATCATAGTCATTGACGGCAACCCGACGTGCGGTCGAGATGATACACACATCTGGGTAGTCTTGGACCCGCCCGCTCATTGGGCCGGGAACCCTGACCATTCTCGGTGTTCTCGCTCTCAACAATTCACGAAGGCCACGAAGAATGGCGGTCGTTTGCATCGGTACCTTGGCGATGAGGATGGTACCTGTACTTCCCACATAGGAAGGTCGCGGAATCCATCGTCGATGCAGGAGACGACGGATCTTTGAACCCGATCGCTTTGGTGAAGGCCGAAGGACCTATCAGAACAAAACAATTGGGCCCTCCTCGGGTGCACCAGATCAAAGCTTCTATGTATGTCGAGGGGTTTGATTGTGCGATTTGATCTGCGACATCCTTGGGACTGGGTTGTAAACCTCTTGAATGTACCAAACATTTGCTCCCGACCTACCATTTGTTTAGCGCCATGCCATCTTGTAGCTAACATGAACCCCACCA